>JAPDVR010000016.1:20491144-21965310 GCA_026230005.1 Gila orcuttii | reverse complement strand
TTCGATATAGAGCGCAATGATGTGCTTGAAGCAACATTGAGTCATTACGCGCAGGGCTTCGCATTGAAAAGTTCAGAAAACAAGGGTAAGAGAATAGATATTGATGCTTAGTGTATCATATCTATGCAACAGTTTATTAAACCTTTTCTTTTAACAGTTGTACATTTCAGTTACTAACCGAACGTGACGCGCTGTTTGAATGCTGAATGGACGGAGAATGACTGAGGAGAGATGAGTTTCCATTAAAACTTTTACGACTTAAATGTTCATTTGTACCTCACATTAAGCTATCGAATGGCTTCAATGTGCGATTAATTCATTAATCTGTTTTTAATCGATTGAGAGCACTAAAACTCGGTCATCATTTACTCACTCTCATGTTGTTTCAAACAAGTTTCTTTTTCTGTTAAACACAAAAGATGATATTTTAAAGAATGTTGGTAACCAGACAGTTGATGGTAGCCCTTCACTTCCAAAGTATTTTTTTCCTACTATGGAAGTTAAAGGGGTCATATAATGCCATTTTTGTACAAGTTAATATGAATCTTTAGGGTCAAAATAAAAACTTTGTAATATACTTTTATTAAAAATTCTCATTAGTATTTTAAGAAAACACTCATTTTACCTGCTCAAAAACAGCTCTGTTTTCAGCACGCCGTTTCAGTGCATATGCCTTTAAATGATAATGAGCTTTGCTCACTCCGCCCCCTCTGTTCTGTGCGTAGTTTTTAATAACACAATAACCATAACGCGTTGTTCATTATAAACGTGGGATTATTAATTATATTGAGAACGTCGTAACATTACATAGAATACATGCCGTAATGCACCCTGAGTGTAAACATTAGCCACATTCATCGTGAAGCCTGCAAGCGGTTTGCAAAGATTAATATTTAAAGGTTAATGAAACGTTACACTCACTTCTTCTGGAGGTGCAGCAGGAACACGTATAGTTGGTATCGATTCCTTTTTCAGGAGCAGCTTCTTAGCAAAACCATACTGACCCTCCTCGTTTATAAAGCAGTCTGATGTGAAATGATTCGCGCAAACATGAACGCATTGACGTTGATCGTGGGGAATATTCCCATCGTAAACAAACTCAGCCACTGCGTCTTCAGCGGTTCGGATTTAGGAACATCAAAATGACTGTTGTGTTCGTTATTACATCCAAGAACAGAACACCACAATCGCAAGACGCCATTCTGCTCCAGTGTAAACAATGACAGACTATGAGGACAGCTCGCTCAGGGCGGGGCTGTGTTGAAACGCTGCTGTCAATCAACAATTGTGGGAGGGGCGTCCGTTTTATCTACGTCACAAAAACGAACGGCTCAATTTGAGGCAGGGGAAAACATATAAGGAGATTAAAACAAAAACACTGGATGGATTTTTATCATTATATGATGGTCGTGTACAGGCACTGTCAACACACATTTCAGTACAATCAACTTGTAAAAGTGCATGTACCATTATATGACCCCTTTAATGTAAACAGTCAACTGTTTGATTACCAACATTCTTTAAAATATATTTTTTTGTGTTCAACAGAAGAAAGAAACTCATACAGGTTTGGAACAACTTGAGGGTGAATAAGTGATGACAAAAATATATATTTTTGGGTTAACTATACCTTTAAGTAGGCATATTGAGAAACGTCCATACACTCTCGAACTTCCCTAAGCACTTCCCAGCAGGGGAATCCTCGCCGCAATTTGGAAGTGTGTTCAACTTCGTCAAGTAAGCATTTGGACAGACCCTTGACCCCTCGATTTTGACTGAGGGATTGAGTCTATACTCATTTGTACATTTCAGGCAGGTCCATAGAACACAGTGCAACACAATTGTGACGTCCCAACATCAACTCGCAGTGCGTGCAGCCGTGCACTTCATTTACCTACAAGTGATCAAGGGCTTAGGGCATTCCATTTAAACCCACTGCAAGGGTTCTTCTAGTACTAGTAGTGGACACTCATGCAATGTTAGCAATGACTTACATCTGAGTGAATGAGACAGAAGGAAGCTAGTGAGGGAAGGGCATAAAAGAGTTACAGGCAGGTGAGTTTAATAAAGGTTAGAGCTAAACTCTGCAGGAAAGTGGACCTCAAGGCGCAGAGTTGAGAACCCCAGACCTAAAGAGATCCATGTGAACATGTATGGCTGGTGCTAAAAGGCGATGAATTTAAAAGATACAACTTTCACAAGAAAGTTTTTCAAAACAAATTGTCACAGCTAAATCATAGCACTCTAATTAAAGCAAACGCACTGCTGCTTAAAATATCAAAAAGTAAAAAAAAAAAAAAAAAGAAGTCTAGATGAACTACTAGACCCAACCCCATCCACAATGTAGTTCTTGTCTAGGATTAGTGGGGACACCTGGGCTACGTAAGCTTGGGCTATTTCAAGAGGTAGAGCGATGACGACGTGTGGCCAGTAGGTCATGCTTGCTTCCAGGAGGCTAAAGATAATGTTATCATCAGCTATGGATCTTTAAACAAGTGTGATGTGCACCAACATGGGCTTTTTGGAAACATGTGCCTCTCCCTACATTTTTGCAAAACGCTTAAATCTTACTTATACGACCTCAAAATACTTTTACTATTGTCCATGATTTGTAAACTAATCCATTTTGATGTTTACATCACATAACCAGCTCCATATGTAGTGTATGGATTTTTTGAAGCAGTAAAAAGGATGCACCGATTCCACTCTTTCCAGAACGAGGCCGATACTTATACTTTTATTTTTAGTACTTTCCAATACAGAGTACCGATACCTGTATTTACATTGCAATTTTTTTTTTTTATATTGGGCAGAAAAACCAATAGAATATTAATCAAATTAGCAAATTGACATTGCCAACAGGCCTAATTTTGCCTGTTAAAATGTATTGTAGGAACTACTGTTACTTTCAATGATCATATCATTGCTCTATCATATTTTACTTTTAATTTAATAGCACAGTGAATATTTAGAGCTGCTCCAGCAGGGCTCAACCATTCAAAAGCAGTGAGTGATTTTCTCTGTCTTTTGTTGTTAGATTATCGTTGAGGACAAAGACAGCAGTAGGTTTATTAGGCTGCGGTCACTTTAAGAGCTACTGTCACTGACAGGCATGAAAACGGGTCAGGGTGAAAAAGGTGAGAAGAATATTACCCCTCTGGGTCCGGGGGCATGCTCCCCCGAAAGAAAATTTTAAATATTCCATATTTTAAAGCATCAATCTGATGCATTTTGAGATGCATTTTTTTGCCAACCTGGGGAGAGCTGGAGAAACTTAACTTCAGCCATGAGTCAAAAATATTATGGCCTCCGTAGCGTTAGCTAATAATTTTCCACCGGAGCTTTAGCTAGCTGGCTAACGTTGCGTTCTCTCCTGCTGTGTTTAACAACTCAATTCATCAAGCTAAGCCTATGTCAACAGAGCTCCTGGGTAACTTAAATATAGCCTACCAGAAAATATTAGGGATGTCCCGATACCATTTTTTCTGAACCGATCCAATCCGATACCAAAAATTCGGAGTATCGACCGATACCGATCCGATACCAGCGCAGTTTTTTTATAAATCAAGAATTTCTATAACTCTGTGTGTTGAACTGATAATCACAAAAAAAATATGATCATAACCTATGACAAAAATTATATTATAAACTAGATTAGTGGATAACTCAGTAAAATTTAGTCTAGAAAAACAATAATTGTATAAAATCTGAACATTTAGTGGAAAAAAAAACATTATTTAAGTGGGGAACAAAGAGACAATAAGTGTAGCACTAAATCTGGTAAAACGTTACACATTGCTCTTTGTATTGTTGTAAAATACATTCATGATAAAAATAAAATATAAAAATCAGAAAGATCAGTTATTATATATATATAGTAGCCTATACTATAAAATATTAAGACATTTTTTAAATGTATAGCACAGCTGTTTAATGAGGCAGCAACATATGATAGATAGGACAGAGCAGAACAAAAAAGGCTATTAATAATCTTTCATTGCGCAAAAGTATTATGATATGATTATCAAAGCGCTTATGCGCATCCCGAGCGCAGAATGAGGCGCTTGAAGCAACACAGTCACAGCGCGCAGCGCAACGAGTCCGCATTGAAAAGTTCAAAGCACAAAGGAAAGACATATCGATGCATAGAGTATATACATTATCTATCTATGCAATAGTTTATTGAGCCTTTTCTTTTAACAGTTTTAAATTTCAGTTACTGTGCGCGTGAAGAACAATTATAGACAGTGCTCTCCAGTGTTGTGATCTAACAGACACACGGTAGAAACGAACATGATTAACAGTCCAGCAAGATAGTCATTTAATGTGAAACCATAGAGCTTTATCTACAGATCAAGTATAATAATATTAACATTGAATCATCTTGGAGAGAGTTTCATCGTTGACTGTCACCGAACGCGACGCGCTGTCAGAACGCTGAATGGAGAATGACTGACAGCCGCAGTGGAGGGAAAAGTTTACGTGAACTTGAATTTAACGACTTAAATATTCATTTCTATCTCACATTATACTATAGTATGGCTTCATATAGGAAACCTTTCCCCTCAAAAGCAACGTAAACATAATTTTGCAGAAATGTTGCCACAGGCAGAATGGGTTCCAATGAGACTGGGTTGCACATTTGAATGCTTCAGCACTTAAACAAATGTCTCTACTAGAAAAGACAAAAGACTCAGCAGGGCAATGTACAGCACCTATAGGACTAAAATACAAATATAAGACATTCTGCTTCACAAACGAGTTCTATATAGCCTACTGGTTTCACTAAAACTACTGACTTCAAAATAACAACTCAGAGAGGAGAGGCACTGACTATTTAACAATGAAAATTACAGTCCTCATTCTGACAGACACGATTGAGGAGTACGCTTGATAAACAAAGGTGCTACCAGTTTAATATTGACTTATATCCAGCCTGGTGGATTATGATATCAAAACAGCTCAAGATCACATGGCTCTAACTGGCCATGTTATTTTTTATGCTCTTCAATAATAGAAATAAAACTTAAAAATGCAAAGGGACAAATTAATAAATAAATAAAAACACAAATATGTGAACTTTTATACCACTGGACTCTGCCTTCATTATGCTTGCAGTCAGACCAGGGTTTACACTGGCAGGATGCAGATTTTGATGTGAACTCACTTTGAGGTTTCTAACCACACTGTGACCTGCTTCTAACAATTGAATGAATAGAATTCAAGCTCTACAACAGTAAAATAAGCTAAATGACATACAAAAGCAGAAGCCTTTCAGGCCTGTTATGTACCTTACACAACAAGGCCTAAGAACTTTTACAACTCCATCAGCTTAACCACAGGCTACAGTGAAAGCTAAACCTTCTCGTCTATTAGTGGCATAGGCTAAACACAATACATCAAAAGTGCAAATCATTCCTCATTAGCAAGGCAGAAGAGCATGCAAAACAAGTAACCCATACATGTTTTCATAAGAGGCACTAGTAAAACTAGCTAATAGAATTTGAGGGTTTGCTGCTAAATGCAACATCAATGATGTTGATAGTGAGAAAATGACAGTTTATATTAATCCTGAACCATCATATGGTAAACGATCTAGTTAAGGGTCCATATTCAAGTGTAATGAGAGTCATACGTGACATCCTGTTTGGCAATTACTGACCAAGATGGCAACAGCATCTGCAAGACAGAAACTCACACACTAATGCTAAACATTCAACGGTCAGTAAACTGTAGTTAGGTGCTGCAGCCTGCATGTTCAATTCCACATGCAATAATAAACTACACATTGATGGGTTCACTTATATAGCTCAACTCAATACAAAATAGTCACCGTTATCAAACCTGCAGTTCTCCAATTGATTCTGGAGTTTATACGTGAACTATTTCGACATCAATTTCAGTGTCTCTTTTTGCTAGTCAGATAGGAAGCGCATATAGAAGTCTTAGGAGACTGCAGAGGGTTTATACACATTTAAAAACACATTTTTAGAGACTATTTTGTGTGATGCTAAAATTACATTAACTTCAGAATAATAAACATCTGTCACAAAGGTTAGGTTGGTTCGTACAGATGATAGCGCCATACAAAGATGTGATGATGTATCCCTGTCAAACAAGACATCACTTCTCAAACCTCCCAACAGATCCGGCGAACAACAACATTGAAAACCCTTAGGACTTCATAAATGCATCCAATCTAAACATTAAACTCCACAAGAACATACTAGTGAACAAACACAAACTTGTTGCCTGGTGCTGGAGTAAGTTTAGCAGTTAGCTGGCCGTTATCCGTCCATCTGAGCCCGCTAACTCTCCCCTCTCAAAATCGCCTCAATGAAAGTAATGGATTTAAGTCCTCAGTCGTCCAAACAACCTCCAAACAAAACCACGGTACTACAGAAATGTCATATGATTGATTTAAGCAACGAGAACTTGTCAAAAGCGCTTGTAAATCAATAAATGTTTACCCATTTGAGCCCGCAACCCTTTGAGAGACGTTGCACCCTCCGCCATTTTTGCCGAAGTTTTTTTTCCTGCTGTTTGGCGCTGACACATTAGAGGCGCGCGAGGACGCTCTGCTCAACCAGCCAAGCGCTCCACACGGTGACAGCGACATCTAGCGTTAGACAGCACACACTGCACGACGCAGCATGAGGGTCGCACTCGGAGTCGGTTATTTTCAAACTGGTGTCCTGGACCACAAGAGGGAGCCACCGAGTCCGCGGAAAACTTGTGAAAGATTTTTTTTTTTATGTTTTTAGGGCTGACAAAGTTACACTACTCTAAAAGTAAGTAAAAGTTCTAAAGTAAATCTTAATGCAAACTACACATTTTCCAGATAGATATGTATGTTAAAACGTGTTGCTTTGACTTGACAATATAAAAGCCAATTATTTGATTTGTAATATCACACTTCTCACACAATTTAAAAAAATATTACACATGAAAATATGTAACTGTCCTTATATTTTAGGTAGGAAGTCCTTTAGTGTAAAAAAAAATATGATGAAGTTATGACAACATCTTTTTACGTTGCGTTAACTCGTCAAAATAAGTTGAGCAATTTAAAAAAAAAACTCAAAAATTTCAACTCATTTTTGAAGTCAGATTAATGTAATTTAAGTTGAAATGACTTAAACATCCATGTACAGTATATATATTGTTATAAAATGTAAATAATTTGCATTTAGGGTGAAATCAGCAAACTGGGCCACCTTTTTGTTAATCGCTTGGGACACTAGTCAACATTTGAAGTGGATAAAAAAAAGTTAATCAAAATTGTCCTAAGACAAGAACGGGTATTGTTCAAAATTCATGTATACCTTTGATGAAAGGTTTTGATCCACTTCAAAATGTTGACTACTGTAAAAACCTATGTATGACATTTAACTGTTGTCACGTTTTAGTGTGTTTAGTTCTGTTTTGTGATCTTGGTTTCCCCTGTCTTTGTGATTTTGGTTCAGTCCTGTTAGTTTTCCCGCTCTGTCTAATTAGTAATTCCCTTCACCTGTTTTCTGTTAATCTTCCCATTAGGCCCTGTTTATTTAAGCCCTGTGTTTTCCCTCAGTGTTTGTTGATCGTCGTCTATGTATGGTTGTGTGATCTGAGTTCCTGGAGTTTTCATTTGTTTCTGTTTAGTTTGTTATTAAAGCAACTATACTGCAGTGCCCGTGTCCTCGTCTTCAGCATCCTGCACAAACCTGACAGAACGATCAACCTAGACAAGATGGATTTGGCTGGCCATGACCTGACGGATTCCCTCATCAGGATCCTGATGGAGAGAGGTCTCCGCATCACCATCCATCCTCATCCATGGTTCTGAAGAGCCCTTTTACCCGCTGGTTCCGTCCAGCACCAAGCCCTCTTCGCCGCTGGTCCCGTCCAGCCCAGAGCCTTCGCCGCTGGTCCCGTCCAGCCCAGAGCCTTCGCCGCTGGTCCCGTCCAGCCCAGAGCCTTCGCCGCTGGTCCCGTCCAGCCCAGAGCCTTCGCCGCTGGTCCCGTCCAGCCCAGAGCCTTCGCCGCTGGCCCCGTCCAGTTCCGAGTCCCATGATGTGCTGGCCCCGTCCAGTTCCGAGTCCCATGATGTGCTGGCCCCGTCCAGTTCCGAGTCCCATGATGTGCTGGCCCCGTCCAGTTCCGAGTCCCATGATGTGCTGGCCCCGTCCAGTTCCGAGTCCCATGATGTGCTGGCCCCGTCCAGTTCCGAGTCCCATGATGTGCTGGCCCCGTCCAATCCTGCGCCAGAGCCCGCTGGTCCTGCGCCAGAGCCCGCTGGTCCTGCGCCAGAGCCCGCTGGTCCTGCGCCAGAGCCCGCTGGTCCTGCGCCAGAGCCCGCTGATCCTCTGCTGGTCTTGCCCAGCCCAAGACCCTCTTTGCTGCCGGATCCCCCCTTTCCTGTCAATTTCCCCATTAAAATTTTGGGGGGGGGCGCCCACCCGAAGGGTCTTCACCGCCATGGCCACCCGAAGAAATATCTCCGCCACGGCCACCCGAAGGGTCCTCGCCGCCACGGCCACCCGAAGGGTCCTCGCCGCCACGGCCACCCGAAGGGTCCTCGCCGCCACGGCCACCCGAAGGGTCCTCACCACCACGGCCACCCGAAGGGTCCTCGCCACCACGACCACCCGAAGGGTCACCACCGCCCTGGACGCCCGAGGGTCCGACAGCTCCGCCCGAGGGTCCGACAGCTCCGCCCTGGACGCCCGAGGGTCCGATAGCTCCGCCGTGGCCACGCCCACAGCCTGCTCCGCCCTGGTCCCCTGAACAGCCTGCTCTGCCCTGGCCACGCCTTCAGCCTGCTCCGCCATGGACACGCCCACAGCCTGCTCCGCCCTGGTCCCCTGACCAGCCTGGACCGTCCTGGAGTCCAGGATGCCCACCCTCCCACCCCTTTGGATGTTATACGGCGCGAGGACGCGCCTTCGGGGAGGGGGGAGGTACTGTCACGTTTTAGTGTGTTTAGTTCTGTTTTGTGATCTTGGTTTCCCCTGTCTTTGTGATTTTGGTTCAGTCCTGTTAGTTTTCCCGCTCTAATTAGTAATTCCCTTCACCTGTTTTCTGTTAATCTTCCCATTAGGCCCTGTTTATTTAAGCCCTGTGTTTTCCCTCAGTGTTTGTTGATCGTCGTCTATGTATGGTTGTGCGATCTGAGTTCCTGGAGTTTTCATTTGTTTCTGTTTAGTTTGTTATTAAAGCAACTATACTGCAGTGCCCGTGTCCTCGTCTTCAGCATCCTGCACAAACCTGACAACTGTGTTCTAATGATTAATAAGGACTGTTTTTAATATTTTTGTGCTGAATTTATGTAATAAAATATAATTGTTCAGGCCCTACAGGTTTTGAAACATTAGCTGTCCCACATTATTTGAGATGAGCAGTGTTCTGGTAAAAGGATTATTTAATCAAAGATTGAGAAATTAATGAATATTTGTTTTCAAGTGTTTCAAATCAACAAAAACATTAAAAAGGGTTTGATGTACAGGCTTTGTATATTATTCCCACTACTGTATAAGCTTTGACGGTATGTTGAATGAGAAACTGGCAGGATCAGCAAACTGTGGTCAACCCCTCCCTTTAAGAAAACACCTTATTCCCTTTCCAAGCATCTCTGCTTGCTTTCATTTTAGCCATAGCTTGCAGGCCTCTCATTCATTTTTTTTATAGGTTGAGGTTTGTATCAGTTACACGTATTAAATAATTGTAATGCCTATGGATGTGCCTGTGAGGGAATGTCATGTGTTCAGATATGGAGAACTGAGTAGCCTATATGAAGCAGCCCATACATCCCTTTGAGAGACAAGAGATATACAACAGAATCTCAGGGTCTTATAACAATAGCTGCTATACCTTATTCAGTAGTCAGCACAGGGCAAAACAAAACTGGTTTTATAAACTTGTGTGACCTGAAATAACTGATACAGTTGAAGAATATGCTGTAATGTCTTTATGTTTAGCATTTTGCAAAAGGTGAGAGATTATTTGAAGTCAGTTTTACATTATGAAGCACAATTCAACGAACATTTACTTGCACATTTACTTTTGTGCTTTGACCACTATTATTAAAAAAATGTCATGGATTTTGATTATTTTAATTGATCATTGAGGATATCAAAGATAAACTAAAGCACTGATCAAAAATATCTGTCACACCTTATTGTCAAGGCTTTTAAAATTTCTTTCTACAAGCGTGAAGTCAGGGACTCTGTTGTAACATCCTACAAGTTTTATATCAGTTACACATATGACATCTAGTTGAGAAGACTGTCAGGAAAAAAGGTACTGTACAGGTACAGTTTTGTTCCTAGGGGTACAAAATATATACTTTAAAGGTCCACAATATGTACCCAAAACGGCTTATGCATTTTAGGTTTAGATGTGAAAGGTCCATTTTTTTACCTTTTGAAACTATTTTTTTATTTGTAGTTTTTTACACCACCATTTTAAGTTGTTTTAAATGTTAAAAATATATTTTGGCTACATAAGATTATGCATCACCACCACTTCATGTCTGTAAAATACGACATGTTATTTCCAAACCTGTTAATGAATTTATTAAATGAATTACTTTTAATAATTGTTAATGTTTGTTGTAATGTAATTTAGGCCTAGTATTCATTTTTTGTTAAATTTATTAATAAAATGTATTAATACACTTTAATAAAAGTTAATTAACTTTTGAATGTTGAATCAAAAACAGAGTGATTGATGCTGAATTAAATTTGGAATACGGACAATGATGAATGGCAAAAAAATAATGATATTCAAGTAATTATACATACCTATAGCAGTGGTTCTCAACTCCAGTCCTCGGGACCCGCTGCTCTGCACATTTTATATGTCTCTCTTATCTGACACACTCAGTTCAGATCATAGAGCAGGGATAGGCAACTCCGGTCCTCGAGGGCCACTGTCCTGCAGAGTTTAGCTCCAACCCTAACTAAACACACCTGAACAAGCTAATCAATGTTTTCAGGATTACTAAAAAATATTTTTTTTCAGGGTTGGAGCTAAACTCTGCAGGACAGTGGCCCTCGAGGACCGGAGTTGCCCATCCCTGTCATAGAGTCTCTCCTAACGAGCTGATGATCTGAATCAGGTGTGTTAAATAAGGAGACATACAAAATGTGCAGAGCAGTGGATCCCGAGGAATGGAGTTGACAAAACCACTGACCTATAGCTTATGCAGACGTTACGGTTGTTGTCGCTTTAAGAAAAATTCCCGTTTGGCTTGAGTCGTTCGGTTCTGACTGAGAACAGTGTGTGTGACTGTGAATATGCGGTCCTGTTCTCTTCTCACGATTTCCAGCGGCTAGCATATTTTGTAGGACAAATTTTTCTGGTAAATACAGATAATGTTATAATATATTCTTATTTTTTTCACGTATGATTGCATGTTCTGTTGATTTTGTCAAATTTGATGTTCTTTGTTTTAAGCCCACGAAAAGTACTTGAGTTACACTGGCCGGTGTACATTACTGACTAATTTGGGACAAGCCTTAAATGGAGTTTAATTAATTAGTTAATAAATGAGCTAATGCAGTTTGGTATGGAACTCACTGAAGAGTAGATGGGAAAAAATGGAGTTTATATCGCATGTTGGGATGTTTTAAGAAAATCAAGGTTTTGTCGAGGATTATTCTCTGTGTGACAACGCCATTGTCCATGATTAAACTTTCATGATTTAGCCTCTCATACTTTATTTCCTTAATAAAAACTGTGGCTAACACTATTTGCAGGTCTAGCCATTGTAATTAGTGTTTTATCTCAGTTTTTACAATTTGAGACTGAAAATGTCCTGCCGTTTGGATTGCACAATTTTGTTAGGCTGCACAAAACAATAGGTTACTGTCGTAACCCCGGTTCTCTGAAACATCGAGTGGAGAGATCCACCTATGGGAAGGGCATCCGTACCTGACCTCTGCAGAAGCATCCAATTGCACCAAGTCTGGCTAGACAGACAGAAGCGCGCAGCCAATGCCAGGTAAGGCCCCACCCCCTTACCCGAGGGCATATAATGCCTGCAAGGGCTGCTGTTTTCAAGTAAGTATATTTGCTTCTCATGCGGCAAGCGGGGCAAAACTGGTGGATCTCTCCACTTGATGTTTCAGAGAACCGGGGTTACGACAGTAACCTATTGTTCTCTGTCATCATCTCGTGTTCGAGATCCACCAATGGGAGAGACATGGACAGCTCCCCGATTGCCCAATACACTCACAGTAAGGTTCTGTAAGCCAGAGGAAGATGGTCACCCAAAGGGGCGGTGCCTGACACGTCCCATAATCATGAACCCGCCATACTGACGCACACAGATAACTGCTGTGTACAGGCAGGACATGAAACGTGTGTGGCACACACAAGAGAAGGAAGGGTTAAGACGACCCCACCCCCAAAACAGAATGTGTTACCGAGGTACTGGTGACATCCAGCCGATAGTAACGTACAAACGTATGGGGAGAAGCCCAGCTGGCAGCAGAGCAAATATCCTGCAGCGATACTCCCCTGAACAGAGCCCAAGAAGCGGCTAAACCCTCTTGGAATGAGCTCTGATGTCCCCTGGGGGCGGCACTCCTTTTGATTCATATGCCAAAATTATAGCATCCACAAGCCAATGTGAGAGGCGTTGCTTAGAAATGGGATTCCCCTTGAAATAAAGTAATAAAAAATAAAAAATAAAATTCCCCTTGCCCATGAAATAAATAGCTGGTCACTCTTCCGAAAAGCACTGGTCCTAGCCAAATAAGTCCGTAAGGCACGAACAGGACACAGGGCATTCAGCTTTGATCCTCCGCAGAGGAAAAAGGTGGAGGGTGAAAAGCAGACAGCTCTAACACCTCCGATGTGAACGCAGGGAAGCATTTCGGCATGAAAGCTGGATTAGGCTTAAGGAAAACCTTATCTTCACCAAGAGAGAATTTTGTGCACGAGGAATGGACTGAGAGTGCATGTAGCTCACTGACATGTTTAGCTGATGCCAAGGCCAAGAGCAAAGCTGTCTTGAGAGACAGCAGCTTTAGGGAAATATTTCCCAGGGGCTCAAACGGGAATAGAGACAGAGCCTACAGCACCATGGATAGGTCCCATTCAGGGACCGTTCTTCTGATGACTGGCAAAGAGTGACAGGCACCCTTCATAAATCTGCGGATTAGAGGGTGCTGCCCAACCATTGAGCCCATAAAACCCACATGACAAGCAGAAATCGCAGCCAGGTAGACCTTAATCGTGGAAAAGGACCTACCCTTATCCATGAGGTCTTGCAGGAAACACAAAATATCAGGAACTACATACTGATAAGATTTGAGACCATGCCCATCACACCACCCTTCGAAAACTTGCCACTTACAGCGGTATAACGACCGCGTAGAAACGGCCTTGGTGTTCTGTATAGTAGCAACCACATGCGGGGGAAGGCCCTAGTGCGCTTAGGTTCGTCCTCACACGGGCTAGGCCCAGAGAGCCACCCTGTCCGGGTGTGGGTCATAAATCTCCTCGTTCGCTTGGACAATAGGTCTGTGCGGAGGGGGAGGCGCCACGGCTGGGCGTATAACAGAGGGATTATCTGCGCCAGTCATGGTGCTTTGGGTCACCTGGGTGCTACCAGAATGAGAGACAGGCCCTGCTCTCTCACCCTGGCCAGTGTGGGAATTACCAGGCACAGGGGAGGAAAAACATACAGCAGCACTTTGGGCCATGGGTGGGCCAGTGTGTCCACCCCGAGGGGCGCGTCCACGTCCTTTAGCGAGAAGAACATAGGACAATGGTGGTTTTCGATCGAAGTGTATAGATCTATGGTTGCCTGTCCGAATCTCATCCATATCATACCCACTATCTGAGGGGGGAGGCGCCAATCTCCAAAAATTGGGTTCCCCCTTGATAACAGGCCCGCGCCTCTATTCAGAATGCCTGGGACATGAGTCGCGCGTAACGTTAGAAAAAAAGTCTGCTCCACACTAAAAGCTAAAGCGTGAAGTTTTGACGAGTGCACGCTGCTTTGACGGTTGATGTAAGCCACTGCTGTGGTATTGTCGCAGTGTACGAGCACATGATGTCCCTGCAGACGAGGCAGAAAATGATTCAGAACTTTTCATATGGTCATAAGCTCTAAATAATTTATGTGCGCTGAATGTAGTCTGCTCGGCCACAAACCGTTCACCATTCTGCCCTCCTGTTAGGGACGTGTCTGTCGTCACAATTTTCTGCATCATAACCATCTCCAGAGGGGTTCCTTGTGCGTAAAAGTCTGCGCTCTTCCAGTGGCGCAAGGCTTCTGAGCAGGCGCGCGTCACTGTTACAGAGCGGCAAAGATTGCGTATCGGGCTGAAATGTAGTGACAAAACCCATTTCATGAATGCTCTCATTCTCAGGAGTCCCAGTGGCAAAACCTGGATAGATGAAGCCATAAGTCCCTGCAGCCTGAGGCATGTACGATTCTGTACTTTTGCCCCCTCTCTGAACTGCGACAGACAGTTCATTAGGGAGAGAAAGCGCTCTTGAGAGAGAGAGATGCGCTCGCATGCAGACTGAGTTCAACTCCAAGCCCAGGGAAATCACAGTCTGACTAGGTGTAAAATTGCTCTTGTTCACATTCACCCTGAACCCGAGAGATGTGATGTGTGTGAGCACACGGCAGGTGTCCTGCAACACTTTCTCCTTCGATTCGGATATAATGAGCCAATCGTCTATGTATGTCAAAATCCTCAGACCTGACAGTCTCATGGGTGCTAAGCCCACCTCAGTACACAGACAGAAACTCCTTGGGCTTAATGAGAGCCCAAACGGGAGAAGTGTGAATTCGTAACATGTGCCTTGGTAGGCGAAATTAAGAAACTTCCTATGTGGCGGATAAATGCTTATGTGGAAGAAAGCATCTTTCAGATCGACCGATTTGACCCAGTCGTTCCATTTTATGGCGTGGGCGAGCGAGCCATGAGTTAACATTCTGAAATTGTATTTCCTCAAATGTTTCTTCAACACACGGAGGTCCAAAATAGGGCGGAGAGAGACGTCTTTCTTTGGGACCAGGAAATAACGGGAATAAAATCCCTGGTTTATCAGATTGGGGGGCACCACATGAATCACTATCTTGTTTAGAAGGGAATATATTTCCTCTTTCAGAATTTGTGCGGCACTCCATTCCGTGTGTGAAGAGAGAATGCCGTTAAAATTGCGGGGGTTTCATAGCAAACTGCAGTCTGTAACCCTGCATTATTGTACGCGTCACCCATTCGGGAGCCAAAATAGTTTGCCAAGCCAATTCGTGACTCGCGAGTGTTCCCACCCGAGCCGAAGCAGCGCTGTGTATACCCAGCGGGCTTATTTGTGATGCAATGGCAGGGGTTCAAAGCAGGGCCGTGCAGAGACCTCTGGAGGGGCAGGTGCTCAAAGTATAAAAGGGAGCACATGCGGAACAAGGCTTTAAATAGGGCTGTCCTCAAAATATCAATACAGTAATATATCAATACGGATGATTCTGTATCGATACAGTAGCAAATGCATTGATGCAGTTTTGAAAAAGAAACAGAACCGAAAAGACAAATTTTAAGTTTAAATGTTAAAAAAATAATTAATGTGCAGTGTGCACCTATTAATAACTCTGGGATTAGAAACTGAAGTATCTTAAGTTGTCCCAACCTGATGGCTTTTTCTTCTCTGTTATACAGAATAATAAAGAACATCTGTTATAGTAAACTGTGTAGGACAAAATCAATGTGGCCCATGTTTCGTACAGTATAGTTTTATTTAATGCCATATCAGCATCTATGGCTATTTTCATGGCAAAAACTGATTTACAAAAATACAAGAGTAACATTTATACAATGAAAATAAAAACAAAGCAAACAGAAACAGCAATTAATACTTTACAAGATTTTTAACATTAATGTGACACCTGTTCTGGTACATTCTTACTTAAGTCCTTAAGTGAGTTTGCTACCTTTGCTGTTGTTGTTACTGCTGCTGCTGATACTGCTGGAGCTGATCTGAGACTGTAGACATTAAAACAAACATATAGAGATATATTAGCTGATTAAATCATGTTCATGTGACCATGACAAGATGTAAAGATTGCTGACAGTGTTTGGAACCTTCACTAGCTCACTGACCTGCTGTAAAGCTGCAGATTCTGCCCAGGCTACTATAATATAATAATAGTATTATAGTACTAGAGGAGATGTTCACAGACATTTCTGAATCTGCACACAAAACATAAGATATTGGTAAGCCTATGTGATAATAAGCCTATACTCTTACCAGATTTGTGATAATAATTTTTATGGCACAATACGTTTTTTAAATAAATACTGTAATAATAATAATAATAATAATAATAATAATAATAATAATAATAGTTTAAAGTAAAAATAATAGTTTTTAGTCAAATAACATAAAAAGACCAGACCCCTCGACGCCCGTAAAACTTTTCTCCCTCAAACAGAAAGCTAACGTTACTTCTACAGCCTACACACAGCAATATAAGCAACATCTCAGCATGCTCTTCACGTCGTTCTTGTAAAATAATAAAAATAAGTAAACAAACATCAAAATCACTTCGCTGAGAATAAAACACCACTTACCAGCAGCCAAGAGTTGAAGATATCCTGTGGTAGTGCGCGTAGCCGCGCGAAATTAAAAAATGCGCGTGCAGCGTGAGGAATCGTCCCGGATGAGTTCGTCAGGTGAAAGGTCATCATGTGGGTCATTTTATTTACGGCTAAATTATTATTCATTAATTTTACTAATAGTTAGATTGGGGAGGCATCCACAAAAGGGCCTTTAATTACAAGAAAAGGAGCACCCAAAGTCCCCCCCTCTGCACGTGCCTGGTTCAAAGAGACTTCCTCTCTCTGCAGGGAGATTTCTCTTTGCGGAGAGAGGTGCTGTCTCTGTAATGAATTCATTTGATTTGTTTGTTTTAATGTGTTTTTTTGTGTTTTGTATGTTTTTTTTGTTGGGAACACTGTGGCCGAAACCTTTATTAACTGGGTGAGGGGAACACAGTATGTGCTGTGTGGTGACACTGCTTTTGCACTCTTCCTCACAACAGACCCCCTGAACGTGGGAGGAGAACACACAACGCCCACTGAACACATTGGCTGGGCAGCCTCGAGAGGGGGTGGCTGACCCCTCCATAAGAAACCCTCCATCTCTTGAACAGGGGCTCTGGGGCAGGAAGAGATCCCAAAGAGCTTGCGGCTCGTGAACGCGGACTCGATGCCCCCACCGGCTGAACATCAGGCAGGCCACTTGCGTTTCGAGCCAGTGGGGGTAGTGTTCGAGGGTTTTCCCGCCGTGGCAAGAGTCGGTTTTCCCCAGGGCCTAGCAGAGGGTGGGTTGCTCTGTTGTGGCTGGGGTTTGTTGCGGGGCCTTTCCTTACCCTGATGGAAATTACGTCCCGAGACAGGGGGCTTCGGCAAACGCGCAGGGGACGCCTGGCGTGGGGCCGCCTTCCTGGGAAGGCATAGCTTGAAGGCCTTCCTTCTTCTTGTCGTCGCATCATTGCTGCATTTATGCGATGGCGGGGCCAAAGAGAGCGCCCGCAATGTGTCTCTTTTTACCTGTCAGGAAGGCCCAACAGGTTCAACCAGAGTGCGTGCTCTCCCACCACAGAAAGCGGCATGGAGCGCCCGCAAGTTTGGATGGCCTGACGAGCGTTACGGAGGACGAGATCATTAACAGTAATGATCTCCTTCCACAGCGCGGGTGAGGGGGATCCCTTGTCCAGCTGTTGGCCTAAGTCGTCCAAAATCTCCGAATGGTACGCGGAGAGGAAGGAGGAGACATTCAGGGCCCTGACAGCCAAGGCCGAGGATCTATACGCGGCCTGGTACACCGAGGCAGGAAAACGGTGCAGGCCAGAGGGCGGGATGCCAGAGGGCGCCAGAGGGCGGGAATGCCATAGGGCAGGATGGCCTCCTCGTCCTCTGAGACACCGAGAAGGCCCGCGTTGTCGTAATCACCCGAACCAGCCGGTTCGTCGATGAGCGGGAGGTTGCCCGCGAAGATGTCCTCTTCGGGGAACACAGGATTGGGCTGGTCAGCCCAGATGAGAGAAGTCGTCACCGTGTCCCCCGAGTCCAAAAGGATAAGCTCAACACACTGGGTTGCGGCAACTTTAAGGCAGCGTCACAGGAGTTTTTTTGGCAGCATCAGGCAATGACTGCAGTTCTGCGGGTTCTCCAAAGCCTCTTCCGCGTGCTTAAGGCCCAAGCAGACCACGCAGAACGGGTGGAGGTCCTTCGCAGCAATCAGCACACCACACGCGGCCAGGCAGGCCCGTGATAGGCTGTTCCCGGGAGAAGCGCAGATTTAGAGAGCGACATACTGGAAAAAAACTATGTGGCGGGCAGCTGTGGAAAGGGAAACAGATGAGAAGATGCGAGAGCGTGGGCGGCTCAAAAGCAAACACAGCTAACTGGTAGAAACACACTGTCACATCTAGTGAAGGCTGATCTGCCGATTTTTCCTCCTGCAGACACGTAAAGAGAGCAGCGTAAATCCAATCGAACTGTGTAAGTGCAGAGATCGCGAGAAGCGAATGTCAACTGGAGAACAGCAGTGCTGTTGTTGTTGGAGAGTATGCTGCCTCAAGAGAGGGACATGTGAAAGTCGTACAGGACCAATATCGAAAGACACAGCCAGGTATTCGCCAGATGGGTGAAATACAGGCTGAGCTTGGTCTACTCACTCATAAGCTGGTAACGGAGTCCCTGACCAGATGGGGTTCACGCCAAAAAAGATAGAGAGATTTCTCGAACAGGAGAAGGCCATAGTCCGTGTCCTGGGGTCCCACAAGAAAAGGCGTCATCTTGTGCCCACTTGGCAAGATATTAAGTTTTCAGAGTCAGTAAATAAAGCTGTCAAGCCACTCCAAGAATTTACAGACGCCCTGTCTGGTGAGGCTTATGTCAGTGTCTCCTACATTCAAACCGGTCCTGCATTTTTTCAAAACCAATCTCCTACAGCCAGAGGAGGAAGACATCGAACTCACTAAAACAATAAAAAGAAACATAATGCGGCACTTTGATGACAAATACAGCGACCCTGTGAAGAATGAACTCTTGGACATGTCCTTACTGATGGACCCCAGTTTCCGTACAACCTACATAGGGCATTGTTACATGGGCATGCCTCAAGCCAGAGGTAGTAGACAGGCTTGTCTTCCTGGCTAAAAATGCATAAAAGAAGAATGTTGAAACTAAAGTAATGGATGCAGATGTTTCATTTTGTTTACAATTTAAGGGATTCATGAAAACTGTTTAAAGTTTTGTTTGCACTTTTACCACTGGTAAAAGTATGTATTTTTGTAATATATCTAATTTTGTAATTTTTGTTACATTTATTTGACAAAGTATTTTATCAAAGAGGGACACACAATTTTATTGTTTATTTATATTTTAAGTTATTTTGAAAGTGCATTGTGTCACTGTAAGTTTGAAGTTATTAGAAAACTGATAAGCTACATTTTCACTGTTTACAATGGCGGGGCCTGCCATCATCATGGTTTGAGGCTTGTTTCCTGTTACACTTATGCCCCGGGTTGTTTTGAGCAATTTCTTTGTCGGTTGTAGTTTGTTTTTAAATAGAATAAAAAAATCGATTAAAATCGAAAATCGTGTTTGGTTTGAAAAAATCTGAGTTTTTTTTATTTAAGCCATATCGTCCAACCCTATCAAGATGGGATAGAGATCTGCTGGGCTAGCTGTGTGGATTGAGGGGCTCTTTTTGGATTTTGTGCCTATTTCATCTTCAATTTGACACTTGAAGAACACTCTGATGTTTCTTCAGCGTTATGTTTTGAAACTTTCTGTGGATGGTGACAAGCCTCTTCCTACCCTGGTTACCAGAGGAATCAACCTCTTACAGTAACATCTGCACAAACCCATTGCCTGTTCTGTTGTCTAAATGCTCTCGGAGAACATTCACAATTGTCAAAGAAATCCAGCATATTGGTCTCATTCATGCACATGAGGCAAATTTTTCCACAACTTTAACTTCGGCTCTACATGCATTCAAGAAGCACAGCCATGTCAATTTTGAAGACAAACAGCTTCAGCGAGTAATAAGATTAATGATGTTATAAATGGTGTTAAAGATGCCTACAATGTTGATGAAAATTTATTTATTAGCACAAGGTATTCTTGCTGAAGAACAACTGCCCAATGCTGTAAACCTCAATGTGTAATACATTATATAGCCTGTTTAATTAGCTGTACATCAATATATATAACTGTTCTTTTATTTTTTTTATTTGATTTGTAAGTATTCAACAGTATAGACAATTTCTTGAACTCCTCTTACTGTTATGCTGAGGTTGAAACAAGGATGAAACATCCAAATGCAGTACACTTTATTCCATAAACTGAAAACTAGACAAAGACTCAGACTAAGAACAGGATTCGGGAACAGAACAACCAACCTCGACATTACAACATCAGTTTCAAACAAAACCAAGAACGCACAATGACTGAACTAAAACACAGGGCTTAAATACAAGGGCAAACAAGCTAAACAAGATAACAAGGGGACGTGGTAAATCTGGGGAGACTAATGGACATAACAGGGAACTGCTAAACATGAAAAGACAGGGGAACACAGAGTGACATTACAACATTGCCCCCCCTCTATGGGCGGCTCCCAACGCCCATCAAAACAGAAAAAACAGTTCAGGAGGGTGGTGGAGTGGAGGCGGTGCCGGAGGAGGGATGGAGGGCCAGGCCCACGCAGGGGAACTGGAACAGGGCCTTGCAATGGTGGGCCTGGGCCGTGGAATGTGGGCGGACCTGGGCCGTGGAACGGAAGAGGGCCTGGAGATTAAGTTTGGACTGGAGGCCGGGGCGCAGAGCCGGCCAAGCCACTAAGCGACCGTTGCAATTGCATAGGGCCCCGTGCCCAGCAGAGGGCCCCCTAGAGTCACTGCTAGCTAGTGAAAAAAATAAATAAAATAAATCCCAAACAAAAGTAACATAAAATAAATGAATAAAAAAGAAACGGGCCTACAGCGCTCTTTATCAGGCATCATGATAAGCACAGAGTTGTTATTTATTAATTAGTTCTTTATTATGGCAAATCAGCTGGGAGCTCCCCGCGAGGGCGCGCGCGAGTCTTGACCATGACTGACCTATGATGTCACTCGTTGTCACTTTGGTCAGTCAGTGTCAATTAGCGAATCGACGATGTCTGACAAGAAACGCAAATATCTTTCTGGCCATGAAAAACGGCAAAAAAAGAGGCTGGAAGAAGAGAAAAAACAAGAAGATAAAGGTACGTAAGCCTGTAGGCTTAATTTTCCGATATCTGTATGGATAATCTGCACTAAAAGTCTTATATTAACATTGACGTTAGCCTAAATCGTGCTTGTATCAATTTTGCTACATTTGTTTACATGCTAATAATATGCTGCATAAAATTGGTTTAGTATTAAACCTATACCATTTGCTGTGGTGTTAAAGCATTTAACAGAACAATATAAACCCAGTTTGGCTTAAACTAAAGGGCTAACATTAATTTACTCCTTATGTCCCCTTTCCAGGAGCACTATTAAAGTATATGCTGCCAGCTGTTGGTGAGTATAAAGGGGCTGTAAAATGATAACCTTCTGCATTTTAAAAATTAAGTCTAACTTTATGTATAATTATTTTACTTTATTTCATTGCAGCTCAATCAACCACTTCTATTCCTGGTTCATATGTAGTTTGTGCCTCTTAAACTCTGGTGTCAATTAAACATTTATCTTTGGTCAGTGAAAATCACTTTATCAGTCTTTTTATTCAGCAAGTTCATCAGTGTGGGTTCGGTCTTGCACTGCAATTCAGCTCAGTGGTATCATAATTTTCCTGTTAGACATCAAACATAGTAGATATAATATAGCTGTGTAGTATGGTATAGTTATAAGGTAGTCATTGCTTTTCTTTAGGCCTTACTTTAAACGGTCAAAGGGGCCTCCAACCAAATTTTGCTTAGGGCCCCCAAAGGTCTAGGGCCGGCTCTGCTGGGGCACAGCAGGCTGTGCAGGCGACCAGGCCGGAGCAGGCCGTTCAGGAGACCAGGGTGGACCAGGTAGTTCAGGAGACCAGGGTGGACCAGGCAGTTCAGGAGACCAAGGTGGACCAGGCAGTTCAGGAGACCAGGGTGGACCAGGCAGTTCAGGAGACCAAGGTGGACCAGGCAGTTCAGGAGACCAAGGTGGACCAGGCAGTTCAGGAGACCAGGGTGGACCAGGCAGTTCAGGAGACCAAGGTGGACCAGGCAGTTCAGGAGACCAGGGTGGACCAGGCAGTTCAGGAGACCAAGGTGGACCAGGCAGTTCAGGAGACCAAGGTGGACCAGGCAGTTCAGGAGACCAGGGTGGACCAGGCAGTTCAGGAGACCAAGGTGGACCAGGCAGTTCAGGAGACCAGGGTGGACCAGGCAGTTCAGGAGACCAAGGTGGACCAGGCAGTTCAGGAGACCAGGGTGGACCAGGCAGTTCAGGAGACCAAGGTGGACCAGGCAGTTCAGGAGACCAAGGTGGACCAGGCAGTTCAGGAGACCAGGGTGGACCAGGCAGTTCAGGAGACCAAGGTGGACCAGGCAGTTCAGGAGACCAGGGTGGACCAGGCAGTTCAGGAGACCAAGGTGGACCAGGCAGTTCAGGAGACCAAGGTGGACCAGGCAGTTCAGGAGACCAGGGTGGACCAGGCAGTTCAGGAGACCAAGGTGGACCAGGCAGTTCAGGAGACCAGGGTGGACCAGGCAGTTCAGGAGACCAAGGTGGACCAGGCAGTTCAGGAGACCAGGGTGGACCAGGCAGTTCAGGGGGCCACGGTGGAGGAGGTTGTGAAGGCGACCACGGCGGAGAAGACCCCTCGGGTGGCCCTGGCGGAGGAAATCCCTCGGGTGGCCCTGGCGGAGGAAATCCCTCGGGTGGCCCTGGCGGAGAAGACCCTTCGGGCGGTCATGGTGGAGATGACCCTTCGGGAGGCCATGGCGGTGATGACCCTTCGGGTGGCCGTGGCGGAGAGGATCTTTCTGGTGGCCGTGGGCCCCTGGGCGGCCAGGGCAAGGACCTACTGCCCCCCCCCCCCCCAAATTTTTCTTGTGTCTACTGTCCTGATCATAATATTGGTTTCAAATGTGGAAGAAAGAGGTGTAGGACAAAAAGCATGTGTGAAACCTCATACACAGGAACACTGTGTAATTTTTCACAGTCTTGTGGTAAATTCTTTCAAGCTTCTTGTAGTAATACCCTGAATGGGAAATTTAGAGGAAATGGTGAGGTGGAGGCTGAAACCTTCCTTTCCCCTTCTGTTAAAATGATCTCTCATACAGACGTAAAACCAGAAGATGATTAATGTTTTCATTGAAAACACAATAGTAACACTCCCTCTATTTGGGAACATCACACAATTTTAATCATTGGAACTAAAGAAATTAGAGCAGTCAGTGATTTTGATTTCTTATCTTTCTAATTCTGTAATTTTGCAAAATAGCTTTGTATTTCCCCTCACTAATTCTTGAAACATGGAATAAACACATCCCACAACTTTACCTGCCACTACTGTTTAAAATAACAGCATTTCCACTTTGAAAATAATCAGAGAATGTCTATAATTTACTTTTAGATTTTTTTTTACATGTCCAGTCCAATATATATAGATTAAAACATGTACAGAACTTAATAAAATATAAAAATATACTGTATTTTGTACAGGAACAATATTCAAAAAATCCTCTTAATGTTTCACAGCGTCGTCCCTATACTCTGCAGTGTCTGGAATTGAATTGAATGAAAATATTTTTTCATAAAATAAGGAAGGAAAAATCCCATTGAACCAAACCTTAAACTTGACTTTTACCCTCTTTTTTAGATATTAGATATTATTAATAGGCTTCTTCTAAGAAACACCCTCATGTGGTATTTCAGAATAAAGACCTGGATGTTATAGCACAGAATGTAATACCCACATAAAATCAGCCACTGTCAATGGTATCAGTAGGAATGTTAAAAAAATCTAAACTGTTTAGTAAGTAATAAAATGGTAAAATATCCAAATTATAATCACCATTTTTTAGTTTGATAATAAAAAAAATTATATTCCTATTAATTATAAAATATGTTACATGTGGTTTCATACACTAAGAAATGCTAACAAATGCTGGGTTTGGTTGTTTCAACCCATGTTTGGATCAAATATAGACAAAACAAACCATTGGGCTTAAGAATTAAATAATAATAATAATAATAATAATAAAATGTTTAACCAATGGTTGATTTCATCAACATTTGACTCAAACATGGGTTGAAACAACCCAGCATTTTTTAGAGTGAATATATATCACAATGTCAGGCACATTTGATTTGGAACGAATAAAAGGATTAATAAAATATTCACAAAATATGTACAGTATACAAATGAATAAATGCAAATATCTGTCCAAATGAGAATTATGTAATTGAGCTCAGCGAATGGGTTGCAGATAGACAGCGACTATAAAATCTTATTAAATTTGTTTGGTTAGAGCTATCTGGAAGAACTGATTCTGATCTGAACACCTAAGGAGGAACATTACCTGAACTGTTTGCTTAAAACAACTTCCTGTTAAGATGGTAGACTCATTCTGCCCACACAGATATATGCAGAACTGTTTGTGTAATGAAAACATGAACAGTTCCTTATATGCACTGTCATGCGCTGTTTTTTTAATGACATTATCATTATTTCATTTTCAAATGCAGCATAAATCAATTGTTAAAAAATATTTTGTGGAAGTTTCAGTGATTAACCCTTACAGCTTCAATCACATGTTCTGTTTTTACTATCATTACGCTATTACAGAATTATCTGACACAAATGCATTATACGCCCACCACTGACCCTATATCAGAAACATTCTTCCCATTTAGCAAGAGTCAGTATTTCATCACACAACTTGAACTATTAATCTTTAACTGTAAATGAGGTGTGTCCTCTCCCACATTCATGAGTAATAATTGTAAACAGAGTCTCAAAATAAGCAAACTTCACAATCAAAATAAGCGTGCTGGGTCTCATAATGTGAAAGTGTAACATTCACAGATTTATAAAACAAAGGTTTAAACTAACTGGTTCATCATAAGATTAACTGGTTCCGGAAACTGTTCCTTATTGACCCATGTACGGATCCTTTTATGTTTATTACTGTCTTTATGATTAATAAATAACTTCTCAACAAGAGATTGGGCGTGGATTTTGTCTCCTGAGGAGAGGTCTGGATATATTTAGAGGACAAAATACCCTCATTAAGTCATATGGTTTTCTAGGTTGAATTTGTTGGTTTACTTTTACCATTTACTTTGTTTTGTTAATACTGAAGTGTTTTCCTATTCTAGAGACATGTCATAACGCGGTAAGTATGATTATTTTTTATGACGATATTTTTTTTTATCTTATAAGTTATATAAGATGATAACTTAATAAGTTTTGCTCTTTATGGATGGTTTGACTCTTATAGAGGTTTCTTGCTTTAAATCCTTTTTGATGGGATTTCAGTGAGGACACTGTAGAAATGTATATTTTTTTTCTCTCTCTCTCTCTTAACATGCATATAGATATACAGATATCATGCATACATTTAAGAAATGCCTGCCTGTGATTATTTACATATGGATTTTGAGCTCCTCTCTTATATGTTCAGGTATGATATTTCACATTATCAAAAAATCTTCCTTGCATTATGTAAATATTTTTTTTCTCCTCTATTCCTTGAAAGAAAAAAGACTTTTGTGAAGTTTTTATATTGCTAAAGAGGATATTATTTGTTGATTATTAATGTACAAACTTAGGACATAGTTTACTCAAGCTCTTATAAGAACTTAGGTAACACTTTATTTCGATAGTCCTCTTTAGACATTCTACTAACTATAAGTAACTTTGCAGCTACATGTCAACTAAATGTAATTAGAGTGTTAGTTGACTGTCTACTTAATATCTGCTAACTCTTTATTTTGTTGGTCCCCCAACAGACATTCTACTGACTATAAATAACTAGGCAACTTTTTCTCCTAACCCGAACCCGAACCCTAACACCTAACCATAACCTAACAGTCTGGCAGTCTACTACACTTGACATGTAATTGAAAAGTTACTTATAGTTAGTAGAATGTCTAAAGTGGACTATCGAAATAAAGTGAAAATAGATGCTTAATCCGTATTGTATCTTTTAGGCTCGAGCCTATGGGGGAACAAGATGGCCTTTACAACCCGATCCTGTGTTTGGCAGCTGAATAATAATGTTATCATTCCACCTTTAGAGGAACTGAGTGTTTGTGTCGACCTCATGAAAAATATTATTTCTCCGCAATGGACTGCTTTTGACTACAAAGCTCCAGGGCAACAGCACGTGGAGCTTGGCTTGGCTGGAGATGGGGGAAATTTAAAAGCCTACCTTTTTGGGAAAGAATGGATAGTTGCATATGACCTTCCCAAATACAAGTGGCACACAGTTTGTCTGACATGGTCGAGTCACACTAGGCTTTTCCAAATAATCGTTAATAAACCCATATTCGAAATTCATTTGAATGAAACGTCACCCAGGTTCCTTGCCGTAAATGGTACCCTGACTTTAGGGATGTCACACAGTTTTGTTGGAGGTGCTATTGATTTTGAGACCGGGAAAAACTTCCTTGGAGATATGTCCTTGTTCCGAATGTGGGGAGTGCAGTTGAGTCCACTGCAGCTGGATGCAAGCAAATGTGTAGATGGGAACATTATAACTTGGAGAACTCAGGACTGGGATTATCTGAAGTGTCCACCAACACAGGACGACAGCTTGAAGTGTGGTGAGAGAAACTGCAAGAAATACTTCTGTTATATGATGTTATGCGTCACTGAAATTGCACTCTAATGAACTGTATCATTAAAACATTTCAGAATCGTCAAAATATAAAATTCAAATGAACACATCTATTACGCAAAACACCAATAATGGCAACACTGAGAATGAAATCCAGGAGATTGTTCTACACTGGGTAAGATTATATTTGCATATATATATATAATGTTATAATATATATAATAATTCACATTTTCACTTGCATAGCATTTCTATACTGGATTTATTTATGCACACACATTTCTAATTATGTGTAAATATTTGTATGAACATAAAATGATTTAAACTAGAACTGATAAGCTGAAAGAATTTCACATACATTTGATGAACAGATGGTGATTGCGAGTTATTGCGACCTTATATAATATATAAGTATTAAATTATATAATAAAATATAACTGCTACCTTAACTGTCTGCCACCTGTAAACTGTTGGTGTATTAAGGACTGTTCCACAGATGCATATGCAATAATTGTTTATGGTCCATTGAAAAAGCACGAAAAACATTGTTTAAAGTTTAAACCATTTCCAATAAAGATCTTTATAACGTATTTGGTTGTAAAGGGATAGTCCACCCAAAAATGAAAATTCTGTCATTAATTACTCACCCTCATGTCGTTCCAACCCTGTAATACTTTAGTTTATCTTCAGAACATAAATGAAGATCTTTTTAATGAAATCTGAGAGCTTTCTGTCCCTTCATTGACAGCATACACAACTACCACTTTCAAGCCCAAGAAAGTTAGCAAAGACATAATTAAAGTAATCCACATGACTCCAGTGGTTTAAACTCAATTTTATGAAGCAACACACAGGGTCTTTGTTTGCGCAAAAAACAACAACCCATAATTGACCAGTTTATTTACAAAATATTAATCTCCAATACATGTAAATTTGAGGTTAAACCTTTACTTCAATGATCTCTTTACATTTCTGTCACGAACACAAAGGAGGATTCAGTAGCGAGTGTGAAATATAGGCTCATTTATTTTGAAGAGTGCCGACAAGAAGGAAGGTAGGAGTCAGGTGAAGCATGTGCAGATGAAAATTCAGGGACTCAATGGGCAACTGTGTCCTCCAAGATGACTCCAGCTGATGTACAATCCACAGAGACAGGAACAGAAAAAGCAGGGCTGATGAGCCTCAAAGTCAGATGGCGTTGATTAGCTCATCAGCAGCATTAGCAATCAACAGACACAGGCACACCCACACACACTGAGATAATGAGTCAGTGAATCCATGAATCGTGACAATTTCACTTCATTTTACATTTTATTTTTGCTGTGTTTATATTAAGATGTTTTTATATTTTTTATTATTATTTCAGCTCAAGCATATTTTCCCTCAGAAAATATCAGTGCATTCTGTGTTCCTGTCAAACTTAAGGTAATTGTTTCATTTGGAGGTTTCAGAGGTTTTCAACCCTGCTCCTGTGGCCTGTTGCATAAAGCTGGTTTAACAAACTCAGAGTTTCAGTGTTGGTTTAAAGTTGACAAAACCACACAGCGGGCTCACAACGCTCGATAAACGTTGACAATTTACGGTTTCATCATAAGTTTGTCTGATGTGCAACGAACAGCTAATCATATGGGACACGGAGAGCATTTATAAACAGAGAGCATCAGTTTGATTGACTAGACGCCGCAAGATATCATGAATATGTATTTACAAGGCAGCAATAAAGAAACACTGCTGCTGCTGCGAAAGTTTGAGTATTTAAAATTATAATTAGCAGCAAAAGATGGCCATTTTCATGTGTAAAATTATTTCACTGCAAACTGCGTTAATGTGGAGCAAGAGGTACAGGGGGAGTAGCTTTATTGCATCAGATATGTCACTTTTCTAAATCTGATTGGTCCAGTTTTGGTTTGGGATCTCAACCCCAGAATAAAACCTGCTCCAGAACAGGTTAGCCGTGTATAAAACCCACTCAAAAACAATCCACCTTCTTGATCCCGAAAACTCAACTCAGTTTGCTCAAACTAAATGCTAACTTATCTGGCTAAAAACCGAAACCAGCTTTGTGCAACAGGCCTAGAGACCCACTGCCCTGCAAAGTTTATTTCCTAGCTTGTGATTTTCCAGAGAAGAGCTTGATTAGCTGGTTCAGATGTGTTTGATTAGGGTTGCAGATAAACTCTGCAGGAGAAGGGTTGAAGACCTCTGAACTTACTAACTAACTAAATTAAACATTTTTGCATTCATTTGTTAAAGTAAGCATATGATATTATAGGGTGTCCATGTAATTTTTATTTCAAAAATATTTTTATTATTAAAAATAATAATTTTTTTTCATTTAACTGCACATTTACATAGACTTTATGTCTAAGAAAGGTGCAATATTTTTCTCATCTGTGATCCAATGTAGCACTCAAAAAGGAGCTGAGTTAACTGGACAAAATAAGGGGAAAATTCAGGTACAATATTTTTATAACTGATTATTAAGTGGACATATATATATATATATATATAATTTATATTCTAATGTTATAACATTATGTGTTTTGCTCAAATGTTGTTATGCTTTTTTGCAGGGTAGTGGAAACCCACAAATCAAGACACAATGGTAAAAAAAAAAATCCTCATATACCTGCAATAGCTTAATAAATTTGTGTCACAGAAATTCAGTAAAATAGGAAGTTTATGCTTTGTGTATGAGTCAAATCGTCTCATGACTCTATTGTGGTCTTAGGTTTGATTGTGTGGTGTTTGTGAGAGTGATACCTGGAGCTGATGTGAGTGAAACAGTGTCTAAGATACAGACGTTGTTAATTACCACCTATAACTACAGCGAAAACGTCTTCCTGATAACAAATCCGGATTCTATAAACATCCTCTCAGTAGGTATGTAGTTATGTGTGATGGGAAAGGATCGATCAAATTCAGCCAGTCAAAAACTCTGTTTCAAATTTTACAGGTGTCTTACCAAATGTGACTTTGAATCCTGCTGTGACCACTGCTGCACCAGTCTTGTCTCAAACCACAAAGAGTCCCGGCAGCACAAATTTTACAACATCAGGTTTGTGCCATCCAGAGCATCATAACTCAACTGAAGTAAATGCTTTTATCAATGCAGAATCACAATGCACCTTAACTTTATCAAAAGGTACAGAAGGATCACATTCCCTTTTAAGAACTCACATGTAAAATATTCTGTTCTTCAGTAACTAGCACATCATTACGAACACTTGCCATGGACAATATCTGCTCAACCACTTCAAGATTAACTTCGTACAGAGGTGAGTTAAACCATAACAGAACATAATGTTTGTATGGTTTGTTCATTGTGGATATTACTCTTACAGAACCTGTATTCAAATATGTTTTAGTGGTCAATTTATTGGCTTTCTAGATGAGATGGTTTCTGAGCAAATTTGCCTGTGTCTTATACTTTTCATTCTTTGTTCTGCACAACAACATTGACAAAATTGTGCAAACATATTTAATTAATTATCATTATTGTATGTTTATTTTAAAGGATATATATATCCTAACTAATGTTTCACCAGAGTTTGGAGACATTTTTTATAGAGTCTACCTCAACCTAACAATGAGTGGCAGTATCACAAACCCTAAACACACTATACAGCAATGGGTAAGTAAAGACACATATTATAAAAAGTCCATTTAGAGCAGACTTTTGTATTTGATTTACTTCTCTTCAGCTTCAGGAAACACTGGGAAAATGCAAAATGGACGTTTTGAATCTTGTCCTAAAAGGAGCACCTAAGTAAGTGTCCCAGCACTAAACACATGGAACATTCAAATGCACATTAAATAGATGCTGTATCATTAATCAAATGAAATTTTTGTCAGGTACATCACTACTTTTCAGGTTCAGACATTGACACCTGTGAATGTCACAGCGACAGAGAGGCTGATTTTTGAACTCTTAACAAAAGGATACACCAATGCTACCATCAATATCAGTGTCCCAACTGGAGAAGTCAAAGTCAATCATATAGGTCTGATTTTGGCCTTTTACTGGTGACCAAGCATAAAATGAAGGAGACAAATGTGGAATATTACAAGAAAACAAACATTCCAAACACTGTTGTAAATGTCTAATGGAGTTCAAATGCTGTTTCTCAAGCTGTTTATTGTTACAGATCCCGGTCTCTGTCCAGACGAGATCATGCTCACGGTGTATGGTACATACATATGGCCCAGCATGCCTGCTCAAAGCCAATATGACATGGGGTGTGAGCGAGGGAATGAAAGTGCTACAAGGTTTTGGTAAATACTACACATTGTGCAGCATTTGATACTGATGTAAACAACACAGGTTGATTTAGTTATTTCAGAAATGCATTTTTTCTTGTCTTAATATATCAGCTTCAATCATTTAAACTTTTGATGTATTAAAAAAATTAGATCTCCAGTTTGTTTTATGGAAGTTATAATTTCCATTATCAAATCTCCATTGTGTATACTTTAAAGTGAAATGCTTTGTTTCCATAGAAACAGTTCAATGGCCCTGAATAAACATTCAGATAACACTAATTTGCCATGTGTTTATATTTGCGTCATTTAGCGCACAACCTTTACACACAATCCTGTGCGGCTTTACTGATTAATATATCTTATCTTTTTCTTGTGGAAAGCAATATCCTTTAATTGAATAATTAGCTTCACTCCTGACAATGCAAATATTAACTTTTAAACTGACCAGGATAGCAATAACTCCAGTCACCATTACATACAATTTATGTTTTTATGAGAGTACAAGAAAAAAGCTGTACTCAATTGTTTCAGCTCTAAAACGCTGCTGTGCATAATATTTCCCTCATTTGCATGGTAAAGTCAGGAGAATGCATTTTTAAACGGCTGAATGAGAATGACATCTCTTTCCATTTTATTCAGTAAATTAAACGGGACAACTGACAGAGCAGTTTGGGATCCCCCAGACATGAGCAAGTGTGTAAGGACGGTAGATTTTGATGATTTGGAAAATATCACAGTTACAGTTGGTAAGTTATCAATATGGGTTTTTGTTTGGGTTTTATTTGTCAGAGAAGACAAAAGCACACTTAAATCAACCACTTTAATGGCATCTGTCCCCAGACAACTCAGCGGACATTGTGAACATGATTGAGGATCTGTTAAGAGAACAAACCAGTCTGAATGATGCTCAGATGGACATTGTGCTTGAAAAGCTGTCTAAGGTCACTGAGGTTGGAACCTTGACCACAGATCTGTCCAGCAGCATTACTAACATTGTTTCAGATATCTGTTATATCACAACTAATCCAACCCAAGTCACTAACAAGTAAGTGTTTAAGCAGGAATTTTGTGCATGCTTGTATTATGATAGTTGGTTTTGATTGGGGATAATTAGCTCAAAATCGAAAATTTCTGTCATTATTTACACACCCTCATGTGGTTCCAAACCTAGGCCTACATTTTCATTTGTGGATACAAAATTTTAAAATTAAAATATAATGCCCAAGGTCCTATAATATGGCTTTAGAAGACACCAGAATATTTAGCGAAAGAGTTGTATGGACTATTTTGAATCGATAATGCCTTTTTGTCTGTTTGGAGCATGACAGCCCATGGTCACCATCCACTTTCATTGTATAGAAGAATAAACATTTTGCTAAACTTCACATTTTGGGTTCCACAGAAAGAACTAATTTGGGTTTGAAACAACATGAGGATAGGTAAATGATGACCGAATATATATTTTTTTGCTCTTTAACTATTTAGGTAACAAATAAAGCCTGGGTGAACCCTTAAAGGGTAAACATTTCTCCAATGAAACGTTTTAATACCCCAAACAATTGGGGTGTAGATGTATATGTCCAATATCTTATTTTCCTACTGTCTTCCCTTAATTGTGGCTTTCTGTCTTTGTGTGTGGTAGAGTTCTTTCTATTACAGACCTTATGGGAGACAGGACGGTTTTCACGGGAGATGCTCATAACATGACAGCACCTTCATTAGCACTGCAGCTGATCAACCCTGACACCTCTCAGTTCCATGGCCTCACATTTGAGGTGTCCTCCTTACAGAATGATAGCACCCCTGAGGTGAGAGAGAGATTGTATATCTAACACTGCATTAGACTAAGATCATTATGGAAACTTGGGTCTCTTAGCGAAAATAGAAGTGTGATATTAAAATATCACAGTACCTTTGCAAACGTGTTTTCACACTATTGTGACCACAAGGTTTCTGTGTCCTTGTGTGCGTTAATGGATTGTGTGATTCAAGTGGTTATTTTAGCACCATTTACATGTCAGGTGTGATATTAAGCCTGACCACTGAATGACTTTTTACATCTAGTGATGTAATCCCACCTTACCTCTTCCCAATTTAATATGCAGAGACAACTATAAATAAGCCATTAATAGATACATTTTCTCAAAAAACTGTCATTGTGACCAAACTCTGTTGACTACATGATCAAAGCATAGCAGAAGAAGCCTCCTTTTTTTATTTACCAAAGTTGACTCACAGAGCTTGTTTTGTTGCAACGAGAGTTAATTAAAAAAAATAGTTAAACTCTTTTAAATCTCCCTGTCAATATGTTGTTGTAGTATAAACAAATACATTATGGAAGTTTTTGGGTTGATTGATTTATGGTTAATAATCAACCTTTAGAAGCTTTAGGCAATCAGACTCTATCACATTCGTTCCCAATGGATACAAAACATCCCAAAGCGGACTGATCACAGCTCTTTCTTGTGGTCTGCGCATGTGATGTGTAGTTACTTCAATTCTTTAGAGCTTGTTGAACAAAGTTTCTGCATTTTTAGAAATGTTTAGGAAGAGCTAAATATAAAACGCACAATTAAAATGAATAATTAGGGAATATCACACCAGTAACAGTGCCTTTTTTAAAAAAATATCAGCTGACAACCAACAGCACGATGCACAACAGTTAAATGCACCAGCAGTTAATGTTGAATAGACTTTACACTATATATTAGTTACTTTGTCCATTTTTGCTTGAAGAAAAAAAAAATCACAAAATCAAAGCAGAATCAACCACGCACACCCCCTATTACTAACAAACCAGTATTTTCAACTAATCGGCTGAGTGAATAATTCAATGACTTGTTCATAAAGACAGTCACTAGTTGCCTTAACGCAGGGTGAACTCAAAAAACAAAGGGAGGGCTGGATCCTAATGCAAAAATAGTTTAATAACAAAATAAACATAAACCATAGAGACCAGAGAACCATGGAACAGATAACAGAATGAGCATCACCAAACATACATCCATGTAGGACAAGACCTGACAAAGAACACAGGAAACACAGGGGTTTAAATACACACTTGGGGAAGACTAATCAACAGGGAAAACTACAAAACTACAAACACAGCCACATAACAGGAACGAACACAGAAAGAAGGAGAAAGAGAACACTGCAACTTAAAAGTCCTTAAGACAGGGTAACACAAGACAGGAATCATGACAGATGCCACCTACAGTACTGGCATAACAATGTAGGCAGGCATTTTCAGCCATCAATATTTATAAAAAGTGTGACCTTGAATGGCTTATTGTTCTTGCAGTAATATTTTCTTCCCATCCTTTTTGTAGATATTTTATGATGAGAACTTTACAGAGCATCCAAACTCAGGAACTGTAGCTTTCATTTCCTTACCTAAGGCAATTGAAAGCTTTTTCCCAAACAATGAAGCCAGGCCTCGTGTTCAGTTCCATTTTTACGCCAAAGAAAATTTCTTTGAGGTAACATACACTCCTTGAACTAGTGGTCAGATTATGTATTTTCCTCACTTTCAGACGAAGAATAAACCACTTGAAGTCAGTTTAATGTAAATAACAGCATAACTATATAATTGTATTCTATATTTATTATTTATTTATATGAAGCCGTTTTATGAGAATCAGTACTTCTGATGGCAAATTTTTTTATCTAGGACCCTGCAATCAACATGACGCTGAACTCTTATGTGGTGTCTGCCAGTGTAACCAATGCCACAGTGAGCGACCTTGAGATCCCAGTGATGGTCACTCTCCGCCATCTCCAAACTAAAGAGGTCTGTGTGGATACAATCAACCAGCCACCACCAAAACAAACCACAAATCAACAGTTCAACATCATTATCGCCCAATTATGCAACTGTTTGAACACACTTTAGTAAACAGTTAAAATAATATGCTACCAGTACCACTAAATGCATGATATCTTTTGTCAACAAATATCTTGATAAATATAGCTTCTAAGGCAGCTGTAATTAACCCACTATGATAACCCCTGACATTATCACAGATTTATAGTCTGATCATTAAAGTAATATTTCACCACACTGTCTTTTTTTCCTCTATAGGCCTGGGACAGTGTCAGGTGTGTCTACTGGGACTTCAACAAAAACAGTGAGCTTTGTGATACACATTTTTTAAATTCAACATTTAGGACTGTCTATAGTAAGAGAGCTCTTGATTTTGGTCGATGTCCCCATGACAGTTCGATGGCTGTTTGAATGTCTCATAGATAAGAAAGGTGGATGGAACGATACAGGATGTGAGACAGTGAAGTCTAATGCCACTCATACGTCCTGTTCCTGTGATCACCTTACGCATTTTGGAGTTCTTCTTGTGAGTTCAGTTTTGTGTGCCCAAGACATAGACAGTCAATTAAAGTCAATTTTACATTATATTTTTGGTTGTGTGAAAATAAATTTGCCTTTGCAACAGCATAAGGTCAGTGAATTAAAACGGTAAATTTATGTAGCAATGTAATAATTAACAGTATAGCTTTTATAAAAACAGTTTGAAACTAAAGGTCGGTGTTCATTTATCATTCACAAACGATGGAGATGTGCACAACATTTGCATAATTCAGGCAAAGATTTTGATTATTGTAACCATTTTATCTTTCAGGATATCTCTAAAACTCCAATAAACCCGAAAGATGAAAAGATTCTGACTGTCATCTCATTCCTGGGCAGTGGCATATCCTGCATCTTTCTTGGAGTCACACTGTTGACCTATTTGTCCTTTGAGTGAGTTCATAGACTCTTTTGCATTATGTGTTCAGCATCCTATGTCTTACATGTGTGTTCTTATCACAGGAAACTGAGGCGAGACTACCCTTCAAAGATCCTTATTAACCTCTCCGTGGCCTTGCTAGGGTTGAACATGTTGTTCCTGGTGAACTCCTGGTTTGCCTCTTTTAACATCAATGCCCTCTGCATTACCATAGCTACCCTTCAACATTTCTTCTTCCTGGCTACCTTTACTTGGATGGGACTGGGTGCAATCAACATGTATCTGGCCTTGGTCAAGGTCTTTAATTCATATGTGCCATCTTACATGCTCAAATTCAGTGCTCTTGGATGGGGTAAGACAGACAGTGAAGTATATAACAATTGAATATAACAATAAAGAAAACATTGTTTCTGCTTGTTCATTTTTAACCTGTTTTTTTGTTTGTTTGTTTTTTGGCAGGTTTACCTCTTTTGGTTGTAAGTTTAGTGCTTGCCATTGATGTAAATTCATATGGCGCTGCCCTCTCTAAAGCACTTCCCCAAGAAGACTCCACTGCATTGTAGGTGCCAAACAACCAATCATTTATATTGGTGTCAAGAACAATAACCATAAAGCAACCTGATCTCACAAGAAGCTGGCTTTCAAAAAAATCGAAACATTTCTGATTGTACAAAAACTACTGAATGAGATTGCACAAATTCACCAATTTGCTAAGTCCTAAAATAGTTAGGAATTGTCATGAGACTGTTGCAGGAACAATGTTGTTGGAATCACATTCACTGTGATGCTTGTCCAGCTTATGAATGAATGATAACAATATTGAAAGCAAGTGTGACAGCTTTCCTAAAGCACGTGATTATATTCACAGAACATAACTGAATGGTGCTCTTATTAAATATGACGTTATCATCCGTTGGTGTCCACTCTAACATAGTTATCATTGGTTATTTTTACAGTTTTTGTTCTTGGTGCAAAGAGTACTTTATGGTCATACTATCTCTCTTCATCCTTTTCAGCTGCTGGGTAAAGAATGACGTGACCTTTTATGTGACGGTGGTGTCGTTTGTGACCGTGATCATGGTCTGTAATATCTGCGTGTTTACCGTGGTGCTGGTACAGATCCGCAAGATGCGGGTCAATAAGCTTGCCAGCAACAGAAAAGGGTTCCTGCATGACCTGCGAGTGGTGGCCAGCCTCACCTTCCTGCTGGGACTTACCTGGATGCTAGCCTTCATCGCCTGGGGCCCAGCCAAAACACCCCTGCTGTACCTGTTCTCCCTCCTTAACAGTCTTCAAGGTAACTGCAAGGGCTGCTTATGCCTATGGAGAGAAAGGTAAAGCTAATGCATTCAAAGTATGTCTAACACTGTGCACATAGGGTAGATGCTGTGGTACTTGATTGATCATCAGGCAGATAAGCAAGAATGCATTATTGTAGAGTTTAACAAAAGATGAAATGTTGTTTTTGGATTGTAATCTTCAAATACAAAGGACAAGTGTTTTGTTTTTTTGCTGTATTGCAGGCTTCTTTATCTTCCTGTTTTATTGTCTGATGAAAGACAACGTAAGGAAGCAGTGGAAGATACATCTCTGCTGTGGAAGATTCAGACAGACTGAATACTCAGGTTTGGCTCACATAAACAATAGTTAAACTCATACTTAACATAGTCAAACTATTTACTACACCGAAGAGAAAGTAGGCTATTCTAAATTATAATAATATTGTATAATTATTCTGTATTATACAAAACTATATTAAACAACCAAATATAATAATGAAGAAGTAGTGTTCTAGATTAAAATTGACTTAAAAAGGAAACAGTGTCCCATCTACACCATTTACAAATACAACCATTATCAATTCGAATTCCTTGGAAAAACGAAAAAGAATAATATAATTTTAATTTTAACCAGACTGGAGTCATCCTGTGACACTGGGCGCCAAAGCGAAAACTGGTCAACATGTCTCCTCACCATCCATGACTACCAGTGAAAGGAAGATCTCTCATACCTCAAGCTCGGGGGCCAGCCATCATGTGTCTTCCTGACACAGGACAGAAAACAATAAAAAAAAAAAGGGAAGATGAATTCTGTGTATTCCTTTTCTCTCTTTTTTTTATGTTGAATGACAACTTTGGAAATTTCCAGCAGAAATTCATGAAGAACCTCTTTTTTTTACTTCAATTAATTGTAATAATTTCATTGATAGAATTAAATTGTTTGTTTCAATGATTTTCAATGATTCTTTAATAAATGTTAGTTTCAATGATTGAATTGATGAGGCCATGTGTTTAAACTGTTATTTTAGTAAGAAATCATTTAAAATGTTTGTTTATAATACTAACTGGGCTTTGGTAAACATAACCATGTTTAAACTATGTTGCATTCACAATATTTGTTAAGATAAATTGTGACATTATTTATGAAATGAGAAATAAAATGGTGGCACTTTATATTACTGTTTCGCATAGCCTATACATAGGCTACTTATAGCAATTTCAGTAACTGGGTTATAATAACTACTAACCCTGAACCTAAACCTAACCTAATAAGGTTATAACCCATGTAGTTAGGCCATCTTATGTTACACTTTCTTGGGTACGTACACTGTAAGTGGCCTACACGTAAAACAATATGTTCTAAAAAAAAAATTAAAAAAAAATTCTGTCAGTGTCTTTTTTCCCGGTGGTGACAGTTAAATGGTCTGACTTGTTCAGTCACATTCTACTCATACTGGTTAAAGTTCACAGATTGACGCCCCACATTTAAGGGCAAAAACTGAAGTAGTTTCTCTTAGTCGAACTTTTCCTCGTAGAGAAACGATTTAACTGATTCAACTGCAGCATGTTTAAATCTCGTGCAATGATGGATATCACCTTTACTTTAGCAATGTAATTGTTCGTGTTGCAGCGTCTGATTAACTCGATATTTCACGACTTTTGCACGGTGAGTAAAAGCTCTATGGTGGTTTTTCCATGACAGAAGTAGGCCTATTTCATTTTTTACAATAACTGTAACATAAGCGTAACGTTAATTTACAAAACTTTCTTAATAGCTACTGTAAATCTGGAGATAATCAAGGGCTGTCCGTGATTGAACGTAGTGAAATAAGAAGAGAGCAGGATATGATATAGCTTATTGTTAAGTGTAGGCTATAGGCTACAGTACCTGTCAAAAGATTGGAAACATTACAATTTATGGTTACTAATTTACAATAAGGTTTATTAGTTAACATTAGTTAATGTATTAACTAACATGAACTAACTATGCGCAATACATTTGTTACAGTATTTATTTATATTTGTTAATGTTAGTTAAAAATCTAGCTGTTCATTGTTTGTTCATGTTAGTTCAAGGTGCATTAACTAATGTTAACAAATACAACCTTTGATTATAATAATGTATTAGTAAATGTTGAAATTAATAATACAAATCCAGCTGTTCATTCTTAGTTCATGTTAACTAAGGTAGTTAACTAATGTTAATTAATGAACCTTATTGTAAAGTGTTATCCAATTTATTAATGCAAAATCTTATGCTCACCAAGGCTGCATTTATTAAATCAAAAATTCAGTACAAAGAGTAATATTGTGAAATGTAGGCTATGTATAATAATATATTATATTTATAAATAATATAAGTGAATTGAATAATAAAATAATTAGGATTATGTGACACGGAAGACTGGAGCAATGACGCTGAAAATTCAACTTTGCATCACAGAAATAAATTACTTTTGAAAATGTATTCAAATAGAAAACAGTTATTTTATTTTGTAATAATATTTTCCCATATTACTGTTTTACTGTGTTTTTGATTAAATAAATGAAGTCTTGGTGAACACTTCTTTCAAAAACACAAACATTTTATGTATTTATGTATATATATATATTAGAGCTGTTTTATTTTACATTTTTAAATTAGCCCTGTTACCAAAATTTGATTTTTTTTTTTTAAAAACTTTTATTTTATTCTATACATTTTACATTATTTAATGAACAACATGTAAAATATCATACAGTATAGTTATATATATTGACGAAGTATGATGTGTTCGATACAACCTACTCTAACTTTTTAGTTCTCATAACAAAAACATTGAATTTGTTGCTCTGATGCTTTTTTTAAATAAGCATTTTTGTGGAAACTGCTGTAATGATCAGATTTGGTTGTTTAGCAGAACAGTGCTCATGAAGATAAGCTGTCAAAAAATTATGAAATAAATAAATATTTATTCTATCTCATACATGGCAGACCTACATCATTTATCTTATTGGCACCTTAAAACACATAAACACTTGAATAATTGATCAATTCAGCTAAAATACAATTTGCAAAATGTAGAACATTTAGATACAGTTGGGCTTTGAAATATCCCATCCATATATATCCCAAAGAACATCATAAAGTGATTTTATTGCAATTTTACATTAGAATGAGAAAACATGACACCATGAGCAATGTATACAATAATATGTCACCGCTGCAGGATAGATTGATAAATGATGCATTGCACACCATTTCTGCAGATCAGTGATGGAGGAGGATCTAGGAAGCCCAGTGGCTAAGATTGAGGAGTACGGTAGTGTCCTTCTCACCTACTTCCAAGGAGACATCAACAGCATGGTGGATGAACATTTCTCCCGTGCTCTAAGTAAAGCAACTAAACCGAAGGGAGAGCACTCCAAAATTAAAAGAAACCGCAGATCTGCTCAAACAAGTAAACAAGTCCTCTCAAATTTCCTTTTACATAAAATATCTGACTTGTTGAATGAGTTTAAACATTGAATTCTTTTTTTAGAAGAACTTGGTTCAAGTCAATGGGAAGCACAGTCACAAACCAGGTTTCAGACCATGTTTCCTCCAGAACATCTCCGGCTAGGAACAAGCAGCGAGTCTCAATCAAACCATCATATGTTACCAAATCTCCCTGCAAACAACGCTGTTCTGTGGTCAGGGGATTCTAGGCAGGGTATGAGTCTCGCTCTGCCCCCCATGATGTACCCCTCGGCTGTATCCTCTGATGGTTTGGTGGTAGCCGAACAACAGTACTCTAATTCTCTGTTAAACTTGCTCCACAACGATCGTCCTGACATGAGCACAGTGATGGGACCCTCCTCCAAACAAGAACTCATGTCTGGATGGACAAAGTATCCTGGATTTGGCGACCAGATGGCTTGTGATATCAATCTAAACTCTGGTAAATGACCTTATTTTGTACCATCCTGTTTTAATCACACCCACGTAACCATACAGTACCGTTCAAAGGATTTTTTAATGTTTTTGAAAGAAGTCTTTTACACTTACCAAAGCTGCATTTATTTGATCAAAAGACAACAATTGTTAAAACAACAATATTGTCCAATATGTTTTAACAATTTAAAAATAACTATTCTCAATGTATTTTAAAATGTAATTTATTCCTAAGATGGCAAACCTGAATTTTCAGCAGCCATTACTTTAGTGTTTTTACTGTCATTTTTGACCAATTTAATGCTTCCTTACTGAAATAAATGTATTAATTTCTTTCAAAACAACAACAAAAACACACTGACCTAAAAAAATTCAACGGTAGTGTATAGGCTACATAAATATTTAAAAGTCATTACATTAAAAGTTTACATTTTAGTCATTCTAATATACATTTTTAATCCTCAGTATTTTAATGAAGTCACTTTTGATTGCCTTTTAGGTGTTCAGGTGATTGAGAAAAAAGATCTTTATTGGTATTAACTCAAAAGATTTGAGATTTAAAAGCAAGAACAAAGAAGTCTTTCATCGCTCTTTCATTTAGTTGAACGACTAATGGACCTTGCAATGTTTCACCTGGCTTCTGCACATCCAACCTGTTCAGAAACAAGCTCTTCGTGTACCACAGGACAGAAGATTGTACAAGAGATTGGCCTCAGGCTATATGGTTAAAGACGATCACACGCACATAGAAGGAAACACACACAAAATGAGTAATCTGTGTTTTTACAGATTTTTTTTTACTGGCATTTGTAGAGTGTCAGAGTTTATTTGTTGCAAACGTTTAGAATTTAATCGATTTTATAGCAAATATGTGTTGTTTTTGTTGCATTTAATTTGTCTGATAGGCTGCTCTGGGTATAAATAACTTTGATTTGAAAAATGATTACAATCATGATGCATTGATCACACACAAATGTATAAATGCACAAAAGCTAAAAGTAGCTTTAAAGAGATTGTATGGGCTTGAGTATACAGTAATTTAGTAAAATGCAGATGTTTCAATTTGTACAAACTATATTTATTCCCATTTCATTATTGGTTTTCAAGGATGTTACACAACTGGTCTATACTGGCATTTGTCTTATTTGGCTGTTTAAATTGCAGACAATACTGTAGTTTGATTGGATGCACTGCCTTTGGTGTCAACAACAAAAATAAGACTTTTCTCCCTTTCAAAAAAGTCTATTTATTTTGCTATCCTAACACATGCACAATTATACTTTTATTCACATTTTGATTATTAGCATCTATCATTGGCTTTATACTATCTGTGATGCTGTCAGAAAGAGATTTTTATGTCACAAACCACCAGTTGAAACCACTTTGGTTTTGTATTTTATTGACTTTAAAATAAATGGCACATTACAACATTTCTTCAGTGATACTGAAATACATTTTATTTAAGACAGACTTGGTTTTTAAGACATTGAGATGACAGACATAGTCTACTAATGAAAACACTGACACTGCACCCTAGTGGATGAGAACAACATTGCACTGCATCTCACTGTAAAAATACATTACTTATAACAGCATGATGTAAAGTCGGTATGTCTTGGAGTCAATCTTAATCTCACACTATGATGTAGCTATCAAACTTAACTCCCCCGCCATGAATCCAACTCATGGACGCAGATGGAGGAACAGCCACCTCCACACCCCTGCTTGAGGATTATTGATGTCCTTGTACTATATTTAGCAGTAACCCATCCGGTGCCACACATGTTCCTTTCCAAATAAAATGGATCAAAGCCAAGGCGAAGCTCAGATCTGCGCTCAGACTCTCTGGCTAGAAACATTCACACAATGATCTCTTCACATTTCATTGCAATATGGGAGTAAAGGACTCCTACTGGACAGAAAAGTTCAGAGTGACTGATTTATGCTTTATAATTGGCCCACACAATATTACTCTATTCTTATTTGTCAGCTGCACCATCTGATATTGTCTAAAGTCAGTGTTATCCATGGCAATCAGATCATCTGGGTCACTAAGTTTTCTATCATATCACACGGCGGACTCACGTCTGAATACTTCTCTATATATTTTCAGTAAAAGCAATACGTGAAATATGTGAGAGTTCCAAGTATGTATTTATAAAACGCTAGGTGAAATTCAATGAACACTTTACTATCTATCACAAGAGGCCACATGACGAGACGTGAATGAAAGGAAAGCACCGCAACTGACTCCATAGATCACATGTCAGTGGCAATATCGTGGATGTAGTAGCCTATGTCTATATTTTATTCACACTACACACATAAATTGGCCCACTAAAGTTTAGATGTACTTTTTAAAGTTCTTCATAAAGTAGTACCTACACTGACAGTATACATGATTTCGGACACAGCTCATTCATAAAAACTCAACTGCTGCCATCTTGCACTTCAGTTATCGATTATAGTGAAACATCAGAGGATTCCTACATTAGGTAACACGTTATTTCAATTGTCCACTTTAGACATTCTACTAACTATAAGTAACTTTGCAATAAGGCCTACATGACAACTTATTCTAAACCTAACCCAACAGTCTACTAATACTCGAATGAGAGTCAGTCGACATGTAGTTGCAAAGTTACTTATAGTTAGTAGAGTGTCTACTAAGTAGAATAGTTTGAAGTGTAACCTGGTTTTAATATTAGTTTAATATTTTTGCAATGCTCATTTTGTTGTTTGGGTGATTTAGTTGTACATTGCAATCGGCTATTTTTTTTTTAACAGAAGATTTAAGATAATATACAGCTACAGTTATAAAATATTTTCAACTGAAATCAGTATTTTGTGCCGCAGTGGGGTTTTATCTGCATCTCTGTTTAATGAGAAATGGTCTTATTTATTTAGGACATTGTTTAAAAAAAGTGGTTATTGTGCTTCATGATATTGTGCTGCACAAGGCAAATTGGATGCATTTCACGACTCTGGCATTTCGGTCTGCCTTTGTTATTGACACTATTTCCTGTCAAGCCTCCTCTCTCCTCTTCACTCACACTTAATCTGTAATTATAATAGCCTATAGTCTGCAGAGATACCTCAGAGAATCCGGAGCACACAACTCAATTAGTGTGCTGACCTACAGAGTTGTCACCTTTAAATAGGACGTTTCATTTCTACCACTATAATATTATCTTACCTCTGTTGTCAGTGTTGCTTAGCCAATTTCCATGATATGTCACTTCTAAAACAATGTTCTGACATTAGAGACTAGCTTCGGTTAACTATTGTGAGCTATAACTGTTAACACTGACCTACGAGTATCTGGATTCTGGCATTATGTTAATGCTGATATCAGTTTTATTAACCATCTTGTAACTGCAGTGTCTCTCTGATCCCATTTACACCTGGTATTAAAAGGCGATCTGTATCCAGATAAGTTATCCGGATAATAAGTGTTCTGATCTTACCTTTGCGTTTACAGCTTGTATTTTTAATGCGTTCTCGTTATCCACATTGAGGTCGGATCTCTGTCCTCCAGAGTGACATCTGCGCGTGAGAACTGAGGTGGCGGGAAATCAGCTGTAGTTTGTCAACATGGCAGGTGTAGGATCGTTAGAGATGCTATTACTGTACCGCCTGTTTCTACTTTTTCTCTGTTGCGGTAGGGGTCATTTTCAACGTTTTTCTATTAGGAGCAAACAGCTGTTTGCAGCTGTTGTTTTTGCGGCTACTGCGAATGCTACGACAGTGAACCGGTCTCTGTGGATGAGAAAACGGAGTAATTAGTGGTGGGAATGGGGTCTTTTGGCGAAGATGACTGGGATTGCGTTTACACCTAGTAAAGATCCGAACACAATGCGAGCCAGACTACCTCCAGATGTGGTCTGGCAGATCCGATCACAATCCGATCACAACGTATTTACACCTTGCATTAACATGCGTTTTTTATTATCCGGATAACTTATCTGGATACAGATTGCATTTTAATACCAGGTGTAAATGGGGTCTCTGACAGCATTGTAACAATAGAGCTTCGTTTAATTGAAACTTGTGGGTTCAGGAAGACAGAAGAATCAAGTTCCAACATGACGTTTAATGATAAATATCCACAAGGAAGGCAAACAGACAGGGTAATGGTGATCGGACAGAGAATGTGAGAGTGAGGGACCACCTTATATAGCAAACACAAATTAGGATGATTAAGAGAACACAGCTGACACATATGAACTAATAACGAGGAGTGAACAAAGGAACATGAAAAACTAAAAGCCCATAATGAAACTGAACATAATGTGACATAGCCTGGCAGGGCATCCCCAGAGATGGCGCAGGGCTGCAGACATCTAATGGCAATGGGGCTGGAGGACTGGCTGAGCTTTGTGGTGATGGAGAGAGGAGACTTGCTAAAGCCACTGCCAGATTCACACTGAGACTCCACTACTGGGGCGATGGCTATCTCTGGCCTCTTATCCTCGGGCTCTGGCTCATTCATCACGGCGTGTGGTGTTGCTCGATCTGCGGGGGACTCTCGTGACTTCATGATCGTTTGGGGGCGAAGTTTGCTTTGGGTCTGGCTGGGTTCCGAATCGGGACGTGATGCTCTCCAGACACTGAATGACGGTTTCCCTCCAGTCCAGCCCTGTAGTGTCTGGGAGGTCAATATGCTGGTGGCCCGATCCGGATAGGGTCTTTAGGATCTCATCGTCCGGGCAGCTGGTGATGGCCGATCAAAGAAAATCCTTGACAAAAGAAAAAAAAAAGGTATGGCTCTCCTGAACAAGGACGTCGAACTTAGCCCGTCCAATCATCGGTCACATGAGGGTTCGGGAAGACCGAAGAATCAAGTTACTGCGGTCAAGCCAGCCGCGGTTTGAAAATACACGGTCAAGCCAGCCGCCAAAAAAAAAAAAGGTGTGTGCGCCTATTACTATGAATACGGTAATTTCAGTAACAGACGCGAGAGGGAACGTGCTCGCTCCACTATGGCGCTCGCTCGCTCGCTCGCTCTCTCTCTCTCTCTTTCTTTCTCTCTCTCTCTCTCCCTTTTTCTTTCTTTCTATTTCTTCCTTGTTTCTTTCTTTCTTTCTATATCTTTTTCTCTATTTCTTTCTCTTTCTTCATTTTTTCTTTCTACCTTTTCTCTTTCTTCTTTCTTTCTATCTTTTTCTTTCTTTCTATCTTTTTCTTTCTTTCTATCTTTTTCTTTCTTTCTATCTTTTTCTTTCTTTCTATCTTTTTCTTTCTATCTTTTTCTTTCTTTCTTTCTCACTCTTTCTTTCTAACTCTTTCTTTCTAACTCTTTCTTTCTAACTCTTTCTTTCTAACTCTTTCTTTCTAACTCTTTCTTTCTAACTCTTTCTTTCTAACTCTTTCTTCCCTTTTTTCTTTCTATCTTTTTCTTTCTTTCTATCTTTTTCTTTCTTTCTATCTTTTTCTTTCTTTCTATCTTTTTCTTTCTTTCTAACTCTTTCTTTCTAACTCTTTCTTTCTAACTCTTTCTTTCTAACTCTTTCTTTCTAACTCTTTCTTTCTAACTCTTTCTTTCTAACTCTTTCTTTCTTTCTTTCTTTCTTTCTCTCTCTTTCTTCCTTTTTTCTTTCTATCTTTTTCTTTCTTTCTTTCCATCTTTCTTTCTTTCTTTCTCTCTTTCTTCCTTTTTTATTTTTCTTTCTTTCGATTTCTTCCTTTTCTATCTTTCTATCTTTCTATCTCTTTTTCTCTTTCTTTCTTTCTTTCTTTCTTTCTTTCTTTCTTTTTCTTTCTTTCTTTCTTTCATGTTAGTTGCACATATTTGTGAGAGACAATGTAACAAGATGCTTTCTTTTTTCTCTCTTTTCATAGTTCACATCTCAAGAAATAGTTTTATGTAAATGTTTACAGCACAAGAAGACAAAATAAAGTATTCACTCTTTCTAAATACATTTACTGCATATGGTTTACTGTTCTCTTGTATTCAGTGTGCCATACAGTATACAAACCCCATGCGAAACACAATGGACATTTTCGACTTCAGAGGCCCTTAAAGACCTCATTTCTAATAAGTAGAAAAAAATAACGGTCAGGTTTAATACAGGACGTCCCATACAGTACACACACCTCATATCAAACCATTTTACTGTAGCATTTTGGAGATATTTCCCTTTAATTGACTTCAGAGGTGTATAAATACCACATTTCTAATAAGTAGAAAAAAATAACGGTCAGGTTTAATACGGGACATCCCATACAGTTTACACACCTCATATCAAACCATTTTACTGTAGCATTTTGGAGATATGTCACTTTAATTGACTTCAGAGGTGTATAAAGACCTCATTTCTAATAAGTAGAAAAAAATAAGGGTCAGGTTTAATAAAGGACGTCCCATACAGTTTACACACCTCATATCAAACCATTTTACTGTAGCATTTTGGAGATATGTCACTTTAATTGACTTCAGAGGTGTATAAAGACCTCATTTCTAATAAGTAGAAAAAAATAACGGTCAGGTTTAATACGGGACGTCCCATACAGTACACACACCTCATATCAAACCATTTTACTGTAGCATTTTGGAGATATGTCACTTTAATTGACTTCAGAGGTGTATAAAGACCTCATTTCTAATAAGTAGAAAAAAATAACAGTCAGGTTTAATACGGGACGTCCCATACAGTTTACATACCTCATATTAATCCATTTTACTGTAGCATTTTGGAGATATGTCACTTTAATTGACTTCAGTGGTGTATAAAGACAACATTTCTAATTAGTAGAAAAAAATAACAGTCAGGTTTAATACGGGACGTCCCATACAGTTTACACACCTCATATTAATCCATTTTACTGTAGCATTTTGGAGATATGTCACTTTAATTGACGTCAGTGGTGTATAAAGACCACATTTCTAATTAGTAGAAAAAAATAACAGTCAGGTTTAATACGGGACGTCCCATACAGTGTGCACACCTCATATCAAACCATTTTACGGTAGCATTTTGGAGATATGTCACTTTAATTGACTTCAGTGGTGTATAAAGACCACATTTCTAATAAGTAGAAAAAAATAACAGTCAGGTTTAATACGGGACGTCCCATACAGTTTACACACCTCATATCAAACCATTTTACTGTAGCATTTTGGAGATATGCCACTTTAATTGACTTCAGAGGTGTATAAAGACCTCATTTCTAATAAGTAGAAAAAAATAACAGTCAGGTTTAATACAGGACGTCCCATACAGTACACACACCTCATATCAATCCATTTTACTGTAGTATTTTGGAGATATGCCACTTTAATTGACTTCAGAGGTGCATAAATAACTAATTTCTAATAAGTAGAAAAAAATAACGGTCAAGTTTAATACAGGACGTCCCATACAGTGTGCACACCTCATATCGAACCATTTTACTGTAGCAGTTTGGAGATATATGCCATTATTCTAATTTAAACACCTATAAAAACCTAATTTCTAATAAGTAGAAAAAACGAATGGTCAGTTTATATACGGGACGTCCCATACAGTACACACCTCATATCTAACCATTTTACTGCAGCGTATTGGAGATATATGCCATTATTCTAATTTAAACACCTATAAATACCTCATTTCTAATAAGTAGAAAAGAACAATGGTCAGTTTCTATACGGGACGTCCCATACAGTACACACACCTCATATCAAACCATTTTACCGTAGCATTTTGGTGATATATGTCATTATACTACTTTAAACACCTATAAAAACCTAATTTCTAATAAGTGGAAAAAAACAACGGTCAGTTTCTATACAGGACGTCCCATACAGTGTGCACACCTCATATCTAACCATTTTACAGCAGCGTTTTGGAGATATAGGCCATTATTCTACTTTAAACACCTATAAAAACCTCATTTCTAATAAGTAGAAGAAAAGAATGGTCAGTTTCTATACGGGACGTCCCATACAGTACACACACCTCATATCTAACCATTTTACTGTAGTATTTTGGAGATATATGTCATTATTCTACTTTAAACACCTATAAAAACCTAATTTCTAATAAGTAGAAAAAAACAATGGTCAGTTTCTATACAGGACGTCCCATACAGTGTGCACACCTCATATCTAACCATTTTACTGCAGCATTTTGGAGATACATCACATTAATTGACTTCAGGGGTGTATAAAGACCTTGTTTCAAATAAGTAGAAATTCAGAATTTGTGGAGTGGGTGCTGGAGTCTTGTGGATCGCCACTCACAGTCGGAACTGAAGACAACAACGCCAGTCCCACTCTCAACCCAGTTCCCAGCCAAGACCACCCAGACTGTGAGGATCAACTGCATGAGCCCACCGCAAGCAGCGAGAGTGAATCAGCTTGTCCCGCCCAACCTCCCTCTCCCCATCTGTCTGTCTCTGCAGTCCCAAGACACTCCTGCCACCCAGTCATCTCTTCCTCCCATCAGTCCCGCAGTGCAACTCAGCCTCCTCTCAGTGGCACGGCTACATCTTGTGCCTGCTGGGAGCCATCTCCTCCTGCGAGTGTGGAGACTGTGGCTCCGCCTCCACTCCACCTCTACCAGTCGCTCTGGCACCTGTGCTCTTACCACCCTCGACCCCAGCGTGGACCATCGGCCATTCGGCCTTGCCGGGCTTCCAGGGTATGTCAGCTCCACTTGGGTTAGACATTGACCACCTTCGCCATGGACTTGCGGCCCATTCGCTGCCCTGCGGCCCTCCACCTCTTCGGCTTTGGCTAGCTCCCCCCCTTCCACCTCCACCTATGGTCGCTCCAGCTCAGCCACTAACCTCAGGATCCCTGCTTCCACCTCAGGGGTTCGACGCTGCGGCCCAGTCGCGGTCGCCTAGGTCTTTGTGTCTCACTGCCTCATCGCTTCTCTGGCTACAAGGTGTGCTCCACCTCAATCACCGTCGTCACCTCCGTTAGTCCCCATGGTGGTGTCGGGACTCTTCACTCCATGGCTTCTCCCTCCTGTGCCACCGCCATGGGAGGCAGTCCTGGCTGTGGCCTGGGTCTCCGTCTGCTCTTCCCTGTTCAAGGCCATCCCCTGGCTGTCACCACCATCTGCAACACCCTGGACGGTTTTGTATGGCTCTCTCCGGCTTCCTTGTCCTCCAGCCAAGCCGCCTCTATCCATCTACTGGTGCGAGGTCGCGCCTTCCAGGAGGTAGCGCCTTTGCCTTCATCATCGTGTTCATCTGCGTTCTACAACACAATCTGTGACATGCATATAGTATGGGACGTTGAAGTAGTAAAATATAACATATCTTTAAAATGCTGCAGTAAAATGGTCTGATATGAGGTGTGCATACTGCATGGGACGCCCCCTATAAAAACTGACCATTCGTTTTTTTTCTACCTATTGAAAATTAGGTCTTTATAGGCCTCTGAAGTAGAACAAAATGACATATATCTCCAAAACGCTGCAGTAAAATGGTTTGATAAGAGTTGTACACACTCTGTGGGATGTCCCCTAAAATACTGACCGTTAGTTTTTTCTACTTATTAGAAATGACGTCTCTATAGGTATATAAATAGGAATAATGTGACATATCTCCAAAAAGCTACAGTAAAATGGTTTGATATGAGGTGTGTGTACTGCATGGGACGTCCCCTATATAAACTGGCCGTTAGTTTTTTCTACTGATTATAAATTAGATCTTATAATAGGCCTCTGAAGTAGAAAAATATGACATATATCTCCAAAACACTGCAGTAAAATGGGTAGAAATGAGGTGTGCACACTGTATGGGACGTCCCGTATAGAAACTGACCATTGCTTTTTTCTACTTATTAGAAATTAGTTTTTTATAGGTGTATAAATATGAATAAAGTGACATATATCTCAAAAATGCTTCAGTAAAATGGTTAGATATGAGGTGTGTGTACTGTATGGGACGTCCCGTATTAAACCTGACCGTTATTTTTCTCTACTTATTAGAAATGAGGTCTTTATACACCTCTGAAGTCAATTAAAGTGACATATCTCCAAAATGCTACAGTAAAATGGTTTGATATGAGGTGTGTAAACTGTATGGGACGTCCTTTATTAAATCTGACCGTTATTTTTTTCTATTTATTAAAAATGTGGCATTTATACACCTCTGAAGTCAATTAAAGTGACATATCTCCAAAATGCTACGGTAAAATGGTTTGATATGAGGTGTGTATACTGTATGGGACGTCCTGTATTAAACCTGACCGTTATTTTTTTCTACTTATTAGAAATGTGGTATTTATACACCTCTGAAGTCAATTAAAGTGACATATCTCCAAAATGCTACAGTAAACTGGTTTGATATGAGGTGTGTGTACTGTATGGGACGTCCCGTATTAAACCTGACCGTTATTTTTTTCTACTTATTAGAAATGTGGTATTTATACACCTCTGAAGTCAATTAAAGTGACATACTGTATCTCCAAAATGCTACAGTAAAATGGTTTGATATGAGCTGTGTGTACTGTATGGGACGTCCTGTATTAAACCTGACCGTTATTTTTTTCTATTTATTAAAAATGTGGCATTTATACACCTCTCAAGTCAATTAAAGTGACATATCTCCAAAATGCTACAGTAAAATGGTTTGATATGAGGTGTGTATACTGTATGGGACGTCCTGTATTAAACCTGACCGTTATTTTTTTCTACTTATTAGAAATGTGGTATTTATACACCTCTGAAGTCAATTAAAGTGACATATCTCCAAAATGCTACAGTAAACTGGTTTGATATGAGGTGTGTGTACTGTATGGGACGTCCCGTATTAAACCTGACCGTTATTTTTTTCTACTTATTAGAAATGTGGTATTTATACACCTCTGAAGTCAATTAAAGTGGCATATCTCCAAAACGCTACAGTAAAATGGTTTGATATGAGGTGTGTAAACCTTATGGGACGTCGCGTATTAAACCTGACTGTTATTTTTTTCTACTTATTAGAAATGTGGTATTTATACACCTCTGAAGTCAATTAAAGTGACATATCTCCAAAATGCTACAGTAAAATGATTTGATATGAGGTGTGTAAACTGTATGGGACGTCCCGTATTAAACCTGACCGTTATTTTTTTCTACTTATTAGAAATGTGGTCTTTATACACCTCTGAAGTCAATTAAAGTGGCATATCTCCAAAATGCTACAGTAAAATGGTTTGATATGAGGTGTGTGTACTGTATGGGACGTCCTGTATTAAACTTGACCGTTGTTTTTTTCTACTTATTAGAAATGTGGCATTTATACACCTCTGAATTCAATTAAAGTGGCATATCTCCAAAATGCTACAGTAAAATGGATTGATATGAGGTGTGTGTACTGTATGGGACGTCCTGTAATAAACCTGACCGTTATTTTTTTCTACGTATTAGAAATGTGGCATTTATACACCTCTGAAGTCAATTAAAGTGAAATATCTCCAAAATGCTACAGTAAAATGGTTTGATATGAGGTGTGTGTACTGTATGGGACGTCCTGTATTAAACCTGACCGTTATTTTTTTCTACTTATTAAAAATGTGGCATTTATACACCTCTGAAGTCAATTAAAGTGACATATCTCCAAAATGCTACAGTAAAATGGTTTGATATGAGGTGTGTAAACTGTATGGGACGTCCTTTATTAAACCTGACCGTTATTTTTCTCTACTTATTATAAATGAGGTCTTTATACACCTCTGAAGTCAATTAAAGTGACATATCTCCAAAATGCTACAGTAAAATGGTTTGATATGAGGTGTGTAAACTGTATGGGACGTCCTGTATTAAACCTGACCGTTATTTTTTTCTACTTATTAGAAATGTGGTATTTATACACCTCTGAAGTCAATTAAAGTGACATATCTCCAAAATGCTACAGTAAACTGGTTTGATATGAGGTGTGTGTACTTTATGGGACGTCCCGTATTAAACCTGACCGTTATTTTTTTCCTACTTATTAGAAATGAGGTCTTTATACACCTCTGAAGTCAATTAAAGTGGCATATCTCCAAAATGCTACAGTAAAATGGTTTGATATGAGGTGTGTAAACTGTATGGGACGTCCCGTATTAAACCTGACTGTTATTTTTTTCTACTTATTAGAAATGAGGTCTTTATACACCTCTGAAGTCAATTAAAGTGAAATATCTCCAAAATGCTACAGTAAAATAGTTTGATATGAGGTGTGTGTACTGTATGGGACGTCCTTATTAAACCTGACCGTTATTTTTTTCTACTTATTAGAAATGAGGTCTTTAAGGGCCTCTGAAGTCGAAAATGTCCATTGTGTTTCGCATGGGGTTTGTATACTGTATGGCACATTGAATACAAGAGAACAGTAAACCATATGCAGTAAATGTATTTAGAAAGAGTGAATACTTTATTTTGTCTTCTTGTGCTGTAAACATTTACATAAAACTATTTCTTGAGATGTGAACTATAAAAAGAGAGAAAAAAGAAAGCATCTTGTTACATTGTCTTGTGACAAATATGTGCAACTAACATGAAAGAAAGAAAGAAAGAAAGAAAGAGAGAAAGAAAGAAGAAAGAGATAAAGATAGAAAGAAAAAGGAAGAAATTGAAAGAAAGAAAAATAAAAAAGGAAGAGAGAGAGAAAGAAAAAGAAAGAAAGAAAGAAAGAAAGAAAGAAAGAAAATGAAGAAAGACAGAAAGAAAGATAGGAAGAAAGAAAGAAAGAAAAAGATAGAAAGAAAAAAGGAAGAAAGAGAGAGAGAAAGAAAGAAAGAAAGAAAGAAAAAAAGAAAGAGAGATAGTAAAAGATAGAAAGAAAGAAAAAAGGAAGAAAGAGAAAGAAAGAAAGAGAAAAAGATAGAAAGAAAGAGAGAGAGAGAGAGAGAGAGAGAAAAAGATAGAAAGAAAGAAAAAAGGAAGAAAGAGAGAAAGAAAGAGAGAGAGAGAGAAAAAAAGTTAGAAAGAAAGAAAAAAGGAAGAAAGAGAGAAAGAAAGAAAGAGAGAAAAAGATAGAAAGAAAGAAGGAAGAAAGAGATAAAGAAAGAAGAAATAGAGAAAAGGTAGAAAGAAAGAAAAAATTAAGAAATAGAGAAAAAGATATAGAGAGAGAGAGAGAGAGAGAGAGAGAGAGAGAGAGAGAGAGAGAGAGAGAGAGAGAGAGAGAGAGAGAGAGAGAGAGAGAGAGAGAGAGAGAGAGAGAGAGAGAGAGAGAGAGAGAGAGAGAGAGAGAGAGAGAGAGAGAGACATAGTGGAGAGAGCACGTTCCCTCTAGCGTCTGTTACCGGAATTACCGTATTCATAGTAATAGGCGCACATACCTTTTTTTTGGCGGCTGGCTTGACCGTGTATTTTCAAACCGCGGCTGGCTTGACCGCAGTATCAAGTTTCAACACAACATTTAATTACAGTATAAATATCCACAAGGAAGGCAAACAAGCAGGGTAACACAGAGGGTAACGGTGATCGGACAGAGAATGTATATGAGTGACCAACTTAAATAGCAAACACAAATTAGGATGATTAATAGAACACAGCTGACACATATGAACTAATAATGAGGAGCAGGAAAACTGAACAACAGAACACATGATGAACATGAAAATAAACTAAAAGTCCATGATAATAAAACTAACTGAACATAATGTGACATTAATAAGGTACTGCCTTTTTATGAATGTGTTTTTAGTGAGAATCATAGACTGTCATTTAGCAATCAACACAAATGACTAAGGAATTCCATGTACTAACAGGAACAGGGAGTTAGGCTATTACACACAGAACTAAACTAGACAGGTGGGATTAATCAGTACACTGTAAAATATTAATGTTGGTTAAATTTGAGTTAACACAATGAAGGAGATTGGTTTAATACATATAAACTCAAAATATTTGATCTGAACCACGTTAATTTGTGACCACATAAAAAATAACCACATAAAAAATTGTGATAACAAATCATGAAAATATTTTTTCTAATTTAACTACAGGAGTGAAGTCACTAATCTTATTTGACATTCATTTTCAATTAAGCTGCCATTTGTCCCAGCTATAGCACAGTTAGTTAAACACCAAGGTTACACTTTATTTTGATGGTCCACGTTAGACATTCTTATACTAACTACAAGTAACTTGTCAACTAACTGTCATTAGAGTATTTGACTGTATTGGACTGTTGGGTTTACCATCAAAATAAAGTGCTAGCCGATATTAAGCAGACAGTTGTGTTGAAAAGTTACTTATTGTTAGTAGAATGTCTAAGTGGACCATCGAAATAAAGTGTTACTAACATAAATTATCTAAAATACCAATAGGCTACAACACTCGTGATGTGTAGGCTAAATCTATAATAAAGCGGCAAAAATGACTAACGCATAACCAGCTGACAAAATTGTGGGAACAGTGATTTGCAATATTTCTAAAACAATAACGTCCAATTTTCTTGGAATTTCTCTCTCTTTTTAAAAGGTTATACAATGGGCCTAATTTTATTACAACATGTTCGTTATTTTTACTCACAATATAACAGTTTTTGAACGTTTATTTGTAATATTACAAGAAGGTTAACGTTAAGTAGGCCTAACATGATAAGGATGTTCCAAGAACGCTTTTCTCTCAACGTTATAAGAATGTTAATCATGTAAATGTAACAACATTAACAACGTTCAAAGAACGTTTCTCTCAACTTCATGAGAACGCATATCAAATAAACTATGAATAATGTTATAAGAAAGTTCTATAAATGTTATTTAAACAACATTTAACAATGATCAAAACCTGAAAGTTGTGGGAATGTTTACTGTTAAACATTTATTCTGTCTGGCTGCATGAGCAGCGTAGTTGCTATGGTTCCCTCCTCAGGCGAACTTGACTTTTTTTCATTATAGCTATAATTTGAGAGCCCTGGAAATACACGCTCAGACTATAGCATTTATCAATACTAAAACGATAGATAGCCTACACTTTGTTTTTTTCACTTTCTTTTGACCCCCCCCCCCCCCCCCCCCGGTCACCCTGAGATCATACAGCGCCTCACAGACAGTCAGACACACGGAGGTCAGCAGAGAAGCAGAGGTAGGGTGTTAATGGTGGGCTGCGCGTTAGTGAGGTGGAGAGATGAGAACAGTGAATCCATCCGTAAGGAAAGTCATAGTGTCAACACCATTTACCCGAGCATTGAGGCTGCTATGGTCGTCCACATCTGGAGTTTGAACATCAGCAACAAAGACATTTCTGCGCTCTTTCAAAGTGCAAATGTCAGTTCAGGAGACCCCCTAGAGCCCCACGACGACACCCCACCTGGCCTGAGCCGGACTGGCCACACGGTGACAGCCGTCTGCCTCGGAATCATTATGGCGTTTGGATGCCTGAACAACCTCTTTGTCCTGCTAATCTTTGCGAGCTTTCGCTCATTGCGGACACCTATAAACCTCATACTGCTCAACATAAGTCTGAGTGACATACTGGTTTGCTTATTTGGGACTCCCTTCAGTTTCGCTTCCAGTCTCTATGGGAAATGGCTGTTGGGACAATCCGGCTGCAAATGGTACGCTTTCGCCAATTCGCTTTTTGGTAAGTTTTACTAAAGTTCATTCAACAGAAAAGTTATGTAACAGGTTCCCAGAGTTTACGGTGGTGCAGTGGATACCTTACAGCACTCAGCCGAACTTTCTTTGTGTGTTCCGCGTGCATTCATTTCTGGCGTAGCCTACACGGTGTCTAAGTTTGCTGATGAATACGTTTTTTAACACATCACACACGGTGAGTAGCCTACATTTAATAACTTCATATTAATAGCGTCTTTAAGAGATAATGTTAAATTTTAAGAATTAGGCCTATAGGCTATTGGCTTTTGAGCATGACAGAGAAAATTATAGGAAAGTGATTGAAAATTACGACATACATTTATTTTAAGATGTGTAGGCTAATTGATTAGGCTATAATTTTTGGATCATGTTGGAAGGACTTATTTTTCTGAAGGAAGTAGGCTATATTGACTTTTTCCAAATCTATTTAAGGATTTGATTAAATGTTTTCGTGTGTATCTCCCCGCAGAATAAAAAATAATTCTTAAAATTGTTTCGGGTGTTTTCTCCGAGGAGGCAAGGTAGGCAGAGAAAATCCATATTAGAAAACTAAAACAACACAAATATTACAAAATGGGACATTATGTTCCATTATTAAATATTTAATAATTAAATCGTTTTTCTGAACACTGTGAACAGTGACACCAGCAGGTGAATTTACAGAGTCGGCGTCTCTCGTGCCTCCACTGAGCCCTTGGCGTTTTGATGGTTTGATGGAATTCATTGAGATGAATGGGGGAAAGTCACGTGAGAGGAGGCAATGCCTCCATCGCGTATGATTGGATTGGTTCGAATGGTCTGAATGAACAAAATTATGGCTAATTAAAGTAAGTAAACAACTCCGCCACTTAGATTTCACCGCTTTATGTCATGTCAAAATCAAAGTTGAAATGGACTGAAAAAATTATGACTTTAGGGATTTTTTAGAGAGCAATCAGCTTAGTGAAATTAATGGTGAATATTCGTCCTGATCAGTGTTTACCGAGCTTGATAATTGACGAGTTGACTATTAAAAAGAACAGCTTAACATCAGTTCACAAATAAAATATATTGTTTAAATTGTTAAATTGTGTTATTATTTTAGAATAAATGTAAGAAATCTTAATAAACTAACTTGATGAGAATGAGATTTTATACTTGGTTTTAACTAATAGAACATTAATTGCATAGGCTGGTAAATGTAAAAATACAAAATAGAATTATATTTGGTTTCTCTTTTTAATGTAATATTTGTTTAACCAGGAAGATGCGACAACATTAAGTGTAACTGGGACATGAATTTTCATTTGATTTATATAAATATAAACATCCACAATATAGACCTGTGATGTATATGCAAAAAAGCGGGCTCATATGAATTAATTTTACAGCATATGATTTTTCATGCAGTTAGGTTAATCTGTAGCCTAAGTCAAATCAACTGGATATTTGTAGTATGACGACAACCAGAAATAAACAATAATTCTTGATTATATTATTTTCACGTTAAATGACATTAATAGTGGGAGTGTTGTGTCTCTCTTGCTGTGATGTGTTGAGGAAATGAGGGAAGAGTGCAGAGCACTTTTGTGCAGAACCTGTGGACCTGCAAACACACTGAAGGAGAATGTCTGAGTACATTTGATACATAATTCGCATCATTTTCACATTCTTTTTTTAATGAATGTGTTCCTTTGTTGACATTAACCATATTCATTAAGGCTCAGTTTCTCTCTGTGGCTATACCAAATATTTCTGACAACTGGACAATTAAAATAATTAATATAGGTTGTCATCAGGTTGTTCTAGCTCCATAATCTCGTGTCACTTAACAGCCTTCACTGTTTACAGGATGACACAAGTGAGTTGATACATAAGGGTATAATGTCATTATACCTTCGACTTATTCAACACGATCAGTCCCTTAAAGAGAATCTTGAGTCTGTGGCTGCCACATTTTATTACATTATTCATATTTACAGGTCCTTCTCAAAAAATTAGCATATTGTGATAAAGTTCATTATTTTCCATAATGTAATGATACAAATTAAACTTTCATATATTTTAGATTCATTGCACACCAACTGAAATATTTCCGGTCTTTTATTGTTTTAATACTGATGATTTTGGCATACAGCTCATGAAAACCCAAAATTCCTATCTAAAAAAATTAGCATATCATGAAAAGGGTCTCTAAACGAGCTATTAACCTAATCATCTGAATCAACTAATTAACTCTAAACACCTGCAAAAGATTCCTGAGGCTTTTAAAAACTCCCAGCCTGTTTCATTACTCAAAACCGCAATCATGGGTAAGACTGCCGACCTGACTGCTGTCCAGAAGGCCATCATTGACACCCTCAAGCAAGAGGGTAAGACACAGAAAGAAATTTCTGAACAAATAGGCTGTTCCCAGAGTGCTGTATCAAGGCACCTCAGTGGGAAGTCTGTGGGAAGGAAAAAGTGTGGCAAAAAACCCTGCACAACTAGAAGAGGTGACCGGACCCTGAGGAAGATTGTGGAGAAGGACCGATTCCAGACCTTGGGGGACCTGCGGAAGCAGTGGACTGAGTCTGGAGTAGAAACATCCAGAGCCACCGTGCACAGGCGTGTGCAGGAAATGGGCTACAGGTGCCGCATTCCCCAGGTCAAGCCACTTTTGAACCAGAAACAGCGGCAGAAGCGCCTGACCTGGGCTACAGAGAAGCAGCACTGGACTGTTGCTCAGTGGTCCAAAGTACTTTTTTCGGATGAAAGCAAATTTTGCATGTCATTCGGAAATAAAGGTGCCAGAGTCTGGAGGAAGACTGGGGAGAAGGAAATGCCAAAATGCCTGAAGTCCAGTGTCAAGTACCCACAGTCAGTGATGGTCTGGGGTGCCATGTCAGCTGCTGGTGTTGGTCCACTGTGTTTTATCAAGGGCAGGGTCAATGCAGCTAGCTATCAGGAGATTTTGGAGCACTTCATGCTTCCATCTGCTGAAAAGCTTTATGGAGATGAAGATTTCATTTTTCAGCACGACCTGGCACCTGCTCACAATGCCAAAACCACTGGTAAATGGTTTACTGACCATGGTATTACTGTGCTCAATTGGCCTGCCGACTCTCCTGACCTGAACCCCATAGAGAATCTGTGGGATATTGTGAAGAGAAAGTTGAGAGACGCAAGACCCAACACTCTGGATGAGCTTAAGGCCGCTATCAAAGCATCCTGGGCCTCCATAACACCTCAGCAGTGCCACAGGCTGATTGCCTCCATGCCACGTCGCATTGAAGCAGTCATTTCTGCAAAAGGATTCCCGACCAAGTATTGAGTGCATAACTGAACATAATTATTTGAAGGTTGACTTTTTTTGTATTAAAAACACTTCTTTTATTGGTCGGATGAAATATGCAAATTTTTTGAGGAATTTTGGGTTTTCATGAGCTGTATGCCAAAATCATCAGTATTAAAACAATAAAAGACCTGAAATATTTCAGTTGGTGTGCAATGAATCTAAAATATATGAAAGTTTAATTTTTATCATTACATTATGGAAAATAATGAACTTTATCACAATATGCTAATTTTTTTAGAAGGACCTGTATTACACAGCTCTCTGGAATACTTGATTCTGATTGGTCAATCGCGCCATCCAGCAGTATGTTATTCCCAGATAACAACCACTGAAAACAGATAGCCTAACACAGGCTCATTCGGGTTTCTGAAGTCAGTATTACAAAAGTAATAATATTACAATAATATATTACTTTTTGCTGTAACGCAGTAATATAATGCATTAATAATAACATTTAGGTAATATTATACTCGTTACAATCTCAGTAATGCACATTACAACAATGCAATTAATTGGTTGTAGAGAGCTTAGTAATTCAGGGAAGAAGGAGGCGGGAACCAGTGAACGTTTCACTTTAATGAAACAAAAACAAAACGAAAGTAAAAGCGGTAGCCCCTCACATACAACTGCCGCACACACATAAACAAAACATAACATAAAATAGTCCAGGCCTGGTCCTCTCTCATCCCTCACTGTCGTCCCTCCCCCTTTTATGCTTCCGAAGCTCCTCCGTGAGAAACTCGAGACCGGTGCGGCACGCATGTGATGCTCATTATCAGTCATGATCTCGCCCCGTTCTCAGGGTCCTCTGCCTCGTCCTGCTTGCCACAGTGGTGTTAGTTAAAAAAAAAAGAAGGAATTTACCAATACCGTGAGACTTTCCAGCACCAGAGAATAAAATTGCGGGAAATATGTTTATTTCCTGTTGCTGGAATTCAATGGATGAGATGACTGCAGAGATGGATTCTGCATTTGTGAGATGGACATACTCCAATTATTTTCAGTTTGTCAGAGAAAAGGACATGAACTTAATAGTGAAGTCAAGTGAAATCTATGTGCAACACAGAAGTAACTCTCTGTATCAAGAAGTAGCATGAGTAACTTGAAGAAACACCTGGACCAGTGTCCGGCTAACACTAACCGAGAGACCTGCAGGGTCAGCCAAGTGAAAGAATCCGGCGGACGAGTGCGCCGGCAAGACAAAGCAACAGAAATTTAAGTTTCTCTCGGGTTGCTAGGCTGCTTGAACCCCGAGAAATGAAGAGATTTGTGTCCGGGTTTGTGCTGTGAACCTGAATTAAAAAAAAATAATAATAATTGAATCCCAAAAAAAAAAAAAGAGGTTGTGCATCTTTCCATGTCATTAGGCTATTGGTTCCATTGGGCTTTAGCTCTATTGTGTTTGGTATCTCTACCATAATTTACCAGAGTTTGATTGTTTGTCTACTTTTGTGATTCTGACAAGTGATTGCTACTTATTGTATTGCGGCATGAGCCTTCCAAACAGTCATTATGCTATACCACATCGCCCTCCTGGATATATATCTAATGAGCAGCAATAAACTACATTTTAGCATTTTAGAATGCCTAGTCATATTCTGGAGTTATTTTGGTGAAAGTAACTCAAAATTAGTGTAACGCATTACAATTCAGAGACAGTAATATTGTAATGCAACTAATTACTTTCAAATAATAATTTATAATTTATTAATTTACAATGTATTACATTTTGGAAGTAACTTGCCCAACTGAATCCATACGTGAGTAACACGAGTGTGTCCTGCTGGCGACTAACAACAAACTCATGCTTGTATACTCTTGTGTACTGTATGGTCATTTTTTTCTGTGTGTCTTTGTTCGTTCGTCATCTTCACTTTATTTTTTGCAAAGCATTATTTTGCTTCGCTTCTGCTATGATAAAAGATACACTCTTACATTGCGTGTATGTATTTTTTGGGGGGCGGAGCAATGAAGGGAGTGGTGTGTTTGTTTGGGGTGACTTCAAATAAAGTTGTCTGTTTTATTATTTTAATGTTATTTCAATTAGTTTTTAACCACTTTTGTTTATTCTGCATTGATTGTTTTAGTTAATGAAAATGTTTTTAATCATTTTTTTCTAGTTTTAGTATACAACAACAGCAGTTTCATTAATACACTACCCCAATGCTGCAGTTTATTTTGGTAGTCTGAAATGTTACTTTTATACAAGAGTTGCTGATTGCTAGACTGATGCAGGATCACTGAGAGGTTAAACTCTATAACAATTGTGCATTTCCATTTAACCTCAACTTTCTCTCTGGGGACTGTCCTGGATGTTTACAGTAACTTGATTTGTCAAACTTGGGTTATTGTCATTTTTCCCTTGTGTGACTGCAAGTTTTCAAAATTGCTGTACTCGTTACAATACAAACATCAACATATTTTACAATAAAAAAACATTTAAAACAGCACAAGTTAGCACTATTTCTTTTCCATATCGTCTTTCTTTATCTCAAACAGGAATTGTGTCTCTGATGTCTCTATCTATACTGTCATACGAGCGTTATGCCGCCCTGCTGCACCCCACCAAGGCAGACGTGTCTGACTTCCGCAGGGCCTGGCTTTGTGTGGCCGGATCCTGGCTCTATTCGCTGGTATGGACTCTCCCACCATTCCTGGGCTGGAGTAGCTATGGACCTGAAGGACCCGGGACTACATGCTCAGTGCAGTGGCACCTGCGCTCAACCAACAGCATGTCATACGTCATGTGCCTGTTCATCTTCTGTCTGCTTTTACCCCTGATGCTCATGATCTTCTGCTATGGCAAAATCCTGTTCATTATCAAAGGGGTGAGTGAGAGATGCTTTATGAGGAAACTCAATTTGACACTTTCTCCTCTAAATAGCTGTTATGTTATTATATGTTATTATCTATTAAACCTGCTACTGGAAACTGGAAAGTACTTATATTACATTATAATAATATAATAGTGATGATTGAGTTCATGATTTCTGAACAGTCTTCACTTATTTACAAGTAAAAAAAAAGTAAAAAAAGATGTTATCTTTTTTTTCTCAGCACGGTCGTCATATTAATGATTCACAAATCAGTTGAGTGAATGTTGAATAATTCAATAAAGTCACATACTAGCATATTTGTCTTACTATTCACATATTTGCATACTACCCTTACTAATTTTACTATATCTTTCTATAGCAGAAATAGTAAGGCTGCATCTGAAATCGCATAATCCCTGAGTAGGCACATTGTGAGTTAAAAAAGTATGTTCTATATAGTATGAATGTGTGTAGTCTGAATCTAATCCAGACGTAGCTACGACATTCGTCATGTTCTTGTGATGTAACCTACCATAATCAGTTACATAAGTTCAATGCCATTCACAAATCCTCTCCTGTGGCCTCATGGGATAGTAAAGTGTACATCGGTTGCAGACTTCAAAATCTCGCTGAAAGTAGTAGGTCCTGTTATCCTGTTGTACAGGACAATAGCCAACTACTGTTGTTTTTATTGTGCCATATAAATAAAAGTTGATGGATTGAAGTAGTAGGTCATCCGGGTACTTTTCACCAACTGTTTTACGGTGAATGTGAATTTGAACATACTACTTTTGACATATAGGCCTACCTATTTTCACCTACTATATAGCATATTTGGATGCAGCCAAATAGTATGCTAGTCTTGCTTTTTAACATAGTCTTGTTTATTTTTCTTGAATAAATCAATGATTTGAGACGGATTGATTGAATGAATGATTCAATGGCTCGTCAATTGCCGCCACCTACGGGCGCATCGATGTAACCTGTAGAAAGAGTCAATGTAAAATCCCCATCACTAATGCACAGACTGACAGTGCTTTTGTATAACACCAGTTAGTGACAATTAGCATGCACTACAGTCTCCTCTCACCGTGTTAATTTCTCTTCTGAGAAAAAAAGTAGTTGTACTCCGCAGTGATGTGTCATAGTCGGTGTCCAATTAACATTTCAACACAGACAAGCAACAGATGACAGGTCCTGCTCTTGGATTGTTTATTTATCCATTTGGTATTGTTTTGTCGAGCTAGAGAATAAGAACAAAGCGCTTTGGGGCATCAGGTTAGACTTTGTTCAGGGAGAAGCAGTCTTTAGGTTTTTATGACTCATATGGCGGATTTCATTAACACATCACAGTGTGAAGGAATATGTAATGAGAGTTTCCAGCAGGTAGTAAGGCAGAGAGCCTCTAGACGCCGAGGCAATTCTGTGAATCAACCGCCATCGTTGGTATTTTTAGAACGCAGAGCCTGTTACTATTGGTGACGAGCTATTATGTAACAAAAAATTATTTCCTCCAGGATTTGCTCTGTTCAGTAGCAGGCACCACACTGTGTATCTAACAAATAGAGATCTTTATCCGTTGCACGTATGAGTGGGCCAGTCACTACAGCCCTCGGGCTTTTTATAGAAACACAAACATGGAATTCTGATGGGATTCAAAAGGGGAAATTACAAGAAGAGAGCACAGTGAAAATCAGAGGACATGTCTGAGACAGTAATTGCATTCCTAAAATAGTCACTCCAGACATGCGGTATGAAATTGATTTTCATTAGGCTACACTATTCAATGGAAAGTCTAATGAAAACGCATTCAGATACAATTGAGATTTTTTGACACTTGTATGCAATTGTTTGCTGAAACAAAGATACAGACAGAAGAGTTATTAAATTATGGAAATGGAAAGAATTGTACTGCAGTGAAAAAAGCAATTTTGTTTATGTTGCTTCAAATTAATATTTTTGTCAATGTCATATTGATCCTACAAAATTGCTGAAGGACACTTCCAGAGGCAATGGGATTACACAAGTGAGAAAACACTTAGCCAAGCTGGAGCTGTCAATACAATCACAATCATCTCATTTAGGACAAATGGAGCATGTAAAAGGTGTGAATGAAGACATGAGCCGGTGAAGGGAGCTCAGCTCCACTGGATCAGCTCTCATTTGCCGCCACTGCTGATTGGAAGTTCCTATTCTGTGCCCCGACCAGCAGGAGATCTTTATACAGAGAGATTATTTCATGATGGGAAGGGGATAGGGAAGGCTAACAGACCCCAGAGGACAGAAGTCACGACCCTCAGACTTGACGCATGAAGGAGCCATCTGCCAGTCTTCCTCTGATTCACGAACAGCTTGCATGCACACACAGCAAGCTAATTCATTCTAAATACGTTCACTTCACATCATGAACTGTTTGCTGTAGGATAGCCCATGTTCTCTGTAGAAAGATAGAAGCTTTTAGTTTGATTTAGATGGTTAAAAAGGCCTATTTTCTGCATCAAAATTTAACTTCTTAACTTTTAGATAGAAGTAGATATAAGAGATTAGATGTTGCATTTATGCACTAATCAAGAAACACATGCTTTAAAGTCACAATGAAATCACAACGAGCAATTCATATTCTTAATATTTATTATAAATGACTTGTGTCCACATCTTTTTTTTTTTTTTTTAATTAATGTGCCCTTGTAATGTTTAATCTAAATAACTTCCCTTCCCTCTCTGATGACGTGTTCACTGACGTGAGGGCAGGACAACCTGTCACTCACATGACATCACAGCAATAACAAACAACAACAATCCAATCAATTCCCAAATGGACAAAATCAAGCCATTTCACTCGGATATATGTTACAGTAGGGAAGGAAAGACTACTGCAACTTCTATAACTTTAAGTGTTTCTTTTTTGGCTCAGGTAACTAAAATCAACCTGCTGACCGCACAGAGGAGAGAGAACCACATTCTTCTAATGGTTGTCACCATGGTATCCTGCTATCTGCTGTGCTGGATGCCTTATGGGGTGGTAGCCCTGCTAGCTGCGTTCGGCAGGAGGGGACTGATCACTCCCGTAATCAGTGTGGTGCCCTCAGTCCTGGCCAAGAGCAGCACTGTGGTCAACCCGGTAATCTATGTGCTTTTCAACAACCAGGTGAGTCCACAGAGGGATTGCATCAAAGCCAATTGAAGGCAAGCCTGCAACCTTAGCTGAAAAAGTGCAGGCTAACGCTGCGGTATGCAGGGAAGGCTGTTTTTTTAATGGATGTCAGTGGAGGATAGGCTTCACTTTGCTGAATAAACCACTTTTGTGAGGAAATAGCTTATCGTTTAATGAATCGACAGCCCATTGGCTAATCTTCAACATGTTTGCTCTTTTGGATTGATCTATTTTTAGAGTTTACACCGAAAAAATGCTGTTTTGTAAGAGAAGTAATGGGCGTTTGCATGACAGGTATGATTCAATTTACGGCACTTCTCATTCATTTTTGTGGTATCCGCAAACAGTGATCGACTGTCGCAGAACTCTGACCGAAATTCAATGACGTCAAGGCTGTAATGTGATTGGTTATCAAGGCACACATGATCCAAGTTAGGCGTTACGCTTTTTACAACGGTAGAACCACGGACCCTCGTATCTCCCAATAATAATACCATCTCTGATTATTTTTAGTAGGGTGTCAAAGAATATCAGTGGACACACTTATGCTTTTACGCCCCTCGATTCGACAAAGAAAAATGTAATGCATTGATTATGGAATTTAATAATTGAATATAAAACTCAAATAACATACATGGATTCATTACCCATAGTGAAAAAAACATATACCAAAATGTTTTTTAATACATTTATTTCATACTAAGTATGCTACAAATCTATTAACATATTTACTGACATTTCGCTGGAGACTTACTGATGTAAATATAATTAAACTTTATTTGGAGTGCTTTATTGCATAATGCACATTTCTTAATATTAAGCCTTAAAATGTGTCAAAACTATTAGTAAGGACAGTATGATCTTTGGGAAGAAGATGGAAAAGAAGATATTTAGAAGAATATGGGTAACTAAACAGTTGATGGGCGTCATTGACTTCCAATCCATAGTATGGAGAAAATAAATACTATGGAACTCATGGGGTCCATCACCTGTTTGATTACTGACATTCTTCAAAATATCTTCCTTTGTGTTCAGCCGAAGAAAGAACTTCATACAGGGCTGGAACAACTTGAGGGTGAGTAAATGATGACAGAATTTTATTTTTTGGGTGAACTATCCCTTTAATAAAGCATTACAATGCATTAATTATTAATAATCATAATTTAAGTCTCAGCATTAATATTTAGGTATTTAAAATATATATATATATATTTTTATTTCTCAAGAGTATTCTCTTAAATTGTACCTTTAAGGCCTGGGTAAATTTCATATTCTGTGCTCCACTCCATGCAGTGCACAGTTGCGCACACTATCCGTGAGCCAGAGCAAAACTTTACTTTCAGCTTTAGAGGTACAACAGCTTGTCACGGGGGCAGTATACGCTTAAAAGGGCAACTTTGTACCTTATCTACCCCCAAAAGGTGCATATTAGTGAAATGAAAGGCATACTAATGACTCTGTCTCATTCATTTCCCTTTCAGTTCTACAGGTGTTTCTTAGCATTTCTGAAGTGTCAAGGTGAACCATCTATTCACGGTCAGAACCCTCAGCACAGCGGCAAAGAAGATCCTCATGCTCTCAGGCCCTGTGATGGGCCCTCATTGCATGGCAACATCAAGGGCCTCCAGAATAAAGAGCAGCACACTCTGTCCTTAGTGGTTCACTACACACCCTGACACTCTCAAAGACTTCTCATGCTCTGTACAGCTCAGCGTTTATAGTGTGCTGGGATGGAAAACTGATAGTGTGATGATTGATATGTTAGTTTAGGACCAGTTCCAGAATCCCTGAGTAGGACCAAACCAGGATCACATTTATTTATTTGAGTGCTTGTTTTTTTCAATGAGCTCCATGCTTTGAAAGTGCTCTATGCTTGAAATTAATGTCAGTTTATAGAACATATTTTTTTAAATATATGTACAGTCATGGTCAGAATTAATGGCACCCCTGGTAAATATGATCAAAACTGGCTGTAAAAAATAAATCTGCATCGTTTATCCTTTTGAACTTTCATTCAAAAAATTAGCAAAATTCTAACCTTTAATTGAAGTACATGAATTGAAAGTGGGGGGGAAATCACATTATGAAATAAATGTTTTTCTCCAAAACACGTTGGCCACAAATATTGGCACCCTTTTTTTAAATACTTTTTGCAATCTCCTTTAGAGAAGGTAACAGCTCTGAGTCTTCTCCTATAATGCCTGATGAGTCTGGAGAACACCTGACCTGAGATCAGAGATCATTACTCCATACAGAATCTCTCCAGATCCTGCAGATTCCCAGATCCATGTTGGTGCTTCTTCTCTTCAGTTCACTCCACTCATCAGGTCAGGGACTGGGACGGTCATGGCAGAAGCTTCATTTTGTGCTCCATAACACATTCTTGTGTTGATTTTGATGTTTGTGTTGGATCGTTGTCTTGATGGAAGATCCAGCCACGGCCCATTATAAGATTTCTAGCAGAGGCGCCAGGTTTTGATTTTTTATATGTTGATATTTGATAGAATCCACGATGCCATGTATCTGAACAAGAAGTCCAGGACCTCCAGCAGAAAAATATGCCCACAACATTAAAGATCCAGTGGTATATTAAATTGTACACATGGGGTACTCTTTATCCTTGTGTGCACCAAACCCATCTAGCGTGTTCGCTGCCAAAAAGCTCTTTTTTTAGTTTCATCTGACCACAGAAGCCTGTGCCGTATGAAGTTCCAGTCATGTCTGACAACTGAATTTTTTATTTTTTTAGTTTGTTTTTGGATGAGCGAGGAAGATTTTTCTTGAAACCCTCCCAAACAACATGAGGTGATGTAGGTGTTTTGTAGTTTTTTTTTTTTTTTGGCTTTCTGACCCCCAAGACTCAACTAATCTCTGCAATTCTCCATCTGTGATCCCTGGAGAGTCTTTGGCCACTCAAACTTTCCTCCTCACTGTGCATTAAGACAATATAGACACACGTCCTCTTCCTGGCAGATTCATAACATCTTTAGTTGATTGGAACTTCTTAATTATTGCCCTGATGGTCAAAATGGGGATTTTCAATTCTTTAGCTATTTTCTTACAGCCACGTTCTATTTTGTGATGGTCAACAATCTTTTAATGCACATCAGAATATTCTTTGGTTTTACTCATTGTGATGGATGATTAAGGGAATTTGGCATTTGTGTTTCCTCATATTTAAACTCCTGTGAAACAAGAAGTCATGGATGTTCCTAGTCACCCTGGTGTGCTAAAAAATGTAAATATTAATGGGATTATACTTCAGACATATTTTACTCGTAAAAAAATTCTAGGGGTGCCAATAATTGTAGCCAGCGTGTTTTGGAGAAAAACATTTATTTAATAACGTGATTTCCCCCCCACTTTCAATTCTTTTACTTTAATGAAAGGTTAGCATTTTGCAAATTTTTTAATGAAAGATCAAAAGGATAAACAATGCAGATTTATTTTTTACAGCCAGTTTTGATCATTTTACCAGGGGTGCCATTAATTCTGACCATGACTGTATGTAAATACACTGATTGTACACAAATGCTGATTATATAAGGAACTTTTGAATGAAGACAATACATTGCTGACAGTGCAGTGCAACAGCAGCTTGTGTAAGTGTCAGTGCTGTATGTAGTGTAGTGTCACTTGTTGCCAACAGTAGGAGCCACTGCCCATGTCATACCAAAGTCTGTTCCCATGAACACTGTTATGCACATAGAACTGTGGAAAGTTCATTCGTATCCATGTGCTGCTTTTTCCTTTAATACAGAAATTATTGATCTTTGTTTGTGGCATGTTATTTAAGGTCTTGATAGTTCATGTGTATGTAGCACAATATTTTTAAGATGGTGTTGTATCTGTACATTTCCTCAGCTTCACTGATATCTCCATTATCATATCAAGTAATCTACTTTCATTACGTTTAATAAAACTGTATAAAATGTATATAATTGTGAGTCGTCATGTTAAAACGCAGTTATAACGAACGTTGCAGTATTTTGGGACTTCGGTCCTGCATCATATATGCACATTTTTTAGAAAATGTGAAAATTTGAATATGTGCCATTTGCATAGTAAGTTCCATAAGCCCACAGTCTCTCTCCTTTCAATCAACACAGAACATCCACTGAGTCATATATGTGCTTCAAAAATTCATTCTTCCTATCCCTGGAAAAAGATGAAGTGAATATATGTCTGAAATATATGTGTTGAATTCTTTCTCCATGGAATGATTTTTGAGCTTTTGATGTGTTTTTGCATATTACTGTAGCTACACTAATGCTCACTGTATCATGAGCATTAATACCAATGCAACACTGTCCAAAATTGTTTTGGTTTATGCTGTTCACTTTATTCAAACAATTAATTTTGATTTAGCACCATTGTATCAGGTTTCTTGTTCAAACATGATTGGTTAATGTTAAATTGGTTCTCCTTGACTTAACTTAATGTTTTCATTTTGAAAGAACATGTTGCAATCAAGTAGCTTAATTCAAAAAGGGCAAATTAATTTTGTTCAGTTTAGTTAAAGAAAACAGATTAATCTAACAAATTATTTGTTCATCCAGGTTACTTTATCCATTTGAGTTGAGGTTACAAGAATGATTTTATTTGTGTTAAAGTAGCATTAGAAACTAGGGACAGGATTTCCGCTTCCCATCATGCTCAAATTTACACAGGGCTGTATAGGGAGAGTAAATGTTGAAATAAAGTGTTGTTATTTTATGCATTTTTTTTAGCAAGATGAGAAAATGGAGGGACTCGTTAATGTTTAATGTTTTATTATGTTGATATTTAAAATAGTTCCCACCATCATGTTTGGGTTGAGGACCTCCTAACATGCATTCTAGTTGCTTTAATAAAAAAAGCAAGAATTGTGGGAATGTTATTGATGTAAACAGTATCATCTTTGAGCTGTTAAGTTGTAATAATATATATATATATATATATATATATATATATATATATATATATATATATATATATATATATATATATATATATATATATATATATTGAATAGTGCCTCAATTGAATAGTTGATTCAATTAAGTTATTTGGATATGTCCAAGTTTAGTTGAGTTTACTCTATTCAGTTCCCACATAAAGTACTTGAGTAGAGATAACTTGTTTCCATTGTGTTTCCACTTTCCATGATAGAATCAAGTTCAATAAAATTTTAAAATAGTTTCACAGTAATCAAATATATGCTCCTAAATTATTATTATTATTTTTTTTTTTAATTTTTCCAGACCTATAAAGTGAAAAACACAACAGCATCATGATTATAGTTGCACTACTTGCTAAACTAATTTCTTAGTTAGTTGAATTTACTGTATTATACAGCCTTGATTTTTAGGGGACATCTAAAAGTAGATCTAGCTTTAAAAGAAAAAAGTTTTATAATGCCTTGTGTGGCTTTTGTTTGTGATACAATAAGTGATTAGTGCCAATATCATTCATAGTATATGACCTCACATTACTCATGAGAACATCATATTCAAAGCACTGAAATGTGGAAAGGATCATCTATAAACTTCTACGCATTCACACTATATGCAGAAAACACATTGTATAAGTTTCTGTTAATAAAGGTCAAAGAACTGATTACTGGGCCCAGATGTATCCTTTCATGTCTTTTGTGGGTGAAGATCATTTCCTAATTTATAAACCACACGTTTAAAATGATACTGATGACTTTGGAAAATGTGAGCCCTGGCAGAGGGACTGAAAAAAAGTCAGTGGGAGTGGAACTGAGATTAGATACTGCAGTTAATTTGAAACCTGTTTTTTTCTGCTTTGCAGTTAAGCAATACTTAATAATCAGCAGTTTCTGTTGTAGACAGTCCACACCAATATTTAAATGATAAAAGCTGTTTTGTTGTGATGTAAAGGATGGCTTATGAGAAACACGAAACATGGTGTCATTGAAGGCCCAACAATTAAAAAAGAAAATGTTTAACAGAAACTCTCACAGATACTGTATCTATAAATGCTCTCTCATTTACAGCCAATGCACTATTATTTAAACAGAAGTCAAGGAAGATCAAGTGGAGTTATGAGAATATGCATCAGAGACCACCACTTAGTGGTTAAAATGAGGTCAGAAGTATGGCTTCTAAAAGCAAAAACAAAGAACATGTCTTTCGTGTATTTTCGAGGATCTTTTATAGATGTGGTAAACTTGAATTGTATCGACCTTGATTGTCAATGAACGAAACGATGGCTCACAAATAACAGGTTTCATACAGGATTTTTCTCCTGTGTTTGTATTCACAGTTGTGCAGACTCCACATCTGTTCTTCAGTGTGGTCAGATATTTTTTAAAAAGGTGTTATGTAGATATACAACATGTGACTTTATTTCCTGTGGTTTGGACAAACAGAAAGGCTAGGCCCCCAAAATAACATTGCAGTTGACTTTTAAAGACGAGAAGTATGTGATACTTTCAAATGTTAGTGGATCATGTTCATGTGTTGCACTACACCTACACTCTTAAAAAAAAGAAGAGCAGAGCTTTTTTTTTTTTTTTGCAGAGATGCCATAGAAGAACCATTTTTAGTTTTCCAAAGAACCTTTCAGTGAACAGTTCTTAAAAGAAAGATTTTTTAAATAATCTAAAGGACCTTTTTCCAGTATAAATAACCTTTTGTGCAACTGAAAGGTTCCATGGATTTTACATGGATTTCAATGCCAGTCGATTAAAAACTTTTATTTTTAAGAGTGTATGTAGTTACTCTGCTGCACTTAAGAAGACCTGGCTTCATTCATGCTATAAAAATACCTCTGTTGGTTAAAATCAGTCAGCTAAAAGTAAATGCAAACTGGTTCAGAAAGGTGAAACTAGTTCGTAGAAAAACTCTCATATCATTTGTTTGCAAGATGTCACTTGGTTTTATATTTGTAAATTTTGCAATGGCATTCATACATTGTGTGGCTTAAGTTTTAATATAAATTTATTTAAAACCACTTCTTTAGAAATATATATTGACAAAAATCTGTTAGGCCAAAGACAGAATGTTGAATCTGCAGATTTTGAATCTGCAAAGACAATGACCTATGAGCAAAAAAAATCTGTGGCCTCATGGAATCCACGCCTTGCTTATTTACGCCAAATTGCGTACAAACATACCCCGTTAGTCTCAGCCCATTTGAAATGGTGACATCTATCAGGAAGTCGCATTCAAATGAGTTCAATTGCATTCAGAGCAGCTCTTCAGAACTGCATGGGTGCCACTGGAGTACACGTCTCTTCTCTTGTCAACTCGTCCTCTCTTCATCATGATAAACACCTTTCACAGTAGCTTCAATCCCCCACCGGTGCCTCCACGGGCAAGGTACAGCAAACCCCAGCCAGCGGGAAATACAGCTTTGGTCAAGATTTTGTCATTGATGCTACTGATGTTAATGATACTGACCTTAGGAGGCTTTTTCTACCTGTTCAAGAAACTCAACCTGGTATGAGCTGCTCTTTTTTCTGTGACTCTTTGCTTTCACATTTGTATTTATTCCCAGGTAAAATGGTAGGAAGAAAATAATTAAATGTTGTGAATGAAATGTAAGGTCAAGTTCATGCGATTATATATATATATATATATATATATATATATATATATATATATATATATATATATATACACACATACATATATACACACATACATACATACGTGCATACACACATTTAAAAAAGTAGAATCGCATGAACGTGACCTTTCATTTCAAAACATTTAATTAGATATATACATACATATATATACACAGAAGAGATTTCTTACTTTAAATTCAGGGATTTAAGCTAATTTATTTTAGAGACAATTAACTATGTGTCTCTGCATCAAGTTTACAAATGCATTTTGAAATGTTAGCTCATTAACTCAAAAGAAAAATGGATAAGAAAATTTTCAGAATGGTACTAAACAAATTTACAAAAATATATTATGAAGCCTGTAATGATGTGCTAATTATTTACGACCATGAGGGAAACACGGAGGTGAAATCTTGATTATTTTCTCTCAGAATAAACAGAAACAGACTGAAAAGACTAAAAGGCCTGCTCACTAAAAGGCCTGTACTCAACGGTCTATTTCCTGGGTTGTGTGGTTTTATGCATCAAAGAAACAAATGCAACAAAAACCAGCATTTCGGTGTCAAGAGGAAGCTATTATGCAATCTCATTCAATGAGTTATATGCTAAAGGAGTGACTCAATAACAATTCACATGATTATTACCATATAAGCATCAGCAGTTATTAAACAACAACCAAATTGAATTGATTAAAAACTCCAAGTACAAAAGTAAAGATATATTGCTTTCAATCACCAATAATTGATGTTTATCTAACTGCTTGTGCCACAAATTATAATTTGTGTTGTGCAAAATTACATTTGATAATGATCTGATCTGATAATAGCAGATAATTTAGACAATTTAACATAGCTGACGTCTAGTTCCTTTATGAAGAACAAAAATTCAGTTAACATTCTCAACCCCCTGAAAATCATTGTCACACAGTGGTTTTAATGTGCTTTATCACACTGTGATAAGATGTTTCTTTTTGGTGCTGTTCATATTTACCAAAAGTTGTTTAAGCATTAAGGGAAACAAATGGTTTGTCTTTTTCCTTCATCAGCTGCAGCTCAATGGGAGTTATCATGAAGACCTGCTGAGACTAAATGACTGTGTGAAAGACAAATTGGGAGAAGACTCAGTGGCAGAATGTAGAGAACTGATAGAAAATTATAAAGAGGTCATAGAAAAGGTATACTTTTATGTCATGTGTTTAAGTCATGCTTTCGATAATCCGAGATCTACATGTAAATCATTGAGCATAAAAGTAATAACATGATAATATTGTTTACAACTAAAGTATCATTACTTTGTATGTATCAATAATATACTTTTTCTTCATCCCAAAGGATTCACAAGCAAATAAAAAAGGTACGTAGCATTATAAACAGTATCTATAAAATACACAAATGATTTTAAAATAGCCTACTGATTTTGTTTCTGTTGCTATTTCAGCCCGATCTCACGGCAATTCGTACGAATTTTACGAGGTGGCTAATTCGTACGAATTCATTCGACCTCACTCGTACGAATTAATACGATTTTTGGTAAATCGTACATATTTTACGAGTTGCCCAATTCGTATGAATTTGTACGAATGACCTACCCCTGACCCCGCCCCTAAACCTACCCATCACGTGGGTTTAGACAAATCGTACAAATTCGTACGAATTCATACGAATTAGCCACTTTTTAATCACTCGTACAAATTCGTACAAATTGGTCGTGAGATAGCGTTGGCTATTTGGGTTAGCATGGTTTTCTGTATGTTGGTGCCTGCACCAAAAAACAAAAAATACAACTCTTTTTCACTACACAAAAGCAATTTGGTGTCATTCTAATTTTGATATGCTATTTTTATATAATTCTTGAGACCTTACTGTTGTTGTGTAATTATTCTGCAGTGTCTAGATTAACTGGAGGGTCGAATGGACCGGTGGCACACATGATTCTTATAAGCGAACATAAAGGTGAATATAAGAACACACATTACCCTTTCAGTCTATTGTACAATATATTCAAGACTCATTTAGTTGCTATTAAACCAAAACATGAAATAAGGGTTTAAGACAAGCGAATGTGTTATGATAATGGAATTTTACTTGTTTTAACACCAACAGATACGAGTTCACAGTTCATGAGGTCAAACAACCTTCTTTGGGATCTAGACCATTCAATGTTACAGGAGGTACAGCTCAGCAGCAAAAGGGACATGTTGATCATTCAAAAACCTGGAATCTATTTCATCTATTCCCAAGTCACCTTCTCCAAACAGTCTAAAAGTGCCAAACTAAAGCAAGCCATAAAGATCACCGGAGCCAAGAAAGAGGACAAGGAGCTACTCAAGGCTTTTTGCAGCTTGAACGACAGCACATCAAATTTGTGCACAGCCTCCCTGGCGGGGGTGTTCCAACTACAGAAAGACCAACAGCTCTATGTTACAGTAACAAACACATCCTTGGTGAACAGGGACTCCTGCAGCTTTGGATTATTCAAATTACAGTAAAGAACACTCTGGAACTGAACCGGTCAAGATGGAGATGGAGATGGATGATACGAGACAGGGAATTGACTGGATCAATGCACTATATTTAAATGGATAATTATAGAGATGTACGTGACATCAGAAAGATTTCAGCTCCAGGGTGCAGCTCCTCTCATTTGACGTCAAACCACAATCCAAGTTCAGGACATACAAGGAAATCACATAAATCTTTCTGAATATGGGAACATCCTGGAATTTCCTTTCAATTTTGTTCATTTCAAATAGAATTCAATAAGAATACCATGAATGTTTTCAAACCGCTAGTAGCAGTGTTTGTTTGAAATTATTTATTGCTTGTATAGTTTCGCTTTTTACCATTTGCTCTTCTTTTTTATTACAATAATAATAATAATAATAAACTATTCAGCTAAATAATAAAGATATTTATTTACGTACACTTGACGAAATTATACTTGATGTTCAAATCTTACCGTAAGTGTTTATTTTAAATTTAGGTAAACTTTTTTTTTTTTTTTTTTTTATCTGTTCCTGCTGACACTACATATTCTAAAAAATATTTGTAGTCAACAATTTTATACCAATTTTCTTTCTATATATATATAGGTTTCATTCAAATTATATGTTGTAACTCTGAATAACAAGAAAGCCACAAACTCCACTACCACACAATTCTCCCAGTAACCCCAGCTAAGAGTTTGAATATTATCATCAATGTTTCCAATAGGTCATGAGCTGTGCAAGTGTTTCCTAATAAAGCGGGCATCTATGTCTACAGGTTGAGAGAAGCTCTATTCTCAGAGTTTGGAAACTAATGTGTAGGAAGAGGTTGAAGAGAAGGGAGTGCACTAAAGCCTACTAATTCTGTTTTTACCTTCAATTTGATATCAAGCACGAGCTGATTTCTGCTGTGCCTATTTTACAGCATTCCCCCCTCCTCCATGGAAACAGTGAGTTTTAGGTGCATGACAAACGTGTGCTCATTTCAGAGCCACGCTGAAGCCTCTGCTTACAGGAAGTTGTCAGCCTACTACACTCACTCTAGCTTGTACATTTACCCTGTCCCTCCCTATAGCCAAAAAATCCTCTACATCACACATACGACACATGTAGTCGTCCACATTTCACAACAAGGTGGAATTTCCTCAAGTTTAAAAAAAGATAAAAAAAAAAAATCCAATATATAGCTTATTAACATGATGTTATTTTTATTAAAACAATTCCTTATTGAAATGATGAAAACATTAAAAACACAAGCACTAGGAAAAAAAAAAAATTATAGATGTATAAGCACTTATATTGCATAGATCAGCTCCGCAAAAAATAAAACTTATGTTCTGCAGACATGGGCACTTTTAAGAGAGGAAACTGACGTGGACAACATTCTTAAACCCTCATTTACGATCTCCTGAAAGTGCTATTCATTGTTTTTCCTGACACATTCATGACATTACAAGGACAAAGTGAAGTTCCTTTCATTGATATCAGTAGCCACCAGTAGCAAATAGCAAGTTTCCACATGGTACTATGCATACTCACATAACCCACTGACCAATCTGTTCCACATAATACACACATTAAAATCACATTTACCACTGCAGATGTCTAACTTTAGACACATATTTTAAAACTTCAGGAGTTTCCATAACAACAACAATACAATCAGGGTTAACACTTTAAAATAATATTTAAGGCTATGTGTAACACATGGCATGCAAGGTTAATTGCTGAAAACAAACACGCACACAAACATGAAACAGATTTACACAGTACCACAGTAACAGAATTATATTTGTGCACCTCAGAGCACATCTTATTGCCTAAATGGAAGAATATATTATACAGAATACTCCTTCCAAGAGAAAAACTGGCTATTGAATGAATGCACAGCAATTATAACCAGTCGCATATTGCATTGAATTGCCACAGCAATGTTCCGGAGGTGACAGTGGGTTTAAAAAGAAAAAGAAAAAAACTCCCCACCCAAGTTTTGCTCATCTTTACAGCATTTTGTATGCACTTCTCCACTGCTTAAGACAGAGACTGTCCCTCCAATCCAAAGCGATAGAAAGCATTAGTCACGGTTATGATCGGCAATGATTCATTGAAAGGTTTAGCACTCCAGACATTGTCATTTGTGGAAGCGGTCATGTGATTATTCTTTCATTCGATGTTCAACTTGTTACAGTTAATCTGGCTTAAGTTCAGGAAAAAAAAGCTGTACCATGAATGCCACACATGACTGTGGCAGAGTAGGAATGAGTAAGAAATGTATTGCACTGCACCTCCAGTGCATTTGCTGACAGGGAGAGGTTAGCTGGGGGGGGGGGGGACAATCCATTAAAATTGGTTTCCAACCACATTTGTTTCTCATTCAAATATGAGCCTCCAAGATATAAGCGAGGAACAAATATCAGTGCTTAAAGTACCATATGTTTCTGCGTACACTCTTGTTTTCGAGTCCTAAAAGGGCTCATAGTATCAAATCCACAAACATACAGTATTTTTTGGTTTAAGACGTATATGAAATAGTTATCAAGCCTCTGAAAAAGAAGATTGAAATTTCTAGTAACACTTTACAAAAAGGTCTCATTAGTTAACATTAGTTATTGCGATAACATTAAATATAGACATTAAATAACAAAGCACAATACATTTGTTACAGTATTTGTCAATCTTTTTTAACCTTAATAAAAATACAACTGTTTATTGTTTGTTCATGTTAGTTCACAGTGCATTAACTAATGATAACAGATTCAGCTTTTGATTGTATTAATATATTAGTAAATGTTGAAATGAACATTAACTAAGATTAATAAATGCTGTAGAAATATTTTTCATTCCTAGTCCATGTTAACAAATGAAACCTTATTGTAAAGTGTAACCAAATTTCCTACTGTATTTTTATCATTAAAAAAAGTTGATATGGTTCTTTTTGCCATAGTATCTATGATATATACATATTTATACTGTATACAAGTATATATGATATACATACATTATATGATCTATTGTATTAGTATAGTATTATAAACTTGACTATTTCTGACAATTATATCCCTGATAGCTTCACACTAGTGATGATTATCAGAAGCATGATTTTGTAATATATAACGGCTGTTTTAGAAATACTGTGCACCCATGATGATGTGAGTGACTGTCTGGGGAACACGTTTGAATGGGAATACACTGAATCTAAACCTACAGTCCAATGACATATTACAGGAATTTAATTCAAAACCATCAAACTAAAAGGAAAAAACAAACTCATTTCGAGATGGCAAGTAGGGCATCTCATGTCAATCAGGTGAAACCACAAATCTCCATCTTGTTCATTTGGGACCTAAAATACCTCAAGCAACAAACATTTTCACATTATAAAAGCAGAAATACGGCTGAAAAGAGCAATACTTGTGGATATGATGGAGTACTGTAATGTTCAACCACAAATATCTTCTCCAGCACCATTAACAGAATATATTCACTTGTGCAATAGTCAGAATGCCGTTTAATGGGCTGAATGTCATTGGATTTCTCTTGTCAATGACCAGTAACAGTCAAAGTGAGGCAGATATTTGTTCAGTTCAAAAACAAGAGATTCCACCATCTTTTCTGTGATGTTTCTTCTTGGAGTGAATGAACCGGAAGGGGAAAAAAATGGAACAGTTGAGGACTGGAATCCGACAGTTAGCTGAAGTTTTACAATCACCTAATACTTCCAAAATAAGCAGTTCACTTGTCACTTTCTAGAACAATTGCCGTTTTGTTCTCAGAAGTCATTTCACAGGAGCGTGAAGCAAACAACCCAGTGATATTCTTCCATATGGCGAGAAAAAGAGTCAATATTGTCATCGGATCTTGTCCTTTTGATGAAAAATGGCTAAAAATCCCCAACATGGTGACTTTCCAAAAGCAATGTTCAGTGTGTAATGTGATGGAAAAACACATAAAAACACATTTGTGAGGACAAACACAGACACAGAAAACACATACATGCGCATGGCAAGGGGAAACAGGCAAGAATCCAGAGTGTTCTTCAGTGACCTCCTTCCTCCCAGGAACAGTCATTCTTTTGCTTGGCCAACTTCTTGACTACACGCTCCAGCTCCTTACGGGACTTCTGTTCCTCTTCCAGACACTGCTTCATCCATTTATTCTCCTACATTCACAAACACATGGCATCAGAATATTACGGCATAACATCAGTTATAGTTCAGGCCAAAAAAAGATTACAATAACCTAAAATCTTACCTTTTTTAATTCATGGACTTCATCTTTCAAAGCATAAACCGCATCAACAAGACTTCTGCAAAACAATACGTTAAAAGATATTCAAAGGACATCAAAACATTTCACAGTGAAAATAAAGCACATATATAGTAAGAATCAAAAGTCAAGACCTGAGTAAAGATTCTTCTTTTAAGGCAAAGCAAGTCATTAGTTCCAGAAATTTTTCCGATAGTAATCACTAAGTTAAGTGGTTTAAATGTATATATATATGTATGTATATATATATATATATATATATATATATATATAAATAATCTATGGAAGGCATAGGACCATAAATTGTTCGTCCAATCATTGCATTCGGTCTGAATGCAATGATACGATGTCCTACTTGCCTGTCAACGTATGTATTTTCAAACCTCTGCGCACCCTGATTGCACTGACATCGCACATCATCCGTGTGTTTCATGCTATGCAGAGTAAGGTAGATGTAAGCCACCGAAACAGCAGCCGCCTTTTACAGTTCCTCCTGATCCAAAACAATGAGCTTATGCTCAATGCTCAATTACTACCGTAATTTGGATGGAAGAGAAGGAAACCCGTGATGTTATACTCAGAGCGGTTCGTGATCTGAATTTATGCGTTTCAATGGCAGCACTATCAACACCGAAATTAATCTGCAGCAGTCAGGTGATACAAGCCAGTGCTCTTTAAGTTGTTTATGTTAATTATTATTGTAATGTTATGTGCTTTGAGACATGAGGTAGTTTAACGCAGTCTCGTGACACTTTTGTTTGCTCTGGCTGATGTTCATGTGTTTTGGAGGAGGCGTGGCTTTAAAGGCGCTCTGAAGGGAGGGTGTTATGCTTTCAAAGCTAGCTCGCTATTGCTAGCCTCTCCGAAAATTGCCAACCCTACCTTTAACCCTCAATTCTGCACTATTTCTAGGTCACTAGAAAAATCAAAAACAAAGTCTAAGTATTTTCTTAAATGGACAATGCTAATTAGAGAACAAGATCACCTTTGGGTAATTCTGTTATCAGACAACTGAACATACTTCTCCTCTATGATCGTCTGGCCATTGCTCTTGATCTCCTCAACAATGATCTTCTCTTCTTCTGGAAGTAGGACCTGGGGGATGCACTCCTTACGCACAGCTGTGTGAAAAAAATCAAAGCTTTTAATTAAACTATTAAACTATATTAGCGTTATTAAAACATCAGTAGCTTAATTATACAGTACATATGAAAGGCAGGTCTAACCTGTGGTGGATTGGTGGAGACTGGCTCCGGTGCAATAGGCCTCAATCACTTTAAGGATCTGGGCATCCTCCTCTAGAGCTACTGTGCCTGTCAGTCACGGAAACAACAATTTCAGAGCGACAAACCACCAATATATTATGTATTTCTTCTCTTAATTGTACCACTACGGGGACCATTTTTGTGACATTAGATAGGTAACAATGATTTTTATTTATCATTTTAATATACCTACTTTTTCTAATCAGCAACTCATCATCTGATTGTTTTCTCTCCGTTTTTCTCTTTGGGAGGAACTTCTTGATTGGTCTGGGGCTTTTACTAGAGTCCTGAGGAAACAGTCTTGTGTTAATGAAGTGACAGCATCTGCTGAGCTCTGAATAAAACCACAAAAACTGCAGCTAGCAGAGCTTAATTTGTGTTCAAATCCAGAGCGAGGATGCTAAGAAATTAGACCAATAAATGGTAGCTTACATAAGTTATGACGCCATTCAGGATAATTTAAGAGCAAATTATCAGGGACTCGTGAATAAAAACAATTAGCAGTTGAAAGACCCTTGTCTGTTTGTGAACTAATTATTTTAGTCTGTCATTTGATGACTTTGTTACAGCAGTGTCACTGGGCTGCCGCCTCCTATTTCTCAAATGCTAACACCTCGGAGTGAGTCATCTAAATGAAGTTATTTTAACCAACTTGATTTAATTGTCTGAAGGACACTTTATTTAAAGACTAACCTTTTTTTGTCAGCCAATGTTATGATGACGGCTTTAATAAAAATGATGTTAGGAACGTGTTGATGAATATTTTTTAAGGGTTTAACTTTAAAACATTGTCACTGACAACCATTCAATTTAGTCACAGCTTTAGCAAGAAGCCGTCAAGCAGCAGAATTATAAAAGTTAGATTGAAAGTTGATTGACTCAAAGACTTTTCTATTAAGAAAAATGCACATACAGTATACACTTGGCATGCTTCACGCTGAATGGCGTTTTCAGTTTGTATGCTCTTCTCACACATTAAAGTGAAAGTAAATGGTGGTAATAACTGAAGAGAAACATGCACATGTTCACAGTTTACAGTAAAGTTCATTACTGATGAATCAATACCAACAGAAGTGAAAGTGGAAAAATATTAGCGAACTGGTATACAATACATTACGGCCCTGAGATACAGAAAAAGGTGAATGAAGTGTCTCTTGAATGATTTTCGAAGGATGCTAATCCTAACCTAGATAAAATATTAGGAAAAAGATTTAGTTTGTAAAATGACATGACAACTACCAGAAAGGCCTGGTTTAGGAAAAGTCATCTACACCCAACAAATTGCCATTATGCAATGCGGTACTTGTTGCTCAGAATACCGGGACATAAAACAGAATCATGCAGCATGGTTGGAAAATAATATTCCTATAATGTTGACAAGAGCAGTGCCCTTAAACCTCACCGTAACTAGGTATTATGAGTCATTTAGCCATTTCTATGAACAACTAAATGGCAGATACTGATTCATTTGAACATCTAAATTTAGCTTACCATCAACATAAATTCTCTTGGGACTTCGATCACTCAAGAAATTTCACCAGTCCCTTATTAAACTGCACTTCACAGGTTTATTGCACAGTTATACAGGTTATTTTCTAAATTCTGAAAATACACTACTGGATCTTCAGATGTATTATCATCTGTCACTGAGAAAGCTTTTCATCGACTAGAATTCTCATATTTGTGGGAAGCAATATAATGTATGAGCTCAGGTCCATATTTTATTGACATGGTTAAAGTGATGTTTTCCAACCATTCAGTAACCGTGGCAACAGCTAATGCATGCCTAAATCCCCTCGAAATCACTCGAGATTGTCTTACAGACTATTCACTATCCCGATTGTTTATTTTTTCCTTGGAACACTGCTGCAGGTTATTAGACTATCACCAAATATGGAACCAATTTAAATGTGGTCATGTTTTCCCAATATGAATCTCTACCTCTTTCTATAAATCTTCAATTAATTAATTTTTAGAATCTAAAATGGGAAAGATCTTCACATTATACTCATAATGCAAGTCATGCCACATTCTAAACATCTCTTGAGTCAAATGGTAAAAATAGTCATTTTATATATTGACTCCCTGTTTTCACAGACAAGGCTTTAGCTAGTCCTAGACTAAAATGCATGTTTGAGCTGTTTTAGCTGAAAGCAACTTAAATATCTTAAAATAAATCAGTGCCATCATTTTGTCTCAAGGTGCACACCAGTAATGCTTTTTCTTCTTCTTCTAAGACACGTTTATAAAAGCTACTTAAATGCCCTAAATAAACTAAGGTCTAATCCTGGCTTAATCTAAGTCCTGTCTGTGAAGTCAGGCCTATTAGTAGTGTTTAAGGTTGTAAATTTAAATACAATCACAATAATAACACACACACACACACACACACACGTTTGTTTCACTATATTATTGAGGAGATTGCCAAGACTTTGATTGATTTTATATTAGGTTACTGAACACAACCCTAAACTGGTGAGGGCCAGTAAAATGTTGTCATAACATTTCTCTATGCAAGTAAGGACATTTGGCCCATACAAGCATAGCAAAGCCTGTGTACACACAAACACACACACACACACACATATATATATATATATATATATATATATATATATATATACACAATTTAGTAAAAATAACAAAAAAAAGTGATTAAAAAAAGCATCTAATTATGCCACGTCTTGCATGTACATTGCATGATGAGGACTCTGACTCAACCGAAGCATCAAGTACCACCAAATGGAAAGCATGTTTTTGCAAGTCTTCTACCACACTTGCAGCTTGAAATGATTAAAGTGTTGTTTGCTGAAGAACCAATCTTGCTTTTTGAAACAACTGAACTGGAACAATGCAGTGGTCTTGAGATGCACGTTTTACAGTTTTTAAATTGACATTAAAATGACTTAAAAATTTGGCTTTATTGGCAAGGAAGCAGAAGGAGCAAAAAAAAAAAAAAAAAAAAAAAAAAAAAAAATATATATATATATATATATATATATATATATATATATATATATATATATATATATATATATAGTGAATGTTTACATAGACCAACAATAAAAAAAATAGCATGGAATGGAAATAAAACAAGCAATATATTGACTTCTAAAGGCCTTTCAGTATTTTACTTGTCTGCGAGTGTCTTTTCATTAATTTGATTAATTACATTTCATGCAATTAATGTGTTAAAATGAGATTTAAAAAATTTACAGCCCTACTTTCCTATATACCATATGAAGCATCTCAACATAAGCCGTTTATTCATGCAGAAAAAGGTTTGTTCGGGGTTGTGGCTATATTGATTAAAGAAGATGAGCTTTGAAGGTTGAAAGGCAGGATATGTTTCAGTACACATTGTTTACTGCCTACCAACATTTTGCCGTTGTATCTGAACTTCCTTCCAACTAAAAATTAAATACAACTTAGCAAAGATGATAAATGATAAATAAATGCAACTTGAACAAAAATCATTGCATAGGGAGGAGAAGATACAAGGCAAACAAAAAGACACCGGAAATGAGTGGCTTGCCACAGAACGAAAGAGAAAAAAACAGAAAAGCATGGATACAGCATGCAACACCAGTGCTAGCCAAGCACACAGACACGACCACACACACATGTACACACACATGTACACACACAAAAAACAGACTCACATCTACTCTTACCTTCAGGATATAAGACATCCTCTAAAGAAGCAGAAAATGGAGAGAGAATGAAGATGTGTATGAGATTAAAAGAACAGCCTGATAGGAATATGATGGAAAGATCAGTGAGAGGTGAACATTAATTGTCGCAGAGAAACGGAAGATTTCACATGCATTCATCAGTTGCTAACACCCGTTGCACAATCTTGTAGAGATGCAGTGCACATTATAGAGAAGTTCTAGTGGGCTTTGGGTAGTGTTAGCTAATATCCAGCTCAAAGACCACTAAACATTCCACTTAAATCTGAGATAACACCACCACCACAACTTGAGGTAAAAAAAAATGATGGTGGCTTGCAAACTTACAGTCAGAGTAGCTTTGTATGCATCGGTTTCCTGTTAGGACCACCAAGAATGCACAGAGGTAAATTACGCTCCCACTCAAGATCTCTTATGACTATTTTCCAGACAGCATACCTCTTTATAGCCTAGTGCAGCGGAGGGCTTGAGGGGTGGCGCTGGTCTCAGGCAGCTTAAGGACCAGGGCTTGGTAAACTTGGGGGGTTCGAGAGGGCCTCGGTTAGCCACAGGTGTACCGAAACCGTGCAAGTGGTGGGACAAAGTACCAGTCATGGTTGGAGGCTTACCCTCAACACTCTGTAAAACACAAGAAAATAACGATTCACCTGTAGGAACGCATCACTGGGAGTGATGTAAAAAACAAAAAACATTGACAATGGGTTCTTATTACCTTCAACATTGTTCCAACTGGACTTCCTTCCTTGGTGTAAGCATGAAGATGTTCTAACCACTCCAGCTGCTCCTGTGAACTACTACAGAACACCATGGTGCGATCTATTGTCCCCCCTAAAAAAACACAACCAAAAAAATCATCTGCCAAAGGGAAGATACAATGAGAACAAGATAAATTGTTTAAACACGTGCTTCTTTGCATTCCATAAGTTTTTTTTGGAAAATTCCAATAAAAAAATACAAAGATACACTACTGTTCAAAAGTCTGGGCTTTTTTTTAAATGAAGTCTCTTATGCTGGCTAAATTAATTTAATCAAAAATACAGTAAAACTTTAGTATTCAATCTTAAAATATTTTAAAATGTAATTTATTTCTCTAAAGCAAAGCTAAATATTCAGCATCATTATTCCAGTCTTCAGGGTCACATGATCCTTCAGAAACCATTCTAATATACTGATTTGCTGCTCAAGAAACATTTATCACAACAACAGTTGTGCTGCCTAATATTTTCGTGGAAACTGCAATACATTTTTTCAGGGTTCTTTTATGAACAAAGTAAAAAAAGAACAGTACTTATTTTAAATATAAATCATTTCTAACATTACAGTATATGGCTACGCTCACACTGTCAGACTTTGGGATTAGCATTTACATACAGGTGTGAGTTTCGAAATGTCTATCTGTATAAACATGCATTGGGAGTCAAGCCCATATTCAATAATCACCGCGACAATGACCGAAGTAATATCAATGACGGCGATGTCTTATCACTTTTGACACGACAAGTGTCCAATAGAGCCGCAAGAACCGAATGGATCTAAAACCTTCAGATGACAATCAGCCCTTATCTCCATCGCTGGAAGTTACCAAAACCACACACGAAAACCTGCAACACACGGTCGACGCACGTTTGTGTAGCACAGAGTGGCTCTCTCACACTGTATGACTGACAGACAACAAATTGTCCAGTCACGTTCACACAGTGTAAGTTTTCCGAGAATGTGGTTGTGAGTCCTGCAGTTGCCACTACCATAAATAACCGTACTGTGTGTGAACGTAACCGTATTAAGGACTCAAATACATGACTGACAACTTGTGGCTTACATGCATTTACTTCGGATTAATTTGTTGAAATGTTTGGAAAGACATGAAGGTGAGCAAATGATGACACCATTTATTTTTCAGGTCACCTGCACATGCTCATTACTTGTTAGATTAAACTATATTACTGCCTTGTTATAAAAACAGGTCAAGAGACAAGCGGCAATGAAAAAAGCAGCTATAATGACATAGTTGAGAGTATATTGCTATGTGACCTCTAAAAAAAAGAGACCTCACTAAAACTGTTTACATGGACTGAAACAAACCTGTGATCTCAAAGGCATAATGGCCTGTGTCTGCATCTTCTATGTGTTTGGTTACAGTGGTTCCTGTTAGTGGCAGTCGCCCCTATGAGACGAGAGTGAGACAAATGAGTGCACTGGTCTAGACTTTTTAATAAACAACAGATGCTGATTACGTACCTGGATGAACAGAAAAAAAAGATGAAAACAGAAAAAAAACTCACCTGGTAAATGAAACCACTCATTCTTGGGCTGGCAGACAGCATGACTAACACATTAGGAAACAGCATGAAGTATTTCTCTTCTTTTTCCTAGAAAAAAACAAATGTACATTATATTACATTCAGAACATCGGCACAAATTACATTAATTATTACCACTACTTAGAACAATCACACTGTTCATGGCACAGATGTAGGTGTATGGCATTACGGCACCTTTACAGCAAACAAACACAAACATCAAATGTCTCTATGTTACACACACTTTTGGATTGGTGAACGGCTCTAATTTTTGCTACATTGATTACTCACGATCAACAAATATCGTACCTTATTTCTAGCAAACCAAGATAAATTTCAGCTAAGCAAAAGAGAGAAAGAGAAAAGGAATACAATGAAAAGAATGGGAGGGAAATCATTTCTAATGACTTTAGAAAGTATTTTCTTTCATCATCCTACTATTTTTCCTTCAGCTTAGCCCTCCTGATGTTATTAGGGGCCTCTATCAGACCCCTCAAACACCACTGTTTCCATTCACCAGAATCAGAGGGGGCTGAGGTTCAACTTGACAACGCATTCAGATGACCACAGATGCAAAACTTTGCAGGAGGATTTAAGTTGTTGACATTTAAATATTTTCCATTCATTAGCTAAAACAAGTCACATGAAGCAAAAAATGGATGTGGCTCTGACCATTATGTCTAAGGCCATGATCAGCACTTCTATGCAAAATAACCTTGTTTTGCACAACACTTCAATTAATCTTGACAAAATAATCACTCCAGCCACTTCATAGTTTATTTCGAAATTGTGTAAACATGATCAAAACCACTAACATACATTTTGCACAAAATAAACAGTGATATAACCACACTGCTGTGACAGCAACAGGTTGGGTTTCGATACCCCACTTCTATTTCCTAGTTCTCACCCTCTTTCTCACCTCATTTGAGCTGCTCTGCATGTGGACCTGTGACATGTAGACCACCTGACCCAGTGACTTCATGCTGTCCCCCTCCCAGCCCCGCACTGGCTCTGACAAGATCTGCAACTCTAGGTTCTTTCTTTTACGCAGATCTTGACACTGAGTCTGAAAAACACAAACAGGCCAATTCAGTGAAACAAGAATTAATTGTTGCATTTCATAGTGAGTCAGGGAAAACATGTACTGAAAATGTAACTGATTCGAAAAAGCATTGTGTAATAGACAAACATTAAGACTGATTCACACCCACTCTTAAATGAGTTACCATCTGCGATTAAATAGCACTAAACTATGAAACATTTTGTTCATAATTCTCTGATAAATGTCTGAAAAACAGTGATACAGGATAAAAAAAAAGTCATATTGTGAAATATTATTACAATTTAAAATAACTGTTTTCTATTTTAATAAAGTCTTTAGAGTCACACGATCCTTCAGAAATCATTGTAATATACTGTTTTGGTGCTCAAGAAACATGTTACTATCAATGTTGAAAACAGTTGTAACATTATAAATGTAATGTGTTTAATGCATTCTTGCTGAATACAAAGATTGATTGTTTTGAACGGTGGTGTATGAATAAAATATTGTGCATGTTTTTAGTGCTGACTTTTCAGACGTTTATAGTCTCTGATAAGCATCTAATAACTTAATAAACATTGATAAATAGTGGGTTACAATGTTTTAAAGTAAGTTTAATTAAAAAGCAAGTAAGATTTTTAATGTCAAATTTATAGGTATATTCAAAATCGGAACGTTTTATAACAATAACTTGGAACAGGAAAATATATCATCTTAAATGGTCACTTCTCCATTCCATTCCATTCCATTCCATTCATGTTCCTAACTGATGCTTAATCATCAAAGTGACTTACAATAATGTACTCAAATCATCTCATCAGCAATTACCATATAGGTAACTGAGAAAACATAGGTAGAGGGGGAAGACCAAATATACATGACACCACTACTGAGACCTAAACTATGAACATGGGACTCTCCCTTACCTGTCAGAAAAAAACAAAAAAAGAAACTGAAAAAACACATGAAACTGTTCCATAGAACTCAATGAGTAAAGAAATCACCTACTACTATAATTTTCTATGCTGAGACTTCTGACATGAAATGCCATTATCTAAGGAATGACTCATCTTTCCTCAGACTTTTTTATCTTATAGAGAGACTCTCATAAACCTTAACCTTTAGATTTCATGTAACAGCAACATCTCCTCCAACCTGTAAAGTGAACCTGCTGTGCGGTTTAGAGATGAGGGTAAGAAGGTATTGGAGAGAAAAGACTCAAATGTTTTGCACCATGACAGGAAACATCTCACATTGGTCAAAACCAGGAGAAGTGAAATGTCAAAAATGCTTTAGTTGCCACACAAGCACCAAAATTAAATGGCAAATATGACAGAGAACTGTGACATACCACAAGATTTTTAAAAGCAACTGTTGCTTTGAGAATGTCACTGTAATCTGGATGCGATTCCTACAAGAAAAAAGAGAGAGAATCTGTTAATATTATGTTATAACAAACATGAAAACACTCAAGGCCATCCATGACCTTAGCAGCTTGCTGTTACCTCCACATGTCGCTCGAGTTCCTGCAGGAGGGTGGGATACTTGTCGAGCCTCATGAAGGGTTTGCTCAGGCTGGTGGTCAGGGTCAGAATACCAGGAGCACTGGCACCCTGACTCTCCATGAACTTGTCCAGCTCCTCACTGTTCATGGACAAACAGTTTTTATTTGAAACTGATTGATTTGACTCGTCTAGGCAATTATGATCGACATTTTAATGTCGAAAACAGTCTAGTTTTTAGCAATTCTTAAAAATTGTATGCAATTTTTAAGAATTGCTAAAAACTTATTACATATAAATATACACTACAGTTAAAACGTTTAGGGTCAGTAAGATATTTTTAAAAATTAATACTTTTACTCAGCAAGGATGCATCAAATTGATAAAAAGTGACATTTATAATATTACAAGATTTATATTGCAAATAAATGCTGATTTTTAAACTTCATATTAAAAGAACCCTAAAAAGATGTATAATAGTTTCTGCAAAATATCTATAAAACATAAAAAAAAAATATATATATATATATATATAAAAACTCTTTTCAACATTGATAATAATAAATGTTTCAGCAAATCAGCATATTAGAATGATATCTAAAGGACCATGTGATACTCAGGACTAAAGTAATGATGCTGAAAATTTTAAAAATTTTAAAAATGTAAAACTTTAAGAGCACTTATAAAATGTATCTTTTTGTTTTATAAAATAAAACTTGTGTAAATGAAAAAAAAGTGAGGTTTACTCAATTTGCAATAAGGTCAACAACGCATTCTCATATAAACAAAACAATAGCAAATGTTTTGGGGAAGGTGACAGAATGGGTGTGAAGAGAACTCATCACTAGATACTGAATTGTGATAAAATAAATTTTGACTAAAGATGAATCATCTGAACGCATGCCTTGAGTACATGATCGAACAATGGAAAATGCTGCAACAATGCTGCAGAGTGATATGCGAGTGAGCAAACAATCAAAAGTCTGTCTTCTGCCTCCATCAGCATAACCACAGCTATAGATATCCTGTTGGGTTAGTGCTGTTTCCTGTGTGTATGAGGCATGCCTTTTCACTCTCTCCTTCTGTCGTGGAGCATTCAGAGGTGCAAGGAGAAAACTGACAGAAACCTTATTATAGTTCATCATACAGGAAGTGTGTAAAATGTGGCTCAGACATTTCTGAAAAGCTGTGAAGTTTACAAGTACAAACCAATAAAAAACACACACACCTTGAAATGGAAATAGGGCAGCAGTGTTATATGTAAAGGCAGAAGGGAGATTTGCTTGTTTAGTCACTCAGGTAAATGAGACATAAGAGAATCAAAGCCTTGTAGCGACACCTGCTGGTTCATCTTTATACTTCAGAAAACAATGTTGCTAATACAATGCAAAATCAGATATGTACAATAACAATTTTAGAAAAAAATAACATTACGATGTCTAGAAATCAATTTCAATAGTAACGTTACATTGGGTTTAATTAGTCTTTTAATGAGATCTGCTTGTGTAATTTAATGGTCTTGTGGTTAAAAATGTGTATGCATTTTGTTTTGTGATTTCACCGGAACAAATAGAAAGAGTCTCCGCAACGGCGATAGATTGAAGCGCGCATCCGAGTGAAGACTGCGCGAGTCACAAGAGAACAACTGTATCCATGCAACCGATCGCCACGGCAACGAGCGCTCAGCCTGAGTTCAAATACAACACATTTTAGCGCTAGATTGTCTCTTATTTAATAACGAACTAAATGAATGCTCTGCTAGTTAACTGGAGATGTTTTATTTATTTGTATTAGGACCATCCGTGCCTCGAAATGTTTCACAAAGTGGTGGGGGACAATATCAACCCTGAGAAAAAGTGGTGGGGACATGTCCCACCCATAACGCCTATGCACAATAAAAATTAAAGCTCCACTTTCACATGAATGCTTTACTTTGCGTGTCAGAATGTTTGAAACCATGTGCTAACACACTATCACTGTAAAGCTGCTTTGAATCAAACAAATCTGTATGGAAAAAAGCGCTACATAAATAAAGGTGACTTGACCATCATATATTCTGCTATAAACAGCATTAAATACTTTTTGAGCACCAAAAAAACTAAATATTGACTTTATTCAGTCATTTCTTCTCTTCTGTATCAGTCTCCGACGCGCGTTCACGAGAGCACCATGACGCATCTGTGACCTCGTGTGCGTCTTCCTCTGCTTGTAGGTCATATGTCACAACGCCAGCTCCTGTGTCATCAACACGCGCATGCGTCGTGGTGCTCTCTTGAATGTGCGCCGGAGACTGATACAGACGATAAGAAATGACTGAATAAAGTCAAAGTGTTAAATAAATAGCTGTCAATGTAGCCCACCCTGAGCCACCGGATTTCATCAAAAATATCTTAATTTGTGTTCCGAAGATGAACAAAGGCCTTACGGGTTTGGAACTACATGAGGGTGAGTAATTAATGACAAAATTTTCATTTTTGGGTGAACTAACACTTTAACAAAAATGCCCATCCCTAATGCATAATTTTTTCAAAACACAATGCAAGAGTGAGGGTGCGTTGATACTTTTTTCTATGCAAGGACATTATCCAATCACAACAGTGGCTGTTTACTAACAAATCTTAATGGAGCCGCACCTTAAAAACAGTTCACGGGTCAGACTGAGCGTTATAGAAATATAAATAATAATTGTTGCAAATATCTAATACTTTATTAAAATTATAAGTGAACTTCAAGAAAATAATAATAAATCCTTGTCATGACCCCTTTAAATCTGTCTTTCATTATAAAACTTCATTTGAATTTATTTTACAATGTTTTAATGAATTTTTTGAAGCTTTTAAGTTTTGGTGTAATGGACTTTCATGAAAGGAAATTCATTAAAAATATCTGTTTCACAGATAAACGGAAATTCTTATGAGGTTTGGAACGACATGAAGGTGAGTAAATGACGACATAAATTCCATTGAATGAACTAAACCCATGTTTTGACAAAAAAAAAACTGATGACAATTATGAGACACTGACCTGTGATCAGTCAGCACACACACTGCAGAGGGATGGCTGGAGCAGTAGGACAAGTACAATGTTCTGATCTGACACATCAGGTTCAGGTAACAGCCACCAATCCGCTGCTGGCCCTCTGGCATCCTACAAAGCAAAAATACATAGATCAGCCCGAATAATTACTTTCTTACATACATTATACCTTAACGTATATTTATTTAATGTCAAATACCCTAGGTTTTGAAATGTTGACACATTACAAATACAAAACACAAAGCCACCACCAGATGGCGATGTATCATCCAAGAGTATGACTTCTATAGAAAGCAGAGAATCATTTGAGTCGTCAATATGCTCTCTAAACACAGAAAAACAGCTCTTACTTGGAGCACTCCTCTAAGGCAAGACACAGTCCAAGTTGGAAAGAGAGGACGTCTTCTAAATTCCCATTTAGACTGGAGCAGTCCGCACTAGAGAGCCTGCAGAGAGCAGACAGAAGAGTCATTGTGCACATGGGTTTTCATTGACTGACCCAGCTCCCTGAAATGTCAATCGGCTTTGATATCAAAGGGTTCCTGATGCCATGGTGACGTCTGTGTTTTGCTCTTACTTGTCGCTGGCCTGTAGAGGCCGCAGGTAGCAGCCAAGTACCGTCTGCAGTTCTTTGACAAACTCTCTCTCATGCTCCAAGATGTCTTGCACCACCTAAGAAACAAACAAAGCATTCAAATAAGAACTTAAAATTCATTTACTACATGTACATTTGGCATTTGTTCATGCGTTTAGAAGAACTCACCACATTGTAATAATTTTTTGTCAGCTGAGGAACGTCAAATCCTTTTATCGATTTCGGAGATATTGGTTTCTCTGGGGAAAAATAGAGGGAAAACTTAATAAGAATGTCACTGTTTTGCTCAATTATGTTTGCTAGGACAAATTGTTTCAAACAATGCTAAGATGTAAGAGAATTATTTGAATTGCCCACTCACCACATGGCTTGACCTCTCGAACATAGTTGCTAGGGAACCAGCCGGTTTTGCCATTAAGGTTTCCCTCCCACCATCCACCTTCCTCCTGGCGTGTGACATGGATCAGGTCGCCCTTGCTGAAAGACAGCTCGTCCTCATTGTTCTGCTTGAAATTGAAGCGGGCCTTTACCATCAGCTGCCCATCGCCTCCATTCTCCGACATTTCCTGAAAAGCAACAGTTGAAAATTTAAGTATGCAGTCAACTGGGGCACAAACTAACTGATTTTTTTTCATTGATGGTTTACAAACTATGCATATACTTATAGGGGTGTAACCGTATATCGTTATATTGATTCATCGAAAATATAAAAATGCTACGATATGTATCGGTGAAGCGAAGGATATGTAGTGGAATATAGAGTTTTTACTAAGGGTGCTCTGATCAGGATTTTTGGAGTCGGTCACCGATCGTCGATCACAGGAAGCAGTATCTGCCGATACGATCACCGATACTGATCTTTTTGAAGCCTTTTTATCATGTAGAATAATTTATAGGGATGCTCCAATCAGGATATATACAGAATCATTCAGGGCCTGAATTTCATTTTTGGAAATGGGGGAAATCCCATGGCACAAGCCTGATTTCAAACTGAATTGAATTCACAAAAAACACAAGTAAACAGTCAGTAATAAAATAAGAACAAATAAATAATACAAACAAAGATACAAAAAAAATAAAAACCGTGCTTTAAGTTTTTTTTTCAGGTAGGTCTAACAGTAGAATTGATGTAAGGAATACTAAAGAAATTGAATAAGGAATTAAATGTAAAATAATACTGGACGGTCTTCCCTGAATAAATGAAATACAGATTAATCCTTACAATTAAGGTTACAAATGTTAGTCACTCAAGAGCAGTGAATGTCACGTTTTTTTTCTGTCTTTTGTTGTTTGATTAACATTATAGACAGCAGCAGGATTATTAGGCTGCTGTCACTTTAAGAGCTGCGCTGATCCAATATTGTTACACAACTTTCTCAACTGTTCATTTAAGACAAAACCAACTGGGTTTACGTGCATACTTGTCATGGCGTAATTCTGTACATACATTTGTGTGTTTGACCATTAATGCACAATTTGGTACTCGCGAGTTGCTTGTGAGGCGGCCTTATGTGTGTGTGTTTGAGTGTGCATGAGCATTCCGTCTCTAGGAGAGAGTGCAAGTGCTGAGTGGTTTAAACACTGGCAAGACTTAAAAAGAAATGTAAATTATAGAATTTTAGTGATGATACGGCACTGCCTCGATTGTGCAAGTGGCATTTCCTGTGTCAACTGTGCAGCTCGCTTATAGTGCAGACGTCGCGATGTTCTGATGTGACAGACTGAGACGGTGCCGCTGCATGTCATGCCATACCTCTCACCGCAGGCGCGTCTAATGCCAGGGTCAGCATGAGCTGATCAAACTTCCCAAAGCAGTTATCGCGGATAGCGATAGCCATTTGCATGTATAGTTCCCCAAAAATGAAAATTCTGTCATGTATTCACCCTCATGTTGCTTGAAACCAATAAGATTTTGTTCATCTTCCCAACACAAATGAAGTTATTTTTTATGAAACCTGAGAGATTTATGTCCCTCTATTTAAAGTCCATTCGCCAAAAACTTAAAAGATCCCAAAAAAGGTCACATAGGTATACTAAAAATAGTAAATTGAGCGGTTTAATCCAAGTCATCGGACGAAATACAGTCGCTATATGATGAACAGATTTCCTGATCAATGCACATATTGTAGTATGACATGGATGTTCAAATGAGAATGACATGAGTGAGTAAATTAAATAAAATTTTGGATGAACTACCCCTTTAGAGTTTGGGAATCATCATTTTAACGGGCCTTGCAATTAGAAAGGTGATTGATTGCATTGATCATCCAAAGTGGATGTATAATAATGAAATGGGGGAATATTCTTTTGAAGATTTTACTAATATAAAGGTCCTGTATTATTTTGCATATATGTAGTCAGTGACAGACTTTTTTAGTCCTGATGACTATTTCCTACCATACATCAGTCAGTGAGTGTGCAAGAATATTAGTCTAAAATAATTCTGTATTTTCAGCTTCAGAATCATGAATAATTTTATTACAGTGTCACCACTGCCCTGTGCATTGGGGACCAGGAACAACAAGTCTAAGCCTATTCAGCTCCAGCCCTTGAGTTGTACCAAATTTAGCATTTCAATCAACAATACATTTTGTTTGCGAGTTCAGTATCGTGAATTGTATCGAATCGCGACATGAGTGTATCATTACACCCCTACATGCTTACTGTTATTTTAATTACATGGTGATCACAACACCATGTTTTTTTAGGAACAACCGAACCAAAGTTATATTTCATCTTAACATGACAATGATTACATTACACAAAATTATAGAATAAATCTTAAATATATATAACCATAAACAGTTAAAGAGTAAAAAAGCTGCGTTTTAGCTTCAGCTCTGAGGTTTCTCTGAATAACGCAGATATACGCATGTACAGCTGGCTAATGAGAGGTCTGTAATCTGAGTTTGTATAAAAGGTGTTCATTGTGTTTGAAATGGTTTCCAGAACGGCACGGGGATCGAGGATCTGGCGAGAGAGCGTTTACAGAGAGTGATGAAAGGCTGTAAAGGAAAAGTTGTGTGGAAAGCCGTTATATGGAGATTTATGCAAATGACTAACCACGTGTACGCATCTGCTCATTTAAAATACTCCAAATTCACTAACGTTAGAACGAGATTAAAAACAAATTCATGTGCGTATGCACGTTTTGTGAATTAGGTGGAGATTTCTCGTGAGAGGTTCTCTTGTGTGTACAAATACTAAATAATCCACGCAATTATTAGTGAATGAGACCCAATGTTGTCGGCTTGTTCAGGATATATATACAGAAGACATAGGACACGAAAAACAAAAACAAAGTACAAAAACATGGTCAAACAAAAAAAGTATACAATGAAACAAAGACACAAATTATATACAGTGCTTTAATTTCAGTAAGGTCTATTTACATTTAGGGTTGTAACGGTATACCGGTATGGCGGTTTATTGCGATATTGACATGTACGATTATCATATCGTGCACATTTGCTTATCCGCGGTTTAAAAAAAAAAATTAAACCAGAATTCACCCGCACTGCCGCATGCAACTTCTTTCAGCTTGACTGCTTAGACTCCACCCATACCTGTACAGCGCTGAAAATGTCCGAGACAGAGGCTGCGAATCTCTATCTCCCGCCGAAAAAAAAAATTAAAATCTGCAGTATGGGAATATTATGGATATCCGAAAAACGATCGTGGTGTTGTCCTTGAAGATGGATATCCAGTTTGCAAGATATGTGGACGAAGAGTGGCTGCAAAAGGAGGAAACACGTCGAACATGTTCTCCCATATTCGGGAACAACATCCCTCCGTGAAGATAAAGGTAATTCATAACCTTTATAACTTAAGGCCATATTATTTCTGTCATGCTGAGGGAATCCCGGTCTGTCAAAAAGACGCACACCAGTCTTTTTGCGTTACAATACAGATGCCACGTAAAATGTGCGATTTGATAGATAGGCCTACTAGATGGATGAATAAATCAAAATATAGCTGTGCAGTAAATCAAATCGCGATGTGCGTGTCTGTGAATATACAGCGCAAAAAGACTGGTGTGCGACCCCCTTAATTCTATATTCAGCGTGTCTCTGTATGAATGAGCAGCGCCGTTTCGTCTAGTAGATCTAGTACACACTCAAGTACGCATGATGCTCATGGTTTTTAAAGCATCTGATTCTGCTGTCTCAACCACTATGTGAAGGCGTGAAGACGTGAACATATCCAGACAGAGAACACTTAATGAGCATTTTATAATTGTTTTTTAAAAGAATAATCATCAAATACACTGACTGAAACTCATAGGTGTTCAGTACAACCTGTAAAAAAAAAGTTTGGTTTAGCCTGAAGAAATAATGACTAAATTATATTACTATTGTGTATAGTTTTTTTGTCCATGTTTTAATTTAGTAAACCTCTCTTGTGTAGACAAACAAAAGTTGTTACATTTTATCTGATTGCATTTTCAAAAATACATTTTGTATTCAATCACAGAATCCAGACCAGTTATATCAGACAACCCATAATTTCTGAGGAAATAAATATACATTTCATAAAGACTCTATTGTTCTTAAATAATAATTAATAAATTTAAAAAAAAAATGTATACAATTTATTAGACATGTTTCAGTATTTTAAAATTTTGAATTAGTTTGCCCCATCCAAGTTATTTAAATTTCCTATTTAAATCCATGTTGTTGGTTTATTATGTGTGTATATGTAGTTACATGATAATTGTTTACATGCTAATAATGTTCATAATTCTGTTCATTCTTTAGGGTCAAACTAGGTAGATTCATACTTCCATAAAGTTTTCTTATTTTCATAAAAAAAAGTTTGTTACAATAAACCATGTTCAACCAAAAACCATATCTGTTTATAATAATAATGATAGTTTAATATCGTATACCGTGAAACCGTGATATTTTCTGAGACGATTATCATACCGTGAAAATCTCATACCGTTACAACCCTATTTACATTACTGTTCAGGTGAGTTATATGGCCAAAAATAAGTCTAATAAAGTAATCAAATGTAAAATAACACTTCTGATTGTGCGATTGCCAGCTCTAAATAAAACAATATAAGTATTGGGTGGTAAAATTATTATTATTCATTTATTATTTTACATGTTATGAGGTTAGAACAATACTGTTATAATAGAGCAGTGAATCTGAACTAATTAAAATGATTGCCTAAATATAATGCCGAGTGCGCTGTAATTGGTCATCTTATTGGGATTATTCGCATAATGTTCCTTAATAATTTTATGTGTTTCTTTGCAATATAGTAGAAGGGACCCTAATAAGCTCACCCAAATCTAGATTTTCTTATAGTTTTCCTACAGATATCTGAATAGCCTTCTAACTAGGTATGAATTTGAAGATTAATCTGTCATCTATGTTATCTTCCTGTCATTAACAGAATTTTTTTTATTACTTTTTTTAAATTACAAACAAAAGATATTTTAGGTGTTATAAAAGACCAACAGTAATCAGCATTTACGACACTGTTCAGATACTTGCCACTGCTTTTGACTGCCTCCGTAAGGACCTGCTGGACTTCAAGGCGGGAACAGCTTGTGAAGGGGTTGACAGGCTAGTAGGAGAGGCACTGGACTGTGGACATGATCTATTAGGGGTACAATCTGGATACATGGAGAAAAAAAAAAGAAAAAAAAGATTTAGAACAACACCAGTCTGTGTCTGATAGCATTTCTCACTTGAAGAAAAGAGAGCAGAACATCTGTGGGTGGTCGCTGGGTTATAGGTCTACTGATATGGATATACAGAAAGTCCTGAACAAGGATGAGACATGCTTACAGTCTACAGTTCAATGATTCTGTCCCAGTGTACTCTACATTTCAGTTCAGCATGGCCTGTTACACTTATAACACTTAGGACATGAGTGAATGACATGCATAAAATATGAAGTAGATTTGGCAAATGTTACTGTCTTTCATTTTTCATGAAGTGACATTCAAATTACTTGAAGTCATATGATTTAATGTCACCCCAAATTATGGTGCATGATATTGCCACATCATATTACAAGGTGTCCAAATTTGTTTAACCACAGCTAACATAAACATACACTGCTGTTTAAAAGTTTGGGGTTATTAAGATTTTTATTTAAGATTTTTTTTTCAGCAAGGATGCATTAAACTAAACAAAAATGACAGTAAAGACATTTATAATGTTACAAAAGACTTGCAAAAATGCTTTTCTTTTGAACTTCTTATTCATCAAATAATCCTGATTTTCTTTTTTTCAGTTTCCACAAAAATATTAAGCAGCACAACTGATTTCAACAGGGATAATGATCACAAATGTTTTTTTTTATTATTATTTCTGAAGCATAGTGTGCTAGCATTGAAGACTGTTGAAGAGTCATTTTAAATTGTAGTAATATTTCACAATATTGCTGTTTGTCATGTATTTTGGGTGAAATAAATGAAGCCTTTGTGAACATAAGAGACTTTTGAAAGCTAGTGTATGTTTAAACTTATAAACAACAATATGGTCAGCCCAAAATTCCATTAGACAAAATGCAACTAACTTTTCCAGCTCGGATAATTTAACATTACCCCCCCCCCATTACATTCAGGTCATGTCAAAAGCCCCATCAGACCCTCTAAATGTAGTACAAAGTCAGGCCAGGTCACTGTCATCATTAAACATCCCCATCAGAGCACTCACTCACCCATTAATAATTCTGTAATCTCTGTGAAGTTAAACTACCAATAATCCACAGCTCAATGCACTAGCATATGGGTCACAACAAACAACTACTGAAAGTAGCCAGACACGTCATCATACACTGGAGATTATAAGTATCAATACTGACAGACATAATGTGTGCAGTATACCCAGCAAGGCCTGAAACATGGTATACTATTTAGTCAAAAAAAGACATTGCATATTTACTCCAAATTTGCATGACTGGCATGTATTCATTTGCTATGAGCAATATGTTGTTCATAAATAGAGGAAGATTAGGGATGATGAGGCATGCGGTATGCAGTGACAGAAGCAAACAGTCAGGTGCCCTGTTTGCTGCACTTTGGGTCCTGACAGATTTCCAGCGCTGCAGGGGCCTCTGGGGCTCTTCAGTGACTCACACGTCGCTGTTCTTGCCCGCTCCATCTACACAATAAAAGCTCAGCATGTCTGCTGGATTTCACGGCAGGCTCTTTCCGAACACCCATGGCGCACAAACAGTGTGTGTGAACCTGCTCAAAGCTTTCCACAGCAAACACAACAGAGAATTCAGATAAAGCCAGGCCAGGGAACGTCTTCTCTATGCCTTGAGCACACTTCAGAGTGAAACCCTCGCTGTTTCATCATAGAGATCTTTAACACAAATCCAGTCAAATCGATCTGCCCCCATTAGTGAGTCATTCTTAAGAACTAACACATCTCTTTAATATAGCGAGTTTGCAAAGCTATTTGCAAGCATTTAAAGTTGGGTCATGTGTAAACAGGATAGGGCTGGGGGATATGGCAAAAAAATCATATCTCAGTATTTTTTGGTTTAATGGCGATATACAATATATATCTTGGTACTTTCTAAGTTTTTCTATTTGGATAAAGACAATCTGTATTTATTTAAAAAAAATGTTTTCACATCCTGCTCAATGATATCCAAACAATGTTGATATTGAAGGATATGGAAACAAATATAGGGAATGTAATGTAGGCTATGCAATATATTATGTGCAAAAAGGTGGCTAAAATCACATTTCATTACATTCTAACATTGTAACATTACAATCTAAAAACAAAAATAATGCTTTTGTTTTTAATATGACTAAAGGCTAAACTAAAAATGAAAATAAAAACAAAAGCACAAACTAATTATATTAACCTGCATTTGATTACCACATTATAATGGTCACTTTCATAAAAATATACTTATAGGTTTAAAATTCCAAATATGGCACATTTATTGTCTCCAACAACAATTTTGTTTAGCAATATGTATATTTTTAGTAATTATTGCGCTACTATTCTATTGTGCTCCATCTGTTTGGAGCGCATGCGCGCGGCGGCGCTCATTAACGGAAGCAAGTTGAATTTTAACGGAGATTCACTTGCAGAGTGCTCGTCCTCTCCTGACAGTGAAATAGACATATTTGTTTGACTTTCTAACATGTAAGTTAAGCACTGAGGAAAGCACCACATCTCAAACGCAACAAACAGCGCAAGTTTTTATCTGTCAGTCAGCAACAGTAGCCTATCTGTCAGAGCATCTGATCTGACAGGGCAAGCTGCTTTAAAGGGGACCTATTATGCAAAATTCACTTTTGCATGGTGTTTGGACATAAATGTGTGATGGCAGTGAGTGTACACAACCACCCTGCAGTGATAAAAATCCACCCACTCCTTTTTTTTAAATCCCCATAAATCATAAGCAGTAGGTGTTTCTTAATGTCAAGGATACTTCCTTGGTAGGATTGATCCTTCCAAGTCATTTCCTTCAGAGGCTAGGCGAGGCTCCTCTTTAGCATTCGGAGAACACGTAAATGGAACAGGCTAGCAAGTGCACGTCGTTGCGTCATTACGTCACTGAAAAGAAAAAATAAAAGGTCCGCTTTCGGCGCTTTAAAAATGGAGAAGATATTGATTTGGATGCTGTACAGCATTTTTGCTGATATGGAGATGGAGTGGTATCGGCGTCAGGCTCGCAGGAGGAGAAAGTTTATTTGTCGCCACCTCTGCCGTCAAAGACGTGGGATGGTAAGTAACGTTAACGCTCCTATCATTAATTTAAAAATAATTACATCCATTATGTTATGGGTCAAATTGACCCGCACTGTTTAAACACACTTGACAGTCCTTATTTTGTCTGGTCAGCCCTCATAGAAATAAATAAATAAAGTAATTAAGTAAGGGATAATGTATAGCGAGGCGGTTGTTATAGAATAAACCCCGCGAATACAAAACACGAAGTCTACACATATGCATCCTTTCCTGTGTATGGGATATTTTTCGAACGAAGGACTCAGCCCTTGGTTGAAATTCTGAGGATCCTCGACATTGGAACAGTCCTTCGACGGATGTCGATGACGTAGCATCCTTGAAATTCCGGCTTTCGAGGATCCTTCCTTGACATTGAGAAACGCCTAGTGTCTCCCAACGACCTGTTTTCAGAATGTGACTTTTATGACATCACTAAAGCCACAGGCCCCGCCCACGAGTGTTGACAGACTCTGCCGTTCTAACATAGACCCGCCCTGATCGAGTTCACAGCGAGTTGAGAGTTGTACACATCCGCCATTCCTGCACTGACGAGAATGTCTCCCAAGCGTTGTCAGTGTTGTGTAGCTGGATGTATTAATCCTCATAGCTCTATTTACTGGAGCGATAGGCATAACGTTATTGATCATGGCAGAAATGAAAGTGAGAGCGCGCACTTTATTAAGTTCATAGTTATTTTACGGATATACAGTTTACCAGTTTATTAAGCACCCCCTGAAAAGGTGTGTATTGTTTACTGTTAGTTGTAACGAGTGTTTTTTTTTACTTCGCTATGTATGTTGATGATAATGAAAGGGAGAGAGTGTTCTTATACAGTGTTTATTCAGCTCTTACAGTGATTTTCATCTTCATCTTTTGTATGATGTACAATAAACTTCATTGAACTCATCAGTATATTTTTACAACATTCGGACGCGGTCCGCAACAACAGGCTTGTACTAATATTGGATAAAAGAAAGATGGAAAAACAAGTTATAACCGTAATTAAACTAGCCTATACCTGTTCAGTCTCCATACAGCATATATTATCTGGCTATGTGGGCATTATTGTCCGACTCCGGGTCGATATGAACACGGCTACTGAGAGTTTGTTTATCATTCCGTGAGATGAGATTGTCCTGACAAGGAGCGCGAGCTCGTGAGGCTCCGCCCTCTGGGCCGGCAGCAGCTGCTCATTTGCATTTAAAGGGATACACACTAAAACGGTGCGTTTTTCTGAGCCTCAAAAAGTGACAATTTAAACATGCTGTAAAAAATTATCTGTTGGGTATTTTGAGCTAAAACTTCACATACACACTCTGGGGACATCAGAGACTTATTTTACATCTTGTGAAAAGAGGCATAATAGGTCCCCTTTAAACTTGTTAACTAACAGTTATATCTTACCAGTTATTTTGAAGCGCTTAATATAAGCTTGTGTCATGTTTAGGACAAATTGTAGCCTACCATGTAGCCTACTTTCACTGCAGCAGCTCACACTGCGTCCTCCGCTATTTTTCAGATGTGCTCGTATCAAACTACTGTATCGCGGTATTGCCTCATTCCATATCGTTTAAAAAAAAAATCGATATACTGTACAAACATACCGCCAAGCCCTAAAACAGGATTCCATTTTAATATTCTATTAATAAATAAGAGAGTTTTTTATGAATAATAAACAAGCTAAAAATGAACTTGCTTTGATTCTAAAGTGATTCAGTAAACATATTTTAATTCCATTATCAGTTCATTACATCTACTTTAAAAAAAATAAAAGCAGCTGATGCTAGTGGGATGAAGGAAGACAGTTGTTGCAACAGGTCCTATGGGAACATGCAACAGGAAAGATGTGGCTCATTTCCACCAGAAACATAACACTGAGTGATTATGGAGTGCCTGAGATCCTGCTTTTAAACGGAGACATTCTTCGTAGATTATAAGTGACCAGCAGGAGCTAATTTTCTAAAAATGTCTTTAACACAAGGCTTGCACACAATGCCGTCTTTTAGTCTGTCTGCTAGGCCTAGCAAAACCCTCAGAAGTGTTAACACGACTATCACTTGGGGCGGAAGAAGAAACTCACCAATGAGAGGACAAAGCTGATGCCTACAGTACTCAAAAAGAGACACCGAATATTAATGAAGAACACATGTCCATAACATTATGAATTACCTTGAGTGGCGATGTTTATTGCTGAGAGTGTTGACAGAACCTTGTTGAAGTTTTCCCCGGAATATAAGCTCTCTGGATCAAAGCCCTAATGGAAAGACAAAAGTCAAAGACAGGAAAAACTGTCCAATGGGCCAGAAGTAGAAGCAGCAGAAGTAGGTCAGATACCTTAAGATATAGAATATGCCTATTTTACACAACCAGTTAAATTTTTTATAAACTAACAAATGCAATTGAAATATAACAACAGGAACATTTAGTTGAACGCTCAGAAAATTGTAAATCCTGTATACCATTTGGGACATTCACAATTAAAAATACGTTTTATTTTTTTAATAATATAGAAACAAAAATAATAGAAGAAATATACATCTTAAAAATAAAATCTTAAATATATATGGATTTTTTACACATTGCATTAAATCATTAGTCATTTGATCGGTGCATCAAACTATATCCATGTATCGCTACACCAATCTCAATGGTTATGAAAAGCATCTTTAGTGTGACCCACATTTTTAGATGTTTGGTCTACAGGCCCTGTCGGTCGCTGTGTACAGACAGCTATCCCCTTTCTTGTTAAGGGTACGGTTTCACATGTTAAATAAAACATAATAGCATTTACACAGCAATGCAAGAAGTGTGTGTCCTTGTATTTGCTGAGCGCTGTTTTGATATGGAGGCTGCAACAAGATGAACAGTTAAGCAACTTCAGCAGTCAGTTCAGTTTATAGATTGCACTTTACCTTTTGCTTTAGAACATTTGTTAATTGTAGTTTGCATTTCTCTCTCATCAGTAGTTTAAAATGGCTCATATCAAGCTTAATCTTGTGCTACGATACTTCTCGTTTTCAGCTCCTTTAGAAGCAGAAGTGAAAGTTATGCGCCTGGCTTGTTTGTCCAGTCACATGACTTGCATCAACTATATGCCCATTGGGCCTTTAAAAGAGCATGAAACTGGAGCTTTCTTCAAAACAGATTTGTCAATATAAGCAAAAATTCATATCACAATATTCCTCACATTTTCACCAATAAATATATATATCACATGATCAAAATATACATATTTTTTTTTAGTGCTGTCAAATCGATTCTAAAATAAAAGTTTGTTGATTTAATATATTATATATATATATATACAGGGCTCAACATAAAAAAAAAATCTCCACTGGCCCCCAGGGCCAGTAGATCAGAATTTTACTGGCCCCTTCTATATTTTTACTGGCCCTGAAAGAAATATAAGGAAAAGCACTTTATCATTATACTGTATTTATTGTATACATTAGGATTAATTTTTCTTGTCCCCTCACAATGACAGTAAACTAATTATTACATTACATGAGTGATGAGTAACGTTACATAGGCCTATTTTCACTTCAAAATGGCGAAATTAGACAAAAGTATATTAGTTTGTCAGCTTTTTTAGGTCATAAATGTTAAGTGAATGACAAAAATAATCAGGCAATGAAAAAGACAAAAAAAAACAAAACAATGAAGAACAAAACAATGTTGAAATTGAAGGATATGGAAACAAATATAGGGAATGTAATGTAGGCTATGCAATAGGCTATATTATGTGCAAAAAGGTGGTTAAAATCACATTACATTCTAAAATTGTAACATTACATACTAAAAACTTTGTTTTTTAAATGACTAAAGGCTAAACTAAAAATGAAAATAAAAACAAACGCAAACACTAATTATTTTAGCCAGCATTTGATTACCTCATTATAATGGTCACTTTCATAAAAATATACTTGTAGGTTTAAAATTCCACATATGGCACATTTATTGTCTCCAACAACAAATATTTTAGCAACACGAATATTTTAGTCAGAATTATTGCGCTACTATTCTATTGTGCTCGTCTGTTTGGCGCGCATGCGCGCGGCAGCGCTCATTAACGGAAGCTTGAATTTTAGCGGAGACAGAGAATATGATTCACTTGCAGAAGCTCGTCCTCTCCTGACAGTGAAATGGACATATTTGTTTGACTTTATAACATTTACAGATGGAGAATATACCAGTGAAATGTAAGTTAAGCACTGAGGAAAGCACCACGTCTCAAACGCATTAAACAGCGCCAGTACTTAACGTTATCTGTCAGTCAGCAACAGTTTCTGACAGGGCAAGCGGCTAAACTTGTTAACTTACCAGTTATTTTGAAGTGCTTAATACTAGCTTGTGTCATGTTTAGGACAATTGTACTATGTTCTTTCACTGCAGGAGCTCACACTGCTTCCTCCGCTATTTTTCAGATGTGCTCGTATCAAACTACTGTATCGATTTAAACGGTATTGCCTCATTCCATATCGTTTAAAAAAATCGATATATTGTACAAACTCGATATACTGCCCAGCCCTACTAGAAATGTCCTCTTTCTCGTATCAGCCTCGTAGTTCTTGGACATTTTAACACGTTATAAATAACCTGAAGTAATATTGACACTCTTCGCGCCACTGTGTATGACGTTAGCTGTTTGTTTTGCTGATGGCCAGTCACTGGCCCGACATACTCTTTTACTAGCCCCGGGCCATCGCTTATGTCGAGCCCTGATATATATACACACACACATATATATATATATATATATATATATATATATATATATATATATATATATATATATATATATATATATTTGTGTGTGTGTGTGTATATATATATATATGTGTATATATATATATACACACACATACATTGAACAAACTTTCATTTTTAGATTTGATTAATCGCGATTAATCGATTTGGCAGCATTCATTTTTATGAAAACGTGATTAATAAGTAACGAAAAATAAATGGTCCGTTCATTTCCAGAGTAACTGTAGACCTATGAGAAATCAGACCACATGTAAAAGTCACATAAGGGCTTAGAGGAGGGTTAGTTCCTAAGTGAAAATGAATCATTAAAAGATGTTAAAATGATTCATCTGATAATGAATCGAACTACACCGGCATTGAGTTTTTGTGTGCAGTTCTTGAGGAAAGGACAAGTCAGTATAAGAAATAAATGCGCATTCTTTTTATCTCATCAAATTCAGACTGCACAATTACAACACTATCATAACTGTGACAGAAAGTACTCACATTAAATCAGATTAACATATTTCTACCGTTCTTTTCTGTTCTTCCATTTTAAGCGGTATAAACGCCCCATTCCCAGCTACTCTCACCGTCCCTCCTTGTCCTACTTCACATCACCACAAATTATAGGAGGGAGAAGCAATCATTTACGCTGCTGAAAGAGACTTAGTTTAGCCAAAGATCACAGCATCACACTTTTATAGTATCAAGTTGAGTTGATTCAATTGTCTTTAGTAGAATTTGATAGATATTGTTCATTCATCAGTTGATATTTGGATATTTTGAGATAGAGCATTGGCTGTTAATTGAGCCTAATTGACAGGTTAATAGTGTTCAGTCCCAAAATTTGCACTGAGCCATCATCCGTGCATAGCCCACATTTTCTGTACGTAAATTTTGTGCAAAAAAGTGTTTGTTTACATTTAAATGTGTGTATCTTATTTGTAATAGGGCAAATCACACATCTCTATCGACTACTGAAAAAAAAACAGTCTATCACTAATCGTTGGATAGTTCAGAGACATTACATAAAACGTTACAAAATGCGATATATAAAACGCATTACTGATACATTGACTTGTAGACAACCCTGTATAATTCGTTCTTCCTCTTCTTCTGAATCAGTTTCTGGTTATCGGCCCATTTGGTCATATATGGCTGAATTAAACCAATATTTCCACTTTCCATTGTGTAGCATTTACTACATTTGTCCGAGTGGATCAGGTAGGCTGAGCTGAGTGAAGGTGTTGACTAATTTGCATATTCATTTAAGGGGCTATGTGTAGGTTTTTACTTTAAAAAATCTTTAAGATAGAGTTTTCATTTGTACATTTATGAGCCAACCATAATGTAATAGAAAGAATGACACCTTGACTGTCCACCACGGTTGCCTCTATCAGCCTGTAGGTTCAATTGTGTGTAGAGGAGTCAGGTCCGAATTGGCGCAAAAATTCACAAAATGTGACATCATGCGCGTTCTCGTCTACTTGGGCTTACATCCGTAGGGCAGCCATTAGTAAGCAGCGGCAATCGCTAGCAGTAGCGTTTCAAATGGACTCTGCGGACGGAAAGAAGCGACCAGCCTCCAGCACAATCCAGACACCAACGGAAACTCCTTGTAAGTAAAAAAAAAAAAAAAAAAAAAAAGAGCCTTATCTAGAGCGGCCAACGAGCGTGCGCACCGAGAACGAGCATGAGACTGGCTGCAGTTTCTCTAACGGCCACTGGTGTCAGTAACGGTTAGAAATTTCAGAACTTCCGCAATGCTCCTTTAACCCACGTACACTAAAAGAAAGAAAAGGTGTAGAGTTCAAGTGTGCCGCACGCATCTTGAAAAGTGAAGCCAAAACCTTTGAAGCCATCGCCCCTGGTGGCTGGCTGCAGTATAGGTCATAAACCCCGCCCTCTCCATGTAATCGAATGGGACATGAGCCAAACTAAAAAATCTAATTACACCTCAAATTATTTTTTCCCAAAGATGGCTTCAGTCATTTTAGGTACTTCCTATCACGTAGACATGTGTTCAAGTGTTTGTTTTCCCAATAAGTATTTGGTTTTAGTTAGTTATTTGATGCTATGAAAAAACAGGGTGTAACATCATGATTGACAGCTGTGCTTGCGATTGAGTGGGAGTGTGGGCGGGACCTGGATGCCATGGCTCAACCACAGGATCACTACTGCGCAGACTCTGGCTCCGAGTCTATCAATCTTCTATCATTTTTCTATAAATCTTTTTAAGGTAGAGTTACATTCAAGCTATTTTAATGCATGAAGAAATTACTTTCACAAGGAAAAAAAGTGTTTAAATATGGCATTTTGATTATCAATGATTATCAAAGATTAAAGGATACAATTATTGACTGCAGGGGTACTTTAACAAAGTCATAACTAAATATTACATATAAACAAGTATGATGGCACTAATGAATCATGTTCACTACAAGTGCAAAGTTTATCAGTCCATAACCACATTATGGTCACAGTTTTAGTACAGGAACACTATCAATGCAGAGGGTGTGGCATCAAAGTCTGGCTATGTGTTTGTGTCAATAATAGACATTACAGATTGACAATGTTTTCTGTAATGAGTATAATTCCTGACCATCTTCCTGAGACGCCTGTAATGTTGCTGCAGCTCAAGACCATAATAACCATAATAAATGAAATGCACATGCAAAAGAGCTAGTATTATGAGCAATCTTGTTTACTGGGATATTTTAAGATCACGTGTGCAAAACTAAAACAAACCCCTGCTATTTATTTGTCTGTCCTCAGGGAGAGCTAAACTAAATTAGATGGGCAGAAGAGATAGATAACACTCTAGATAACAATATAAATAATTAAATATAGTATTTAATATAAATTATTACGACTCTGTTAAGTAAAGCATTCCTTCATAAAAGCAATGCTTATAGGCAAAGCTTTAATCTGAATCTGTATTTTCATGCTCAGCTGTGTTTACAAAACACTACTCGGGTGATACAAAACACAATAAAGTAGAGAAAATGATCCTACCTCAACCTTTAGTGACTGGCATCCTTTTAGAAACTCCCGAATGTTTGCAATGCAGGCCGCTTCGCATCTGGGTTCAGTTGAATACTGTAACCAATGAAAGAATGAGGATGTAAATAATCTCAACTTTGCTTCGACCACACTCTAAAGCAAAGAGAGATCAACAAGATTTTTTGAAGTGAATGTCAGCCTAGCCTATGAGCCACATTGTACCCAGCCACTGCTGTCCTGTATCGCATGCTACATTTCTTTGGCGTTCAGTATAGGCTACTGTTACTATTTCTTTGCGTGAGCTTCGCCATAGTACACACACATACACACACATCTGCTAGATCTCATTGGGCCCTGTCGCACAAGGAAAATATATTTTGGAGGAAGTGACGATGTTTGCTAAGCAAGATTCTACTTGGACCGTTTACAACTGATGGCAAATCCGACTCATTTCCTAGAATCGATTCTTTCAAACAGTTCGTTTCAAAGAACCGACTCCAAATTCAATTATTTTGCGCATTGACCATCCTATGGGCTAAAATATACAAATAAGGCCATCACATTTTTGTTGCAGTTTCATGTGGTGGCAGCAATGATTTAGCTAGTCATTTGAACTCAAATATAATTTGCATTAACACTAGACTAAAATTAATTCACGTGAAAGATTAGCTGAAAAGTTTTTAACGAATCGTTCAGTCAAGTTTCGCGAACAGGCTAATCCAAACTTTAAAAAGATCCGACTCCAAAGAACAGTTCGTTTACGAATATTTTGAAAATTCAAACAGAAATATTTCTTTGAAAGCGTCGTGAAAAATCTGTAAAACGATATGGCACATAGATATGCTAAAGGGAAAGAAAGGGATGAAGACACGAACCAACAAAACTTATAATGGGCCCTTTATCAAAAACAAAACAAAAAAAGACAACTTTTCTCAGTCAAGTTGTATTGATCAGCACATTCGTTATAATGTCCCTGTATCGAAACACGAATTCAAATAGTTTAAATCAAAACAATTTTAAACGAACTTTATTCAGCAGAAATCAAAATATAGGCTATACCGTCGGCGTAGTCTATCTAACGTTAATAACGATCCTGTGTAATGAGTAAAAAAGGGGGAGTTGAATGTGGTACTTGTTGGCAGTTGAGGCATAACGTTACAGAAAGACATTCAATAATCTGAGATCTCACTGACACAGTTAAACGGCTTTTTACGAAGAAGAAAATTCCTTTACAAATGTCCTTGGCATTTTATACAAAAGTGAAGATTGACAAGGACTTCGTTTTTGAGAATGCGGAACAATTTTTCATGTAACAGGAAGTCAGATTGTATCTCGCTTAAATTGTGCGCCCTGAATAAACAGTTAAATACACATTCATCGCGTACTTTTTTTAATTGAAAAACGTATTGTATCTTTGGAAAATATAGTGCATCTCAAAGTGTCACTTGTAACAGTAAGCGTCTTGGCATTAGGCTACTAGGCATCGTGCACCGTCAGTTCCGCATGGCTGCATTTGATGCGGTTGCATTAAATTATATACAATCCACTAATGTTTAACGTTACGACTGTTTGATCAAAGAAACATACATGTGCATATTATAAATTAACGTTACCTTTAAGATGGCTCCAGGCAGCAGTCGCTCCATAAGCTTACACAGGACGACCCCATCTCTGAGAGATGTTTTCAGAAATTCCTCAGGGTCAGCGATATTCTTTTTGGGTGAATTAAGCACGCCTAATGTTATTAGCCACGTAACAGTCTGCTCCTCGGGGTTCATAGTTTAGGCTCAATGGGCCTTTCAGATTTAGCTGCACCCTTGGTGCGCCGGCTCTCACTATTTGTGTTGAGATGCTACCCACATCCGTCGCGCTTCTGCTTTTTCTGTATGTTACAACGACCATTCAGCCTCGCCACTTAGTTCTCCAGTGGACGTCTGCTATATAACCAACATAAAAGCTCTTTGACATTTCAGTGACACAAAAGGGAACTGTTATTGCTTTAAAATGCCGCAAGAATTTTCCATAAGGCTTTATTATATTGGCCTGTATATGTAGTATGGGTGAACACTGCCATTATACCAATACACCACTATAATTATTGTGGGTATTTATCAAGAAACAGACAAGTAATACATTAATTTCAACTCAAATTATTGTTTATTGGAAAAGGGGGGTGGGGGGGGGGGAGGGGTCAATGCAATTCATCTGTAGTACTCCATTATTCCATCTAAACGTCAGTCTTAACGAACAGCACTCTCCAAAGAACACAGGTTCTGGATCTAGGTAAAAACAAAAGTAATTGTATGAAGATGCAAAATACCAATTTGTAAGGGTTTAAGGTCTTTAACATACCTGCATCTTCGGAGAGGCTTATGGATCATCCACAATGACAACAGGTCCTGATCAGCAATGATGTATTCATTATGTATGCATTACCATCAAACTCCCTTTCCTCCATTCACCCTGCAACAAGAGAGTTACCATCAGCAAACTGTAGTAGCTCAGCAAAAGGGACAGATATTCTTAAAAATAATGACCCAATCTGAAAGGTTTTCCAGGCTTGTTGATAGGGTGCGGCCTTTCTCCACGTGGTCTCCTTTGTTAGAATCGGCATGCTTGCAAGCGGTTCTGGCTTTTTGTTAACACTAAGTGAATTTACAATTTCAAAAGGGTTCCACTGGGAAGTTTCAAGAGGTTTTGCAGCTATGTGGCTTATATTTGACTGTACGGATAGATCCATTGAGAAGATTCATCTTAATATCCTTTAAAAAAAAAAAAAAAAAAGGCCATTTCTCATTTGAAAGGGGCAAAAAAAAAATCCAGACATTCTCCTTTAGTGCAACAGAATTGACTGATTTTTCTGAGACTAAGACCTCCTAAACTCAGTGATCCAGTGGTTGGGGGAGGGATCAGACTCCTTTGAAGGCAGAGATGGTTTTGTTAATGTTGGAAACAGCGTTTCAGATTGCATTTGAAAAAGCCAGGGCAATCAAGACGATGTTTGACTAAATTACACTAACCTTCAGGCTGCAAAATAATACCAGAGACTTGACTTATACCAGAACAAAAGGGTTTGCTTTGCTTACCAGCTGTTGACAGGTTTTATCTGTGGTGCTGAATTGTTTCTTGCATTTTGGTTGTCTTTGGATTGGTCGATGCAAGACGTCAATGTTTAGGCTTTGTGATGAAGGATCCATTTGCACTGAGGAAAACTACACCCATAGAGTTTGGAAAAAGGTGACATTTGTCCATTCCTCAACAATGTGAACAATCATGCCTACATGAATATTCTGCATTGCATCTATATTAAGTGGCATTTGGGGGTGCTCACCATGGAAAACTGAAGAGGTGAATAGATATTTACACTTCATAGTTTCTCATTCTTTTGAATAGTGTTGCTCAAGATTTGATTAAAAACTTTATTGGTAAATGAAAGCCATACGCTAGGGCATTGCAGGTTTAACAAATCACTAGTATACAAAAAGAACACACTTAGATTTGCAACGGTACCATTAAATGGGATGTGGGCAAGGGAAAATAAACTTTGCATTTAAAAAGGACAAAAAAACCTCCACAAGTTTGTGTACAGCTTTAAACTGAAGCTTGAAGTCCAGAGTTTAAAATGGTGCTCCTTTGAATCTTAAAAGTCTTTTGAAAGTCTCAACGAGAAACCACCATTTCCCCCCCCCTTTTTCTCAGTATCGGCTCCGGGCCATTCCTCTATCTGCCCGACCGCCACCGCGGCCACCACACCGAGGTGCCCCACGGCTCGAGCTGCTGTATTCACGAGAATAGCCTCTCTCAAGAAGGGGCGGTCCCCGCTCCTGCCTACCCGGTCGGTCACCACGATTAGTGGAGTACGGGTCACTCCGACTGCTGGGATAACTGTCGCGACTGCCATATCCATCCCGGGAACTGCTGCCATAGTCGTCATAACGACTGCTTCCGCCACTCCCACTGTAGGATGGAGGGGGACCCCTTGAGGGTGGGGCGCTGCGTGAGTTACCTGCAGGGTCAATGGGTCATGTAATTGGCAAAATTTTATTCAAACATTTTTTGCATGATACTGCGTTGGCAAGTGCTCATTTCCTTAAATCTGCATCACGTCTAGCTCAAATGTTAGAAACTTTCCAAATGGGGCTAGAACAAAATTGGATCTCAGATTCTGGATGGGACTATTTAAGCCTAAGATAACTGAACTACCCATCTGAAGTGTAGACAATTGATCACTCAGAGGCCTTTGACACGTCTTTGAGTAAATGCACTTTCCTTGGTTTGAATTCCAGATAGTAGTTTGAGTACCGCATCTTTCTTGGTTGTTCGGACAGAGCTACTGGAACGACAAACTTTTGGGGGGCAAAAAACAGCTTGCAAGAGAATCCTTGTTGGTGCGATTTTGGTAGGAACTCTCACGATGAAAAGATGCCGCGTTTGATGTTTCCACTTTTTGGCAATCGCACGGGGCAGCCCTTTCCAGGCCCAAAACAGGCGGTTTGAGTGGAGCCCCTTAACCCTTTTCACCACACTTCAGGTTTAATCTTACCGTAACCGTCGTAAGGGTCTCTATAGGAGCCTGTACTGGGCCGTTCCATGTAACCCCGAGGCTCTCGTCCTCCACCATAGCCATCTCGATCACTAAGAAACAATAAAACATTAGGCTGGATTCTCAAACTGCCATCAAATACATCAGACAATGGATGCTAACGCACCTGTAACCTCTGGATCCTGAGCCATAGTCATCTCTAGAACTGGAATGGCTTGAATACTCCCGGTATGGGTAATCACGTGGTGCTGGAGCATAGTCTCGACTGTCCCTTGAACTCATGTAGTCACGGCTGGAATAACTGCAAAATATGAACAGTTTGAGTGTCATTGTACATGGCAACACAGACCATCACAAATGTTATTTTAGTATTAGTTAATATTTTTAAAATAGATTTTATGTACTTTTTCTACTCAAATTAAATTATAAATATTTTAATTTAGTGGCCAATTTTCTTCATAAAGTTTCCTCACATAATCCTTTCAAATAATGAAAATTATTTTTAATAGTTTCACTTAACATAGACCAGCCCCTCCCACTCCACTACATAAGGGAAGCAGCGAGAGTTGAGTGCACAAAGTGCCCACACTTTATCCAGCTATTTGAAGTGCACTTTTTTATTTTAGAATTTCAGTGAACACTACTTACATTATTTATACTACAATGAAGGCACAGAATAGTGCACAAGTACACACAATGGGATGCACATCTAGTCTGACTTACTAGCAGTTTGCCAAGGGGCAATCAGTCTTATTTTTCAGATCCAAATTAGACCAATATACTTCATGTAAGTGACTTGAAGAATTACCAGTAAAAAAAAAAAAAAAAAAAAAAGAGAGATAAAGTCTAACTTGTAGCAGCCCCGAATTAATGCGATTACATATCTCACCTGTCTTTACTACTGTAGTGGTCATCACGAGGTGGAGGACCATCATCCCGCCGTGACATTAGAGAATCTCTGCGAGGAGGGGGGCCGTATGGGTCCCCGTCTCTGGATACTGGCACCATTAAATACATTGAGAAAACAATGACCATATGGTTCAAACGATAAAAAGAGCACAAAACTGTGTTCGGCAAACTCACGCCTCCCCATTGGCCCAGAGGGTGCAGATCTCTTGGGTGGGGGTCCTCCGTTCCGCACTGGGGGTCCTCTCTTCAGTGATGGTGGCCCTCTTGAAGATATGCCTTTAAAAAAGGGTTCTAAAATCCCTACGTTACCTTGGTAATATTTTTGGCAGCAAGTATGTTTTAAGTGTAGGCTCAGAACTTCTTAGAAGACAATCAGTTCAAATAGATCATCAAAAATAGTGTCATCACTGTGCAATAAAAAAACAAAAAAAGATAATGTTCTGAATGGTACCTCTGCTTGGTGGTCCCCTCATTCCACTTGGTGCTCCTCTGGATCCTCGCGGACCTCTGGCAGGGCCACGACTCCGTGAATGAACCAGTGGTGGACCACGGCGTCCTGAAGACTCAAACTGAGGTTTTGTGGCCTGTTCCACTTTAATAGGTTTTCCGTCAAGGGGCTTGGAAACACAAATAACAGGTTTAGGAAAATGTTGCTTTTAAATATACAAGCTCACTGAAAAGCAAATGTGTTCATCTATTATGTAAGCTCAGAACTTCTTAGAGGACAATTGTGGACTACATCAGTTCAAGATGATCACTACCACAAACCATCATCACAGCTTACAAATGTGAAGTTCACACCATTTCTCACCTTTCCATTCATTTCCCTTGCAGCATCTTTGGCGTCACCAGGATTTTCATAAGTTACAAATGCAAAACCTCTAGATTTGTTTGTTTCACGATCCTTCATCAACAGAACTACAAAGGACAAGGGGTAGAAAAAATATGGTCACACTTGACACCAAATGCTTAATTGAAGGCATAGTTCACCCAAAAATTAAAATGGTCATCAATTGCACTCATGTCATTCCAAACCCATGAAACTCCCATTCACCAAAAACTAACAGTTCAAAGTGTTCATTAAGAGATTGTAAAGCACTCATATGAATCTAGTGGTTTTAATCCACAGATCATGTATGAAAGTTACGGCTTTGGAATGACATGAGGAGTATGAGAATATGACAATTTTCATGTTTGTGTGAACTGCCCTCTAACATTTTTAGCTCATGTCGCTGCAGCCCAAATTACTACAAATTTCAATAAATAAACTTGCATAGCAAAATTACATTTCTATCAAGTAATTTAGATCATACTAAACTACTATTACCTTCAGCTAATCGGCCAAATTTGCTGAAATATGCTTCAAGAACCTTCTCACTAGTTTCAGTGTTCAGGCCACCAATGAACAGCTTTCCTGGTCGGTCTGCCTCTGCCATATTTCCCACTGTTGCCACTAAAGAGGAGAGACAATTCTGCATTACAAGAGAACAGTTTAGTTACAGTTACATCTCGTCTGAAAAAAAAACAAACAAAAAAAAAAACAGCATAAGCTGGTCTTCCAGTCTAACTAAAAAGTCCCAAAAGCCAGCAAACAGACCAACCTCACCAAGTGGGAGAGCAAAGAAAAATTAGTTTAAACGGCTTATCAACAATATTAGATGCATAGTAGCAGAAAACAATGAAAAAAATGTCAGTACGTGTTGCTGTAACAGTTAATGTAACGTTATTTGGAACAGCTATTTGACGATAAAAAAAAATAAATTTAAAAAAGTTTGATTTAATCATTATCTGGCGTAGATGATCAACTCAGCAACCATTAGCTGATAGGCCCGGTCTTGCTAACAGTAGTTCCTGCTGATCACGTGCAAAACACTACGAACCGTTATTAGTAAAGTTTTTGAAGATACTAAACGTTTCGGTCGAACATTTTACATGGCATTTACATAAACATTTTTAAAGCATGCTTCACAAAATGGCGGACGCTTAAAATTACAAGGCTACTGGCAGCGCCAGCAGCCTGAGACCTCTTCAGGCCATATGGCTAACTTGCAACACATGTTTGATAAAGAATATCATATAACGTTAGTCATGATAAACACTCACTAATAATCTAATTATAGATTAAAATATATAAGAGAATAACGCTGCTTTTTCCAAGTTCAAAATGGCGATTGAAATGTGCGTTCAGAAAAACATCTTGCCTTCTGCCATCTACATGAGGCCATTTTTAGTTACCACCACATCTGCTAAATATATATACCCATCAGGCTAAGCGCATTTAACTGAACGTGCACGATAAAATTACCATCTATAAATAAACCTACAATAGAAGTATGATGAATATATTTAATGATCCATTTACTCACCTCAGGATCAATAGGCAGAATCAAAAGCGTCTACTGGTTTATATGTGTCTAATGTGTGGTTTCGACCCGCCCACAGTGCAGTCACTTACTCTACGGTAAGAGGGAGGAACTTAACGGTTTAAAAGTCTCTCGCGCCCTCTATTGTCATGTTTGCAAACTGTTCCATAGAGCGAAAGCCAGTCGTAAATATTAAAGTCGCTCTCACTGATGATTCTTTACACAAAGAAATATATAGCGTTATATATATATATATATATATATATATATATATATATATATATATATATATATATATATATATATATATATATATATATTAATTGATGTAAGAGTCATTTCTGAAGCTAAACAAAAACTTGTTGTGTAACTTACATGAAGCGAGTCGCCTCCATAGACTGTAAAAGGTCGCCTCACGGGGCAGACATGACATCATATGACCAGAAGAACACAAAAAGCAAAATTAATACAATCATAAATAAATGAATAAAGTAGATAAATATATTATAACATATTTATAATTAAATAAAACAAATAAAATGAAAACTATTGAATTAATTAAAATATATTGATTTTATAAATATATTAATTAAAAAACGGCTGTCATTAATCCAGATGTTTTTCTGGATCTTGATGTAGAGTGATTGGAGGAGGAGTCATGAGGGGGCGGAGTTATGTGCACAGTAAGGAAGTGACACTAATACAAATCTTTCTTGAGTCAGTAGCAGTAACGTTAGTAGCTGCGAGCTCGTTGTCTTGGTGTTTTTCTGTGTGTATTATCGCCGGTTAGTTGTATGGTTTGCTCCAGCAGAGTAAACCGGAAACCTCGCAGGACGCTGGTTTGAAAAATGAAGTCTTTAAATCCGAGTTTTATTTTTTTGCTGAGTTTAACTCTAGTCAGCTCAAGCGTTGGATTCTACCTTCCGGGTTTAGCGCCAGTCAGTTTTTGCGAGAAAAACTCGAAGGGAAATGCGGGGGAATGTCAGGTGAGCTTTTTCTGTTCTATTATTGTTATCGTATGATTATGTACAGACAGTCGGCACATAACAAATGTTTAGACAGCATATATATATATATATATATATATATATATATATATATATATATATATATATGGATGGATAGATAGATAGATATGATTATAGTCAGCTGTCCCCTTGACCCCACTCCCCTGCTGTCATTCCCACAGACTGAGATACAGCTGTTTGTGAATAGACTGGACTCTGTGGAATCAGTCCTGCCTTACGAATATGATGCGTAAGTATGCTTGACCTTTACAATATAAGCTTAATTATATCTACATGCATTTTGTTACAAGCATTGATCAGTGAGGGCATACTTTTTGCTTTAGGTTTAACTTTTGCAAAGACAAGGATGAAAAAAGGCCCTCAGAGAACCTTGGGCAGGTGTTGTTTGGAGAAAGAATAGAGACATCACCTTACAAGGTATAGTATAGACATCACCTTACAAGATATTGTTTTGTTTTTTATTTTACATTTTTTAATTGTATTTACCTTATTCGTTGTAGCCTATTTTATCTTTAATTTCACCATGAAATCAAAATGGAAAATTCTTATTTTTTATGGAATATTGCAGTTTTTATTATAAATTATTTGTCCCGCACATTTTTGTAAATTAATTTGCCCTTGTAATCTTTAATCCGAATCACTTCCCCTTCCACTTGCAATGACATCTCTTCTCTTCTCTAAAGAAGTGTTTTTCAGTGCAAGGACAGGACAACCTGTCACTCACATGAGATTATAGCAATAGCAAACCAGAGCTGCCAACTCTCACGCATTGGCCGTGAGACACACGCATTTGATTGGTTTCACACGCCACACCCCCGATTTCTCACGCTGAAATGTCAACCCGGTGGTCAAATGCCTGAAAGATGAGTTTATCTATAGATTTACCTGTTGAGCCACTTGTGATCGACTAGTTATGCCGCAAATTAGTTAAAATCTCCCGGAATCTAGAGCGAGCCCACATGAGACAGAGAATCAGCGTGGCGCGCGCACACTGCAGAGATGGAGAGCGAGCGAGAGCCCCCGTTGGAGAAGTCTCACGCCATGCTAAACTCAAAAGTTGGCAGCTCTGGCAAACTTGAACAATCCAATCAATTACCGATGGACAAAATCAAGTCCTGCCCTACTTTTTTTTCTTGTTCAAGAAGCCGTTTCACTTTTTCACAAAACAGGGAATAAAAGACTATCACAACTTCCATTTCATGCTGACTTCAGTGTAGCAGTGACATTTGAAAGATAATACACCATTCTTATGGAAACCTGGCATCTTGTTTGTCAAGTTTTACTAGATGTAGCTGTAACTGACACGCACACACTTTTCTACCTTTGTGTTTTGTTTGACTTTTTTTGTATATTCGTCATATAATTATGTTGTTGGTATTTAGACAGTGTATTCCTCTTTGATACTATTCTGCAGAATGTGAACTCCAGTACTGTATGCTTCTCTGGATGGATAATGGATGGATCCTTCAGATATTGATTTTTAGAAATTTTCCTCTTAGTTTTCATTTAAGGCTGACAAGGCATGTGAGAAGGTCTGCACCATATTGTATGAAGCTACAAAAGAAGACACGTTAAAGTTGGACTTTCTAAAGAGAGGAATGGAGCTGAATTACCAGCACCACTGGTAAGTCTACATGGGATGCCTTGCCTACAGTAGGCGTGGTAGCACCGTGGAAGTTGTCATCTTGTTTTATCAGTTACTAGCATAAGCTAGATGCAATGCTCAACCTTTTAGAAAAGACACAATACCTATCTGTCATCGTAGGGTTTGGCATATTATCCTTTACTGAGTATAGGCCTAATGGTTGCATGACATAACAGATTAGTGGTTTGGTTTATTCATACACTTTTTTTTGTTTTGTTGTTGTTTTACAGGATTGTTGACAACATGCCCGTAACATGGTGTTATTTGGTGGAAGACGATCAGAAAGTCTGCAACCCAGGATTTCCCATTGGATGTCTAGTAAACCAAGAAGGAACCCCAAAGGATGCCTGTGTTATCAATGTGAGAGAGAGACTGTTTTTCACCACTTGAGTTCTGAGCTAGCTTTTATTAAAAAACAAACAATCAAGGTCAGCCCTCGTTAAAAAAGTAAAGCAAAAGTAACTTAATTCATTACTTTCCATAAAAAGTAACTAAGTAATGCAATTAGTTACTTTTTTAAGTGAGTAACGCAATATTGTAATGCATTAGTTTTAAAAGTAACTTTCCCCAACACTGAATTTAATTAAAACTATACATGTATGTGTTTAAGTTTAAAATTTCAATAAGTTAAATCTTTATTTAACATTATAATACGTTACCAGAAATAGAACACTGACAGAGGAAATATTAAGCTGATTAAAGAAATATCAACAATTTCAAAATAACTTTATAAGTCACCAAAAGATTTAGCAAGAGAAGGATAGAGATGCCATTTTGATACTTTGTGATTTTTATCCCCTCCTTTAGGCTGATTTCAACAGAAAGAACACTTATTATGTTTTCAATCATGTGGACATCACCTTAATTTACCACAGTGAAGATGAAACGACTGGGATGGGTGCTCGACTAGTGGCGGCTACGCTGGAACCCAGGAGGTTTGATTTTGCAACTAACTGTCTGTAACTAACTTTACTTTAGGTAGCGTCCTTAATCTGATGTAAGGTCTTTCTCTGGGCCCATGTGACCAGTTTCAGCAAAAAATGCTTTAAAGTTAGAGATAGCAACATCTGTGACATCAATGAGAAAACCAAGTAAAAATTTCTGTAATGCACATGGATTAGAACATTACATATATATTTGTCTGTTGAACAGCATCAAGCATGCTGATGATGAGAAACCAACATGTGAAGGCGCTCCCATGGACATTCCAGCAGATTCCAGCAGTAGTCTCAAAGTGACCTACACTTATTCAGTTAAATTTAAGGTAAGCTTGTTTATGGAGACAGTATATGGAGATGGTTGGAAAGAACTTTGTATGATAGAGCTTATTTCTTCTTTTTTAGCAAAATAATGACATTAAGTGGGCTTCTCGATGGGATTACATTTTGGTTTCCATGCCTCACAGCAACATCCAGTGGTTCAGGTGAGCACAGAAAGCCAAGCTGGTTGAAAATATATCAAGAAAATATATAATATCATGAATAAGAAGGCTCTTATATCTATATTTCCATACATACTAATGGCTTTCATGTTAATGTTTTCAGCATCATGAACTCTTTGGTTATTGTGCTCTTCTTGTCTGGCATGGTGGCCATGATCATGCTTCGAACATTGCACAAGGATATTGCCCGGTACAACCAGATGGACCAGGTACCTTGAATTTACTTTGTTCTTCTTCCAACTGTTATCTAGATAACAGAAGAAATGAATGACTCCGTTACGTCACTACAGTCTCTTGTGTCAACAGAGCTGACACTCCTGCATCAAACTTCCTGTTATATATTGTGTTTGATTTGAGTTATAATTGTCACATTTTCATGGGTCATAGATCCTAATCCTCAAGCATATATTGAATGACAATTTTCCTCCTAGTTTTAGTGTGTTATTATTTTTCTCATATTAATAACCAAAATAATACATCCAGTCAATTAATTCTCTATTGTGACATTCACAGGCAGACTGGGTTAAGATCCCTCCAGCTGCAAACTTTACCTATGTAAGCGTATTAGCTTATGTTTGCTTATGTTTAATTAGCTTATGTCACTGCTGATTATGATTGGGTAATTGTTTGGCTTCGGGGAACTTCCTTTGTATGGTAAAACAGTGTAATTGTACATTATCATACTCACCAATCAAGGTTAAAAAAAAAAATGAAGGAAGCTGTTTTGAAATGATATATATACCATACATATACCATCTGCTGTGTTCTGGCCATAATGGTTTATCTGATGATAGTCATGTGTGATCATATTGAGATGCGTCATATCTCCTGCAGGAGGAGGCCCAGGAGGAGTCTGGCTGGAAGCAGGTTCATGGCGATGTGTTTAGGCCACCCAAGATGGGGATGCTTCTGTCTGTCTTCCTCGGACAGGGCACTCAGATCTTTATCATGACCTTCATCACCCTTTGTAAGTGCATCTGGAACAGAAATGAATTAAAAGTACTGCAGATTTTTGTATTGTACAAATGAACTTTAAGGGTTGCTTCTCTAGATCCGTGAGAACAGTTGAATATTTGAGTGCATCATGAAAATACCAACAATGTGAACTTTCCTAAATTTTTTCAAATTTTTAATTAGATTATTTACGCTCAATAGACATTGTGAACAATTGTTTTTACACATAGTATGTTATTTCACGTTAGTTATAATAGCATTAAATTGAGAAAAAAAAGTGACAATTCTGTTTTTCCCTTTAGTCTTGGCCTGTCTGGGCTTCCTGTCTCCAGCCAACAGAGGGGCTCTCATGACCTGTTCGGTGGTGTTGTGGGTTTTGCTTGGCACACCTGCTGGATATGTGTCTTCCAGACTCTATAAGAGTAAGGAAATATTGCAGTGAAAAATCTTGTTTTATCTTATTTTCTTCTTGAAGTCATTATTAAGATCTGAAGAGGTGATATTTGTTTGTGTCCGTCTCCATCTCCCTTCCCCCTCCCTAATAGGAGTGAGGAAGTTTTAGAAAGCGTATAAACAGAGTCCATGCCTTGTAGACACAGCATACGACTATAATCCACCTGTGCTTCTCAATAACCAACGCTCACACTTCTTCCTGTTACACCTGTGCTACAATTATACTGTGTCACAGTGCCACTCAGTGGCCAAGAAAAACTTTACAACAAATGGCTCCAACACATACCATTGTTTTATGGTTCTATTCATTTCTGCATTTTTAGTGAGGGGAAAGTTACTGAGTCCAAATATTCATCTTAATTGCTTCCTTTTCCAATCAATTCCCTCTGTATCATCAGCTTTCGGTGGTGAAAAATGGAAAACCAATGTCCTTCTTACAGCCCTTTTGTGTCCTGGGTATGAATAATATTTTTATCTTCATTTCCCAAGAACAGAAATATGTTTTATGCCAGTATGCAGTTTCAAAGACGTGGCTTGTGTTTTTGCAGGATTGTGTTTGTGGACTTTTTCCTGATGAATCTGATCCTGTGGGTAGAGGGCTCCTCTGCTGCTGTTCCCTTTGGTACACTCGTGGCCATCCTGGCGTTGTGGTTTGGCATCTCTGTTCCTCTCACTTTTGTGGGTGCATACTTTGGCTTCAAAAAACCAGTGAGTATGCCTTCTTGAACTGACCAATTGTTCTTAACGGCTGTTTCCGGTACGTTTTTTTTTTTTTTTTTTTTTTTTTTTCCAGTGCCCATGTTAACAGGTTAGAGCATTCACACTGCAAGTGTGGTGCGGCAAGTGTGTTGCAGGAACAGTGCGGTACTGCAGTGCAACTAATGTTTCTGCATGAGTCAATTTTTGCTGAATTAAAGTGCATAAAAGCGCATTGTTCATGGTCAAAATGAACACGGATTGACATGAAAATGTAGTAATTTTACCATTTATGCATATAATTACTTTAAACTTGGGGTAAAGCAAAGAAAAGCACTTACCAGGAGTTGCAAAAATAATTGATGCGGTCAAAATTATATCTAAAGTATTAGAATTATTGTTCCGAATACAAGACCAAGATCATTCTTACGCTGCATCAAAGCGGCCGCTTCGTAGAAATTGTAGAAACAGGCAAGTGTCACTACGTAGCCGAAACAAGAAATAAGGGGCCTCGCTGGTGTGTATATTCAGCTCTTTGGCGATATCCAGTGCCTTCAGCTGGATGACTGCTCTGGTTATGGGCAGCCCCTCATTTCTTCCCTCTGCTATGCACCAACAACTTCCCTGAAATGGCCCCACTTTTTCAGATGTATTTCCAAGAAAAAAAAAGTTTGTCTTATATTCGGAACAATAGGGTGCTTAAAGTATATCTGGTTGTCTGAGAACTACACTTGGAACAAGAAGGTTACACAAAATGTATGACATCTAATCACTGAGATGGGAAAAACATACGGCATTGTATGACTTGGAAGACTTTTCATATAAAGATTCAAACATGAAAGAAAATAAATTTTTCATGTAAGAGAAGTACCATGTTTAAATGTTTTGGCACTTGCTTGAGTATTTTAACATATAAATCTATATAGAAATAATGAATTAAATATTACATTGTTTATATATATTTTGTTTAAAGCCACGGCTCTGCAAACACATTTTATGTGAAATGCGTACTAAAATACGTACTGCAAACCGATCACGTGTAAAACAGGAGTAAGGGCTTTTCAACGGAGTACAATTCTAATTCCTGGCATTCTGACAGGTGCTGATTCCACACTTGCGGATACAAAAAAATGACATTTAATAATGGGCCCACAGGTTTTGATACTGCAGAATTCTTATGCTTGCCTATTTATGTATTTCTAAACATTTGAATCAGCTGCTATTGCGCTTCCCATCTGTGTGAGCTTTTCTTTTGGCACACTGTCATGCACGATATCATGATTGTGGGTGTTTTTATTTTCCTGTTTTAACAGGGCATCGAGCCTCCTGTGAGAACAAACCAGATCCCACGCCAAATTCCTCAGCAGTTATTCTTCACCAAACCTATGCCGGGCATCATCATGGGTGGCATCCTGCCCTTCGGCTGCATCTTCATCCAGCTCTTCTTCATCCTCAATAGCATTTGGTATAGTCTGAAATCATATCATGCTGAAATGAGTTGATGTCAGAACTGATGTTTTGGCCCTAACATTAACTAATTGAAATGTTTCTCTGCAGGTCTCATCAGATGTATTACATGTTTGGCTTCCTCTTCCTGGTCTTCATCATCCTGCTCATTACCTGCTCTGAGGCCACTGTTCTGCTCTGCTACTTCCATTTATGTGCAGAGGTGAGATTGAACAATGATCATGGCATCTTTTAAAAGTTTTTTTGGTTCATGTTTGGCTGGTTCTTATTCATCACTGATATTAATCAGTCTCATGAGAGTCTACAACATAATTTTAAATGTTAGTCTGAAGTGCTATTTAAAAAAAAAAATACATGAATTTTTTTTACTTTTTTGTTTAAAGACTATTTTTTTTGTATTTGACAGGATTATCATTGGTGGTGGCGATCATTCCTGACCAGCGGTTTCACGGCAGTGTATCTGTTTGTCTACGCAGTGCATTACTTCTACTCAAAACTACAAATTATAGGGGCGGCAAGCACCATCCTCTACTTTGGCTACACCTCGATCATGGTGCTCATTTTCTTCATTTTCACAGGTATGTGAGAGATGGTCTGTTTCCCTTTAGCTTTGATAATATAAGTTGATATACAATGGGTGTAACAGTAACATATAACTTTTGCTCATATAATCTCTGCCCCCCTAAAATGAATTAGAAAGAGTGTGTTGCAGCAGTATTGACAGTTTTTTTTTTATTATTATTTAAAGACAGAGCCATAGTTTGTTCAGTAAGGGTTAGGGCTGCTTAATAAAGAAAAAGTGTTGTTTTTCCCCTGCTGTACTGAAAACATATCGATCTGTTACTTCAAAACCTAGGCATGTACCAAACCGTCACCTTTGCATAGCGTTACACCCCTAATATACATTCCCAAACTTTCTTGTAAGCCGAATTCTTTTGATATATAATATTTACTTGAAGTACCCCCTGAGATTTTAAAGTAATTATTCAATAATTTAGCAATACATGACATGCAGTTAAAGGGTTAGTTCACCCAAAAATGAAAATGATCCCATAATTTACTCACCCTCAAGCCATCCTAGGTGTATATGATTTTCTTCTTTCAGCCAAACACAATCAGAGTTATATGAAAAAATATCCTGGCACATCTATCCATCATAAAAGTAAGCCATACGGCTCCAGGGGATTAATAAAGGCCTACTAAAGTGAATTTTTTTATTTTAGATTTTTATTTTTTAATTAATCAATTTACGAACACCAGTTAGGGAAACCCTTGGTTAGAGCATTGATTTGTGTCATGACTTTTTTATTTACGTTAAAGTTAAATTTTTATCACTGGTGTTTCTGGTTTTCAGTGAATCTACAGCAAATGGCAAAAGAAATGATATTTTTCTGACTTTTAGCTTACAGTCTTTCTGTTGTGTTGTCTTCACTGGCTATAATCAAAAACGAGCATACTGCACATGTATTTTGACTCACAAGCTAATGACCCACAACCGAATGTGCCACACGCATCCTGAAAAGTGAAGAGTGAAGACAAAACCTTTCGATCGCCCCTGGTGACTGGCTGCAGTAAAGGGCATAAACACCGCCCTCTCCATGTAATCGAAAAAGGATGTGAGCACATTTTTTTTTCAAAGATGGTTTCTGTCATTTAGGTAGTTCTTATCGCGCTGATGTATGTTCAAGTGTTCGTCTTTCCAATAAGTTTGGTTTTAGTTAGTTAAGATTTCCATTACACGAGAGTAGATGTTAAAACTTCATGCTGATTTGTACTCGGCTTTCGCCAAGATAAGCACCAACTAAGACGTAGCTTTACAGTAACCTATGCTTCTCCATCCATTTACGCTTCTTTCCATATGGTGATGTGAATCTCCTTCTGTCTGGTGTTAATAGCTGCAGTGTATTTTGCGTGTCAGCACACACAACGGCTGCAACGACAGCGCGGTCCCCCCATAACAACCCTCTGGATTGAGCTGAGTAGGGAACATCTCTAGGGTCTTCAAGTGGGCACCTTCCGTCCTCAGTGTTTCGTCGACTAGCCCACGACACCTCAAGAGGGCTCGACAGTGACTCTGGCGTCCCAGAGTCACCCCCCTCCGTCCCCCACTCAACTCAGCCCAGCTTACTGACCTTTACGTCCCTCCTGCTGCTGAGGTTGCTCCTTCCTCATAGTTCACGTGACCTAACCATCTCTCACAATCTCCGCAACCCGACCATACGCGCCAACCCGTTTGACTAAGGCTGTCGAGCCCCACTGCCATCATTAAAGCAGGTTTAGTGGCAAAAGTTCCGTATGGCATTCTACCTGTCCAAACACCAATCCTCATTCACGCAAAATACACAGGAACATAATATTACAATGCAAACTATACAAATAAACCAACAGACTCTTCGTGTTTTCAAGAATTCTTCGAAACCGTGGCGACAGAATCTTTCTGTCTCAACCACAGCCAGTTGCTGCTCCTTTCTGCTGCTTCAGATAAGTTCTTTACTGTGCGACGCAACTCTTGGCCACTGAATCCGACGTCTCTGAGGAACCGGGTTGTAGAGTGTGCCACAAATCCTCGACAACCCACTTCCACTGGATAAACCTGGACTCTCCATCCTCGCTGTTCTGCTTCAGTGGCCAGCTGAGCATACCGCAGTTTCTTCCTCTCATACGCCTCATCTACAGCATCCTCCCATGGCACTGTTAACTCTATCAGTTGAACAATGCGTGCTGATCCAGACCACAAAACAATATCTGGTCGTAGGTTAGTGGTGGCAATCTCAGGTGGAAAAATAAGCCGTTGATCAAGATCAGCCAGCATTTTCCAGTCCCTAACAGCTTCCAGTTGTCCTGGACGAGAATTGGTTTTAACACCTTTTCTTGGTGGTTGCTCGCCTGGGCGCAGGAATATTGTCTTCTGTGTGCAATGTTTTGCTAGAACAGGTGGCAACTTATTGGTCATGTTACGCTTAACTTCCAATGCTGAAGCCAAACATCGCAGTACTTGGTCATGGCGCCAAGTAAACCGACCCTGGCTAAGAGCCACCTTACATCCTGTCAAAATGTGCCTTAATGTGGCAGGTGATGAACACAAAAGACAAGAGGGATCCTCTCCTACCCAGAGGTTTAGGTTCTGTGGTGATGGGAGAACATCATATGTTGACCTGATTAGGAAACTGATCCTACTCTCTTCCATTGATCAAAGGTCTTGCCAGCCCATCTTGCGTTGTTCCACACTCTCCCATCTCATCCACTCTCCCTGCTTGGCCTGGGAAATGGCCTTTATACACCTCATCCTCTCCTCCTGCTTTCGCACCTCGTTGACTACCAGCTTCCTCCTTTGAGCTGGGGCTGCCTTGTGCCATTTAGGAGGAGCTAAACTAACAGCTGTGCATGTGGTGTGTGGCTCCACCTCAGCATTACTACTGCACAGACTCCAAATGATGTGATCGGTGCAAAATGTTAACATACTTTTTTTTAAATATTTTGGCTTGATTTTCCTATAGTGGAAGGAGGATGCGTCATCCATCTTTTTTTACAGTCTATGCTCACAACTTAATAGTGTGAATCAGTCTTACCAATCCTACACGGAATAAGCTTTCACTGAATTCTCCTCCATCAAATAACCAGTTTAACAGGTTAACCAGTTTAAAGTAAATTTGCTATAGTTAGAATGCAGTACAAGACAAATGTGTTATCTTTGAGCACAGAACTGAGTGTGTTCCATTGAACATATTTACTCTACTGGGTAGCGTTGCACCAGCCTTTCGTAAGTTCTTATTTAAATTGGAACAAAGTCCATATTAGAGGCTTAGTAACTACTAGGCTAGCTAGTTTGTAACTAACTAGCACCATTTGTTCTTAAGGCAGAACATGGCTAGTAGGTCGTAAGCTCTCCATATAATAATGTGTATTCGCATAAAATGATGTTTATCCTCAATGATCCAATAGCAGGCTTCAAATATATGAGCAGAAGAAGTTTTAAATGCTGTGAATTTCAGTTTATCCTTGATTCTTAACTTTTGCTTCATGTAAATAACAAAAAAAAAAATTCCATTGAAATACGTAACTGCTTAATCTTCAATAACATAATAGGTGTTTTTTTATATGTAAATAACATTCAGAAAAAGTATTTGAAATTAATTAGAATCAATAAATTATACTGATACAAAACAGCACAAGAAATGACATTTGTTATGATTGATTTTATTTGACATGCACAACATGGCACACTGAGGTGCACTATTTAGGTTGGTGTTGAAGAGCTAAGATGGGAACTGAATAATTTATGCACATGATGTTCTCTCTCTTAATATGCAAATGTCATTGCCAACATTATCATATAAGGTTTTAGTCTGTCAGCTAAAACAAGAGCTTATTGATGCAATTCCATCAGTCTGTCATTTTATTCCACCTGTTACTCCAGGTTGGATGCTTCTGTAAATATATGTAGTTTATACATACTTATGTGTCAACTATTTATTGGTGCAATGCAAACATTTTTAGTAGCTTGTAAGTTGTAACTTAGTGCCCCTTTACGTCAAAACTAAGCACGCAGCTGCTCCAACCAGGTGGATATGGGAAAGTACCATTCATCCGCTTCAGGATATCTATCCTGTTCCTGAAATTCAATACTTTATGTGCTCAGTGTGACATTACATTTTATTTTCTTAATTTTTACTTTACCTACAATCTTAAATTTTCAAATTGTCATGATGTTGCTGGTTTTGATGCTGCAGTATGTCTCCCTGCTGGTCCTTTTGTTTAGCAGGTGACCAGTGCTAGTTGTTTTGTTTCTGCCCGATGGGTCATTCTGTGTTTAGGCAGAGGGTAATTGGGACACGTATAAATATTCTTCATCTTTCATTGTTGTTGAAAGGTAGCGCCGCTCCCTCCGGCCTTAATCAAATCTCTGTCGCTTCCCCTCATTGATATGCTGAGGCGGAGGTGGCGAGCGATGGCCAGCTGTCTGCCATCCAAAAACACCTGTGGGTTGATAGCATCTACATATGCTTACTAATGCCCACTCATGCTACAAAGCTAGAACCTGCGGTTAGGAGAGACTGTGTTTTCCTCACCCAGCGTGAAGAAAAGTGATTTACAACTGTTTATGTCAGTGATGGACTCTGTAAAATACCCCAAGCTTTTCTGCGACAGTACTTTTACTACAAATGACCTATGTGAAATGTCACTGAACCTTTACAAAAAAACACTCCAGATTATCCAGTGTAATTGCAGCAATTCTCACGGCTTTTCTTTGAATGATGGGAAACCACCACCATTGGTTTTCTGAGTGGATATTAGCCACAATGTATTTGTTGCCATGGATTCTTCTAGATGCTTTAGGATCCCTGGCAATGGCTGTTATGGCAACTTCTACGCGCGCTTGAGGGGTGAAAATGTAAGACACGAGTAAAACAAGGCTTACTGGGTCGCCATTACGGTCTCAGTCCCACATCTTAAAATAACGCTTCCCCAAAATGGTTTGTTTCTAACAGGACTTTTTAGATCCCAAAAGCAAACTAAAGATAGAGTGAGAGCGTGTGTGGAGGTTGAGGAGGAGGACTGAGAATCGTGTGTGTGTGTGTATATAAATGCATTTGAAAATAGATTCTGAGCTAAAGATTTCAATCAGACCTATTGTTGATTGGCTGTCACTGCCGCCCCAGCGATGATTAGATTTAATCCTGTGCGTTATCACACTCCGCTCAGTTTGGCTGTCAGATCATTTGCTGCATTGAAACCCCACTATTAATAGATGGTTTTCTTGTAAAATGACTCCAATTGTGGTTTTAATAGAAGTGCTGTTTCATAATGTGTACACTATCAGTTAGTCTGGGACATTTTTATGACGTACATGTGCTGAAAAGCTCTTTGTGTTGTCCTGTTCTTGATTTCGTTTGTTAATTCTCAAACATTTCTTCTTCTATCCAGGTACTATAGGCTTCTTCGCCTGCTACTGGTTTGTAAATAAAATCTACAGTGTACTGAAAGTGGACTAGGGGAAGGACCTTTTGGAGAACACATCGACTTTTAATAGATCAGCTTTCAGGTGGAAGTTTGAAGAGACGTTTAAATAAAGGGAGGAATCAGACGATACTCTTCTTTCCAGAACCGCTGGTGTGTGGCTCAATTGTAATTCACTGACCTGCAGTAGGTGTGTGTGTGTGTGTGTGTGTGTGTGTGTGTGTGTGTGTGTGAACTCCAAAGACCCCTTTTCAGTGCTTTATTTATCTCGCATTGCCTATGACTTTATTCCAGCTAAATCCACTGAGCTGAGAGCAGATATCTTTAAACATGAAGTTCCTTTTATGCTTTTATTTTGACTCGGATGTATGTTTTACTTGCTTTGTTTCATTTCATCATCAATTTTTTTTGTGTATAGAATTTGTTTTGAAAGACCAGATGGGACACAGATTAGGGTGCGGTCACATTTACCTTTGTATGGTGAAATTCTGTGGGCTTAATGCGGTCATGTTAATAGAAAACCAGGCAATATTGAATTTCACATCAGATTCAAGTTTGTTCATTTTGAACACTCAAATTCACTGCTTAGTTTGAACCTACGAGTAAGCAGTGCTTCGTGTATCGTTACAATGATGATAATGTATAATGGACCTTCTTTGCCCACGAAAATTACCATTTTACTGTTACTCACCGTAATTTCGCAGACAAAACCCAGTCATTCCAATAGGAATCTGTGCGATCGGGAGTTTTGTTTAAAGGCAGAAAAGTTTCTCACCCTGCTGAATCTCCGCAGCCACAAATTTCGCTAATGTGACCGCACCACAGTATCCAGACCACAATAACCTCTGTCACCTATTGGTGGATATCAGTAATAATTGTTACTATGTTGTTAATAGAATACAACTACTTTGTTCCATGTGTTTTTATAGTTTTATTTTGCTGACGAATTGTTTTTTATGGAGTGAAGGAAATGGGATGGTTAAGTAGCACATTTTTAGCTTGATGACATTTTTATACAAGTAATAATATCTAAATAATGGGAGCTATTTAGTGATTTTGTACTTTGTAAATTATTTAAATATCATTACTTAAAAAAACTACAGGCGTACACATCTTTTTTCAATAACTTTAATTTAAAACCCACAGAATGTACTGATCAAGTCTTATGAGGTATACATAAACATTCTTTACCATGTTATGACAAAAGAAAAATAAAGCACAAAGTACATTACAAAAATGTCTACTAAACTTTTTTTTTCATATAAAACAGTCTGTTGAAAGTGATTGTCTACAATTTTGTAAGTGCTGCAGACATCAGTGGAAACTGACATATGTTGCACTCACTGGTTTCAAATTTGTACTTGAAGTAGCAGAAGAAACAGCAGGTTTGATTTATGGTCAATTCAGCTGACTTCCAAACACAGCAGCCAGAAATGAAGCACTAGCTGTTCTATTTTTGTACAGGGTCACGCTAAGTGTTCAATAACGGTTAATGTTCATGCCTTCCTGCAGTGGTCAATAACATAAAGTGCTTCATCAGTTGTAAAGACATCTTATTTATCATGTAGGTGGTTAAATTATATAATTGGCAGTGTCGGGGGATAAAAACATCTTATACTGCACAGACACAATGTACAATTTATCTAGGGAGGCACTCTTTAAGAGAGCTGACTCTCCACACTGGTCAAGAGGTACATCATAAATACCCTGAGATCCTTGGCTCTTTAGCTGCTCTTCAGGTCACATTTCACCCCAAAATCATAAGGAAATAAAACAAAGTACATTTCATAAATTGAAGGCAGTTCAACAAATACTACCATGATGTATAAATATTTTAAATTAAGCTGAATTAAATTAACATTTTATTCTACATTACGGTAATAAGAAATGGTTGGATGGTGGGAACAATGTAATGGCCTAAAAATATGCATAATTATTTATATTTATATACAGTATATATATATATATATATATATATATATATATATATATATATATATATATATTGACTATATATATATATATATATATATATATATATATATATATATATATATATATATATATATATATCACCCTCTTCAAAATACTGATACTGAAACCCTCCACATTATAAATTTTTTAAATACCAACAGAAATAAAGTGAATAACTGACCCATACCCTAATGTTGATGAGATTCATCGCTTAAGTATTTTTGATGCATGAACAATAAATAAATAAGAGTTTCTTCAATTTCATAATATAGTTTGCATGTAATTACTCTCACATTTAAGAGAACTTTTCTCCAGCGACAATGATTTAGTTGATATCATTGTATATGTATGCTTATAAAAATAGACAAAAATCTCTCTACATATGTATTCTAAATTCATTTCAAAACAACATAGAATACTTTGTCTTTAAATTGTAAAGTAGCAATACATTTGACATCTATGTATACAAAGAACATTCATTTAGTTAGACATATTATACACTACTCAATGGAACACTTTATACCATGTCTCCAAAATTTTATATTTTACATACAAAGGTGTTGAAATTTCAAAACTTTCATATTTAATAATTTTTCAGAATAAATAACCATGACGTGTACTGTAACTGATTAAAGTAGATTTTAAACCACTTTCCCATATACATTCCCTGTTACAGTGTAAACATACACTACCATTTAAAAGCTGGATTTTTGTTTTGTTTTAAGTCTCTTATGCTCAATTCTGCATTTATTTGAGCAAAAATACTGTAAAAATAGTAATATTGTGAAATATTATTATAATTTAAATAACTCTTTTCTATTTGAATATACAGTTGTGGTCAGAATTAATGGCAGCCCTCGTAAATATGATCAAAAATAGCTGTAAAAAATAAATCGGCATTGTTTATCCTTTAGATCTTTCATAATTTTTTTTTTTGAAAAAATCTAAAATATCTCTGAAGTACATTCCGATTAATATTTACCTTTTATTTTTAGCACAACAGGGTGACTAAAAACATGAAATTGACTAGCTATGACTTCTTGTTTTACAGGAGTCTAAATATGAGGAAACACAAAGGCCCAATCCCCTTAATCATCCATCACAATGAGTAAAACCAAAGAATATTCTGATGTGCATCAAAAGATTGTTGAGCTTCACAAAATAGAAAGTGGCTGTAAAAAAATAGCTAAAGAATTGAAAATCCTGATTTTGACCATCAGGGCAATAATTAAGAAGTTCCAATCAACTAAAGATGTTACGAATCTGCCAGGACGAGGATGTGTGTCTATATTGTCTTAATGCACGGTGAGGAGGAAAGTTTGAGTGGCCAAAGACTCTCAAGGGATCACAGATGGAGAATTGCAGAGATTACTTGAGTCTTGGGGGTCAGAAAGCCAAAAAAAATATATATCAAACAACCCCTACATCACCATATGTTGTTTGGGAGGGTTTCAAGAAAAATACTCCTCGCTCCAAAACTCCAGCATATTCAGTTGTCAGACATGACTGGAACTCCAAAAGGGACCTGGTTCTGTGGTCAGATGAAACAAAAAAAGGGCTTTTTGGCAGCAAACTCACCAGATGTGTTTTGTGCAAACAGGGATAAAAAGTAACCCATGCCTACGGTTAAATATACTGCTGGATCTTATATGTTGTGGGCCTATTTTTTTGGTGGAGGTCCTGGACATCTTGTTCAGATACATGATATTATTTGATTCTAGCAAATACCAACAGATAAAAAATCTAAAGCTGACTGCCTCTGCTAGAAATCTTATAATGGGCCGTGGTTGGATCTTCCATTAGGACAACGGTCCAAAACAAACATAAAAATCAACACAAAAATGGGTAACTAAGCACAAAATGAAGCTTCTGCCATGACCGTCCCAGTCCCCTAAACTGAACCCTATAGAAAATGAGTGGGGTGAACTGAAGAGAAGAAGCACCGACATGAACTCGAGAATCTGAAGGATCTGGAGAGATTCTGTGTGGACGAATGATCTCTGATCTCTTGTCTGGTGTTCTCTAAACTCATCAGGCATTATAGAAGAAAACTCAGAGCTGTTATCTTGGCAAAAGGAGGTTGCATAAAGTAAATACTTTATATTTAAATAAATAAATAACAGGGAGCCAATAATTATGGCCAGCGTGTTTTGGAAAAAAGCATTTATTTCATAATGTGATTTACCCCCCACTTTCAATTCTTTTACTTTAATGAAAGGTTAGATTTTTGCGAATTTTTTGAATGAAAGATCAAAAGGATAAACAATGCAGATTTATTTTTTACAGCCATTTTTGATCATATTTACCAGGGGTGCCATTAATTCTGACCACGACTGTATTTTACAATTAAGGAGTAATTTACTCCTGTGATGTTAAATCTGAATTTTCAGCACCATTATTCCAGTCTTCAGTGTCACATGATCTTTCAAAAATCATTCTAATTTGCTGATTTGCTTCTCAAGAAACATTTCTAAGTATTATCAATGTTTAAAACAGTTGTGCTGCTTAATATTTTTGTGTAAACTGTTATTTTAAAGCAATTTAATGCATTGCTGAATATAAGTATACATTTTTTTTTTTTTTAAAGAACAGTGGGTCGGCGCCAATAGCCTCGTGGGCAGCGCCGACATATAGCGCAGTTGCACGTCGGGCGTCCCGAGTTCGAGTCCTGGCTCGTTGACCTTTCCCGATCACCCCCTACCCCCCTACCCCCCTTCGCTTCCTGTCAACTAACTGTCCTATCATAATAAAAGGCAAAAACAAGAACAGTATTGTAACTCTTGACAAAAAGTTTTAAACAGTCTATCATCATTGACATGCATCTCCATAGTTCCTGCCAAGAAACTGTTAGATAGGTTTTTCTGTTGCCTATAATATTGTTTTTGTATATACTAACTGTAACCGCAAAGTAGGTCCACAGCGTAGCTAACACATATGTTTACAATGTATTCAGTGAGCTTGTGTTTAAAGGCACAGTATTTGATTTGACCAAAACCAAAAGCTGTATATACCTCAACACTGATAGAAATATGTTGAGAATTTGCCTTAAGGTGTTTCCTTAGGTTGCTTGTTAGTGTTACTGTGCACAGTGAGCTCCTTCTCTGAGCTCAGACTGATAGAGGTGGTCTCCTTTCGGCTGTCTTTAGACCTCCTCTCTGTAGGGGAAGAAGACGTTGTGCCTTCCTCCCAGGTGCGGAGAGGGTACACACGGGCAGTCTGGCTTGAAAGGTGGGTGTGCGCCAGACGCCCGTCAGTCACTGTGAAGCAGCTGTCCATGGCGGAGCCCTGACTGACCCGGCCCTGCCCACACAGCGGCCCGCAGAGCAGCGCCAGGAACTCTTTGCGTACGCTGCGGTGCATGTAGCCGTAGATGTAGGGGTGTAAGCAGCACTGCAGGAAGAAGAGAATGAGCGCCATTGAGGCCAACCAGGGTGGCACCGCTGCGCTGGAGTAAATGGATATAGTGCTCAGGACGCTGTATGGGCCCATGCTGAGCACGTAAGATGCCATGATGACAAACACCACTCGTGCCGCCTTACAGTGATAGTGGAAGCGTCTGTGGCGGGTTCTGATGGGATAAGTGGCTGAAAAAGGTCCTTCCGATTGAGGCTGCTGCCTTTGGGGGCTGGAACAGGACGCTTGGGAATCCGGAGGGGGGTTGGATTGGATGGGGTGAACGAGAGCATTCTGCCGCCTTGCCGCCCTGAACACCATCCAGTAGCAGCAAAGCATGATGATCACGGGCAGCCAGAACGAAAGTGCGGACACCAGGGCTGAATACGAGTAGCTAGAGGACCACACAACAGTGCAGGCATTATGGCGGCGGTCGAATTCGATGGTTCCCCATCCATACAGCGGTGGAGTGCTCTGAAGCACGCTGAGAAGCCAGGTGAGAGCGATCAGGTTGGTACCCAGGTGAGGAGTCATTCGGGTGGGGTAGGACAGCGGGTGGATGATGGCCAGGTAGCGATCTACGGACACCACGATGATGGTGTTGACGCCAGCAAATGCGAACAGGTGCATGAGCACAACAAGGGCCAGGCACAGGCGGGCGTCCAGTGGCCAGACCTCGGGCACGGTGGCGGCGATGGCGAAGGGCATGACCAGCACCGTCTGCAGAAGGTCGGCCAGGAGCAGGTTAAGCACGAAGCGGTTGGCGACGTGGAGCAGCTGTGGCTTGCGCTGGAATACCAGTAGCACCACGACGTTTCCAAAAAGCGACGTGCACACAATCACCGATATGAGAACCATCTTTACCGTGCTGTTCACCAGAGACGGCGACAGGGGCGAGCCAGGGTCCCAGGGCACTGTGCTGGAGTTACTGCCCAGAGGTGGAAAGGTGGGCATGTTGACAGAGACAATGTGGGAGATGACGCATTAGTAGTCTTTCAGGTATCCCCAACACCAGCCTGAAGGTCTGATGACTGTTTATTCCCTGTTCACGCCATGAGAGAGGATGTAACAGAAGAAAAAATGTTCAGCAGATCATGATCCTTTTTAGATTAATGTTCACACTTCTGTAATGATATTTGAGTCACAGTAAAACAGACATCTGAATTAACTATTACACATACACATACTTTACATCTATTTCATGATTTAGTCTTTAAGCAGGTGCTTTTTAGGGATACATGATACAGATATACTGATATATTAACTACCATATCGGTTATCAAACAATAACGTAAAAATTATTTACTAGTAGGCTATTGGGCGATAATGGATAATTAATTGTGCATGCTTGTTTCCTCGATTTTTTTAGATTACCTTTTTTGTCATCTACATGTCGTTTACTGAAAGTTAATCTTTAAAAACACTAGTAAGCACTCAGACCTACTGATTTTTTATTTTTGTGTTATTTTTAATTTAAAATATAGTCTTATTAATATGGGTACTATTAAATATTACATCAATTAATAATATTAATATATGTAATATTTATCAGCTACCTTAAGAAATTAATGCAAACAAATAAACTTTGGCTTACTCTATTGGCCAGAATATTAATATCGGTGCATCCCTAACACTATACAACTTTATTAAACAAGACCCAATAATAATCTCACTACACGGTTCCAAAATGTATACTGTACTGTACATATACTTGTATAAATATTATCGTTTAAAGAGCATATAGACCTACTATAATGACCCTCTTGGATATCCTATCTACATAGCAGTGCTCACTACAGGGTATAATGCATGCATTTTTATATACATATACTATTGTCTATATCACAATGCATACTACACAATACAGCATGTATGTACAAAACAGTACGCACATTATACTGAGCAGTGTATAATAAAATACTTCAAGAGAAAACTGTGTACAGAGACAACATATTTTTAATCCATTTTCATGGCTTAAAGGCTGTGTGCATCGTATCTTACCTTGTCTTGAGTCACTGTTGGTAAGCACGGGCCAAATTATATGCATCTACTTTTCATGCACATGAAACAATGAGACAATGAGAAACAGCTGGAATTCACCGCTGTCATAATTCCATTGTGAACCGCGGGCTAAAAGTGGCGCTGGTTTCTCTACGGTGCAAATCTCATGCAAATATAATCAATGAATAGAAGACATTTGCCGTAAAACGATCACTGAAAAGCATCTGTTCGGCTCTTTTCGAATAGCTGTCGGTTGTCAGTAGCCTTTGTGTCTCTCTCTCTTCACTGACAGGGCTCCAGTGATGTTCTCCCATTTTCGTCTCCTCAGTGGCATCAATGGCAGTCGCGTCCTCTCGCCTCGGCTCTGTGTGAGCAGGACTTCATTCAGAGATGGAGAATAATCAATCAACCGCTCGCTTGTCGTGTCAGAGCAGATATCGTTTTAATAAACCGCCGTGGGTTTCTGTAGGGTTTGCTAGTGAACATGCGGTGGCGCACATACAGCAGTATCAGAGCGGTTACATGCCATTACCACACACGGGTTCTGCTCAATAACGCTGGCTGTTGTGCTCTTGGGTGCACAAACCTTCCACAATAAATAACCGTGCTTATCACATCCAGTGGGTAGGCTATAAAAATAAAGTACGCAACATAGTGCACTATAGATGTCTTTACACATGTAAGTATACATGCAATATACATGTAGTATGTGTATACAAGTATAGTGTGTGTGTGTGTTGTAGGCTACTACAATCAACCTGCTAGCTACATAGCAGTGTTCACTACATCAGTGGTTTTCAAAGTGGGGGCCGCCGGGGGGCGCCAGGGGGGCCGCAACAAGTTGGAATAAAAAAAAAATTATATTATATTATTATGAGTATTGTTATGAGATAGCATTATAATAATTTGTCGCATAGCATATCTGAACATTATACTTGTAATGCTAATCTTTAAGAGATGCACCGATTGATTGGCTGATCGGAATTAGACGATTTTCATGTGATCGGCGACCGGTCGGTCAGTCTGACATATGCCGATTTTATGGCGGTCTAATGCACTCGGGCGCCGCATGATTAACATCGCGCAACATCAGCATCACACGTGCACACGGAACGCACATGTAGGAAACCTCGTGAATTACCGCCGTTTCAGATCGCAAGCGTGAGTTGCGCGTATTTCTTCGGCGTGCATGTTAATCAATGAGTGCATTCACACCGCGAGCAGCCGGGTTTCGGCGCCGACGCTCAATTAAAGTGAAAGCACACTTTTGATGGACAAAATAAATGATTTCACACAAAAAGTGCCTAAAATGCACATAATTTGCATGTCTAGTGTGTTTTCACAAGAACTGGAGTAGGATGTGAGAAAAGAAAATGAAGACTCAAAAATATTTACAGAAAATTTACCCATTTAAACTTGTCTTAATTATTCAGTTTGAGTAAAACTATATGGTGTTATAGGCCGCCCTATATATATATTACATATATATATATATATTAAAATAAATAGAAAATAAATATTTGTGTGTGCTGTGAAGTGGTTAGAAAAAATGAAATCAGAATCGGCTAAAATCGGCAGGTCAAACTCAATGAAAAATTGTAATCGGCCTAGAAAATTGTAATCAGTTCATCACTATAATCTTTCTGATAGGCTGGTATCAAACACCATCACATAATCTGATGTTCACCTAGAGGTTTTATTTATTAATTTCTACATTTGCCGTAGTATTGTCGATGGGTTTAACACATCCTGCAAAAGGGGGGCCTTGGCCAGAACCTAGTGGTATTTGGGGGGCCTTGTCATGGAAAAGTTTGGGAACCCCTGCACTACATGGTAGTATTATCTACATTACATTACATTTTTTATTACATTTTAAACCCAACAGTTGTGTCAGTATTTGACCCAAACATGGTTTGAAACAGATAACCCAATGGTGGTTGATATTGCACCGACCTATTGTTTATTTTAGCCCAATGTATTGTGTAGCCAGTTTTACCCAATAAATTGGATTATAAAATAATAATTTGTTGGGTTATTTGTTCAAAATGTTGCTTTGAACATTCTGGTATTATTAATTATTTTTTTTAATTATTATTTATAAATTCATTATTTATTAATTATTTTATAATAATATTGTACAGCTTACAAATATATTGAAAATGCTTTATATATATATATATATATATATATATATATATATATATATATATTTATATATATATATATTTTTTATATATAATTTTAATTATTTATTGCTTTATTTATTAAATTAAAAGTTGCAAACACTTCTGCTTTATTTTATTTATTATTGCAAACACTTCTATTATTTTAAGTTATTGGTGTTATTAATTATGTTTCAATTTATGATTTTATCCCAAAACTGCAGGATTGCTCCTCCTCCAACTCCAAATACTGAATTATATTTGTTCCAACATTTAAACAGACATTCAAAATGGAACTTAAAATACTTGTTCCCTACTCTCAGGGAACTGAGGTTACGTTAGTAACCGAGTACGTTCCCTTTCGAGAACATTAACTTTCTAATGCGTATAAGCTATACGCAGTGGGAACCCATTTTAAAACGCAGTGTTATTAGCTAGCGACTTCGCCCTGAACCATTACTTGAGGCTAAGTAGCCTTCAGGCTCGGGGCCGAGGCCTTTAGATACAGAGTACCCGTGCCTGCAGAGCAGGGACCTCTAGGTTATAAAATCTCACAAATGTGGACGGTGAGGACCAGCCTGCCGCCGCACAGATGTCTTCGATTGGTACACCACTGGACCAAGCCCTGAGAAGGCCGTGCCTCTAGTGGAATGAGCTTTAACACCTATGGAGCATTGAAGGCCAATGGAGGTGTAGGCTAGAGAGATAGCGTCTACTATCCATCTAAAAAGTCTCTGTTTTGTGACCGGCAAACGTTTAGTGCGGCCACCAAAACACACAAAGAGCTGTTCCGACTGTTTAAACTTGGCAGAGTGCTCCAGATAGATTCTGAGAGCCCTGACAGGGCAGACCAGATTCAAATTATTATCATCTTCCGATGGGGGAAGAGCTGATATCGCTATCACCTGGGCTCTGAAATTTTGGGTGTTGAGAGCACCTTAGGAACATAGCCGTGTCTTGGTCTGAGCACGACTCTGGAGTCGCCAGGCCCAAACCCAAGGTATGTATCGCTTACGGAAAACGCTTGCAGGTCGCTTACTCTTTTGACCGACGTCAGCGCTAGCAGGAGTGCGGTTTTGAGTGAAAGCGGTTTAAGGTTCGCCATCTGGAGTTGCTCAAACGGGGGTCCCCTAAGGGCCCTGAGGACCATGGATAAGTCCCAGGAAGTAACAGAGGGGGGCCAAGGCAGGTTGAGCCTCCTGGCCCCTTGAGGAAATGAATGACCAGGTCACTTGTCATTTGTCATGACCAGGTCAGGGCATAAGCTGGCACTCTGCGTTTCAGCCATCGCTGTAGGGGACGCATGCAGTAGGCCTAGTTGGAGTACTGACGACGCGGAGACCAAAAGGCCCAAAACCCTTTAAAACGTTCTGAGCGGCCTGTGAGAACCTGCTTTGAACGACGTCGCTAACTGCTGAATAGTAAGGGTGCGGTCTGGCGAGAGGCACGCTTTCATTTGTCTCGAGTCTATAACTGTTCCTAAGAAGACCGTATACTGGCAGGGAGAAAGTGTGCTCTTTGCAAGATTGATCCTGAGACCCAGGTTTCTAGATGGCTGAGGAGCCAGGATCTGTGTGTTAGCAACTTGCTCTCCGATTGGGCCAGAACGAGCCAATCGTCAAGGTAGTTCAGGATGCGCATTCCCCGTTGTTTCAGGGGAATAAGCGCTGCATCCATGCATTTCGTGAATGTACGGGGTGCCAGAGACAGACCGAACGGTAGGTACCGAACGTATAGGTACCGAACGTATATATTGATAAGCCCGCCCCTCGAAGGCGAATCTCAAGACTGGCCTGTGGTGGTGGACTATTTGGATATGAAAGTAAGCATCTTTCAGATTCACTGAGAAGAACCAATCCCCTGGGCGAATTTGAGCGAGGATTTGTTTGGTTGTAAGCATTCTGAATGGCCGTTTCATAAGGGCCTTGTTCAGGTGTCTGAGATCTAGAATTGGCCTGAGGCCGCCGTCCTTCTTCGGAACGAGGAAGTAGCAACTGTAAAAGCCCGACTCACTTAATGATGGGGGAACTGTCTCGACAGCTCCTTTCATTAGTAGGTTTGACACTTCGGTGCGAAGGACGCGAGCTACGTTGCTTCCCACTGATGTCTCGACTACTGCGCGAAAGCGCGGGTGTCTGCGAGCGAATTGGAGCGAGTAGCCACGCTTTATTGTTTTCATTACCCAGTCTGATACCCCGGGGATGGCCTGCCAGGCCTCAGCCCGTGTGGCTAGGGTGTGTCCCCATTTTGGGGTGAACTAATATGCAAGACTAGTTTTACTTTGCTGGGACATTTTAAAGTAACACTATGTAGTTTTTCAACCTTCATAATATATTTCCAAGACCCTTGTGATGGTACATCGACTTACAATAGGTTAAATTACATGTCTGCCATAGCCTGACATGGTCTGTATCGCTTTTACTGGCACTATGTAACTTCGGGTTTCGGGTAGTAACCGGAGCACAAAAAGAACTACAAAATTCGACTGCTTTACGGCATACATAGTTTTTCTTCATTTGTGATGTCTTTCATAAAATCATGCATCATAATCTACCTTGTCTGTGGCCATTGTTGATTCCAAAGCCGGTGCTGGATAAACAGCGAGCGTGCGCATGCGACAGTAGGCTGCGGTAGGCTAAATTATTTACGACAGCGGTAATGGACAATTCCGCTTCCAACCTGTAGGGCGACCGCAGAGGAAAAGTTCCTTGGTGTTGCTTTAAAAAAATATTGGGGACATAAATTATGAGTATACCCACTTCTCTCTAGGCACCACTACATCACTGTTAGTACTGGTAATAAGGTAACTACATGTGTAGGGTTAAGTTTAGGGATAGGTTCAGGATTAGTACCTAGTTATAATAACCCAGTTATTGTAATTGCTATAATATAAGTACATAGTAGGCCTATGCGGAACTGGACTAAAATTAAGTGATACCGTCATTTTTATACATTGCATCTCAATTAACATCAATGATTTTCCTTTAGGAAATTCCTGTGTAACATTTATATACGAATGAAGCCCAGAAACATTTTATTTATAAAGCTATTAATAGATAAATAGTACTCAGTATGAGAGTATCACACAATATACAGTTAGCCTACATTTTTTGATCGTCCTACGACCTTGAAATAAAATGACGGTGTGTCTTTGTTTTTATATAGTTTATCACTGTCTATGAACACACAAAAAAATCATGGACATGAGTGAAAAAAGACTAAATGGTCATAAAAATAATAAATATGAAAATACCCATTAAAAGTCTGATAAAAGTAAGTAACTATTCTTTATTTCTTTCCAACAGACTATGGTCATGCTCACACAGCAATTTTAAAAGAACCCAATAAAGGAAGATACATTGAAGACATTTTGGGGTAAACTAATTCCTTAAACTTATTTTTGTAGATTTTCAGAAGGTATTGTATACACCAGGTGAAACCAATATCTAGCCACATGCTTTTAAGAGGAACGACTCCAATAAATCTGAAAACGCCTCCACAGGCACAGTTCAACATCAGAACAGGACTTCTTTCTGACTCTGCTGAACCCAAGGTGCTTCATGTCACCGCTACACTACAAAATACTTATTTTCATCTACAAGATCGACTCCCGTCCTCTGTGTCTTTTTTTCTCATATGCTGTCGGGCATGTGTTTGGGTGTTGGTGGTACTCTTATGGTGTGATTTTAACTATTCTATTTCTTTATTCATTTTTAGATTGCTCAGGACTTTGGTAAATTATTCCCACATGCCAGAGAAAACGTTTTGATCTTTGGGGACATGCATCACAACGAATACTTGCATATTGCAAGGCTGAGAAGAGAGCTTTGGATCTTCTACCAATTCAGAGTAACTTTTTTTTTTGTTTAGAAAACCTGCATAAAAGACCTGTTTTCATGGTAAGTTGTAAAATTTTACATAATGTACTGACAAGCACACAGACAGACACACACATTTTTAGCAATACCATACAAGCAAGAGTACTGTAAAGACCCACCTCAGGCCATAGTACAGTATCTCTGCTACTGCAAGTATGCAGTTGTGATTGATGTGTAAATGCATTTACACACATCTGAGCATGTGAGGTAAAGACGATAAGCGCCTTTACAGAAGTGCTTCTGTGTCACTTCTGCAGTGTAAATTTGACATTAGACTCATAGAGTGTGATATAATCAGATACACGTCCACAAAAATCACAGCCTGCTGATATAGAGTCTAATGGCTCAATTACGAATGTGATATTGCTTTTATAGTTAACAACTTACACTTCATTTAATAAATCATTGATTCACACTACTCACATTACCCAACTCATTCTTCACCAACTACTAGCATAACAAAAAGAGTTAAAAACCCCCACGCTTAATTCATAGACTCACAGCCTGTCTGTAATGATGCAAACACCACTCTTGTAACACAGCAATCAATCAAATTGTTACATTACAAATATGAATCCATTGTTATGACACTAAGAAGCCAAATTAAAGATTGCTACCTGCCTTTCCCCTTCTTGTTTGAATATTAATTTATTGTTCATTCTGTTTAATGTAAAGACACTCTTGGAGACTCTTGGAGCATTAAAAACCTGCCAGATATCCTTCTTCCATTGCCATCCAAAATGGGTAGCAAGATGGTTCAGCTGATGGTCTTCTTACCAGGCAAAACAAGTATTTGTGGATTTGCAGCCTGTAAATACAGTACATCTTTTAACTTTTTTAAAGTGAATACAGTACTTAAATTATACATGGGTAAAAATAACTAAATATAGGTGGGTGTACCAAAACATTACAAATAATTATCTTAAGATTTATTAGATAGATTATGGTAGTTAATAAGGTATAATCTATAAAGTAGATTATGCTCTAGAATATATTAGGTAAATATACTATATTGTGTCAGGAAAAAAAAGTTATTGATATACTATGGTTTTATTTGTTAAGAGAATATATTTTATGTGACTAACTCAACCCAGCCAGCTTCATAATTATAATTTGATGTTTTAGATAAAGCAGATACATCTGTCACAATCACGTTAGTTTGGACTCGTTATGTTGTCATTGTCTGCATTCGTCACTCATTTGTTGTCACGAACACTAATTATGTTCAGCTGTGCACTCATCAATCACCATCATTATCAGTTCGGTGTCTTTATCAGTTCGGTGTCCGCCTCCAGTTCATGCCACACTCTTCACGAAGATGAAACGTCACGTGGAGCGCGTTGAGTTGTGTTTTTAGTGTTCTTGAGTTGTAGCCTATTTAGCAGATGCTGGCAAAATATAATAGGTCATCCGGGCATTCCATGCATACGGAAATGTAGGCATACTAAGCACAGTGTAGGCCTACATAGTCTACTGCATACTGCAAAAATAGTAAGAGTAGTATGATAGTAGGCCTATGCCATTTTCGAACACAGCCATGCAAAATGTGCATTGCTGGGTGTCATCCAGGTTTGAAAACCCCTGTAGGCTACTCGTATATCCTACAGTATACAGTAGTATACAGGATACTTCTTAATTTATGGATAAATTTGGACTTTCAGGGTCTTAAACGTTATAGTGTAGCCTATACCAGCCTATACCAGTGCATTCTAGATTTAGTCCATACTGTTCTGTAGGTGGATGAATACTACATTTATAAAACATACTAGATGTGCAATCTAAACGGCAAAATTAATGACTGTTTTCAGTGATCAAACATATCAAGTATCAAACATGTGTTCATCTTCTATTTCATTCAAACTCACAGCATTTATTGAGCCAATGTTATGTCGCACTTAGTCAGGCAGCCCAAACAAACAGACAGATTGCAAATATCACAGATAGATAGATAATGTGTTTTTCACATTGTTTTAAAGGGCCACACGTATAATTGTTTTACATTTACTGTCCACGATGATACTTAATACATACAACTTATTAATCTTTATTAGCTATTAGTGTTTTCCGATGCCTGAGGTACGATCGGGTACTGCTCTGGTAATGTTTTCATCAAGACAGCTATTAATGTGCTGTTGGTGTTTAGTACCATCTAGCGTATGAAGAGTGGAATTGCAACTGAAGTTTCAGTCAGTAGATGGTCTGTTATGCCATCATCATTATACTAGCCTTATTTAGCCAATTTATGTTAAAATATAAACTTTTATTTACATCGCCTACATTGAATCATTGGTATTTCTATAATTCCACGTCTTTGAGTTACAATATACCTTTTCATAAGTCCTTATATGTGAAATTTAATATGCTAATAAAATAAATTTAAATCCCATCTCTCATTTTCTCAAAATTCCTCTCCTTGCTATTCTCAGAGAGATTTATTTACTGAATAAGGCAGAAGATGATTTTTTACACTGAATATTTGTGTAGGGATCCACATTGTGAGCAATAATAGATTACTTTTTATTATACTACATTGTAGGCCATACTAGATAAGGCCACCTAGTGGCTCTGGTGATCAGAAACATCCTAACTCGGAATCCTATCTGTTTAGTAACAATGGTAATTTCACTAAGGATGTAGAATTTTCTCAAATCTTAAGACAAGAATTAAGAAGCTTCTGTAATACAGCCCCTGGCTTTATCACAGAGATTAATATCCAGAGTGATCATAAATACTGATTAAGTTCAAGTTGTGTGATGCTATATTTAATACAACTCTGCATTTACCACCTTCCTAAACTAAATGTGATGGCCACTTTCTGATCACTTCCCCAGCACAGAGAGAGCAGTGACAGAAAGATTCTGGTGCTCACATCTAAACAAACAGAAGCCCTACAAGCACTAGCACTTTATAAAAGCTCCCATTGACATTCCCAGATCACAAAATGCTGTTTGTATGGATGCTCAAACAGTTTAGATGTGATTACTTATGTTTTCCCTGGAAGGTGATTACTTTGCTACTCTTGGCAGCCATTGTCACAGTCTGGTGCTTCCCATTCATGCAACCGGACCACTGGCACAAAGGAACGAAGTGCTCGATTGATGACAGTCCTCAGTGGGCCAAAGGAAGACATTAAAACTACTTGTATGGAGCTCTTTCAGGAGATTAACTTACTATGAGGGCTACCTGCCATGGACCCATTGCTTGTATTCACCAAGCCAGTACAAAGGCCTTTATTTTTTAGCCAAGGCCACAGCTGCATGAAAGCCAAGACTGAATAGGGTAATGACCACAAAAAACAACAAACCTCAAGTGTGTAAAAATAAAGTGCCTTCTTAGATGTAAGGCTCCTTTCAGAGGAAGGTGATTCCACCATTGAGGATAGCAAATACCACCGGTCTAATTAATTTCAGAGCAGTGGTGTTGTAAGGAAAGACGGCATAAAGGAACAACATAGACTTTAATTAAATCTCCCTATCTGACAAGCAGCCCTGAAACATACACATCACATGGCCGGTCTAGCAGGAGGTGTCTGACTTGCTGTCTGTCTGGGCCCCAAACATACGACAGATCGAGCACAAAGACTGCAGACGGAGACAGAGCGGCATTACAGAAGATTTACACTGACTCGGCAGTTATAAAACATGAAAAAGAAGAACAAATTTAAAGGAATTATGACATTTCTGGCTACATAACATCAATCCACCACATATGTATTTAGCTATTTACATAAATATACTTTAAAAAAAAAGACCAGTGATAATGATGTTGTAGTTGAGATCACCAGAAGAAGAGCACCAAAGGGTTGATCAGCAGGATTAGTGCAGGTCACCCTTCACCCCGTTACACATAAAGACTATATGGAGAGCTTTGTGCCAGCACTCAGAAGTCCATCAAAGCCCCATTCGCTGTGTCCAACCTCCTGGAGGGAGTGCCCGACCACCCTGGCCTCAAAGAAAACACTGCACACTATTTTGGACAATAGTGATAGTGTCTGTTTGAGAGTGAGAGAAAGGAGGGAGCGCCTCAGAGGCCAGTAAGAACGCATGTGTGTGCACATTGAGGTGAAATTACGCCATTATCTCACGGTTGTAGCCGAGAAAGCAAGGCGACTGAATAGAGTCTTCTTGAAGACGCAGCACCACGTAGAGCGAACCAGAGGGAGGGCCTGGGTGCTTTGCTCGTGCTTACTGAGTGGAAATGCTCTGACAGGTGTGCCATTGTACGAGTAAGGGTGTGGGAGCGTTAAGAACGTTCCAGGGGAGTCTCGTGTCTGCTGGTAATGTGTTTATCACCAGTGTTTTTTTCTTGTGTCTCTCCTCCTCCTGTCTACTTCCGCCATCCCCTCAGGAACTGGTTGAAAAGAGAAAGCCTCTCTTGCACAGTTGGCTGGACCTCTTCTAATGAGTCAGACAGGCAGCGCAAGTCACCATTCAGACCCACAGACAGGTCAGAGAATGAGCAGAGAAGGAGGTAAAAATGGTGTGAGAGCAAGAACGAGAGCCCTATACGTGACAGAAAGCAGGAAGCGGTGAATAGTGACCATGCTCCAGGAAGCACTAAAGGAGTTTGGATCCGTTTAGGCCCTAGGTCTCGATCGGCCTGATTGGATGTATGCTGGATGAAGCTGTGGGTAAGAGCAGGTAACTATCTGTTTGCTTCACTGTTGAAATATCTAGCTTCCTGACTGGTATTCCTCATGTAGTTTTCAGACATTGATCCAATGATACTCTACAATTAGGCCTAAAAGCAATGCTTAATGGATTGACTGACCAAATTCAAAACTTTAGCAGAATACGAAGATAGAATTAAAACAACTCTTTTGGTGACCTCCTAAACGTAATTTTAATTAAATATCAAGGTATTTGATCAACAACGATTCCAGTTAATAACGCTGCAGTTCTACATGTGGCCACTGGATGTCAGGGTTAGCTCACCGCAGAGACGCGTCTTTCTCGCAGCCCCTTGGGGAGTTTTAGCGAGCGCACGTGGTGTGACAGCTTCCCTAGGAAGTTTGGGTGACATTTGCTTCACTTAATGACACAAGCTAATTAATCATTAGCGATCCCAGAGGTATTCCTTTTAGAGAGGCTTTGTCGTGCCTGCTCCCAGCAGGAGGCCGCAGCCCCAACATGTTATGTATGCATATGTTTAATTGCCGTGTTCCACACTGAAGACATTTTAATTTTCTACTGTTTATATGTTCGGATTGGACTCGAGTTGTTGTTCTCGATTGCCAGCCTAAATAAGCCATATAATATTAAGTGTCTGTTATGTCATACATTTGTGAGAGTGCCATTTAAGCAACTGAGCTCAACATATAGGCCTAGCCTACACTCTTAAAAATAAACGTTCTTTGGCATTGGTGGTTCCGTGAAAAACCTTTAACATCGATGGAACCTTTCCATTGCACAAAAGGTTCTTTACAAAAAGACAATTTAAAAATGTTCTTTTGATTATTAAAATGTTCTTCACGCTAAGAAAAAAATGGTTCTTTTAAAAACTGATTGCTGAAAGGTTCTTTGGAGAACCCAAAGAACCTTTCTTCTATGGCAATGCTGTGAAAAAACCCTTTTAGAACCTTTATTTTCAAGTGTGTATCACTAATATGCAGGGAAGAACTGACAGTAGATGGTTTACTAGATTACTTTGTTGTCATATCTCGGCCTAAAACATGGGTGCTTTGCTCTGTGAGGTTGTGTTTTCAGAGTTTGCTGAGTTGAGGCAGACATCATTACCCATTAAAAGTTCAATTTAATCTTGAAAGAGGGTGCCAGTAACTCCAATCTGGCTGAAACTAGAAATGTGCAGAAAAGTAGTACAAAATAGTTTGAAAGTTCTTGGAGCTTCTCTCTTTATGAGTTCTGGTGGAGGACTCCGCTCATTTGTGTATCTATGAAGATAGGCATCTGAGTCTTATTATTTTCAATATGTTTCTATTATTTATCTCATAAGCAGGCTGTTTGTTAGGGGTTGTCTTGGAGAGACCTGACCTTCTGGGGTAAAGTAGCTTTAAAGCATCATCCTTGACCTAGAAGAGACAGGTCAGTCATCTACCATAATATATAGGCGCCGATCCCCGATGGCCGAGCACCCATGGAAAAAAACGAGATATTCTCCATTCATTTTAACCAATAAAACAAAAATAAAAAAAAATCAAATGAGATTCGGGAACCTCTCTGATTTGTGGATCTCACATCGGGTCCCGGTGGTTTGTAATACACACAATTCGACCATTGTATTTAGCATTACAACATACCGACCTGATACAAAAGCTTGTGCTTTCTGTTTTTTGCACAATGATACATTTCATTTCAAGTAATTAACTCCAAAATTAAGTGTGGGCACCCACTGGCAGAAACATAAATTGGTGCCTAAAATGAACCATAGTGCTTGGTGTAGTTTTCTGTGCACCTCTCCTTTGCAGGCATCTGTTACTCAGAACTGAATTGAGAATACATTTCTGACTTTAAATTGAGGAATTAAGCAAATATAATGCAGAATTGCAATTTGAATTGGAATATATGAAAATAGAATTAAATGAATTGAACTGTAATTTTGATTTGACAAATAAGTTTAAATCCTTAAAGAGTTATAGCCATAAAGACTGGATGGATAGAAAGATAGATAGATAGATTGGTAGATTGATTTCTCTGGTAAAATGCTGTTCCTGGTCATCATACCTTTCTGTCTGCCCCTAAAAGAAGAAAATGTGTTTTCAATATGCTCACTCTGCAAAACTGGTAGAGGGGCTCATCAATAAATTCATATTTTTAGCTTTGTAAGCAAACCCCCCTACTGATCATGGCACACTATGTCCAGCTGCTACTGGCAGGAGAAGAATGCCAAAAAAACAATTAATCAGTCATGTACTCTTTGTCTACTCTACACTTTTTGTGAATGAATTGCACATTTTGACTTTAATGTCAAGATTTTTCACAACTCCAAAAAGTTGTTTCCATACTCTCCATACAATGTCACCTTTTGGTGTCTGCCATTTTGTGAGTGTTGGGCCGAGATGCAGCGGTATACTTATTGTGCTCTAGCTCTTACATGTGTGCTGACATAGAGGAAAATGAATTATTCTCTTTCATAGCCATCTCATCATTAATATGCAAAGGAGAGCTAGGCCTTTCCCACTCTGCCAGGTGCCATTTAACATCACTTGGATGTATAAGGACTTCTTCATATTCACTTAAATCAGGGGAAGATTTAATTCCAGCACAGACAAAAAGTAATTAAGCTGCTAACTAGCAACACTTTTAGGGCATGTTTCACCAAATAGCTTCAGCGAGTGGGGGACTTGCATTGTACATTAACAAATCTAATGAAGCACTTTTAAAAACAACAATACTTCATACTTAATTTATTAGAAATAGGCTACACAGGGAAGTTGATGTCCCAAAGGACTACTAATAAGGTGTATAATGCAATCCCAAAGTAAAATGCCATTTGATTTTTCAATTCACAATCAAAGTGGTCCACTTGGCGAAGTCAAAAAGTCAGCACTTCAAAAGTTCTTCATTTTATCTTTCTTCACTCCTCATTCATATCTATTCTTTTGGCATAATGGAGTCAAACCACACCTGGTGCCAACAACCTGACATGCCCTAAGTGTCTGTGAGCCCACCCGTGGCAAGCCGGATGGAGGCATTCAAACAAATCACCATATTCGAGGACCTGGAAGTTCTGCCGCCACAAGCACAGGAACACCTCATTCCCTGGAGAGCTTCATCTGGAAGCTTTCAGACCCTCCCTGTCTCCTCAGCCAATCATTGGGTCATCTCCAATTACGCGACATTCGGGCACAACAAGGTGCGGTGCCTCAGAGTTACCTGCCCCCTCTCGGTTGTTTGTGCCCAGAAACATATTTACACATGCACGCTACATGCGCTTACGTCTCAGCGGGAGGCCACCCTGAGACACATCAAGACGAGTAAGGCTTATCTCGAACAGTGGAGCCTACATGTCCCCGCATGACACACACAGTCAGCGAGCAAAGAGCCTGCTTATCAACGATGAATCAACATCATTGCCTGTCAAAAGTTCAATTTAAACTTGAAAGAGGCTGCCAGAGACTCCGATCCTGCTGATACTAGAAACGTGTGAAGCAGTTATGAAATAGTTCGACACTTTGCAGAGCCCTTTCCGGCGGAGGCCTCCATTCACTCGGCATCTATCAAGCTTGATGCGTGAAATCACCTTTTGGAGTCAGCAAGTGGGGAAATTTGTAACGGAGCCCTGAAGGATAGCTTATTTACACAGTTGTTTATGGTTAATCAAAGTGCAGCAAACTTTCACTCTCTATGGCATTGCCGCCTTTTAGCAGTGGCTCTTTCAAGATATTGTGGGGTGGGGCATGGTGTTGGGTGTGATTCTCTATCTTTGGGAACCCCGCAATTACATCTGGCACAACTCTGCATGAAGTAACGCTTCATAAGCCTTTGTGCGACCATGCTTTGAAGCGCCCGGGCCCTCTGTAAGTTGGCTTTTTGTCTCCCTCGTATCCCCCTTTCAACCCCCCTTTCCACCCATTGGAGACAGAAGACAGAATGCGATGTGTCGTCTTTGCTTGCCGCACAAAAGCTCAGTGCATTTGACACACCTTGGCCAGCACAAAGGATAAAAAGCGAGGCAAGGCTTGGACACGCAGGATGCCGCTGCTAGGCCCGATAAAGACGCTTCAAAAGTCGAGCCATGAGGAGCCAGGGCCCTCTTCTTCTCGCTCTCTTTATTTTTTCCCAAGACCCTGCAGTGCCAGAGAAAGAAAGAAAGAAAGAAAGAAAGAAAGAAAGAAAGATTCAAATTTCAGCCTTAATATATTGATAGACACATATCTGAATGCAAATAGAGTTGAATAATGGTAAAATGGGATAGCATGGGAATTCTGATGCATGTGTGTATCCATGAGTGTAGATGTGTGAACAGAGATCAAATTTCCATTCAAGTTCAGTAAAAACTGAAATCACCGATATTAGTCAGTCAGTGTTCATTAAGAAACCCAGGAATATTTTACTCTTTACTCAGCATGAAAATTAATCTTATTGATTTTATTGTGAACAATTCTTCCGTGATGTTTTATATTTTAACTTTTTTGTCTTTTGATCTTCCGGTGAAACGTCAGACTTCTCTGTAGGAATGTATGCCAGACTTCTCCAATCATTTAGTCATTTTAAACCACAACCCTCCACAATTGTCTGCAAGCTCACATTCATTTTTGAGTGCAACATACACGTCAAAATTCATTTAACAACAGCTGGTCAGAAAGTGCCAGCGCTAAATTTTTCTTTTACACATCGAAGTACATCACAACACTGAAAAAAAGATGTCACTACTTACATTACATCACAACTTAAAATTTGTTGTCATGACAAACTACTGTGGCGCCCTAAATTTTAAAAGACTGTAAAAGTGATTATTTTTTAAACAGCTCTACATCTCAAATTATAAATGTTTTTAAATAAAGAATTAAGGCAAGGGCTGTTATAAAATAATAACCAAAATGCTGGGAATTGATCTTAACTTGTGTTGAACCTTGAATATTCCATTAATAAACATACTAAATATTTTGAAATTTAAAAATATGAGGATCAGGTTTAGGGTACGGGATTAAAAATAAGTCAATGGAAAGTCACCACCATGATAAAAAGTGTATTTAATTGAAAGAAGGGAATAGGGAAAGCATGGCTATTCAAATGATGGTTAATGGGCTGCCCTTTGACTAACCTGTATTCTGGACTCATAGAGCCAATGAACCCTACACTACACTACACTGCTGGCATCGATTGGTGGGACAGAGAGAAAAACTCTATATTACAGTAACGTTCTACCCGATCAATCTGCCTGGCCTGTCAAACTCTCTCTAAGGGGGTCCCATCCAAAGACAGAGTGACATTGCGTGCCATCACAGGCATCATGTGATTCATTATAGTCAACAATGGAAAGCACAGTTTATCTTTGTGAATGTGTTTGTGTACATATGCATACATGCGTAGGGGAGGCCGGGGACTGCTTTTGTTAGAAACACAGGCATACTTATTGTACTATATTCTTATCAGTATTTTGTAAGTATATGTTTAAACAGTAAATGATCTATGCCTTTTATCAGGAAAGAGGAAGAAAAACTAGATGAACAATATCAAGGTTTACATATTTTTTTTATTACTTTAAGATTCTTAAGAGTTTCCTCAAAAAATAGCATTGTGTGAAAAACATACTGATATTTAAGCTAATTTATTAATTACAATTTCGTAAATTTCTCTTCCTGTCATTTCAATTTCAACTTCCTGTAGGGCGTGGGCGTTTGAACTGAAAGACAACCAATCCGTAAATTCCGAATTTTGAGTTCTGTCCTACCATTTTGAATCTCACTGCAGATACAAAATAAATGGCAGTTTCGGTGGAGAGAAAGATCAATAGTGAATAAATGTTGGACTGTTCCTGTATTTCTCCAGAAAGGTTTTTTGTAGGTGTACTAACATTTAAATTCATAATTTGATACTATGCACTTATTATAGAAATGTTTTTACATTGTCCTTATATTATTATAATTACCTGCATGTGATTTGATCTGTAATTAATTTCTGTAATTACAGCAACAATTACACTGTTGACCTGTTCCTAACTTTACCCATATCCCACCTCAATAGCAGCACAAATGTTTTGCAATACAACATCAACACAATAAACACATTGTACTTGTTTTTTTGTTGTTGTTGATGTAAGTACATATTAAAATATGTTTTTGACAATTCTTTGTCTTGAAAGCTATCATCACTATGAACTGCCGTTCTATTTTTCAAAGACTCTTCTTTTGTGTTGCATGGGAAAATAGCATACAGGTTTAAAACAACAGGGTGATTGACAGAATGAGTGACATAATGAATTAGTTTTTTATTCCTTTTAATTTAGAGCCATGTTATTTAATAAGTTGATCGAACTGCTAAAAATTCAGTCAGATAAGATTTACCACTTTTTTCTACTTCTAATTCCCCTCTCCCTCTGTTTCCCTGTCTTTCTCTCTGTCTCCCTCTTCTCTACTGAAACAGATGGCAATTTATGCTGAGCACAATCAGGACTATTCAGCGTTGGGTAGGCTGGTCCTCCCCACAGGAGTGAGGCCCAATCACAGTCCTAATGAACACATTGAGAGCTGTCTGCTCCAAATGAGTCCCAGTAGGAGCCGGCCCACAGGTACCCCCTGCCCGCTGGCATCACCACACACACGCGCGCACTGGCACAACACAGCACAGAGCTTCTCTAGCAGCATTTAATTCAATCAAGATTCTTATCTCCAGCTGCCAGCATTCCAAAAGAGGAAAAAACAACAATAGGGATATAAGTTACATGCAGCAAGTTGTGGATTGACAGATCGTATTTGTACATGGGAACACGAATTAACAAATGTGCAAACAAAAATTTCTTGGGACTCATGAGTGGAACTATTACATTTACACATGTTCTCATGAGTCTCAAAGCTGCATTTGAGTCAATGAAGTGACACTTTTTTTTCCCCATCTTATTTATTCATTAAAATGCAGTTCACAAATAATGACTGCATATATTCTATGATGAGCATGTTTTTAATGTCAAATTCATGAAACATTTGTGAGTTTAGTATAATATTGTATTATTATTTCTTTGAAAGAAAATTAGAGAGGACCCCTGTAGGCCCTTGTGACTTTGTGTCGAGGACAATAAGATGCTTAAAATATCAGATAATATAACCTTTTTATGTAAAAAAAAAAAGAAAACTGTAAAAACCTGTTAATTGAATAATGGAAATTTCCTAAATATATAAGGGTGGATATTGTAATAAATCTAGCCTTAAATTGTCACAAAACTGCTCCGAGACAGGGTTGAGGATCCAAACGGAGATATTTATTAAAGTTAAATCCATAGACGTAATCCAATGTAGGTCCATGTAGTGGAGGCCTGGCCTGGTCCATGTAGCGGAGGCAGTACTGGGGAGTGAGGCAGATCAGAGAGCCAGGGAGGAGCGGGCAGAGTAGGTGGCCAGGGCAGAGCTGACGGGATGACCACCACAGCCGGTACTGATGACCCCCACTGCGGTCTGGGCAGGCAGAGGGTTAATTAACGACCTCAGTAGTTGCATTAGGAGAGACAGGAAGCTCAGGGGCGAGCTCCATGGTTGCATCAGGGCAGAAAGGAAACTGGGGACGACCACCATGGTTGTGTCAGGACTGGCAGAGAGTTCATTGACGACCTCTGTGGTCATGATAGGACAGGCAGGGAACTCAAGGGCAACCTCCAAGGTTGAGACAGGAAAGGCAGGGAGCTCACGGGGCTGGAGCCAATACAGGACTGAGCTCTGGGGCTTGAGCATGTTTTGGAGCAGACTCATGGGCTGGAGCGGGCTCAGGAGCGGACTCATGGGCTGGAGTGGGCTCAGGAGCGGACTCTGTAAGAGCTGAGAGCATGTGTGCAGCCCAAACACACAAAATGGCCACTGCCATTACGGGAAGTGCAGCTGCAGCCTCTAAGGTGACTAGACTTAGGACAACTGGGCTCTGAAGTGTTGAGACTAACAGGAAGCCAGCCGCTCTCACCGATATCAGCAGTGGGACCGCCAAGCTAGATGCCAGACTTACTCTTATAGGGACCATCTTAATGACTTCATGAGCAATGTTCATAACGACTGGAAACTCTAGCATGGCACCCATGATGGCCGGAGACTCTGGCGTGGCGTCCATGATGGCTGGAGACTCTGGCGTGGCGTCCAGGACGGCTGGAGACTCTGGCGTGACGTCCATGACGGCTGTAAACTCTGGCGTGACGTCCACGACGGCTGTAAACTCTGGCGTGACGTCCACGAAGGCAGGAGACTCTGGCGTGACGTCCACGATGGCTGGAGACTCTGGCGTGACGTCCATGATGGCTGGAGACTCTGGCGTGGCGTCCATGATGGCTGGAGACTCTGGCGTGGCGTCCATGATGGCTGGAGACTCTGGCGTGACGTCCACGAAGGCAGGAGACTCTGGCGTGACGTCCACGATGGCTGGAGACTCTGGCGTGACGTCCACGATTGCTGGAGACTCTGGCGTGGCGTCCATGATGGCTGATGACTCTGGCGTGACGTCCACGACGGCTGGAAACTCTTGGCGTGGCGTCCACGAAGGCAGGAGACTCTGGCGTGGCGTCCAGGACGGCTGGAGACTCAGGCGTGCCGTCCATGACGGCTGGAGACTCTGGCATGGCATCCATGATAACTGGAGACTCTGGCGGGGCATCCATGATGTGAAGAGGCTCTGGCATGGTAGCAATGTTGTGAAGAGGCTCAGGTCTTGGGAACACCGGACTGGAAAGTGCTGAGTGCACAGAACTTGCCACCATCAAAGCTGGAAGTGCTGGAGATTGTGATGGGCCAAGCTCTGTGGGGTTCGTTTAACCCATGACAATAAAAGACCTTCAAAACTGCATTACTCCAATTTACACAGCTAGCATAAGCACAGACCTGGGCAGTGTAATCCTCAATGGTACAAGTACCTTGACGAAGGAATAGAATTTCTTCTGCTGGATCTATGTTTGGCGAAGTCTTCTGTCACGAAACTGCTCCGAGAAACAAGGTTAAGGATCCAAACGCTGATATTTATTAAAGGGTAATCCAAAGACGTAATCCAAAAAGGCAAAAGGTCAGGGTAAACAGTCCAAACAATAAGAGTCTAAGGTGCTGTTTACATGACACCGTTTTCAACTAAAAACGTACAAAATTGTATGCGTTTTGGGTGTTCGTTTACACGACAATGGCATTTTGGGTGCCTGAAAACGTGAAAATGTAAACAACATGCATGTCTGCGTGTAAACAACAAAAACGCGAATCTCTGAAGACGATACCATCATGCACATGGGTATTACGTGTTTAATCTGTAGTGTTTCATCGCCATCTAATGGCCTGGCAGCAGAATACAGGGTTTTTCGTTGTTTTCACGGATCTGTGTGAATGGGGATTGTTTTTCACTGTACGTGGAAAACTCAAAGAAAAAATGTCTCTATGTTTTAAGCATATCGTTGTTGTGTAAACGTACCCTAAGGCACAGGCAAACAGAAATCCAGGACAACAGGCCGAAGATCAAAACCAAGACACAGGAAACCATGATACAAGGGTCCAGAAATGCAGTACAGACACATAGAAGACTTTGCAAAGAATGACTGAGTTAACTGGGTTTATATAGGCTGGGCTTAACAAGATAAATTAGACACAGCTGTAAGCAATCAGGCATGATGAGTCCAGGCAAAGGGTTCTTGGAAATGTAGTCCATGTAGGAAGTGACAATGGTCTGGGGAGGAGTACCCTCTGGTGGATATGCAGGGCACTCTAACTGGTGATCGTGACAAATTTCAAATACTGTTAAACCGTTTTAAAGTGAAAACCCATAAACTGTAAAATTTTTAATTATCCTGTTCTGGCACTATTCTTTTTTAAATTTTCTGAATACAAAGAACTCAATAAATGTTTTAAACTAGATTTTCCAATTTCTTTATTACATTCTTGTACATCATTGACCCATTTACAGTTACTCTGTTACTCTAGGTTTTTACTCAATCTTAGCATGTTGGCTTGCTCTCTACCTGTCTTCCATATGCATAGAGTGGTGGGTGGGCGAAATGGCAAAAATATCAAATCACGATTTTTTTCAGGAAAATCACGATTCATGATTTTATCACAATTCTTTTTCATGTTGGTTTTACTATTTTGCAAGTGACTGAGCAGTACAGCCAAACTAATTTCCCTATTTTAAAAACAAAGCCTTACAAGATAACAAAATGTATAATAAAAAAGAATGGCTGACATTTAGGCTAAAGTAGCGAAGATAAAACTCTTTGTCATTATTTTATCTTTGTTATTAAAAAATAAGAACAAATATACACATTACATATTTCAACATAATATACAATATACAGTGCTTTATTTTTTTTAACAGTAGCATTCATGTAAGAAATTGAATGAACAATAAAAATAAAACACTCTATAACTGTATAAATTATACATTGATTATTATTAAAGCTACTGTATTAAAGTTCTTTAGTCAAGAACAGTGAGTGATTTTCTCTTTCTCTTTTGTTGTTGTATTAACATTAAAGGGATAGTTAAAAAAACATTTAAAAAATCTTCATTTACTCTTTCAAGTTGTTTTAAACCTGAATGAGTTTCTCTCTTCTGTTGAACATAAAAGTTATTTTGAAGAATGTGGGTAACTAATCAGTTGTTCTATAGTAGCCTGCATTTTTTTGCACTCAGAAAAAGCGCATGTCAGAACAGCACTGTAATGAAATGTTTAACCAGGAAGGCTTTAAAGCACATGCAAATAATGAACTTTCATTGTTGAGAATAACTGCAGTGTCCCGTGAGTGTTACTGCTACGTTAACAAGAGATGTGAATATACGTCGAGTTGTACAGTACAGGCGTCAGAACTGCAACTGATAGAATGCACTGTAGCACGATACCACGATATTTCTTCAAAAGCAGATCGTGGAGACATTTTAATCATCCACGATAAAAAAATTGGTGATATCGTACACCCCTATATGCTAGTACAGTATGAATTGGAAATTCATGTGGTTGGTCTCTGGTGCACACTTCTCCCATCTGTCAGTCTGGCTGCATGTATGTCTGTGTGTGTGTGTGTGGGGGATGCTTTGCCTGCTTTGTTGTGCTCTTTTGACTCGCCAATTTATTTCACCGCATACACGGACTTCAACAAGAAGAAACTCCCTCCAACATGCAGAAACACAAAGACAGGAGAGCAGATCCCACACAGAGTGGTCGAGATCCCTCACACATCAATCACTCCTACACTTTTGCCTCTTCTTGTGCGTCCATCACAGAGGTTGACAGGAGCGCTGCCCCTCACTCTACCCCAATCTGCACCTGAAGAGCTTGTGGGTAAAGCCTGGTGCCTTCTGTCGCATGTCAAAACCCCACTGGGCCTGCAGGACTGAGGAAGTGCAAATATCCTCTAATGGCCTTGATGCAGATGGATGCGTCCATGACAATAGCCCCCGTGCTGGCGCTTTTTGTCAGCAGCCAGTAGAAAGGCCATCACAATAACTCAGCAGAATTATGCATGTAGGGAGGTGTCTTTCTCATGCTAAAGTCGGCCGAGAATGGACGTCTCATTTCGGCAGGCCTTTTTCTCTTAACATGTCTTAGAAGTCTTAAAGGGACTTCTGCTGGGACAATGTGTGTATAATTGGATAGAGGGGTCAATTTTGGGCTTACCCATCGACTAACATCTTGGTTGATGAATGGTGCTTGAGTTTTTTTTCAAAGATTGACAAGGTGCCACTGAAAAGGTGGATGAGTCAGGCAAGTTGGCAACTGACGTTGTGCGGCACTGTAGCATTTAATAGCTTCCCCTTTGGTCCCCTGAACATAAAGGTTTCGCTCCAACCAGAGGTTACATAATGAAAATCACACCTGTCTTTGTGTGGCGTTCCTGTTCAAATAGCGGCGTAAATGGGATCCTCCTGACACACAGCAGGGTTGTGCGCTTGTGTCTTCAGCCGGCCAGGCTTCACGGTGCCCTGTAGAGTGTGGTCAGTGCAGTCGCGTGTTTTCGCAGTAATATAAAACCAGGAAGCCTTTGAAACCTAATGAAAGCCTCTGGAGAAAGAGGTTGGCGGTCCTGCGTCACTAGGACACTTGGAGTGTTTTGTTCAGACTTCCCGCGGTAGGTCAAAGACTTGGACACTTGGACCTTCTGCAGCTGCGGGGTCCGTACTGGTCTTCTTGTGAGCAGCCCACGGGACCAGTGCTTAACGCTGATCCTAACCAAAGCTACAGGACTGATTGATTTGTAATTTATTACAACAACTGAATGTATGTCTGTACACTTGATTAATGATCTCTGGTTTTTAATATGAAAGCCTGTGACTTAATATCCTACAAATGTGACTTAGTTTCTCCTAAATGAGACTTTATAGCTTACAATTCTGACTCTATTTCTCATAATTGCTATTTTATATCTCACAATTTTGACTTTTATATCTCATAGTATGACTATATATACTACAAATGTGACTTTGTCTTTTATGACTTGATTTCTCACTTGACTTTCAAAATTCTTTTTTATTTTATTTTTTACGCTAAAATGCCTTCCACAGTTGAAAAATAAATAAAGAAAAAAGTAAGAGTATCATTTTTCAGAGTTTCTGGCAATTTTGTAAACACTGTTGCTACATGTGTGAAAGAGGAGCAGCATGTTCTGGTCTTGATTAGAGGTCCAGCAGTCGAAGCAGAAAGGGAAAATCACAAAACCCCTCTCTTGCACTTTCAGATAGGCTTAGCATTTACAAGCTAACAAGATGGCGCACACTGCGGTATTCACACACATGACAAGGATGCTGTTGTATTTGTTATTAAAAAAAGGAGGGCCAGGGACGATGCAGGGCCAATTTTGTCTTTGAACAGTGGAAAATCCAATCTTGTGTTATTTTGACACACTTCCAAAGTTTATGGATTTTCCTGTGTGGTAAAATTGGGTATAAAAGATTTTAGTGGCACACATTGTGTGAAACAAATGTTGCAATGTTTGCACAATGCCGGTGTCCTCATGTGAGGTCTGGCCTCAGGTGGTAACTTCTGAGAACTGCATCATTAAGCTACTGTAAATTAAAAGCTGACTGTGGTTTTTCCTGTACTTGTCATAAACTTTTTCTTTCCCTGTTACTTTGCTATTTAATCGTAGTGAAATAAGATAATGGTTCAGTTAATCAACAAACACAATTTAATTAGTTAATTTATAACATTAGCAGATGCATATATTTCATGCAACAATATTATGTGCATTAAAAGTCCAATAAGTGACTAATGTAAAAAAATAAATAAAAAAAATTGAGAATTGTAATTGGAAGGTGTCAACTTAATCTATTTGACTGGAAGACCAGCCAACAGTCATTACTTTTCCAAGCACCCATTCTTGATCTTTTCATGCTTATCTTTTGCGAGATTCTCCTGATTTTTCAAGACATTTTGTCAGATTAAAACCGGCTGCCTCCGGTTATTTGGAGATCCACAGGTATCTATGGAGATGCAGGCCTGATCTCTCCATATCTATGCGAATATTGATGGGAAAAGGCTCTGTTGAAGTCTAGGCACTGACTTTATCTTATCACTTTATCATACTCTGCATGGCAGCATAGCTGCATGCTGCTATAAGTGCTGCCAGTCTCCTTTACTTTCATCAAGAAACATTATATATTGCTTTTATGGGTTTTTAAATGTACACTTGAATAAAATTTAACACTTATTAAGGTTTTCTTCGACTATATTAAAAACAACAACAACAAAAAAAAACCTGACCTGACCTGACCTGGTCTATAGTCCAGACAGTAAATCTGGGTCAGTCTAACCCCATCTAACCCCCTGCTTGTTCCTTTAGCCTCTTTGTCTCCCTTTAACCCTTCTACCCCAGCATGATCATTTCTTATCATGTATTTATTTGTTTAATCCACCCCTCCCCCCGACAACTCGGCTGCCCACTCCATTCCCGCCCCCCAAACCCAACCCAGGAAAGCCCAGAGATGCTGCACAATTGGCAGATGTCTCCTCGCCAGCCTCGGAATTCCATCCGGGGGTGATCATGCACCCTTCATCTCTCTCTGTCCCTCACAGGCTCAGATGTGGCCATCCTGCCCCAGTCGTGCACACACATTATAAATAATGAATGCATTAGCATGCGTGTCTTTTTAGGGATGTGTTTGCTGGGGTGGGGGGAGGATTTATTCCTTAATTCATTATTAATCTACCTCATGAGCTAAAAGGAGTCTGCCTGCTGCCTGTGCCTGTAGGCCTCGGCTAAACCCTACTTTAGGGGGTCTGGCTTGCTGCAGCCTAAACATCCCCCCTTCTTTTTGCTATCCTCATCGTTCAGCTAAAACCCATCCTTACCCCCTGTCCCATCCCACTCATTCCACCCGTCTTCCTCTTATTCTTCAATCTGGTGCTTATCTAGATGTATTTAAGTAGCTTTTGATAGGAACAGGTACTGATTGTTTGGGAGACAGCAGGCTGATTTGGCAGAGGAGGGGCTACCTAGATACAGCGTCTGCGTTTCAGCTTTCTATCATACAGTCTAGAGTTGTTTTTTTGTTGTTGTTGTTGTTGTTAAAGCTGTACTGATAGCCGGAAGCCTATTGACTTTGAAGTCGCTGTTAGTGCCATTTGGTTTGAATGAGGGGATGGGGGCGGGGTTATCTGATGGTTAGGGGGCTCACAAACCCTCTGTTTTGATCACAGAGGAATGATGTCCCATATATGGGGGGTGCATAAGGATACATGCTATTTTTAGACTTGATTACAGCACAATTATACAGCATATCTTAGTGTTGTGATGCAGGAATAATGAAATGAATGAGCACTTGCCTGCAGCAAATCAGTGTGTGAATGTGTCGGCATGATTGTAATCATAGATGGGATTAAGACAGTGTATCTCAATTGTACAAAATGGCATTCTACAAATTTTATTGATGTTTTACACTGATAATGCATTCAGTATATGCTTTCTGATTTTGTGTGTGTGTGTGTGTGTGTGTGTGTGTGTTTGTGTTTGTGTCCTCCTCTCATGCCACTAGGGTGCACTGCTTGCTATGAGCCATGTCCAATCATAGCGCCCATAGCATATCCATAGTTAGAGGGATAGAAAATGTGCAGTCACACACATCCAGTCACTTTGTAGCATGTACACAATTTCTGTTCCTGCAAACATGCATACTCCTCCTCCTTGCGCCCAGAAACCAGATATCAGCTTCACTTTGTCACCTAAAATGAACATACATAATCACGTTTCCTTGAAACACCATGATACTCATAAATATAACTGACCCAGATAACAAAAATGTCAAAATGAGACAAATATCACAGTGTGAGCTATACTTTCATTCTTGCATGTATTTTTGTCTTTCTCTTTGCTTTTTCTGTCTCTTTCTCTTCTCTCTTGCCATGTGTGCTTTGGGAGAGAGCGCCATACTGAAGGGAAAAGATTCCAAAGTGAAGCATTGCTTCCTTGAAAAGCAATGGTGCATATCTTTCTTTTGTACACGGGATTCTCTTTTAACTTTGTTGCCTAATGTGTCACTCTCTCACTCAAGTAAGAGCGTCCTTTGATCTTTTGCAGTTTTCGTTGCGTTAGCATGGTTGTGCTACTGCCAGACTGCTTGCTGCATTATCACTTAAATTGTCTGATTATATACTCTGCTACCTTAATCCTATAGATTATTGACAAAATAGAAAGGCGCATCATCATAAACAGTACCTTACAATATCAAATATAGATGTTGTGCTAAATACGTGAAATATGCTTTAAGTGTTAAATTATTTTATAAGCATAAAATGTCATAAATATATATGAAAATTGGATTCGGGTATATTATCAAATATCCTGAGTGACTGACTTTGAATTAAAAAAATTCACAAACAATCTTTATATAGATGAGTGAATGCAGCTAAAAGAAAATAAACTGATTAAGATAATATTAGCTGGCATATTCTGAGGCAAAATCTTTTATGGAAAATAATAACATCCCAAATAGGATAAAATGGCATGTGTGTGTCTGTGCATTCTTTATTTGATGAACATACATGACAGATTTCCCCCCTCATGATCTTAAAAACCTTTTGATCTAAAGGCTTAAGCTTAAATGTCTAATATTGGTTTGGTAGGCACAAATTTGTTTATTTAAAATATAGTTTTAACTAAAAAACACATGAACCACATCAATAATGTTGAAAAATATACCAGGTACGCCTCATTAAATTGATTGAGAAAATGTTGAGACAACCTAAAAAGTAGGCAAAGGTGACTGAAGAATCTAAAATAAGAAATAAAGTTTTGATGACTTTACTAATCAGATTTGTGGAAAATAGTAATAATAAATATAAGTAGGCAAGTATCCAACATTTTTGTCTGGTAGTGTAGTTTTTTTTTAACAGTATTAGGTGTAGCCTAGAAGTAGCTCACTCCATTCCCATTGAGAGCCAGGTTGCTTTTGCTGAGCCTTTGGAATGTGCTCAGTACTATGTTCGGGTCTGGGGGTCTTCACTGCGGGTGTCAAGGGCAGCGGCAGGAACCACACTGTGCCTATGAACTCTATTCAAACTCTGAAATGCCTCTGCCTAGGCAGGAAATTGAAATATTGGGTTGTATGTGCAGGCCAATGGCCATCTATCATGGCATGTTGGCTCAAGGAGAGCAGCTCCATAGATCAGCGATAGGCTGCGAAGTCTACAGGTTAAGAGGTAAAAAGACGAGAAGAGAGTGCCTTGCAGGGGTCCAGTTCTAAACTCCTACAATCCTTTCACCTCAAAGAAAGAAAAAAGAAAAAGAAAAAAGGGCCCCTCTTTCACTGATCCAGCAGTGGAGGGGGCATGAGTCAGGGATAGCAAATCTGTAGTATTTATTTTTGTAATTCAGAAGAGGCATTAGCAAGAAGTTAGGCAAGGCCAATGTCAACTCTCTCTCAATAACCAACTCTTGGTGATTCAATAGCCATCTCTTGCCTTGCGCGAGAGACTGACCATGAATTTTCTCAGCAATGATTTTTCCAGGGTAGGTTGCCAGGTCTTTCCCCAAATGTCCCCATTACATGGCTTGGTACTCACACTTGCATTCATATCTACGGACAGTTTAGCATCTCCAATTCACAGATGCTGCATGTTTTTGGATTGTGGGGGAAACCAGAGCACCCAGAGGAAACCCACACAGACACAAGGAGAACATGCGCACTCCACACAGAAAGGACTCCTGGCACAAAGCGGGGACCTTCTTGCTGTGAGGCGACACTGCTACCCACTGCCGCCTTAATGTCCACTACAAACACTCAAAATGAAACACCTGGGGCCGGTTGCATAAACTGCTAAGACTTTAGTCTTAAAAGTTAGGCATACATTTTTTTCCTTTCAGACTGTTCATAACTTTTTTAAGTCAGTTACATAAAAACATAGATTTGTCTAATTTGAATATGAAAAGTAAGACTGATTACCCCTTAACTAACTGCTTAGTGCATAGTTCTAATGACCCAGTCTTAACATAATGGCTATGTTTATGCTATGGCCCCTGGATTAACACATGACACTAGTGATTTCAAAAATCCACACTGCTTCAAATACCATGGCTAAAACGACAATGATCAACACAAAATGTATGTAGAGGAGACCAAGGAGTTGACATTTAAGGTACATTGATCGTGTTAGTGACCAGTCATTTACCAACTTGATGACTGATGATCCGAAAATAATCTGAATAACTGAACATCAGTTTACAAATAAAATGTATTATTTAAATTGTTACTACCTTTAGTTATTGTTTTGGAATACATTTAAAAATGCTTAAAAACACTAACTTGATGATATTTATACTTAGTTTTAATAAATAGAAAATTATTTACATAGTTAATGTAAAAATACAAAATAGAATTGTATTTGTTTTGTTTCTTTTTTATCTTCCTTTTTTTGAGCTAATGTAAAGTAATGTTTATTTAACCAGGAAAATGTGACAACTTTAAGTGTAACTGGGACATGAATTTACCATTGATTTAAACACATTTAAAAAACTGTGAGGACTTTGCCTCCTCATTTCAGAACACCACTGTACACCACACACACACACACACACACACACACACACACACACACACACACACACACACACACACACACACACACACACACACACATATATATATATACCATTTTAAATTAAATGTTTGAAATTAAATAGGGAATGACAATAAACATTTAGAACATACATAAGTTTTCATCAGGTTAACAATTGACATTAATTTACACTACTTTTAATTTGTAGCAGACAAAAATGGTAATACAATATAAAAATGTGAAAGCACTAGCTTAATAAATAATTTAATTAATTACAAACAACACCTCACTTAATGGAATTTACAACAAAATCGGTAATAGCCTACTCTGTCTCTATAGGCTTAGATTTTTGTACAGATTAATAATCCACTACAGTCACTCAGCAAACTTTCTACAGGATGAATTGGGAACATTTAAGAAAGGCCGTTTGATAAAGATTACTTACATTAAACATTTCCTGTAGGACAAACGCATGTGACTCCATTAAAATGTGCGATTGGATCATTCTGTGATTATATAAAAGTAATTGCGCCGCAGTCGACGAACGGCGAAGCAGGATGTTGAATATCACTTTAATATCACTTCACTTTTTTAAAACACTAAACCCGACAGATTTGTTTACGAATTTATCTGTAATGACCGCTCGCGTGACCTTATAGAGCAGTGCTGTCAAGCGAGCTGAAAAAATTACACCCAATTAGTGATTTTGAAACGACTTAAGGTATAGGCTACTCATACAGGAAATGACATCAACGGGTCAAAACTAAAAATATGTCGTGGGGCGGACGGTGTGGGACGCCCAGAATCTGTTCTGTACTGGATGCTTCGAGGCAGGTTTCTATAGTTTGGGGTGGTGGATGCTGAGGACCTGAGCTGAGTGAGCGCTTCTCAACCATCACTTTCATCCTCTGCAAGTTCAGCGCAGACGACACACTTTCTCTGTGACGCCGGTATGCAGCAATGTCAGTTTGCACGCGGGGCTCAAATAAACTGTCGCACTCTTTAGTCTGGGCATAGATAGTTCTTGTAACATTGTCTTCAACAAAATATATGCGTTCATGTTGGGGAATTGTGTTAGAGGGGTTAAAAGAGCCGGCAGGCTGTCGCAGGTTCAGCTGTCTGGGAGAGAGAGAGAGAAGACAAACACCACAGAGAGTGGATGCTGGAGTGTTGAACTTGACAGTTGGTGGAAACGTCGTTATATGTGGGTATGATTGTGTACAGCACATTTTATTGTGAACGCACTTTCTGTAGCGAGATGAGCCGAAGAAGATGTACCTGCTGCAGCGATTCGCGCTATGAAGTGTTAATAAGGCGCATCCATGTTTGAGCTCATGCATTACTGTGACGAGAGCGAATCAGGTGCCAAAGCGTACATGGTCATGTGTTTTTGTTGTTGTTGGGATTACACGTAGATCTGTGACGTGCCTTCGAAATTTTTGTCCCGCTGGGGTACATTTGACATTATTATAATATGTTTCATGATTATATGCGTATGCCACATATTATATGCTTTGTGCTATTAGATATGAAACACAGAGTTCATTTTAAGATTGTTGTGTTACATATTAGGATCCATTTAGAGGATGCTAGGGATAGTTTATTTATTAATTTATTTTAACGCATTGTCCAGGTTTGTTTTTTGTATAAGCACATACCTTAGTCTTATACATACATATAAACTTTTTTTCCCCATAATAACCACACAACAAAAAAAATGGTTTTCACACATTTGTCCCTATATAGCAAGGCATGTTGTCACTTTATATGGGGTAAGTTTGCATAATGGGAACTATAGTGTTTTTCAAAAAAATGTAAACAGTAAAACAATTATGAAAGTTTATAAACTTTTATAAACCATTTATAAAAGTGTTTATGAAATGACAAAATTATAACATACGAAAAATACCAAACCATTGTTTTTGACCAACATACGTTGTAATTTATTGGTATTTATACAAAACACAACCTGCCCCAGTTATTTATTTAAATGTTTAATAAAAAAAACACTTTAAAGTTATTTAATGAAAATTCACCACATCTGTTGTCCAAATGCATGTTATAGATCTTAGATCGATAGATGAATCCTTGCATATTCATGTTAATTATTTTTTTTTACTCGTAATTTTTTATTGAAAATTACATACCTTGATTTCTCATTAGTGATGTACAGTATATTTTCTTTCCCCAATAATTCTTTACAAGAAAAGGTCTGTCGCTACTTTGGTTTATTTGTGACTTAAAACTCTTGGTTAAATTGAGCTTTTATTACAAGTTGACTCTTGACTATTGTGTCTTATTGTGATTTTGTTGTGTTTTATGGTTTCACACTAGAGCAATTGCAAAAGTAACAGTATAGTTATTTATTTATTTATTTTTACATCTGCTCTATGCAGTATGCACATCTTCTCTTGGAGAGAGTGTCTATTTTCGAGGCAGTGTCCTGCCAGGGCTTCAGTGTTGAGCTGCAGTTTAAACCTGCCGTCTGTGTTGCCTGTCTGTCTGGAGTGATAACTGTATTATTCATGCTTGCGTGTAGACAGCTCTGTTAATCTCCTGCCACGCAATAGTGCTTCCATCAGCCACGTTCCTCCAGAGAGTGTGTTTGCATGTGTGTGAGGGTGTATGTAAGATTCAGAGGTCAGCGCAGGCTGGTTTGGTGTCGTAGTGTTGCGTGCAGCAGAGCCAGGCTTTGAGGTCTCAGTAATTAGCTGGGTGGGGGCATTCAGCATGGCCATATATTCACCATGCTGAAAGGGTGCGGGCGGGGGGTCTATTGACGGCTGACAGGTGCAGCAGCGGAAGGCGTCAGGAGTTTGGGCAATCGAAACCAGAGCTGCAGTCTAGTAGAACCGTCTCCGGCCCCTAGGTTACCCCTCGCCCCCCCTCCTGGGGGTCAAAATTGAAAGCAAGTTCAAGACCCTTTTCCTGCCCCATTTTGCTGTGCACAAGGTCTGCTGTGTGTTTTGTGATTGAGTGTGGAGGGTTGAAACACAATGAAAGCATGATTGGTGCTGTTATCTTATTTTTTTGCTCTCATTTAGGTTTTGAGAACATTTGCAGTACATGACATTTTTAGTCAAAATGCCCATTCCTATTTCACAGTACATGAGACCAAAATTAGACTCTAGTTTTAAATTTTTTGACAAAGTTTTTACTCTAGTCTAGACACTCATCAGTCAATAAAGGCGATCTCTTTTTTTCATTTCACATGTTGTTTTTCACTCTGGTTTCGGTCTAAAACCAGAGTTTCTTGTAGCGCTATTTCGTTCCACCATAAGAAAGATACTCATTGCATTTTTAAAGGTTATATTTTTGTCCTTTTGCTTTTCAAAGATCAGTGTAGAGATGACAGAAGCCGGGACTTGAACCGGGTCGCCCGAAACTGCTTCTTTATATGTTGGAGAACTGTCAATAAGGCTATGGCTCTAACAGTTAGCTTTTTTTCATGGGTGCTATAGGCAAAGATACAAAAGAAAATACATTTATGTTGTAATAAAATAGTTTTTTGGTCTTGTTCCAAATTGTACACTTGATTTGTACTTGCAATGGCTGATGCATGTCATTGAAGTCCACTAGACAATAGGATGTCCCTTCATGACTCATAAGCACCTGCCTTTTTGTGTTTGCTATCCACCCTCAATGAGTCCTTTTGGTGTGTACTGTACACTGAGGAGAAATACAGGCCATCATTTGGGACAGAGCCTTACTAGTGCAGTGCAGACAAGTGTTCAAGTGGTGCACATCTCTACTGTGAAGCATGTACCAGTCCAGTTATATATATTTTTTTACACAGCCGGTCCAGCCTGAACTGCTTAATCTTAGTTACAGCCATTACAAATCCTGGTGTCTTAGTGTGAGAGCCAGACAGAAGGCTTTCTCTGAAAGCTTTGGTTTTATTTAGCATTCCTTAGAGGTTTATGGGCAGGTGTTTAAAATTAAGAGCAGGATATTTATTGGAAACTGTCGGAAGGCACACAACTTTTTCTTTTGCTTACCTTCAATTAGACACATACTCAACAGACATATGAAGCGCAGGCCGTTGCACACATAGACTCCTCACCCTGCACATTGTAGAACTGAACAAACAGATAAAATGCTAACTCCTGTCATTTTCCCCACTCTCTAACCTTTAGCTCAGGTCAGTGTGTTCTGTAGGGAGAGGTTAGGAGTGTATTTTTGACCTGTAATTATCAGGGCTTAGCTGTACCGCTGGTACTTTGCACTAATCAAGGTGCAGCGCTGCAGCTCTAGAGCCCTGCGCCAGGTCCTGATTGCAAGTTACTGGGCCTGGGGTATCAAATGCTAGAGGAGAAATGTAAAATCCCAGTTAAAACCTGGAGCCTTAAAGAGCCATGAAGTGCCTGTAATGAGGAAAGTGATGGGGTTTGGGTGTGCTGAGCACACAGTCACATGGAGGATGTCTTTGAGTGAGAGTTTCTGTGACATTTGTCCTCCCTAATCCAGGATTTATAGAGGACTCAGAAAATTTAACAAGGTTAAACCAATAGGCAAGTTAGCAAAGCATAACGGTAGCATGCCTTGACAAAAACTAGTAGGCACTAGACAACCTGTGAACTAATGTGCTCTTATGGAATTGTACAATCTCATTTGTTCTTTTATGTATGATCTGCTTACAGCCCATTGGCGTTTAGGTTTAGGGGTGGGATTAGGAATATACCTTCATGCTTTAATAAAAAAAAAAATAAATAAATAAAAAAAATAAAACAAATTCACATTTCGCACCCTATTCACCAAAATGTAGAATAGTTCAGTTTTCCTCATGAGATCGTGTTAAGTGAAACAGTAGCCTAAAATTGATACTGTCCTATATGGTTCCTGAAATTATGAACTTATCTCTGTTTTTATGCCCTGTTAGGGATTTGTACGACCGCTACACTAATGGCTGTATTTTGCAGAGCCTAATAAGTCAAAAATGCATCTGCCCTGGAAAAGCTGAATAATGCCAGATATTAATGGAGCTGGGCCCTGAATGATTCCCGGGTTGGCGTGGCAGTTAAACGCATTCCAGGTTTTGTGGAGGCCATTATTCCTGCTCCTTAATCACCACCTCTGCTTTTATTACCCCCAAAGCCTTACTGTGTGGCTCGGGAAAACCACATGTGGGCACAGGCCAGGAAATGTCGAGCAGACAAGAAAATGTCTTCCTTTCCCCTTAAAAGTAATAGCCTTAACCAAACACCAAAGGCAGTCTGTTCTTAACCAGATTTGGTTGTCTATAACCGTTCATGAGATTTTGGATGCAGTACTGGATGGATGGTTGAATATTGTTTTTCAGAATGTTGGAATGTTTGTTGGACATTTATCATAAGTACAAATGATTCTTGGAAGTTTTGTTTAGACGACTTTGTTTTCATGTCATTTATGGTTGTGTTGGGAGAGCTGAAAACCTTTTTAAAGTCTGTAAATTGCTTTTTTAAATAGTATTTTAACTTGTTACTCACCATTTAAATAGCCTGAGGAAGGAAGCTGACATGGCATTAAAACATAAGTCAGTATCATATAAGTCAGTGCTTCTCAACTCACCTCCTGAACGTTTTAGATGTCTCTCTATTTACAAGCTGATGAGTTGAATAAGGTGTTTTAAATAGCGAGACATTCTGGAAGGTGGGTCCCTAGGCCTGGAGTTGAGAAACACTGATATGTATTCACTTATTAGCAATTTTGTCTGAGTAATAGACTTTTAATGAAGGTTATTTGACTATGGCTCTTCATCATCATAATAAAAAAATCACTGCAGAAGAGAAGTTACAGCAGGTATCTATACAATTATGCATTCTGTATAGGGAATCATGTTGCTTTGCTAGAAATATGATGATACTTGCAGGTTTGGATTCACTATTTGACGTCAGCATTTTTTTAATTTTTATTATCAGTCATTCAGTCAGTAGCCTATTGATTCAATTGTTTATGTACAGTTTTTACATTTAGATTACCTTTGCTGTCATCTAAAGTTTAAAAACAGAAATAATTTATTGTTCATTTAAATATCAATGTTATGAACATCCATTTTTTTAAATTCATAATAATAATTTCGTACACTACATTATATCGTTGTGATGCCTTAATTCACTTGTAGCATCAAAAAAATATTTTATTTACACAAACTAATAAAGAATTTTAATAACATGAATTTATCAGCAATATCATGAAAACAATGATCTGCTTATTGGTCAGCCAGAATTTTAATAACAGTGCATCCCTACTCACATTTTTTTATTGCTGCTCAGAGTAATGTGAAGCTGAAGTTTATGTAAGTGACGTAAACTATTCAAATTACACTAACTAAACAAAACATGAACATTTACTTACAGACTATTATCATGATTATTTTCTGCAGAGCTCCATGTGGTGAAACATATTTGGAATATTCCTTGCATATGGATTAATACTATTTAATCCCATTTTTATAGGGATGACAATGTATTTTAGAATAAAAATAATGCATTCTTCCTCTGCCGGTTAGAAATATCAGCAGTCGAAAAAGTTCCTTGATTCTACTACCAGTGGCAAAAAGTTAATTTTGGACCTTAGGTGCATTTTATCACAGCTCACGTCCGCAGGAGAGGAGCAGTGCTTCAGTCTTGGATTAATGAGGGAGGTCTCATCCCTGACACGGTCCATCCATCAGTTCCCTCCAAGGCCTTCTCCTATAGGGACAGCAGAGTGGGGGGTATAGATGATGAAGAGGACTAATTAAGCCGCCATGATGCTTTGTTTTATTATGGGCTCAGTTTGAAATTTTCAATAAATCTTATTAGCATAGGAGGTGCTCGGAGACATCTGACTGAAGGTGTGAAGTGGGTCTGCTGTTTACACTGAGGCTAACAGCTGCACACTTGCGAGGGCTGTAAAAAGCATACGCTGCGCTGGTGTCGCTGTCGACACACTGTCGGTTGATGCCATAATTCATGTGTGTCGTCCATGAGATGCTGTGTGAGAGGGAGGGGAGTAGGTGAGTTTTTTAAGCTCCTCCTGTTTACTCACTGCCTGATGGCCCCCTGTAGAGAGCAACAGCAATTATCACCTTGGAGGAATGTGGGAGCCTTGTGTTAAATTCCCTTTGACCCTTTAGTAGAGGAGGTCAGGAGGTGGTGATCCCCCCAGGGAACAGCAGGCACTGAGGGGTGGGGGGACGCCATGGATGGGTGCATTTGGGGCTTTTTCTCATGGTCAGGGAAACTTGAGTCTGACATTGCTTTACAGCTGCAGATCAACAAAGTGGGTTGGCTCTTGTTCCCCAATCCTCAAAAAGGATTTTAATGGCTCATTTGCCATGCAAATGGCTGCTTTTCTGTCTTAGTTTGATTGCATCAGGACTAGCTTCATACTGCGAGGACAGGCAGTCAGGTTAGTGTATCCATCGGGATGAACTTGGAGACTTGCATCCTTCATACAGTCAAAACACCTGAAGTCAAAGCTCTTTTGTAACTACTTATACATAAAACAGAAGTCAAAGTCAATCTTTTCACTTTCTAGACTCCTCATTCCTGAAAATGAACCCTTATTCCATGTTTACACCTGGTATTAAGATGTGTTTTCGTCAAACCGATCACAAGTGAATGATGCAAAATACGGGTGTAAAAGGGGTCTAAAACTTTTGAGCTTGTTCACTTTCGACCACTTCCAGAGGTAGTCGAAAACACATTCGAACAACCACATAAGACCGCCTACTGACTTGCGTAAATGCGTAAACATTATGGAAAGCGCGCTAGCCGGGCGGGATTTAAACTTTGTCGGCTGAAGACCCAAGTTTGGTTTGAAGACAAAAACGTACCAGGCACAATGTTCTCTCACCATTCCTGATTTGTAATAAGCACTCACAACGTTCGGCGTCATCTTGTGGCTATAGAAGGCAGATGGGTACCAGGCATCTTGATACCAGGTGTAAACATGGCCTTAGTTAAAGGGTTAAATGAATAATTCACCCAAAAATGAACATTCTGTAATCATTTAGCCTAATGATTCTGTATCATATTCATGTCATTCCAAACCAAAGATATTTTAAAGAATGTTTCAACTGTTTTTGTCCATATAATGAAAGTCAAGGACGTCCAAATAAACTTTAATTGAATGAAAAAAAAGAGACATTTTTCAAAATATCCTCCTTTGTGTTCCACAGAATAGAGAGTCTTACAGGTTTGAAGCAACAATGAGGGTTTCATTTTTGAGTGAACTATCCCCTTTTAAACAGTTCAACATGTGGCGATAAACTGCAAGTCATTATTTTAGTTTTGAATTCAGAGACCCTCCCCTTGAAATCTGATCCGACATGTGGTCACATTTGAGATGCATCGTGCATGTAAATACCTAGTATAAACTGTAATGTGCCTTGGTTGACCACTGTGACCAGATCACCCGAGACAGATTGTTAATACCAAGCGTAAACTGGGCCTATGATGTTTGTTTGTGTCAAGCTGTGTTGTGATTGCTTTTATAAATCACATCTTAACAAGTAAGGCACCCCACATCATGAAGACTAACAGTATTGGATGCTAACTCTTGAGTGTTATTTGTGTGTGCTTCTAGTCATGTGACCCAAAACTGATTATGTATGGTCCTTTAAAACCGTATTGACAAGGCCAGCTGCAGGCCTTTGACAGCTGCAATGCAGTCTTCATTTTCAATCTGTCCTTTTAGCCTCTCATAATTCACACCTGATATCCCCTGACCTGTGTTCATGTCGAAACAAACAATAGAGTGGTAGTTTAATAGTGATGAGAGCTCCTAATGAGACATCTCTCAGGGATGATTGCCTAATTGGCCCCTAGAGACAAGGCAAGGGCAAAGACAGGGCCTCTAACCATTTTAGACAGGGGCCAAGTCATTTACAAGAGCTTTCTCTTCCCAGAGTTTCTAATAAATCGTTTTCTTACATGAATGGTAATGCAGTGATAATTGCTGTTGTAACGACACGTGTTAATATATATTTTTTTTGTCTTCACACCATAAGGTTGTTTTGGTAAAGCATATTTTTAATGATACATTCAGGTGAATTGGGTGAGTTTTTTTTAAATATTCTATTAAAATATTTTATTTAGTTAATTTGTTTATTTAAAAAATGCAAATGATTAAAATAATAATAATAATATTAATATAATAATAGTAATTGTAAATTTTTTATAAAGTTTAGACTATCTAAGCCCACCCAATATGTATTGGTGTATAATATCAAATGTAAATTGCTTGTACAGTTTGTATCACACCGCTTGTCCGTGTTTGCAGTTTCATGCAGGCGGTGACTTCAGTGCAACTTGCATTTAGCCAGTAGGTGGCGACAAGCCACTCATTACAAGTGAGCAATTGGCTTTATGCCCAGCTGCACTACTTCCTGAACTTCAGCCAGCTCCTTGTTTCCTGTCTGCCATTATTGGGCAAACTTGATTAATTCAGGTGTGTCTGATTATTGTTGCCATGACTACCGAGGTCAGGCACACCTGAATTAATCAATCTGTCCAATAATGGCAGACAGGAAACAAGGAGCTGGCTGAAGTTCAGGAAGTAGTGCAGCTGGGCATAAAGCCAATTGAACCATTCATTGAAGTGATTAGTTTAAAAACATTAGCAAAGTGTCGGTGCCAATAGCCTCGTGGGCAGCACGTCAACATATAGCACAGTTGCACTTCAGGCGTCCCGAGTTCGAGTCCCGACTCATGGACCTTTCCCGATCCCTTCCCCTCTCTCTCTCTCTCTCTCCTTCTCTCCCTCTCTCCAACTTCACTTCCTGTCCACTAACTGTCCTATCATAATAAAAATCAAAAACGCCAAAAATAAATCTTTTTTTTTTAAAAAAAATTAAACATTAACTATGTTTCCATCCACCTATTTTTATGCGCATTTTGGGATATCACATAAAAAAAAACGCTAGATGGAGCCACCAAAGTCCGCATAAATTCTAAAAATGTGCATAAAAAAACGTATGCACTCAATTTAGTAAACTTTTTATCTGATAAGAAAATATGCGCATAAACTATGTTAGAAACACATTTACCGAATAAATTGCTAAATGCGCATCAAAAAAGACATGGGACTTTGCGATGGGATAGGATAACTGGACTAACCAGCCGACTGATCTCATTGCACAGGTTGTTCTGAAATGCCAGAGCAACGTCTGATTTCAGAGTGGTTTAGTATAATTACCTCCCAGAACTGTCTTACATGACTGGGTTCCCAAACAGCAGGCATCCACTTCCAAAAGCAAGATAATGTTATTGCGTTTCATCTGCATGCTCTGAGGCGCAAGTAATTTATTATATACAAATTATTATTATAGTATATATTATATAGATATAGATCCTACTGCAGCAACTTCCTTTCTCTTAATTCTATTTAGCGCCAGTTTATCAGGAAGTAACAATTTTGGTGTTTCTCTTTGGCTCACTAGATGGAAACTAATGATGCAATTGTGCTTTATTTGCAAATGTTTCATGCGATTTTCCAATTTTGTCACAAGTCAAATTCGCACCTTTGGATGAAAGTATAGCTAGTGATAAATTTAAGAAAGGAACATGTTTCTGAAACTATTTGAACTTTGATAGGCCTACTCATACAAATTGCTCATATGGGAGGCATCTGGACACAGAAGGATTGCATTGGTTTTTGATTGAAGTGTCACATCTATGCAAAATATTTCTTGAAACATTTCTTATTTAAGACAAATCTTGTTTGAAATATGTGATTGTATGTTGTCAATACTAAACAAGCCTCTTCTGCAATTCCATTTTGAAGTGTGGATCATTCATTGCAACATTTAACCTGATTCTCATGTTTAAGAATCAGTTATCTGCTTGGCAAATCATTTATAAGCTACAAGTTACCAAGATCAGTTTATGTCTGCCCTTATATATCTTAATTTAACCCCTGGACACATTGCTTATGTATTCTTTGCATAGGCAAGAAGCCATTCATGCAGGAAGCGGTCTGATGCCTGCCTTAAGAATATTTGCATTTGGAAGGATAAAAAAAAAAAAAAAAAAGATTTTAATATTGACTTTGTTATATTCTTTGTCACAGGTGGCATAGGGGTGTTTGCCTTTGATGGAATTTAGATTCTGTACCACTCATGAGTGGTATTCTAAAGGGAGTAGCCTTTTCCTATTGTTGAAGAGGCACATCATTTGCAATCATTGTCAGATGTTGAAAGCTGACTTTCTTTTTATGTTGTCTTTTGAGCGTGACTCGCTGCACTTGCCCGCACAAGACATATCAAGTGTGTCAGAGTTGTGAGAGAGGTAAGATACTGTATTGATCTGCTGTATTGATGGAATCTATTCTCAAGTCTAGTCATAACAGATAGTTCTTTACTCTGAGTTTTCTGCGATTTGTATTGGTCCAGAACACAGGATGGTTCACCATAGTTTTCCCATGTCACCCCAGCTTATATACTCACAGTTCAGACTGCTAAACTTGGTCAAACCCTAATGACCCTCAAGGCCATCAATTAGGTTCTGCCCTCAGCAATTTGTGCTAAACTGCACCTTAATTAACTCCACTGTGAAAGCAGCCATCCTTAAATGCAAGGGCCCTTACACATTGTGACAAAGCAGAGAAGCCCCACAGTTTTGTTAAATTACCTCGCTGTGTCAAATTAGTGCCATTCCAAGACCAAACCCTTCTAGACATTAGGGGGCCATAGTCTGTCCTGACCACTCCACATCCCTGTCCCTCAGGAGCCTGTGTCTATGATTTATTTAATATTTCGGGGCCAGTCCTGAGCCAGCAAAACATGTCTGTACACTCTACCCCATCCAGCCCCCAAAAAAGTGCCTAGCCGTGCTGTGTGGATGGAATCCTCTAGAGCTCTGCTACTTTCTCCACTACACGGTGGGACTTGAACTTCAGTGTTGCCATAGAAACCTAATCCTCCTCTCAAATCCCGCCCACCACCTTTCCTCTCTTATTCACAGCCTTTAGTGACTAGTTGCAGTTTTTAATGCTTTGAGGAGGACAGATCATGGAATTTTACAAAAAAATTTAACTTAGCAGTTTAAGAAATTGGATAGAATTTATTCATTCATTTATTTAGTCATTGAGTCAGGACATTTGGTAGACCCATTTCTTAATGAAATGTCTAATTTCTTGACTAACTAAAATAGATAAGTAAAGTCTTTCAAACTGCTATTAATTCATTAGATTTGTTTATTTTAGCTTATAATGTTTATAATGAGTTATGCTATTTTATAAAAAAATGAGATGGACAGTTTTTATTTTTATTTATTTTTATTATAGTTTGTCAAGATATTTGGTAGACATATATATATATATATTCTTGACAAACTGATAAGTAAAACAAATGCATGTCAAACTGCTAAAATACACGACTTGAAATAATTTGATATAAAATGATTTAAATTATTTTAGCAGTTTATTAAAATGAGATGAATGTATTTTAACAATTTGTCAAGACATTTGATAGACTTATTTATTTAGTCTTCTTTGTCTTAATACTTCTCTTATTGTTTGACAAACTGCTTAATAAATGTATAAAACTGCTAAAATAGATGACCATTTTAGTAGGTTATTACAAATTAGATGGACAGTTTTATTTAATCTGTTTGATCATATTGCAAGATGATCACATCAACAGAGATGTAATAAGCTGCCTGACAACATTTAATAAAATAAACTAAATGCTTCATACTTTGAGACTAAGCAGTGTTATGAATAATTTTAGGGTACAATGGTGTCACACTTTCATTTTATGTGTTCATGTGGAAAGTAATGTGTGGAGAAGAGAACTTATTGGTATAATCAGATTCAGAGACAGTCTTTTGACTCTCCACTGAGATTTGTTCAAGCCACTGTCTGTCTGCTGCTGCTTTTCTTTTCATACATACATTTTCATGCATGAGCACTTACAACCTGGCACTCACCGTCTACACACTCACACACACACTCGTACGGTCCCTTACGCACACACACACACACACACACACACACACACACACACACACAATACAGGCCTCTGGGAAAATGCAGTGTGTAAAGGAGGGCGAGTGAGCGTGATTTCTGAGTGAATGAATTTAGAGTACGGATGAATGTCACACACATGCCTGTCATTTTTCTCCTGCCCACGTTCAGTGTGTGAGGTAGACTCAGATGAGAGATTCCCCTCATCTATTATTAGTCCTATGGTCTGCTGCCTCAGCACAAAAAGTAGACCATACAGCCAATTCTTTGTATTTCTTTTAAAGGAAACTTCCAGCAAATTTGAACTCAATGGGAACCAATTTCTATTGTGTACACTTCAGAAAGTGCAGTGCAAACAGGGCGATGTCCTCTTTCACTAGACCCTATAATCAGTTTGAGGAGAGAATGAGACAAAGAAAGTGTGATCACTTGAGTGAAGTTTGAAAACTTGAGTCAGGTTGGGTTTTCAAATGTCTCAAAATGCTATATTATTATTAAAACTGTTTTGTTTTTTAGTTTGTGGAATCGATCAAGTATTTCTAGGTTAAAGCTGCAGTAGAGAAGAGTTATTGTTTGTAAGCTAGTACATATGAAAAATAGTGTCTGGTTGGATTCAACAAGAAAATTTCAGGTTTACCAAAAATAAATACTGTGACACATATGCTCAGATGACATAATAAGTTCTGCAATGCAGCTTTAAAAGTTGACATGAAATGGAAAATGTGATCATCTTCCCTATTGTGACGTATATCGGGCTGAAATGACTTTTAACAAGAAAATTTAACAAGAAATAAAATCAAACAGAATTTTGTCCATTTTGTGATTTCATGAGTGACTGGTTGCTGGAGGGGAGGGATTTTTGTCCATCCCTCATGCCTGTGCACGTGTCATCAGAGAAGATGTAATGATGGAAAGAGGAAGTTAATGTTTTTGAATAAAGATTAAGAGGGACACATGAACTAAAAAAAATATATATATATATATATAATGTGCACCGTATAGACCAATACTAAATTTCTCTGCCAAAACCGATATCTGATTATTCAGAGTGACTTCTGCTGATGCCAGTACCGATAGTTTGGTGGTAATTTCTTGAGATTTTGTGCGGTACAGTTTGAATTGTCTTTGTGGAATGCTTGGGCTACAGCACAGGCAGTAATATCATCATGAATTACGGTGAACGTTTTAGTATTTGTTTATTTATAAATATTTCAGGTAGGCCTACATGTCAGTTTTTCTTAAAGGACCCCTGTAATCAATAATTTTCTCATCTTTGATCACCAAAATTACATATTTAAATGGGTTTTTCCTGTGAGAGAAATTTATTCATGCCTTAAAATAGCCTGAATGTAACTCTACACCCTTGCTTCATTTAGTATACATGTACTCATGAATATGCTAATTGGCCCCGCCTCCACTCACTCACACAAGTTCAGAGATCCACTCGGTCAACTTACTGAGGTAAATGCTGCAAAATGGTATTGCTCTTTACAATGTTGGGTACATAACGGTAATTAATATGAGTAGCCTTTTGCTTGACTATGTTATCAAACAGCTAGTAATGTGTTGCTAATGTTACACAAACCATGTTCACCATCTCAGAGTCAGACAGCTGGCTTCTAACAATCAGCATCCTTACAAACGCTTTGATCAACTCAGAACGTTAGTGGAGAGAGGCATATAGTTCCTCATAACATCGTGATATACATCATACATCCGCTATATTGCTAAATCTACACGATTTTTCATATGAACAGAAAAATATACCAGGATAACCTGGCTTCTCTTGAGACTCCCCTGTTTCACGGCAGTTAATGATATGCTAAAGCCTGCCGGCACGTTGATGTGATTGGTTACAAGGTAGTTTGTGTGTCAGAAACACCATCGATTTCGAACCGCGTTTTTGAAACTGTCTTTAGATCACTGCAATTTTAAAGAGAAAATACTCAGCAATGGTGTGGACTTATTAATTTGCACATGGTTTGTCTTATAGCATATTAAAAACACCACATAGATATATAAACAACACCATTAAAAACTTGATTTACAAAAATACAATCCTCTATTTTTTATGGCTACGAACTGTGAACATTGGATAACTTTCATGAGGTAAATGCAACATTAAGTGATATGTTCAAAAGCTGTTTTATTGACGTCTTTCTGTGGTTAATATTGATTTGAGTGATTACATGATAGATAAGTTTTACTAAAAGTTCATTAATTTTTATTTCGTGCTATAACTTGAAGTAAAGTGGAAGAGTTGAACGGTTCGTGTGCGCTCCACACTGCCACTTGAAATAAGTAGGATAAAGTGATTTGTCATGCCATATTTAAAGGGATAGTTCACCCAAAAAGGAAAATTCTGTCATCGTTTACCTCAAGTTGTTCTAAACCCGTATGAGCTTCTTTCTTCTGTTGGACTTAAAAGAAGATATTTTAAAGAATGTTGTTAACCAGACGGTAGCCGTTGACTTTCATAGTAGGAAAAAAATACTTTCTTCAAAATATCTTCTTTTGTGTTCAACCGAAGAAAGAAACAACTTAAGGGGGAATAAATGATGACAGAATTTTCATTTTTAGGTGAACTATCCGTTTAAGATCATCAAAACAGCATTCATTTTTTTATTTTTGTGATGAAATGGATGGATCGGTCAATGTCCGATTGCTTTTATACTGAATATTGGCCGATGCACTATGGCAAGCCGTTTTGACTTTTATTCAATCTGAGGATATGAATTCTTGATATCAACAATTCAGTTTTCACTAGTTAAAATGCTAATTCTAATCAAGAATTACATTTCAACTAGTAAAAACTATAATTCTATAAAAACTATAAATGTCACCATAGGCTGCTGTTCAAATTCAATTGTTGATATCAAGAATGGGATAGCATAAAAAACATACATTTTAAAAATTAGGACATTAAAATGACAGGCAGCACCCTTAAAGTTGTTTGTGATTAAAAACCTTATGCTGGAGTGAAATTGGGCTGCAGAAGTGCATAGTTTAGCCTGTACATTTGCTAAAATCTACTATTTTAAAGCAGGAACAAATTGTCCCTTTGATGGGATGGACCAAAGGTAGATCCAGAGAACATGTTCATTAGGGAAAAGGAAAACAAACATATGTCAGGGAAGAAAGAAATTAGAATATGTGGAAGAGGAAGACCTTGGCAGTGCCTTGGCCCCTGTCTAAAACTGTTAGTGGCCCAGCCTTTGTGGGCTTCTTGTCTCCGGGGGCCGGTTGGGTAATTATCAGTGAGGGTGCACGTGTGGGAGGGTGTGAATGGGGCTGTGCGCAGGGTGTCTTGGACCCACTGTTTGCGTTCTCACTGCACCCCATCAGCGGGATGCACCAAACTGAGCGGGGCGCCCTGAAAGTGAATCCACCTCCCCCCTCCAATCTCATCTCCCCACCTCATCCCTCTCTTCCCTGGCTTTTCCCCCAGGAGAATGGAAAGAAGTGGAGGAGGACGTAAAGACCCATCTTAGACATGTTTGATGGGGGCCCTATTGGAGAAGGCCCTTTTTCCTGTTCGTTCATGTGGAAAATTATGGCAGAAGAGGAGGGAGACAATTAGTGGGATCTGCTAATCACCCGGGCAACACTCATTTAATTGACATGTGAAATTTTGTTTAATCTAACATGTCGATAGGCAATATGACAAAGGCCTGGAAGCCAAGGACTAGACCGCTTATTATTGGAGGACGGTCTTTGCAAGGCCAGGATGTGTGGAGTGGGTCTGGGTGGGGGTTGATGTGAGGATTAAATGCCATTATCCTCACAATGCGTCCGGACAAATAGCTAAACACACTCTCACTTAGGTGTTTTTATGTTTGTTGTTTGTTGGTACAAAACAGTGTGCTTTTTTATTACTTTCGTGATTACAGCTTTGGAGGTTTTACAGGACAAACTGCTGCACACAGTTCAATGAAAATGTTTGGAGAGTTTGGACTATGAGTGGCTTTTGTATTTGCAAAAATCAATAAGCTATTGAAGGTCACTGAAAAGGGAGCACTCACACTGTAAGCTTTTGTTTATTTTGTTTTGCAGAAATCCTGAAATAACCTCCTTAAATTATTCAGTATTAATTTTTGGATATGGCAACTTGAGTAGTTTGCTTTGGCTTCACTGTTCCAATGTGTTTTCTTCCTATTTGTCTTTCAGTGGGCCAATTGTCTCTTTGAACTCATGTAACCAGGGCTTTAACAAGTTAATATCGGAGGACAGGTAGGAATAACCAGTTTGCTTTACCAAGATAAGTTTGATACGTTTTTTTTTTTTTTAGTTTTGATGTTTAAATGCAGATTAGGTTTTGCTCAAAACGTTTATGACTATTAGCCCATAAAGGAGTGGCATTTAAGACATTTACATGAGATTGAGATCTACATGTAAACATAATGGGTGTGAGATGTCAATTTTCTCAATGATAGCTATGTAAATAATGTCAATATTCAAAACTGAGTCACACATCACAGCTGTAGATGGATTTCCAGATGGTTGGTGAAATCATTGCTACTGTATTTGTATTTGCCAGACAATTTGGCAGTTTGCCCGAACTCACAGCTGGATTGGCTTGGCTTTTAATGCGAGCATTGGGGGTTGGAGTATGGATGTCTGGGATGGGGGGTTTGGAAAGGGCGAGGATGGCATGGCTAGGGCACAGGGAGAATTTGAGACTGGTGCTCGAGAGTGAGTGAATTGCATCTAATATTTGACAGTACTTGTTTTAGTTTTTTTTGTTATATTAATTTTTGCCGTTTTCCCTTTCTGCAGGACAGTACAGAAAGCAAAGTAGGGGAGAGGTGGGGGGACAGGATCCGAAAGGACCACGAGCTAGGACTCGATCTCTGTTGCCTGAAGCACAGCCGTACAATATGTTGGAGCTGCTGCTTTGATTTTTAAAGTCTTTTTACATTGAACTAGTGAAAAAGTCACTATTTTGTCATGTGATCGCCAAATGCATTTTCCTTGCTTAGTGTATTAAATATTAATGGCATATTTGATTTTTCTTGGAATCGATTCAGTCAGCTCAATGCATCAGCTGTGCACTTGACCCCAAAATTTTTTTTTTCTCCTACTGCCAGGTTTACTTTCCTTCATTTCCTCCTCTAACGTAGTCAAATCGGTATCATTGTGCCACTTAACACTCGATATTGTCCAAAATACTAGGTTGAGTTCTATTGACAAGTTCTTATTAAATTGGTTGTGCAAAGGTCTTTGCTTTGATGCTGTTGTCTTCTCTTGCAGCACAATGAGCAGGTCTACCCCAATTTCTTATGAGTCCTTCACTATTGTGGCAATAATAACATGGGCTCTTTATGCAGTAGCTATTACTGCCCTGAGCAGCAGGAGATCTTGCCAAGACCGAGGCGGCAGGGATGAGAGTATGCGGAGGGGGTTTACTTGACTCCATGTAAGCTACATCCCGCCACTTTCCCTCCCTTCCTCCTACTTGAAGAGGGCCGTTCTTGCTTTGCCACTTTGCCCTGACAACTGACTGCTTAAACGAGTGCATGAAAATAGGTGCCTTGCTGGTCTCCATGACAGACCGCACATAATCAGTGTTGAGGTATGTAATTACAGCTGTCAGGCCCATCCGCTGTAATTGATGCAAGTGCAAGCAGTGCTTGGTGCCAGGGCAGCCTCTAACTGCACACATGGCAGCAACACTGTCCTCTCCTCATGAGAGAAAAGGAGAAAAACATTACCTGCAAGATGGATGGCGTGCGTTAACCACTGCCAAGTGACTCTTTTTCTGCTACCAGTGACAGTCGTTTTTTGTCAGCAGAGGATAGTACCCCTGAACGTGTTTGTCTCCTGGCTTTCGATTCTCAGACTCGGTTTGATGTTGCCGGGCACATTCACAGATGGTGAAGGGGGGTAGGGGGTGTGATGAAAATGCTGTCAAAGCCACAGACGCTTAAGTGTCTCCAAGGCGAGGTGGTCTGTCTGCGGGGTGTCTGTGCTTGGCTTATCGCTGTTGGCTTTTTAAATGTTTCAATTCCTGCCATCCAGTAGAAAACACGGTGCACCATTTAACTTCACTGGAAAAAAAAGAGAAATCACTTGAATCAGACTTCTTATGCTGCTTCACGCACGAAGAGGGGGGTGTCAAGGTTGATAGGCCAGAAATGTAGTGACTTGAGCATCTAGGCTGAAGGCTGGAGTAAATAAGTCCTCTAGAGAACATATAAAGACCTCTCTGGCTACAAAGCAGGAGTCTCAGATGCCTGTCCTGTGCCTAGCTGTTGTAATATTGATCAGAGGAAGGTGTGCTTCCGTCTTTTATATCTGCTGAGGATTGATGGTAGAAACGGACACGAGGATATTTATTGATTTAGCAAATAACTTGACAACTGCACCCAAATGCAGTCGTAGAGAAGCCTCGTTTAAATTTTTGTGTTTGTTTTGCCATTATTTATTTTATTTATTTTTTTATCAGCTGTTACTAAAACTGTGCATTTGCTATGACATCAGGGTTCCCATTTGTTACCATGTTTCAAATTTACATTTTTGTCTCTGTACCAGGAACAAAAGCGTTGCTCACTATGCCTCAGTTGTTCAAAATATGGTGCTAGGATTGTTGCATTATTCCAAATAAATAGATTGAGTTTCACAAATAAATGTGAAGAGATTCACAAAAATGAATAAAAGTTACAAATAAATAAAATGAGATTTACATTTTTGCAAATAAAAAAATATTTACAAATGTGTTTTGTCACACACACAATTCTTCCTTGCATTCATTTTAATCACTTCGTCTGCATTTGTTAATCGCTTTTTGTGTATTTTTGGATCTCTTCTTGTGCATTTGTAGTTCACAGCATGCATTTGTGGATTTTGAAAGACTTCTAGTGTCAAATCCACAAATAAGTGGAGTCCATCCACCATCTACTTAAGCCAATCAGATAACAGCCATTTTGCACTGACCAGTCATTGCACGCTCTTGCTCCAACCAATCACAATTTGCTTTACAATCAGGGTGGTCTTGCCCTGAAATAACTTTGCTTATTAATCTGTATTGACTCAAAAGTCTCAATTCTACAGTAGAAGATGTTTCAAATTTGGATTTCGTTAAACCATTAGACTATATCAAGGCAAGCCACAGTATTATATTTTATGAGCCTTTGAAAATGCCAGAGAAACAGCGCACATCTCTGTTATGGGAACAACGTGCTATCGAAGCATCACATTGTCAGAATAGGAAAGAGCTTTATTGCCAAATGTGCTTGCACACACACACAAGGAATTTACAGTTATATAACCAGACAGTTATAGATGAACACACGACAGACATATTCAAGATAGAACAGACAAAGAACTGCCTGCATTAAATTTTTTTTAAATTATTTAATCAATTAAATAAAAAAAAAATGATCATATGGTTTGATTACATTTACATTTTTATTCATTTAGCAGACGCTTTTATCCAAAGCGACTTACAAATGAGAACAATAGAAGTAGTTAAACTGGAGTATGAATTCTTAACTGGAAAGATGAATTACAGCCTGTTCTCTGTGGTTATTGACAACATATGCATGACTATCTGTAGAGCAGTAAGATGACTGAGCCTCTTCATCCCGTTAGCGCTCCCCTCTCATATGTTCAACATCCAGCGCAGTCCATCGGCGGCATCTCATCAGACATTCAAATCAACAATGATTTCTCTCCATTGACACCAGGATCTGAAATGGGAAATCCACACACACACACACACACACACACACACACACATTCTTCAATTTCATCGGCAATAAATAAACATTAATATTTAATAAAATAAATAAAGGTAAACAATAATTAAACAAGTGTGTTTAAGTAATAATTAATGTTTTTATTTGATGTTTTTGCTGATTAACTTCTTTCAAGCCTTCAGTGTCTTCCTTCAAAGTTTTTGTCATTTAAGCTTTTTCTCTAATAACGTTTCAGATACTTGTTTTGACAATATTTTACATTTTTATATTTAACTATTCACCAATATATTTTTCAATTCTTAACTACTCTAAAAATACTGCTTACCACAGGCATTTGGATGTATGACAAACCTTGATATCAATAAAAACGTACTTGGTGTTTTTGCGTGTTGACTTAAAGTATTGTTCACTTGACAGAAGCATGCTAACCTTTCACACTGACTGGACTCATTAAACTTTAGATTACAGAAGTGGAGGTTTCATTGTCCGCTAATATGTCTATGTAGTCTGCCAGCACCTTGCCTGACAGGAAGTATTGGTTTCAATTGGATTAGCACTAACTAAATATATCTCCACACGTAGAATCCACAATGTGAAGGCGCCATTTCGAACAAGTCTGGCTCAGGACGGTCTGCATAGCTGTTCCCAGACCTGCTCACTGCAGACCGTAGGAACACAAGGTGAAGTGTGAAAGTCTGAAGTGGGTAAAGCTAATCATTGTGTAATTAAGGCTGCCAAAAGGGAGCCATTAGCTAAGTGCTATCCAGTAACAGTGGTCTCTGTCGCTTTGCGCGAGGACTGAGAATGAAATTGTTGACAATGGTTGAATAGTCCTCCAAGGCCCCATGATTTGGCCAGGCAGCCTCTGAGTTCCATTGCTACTCATTAGTGGCTGTGTTTGGTGCACTGCCTTGACAAATCATACCCCAATGTTATTAAACATGTCGAAACATTGTTTGACAATTTCCCTGCTCGCCTTGTAATTGGTACGCTCTGTGAATAGAGTATATAAATATATTTATGAGCCGAGAAATTTAGTGCTATCAAATCAGGGCTGAGCCTAATGCATTTTTCAGTGCTGTAAATTTGAAGATAGTTGATGACTTTATGAGGATGTTTATGAGGATCTGCACTGTTTATTTTCATAAACAGCTCAGCAGATGCTGGCGAGAGCAGCTGTTGTGGTTTGTATTCTTATGGAAATGACAGGGCCAGCTGTTGTTCTGTACTCACTGTAGTTTAGCACTTGCAAGGTCACTAGTACAATTAATCTTTCATAGTGGGGCTCGAGTGGCAAAAGACCGATAGACAAGTATTACAGCAGCGTAGCTGTAGATCTTTTTTCCTTTATTATTGGCTGCTCAACTTTTCAAAAGCATATTCTAGATTTAGGAGAGCTATAGATGAAGCACAGGGAACAATTCCTTCTGACACCAGGTTATATTCGTCTTCAAAGTATGCAATATGTGTGTGGTTGTTGTATGCCGGATGGAAACGTTACTTGTGTGTGTGTGTGTGTGTGCGTGCATATCTGTGCATAAGTCCACACCCGATTGAATCGCAGCAAAAAGAGAATGGTTTAAACTCTGTTTGAGCCCTCTAGACACCGCTATCAAGATGAGGTTCACCTAAAATACCTCTGACTACAATCATGCTCTCAGCTGAAATCTTCTTCTGTTTCATTCCCTCTGGATGAGTGTATATAATAGGGATAGCAAGATGGAAAAAAGGCTGTATATAAGATGGTGTCTAGTGTCAGGGGGTGTGTGCACAGGTTGCTGAAGACATATGAATAAACGCCTTGATGTTTGTGTAACAGTGTAAGCTATACTGCATAAACACATGTGCTTGCATACATTTCCCTGCATGATCTGTTACTACACCAAAGAGCAGCTTTATTTCCCCTCCCAGCATGTGCGCCCGCTGATGCCAGTCTGTCTGACATCAAACTCTTTCTGACACTAATGTGCGTGCCAGTCAATTCAAGACCAGACTCTTGACTCGTGGATATAAGATCATAATCTCGCCGACGGTCCCGCCAAGTGGCACAGGAGTGACTCTTCAGCTTTTTAGTGACTCTTGGCTGTCACCGCACACTCTGTGAAGAGCAGCGGGCACGTATCCAGTCAGTGAACTGCTGAATGAGGGCTTGGCCTGGCGAACAGAAGCAGACGTGCGGCGGAGAGCTGCGTAGTTGAATTTCTTTGGATGGGACGGATGATCTCTCGCCTCCTCTACGCCCAGGCCTTTGTCTCCTTTGCTAATTGAGCAACTCGACTGACCCTAGAGTAACATGTCACCACAGAGGGGTCAAGGCCCTGGTGTCATGTGACATGGAGCCTGTGACCTGATGTGAAGGGAAGGGCTAATGTCACAGATCTAATCCAGTGACAGGATTCAGCTCTGATCGTTCTGCCTTTGTCATTTCCAAACCAAACAAATCACCTTGATATGATTCTAGATGCACCTAGACAGTCGCCACATTATAAATTTGGCCTGTGTTCCTGTTTAAACCTTTATAAATTATTTATTTAGTTAGGCTGTTAAAATAGCTACCTTAAACATTGCCAAAAGGACTTTTTAAAAAGATAAAACGCAAACAGTCATCTCAAAAGGGATTTTTCCTGCTATTCCTCAACAAACAAAAAGACTGATTAGTATGTGCCATTTGTTTTTCATGTGTATTATTTGCAAAAAAAAAAAAAAGCTCTCTCTTATTGATTGCAGTCAACAATAGCTCTTTTTATTCAGGCAGGACGTTCGTGCTATGTTGCCTAGTGACATAATGACATCCATCAGGAAGTCAAATGTCAGTCCTTTTTTGCTCTGACATTTAGTTTCGGGTACATATGGAGTCATTGTTTTGCATTTGATTTGGCTGATGTTGGAACAGCATCAAATGGGTTATTTTGCGCTATTTTGAAATGACCATTTAAGTGCTTCAGCCACCATGAGAGACTGGAGACTAATCTAAAGTAGTTGCAAAGACAAAAGGCTCAGCCTTGAATCTTGAATCTTTAATTAATCCCTGAAGTTATTGTCAGATATTGCAAGAAGGTCTGCGAATGAGCAAATACCTATGACTGAGTTCTCCAAGAGGGACATCTTCCATCACTCAAACCGCAGGCATTTCTGTCGGGACTGTGAGAAGACTGACAGGTCTATTTACCGCTTTCCAGTCAATCAAGCAGCCTCCTTAATGTCTGTAGGCCTGTTGGCTTCACGTTCGGGTTGCAACAGAAATCTTTTGTGATGATGAAATCACAGAGTTTCCTGTCCGTTTTGCACTTTGAAGGAACTGAGGGCCTTTGTGGTGTTGTAGAAAGAGACCTGCTGTGTTTGAATGGATTTGATATATATGTTTTGTGCAGTGATGGTCTTCTGTAGGTGTCAAACCACCTTGTGTTCTGATCTGATGATTAGAGGTGCTAGTCTATATGTTAAATGAACACCTATGAGATTCAGAAAATGCTGATGTTCTTACAATATACCCATCAAAATACATGCATGTGGAACCTGAAACCCTATCTTTGAAGTATCAATTTTTTCAGGTTTGGCAGAAATGTTTCATTCTGTTAGTAGAAGGTTCTTTTTCTTATCCACTGGAGTGGACCATCTCAGTGCTTATCAGGGCCTCGGCTAAGAAGTGCCGTACTGGTTTGAGGGGTGTCTGTGAAAAGGTTCCCCTTAATCCATTTATTTTACCTCAAAACCATTTGTCCACACAGCCCAATGTCCCCCGCTGGCCCTTTCCTCCCTCTCCTTCCAAGGATTGAGAGTGGAGGTGCAAGACACAGACTGTTTAAAAAAAAGCCATCTGGCCAGAGGAAGAGGTGGGGTGCGGTTGGGGGGTGGGGGGGCGGAGTCATGCTGGGCAATCAAAATGACAGACAGCAGTGAAAAGTGTTTTGTGGGCTCCCACATATATGTGAAGTAGCCTGACTTGTGAGATTTCACAGCTCCCTTTGGTCTTCAGGTAAACACTGACTTAGCCACGGTGTATCTCTTTCTCTTGCGCTTTCTGTCGTGTGCTCTCTCTTACTGCCCCATCTCATAAATATCCCCTTTAGAGACTCATGTACGCCTTGGTTTCGAACAATTGCTCAAGCATTTTGCATAATCAGTACAACTGAATCTAGGTGACATGATTGTTTCCTCCAGAAAAAACGTGAATCAGGGATGCTAAAATTCGGCAACTGAGGCGAGAGTCGCACAATCAAAGCCTTCCTATTCTCCAAATATTATAATCTCTTGTTCTTATGCATTCATTTTCACCCTTCCTCCCCCCCTATTGTGGCCCCTTTTCCCCCTTCCAGAAAAAAACCTCTAAATGTGTGGAGGCTTCATTTTTCACTCTCCCCAAGCGGCTCTGTTGTCAGAGGAACCCTTAGGAAGTCTTTATTTCTGCCAGGCAGGGCCTCTCGCGTTCCTCCAGCTTCTCCGGCCGTTCTCATGGCTGTCCCCCCACCTGCTGGGACCCTGATCCCAGGCCGAGCTGCGCTTCAGCAGGGGACAATTACTATCCCGCTCTGCCTTTGATCATCTGACCACATGGAAACACAACAGCTGACCACATGTTTCAACAGACAAGGAGGAGGAGAGGGGAGAAGAAAAGGGTGAAGAAAGAGGAGAAGAGGGAAAAGCATTTGCCTTTCATTCTCCCTCACACACAGCACACAAGAAAAAGGCCCATCCCAGAAGCGGTTGTAGTGCTTGTATAATTCTCATGATCTTTGGTGTGCGGTTTACGCCTGGACTTTTATTGTCATGATTATGTCTTTGGATCAGAGAAGAGAGTGCTTATTACAGACATGGGGCGGCCGCATGTAAAGTTTCTTTTTGAATTTGCCTCGTTTCATTTACTAAAGCTAGCGCAGAGTGCTAGAGAAGTAATTTGAGGCTGAGCTTGTAAAAGTGAGTGCTAATTCTTCTGTCATTGTCAGCCAAATTGTCTTTGAGCCAGCTGGGCCTCCGCATAAATGCTCGCTGTGGTCAATATTGAAAGCGCTTCCACACAAAGTCAAAGCCACAGTCACCGCACTCTCGGTCTACTAAGATACATGCCTCTCCAATTGCAGTTCTTGAATGGCAGAAAGCCATATGAATTAATTTGGCGTTTTAGGTGTATGTAAAAATTTGGGTCATTAACATAAGTGTACACGATAAAGAAAAAGAAAGAGCTTTAAAAAAAAAACTAGTTTTTAAAAACATATGCCACGTTTTGTTGAAATTAAACTTATTCATGTTTTTTTTAAGTCATTTTAAAAAAAGCTTAATTTTAATTACTCTACAAAAATGTGATGTAACCAAGTAAAAAGTTATTTTTATATATATATATATAGTATGTATGTGTGTGTGTGTGTATATATATATATATATATATATATATATATATATATATATATATATATATATATATATATATATATATATATATATATATATATATATATATATATATATATATGCGTGTGTGTATGTGTATCATAAATTATACATTCATAACTATCATTGTTTTTGATGGAGTCACAACACAGGTTAACCTGAACTAACCTTGTCATGTCTTGAAAAGGTCAAAATATTCGAAATTATAAGTGAGTCATTGACCTTTAAACATAGGCATAAGGGTCTATAGGGGTACCACTCTATGACATCACTTCCTGTTTTTTTTCTGAATGTTGCTTAAAACACATTATTTTGTTGGCCCCACACATGGCTTTGATTTTGCAAGAAATTTTTTTCATTTTTTTTCAGTGTTGCAGTTTTGTTGTTTTTGTTAGAAATCATAAGCAAAGATTCAAAAGTCAAAATGATTTCTTTTAAGAAAGCTTTATTCATTATGATTTCAGAACTGTTGCGTATTTTAAACACTGAATGAGGGTGTGAGCTCAGCATATTTTTTCAGCGTATGTGTGGTTACATGTGGTGTGTTATTTGTCACAGCATGTGTTCGTTCTTTATTTGTTTGTGGATGTTATTTGTGTTTGTGTACGAATTCATTAACTGTGTATTTGTGCTTGGGAATAATTGTGTGCAGTATTTGTGAGTGTATTTCTGTTTGCATGCCCACTGAAGCAGACCTGAGAGGTGCTGGGATGTGTTCAGGGGGCCAGGGGTGAGGCAGCCAGGCCTATAGGGAGCTGTTTGTTTTGGCCTGTTTGCTGGGGATGGCCTCCTTGAGTGTCCCTATTGTGCAGCAGATCACTTTACCACATTAAGGGCGCATGAAAAGAAGCTCTTCACTGGCACTTGGGCCCTGGCTGGAATAACAGGCAGTGTTTTGACTGGCTGCCACCTTGTATTCTGACCACTCTGCCGCCCAGCAGACGGCTCCTGTCTCAAAGAAGCCTGGGAGGAGAAATGCACAGATAGTCAGTCACAAGACTCTTACTCTGCAAACAAACAGTTTTGTTAGGTTATGCCACAGTGTCAAAGTCTTGCAAATTCTTCTCTTAATAATGATTTTTTTTCTAGTTACATTTTAAGTTTATAAAAGATTTTAAAATAATTTCTGCTTTTATTTTTAAAATTATGAAAAAGCCTGGCTTTCTGGACCATCATGTTTTTGACACAACATCATTACATGTCTCACCCCCTTACATGCCCTTTGTGCATTTTTACCCAGTTCATAATCACTTTATCCGGCAGTTAAAAATAATTAACAAGTCATGCTCTTTTGTCGTCCGCCATTATGAGTCCTCCGTCTAGCAATGAAAGGCTTCACCATAAGCACAGTCACATAATAGTGTCAAAATCTATTTTAAAGTGCAGTAATTCAAGGGTTTACAAGGCTCCATAAAACCTCAACATGCCCCAGTAATGAGAAGCATGAATGGAAACTTGGATAGTTCTTCGTGGCCCCAGCAAAGGTGGGGGACCAAATGCAGGACACACGGCACAAAGCATGGGGGCTGTAACAAAGAAAGGCAGGATAGACAGAGCTCTCACTGAGTGAAGTTGCAAATATTGGACAGACCTTGTTGCATGGTTGAAGTGATGCAAGCCCTAAAGGATCTTGGTGTACAGTCTACAGTTTGAGCTTTACAGTATTTTTTTACATGTAAATAATGTAATTATTAATTATAACGATGTTCAAGTGACGAAGGAGGCGGCAACCGGCGAACGAACAACTTAGTTTAATCATAAAACAAATATAACAAAATGAATGTAAAGTGGCAGCCCCAACTGTTTTGTCAATCGCTCCAGCACCACCGCCTCGGTGACTGGCGGTCACCACTCCTTTGTGCTGTCCGACCGCAATCCCCCTCAGCAGCCCGGGCTCTCAGACAGCGTGTCCCTCCTTCCTTCCGGGTTAGCGGCACCAATGTTGCAAAGTTAAAGGCTCAGGGAAGGAGGAGGCGGGATCCGGCGAACGTTTAATAAACGTTCATTACTTTAATCAACTCCATGAGACTCGAGACGGGTGTGGCGCTCATTAGCCCTCATGCCACCGGCCTTGCTCCATTCCCACGGCTCTCGGCCCCGCCCTGCTTGCCACATTACTGGTCAAAAGTTTAGATTAGTAAACCTATATCTATATATATATATATATATGTATATATAATATATTAGAGATGCACGGTTAATCGTTAAAAGAGCGCCATCTCGATTCAAACACTCACGCGATCTTATTCTTTAATGACAACGATCCGGCTATGTAAAATTTTTAAAAAGTATGATCACATTAAAACAGTCTTTTCAACCAACCACACAGTATAATTTCTGTTACAATAATTCAAATTATCACAGAAGTACTAGGATAAGTGTTCATAGTTCAGATATAAACACTGATGTCTACCTTTTGAAAGTAACTTGAAGCTTCATGTAAAGATTGTACCAATTACAACATTACACCAGTAGGTGGTGACAAGGGACTGTTAAAATGTATCTGTCATTGAATCATTCATTCAAGAGATTTGTTCAAAAATGCTGATTCATCAGTTGATTCTTTATGAGTGATTAATTGAATCATTCATTCAAACTTTTAAAAAATAATTGAAATTAATAAAATATTTCATAGACTGCAGCAATTAACATTTTGTCAGACCCTAGGTAAATTACATGTTACTTTAAGTTGTCTATTCTGAATTGTGGGAAAATCTATTTTAAACCAACAACAAAGGTGAATTGTGCAGCTCTAATATTTATATAGTACGATATTTTATATTTACACTTTTCCACATCCTTTAAGCTTTAGTTTCAGGATTTAGCACATCACTTTTAGAGGCATTAAGAAATGAGGGAATGTAACCGTACAGAACCTCGCTGTGCGCATACAGTCGTATTTCAGACTCCTTGCTGAGTTTACACTTGCTAGAGATCTCATAACTCCACATGTGGTCGGGGCAAGGTTAAAAAAAACTGTGATATCTTGTAAACTTCAGATTGTACACACCTCTCTACTGTTCCCAGGACCCGTACAAGAGCAGGTCAAATGCAAATGTGTGAACAGTTACGCTCTGCATGCTCTTATGAAACAGTCTTCTCCTGTAGTTAAAACTCGAACAAATCTATCAGGGTGCTTTCTAAATTTACACGCACACGGTGCACTTTTTTTTTTTAAATAAATGGAGGTGTCATGATCTATGCACTCTTGAGTTTTGAGATGAGTTAGGCCTGCACTTCAGCTCCTTTCTCCAGGATTTCCCCATAATGTCTCCAGAGACAGATGCTATGAGGCAGAATTGTGCGTGGGATGTCTGGATGCTGTGCTTGTGCAGTTACAGCAAATTATCAGTGCACTGTTGTTTAGTTGCTGTGTTCTGCAGATGTAAGGATTTAGAAATTCAGCCAGTACAGATTACAATTGACATTAAAGCGATAGTTAATTACTCACCCTCATGTCGTTTCAAACCCATAAGACTTTTGTTCATCTTCGGAACACAAATGAAGATCTTTTTGATGAAATCTGAGACCCCTCCATTGGCAGCTACGCAACTACCAATTTGACGCTTGAAAAGTTCATAAAGAGATTGTAAAGCTAATCCATAAGAATTAAGAATTGGTTTATTCCCAATTTTCTAAAGAGACACAATCGATTTATATGATGAACAGATTCAATTTAGGCTTTTATTCAGATAAAAATATTCATCAACTCACACATCAGTTGTGGTAAACAGAAGCTCAAGCATGTTCGCTTGACGTGTGAGAACCAATGAGGTTCATTCTCGTATTGTGCCACACGTTTGAGCTTCCGCGAGAACCAAAGAGGATTGTTCTCGCGCGTCAAGCCGGTTCGGTTTAGCTTCTGTTCGCTGATCAATGTTTATATTTGAATAAAAGCCTAAATTAAATCTGTTCATCATATAAAGCGATCCAATCTCTTTAGAAAATTTGGACTGAACCCCTCAGTTTATATGGATTAGTTTTATGATCTCTTTATGAACTTTTTGAAGCGTAAAAGTTAGTTGCATAGCTGCCAATGGAGGGACAGAAAGCTCTCAGATTTCATCAAAAAGATCTTCATTTGTGTTCCGAAGATGAATGAAAGTCTTACCGGTTTGAAACGACATGAGGGTGAGTAGTTCATTTTTGGGTGAACTAACCCTTTAAGCTGTTTCTGAAAGCAGTCTTTGACTACAAGCTAATAAGTGTGTGGGTATGGGCAGTCTTTGATTTACAGGCTGAAGGCTGAAATCAATTGTAAATCACTAGAGAGAAATCAGTTTCAAAATGTTATTACAGGAATATTTAATGTTATTATTGGATGTCATAAATGTTTCACTTTTAAAGCATCTTGGCAGCTATTAGTGCATTTTTGGCTGTTTGCCTCCAACCGCCATGTTTTTGATGGCTATATCCAATGAAACGGATCCAGAATATATTGTACAATGTGAATTTGAAATGTTTGTTGTATGTACATACTTTTTTGAGAGTAACTGATTTTAAGCGTATTTAACATGTAAAAGTAGTTACCTTAACCAGTTATTGTTTATGACTCAGCAGAATGTAAAATGCTCTGTCTTTGACAGACTTACGGGATTGCTGGGTAGTTATGGAGCTTATTGTGTTTGTTCAGTTAATGGCTACTATAGGCAATAAATTATTTACTTTCTGTACATGTGAGAGTATAATTACGCAGCTGTCCCTGCCTCTTATCCAGGTCCCAAAGTGGTCTCGATGGAGAGCATGTCATTCCATATTAATTCAAAGCATATCATTTTGTGGTCTGCTGTCAAACTTTTCAAATTGAGAGGATGTTGTGCAGGATGCGGTTTTAATATATGTGGCAATAAATTCTGGAGGTTGTGTGGATAGCTCTAATTTACGACCTACCCGTCCATTCATGATGCAACAACTTGCCATTGACTTGACATTAAAATAAATATATATTTTTAAATAATTTAAATAATTAGTGACTTCACACAATAATTTCTTTGTTCTGCCAATCCACTGGCCATCAAAAACCATTCAGTATAGAAGAAATCGCTTGAAATATATATAAATAAAATAAAAAGCATGAGAATAGCCAGGCTTTTTACTCATCAGCCTTTGATTACTTTTAATTGGACTGCAATTTTCTGTCCAAAAAGAACGAGTATGTGTGTGCAGTAAAGAAGATGACAGGTCTAATGATTAATTGAAATAGGCAGGAATAGAAAGATATGAATGCACGTCAGAATGACTGAAAAGTGCACAATAAGAGGCAACCATGTCAGAGTAGAGGCTCTTCAATCTTGTCTGTCCAGTTTGTAACATCTTTAACCTAATGCTCGTTTCCATCACAATTAAAGCACTAAAAATGTTTACCTCTGAACCTTTTACGTGTCTTATCTGCTTACTCCCAACACCCCAAGCAACATTAAAATAACTCAAGGATGAATATAGAAGTATTACTTCTATATTCTAGACGAAGATATAATCGGTCTGATTTGGGTGAGATGACATTTTGGAGCCCCTGTAGGAGTCTGGTTGTTGCCTAGTGCATGTGACATGCAGACCAGTGGGAACTGAAGCTACTCAGACTGCAGCTGCTGTTAATGTATGTTATTAAACTGTATAGAATTTTTTCCTGTAGTCTTGCTGCTGGGTGTGTTTCTGCTCAGCCAAATGCAGAATTGTAGAGTGCATCAGTCAGAAATGGGTATTTATCAAACAAGTGCATCTTTCTGTTTTTGAACAGAGGGATTTTAAGAAGTGAAACATTCAAATTTGTATATATTTTTTGTGCTATTGGTGTGAGCCTGTGAGGTAATTTATAAAGACTATTTTTGACACGGTTCTGGTAAACGGTGTGTTCCACCACATTTCTTTTTGTTTCTGCTGCTTAACTATAGATGTACCTAGCAAAAAAGTTAATTTGGCCCCTGGAAGTTTAATATAGGTTGATTTATTTATTTATTTATTTTGTGGTCTGGTGGATGCAGTGGACAAGTTGTAGTAGTACATCCACTTTCCTTCAAGTCTGACTGTGAGACTGACTTTTTTTAATAGGGTCCCACTCTCAGGGGGAAGCTGGAATTAAACATGGATTAATAATTGACATGGATTAATCCTTAATCTACATGTTCTGTCTGTCTGTCTACATGCCCTATGTTCAGACAGTAGTCTGTCTGCTGAACTGTCCATGACACGTATTAAAAATCCCACCAATGTAGATGATGTTTTGGAAGCTTTTAGTTCATAATTTTAGAGATAAGGCATGTTTTGGTTCCATTATCTTTTTCTGGTTATGCCTTTTAGTAGTCAAAGTATCATTTTAGAAGTGATTTTTATTAAATTGTGAGCATTTAAACAATGTAATGTTTTAAAGCCTGTTTGCTTTTAATGTTGTGTTAAGCTTATCTTCTCAACAAAATGTTTATTCGGGGTTTGAGAAACCCTGAAGTTTCTAGCAAAGGGCAGTGTTGTCACTTCAAAAGGCTTAGAGACTTGTATCACATATTCAAAAATGAAATGCATGTCTGAGAGGTTGCAAAAGTATACATGCGCATTGTTTGATTATGTTGATAGAAGTAACAAATATTATTAGGTATTTCAATTATTCGTGTAAAAGGCAAATGAATTTAAAAAGAGCACCAAGCACAAAAATCGTTGTATAAACAGTTCTATTTAATTTAGCAATTATAAAAATTTTCTGTGAATGCAGCATAGACATTAGCCCCCTTCTGAGCTATTATGCTGCCTGTCTGGTGTTGCAATTTTGCACTTCACTGACTCTGACAACTAGTCTACTTGAGTCCGAATGCCCCAGATTTCACCTTATTTGGGTGATGTACCAAAATCATTCAGGGCACAGGCACATTTGGCAAAAGCAAACGCAGAACCGTGGAATAACGCGTTTTATTGAACACACACACACACACACACACACACACACACAAAGTCACATCTGTAAACTAATTTTAGGCCTATACTACGAATTTCGTTGCATATTTTATTTAAATGGCTATTGTTTTGGTTATTTTCTCCTTGAACTTATAGCTGACTTTGTGTGTAATATGTAGCTAGCTATTATTATAGCATATTATGATCATGAGGAAAAACGGTTCTGGTATAAGTGGTTAAATGCTGGAGAATTTACTTTTTTAAGACTTGAATTATGTCCGTTTTGAATGATTTAATAGGAAATATCACATTACAATTCATCAACTAAAGTAAGAAAGACAAAAATTATAACGCCCGCAGGTAAATGAACGTTCTATATGAACGACGACTATTCCATCCTCACGTTTTCACTCACCAAAACAAGCATACGAGTTTTCTGAGACAGGGAAATTGCAGCAATCTGACCTATAGTGCATGATTGAAGTTTCTTTGACATTCATTTCGAGTGAGTTTGTCAAGGACTAGCCAAGTGAATTGTTAATAACTCTGTGCTCTGAATTTTCTTTTCGCGCGAATTACGGGGTTAAGCCGGACTGCCTTTGACATTTATGACAAACATTGACAAAGTATGGCTTGACTTAAGAACTATTTAATTATACACAAACACTGAATCTAATACATGCTCCTACATAAAAAATACATTTAGTCTATGGAAATGTGTATATGATCATTATTGTTGTTAGCGTTCACTTTGCATGGCTGTTTAATTATTTGTTTTGTTAAACGTTTAAAATCGCATTATCTCTAAATTCAACTGCCATAGTTTTAGGTGCAGGCAATAGGGTTGATATTTTAGTCTTTCAGCGTAATAACGGTGGCATGCAGCCTATTTAGAATTGCAATAACAATAACGATGTTGTTTTGCGCATTTACATCACAAAATAAAAATATATTTGAATATTCATACAAAATAAGCCCTTTTTTAGTATTGTTCTGAAAAAGCCATTAGTGTCTTCATCAGCCTGTAATATAGGCTAAGGCTATAATGTTCCATGCGCTTGGAACTTGGAAATGAACTGATTTTGAATACTTGACTTTCATACTCTTGATTTTAATTTGACAGCCAATGAACTTGCCTTATTGTTCAAAACATCCCTTTGAGTTGCAGTTTAAAATCTATACATTTATATGAAACATCAGTGTCATGCAATCATTTACCCTTAAGAAAATGAGTGATGGTGAACCTGGATATTGTGATTGCAATTGTGTGGCACAGCAGCAAGTTGTAAACATATTCACATGAACTTGTGCTCTCTTCTTTTGGTGTCTTTTTTTTTTTTTTTTTTTTTTTTTTTTTTTTTTAAGTGAGCAAAGACAAAGTATGTGATCCGTTTTCTGTAATGTCCCTCAAAATGGAAAGATAAAACTGGAAAAACAATTACACAGGAGATTGGCCCTGGGGTATTGAGAGGGGTTGGGTTGACTCTAGTCTGGTGCACCTTTGGACCTTGCATTATCCTGGCATGAGGTCTCTTTGGCAATAGCCAAACAATTTCCAACAGCACCTGGCCACAAACCCCCTGGTAGCCTCTATACCCCCCCCCCCCCCCCCACACAGTAAAGTGTGCATAATGATTATTTTAAAATAACCTTAGGCGATAAATCATTACCTTAATGAGCTACAGTGTGAAATTATCAATAAATTACTGCTTGTACCTTATATGTCATGCAGGCTACTATTATATCAACAGAGAGTAAAATATGAAGAAAAAAAGTTATGTGACTTGATCAATCCATTGGCATTTTCAGTCCATGTTTAGATTTAATGACTTTTAGAGTCAAGGATAGTCATATTATGTCAGCTGGAGCAGAACTGATACTTTCTGACCCAATGATTTAGCCTTTTGTATTTTGTTGCTTTAGTCTTATTAATTTAGGCCTCAAACCACCAACCACTAGCACCTGCTCTCTCGCCCCCTGCAGTCCCTGACGCTTGTTTGCAGGTGTTAACTGATGCAATGATGGCACAGCTCAGGCCACCTTAACTCACAAACCAGTGGACAATCAACTTCTAATGATTATTAGTAATAGTAGGCTATTGTAAATATATGATTTTATTAATATGCCCATGGTGATGTGAAATTCATTAATAGCCTATTCACATTTCTAATGGTCCAGCTGAACTGAACAATTTAGTTGGCGGATAGATTGACTTGATTTCATGATTTTTCTCTCTAAAGCAAATTAAGATCACTCCCTTGCATTCTATGTAAAACAGATTTCTCTATTATAATATGATGATATTGGTCAATTCCGAGTTTATTGTTTAGGCTAATTTGTTTCCATGTGCCTTCACCATCTTTTTTTATGATGAATATGCACGATAAGATAAATGTTATAAAACTGAAAGTAATGTAACAAGGGATCGGGATACTTTCTCCAAACCCGGACATTAATGCACCACCCTGGATTGCTTAATCCAAAAAAAAAAAAAAAAGAAAGAAAAAAAAGGCGTATGATAATTATCAAATAATTGCGCTGAAACAATCTCGCTGCATGGTCTCCTTCTTATTTTTATTTATTTATTTATTGATTTATTTATTATCTTATTGACAAACTTTGAAAGGAGGGGTTCCTTCAGTCAAAGACATTGTGTGATGTTGCAAATAACTATTGGAGACTCGCTCTTTTTAAGGTGCAAATGGATTTGCAACGTTCCTAAACATCTACGTACATTTTCAAATTTGCGAATAGTAGGCCAGGATAGTTGGCTCTGGGAATTCATTCTCCCTTCTCTTTTATTTCGCACGTGCTTAGAATATCTCAGTATAATAACTTCTTATCTCTGTGTGCTAACAATCCCTCTGCAAATAAGGCGATAAAGGCCATAAGTTAAAATGTCCACTAACACAACAAAACGACAAGGAAATACCATGTTACACTTGCTTCTAAAAAACAGCAGGTGACACTTGTTGGATTTTTAAAGTAGCCTAACAGAAAACCACCCCCTTTCCATTCCAGCATGTGAAGGGTAAATCAATTTAAACGCAAACTTTACGAAACATCAAGATAAATGATGGCTCCAGTTACCTTGCTTTAACATTACAATGGACTTGCAGCACATCCAAAGTAGATTTTGAAATGGGCACATCCTGGATTAACAGTCATATTGAGCACCTTTGCATATTCATCGCTTTTCCTGCAGGTGAATAAGCATCGTTGGAACTCACTGAAAAGGATTAATTGACGTGCAAATTGTCTCTACCTTCCAAAAAACTGTTGTAGCCTATTGTTTGGTAAATATAGCGAATTAAAGACAAACAGCCCAATTCACTTATTTTAAAGCGTATTTTACATAAGCTTTGGAATTCGAGATTTTCACATTTAACATTTTTTTTCTTTATAAATAAAATTAGCAGAGTAACAAATAATTTATCACGATGTAAAAGGCTATACCTTTTTTAACACACACACACACACATATAGGCTATAATTATTATTATTATTTTTTTAAGTAGCCTACACTACAGCGGAACCGCGAAAATCCTTTACCTTGACTAAAAGAATACCTTATGGTCATGGAATATGTTTGATCGCAGTCAATTCATGTCTGCATCAGAGGGCTGGTAGTGTGTGATGATATGTGTGAGTCAATGACGTTTTTTATGTAGCCTATTCCTTATGTTTTAAAGTTACGCGTGAGAAAACTAATAGGCTACCTCATGCAAACGTGCCATGTTCAAGGTAATTCATCTCATGAGTTTATTATGACCGCGCACTCAGTTGCGTGACAAAAAGCGTTTGGAACCGGCTCGTGTCGGTTTATCCTCTTAAACAGTGCCAGCCGCTTAGCCAGCAAAGCTATGAGATTGAGTGTGGCTTCAGGGAGGACTAGGGAAAGGACCTTAAATTAGTAGACTACTATTACCCTGAATGCGCATGCAACCCATAAACACCTAAATACTTAGGCTACTAAATTCTTATCTAAATGTGTTTAAAGTGATAAAACAAGTGGTAGCCTTTTTTAGAACATTTTCTGTTCGATTACTTAAACCTAATTGATTTAACCAAAACCCTGCATCACATTTCTTATATCTGCTTGTGTAGCTAAAGCCAGCGTTTTATTTACAACAGATTCAATGTTTTACTTCACCCAACTAATAACCGCTAGCCTACTCTTCAAACTCATGCCACGTGACTACAGTGCCGACGTGTTTTCTAATCGTTTTCATACTTAATTAGAAAAAGCCATGCGATTCTTTAGACTGGTATTTTCCAAAGACCAAACATTCGCTTATAATACAATTATACTTTTAGTTGTTCGCAACTGCTTTAAAATGAGATCGAACGAGTGCTTTCATTTAGTCAAGCTCTGATAGTGTGTCGGTGTGCCTCAGCAAAATAGCCAGCGCCATGTTGTTACGTCACCACATATGTCAGATAGGCTCAAGCCGATTGCATGAGGAGAAGAATGTTGTCTGAAATATAAGAATGTGCGCTTGCGCAGAAAACAGAAACGATTCAGTTTAAATGAATTTAGGAAAACTGTTTATGAAGATGGGGGTCTATGGGGGTTGGGATAAAATACTGCATAAAGCCCGGCAGGTTCTCCAAAAAATAATGGTTGCTTTTATATGCTTTAAAGGGTAAACTTAAGTCAGTTTAAAAATATATTGCGTTCACAACATTGCCTTTAATTGATGCAGGTTTTTAAATAGCAGGTTACATGCAAACTATATATATATATATTTAAAAAATACTTTATTAAAACTTATAAAGTCTATAGCCTACACTTTAAATTCTGCATAAATATCTGAGTTGATGCTATACTGTTTGGCTATATATTTTAATAATTTGATTGAGATAATCATTAGGAGATAATCGTTAATGCAATGGAATCATAAAATGTACGATCTGCCACTGGTGCAGTAGGCTATTGTTTTTACCCCAGCATTGCTTTTGAATGTCTTCCAAGCCCAGTCTACATAATTGACATCGAGAGAATGGCATATCTCGGCAGAAAGTTTTGAAACAAACTTAGCAGCTTTCTTGCATGTTTACTATCCAAGGTCCTAAAATAGGTCCTAAAATAATCATGTGTAACGGTTGTAAGCTGCGTTACCGCTTTACAATTCTAAACTTTTTCGTCCCTCAAAGAAACAAGATGCTAAAATGGCGGCATGTTACTGTCAAGTTCAAGTGGGTTGTTGCTTCGTGAAGTAAGGCGTAAGCTATGCTTTAAGTTCAAGCTTAGAATTAGAACAAGAACAAGAGGAAAAATAGCAAAGAAATAAATTAAAAGGAAAAACTGAGGTCCTCATTTGTGACATTTCAGGATTTGTTTTAATTCCAGTCAAAAACTTGTTCACATTTTGTCATAAATAGTTTGTTAAACAAACCAACAAACAATAACGCTACTTCGAAAGAAAGTACAAGATTTTGCTGAATTCTGAATAGGTATGTTGAAGTAACATCGTTTGCCTCGAAAATGGCACAGTGACACAGTTCATCAGTTAAACATGTGCTTTTCAGGAATAACTTGGTGCGTGACCCATTTCCACGAGAAAATGTCACAGAATCACATTCAAGCTTCATTTGTACATTAGATCTGTCTAAGATCAGGGCTGAATATACATCGAAGGTGGCTGAAATAAATCTTTATTTCTTTTAACTTAACGTATAGAAAATAGTATATAAAACATATATTCATTAAATTATTTAAATAAACGTATTCATATATCACCGTTACTTACGAGGTACTTTTTTTTTTTTTTTTTTACGTTTGTTTACAAAAAGTAGTGCTGGTGGTTTGAAATCATGTTCATAAGCACAATATATTTATATGCATAATTTTAGTCTCTTAAAAATATGTAACAATGCAATGCTGTAACTCTTGGTGTCACTGAACAACATATTTCCCTTACTTTTCCACCTTAAAAAGTTCTAGTAATCTTAATACTAAATTTCCTTCACACATACAGTTCCACATCTGGAAAAGTTATTCACATAAAACAAGCAAATGTGTAATCAAAGTTTTCTATATGTTATACCACAGTACTCATAACAAACAACACACTATATTCACAGAAGAACTACATTTAAAACAATGCAAACTGACAGACAAAGTTTTATTTTGAGAATGTTGTGACAGATCATTACTCCTCTTTGACACATTAAACACAGACTTGCATCCACAAAGACAGTTCCTGAACCATCAAAAATGGAATACTATACTGATTCAAATGGCTGTACCTTAAACCCAAGAATAAAGGCTAATGTCTTTAACACTGTCACACGAGTTCAAAGTTGATGCATGAATGATAGCTATACTATTGCATTGTGTATCTGGTCAAAAAGTGGCGTGTTGATGAAAACACTGGTCAGTGGCCTCTCGAATTTGTAAGTGTTCCTTATAGAGATATAGTCTATGGCTACTCTGATGCTAAGAGTAAAGGGGGGAGGGGGAGGGGAGATCAATAAGAACCAGAAAGTCTATACCTCATATGGCTGATTCATCAGTTATTTAAATAATAATAATAATAATAATAATAATCCCAATGTTTTTTTTTTATACCGGTCCTCACGTAAACTTAACGTTGGAAAATGCATACTTGAAACTATAGATCATGTCATGTTATAATATTAATATAATTAATACTTTAAGACCCAGATAAGACACATTTATTGGTTAAAAAAGATACAATCGTATCGTGGGAACTTTAGAACTGACTCCCTTTTTCATCGTTAAAACTGGTTATTGACTCAAAACTGTACAGTCTTGTTAGAAAACATTTCCATAAATATCATTTAAGATTCGGCTATTTCGCCGATAATTAAATTACAAATTGATAAATATGGCATCATGGATATGTATTTACATCATTATTAACAAAGGCAACGTTATATTCAAAGGTAACAATCGTAAGCTAATACCACATTCTCCACCTGAAAACGGACTTGGACAACAGATTTGACTCCATCAAACAAGGAAATACATTCACGAGTAGGCTATATACTTATTTATGATTTATTTTTTTGTTCAAGTTCAAGACAAAGACTTTGGCACGTTTCTTAAGACTGTCTGAAGTTTTAACAATCAATCAAAGGTGATGTGAGTGTCACCTTAATATAAAACACCGTGAAATATTCTTTCTTTGCCATTTATTTTTTAAATATTTTTTTTCAGAAAATACATAAAATGAAAAATAAAATAATCATCTGAAATCTGAAAACTAAAGGAAAACCATTTATTCTTAGAAAGTGTTATTTTGTTATTTAATGCCTTGCTAGTTTTCTTCGAACTCGGAATAAAGTCAAATTTCGAATCCTGAGAATAGACGAGGCCTGTTGGCAAACTCTCATCTTTTCCTGTTGTTTCAATGCCATTTTGTACGCCATAGCGTATATAGTTTTTTTAAAGGTTGCTTCAACCTTTTGGTCCACCTTTTGAGAGTCTGCTTGGAGCTTCAAACGTACCATTCGTTAAAATTAGGCGGTAGTCCATCGCTGTGTGCAGCTGTATTTTGCACTGCAGACGTGGGTGTTTTTGTCGGGTCTTCAGTGTTCGCAGAAACCAGCACTGGCGGCGTGGACGACTCGTATCCAGAACTAGCAGCTGGAGACGACTCTGAGCCTTGTGATTCGTGTACCTTAAATTATAACGTCCATAGATGTATGACATACAGGCAATAACACACTTGTTTACATGGTACGGTTAAACATTATGATTTAAATTATTTCTGATCTCTGTTATAGCCTACATTTGTGAACCAAAACACAGAACAATGCCAGGCCTGGTTAAAAATTATTTGAACGCATTCTCCATATAATCCATAAAACATTTAGGCATATCTAATGGGGGTTTATTCTTCACAATAAAAAAAAAAAAAAAAAACTATTTATTTGTATGATTTCTTTTTGGCTGCAAAATCAGAAAATGTCCCCTTACCTTCATATGTTTCCTGAGAGAGCTGGGGTGTGTATAGGACTTGTCACACACTTTGCAGATATATGGCTTGTCAGATGTGTGCACGTGCATGTGCTTTTTCCTGTCGCTGCTGTTCGCAAAGCGCCTGTCGCAGCCGTCGAACTCGCATTTAAATGGCTTCTCACCTGCAAGTGAGAGCAAACACTGGGGTTTTAGGAATATAACTTTTTTTTCACAGAGCGGATGAGCACAACTTTCAGTTATGTAATATGGCTTTCGAAAAAATAGGCCATGGTGCGCTCACGCCAGATGGTTTAGTTACCCACATATCACGCTCTTTGAGAGTCCGTGCTGTTATCCTTTATTTTAATTTCCAAGCATCTTTAATCAACACGCAATGCATCGTCGTGTAAATTGCATAGCAATTGCTTAATTTGTGTGCACTTTTCTTATCTGGTTAGTTTAATATACTAGACTGTTCAACAGCTTGCTTTACATTTCGAAAGGGGTCATTTTTAGGCACAAATACAGCTAATCAGACTAAATGCACTACTACGATTTTATACTTTCCCAGAGCAATGGGTAGCAATTTATTCATGTAGCCACAATACACAAATCCCCACAATTACTAACTTTATAGCCACAAGCATCAGGACAAATGAAAAAGGTCAGTCCATTCACAATTTCGCTCCACAACCACGCATGCAGCTTTGCATCCTCAAAGAGTTGCAATGTATATACATTTGAACAAAAATATATTTTCCTCAATCGAAAAGATAAGAGAAAATGAACATTTCTTAGGGGTTATATGAGATCAAAATTAGTTTTTCTCCCCAAACATTTTACCAATGTATTTAATTCTTCCAAACCTAAAGTGTAGTTAAAGTAGCTACTTGTGACAGTTTTTCTCCATGTTAAACTTTATATTTACTTTAAAATTAATGTAAAAGAAAATGTACAATAGTATTGCCTAAATTTATGAAAGAACTGCAGTTTATGTATAGCCTACATAATTTACTTATACATTTTTTTCTTTCAAAAAAACAATAGGTAATCAAAAGAGGGGGGAAATATGAATGCCTTACCTGTGTGAGTTCTTTTATGAATTTTAAGATTTTCTGATCTTGCAAAGATTTTCCCACAACCGGGGAACGGACAAGGGAACGGTTTCTCTCCAGTGTGCACTCGGATGTGGTTCACGAGTTTGTATTTGGCCTTAAAGGATTTTCCCTCTCTCGGGCAGTCCTCCCAGAAGCAAATATGATTACTCTGTTCTGGGCCGCCAACGTGTTCCATCGAAACATGTGTCACCATTTCATGCATTGTGCTGAAAGTTCTGTCACAAGTCTTTTTAGGTCTATTCATTTGATTCTCGTCTATCCACTTACAAGACATTTCCTGCTTAATAGGCTGTCGCATGTATCTAAAGAAGGCCCCCGGACCGTGGTGTGTGGGTACGTTCATCCCCATGTTCATGTTGATGGGATGGTTGTAGTTATGGAGCTGAGCGGTGCCGTAAGGGTCCGTGCGAGGGCTCGCCACAGGTCGGTACGGATCTGGACGGCCAAAAATGTCCCCGCGTAAACCCAGGTGCATTTGGCTGTTTACAACATGTCCTCCTGGTGAAGTGTGGCTCACGCTCTGGTCGTGAAGTCCAGGAAACAACAGATGTCCCGGGTTGTCCGAAATTCCGGGGGGGCCGTGTAGACTCCCAGAAGCGGCAAAGATTCCATGCTGGGCACTCGGTGGTGCGGTCTCTCCGATGCCTGCGCCCCGGTTTCTGAACAAAAAGTCCCTGGTCGAATTGAATGCTCCGCCGGCGTAAGAAGCAACTTGTCCTCCATGGTGGTGTCCGAGCGCGGCTGCGTATCCAGTAGCTTGTGGGGTGAACGCTGATGTCTGGCTTGAGGCGATATCGTGAGTAACGGGACTTATCTTGAAGGCAGCCGAGTGAGATGAATCTGCGAAGGGACTAAGCCCCAGCCCGGGGTCTCGGTTTCCCAACTCATGGTGTCTAGGCGTTCCGAACCCCCCTACTCCTAGTGACGGGAACTGAGGAGCGCTATCAAGGAGCATAGTCATTGGGCTCAATCGAGAAAAAGCAAGCGAAAAAGAAGGGGAAAAAAGTGAAAAACCCCAGGTTGATGGAGTGAATGGGGTAACGGTAAACTGAGCACAATTTCACGTAGGCTTGAATAAAGAAATCTTGAATTGAAAAACGAAATAATAATCCCGGGTCTCGGTAAACGGGAGGAAAAACTCCCGTAACTGGGATCCGTGAGAAAGAGGATCAAACTTCCCCCCCTTTCCAGACGAATGATGTCCTTGGACTGATAAAGTCAATCACTCACTCCTTGCACATAAATGAGCTCGGGAGGCAGCTCTACGCTGACCAATGAAAGGACAGCTCTTTCTTAGTCACGTGACGGATAGGAAGGGCGATAATTGGCTGCATGTTCGTTGATTGGCAAGGTTTAGTATTGCAAATGGCAGTCCGTTTCAGTGAGTAGATTTGATTGGTTGCTGTTGGCATTATTTGCAGGTAAAGGAACGGGACTTTATTTCGATTCAGGAAAAAAAGGCTTGTTTATTTCCCGAGCTTAGCATGTCAGCTGTTCCCAAAGTTACGTAAACTTTCAGGATTTGCTTGGACCATTTTTCTCAAAATAAACTATTGCTGAAAATCTTTAAAAATAAGACTTAAATATAAGGAAAGTGAGAATATCTATCTATCTATCTATCTATCTATCTATCTATCTATCTATCTATCTATCTATCTCATATGTAGCCTACATTTATGCATCCATAGAGTTCCATGCATAGAGTTCTGAATGTTTTGAAGCCGTAAGAGGTGAAAGTGTACATGATACGAGCGTAGAACCCTCTGGTGATAATTATATTATCCCGAGGATATTTTTTTTCACGGCGCTAAAAATTCTTGCTATTGAGGAAGTTTCAAAGTTTCACAGGGTTGGTGACTCGCTGCAGGACACACAAAATCTGATCAAGTTCAGAGACGCGTTGAGTGTTTCAAGCAGCGCTTTTTATACCTCCAAGCCATTTCTCGTTCCCTCTCCCCTTCAATCTCTCCTCGGAAGGAGTTCCCTTTTATATTTTAGAGATTAAAAACAAAAATCTCAAAATCAGACCCACATTCTGGTCTAGTCCACAGCTATCACGCTTTCACTTTCTGCACATTTTCTACGATGGAAAAACGCGTATAGGCCTTTTCTAAGTCTAAGTTTTTAAGGTGAGTAATTTATTTTTCAGTAGATGCATTATTAAAGTTTTGATCAGATCAGTTTCATGTTGTATTCAGGTAACATAGCTACTAAATCTTGTAACATCAGACCTTAAGTGTTTTAGAAAAAAAAACATTACAATAAACTATGATTTTTCTAATAAATAGCCTACATTTTAATAAAACCTAGTAGCCTAGTAAATGTTTAATGGTTAATTGACTTATTAGAATATGCATTTCACTTTTGTTTCGCCAAAGACCTTTACTATGCTTAAAAACACAAGTTTAAAGCAGTTTGCTAGCAAAATAGATATCAAGCGAGCTCTATCCCCCCTCCTTTCTGCGATGTCTTGTTCTTTCCACCTTCTCTCTCTTTTACTCTCCCTTTCGTACACGAGCACACATGTGAGTATTCTGCAGTGTCGGACAGATTTACGGCGATTTTTTTTAAAGGTTTCATTGTCTGTAGTCAGATAGGCTACGGATTATTTACTTTCCAATCTAGATGCAGGCCTATCTGTTTAAATGTGGACGCACTTAATATATTATGTGACATATTCATTTCCGGGCGGGGCTAGGAAATAGCTAAGTTCTTAAGGACGTTCTTTGCTTTTCTGTGCACGGAATTGTTCAGTTACTTCACTTAACTTCTTTACGGCACTACAACTCTGATGCCAACCAAAAGGCAAATGAGGGCAAGATTCGCTTTTAACTCAAGGGGGCCTCGTGCGTTATTTTACTTTAAACCACAGAAAATGAAAAGGACTTATAGGCCTATAATTGCATGGAACATATCTCTATTGCGACCAATTTGCATATTTGAGTTAGTTAAATAATGTTTTGTAAAAATAATACCATAATTCTATATCTTCCAACCCCCTTGAGTAGATAGGCATTCGTTTTTTTTTTTTTAGTCAGAGCAGAATTACCTGGAAACAACTTCACACTGAATTCTAATTGGTGGTTATTCGGGCTAAACAATTATCAACCATATCAATCATAGAGATGTACTGCTATAGTTCATGTCCTGTTGATTAAATTTTCTAGTTATCAATCTCACATTAAATTTATTAAAATACACAAAATTAAACTATAGCAATAAAAATAAAAAAGCAGAAATTACTTACTTACAATTTCATCATCCTATCTTTTAGGTAAATTGTTTTATTTCATTTTATATAGGCCTATTGTATTATTTTTGTGTTTTAAATTATTATTCTTCCCTTGAGACATTAGCTGTGTTTTCTCTTTCTATGTGTTTTTGCGGACATGTTGCTTTTTCTTTTTCCGTATCTGTTAAACATTCAATAGTCTTTAGCCTGTTTTCCATCAGCTTTGTGGAGGAGTGGTTCTATTTATCTCAAACACTTAATCAGTAATGAGATAACCGTGGCACCTTCAATTAACATGTGTCTATATAAAATTTGTTAATGTTGTTTAGGATAAATGACAAGAAATTAAATTTGTCGAGGTGTTATGCATATTAGTAAATGCAAACTGCCGTTACCAGGATAGACTATTGTGCTATATGCCGAACCCAAAAACTAAGAAAAAAAGAAAGTATTTTAGAGTCCTTGTGTGTGGTGCTTTTCTGCTTATATCTCAGTAGTCTCCACCTAATTTGCCCATCTAAATTTACGGACATTTGGGCCTGAACTTGTTAAGCTAAACACCTGTTATAAGTTCACTGCAATGAGAAATACTTTTTTTTCTGTATTTCAAACCTATATATATATATATATATATATATATATATATATATATATATATATATATATATATATATATATTATGTGTGTGTGTGTGTGTGTGTGTGACACACACACACACATACATATTAGGGGCAATATGGCTTTATTGTTGTCTGTATATGGAAATGTTGGATGGAAATGAAAATAAGGCTACATTTGTATTTATAATTACAAAGTAGACATAATGGCCTAATACAGGTATGCAAGGAAGAGAAGTGGTTTACATTTTTGCAAATGTACTTAAGGTAGGCCTATAGAGCATATATAATTTTATAATAAGCTCACCTTTTATTGAGTTATCTTAAAATATCTGTAAATCACCATGCTACCAACTATGGATGGATGATTGGATTGATATTAGCCTGTTGACTATGTAGTTTGTGCACTGTGGGTATAGCAAAGACCAGTCTGTGACCTTTGTGGACTATAGATGTCTGTCATTTAGTGACAATTAGCCTACTTGAATTGATAAGAGCACAAAAAAGCTATTTTAGTGTCCTACTATTCTTTCTCTTATGAACATTGATATCTTCATTTATGCACCTCTCTCGTTCTCTCTCTCATTTAAATATTATTGCACTGACCCATTTATTGGCAATCTTTAATTCTGAAAGTTCTATATGTAAGGAATATCTGTAAAAATGACTCTTGTCTTTTAGTAATGAAGAAAAAAAGAAGAAAGATACGAATCATGGATACTAATCAGGAAGAGTTGCTGTGTTGTGTAGGAGAAGACTCCGTTTTGTTGCACAAAATAATATCTGTCACTGTTATGGTGGTGGATATCATGGTCATTTATCTGAAAACTGCATTAGGACTCATTACAAAAGTAACAATTCTTGGTCTTTTTTTGGTTTTCATTTTATTATATTATGTTTGATTTGACTCTGTTAATGTAATGACAACAATGCTTTTTTGACTGTTAATAATGCCTTAATTTTGAATGTTGTGAATACAGTGACTGTAACCTCAGTAAATATTTTTGTCTTGTAATGTTTACTCTATCCAAGAACTTCATATGTGGGAAGAATTCTATCAGTAAATAACCCAAGCTTGTGCCCACTCAAAGGGAAGAGACAGTCTTCAGAAGAAGTATATTAATTTATTTATTTTTATTTAAAAAAATGTTGTGAAGTAAGCGATTATTATCTCAACATATAATGAAAGATTTTATTTTTGAGAATCTAAAACTTAATTCACATAGGCTAATTAAATTCTCTATCTATCATGTCAACATTTTGTGTGGTTATTTAAACATTTTTGAATTGGCTCTTCTACCAGGTATTCAGTTTGATGTCCACACACTGATTCTGTGTCATTCTTTTTACAAAAGCAGTTTAGTTAATTATTTGTGGTGAGAATATACACCACAAACCTGTTTTCATTTTTGTCATTTTATAATGACAGGTGCAAAATAATTCAAAACAAGTGAATAAATGTCCTCATAAATTGACACCAGATCATCTGGGGTTTGTAAATGTTGAATGTGTGAAACTTTTTTTTTATCATTTTTGTAACCTAAAATGTCAGAAGTCTATTAACTCTTTTATATCCCATGGGCAAAAAACGTTATATTTAGATAGTATGCGATATTTAGGTATTATTTGACCCAGTATTTTTATTGTGGCCTAAAGCTTGTAATTTTTAAATCATATTTGCTTTCGTATTTAATATTGTATTAATATTTATTGATTTGACTATTAATACATTTAATGTATCTATTCATTAAAAATATATATCAAATGATTCTGTTAATTTTATCACAGATTTGCAACTCCAGAAAAATATCCGATAAAAATGCACGCCTAAGTAAATCCATAAAATGCATCTCTTCTTCACTAAAAAAACTAAATAAATGAAACTAACCACCTACACATGGGGAAGGACACTTTACAATATGGGGTATGTTTAAATAAATTGTAATTTAATGTTTATATTTGCAAAAAAGTCAAACAGAGTGAAAAAATCTAGATTCTGTCGCATTTAACAGAAGTAAGTGTAATATTTACCTGCAAGTAGAATTATAGACGCTCAACTGGCTTGCTACAATATGCTGCAAAAACTATGAGTATATTTTTGGTGGTAAAAAAATAAATTGTGTCCAACAACAACACCAGTACAATGCACCGAGTATTATCAAAGTATATTCTATTTAATTAATGTTAAACCATAATAATGAATAGTAAATCAGACATTCACAGTTGAATGAGAGAGACGTGTGGTTTGAAGGAGAATTTTGATTTGATTTCTTAACTCCTGTATTTCAATTCGATGTTAAAATCACATAAGTTGCATAGCATTCGTAGCTCAGACGTTCTAATAATTCATACATATGTAATTTAAACATTTCGATATTTTAGCCAACAATACTCATTCGGAACTCTGGTGCATTTAAGTCACATATGAGCCAATATCTGGCAGTGCGCGAGCGGCACATATCAAAGCATTTTCACTGAGATATTTGAAAACGGAGTCGTGTGGTGAACGCCTGCGTGTCCCTTTTAAAACAAATCCAGGGACTGTCAATCATCGCGCATTCCGACCAATCCCAAAGCACCGTTTTTTAAAAGCTGGTTTGCCTGCTGTGCTTTTATATTGCAGTATGGCCTGGTTCGGAGCATTTTACTACCACGGTTATTGCCACAAATCAAGAGGGCAAAGTGAACGGCATGGGACTCACACCAATCTTAACGAACCTGGGTCCGATTCCTGCGTCTTAGAGGTTTACGGGCAATAAATGCACATGCAGATGATACAGCGGGGGAAATGGGGAAGAGTTTTGTTGGTAAATTGTAAACGTTAAAGGTTGGTTGATTTGCCAAACCCTCAGTCAAGCTTGCAACAAAACATGACAAGCCTGTCGCGGTTTAGTGGCTGCCCTCTTTCTTGCGTCAACCCTGGGGAGAGCAATACTGAACCCAGCATGGTGCTGCCACCTTTGGCAGAGGAGCACATGGGGCACCCTACTGGCAGTTCCTTAAAACTCTGCCCCTCGCAAAATTTGCGAGACTACCACGAGACGAGGGCCAGTGCATATGTTGACCACTCGGTTACCCATTTTCCAGACACTGGATACACCAGTCATCGCTTAGAACCCAGTCCTAGGGGCATTATCATTGGGACAAATCTGTCAGCAGCAGGCATGCCACCAGTAACTGATCAGCTGGCTCCGAGACCTAACCAACATGGCAATATTGGAAGGTACCGTGACCTCCACAGCTATAGGGATGGCAGGAGCCACGCGTTCTTCACCACGTATCAAGAGCAGGCCCATGGCTCGTCAGACGGAACCCGAGATCTCAGCAGCCAAATGATGTTGGGTCTTCCCGGAGATCTTCTCTCACGGACGCACCCGTATGGGCAGTCGGTCAATGGCCCCAGGGCCAACAGCCAGCAGCTAGTCACCCAGTTCTTGGAGTTCTATAAGCCACTGAATATGGCCATGCAACGAGGAGGGGGTGACGCCTTCCTCAGGTGCTCCAGGCAGAACCCGAAGCACGAGCTCGTGTGTAAGTGGAGTGACGGCCAAGAAGGCACTGGCAAGCCGCCCTGCGCCAGGAGTTTTGGGACCATGTACGAACTCGTCACCCATGTGACGATTGAGCATGTCGGAGGACCGGAGCACTCTGACTACGTTTGTCACTGGGAGAACTGCCCAAGAGACAGAAAGCCCTTCAAAGCCAAATACAAGCTCGTCAACCACGTCAGAGTGCACACTGGAGAAAAGCCCTTTCCCTGCCCTTTTCATGGATGTGAAAAAGTTTTTGCCAGATCCGAAAACCTCAAGATACACAAGAGAACGCATACAGGTTAGTTAAATAATAATCATAATAATAATTACGATAATGAGAATAGTAATATAAAGATAGGCTTCAGAAGTTTGGAATTGTTCTAAATATTTTTCAGTATTTTACTTAACATTGTTACAAGACAATTTTTAGAATGAAGAATTGCCAGGACAGAATAATTAAATCATATGTTCGATTATTTGATCCCAAAGTAACGTTATAAAATATTCAACGGTATAGTTTTACAATTAATTTTTGCTATACATAAACACGGATTTTGACAATGTGGTCCATCATGTTTAATTTATTTTCAAAATGTTTCGTCATAAAAATGTATTGAATTTATGAATGAATTAATTTTTGTACACTAGGCTATAGATTTTAATTAATTTTCTGCAACACTTAAAATTGAGCGGCGATTAAAGCATTTAATTTTATAAAAAGTAAAATGTTGTTTGTTCTAATGTTTGCTTTTCGTATTAGTGGAATCATTTTTGATTTCGTTTTTAGAAACCGTGCTGGTGAAAATCAGTCCTCAGGCCAGTTGTTTGGGTGCCTCTCATTCATGCAGTGTAAATAAATAAATAAATTCCAGGGCACCGGAGAGCTGTGACGTAGCGTTTACGCAAGGCGCAGCTGAATTCTCTGCTATGGTAGAGTGCACCCGCTCGTGCTACGCAATGCAAGCTCTGAGACCACTACACTTGAAACTGACGTCACAGTAATCCTTAGAATATTACGATCAATATAAATTTCCCCTATATTGTTTTTTTTTTCCAGATTATTATTTTTTTAACCATAAGGTATGATTTAGCCTTTATGGAAATCATTGATCAATTAGTCTAATTAGGCTATTAAAGCCGGAGTTAACTTTATTTTTCTTTACTAGAAATCAATTAAAATAGGAATTAATCTTTGGCTCATAACGCATATAAAAATATGAACGAGGTCGACTAACAGACGGATATTAAGAATTATTATTGTTCACTTAAAGCATTTAAGTAGAATTTGAAAATTAATCACTGACACAATTCCATAAATTATCTAGAAGCCAACTGTTGGTTATGGCATAATTCAACTTGTGATAATAGCCTAATCTGTTTGTTCTTAATTTAATTTTCCATATTTATAACTGAAATGAATTTGAGGTAGGCTGTATCTATGCATCCGCTTCTTTAATAAGTTAAGCTAAGGCTAAGTTTATTTTAGCTATAGTGTGAATCATGATATTGAAAGAAGCAGCCATTGCATGGAAACAACTTGAATGGAAAATACCACTTTTAAGAATGATAGGGGGGAAATAGGGCTAAATGGATTTTTTTTTCGATTTATCACATTTTGCAGTGTTGTCTAAAGTTCTCTCCTCGCCTGCTATAGGCTACTGTTTAATGTGTGGAGCAGCACACTTGTTTTGCTACAACATACTGCATAACACATCTAATGACACCATGCACTCAGAACTGATGAGCCATGGTTGACTGTACATCCCACCCGTAACTCGCGTTTCCCCCTCCTCTGCCCGTTTAGGTGAGAAACCGTTTAAATGTGAGTTTGAGGGCTGCAATCGGAGATTCGCAAACAGCAGTGACCGGAAGAAGCATTCTCACGTTCACTCCAGCGATAAACCCTACACGTGCAAGGTCAGAGGCTGCGAAAAATGTTACACACACCCCAGCTCCTTGCGCAAACACATGAAACTCCATTGCAAGGCCTACATTGCCAAAATCGGTGAAGACGACGAGCACCTTGTAGAGGCCAGGTCTCCTGAGGTGGCAGAACAGCAAGACACACCCGCCTCTACCACAGTGACGCGAACGATGACGACTCCCTCCCAAGAGACTCTGTCTCCTGAGACGCGAAATGAGTCGACTATGAGGTCACGTTTCCATCACACCTTTGAAAACAGTTTGGACTATACGGCGCACAGGCCACAGTCCCTTTTGGATCCTCTGTTGCTACAACGGGGCAATTACAGACCCGAGTCTGTACAATACTCATGCAACCAACCAAGCCATACTTTCCCACCTAGCCATAGAACTTTTACGTCCAACTCACCTTTTCAAAAAAGTCTGGTAAATGGCTGGTACACATGTCATAGCGCCGTGGACACATTTTCACCCAAACACTGTAACTGATTTATAATGTCTGTGATTCGGGCCTGTACTCGGCGTGTTAAAGCATGACGGATGACAGACGAAGTTTTCCTCCTCATGTAAAATTGTCCCACAGGCTTACAAAATAGGATAGTGCAATTTGTTACTCTACGTGAGCTTTATCTGTTGTATGTTCTTGTGTTGGTGAAACGTCGGTGACGGTGAATATTCCTAAACTGTAAATAGCTTATTTAACCTTTAGGCTACTAAATGTCTATAAAAGTATAGATAAGTTGCCAAAATATAATTCGTATATGAAATATAAAATATCTGCAAACAAGATACCAACAGATGGAGTAGAATACATTTCGAAATAATAAAAGTAAGTTATTTCTTCACAGAAAAAAATGGCGTATTATTCTGAGGTTCTGTAGAGGCAGGGCCTCCGTATGTGCTGTATAGTGGAAATTAGAGATTTATGTCTTGAAAAGTTATTCATGAAGTTAATACCATGTGAATCTTTTTTGTAAAGTAGGCTACAACATGGAATTTATATGTATTTTCTGTCACCGCTTAAATGTTGGTCGCAGGTTCGAATTAAAAAATATCGTTTGTCTTGATGTGATGTGTGAAGGTGAACCTGGACGCGGCCTTTATATTATTTTAAGATTTTCTCACCACACATTGAGTGCATTTTATACCTCAGTAATTCTGTGGCGGTTATAACAGACGGTTTATGTCCCCTTCATGAGAATTGTTTAATTAAGATTCTACTGTATATACTGTACAATTAATTATGCATTCAAAGTTTCATTAAAGTATCTCTATTCTCTTTGATCAGGCTTGTGATTTAAACTTAATGTTTCTCAAAGGAAACGTGCGTGAGTTCAGTGTAAGCTTTTGGATTTTATCTGTGCCTGTTAATTTCACGGATACCACATATGTGTGTTTTTTTAATAAAACTCCAAAAAAAGAACAAATATATAGCCTACTATATGTATATAGCTTTTTATATTATGCCTACTTTTAGTGACTTTCAGACTTGTGCAATGTCCAAAATATTTATTTTGAGAAAATTGTTTTCAGTGAAGGCGATTTAGCGGCCAAATTCACCTCAAATGAACTCCGGCAGTTTCCAATTTTATCGACATTTTCTTGTCAGTTTAACTCGTCGTGTCTGGATTATTTTATGTGAACTGTTACGATAATTTCGTTTACTATGAACTTTTTTGTTAAAACTGCAGTGCAATATGACAGGGCATGAATAATGTGTGAACGAGTATATAGGCATTGTACTTACCTGCACGTACTTAAGTTGCTTATTGTACGAATGTGTAGGCTTTCAATTGTATGAAAACGAGCGCAAATCCTGTTCCGTCAAATACAAATTGTCTGTAATCTCCCCTCAGTTGTTAAGAACCAAATGGCACATTTGGAAAAGGAGTAAGTTTGGTAGTGAGGAATTAAATGTTAGTTCAATGCACATACTGAAACCCAAATTGTTAGCCTCCACAGCACTTTCAGTACACCAGTTGCATAACTAAAGTGCTATTGCATATTTTCTGTTTTGTCCTCAAACTCAGTACTGTCCCCATTTTTTTTAATTGATTCTGTATTTTGAAAAATCTGAACATGTACTGTAAGGCTGTAAAGGCTGATGAAACTTGGGCCTTCGGTATAGTGCTACTGTTGGAATATTGACATGCAACGGTTGTTATATAGTTTGTTATATAACTATTGTTATATACTCAGATAGTTTGCACTTAGGTATTTTATGCTCCAGTTTTGCCAGGATTTTGTGCATGTGTGTATGGTGTTGTGAGCTGGTAGGATAGTGTAGTAGGGTGTGAAGCAGCTAAAATGACTAGGATATATTGCATTTTAAAAGACTAATTTCTTTCCTGGTTGGTTATTACAATAATACATTTAATTCATAGTTTAAGAGCCCAGTTCCCACTGTCAAAGATGGTGCCTCAGGCACCAATCATTATAACCTACTTATAGAGAGAAACTGGTAAGAAAATCGGGTAACCACAGAATACAGTGAACCTGTGTTTTGGGGACTATTTAAGGCATGAGAAAAAGAGACCCTAGGTTTAACTGGGGGGGAAAGGGGGCTAGCAAGGCTTTTGACCCTGTGCGGCTTCTAACATAATTTTTCAGTTTATTCATTTAGCTATTGTGAATAACCTTAGAAAGGTCATAGGGCAAATGTAAATCTGTTTCTCCACTGAAACCTCATACCATCAGTGCCGGACTGATGCGGTATATTCAAAGCAAGTTGTTGTGAATGTGAAGTTTGCAAGAAATTCTTAATTTCTATTTTAAACTGCTGGATAATTGAAAGACAGGAAATTAAAAAGAGAGCACAGGAAGTTGTGGTATTTGTGACTGATGCTAGGAAAACATGTTCATATCTTGTTTTGATGAGATATTTACAATATAAAACTTGTGTTAATAACTGTGTTGTCATTAGAGAGGATGTTTAACACGTAGAGATACTTGCATTAATTTGGTGCGCAACGCATGTGTCCGAACTGATCCTGTCTTCTATAAAATTATGATACCTTTCAAAATGCTAATATGTGAAATCTTATGGTTAATTTGAGTAAATTGGAATAGTAAAAATCATTACTTTGATCGTCTTGTGTTTAGAATCTCACTTGTTTCCAGTGTAGTGTGTATGATTTTGAAATACACAAAAATATTGTCATTAACAAAACGGCTGCAAAATTAGCTGAGAAATGTAACTGTAAACAACTGAAATCACATTATTGATCACATACATTTTTTTTAGCATTCCTTTTAGAATCAATTTATTTTTGACTAGTGTTGTTGGTAATAGATCATTGGAAAATTACATTACAGACTCTCTAATTTGTCCATTTTGACATCTTTCTTCCTCATACTATCCTGCGATTGAAATCAAATGACAAAATTGTATGTGAAGACTGATTGGATACTATCATACACTCCCTTTATAACCTCACTGTATTAGCAGATGCTGACCTCCTTAGCTTTATTTTTACATTCTTGCAATCCCATAGTAATACATGCAATCTATACAAGCACTTTATTTAATAGTCCTGCAGTTATTGTAATTAATATAATAAGAACTGACCCTAAACCGACTCCTAAACCATGACTTAACCCATGTAGTCACCTTACAGGTAATTTCTTAAGTAAAAACCCAATCTACTTTCAAAAATTAAAGCGAAAAAAAACAAAACTTTTATTTAGTCTAACTGCATTGACACATTGAAAACAGCTAGTTTTCCTTTTTTATATATATTTAAACAAAACAAACTGTTTTGTTTTAATTTTCCTGTATCATATATTCACTCTCTGAAAGCAGCTTTCAGGAGGATTATTATATGAGAATATCCCAGAATAAGTGTCTCTGTTTAATCTGTTCAGTATTTACTTTGTCTAGCAAGTGCAGTGATGGTGTGCATTTTCATTAGTCTGAATTTAGATCTCTCTCTTAAACTCTTTAATGCCCGTTGTCCGTTGAACAATGATATTTCTTCATGAATATCTAGATGACTACAGCCTTTAGCTGATTTTTATTAAGGTTCCTTCACTGTGAATGAGATGATTCCTCTCACCAGTATGTCGCTTCTACTCTCTACCACTTTTCACAGAGTGCTTTCTGCCTAGCAACAAGGATGTATGGCGAAGGTTAATTTGCATTTTCTATAATATGTGACAATTTACAGTATCTTCAACTTTTTTATGTGTCTACATACTCTATATTTTAATGTTACAGATATCGTGTGTCATAGATTATTTCATCATTGCATCCTCAAAGTGTGACCAGGACTATATGATCTCAATGTCTGTTGCGTTCCACCTGCTCAAAATGACACATCTAGCGGGATCAGTGTGAAGTTGCGTCAGCCTGGTGAGGGGGTGGTGGCTGTGCAGGCCGATGGGGTGTGATTTTAATTGGATTCCTGCCTTTTCCAGTCGTCCCCAGGTCAAGCCAGTGGTGTTGGTGTTCCCTGACTTGGGCTTCTTTTCATCCCAACCCCCTTCTATACATAGCAGCCCACTTTTCCACTCTCTCATCTGCTGCTCTGCCTGTGCTCCTGGCTTCCCTCTTCTCCCATAACTCCCTTATACCGGCCCCTTAATCTGTGCAGTGGTGTGGTCCTGTGGCAGGTGGGTGCCATCAAATCACAAAACTCACCTTATTTGATCTTCCGTCCTTCAGATAGTTTACAGAGTCGCCATCGTCCACTCATACTCTCTAGCTCTCTGCCGCCTTTTTCGGCCATCCTACGTTCTCTTTGTAGTCATGCTTTAATTTATCTTTTTCCAAACAGGGTGTGTTAGGCTTTGAGGGGTTTGGCGCGCACGCGCTCTTCCTGCTTACCCAGTGTGTAATGAGAGTGATTCTACAGACACAGGCAAATTGATTTTAGAGGTGAGGCTGTAATGAGGCTATCAAAAACATGACACGTGAGAGTCGTACAAGACGCAGAACTCAGAGATAGTGTTGTCTTTTCAGTTGTCAAGTTTCCTGTGAATCTCTGTGAGATAATTTGTCTAATTTGTTTCCCCGGTTTCATTAAGGTATGCTTAAGCGCTAACTTGACAATTACCACGTGTAAAGAAAACACTTTAAAGGGTTAGTTCACCCAAAAATGAAAATTCTGTCATCATGACTTCTTTTTTAGGTGGAAGACAAATGTTAAAATGTTCCAAAACAACACTGGACCCAATTGAATGCAAAATTTAAAAAAAAATTATATATATATTTTCAAAAAATTATTCATTTTCTTTTTGGGTGAACTATCCCTTTAATAGTAAGAGAATTCTTCTGTAAAATATGTTTAGCTTTTGAACATTTTTGCATTTTAACAAAACACATTTGAGATTTGCACTGCTAATGGTGCAGTCAGTTGATAGGTTGGTTTTCTGTCCCATCTTGATCCGCTGTGCAGTGTTGTGGAGTCGGTGGTGGTGGTGCCAGCCCCCTGTGTAGCTCAGCTGGTACCACAGCTTATTAAATACCCAATCTATTCACTTGCCGGACATTCCGTTCTCTTGTCAAACCTCAGCAAGTCCAACCAAAATGAGGCTGGTGCAGTTTTGTGCGGGGCTTTTGCTATGGGGCTTTTCCATTTAGCACAGCTGCGGTTTGGGAGTGAAAGCAAACTCCGCCCAGCCCAATATCTGATGCATTTCTGTCTTTTGATGCATTTTTAGGATTGCAAATCACCCCCATGGACATTTCTTTTAAAAGTTTTTTTTTTTTTTTGCACACTCTTTTTCATTCATTATCCATGCCTTACATACGACATTACTCTGATGGCGTCTCAGGGCAGCAGGGAAGTCAGTAAAGGGATCTGCTCAGCCAATCAGCTTGCAGGTGTGGCTTGCGCTGGGTTATCTCGTGGCAGTTTGCAATAATAGCTTATCGGCCGACATGGTCATAGCGACGACCCATGTTCCAGAGGGGGAAGAACAAAGAGAACAATTCTCTTACCATTAGTCGTTAAATCCACTTTAGCAAGTGTTGTGGATTTGCCCCTTTTGAAAGGAGGCGACTTTGAGGATGGCCCTGACTCTGAGCACCAGTACTGTGCTTTCAGAAGGGTGACCATGGCCATCACCCAATTCCTCTGATCTCGTTTCCAGATCCTTTTTGGTAAAGATCAACTTGGAGAGTACTGTGCCCTCCACGTCTTGGCAAGGGCACTTTTGGCAGCCTTCATGAATGTGAGAGGCCAGCTGAACATGCTTAAAAAGACACACTGGAGCTTATTTATCGACTCTTACAGTGTCATAGCCTTAACAAAGAGATTTTTAATTTCTCATACATTTTGTAAAATCCAAATTAGTTTTTATTTTTTACTACTTCCACCCGCTGTACAGAATTCATCTTGAATGCTTGCAGAAAGTGGCTTTGATCTGAGCGGGCTGAGCAGCAGCATCCTTTGGATTTAAGAGACCCACAGACTTAAAGTGAACGTTGTCTTTTTGGTTCCCTCAGCACCATCACTTTTCATTAGTAGCAGCAGTGGACTGTCGCAAAATATCACATTTGAATATTTAATGAAAAGTATTGTCTTTTATAGTGCGGTTTTGAATCTGGAATCACACTGATCAGGGTCCAGGGTGTTTCAAAGTGTGTAATACTGGGTGTTTAATTTTATCTGTAGAGGGATGCATCACAAGAGGGCTGTGTAATCAATCCTGTGAACTCAACATCTAAAGGAGAGATGGGTCTTCTGATCACTTCCCCAACTGAAGTTCAGCCATCCTCTGAGCCTGCAACTCTCAACGCTTTCAAAATAGCATAAGATATGAACTGAGGTATACCTGACACAGCTTCCGCTACTATATGTACTTCTAGCTGATGTGTATGTCACATGTGCGCATGCTTGGGCCTGTAGGCCAGGTAAAGGGAAAAGAGTGTGTGCACGTCTTTAAGTTGATCTCACTGTTAACCTCACAGCATTACACCAGAACCTTGAGGGCATAGTGAACAGTGATGGATGGTGGAGTGGATAAAGCAGGCTCAAGGGGCCAACCGGGGCACAGCGTTTCTCCCCAAGCTATTTCAATTACAGATTGAGCAAGCGTACTCTCTGTGATGATATGTAGCTTAAAGGCCGTGACATTAATGGTTGGGACAAATCGGATTTGGTTTGGTGCTGACCCGCCACTCTAGGGTGCAGAACTAGATGGAAGAGTGAGGCAGTAAAAAAAACAACAAAAAAAAAACCTTTACTTCAACCTACCTCTCCCTCAAAATATGCTCTTCCCTGTGTTGTACAATAGCACCAGTCAGGAAGCCACAGATATTGTAAACCAACTGGTCAGTCTGCAATGGATTTCAGACTGTAACATACATTTAGCTTACCAAAACACATAAATATGTATGCCATTTAATTCCTCATTAGCTGGGTTAGCATCAGTCTAGTGCCTGGATCAATTAGGCTTATCGTCTTGGCTTTGCAGGACTTGTGGCTTTGATTTTTATATTGGTCAGATGATGTTTTCCCCTCTACAACATGCACAAATTGCACTGACAGCTTTATGTATGAAGGTCATTTCGCACTGTCTTGAATCATGGACTATTTTAAAACAGACTAAGAAAGATGTAGCTAAATCATTCACTGGATGAAGCTAAATAAATCCTAGTTTAGATGTATTGATTGGCTTGGGGAACAAAAAAATCTGTGCACATGAAAGGATTGAATGTATTTCTTAGAATTCTTTAGCCCTACATTAGAGAGGGATAGAACCGAGGTAATTAACACATCCATCACTGGCTTATCCTCTATATCTCCTGCATTAGCATAAACGTGCGATGTAAATGTTGTAAATGTAGCTGTTGTAACTGTTGTAAATGTAACATTTTTTTTCTCCAGTTACGTAAGTTATGTAATTTCATTTTATATCTAAAGGGGCTCAACACATGTTCTGTCTGCTAAAAGAATAAAAAGTCATGTCTCATAAAAATGTATGCCGTGATGTTGAAGGCAGCACAGATCGCCTTTGGCTTGAAAGATATCAGGTCACTGCTGTCTCACATTGGGATTGGTGGAGCAGTTTCTGGAGGGAGGGGCCCAGAGTGAATAAAGGTGGGATTTAGTGAACTTTTACCCATGTGAGGATTTAAGTGCTGCATGGCTTTTACCACTACAATTACTGCTTGCTAGGGCTCAATACTTGCCACCTTAGCAACTCCAGTGAGTTAAAGATCAAGAGATATTTTAAGCCATTTTAGCTATTGTAGCCATTATGTAAAATCTAAATAGATTTGATATACAGTATATCCATAAAATTTGCATATGCATGTTCCAACTGGACATATTTATGATGATGATCTTTCTGATTAAGATAACTAGTGATTTTGTAAACTATGTATATTGATAAACTCTGTGATAGGTTTGTTTCTAACAATGCCTTCTGAACAAGACAGTAGCATTTTTGTTTGCAAAGCCTAGAAGACAAATAAGAGCTGGATTTAATTAGGTCTGCTTGTGAGGGGCCACATTTTCTTTCAATCAGTTGAAGCTAACTCTGTTAATTAATCTTCAGAGCAGTTATTTTCCCCAAATAATATTCTTAATAGCAACTGAGTTCCTTAGATCTTTACTCAGCACTGCATATTTTATCTTTATTTTTATTTCCAGTTTTCGTTCTTTGTTTTTTTTCCTCTCTGAAATCCTAGTGACCCATATTTTAGATCTACGATGTGAAATGCAGATTTTTTAAGGTAGTCTGCAACACGTACAGTAGTAGGCACTATTATTAGTTTAATTCGAGGTGTGCTCTTATTTTTGACCTGCTAAAGTGGGCTGTATATTTCCCAATTGAAAACACTACCATCTCATTTTGCTTATCTCATTTTATCACCTATAGGCGTAGTTGCTTTCAGAGTGCTGATAACAAGGGAAACAAGAGAAAGCAATGATCCATGTAAGCATGGAGATCACATTGTGAAATCATGCATTTACAAGTAACGTTTTAAGGTTTTTTACACACATCAGAATTTGATTTATGCTAAATGCCATTTATCATTTTCCTAAAAACATCCTCTCTTAGTCTACCACCCGCTGGTAGGGAGGATTTGGTTGGGAGTTTTACGCCATCCTTCAGGTTTCTCATACATGTCAACTAGTCCTCTAAGTCACGTGTGGAACCCTATCCCACCCTATCCCAACCCATCCCATACGAGAAGCTGATTGGAATCAATAACCAAAATTGCAAGATGCTTATATTCAAACTGGAAATTAATGTGCAATGATCATATTATTCTGTGTTGATTAGCAGTCAAGAGCGTGTGATGAGATACCAAAACACGCAATACTATTTGGTTTAATTTCCAGCCTTTAATTGGGTTGATGAAAGAAGCAATTAGTTGTATGCAAGTCAAGAATGTTTTCTTTCTTTCATATGTCAAACCTTCCTGCCATAATGGGTAAGGAAAAAATGTATGTCTCTTATATGCTTTGATTTTTTTTTTCTTTGTACTCTGGTGTAATGTAATTATATATACATGTATATATTTATATGCACTTCACTCTTTTTTGATCTTGGAATTCTTGTTGTGATTTAAATGTCAATTAAAATATAATGTTGTATACTTATGATAAAGCATCTAATGATAAACAAGACCTCTTTCCCCAGATTTTGGTTGTTTATTCCGAGATCCTACTGCATGCTCTTTAATATAAGTGTATGTACAGACTGTATATAATGTGGCTAAAATTTGCTGAATATGCCTTAAAAAAGATACACTAAAAAAAGTTGCTGCCTTAAATTAAGTACTCAACTTGGATGTTTAAATAATTTCAACATTAATTACATTAAACTGACTTAAACAATGAGTTGAATCGTATGTAACATAAATGTTTTTGAAAAATGCTTATTTTGATAAGTTAATTTACAGCAATGTAAAAACATATGTTGTCATAACTTATTGATGTTTTTAAAGTGTATGTGGCCAAGATATTGTGTAAAAAGTATTTGGATTACAGACTGGAAAATGTGATATAAAGTTATAAATCAAAGTGGAAATGTAACTCATGTAACCCCCCCCCCCCCAACACACACACATGTTGAATGATAAGTTTAATGCAAACTTTAGATGTAGGCTCCATGTTGGCACTCCACTCAAATGCCACCATACTATCTTCTCATCTTGCTGTAATCCAAGCAACGAGAGACAGCTAAACTTATAGTTTAGTGGATATATTTGCTGAGGGAAGTGCACTTTGGTGTGGGTCACTGGGCAAATGAACAGTGTCAAATGCTATCATGACAGGGATGCAAGGTTTGATAGCTTTAAAGAGGATTCAGTGAGGACAGCAACTTGTAATTCTATCTTGATGTCAACCTTTGCCTCACTCTACAGTGTGTTTCAGAATCAAATAGCTTGTTTCTGTAGTTTGCACACAGAAACTTCAGTTGCTATTGACATAGCTTTGAGAGATGAAAGCAAACCTGACTCAAACTCTATTGATTGTTTTGCTGTTTTATATCTTTCATGCATTTTCATATAGTCCTCATCTTTTATGAGTATTGATTAAATATTGGATTGTCCTGCTTGCACAGGCTTGTATGCATGTATTTATTTATTTATTATATACATTACTGAAAATCAAACTTTTGTACATGGAAAACTTGTTGCTCTAGCTATTATTATTACCTCCCCATCCCTGAATGTGACCAGTTTGTGCTTTGACTACAAAAGAATGCTAAATCTTGTATACATGTTTATGAACTTCTCGACCATTGTGGTTACTCCTCTATTTATTTAATACAATTGTACTATGAACAGAAGAATAAATAAACAGACTGACTCAACATACTAGTCGTCGTCTTTTTGCGAGTGAAAACTCTTGTGTACAGGCACAAAAGGGGGACGTTTTCACCGCCGGAAAGTAAATTCTTTTGAAGTGGAACTAATCATCTGAGGGATGGTTCTCGTTGTCCTAACAACGCAGCTGAATTGGAATAAGCCTCCCTTTTTGTTGTATATATGTTTTCTTTCTTTCATTCAAAACTGATGATGATAGTAGTTTCACGCCCTGTCCACCCACATTGTCAGCCAGAACTTTTTGTAGATAAGTCCTAACTTAGAGACGCGTACACACGGCGGGTGACTCTCAGGCTGTGACGTCAGCTGCACTCTTATGTCTACAAAGCTTTACGTCTCTTAATACCCTTATATTAAGAAGAAAATCTCACACATCTGAACTGATTAGAACCGAAGACATTAGCCTACATACATTAAAAAAAATAGATAGGCTATATTGCTACATAAAGGCCAACCTGATTATTTTACTAGATGCCATTGTTAGTTAAACTGGACCAGATATAGGATTTTTGTTTGTTTATTATTAAACATTAATTTATATATCACTCATGTCATGTACTCTTTACCGATGGCTATCGCCATCGCGACGTTGTTCAATAAAACACTCACGTAGACGCGCAATGTTTCTGTTTCTGTGGTCCCACAGGTCACACAGGCTCCGATGACTGACCCACGACTGTACTGCCCTAGATGAAGTAACTCCGGGCCTCAGTGACCTTTCAGTCAAGAATCCCATCTCTTAATTACCATTACTAAATCTTTCTCTCTTCCACCACTTTTTGCTTCGCAACGTTATAAACGTTTGAGCTTTTATGGAATTCCGAAGAACCGAAACATTTTATTGTCACCACGGGGTTCAGGGTTCAGACAGTGGTCACATGCTGGAAAAAAGAAACCAGTTGTTTTCTGTGCCCCTAAAAAAGAGAAAGTTTCCCCTCCCTGTAATTGTTGCTAATCAAATCGTAATTCCTCCTTCAGTTTGACACACGTGTGCTTTTAATTTATTCAATTTAGTATAGGCTGACCCGTTGCATAATCTGTAATTAAAATTAAGGGTAGCCTAAAGTTGACCTGTTGTAAATATTATTTACTGATTAAGAATAATAATTGTTTAATTGATAATTATCATGTGTAGTTTAACAAGTTTAGTGACGTTTAATGTTTAGGCTATATTAGGAAACATGCAGAATTAGTTGTTTTCTAAAAAGCCGTTTTATTTGGTAGCTATGTCATAGCCTATAGTTTGAGTAGCCTATGGACTTAAACGGCGTTAACATTAAAATTAACTTTAAAATTCATATAAATTTACATTGGAAAGTGGATCATTTAGGTCCTGTAAAATGGTCAATATTTCGTAAGTTTTTCACTGTTTATTACATGTAGCCTATCAATTAGGTAATTTCAGCCAAAATAATCTACATAGCCTAGCTAATAATTAAAAGATAATTAGCTAATCATTTCTAAAATGGTTTAACGGTAGCGTACCACGTTCTTAAAAGTAGGCTATGCATGTAAACAATCCACCCAGTAACGTTCAAAAATCCAAGACCAATTCGATTTGCAAAAACAAAAACATATTTTCTCTCTCGTTATGTTCTTCTAAATTATTTATTATATTGTGTCCAGAGTATCAGTGCTCTCTAAACTTCTCTTGGCGTGTATTGCAGGTGAGTGATGTTGCTGTTGAGAGGTGGCACTAGACACCTTTAAAGTAGCCTATAGCCTACATCAGATGATGTCACATGGGGAGGATCCAAACTAAAGTGCTTGAAGCAGAGCAGACTCTATTCTATTGGGACTAAACGCTCTGTTAAAAGAGACAGCCATGAAATGATGCTGAGGAAAAAAAGTAGTAAACAAACGGAGCATAGCTTTTGCTTTTCAGTTAGATGTTCTCGGTTGAGACTTAAGCGCCGGTGGCAACACGTCGGACAACAGTTGCAGCATATTAAACAACTTTTACAGTACAAATGCTCTGGACTTTGAAAGCTTTACACACACACATACTCACGCGCTCATTAAAATGGTTTATGTGGTAATATCAAAGATCAACCAAAACCTCTCAGATCAAAACCTTAAACCGTTACTAAACGTTATAAACAATTAGTCTATTTTAAACCAGAGTGGACGGCTCTCGGTAATCGCGTGATGTTTGCCTGGACAGAATAAAATCCCTTGGCGTGAAAGTATTTTTGTCATCTTTGCACGCCATGCGGTAACTGGTTGTCATTGTCGCCGCGGCAGACGGAGAGCTGGGAGAGAACACTCGGCCTGTGCCAATTGGCCCAAGCTCTTGAAAACAAGAGGCAGACGCTGCACGATTCTAATCTTAATCGTTCCAGACATGAAGGTCACTCTCGGCTGGACTCTCATGGCGCTCACACTGTTGTTTCTTCAATTAAGTAAAACGTCGATTCTACAACCTTAATATATCAACTGCGCTCATGTGAACAATAACTGACAGAAATGCAAGCAGCAATTATCGGGGTCCAAGCACAATAATTCATTTAGCACTTTATCATCCATAATCTAAAACGATAAATAGGCTAAAGCCCTGTTTTATTTACATTTGAACTAACAGGACATTACATTTTTATTTACTGCAGGTATTTCACTGGTATGCTATATCGCCACCTTCTGTCCAAGCGGGATGAAATCTTGAATTCTTCATTACGCACTTTGTCGAGCTGCTAAAATCTGATTGGCTTATGGTGACCATAATTTTTTTTGCCGTTCTCCACGCATAGTTTGTTTTGAATCAATGTGTTTTGTGAAAAACGCTATATATATAAAAAAGAAAAAATGCTTGAGTAATTTTAAGATTTATTTATTTATTATTTTTATTATTATAGCGCCACCAACTGGGCATGCCCTGCTAAATGTAGCTATTAAGAGTCCGCACGGTGACGCTCTACATAGGCTAGGCTATATGTAGCAAATTTGATCAAAATTATTTATCACACTCATGGATTATTACCTTTTTAAAATAACCCCAACATTATTCATTTGCTGTTCATTGGTATAGCTTTGGTTACATATTTAAAGGTGAAAATAAATTCGAGTTTTAGGAATTTCTAGTGCATGAGCCAAGGAAACTATTATTATGATTATTAATAATCTATAGCCTAGTTATGAAAACTTTATTTATGGTTATTATTAATCTATAGCCTATGTGAAAACCTTGTTTCTATGACACATGAAACATAGCTTAAACGTATTTCTCTAGCTCTACGTATGGTTCAATCCAGCATAACATTTTGGAATTTTCGGTTCAAATTTACCATTTATGATTTTGTTCTGTACATTCAGCTTACAGCGTCCCTGCACATTGTGTTACTTGGATCCCTAAATATGCCCTCAGTACCAGTTCGTTTTGTGAACTTCAGCCTCAGCTTGATTTATGGGAAATTGTTATAGATAAAATTCAAAGTTTATGTGTGTTAAATATGGGCAACCTGACAACATAATGCAAGTCATCAGTTCACAGACGGTGGGTTTGGTGAGCAAAGCAAGTTCAAGTTAATTTGGGGTGGGGCGTGATGTTGTGCAAGAGGATTGGCGAGCCGTGTCCCAAGTACACTGCCTCACTCAAGGGCATGGATGCGGTCCAGTAACAGAATACAATTCCTTCCCGCGTGTGTGAGTCTGGGCTCAGATTTAGATGCATACGCTTACTTGGCTATTTATTCTTCATGAGCCAATCTAGTCATTTCAATGGGCCGTGAGCACTTAGCCTGCCACATTCAAGATGGCATCAGACTGAACCTGCACATCTTTGCTTTAATTACTCCACAGTACAGTAAATATATAAGGGGCTCATGATCACCACACTGCAGTTCACATTTTTCTTTATCAGATATGACACACATTTCTAAATGAGCAGTCTTGATAATACCCAGGGCCTATTACCAGCAGCTCTTGCTCAGCACATTCTGACATTTATTTGAGTGTTAGACTAATAATAGCTAATGAGCGCCCAGTAACACGCACTCAAGACACCCATTAATGGAATTGTTGCTTAAGTGGAGGAAATATACATGCTCTGATGATTAATATCTCCCTCTTGCTCTCTCTCTCGCACACAAAGGCCCACATAAAACTAAGCATAGTGCAAGCTTTATAGGTAGGCCTATTACTGTTTATTAGTTCAGGACAGCTTACTCACATATGGACAGGAAGGAAAAACGTAACTTCTGCCTATTTTTACCAGCTTTTTCTCTCACTAAAAGGGGTAAAAAAAAGAAAATGGCGTTCTCTATATTATGATCATACTTATGTAGATAAATCAGTCTTTATTGTGCTTGTTGAATGGCCTAGTAAATTACAATACCCAGTCTCAAACGTGACAGATTAAAAAAATTATATTTGAAATGTTTTTGATCCTGTAACTTTCTGAAAACACTTTTGGCTGTCTCGAAATCTCCTAGCAACAGCAAACAAAGGCAGGGCACATTTCAAGTTTCCCGCGGTGCGGCCAGTCCAGCGCTGTCTTTGATCTTGACTGGGAAAATAGCTGAGTGGGCACTACTGGCATTTTCCTTTCATTTCCCCCTCCTCCTATCTCCCTCCCTGTTCCCAAAGCTCCTCAAAATACCCCAATTTTCATCTGCCCCAAAAAACTAGCACCTCTTTTAATAGCCCATGTCCAAGCTTTTCATTGAATCAGCACATTGTTTTGTTTTTCTGGTCAGGCTTGACAATATGGTTTAAAAAGTATTAGCTTGAGTGAAGTGCAAAAATAAATTATTTTATTGCTTTGGATACACAGGATGGTATATTTTACCCTATGACTAAAAAGGGTGTTATTGGGGTTACCGTCTTCTTTTATCCATTTTTTTCTACTTCATTTCACTGTCTTATTCATTTTGATTTGCACAAATCCTCATTTTGCTTTTTTCCTCATCCTTCTCTGACACATTAAGCTTTGTATTTTTTGATAGAGCCAGGACTGCTTATCTCCTAAGAAACTTGGGACGCCCGCAGCTTGCTAGACAAATAATGGAGCTGCAGTGGATTTTCAGGGTCATGGGGCACCCACAGAGCTGTCTTATTTAGAATTATACATAAAGTGAAATGTGTATTGAAAACATTTTTGAAGTTAATGCTCACAGAGAAAAAATGCTTTGCTGGTATGTCCTGTGGTGTGAAAAAAAATAGTGTGTTCCGATAACACAAGTAAACAAAAGCAGAGATATCAAGAACAATATCTGTAGGCTATATGGTATTATAACATCCCACAGAGCTGAGTTTACATGGAAAATGAAAATAATGAAATCACAATATATGGGACGATGAAAAAAATCTAAACAAACTCCTCATTGTTTTGCTGTAACTGATGTTTCTATTTATGACAGAGACATAGTCATTTAGGTTGCTTTAATGTCGCTCTTGGTTTTTCTGGTTAGTGTGATGCCTGAATCTGTTAAAAAAAAAATTTGTCTTAAAATTTTCATGTCTCTTTAGGTCTTTGTTTTTGACAAAGGCATATGAACCCGATAAACCCCTTGCATTTGAGCGAGTCACATTTTTCATTTTGTCAGTGAATATTACTGTGTTTTGATTTCTTTTTGTGTTTTTTGAGGTGACGTTGTGCTTTGGGGTTGTGTGAGGCCATTCTGAGTCCTATAATTTTGTATGAACAAATATGCGAAAGGTCATTTGGAGTGATTTATGTATGCTTTTCTAGTGTACATGATATTTTAGGAAAGAGAAAACAATTATGATACAGAAGGATTGGGGGTGGGAAGGCTTTCATCAATTCCCTCTTTGGGGTTCAAAGTGGGATTAAACATGACCATTTTTGTCCCTATGCCACACATTTTATTTATATAACTGCGAAGTCTGTTCAGGGACCCAACATTTTTTAACCATGAAGTGTGTCATTTGCCAGGGGAAGCAAACGTGAGACAGAATTCCCACCCCCAATCCGTCTGTAAGCATCTTGTTTCCAAGAGGCAAGGTAAGAACATTTAGTATTGTCAACCAGCAGTTGAGTCCTATTGGAAGAATGACCCTCTACTCTGGGCGTTGTCCATGCCGAAAAGCACTAGTGGTCTAATCTGCTGCGCCACCTCCTTGACATAGCTTGTCAATGGCCTCATTTGGTTATCATTTTAAATTTCTGCCCGTAAATCTCAGTAGCTAAATAAGCCTGATTATCCTCAGTGATTAAGACATCCTCTGTCAGAACAGCATGCGGTGCTGTAGCGTCCTGGAGTCTTTCTATTCTGCTAAAGCTAAACTAAGGCAGAGGTTTGATTTTGGGTGGTTAATGATTTTGGCTATGAAAAAAAAAAAAAAATATATATATATCTGCCTGTTAACTGCTAAAAATTCTTAATGTTCGTCTCAGGGTTACATAATCCTCTCAAACTACAATTCAGCTTCTCATTGGTCCATATGTTTACTTCCTAAAGGGAAAGTGAAGCATCCTCAGAAAAAAAAAAAAATCCCAACAACAACAGCACCAAGTGTGGTCAGGTCTTGTTTGTGTAGTGAAACCCCATCATCGAGTTCCAAACATCCTCATTCACGAATGCTTTGAAGAGCTTGTGAGGTCAGGTTTTAAATTATGGCACGTTCCCACAGAGCATCCCCACTCTCCACTAGTGCAAATCCATTTGCCACACAATGCATTTCAAATCAAAGCTGCATCACCATAAGACGCCTTAGGAGACATTAAGCCATACTATGTAACTTTCATGTATGATAGCATGGCTCCTGTATGCTTTGAAGTGCTCTCTTTTTTTAATGCCTTATTAATAATACCACACAGGCTACCTCTGACTCTTTGGATGCTGTTTTCCTCCACTCTTCTCTCAGTCTTTAATGCAGGTCTTCAGGGCTGTGTTTATGGACTGGTGATTACAGGGCATATAGATGAGGGGGCAAAAAGGTGCTGAAGCACGCAGGTGACATGTCTCGTGCTATCTCTTGTTTTGTTTTTTTTAATCTGCTTTTTCTCAATGTTGTGGCAGCACCAAGGGGGATGCAAGGATTTTACACCCTGTTCAGAATATGTGCTTATGAAGTGTGTGTGTGTGTGTGTGTGTGTGTGTGTGTGTGTGTGTGTGTGTGTGTGTGTATGTGTGTGTGTGTAAAGATAGATACAGATACAGACTTACATAGCCTGGGGTGAAACATTTTGCATGCATTTTTATTGTTTTCTCTACTGTTTGCTTTAGTTTAGATAAAACAATTAACTGTTTTGTCTCTGTATGTTTTCTCTTTTGTGTCTTAATGCAGATCTGATAAAGTGTCTTTTGTATTCAGATGTCAAACGATAATTTTTTCTATTTAAACATTTAAAATTGCATTGGATTAAAGGCATAGTTCACCCAAAATTAAAATATTGTCACTACTCACCCACATGTCGTTCCAAGACTTTCTTGCTTATGCGAGACACAAACAATGTTATTTTGAAGAATGTTTGGTAACACTTTATTTTACAGTGTATTTGTTACACATGTTAAATGTAGTTACTGTAGTATTAACTATAAATTATGCATAATTACATGCAACTAACCCTAAACTAACCCCTAACCTTATAGTAAGTACATGTAGTTCATTATTATTACTCAGTTCTTAAATGTATAATTACACTGTAACACGGACACCTTATAATAAAGTGTAACTGAATGTTTCAACTGTTTTTGTCTATACAATAAAAGTCAATGGGGTCCGAAACAACATTGGCCCACACTGGCTTTCATTGAATGGACAAAAAACAAAATATTTTGAATGTTCTTTTTTGTTCTGGATATAAAAAAGTAATACAAGTTTGGAATGACATGAGTGTGAGTAAATTATTTCGTTTTAATTTTGGGGTGACTTACTTATTTACATTTCAATATTACGAGCACATTTGTTTCCTTCTTTTTTTTTTGCTTCAAAACTGAAGCTCATATAGACATCTTTAGTACCTGTGTAAGATAAGTATCTAATAAAATTGCAGAGCAGCAGTAGAAGTTGCAGCAGAGATTAATCATTTTACCCCTCTTGATCCGCCAGTTCTGCCATGAGGCAGGCGTTCCAGTTTGGCTGCCGAATGCTGGCCTTGTTGAACCGCGGGGTCAGCGTACCTCCAGCACTACTCCAGCTTGCGCTTCATCCTCTACCGCACCGGGGGCACCTGGCATCCCTCCCTACCATGGCAGGCCAGATCAATGGTAAGATCCATTCGAGCAGAATGACCGGAGGTCAGCATCAAAGGCCCCCCGCTTGTCTCGCTGCCACCTGGAGCTCAGTGAGGGTCATGGGCCGCCTGGGCCACCACTGCCTCTTCCCCTCTTCAGCTGGCTGGGTATGCTGACTGGGACCTGGGCAGGTTATGAGCTGGCTCTGCCCCGGCCCAGCAGCCCACATGGGGAGAGGGCCAGAGGTCAAGCCCATCAGAGCACTTTGCATCCACCGATGAGAGGGTCTGGTATGGTTTTAATGAGGCAACACTGATTCCACATCTCGTTACGCATCCAAGCAGACCTAATGTGTGGATTTTACTACTTGACATAATGCTGTGATTTTCTTTCCAATCACAGGATGCAGAGGGAGCATTTCAGCCATTTACTGTTATATTTTAATACCGGAATTATGTTGCAGATTCACATGGTTTTTGTTTTCACTTTAAAGAGGTGTCTTAAGTGGTGTATAATGCAGTAATTCCTCATATAATGTGAACAAAATTTGAAAAAGAAAATTCTGTTATCATCTTTTTTTTAAATCAATGTAATGAAAGACCCCAACGGGGTCCAAAACAGTTGAAATATTATTCTTTCTTTTTTTTCGCTCTATAGGAGAAATAATGTCATACAAGTTTGGAACAACATGAGGGTGAGTAAATGATGACAAAATTGTCATTTTTGGGTGAACTATCCCTTTATTTCAAATGACTATAATTCTGTTAAATTTTTAAATGTTTCAGTTCAGCAGAGAGTATATAGCCAATTATTGTGGAACATATATTAATTCATGCAACGTTTCCCATATGAACACTGTGGCTCCCTTCAGCAAAATGTTGGTCATATGGTGAAAGAACAGGCAATTATTTTCATGCAGCTGTCAATACTCTGAACAGGCTAATACAGTCTAATTAAATGTCATTTTTTGGGCCACTAATAAAAATGAACAACTCAGAGGGTTTTTTTAATATCGCTGTGAAGCGTTTCAACTGCCGGAGCCTTGCAGTCGATGACTTGATCCTTCGATGTCCCTTACTTGTGTGATGAGGGATGAAAGGGGACGCAATGAGAGACACAGAGAGAAAGAGAGAAAAAATGCAAGTTTGGCAAGTAGAGGAGTGAAGGGGGAGACAGATGGCGTGAAGTCTGCATCTCTTTGGCGTTGAGCTCATGGCGTTAAAATCCTCCCTCTCACACATTCCAACAAATCCAACCAGGAGGCTCAGGAGTATGTTCCACTGCTCTCGAAATGAAGCATCTGACCAGGATAGAGCCACGCATACACACACTTTCTCACTGTCTCTCTCCCTCTTTCACACACGCGCATACATACATTCACACACTTTCAGTCACCCGTAACCTATCCAGAAGTTTACATTTTTATTAGTATGTCACCCGTTCCGGAGTTTATTGGCTTGTTAAAATCGGATGCTTTGGGAGCTGGGGGAGAGAGAACATGGGGCCATGACTGGAAATATTGCAGTGGAGAAAAGGAGACCAAGTGCCATTCAAGTGTAAAATCTCATTGAGTAAACATGGGGCCAAGGCATGGAAACAAAATGTGTAGAATCCATTCGCGGCAGAAGAAATGAGCTCTGCAGTTAGTCACGCTTGCCATGAGCCTGTGCTCCTGATAAGTTTCCTGCCAGTTTGGACTGAAGTTTTACGTCTCTAATTTAGTTGGCATATACAGTAAAAATCGATACGTTTCATGTCTCCATCAGTCAACCAAGCTACTGTTCTGTGCCTCACCGTGGTTTCATAAAGTGGCGAAGCTTTATTTTAACCCATCACTATATTTTATTTGTCATTTAGCTGAAATGTACCGCTAATAGCTGTTGACATATAAAACGAGCATGTGTTCCTCCTGTCAGGCAGATGCAAACGGCACAGATGGGCTTCTTTTTTTCCAAATGGAGCTCTTGATAGCAGACAATTAATGTGCCTTTGATTGCGCTCTACAGTACTCTACCATTGATTCTAGAAAATGTATTCATTGAAGGCATATGATCAGCCACGGATGAATCTTGTCAGATGTGCCAAATCACAAATGAAACGCTTTAGTGCCTCTCCCTCCAACCTCCAGGGCTAAGAGCTCTTGCATGACACACACGCACACACCACTCTTTTCCTCTCTCGCCGTTTCTCTCGCTCACTCTCTAGATGGATGGCTGAGTTCTGCCTTCTGTTTGCGCTGCCATACTAATGAATGAGTCAGCTGGGAATATGTAATACTGTGAAAAGGTCACCGGAGGCATGTGTATCACATTACTGTTAATGATAATAAAAAGAACAATCTGTGCAAATCCATCTTTGAAGTCATTTTTATTACTTCCTACTGTGAGTGATTTTATCTGTCATTACTCTTCTCCTCTCTGTTGTGGGCTGGATGATATGCAGGGAAAATGTACTGTAAAAATGATCACATGATTTATCTCTCATTGCATCTGTTTCGCTGATCCACAGTTATAGGCCGAGCATCGTAATGAATACAAGGATCATCGCCTTTGAAAGCAACATTCTGCAAAGCAAAGTTCACCCAAAAATAAAAATCATTTACTCACCCTCTTGTCGTTCCAAACTTGTATAACTTCTGCAGAACATCTCATTTCGTGTAACAGAAGAAAGAAAGTATTTCAAGGCCCAAGAAGGTAGTAAAGACATTGTTAAAATAGTTCATGAGACTACATGGTTCAACCTTAATGTCATGAAGCGACGAGAATACATTTTGTGTGCGCCAAAAAAAAGAGACGACTTTCTTCAACTATTTTTTATCTTCCGTGTCAGACAGTTCACGTTGTAAACACACTGCAGAGCTTCCGGGTTCTACGTCAGAACGCCAACTCAGTATTGGCCAACGCTGTTAATGTGAGCAGCCAATTCATACTTTGCAGTCACGTGACTACCATGGATACCTGGCGGGCAACAAACGCTGAAAAAACGGCAAATTTCCAATACTACGTTTAATGACACTAATAACACTAAAAACAATACAATTACTAAATATTAAAGGGGTGATGAACTGAGAAATCAAATTTTCCTTGAGCTTTTGACATCTAAGAGGTCATCATATTATAAGAATATCCTGTAAATTTCAGAACTGAAAACGTCCTTGTTAGTCCAATAAATGCTTTTATTGACACCAGGCTCAGCAAACGACTCCTTTTTCAAAGTGGGGAACTATGACGTCAAAGAGGATAAAACACCACCACTGCTGAAGAAGATCAACGCCTACTTCAACACGGCTACTTTAGCCCCGCCCACCGATTCGCGCATTACACTCATAGCTAAATAACATGGGCCTACCTCGTGATGACAAACGGATCGAGCTACCGAGCAATAAACATGACATTTACAAAATATTGTGCAGTGCCTGGTTGTGGAAGAAGACAGTCGCTGCATAAGCTTCCTCTGGATTCCAATAGGAATGCTTGGTTAAACTTTAGTTTTAATGACGTTCCAGCTGATGTGGGTAAAACATTGTCCGTTTGTTCGCTTAATTTCACTGAGGATTGTTTTGTAAACAAGACACGTCGAGACTGGATTTGCAGACCGATTAAGATTAGAAAACAGTGCTGTGCCTTCTATATTGGATCCGACAGGAATGGTGCAACACACTTATGTGAGTAAAATTTTTATTTAAAAAATTATAATAATCTGATAGGCTAGTATTGCATTGTTACAGATCGTTTGATATCTAATTATGTGTACATGTGTATCAGTCTAATCGTTACTGACGAGTGAGTTGAAACTCCTTATAATATGCAAAACTGTTATCCACTCACAGCAGTTGGCGTTTACTTCCAAGTCTTCAATGCGAGACGCCCATAAAAACCGAGCGTTTTTGAGCTAGGCTCAAAACTAGGGAGAAAATAGCCTATTACTTATTCATTTTGATGTTTTTGAATGTAAAAACCAAGCGAACGTCATAAGTTGACCTCAGACAACAATATAATTTTTTTAAAAAAAAGCTAGTTCATGACCCCTTTAATAATATCACTAAAATGACGAAACGATCCCGAGCTCTATATCATTTTAGTGATATTATTAATAATTAGTAATTGTATTGTTTTTAGTGTTATTAGTGTCATTAAACGTTTTGTTAATGTGCTATGGAAACAAAATAGCAGTCTTTAGTTCATGAGCGCGTTTACATGCGCGGTCTTAACCCGATTATGCTGAATAATAGTGCATCCAATCGTACAACAACTATCTGGCATGTCGTTTACACCTCAAAACACCAACTTTTGTATATTAAAACTGGCGACGTCCTGGCAAGATCCTTGATTAGTTTACTGGGTTTCCTTGCTAGAGAACAACGTTCTTGCCCGCCAGCCAGCACTTGTGACGTCACGTGCAAAGTATGAATATTGAGCCGGCGTTCTGACGTAGAACCCGGAAGCTCTGTAGTGGGTTTACAACGTGAACAGCGTCAGAGACTGACACGGAAGAGAAGTAATTGTTTAATAAAGTTGTCTTTTTTTTTTGGCGCACACAAAAAGTATTCTCGTGGCTTCATAACATTAAGGTTGAACCCCTGTAGTCACATGGACTATTTTAACGATGTCTTTACTACCTTTTTGGGCCTTGAAAGTGGCAATTACGTCGCAGTCTATGGGAGGTCAGAAAGCTCTTGGATTTCATCAAAAATATCTTAATTTGTGTTCCGAAGATGAAAAAAAGGTCTCACGGGTTTGGAACGACATGAGGGTGAGTAATTAATGACAGAATTTTCATTTTTGGGTGAACTATCCCTTTAAGATGAAAAATTATTCGTTTGTGTTTTCCAGAGTTCTAACGGGACAGTTCACCCAAATCAAGATGTCTTTCCAAACCTGTAGGACTTTCTTTCTTCTTTTACACGAAATTAGATGTTCTGCAGAAGTTATACAAGTTTGGAACGGCAAGAGGGTGAGTAAATTATTTTAATTTTCGGGTGAACTTTGCTTTGCAGAATGTTGCTTCAAAGGCGATGATCCTTGTATTCATTACGACGCTCAGCCGATAACTGTGGATCAGCGAAACAGAAGCAATGAGAGATAAATCCTATGATCATTTTTACAGTACATTTTTCCTGCAAATTCATGCATTCATGAAAAAGATCTCCTGGTCTGTATCATACAATAGACGTAGGCCTACATCCTCTCTGAACCGGCTGTGATGTATAGACTCACTTCATCCCACATGGAAAGTCTCAGTCTGCTGGATGGATCCCGGATCCTGAAATAATAAAGCTTATTTCACTGTATTAACCTTGTTCCAGATTGAAATTCTGCTGCTAAAACCTCACCACACGTCCATCAATCATAACTCACTTTCACAGACAGCACAAATCTCTTTAACGCTCATTATTATTTCATCTGTCGTAATGAAGGAAGATATATGTGGTTAGCAGTGGTAAGCTTTCTTGAGCTATTACAGTTTATGGTGGTCAGGGTATTGCTTTACCGATTTCCTTTGCATTATAGATGGTAGCGGAACTGTAATTGTGTTAAATTACTCGACTGGAGGCGGCTTTTGATCTCCAGCTGGATGTGGAATGCCATGTTGCATATAAGTCATACATTAAGCAGTTGGTCAGTGATTGAAAGGTAATTGTAGTGCTACACATCACATTCTGTACTCACACAGTGGAGCCCGGGGACGATAAAAGGGTTTGCATCTGCATATGTTATTTTAGCTCTCTCTCTTTTTTTAACCCTTCTGTTTTTTGACTCACACTCCTCTCGTTCTCTCTCTCTCAATCTGTCCCTTCCCCCCATTCCATCTTTTTCATCTCTCACCATCTCTCTCCCCCACTGTCCCTCTGTATGAAACATACACCCACACGCACATATTAAGATGACTGTCTCTGTAGTCTTTCAGGTTCTGGAGGTTTTTTTCCTGCCACGGTGACCTCATCCTGGGAAATCGAGCACTTTCTGATTGAAAATAGTGCCTGTAATTAAGAGCATTCACTATTTGTTACCACTTGGCATTACATTAGTATGCAAAGCTGGCAGCCGCTTAATCTGGGGAAAAACGTTTGTTTCCTTAATTGCCCTCTTAGGACAAATGTGTGGGAGGGGAAATGAAACACTAACGTGCCATAGGAGGAATGAAGCCTGGTGTGAGTAGAGGATGTGGCTCCCTGACACAGAGGTTAAACCTTTAAACCCAACAAATGGGGCCAGAGACAACACACACATATATATTTGAATAGAAGGGAAGCTGGATTTATTTTATGGTTTTCACTCATACAGGCATTACGATTTAACATCAAATAAAACTTATACATGACCTTTTACATGATGACTAAAAAAAGAGCAGGACTCAATTCCACACAAGTGCTTCATTATACACGCTTGAAAATCAACTTGATATTACATTTTAAAATACTGGGTTTGGACATTTCTATGCTGTTAATCTTTTGGTCACATTATTAGAGGGATGAAATTTTAAAAAAAGAAGAAACAATGACCTGACTTTTCTCCCCAAAAATTCTGTCATCATCTTCTCCTTCTCAAGTTGTTCCATATCTGCATCCACCTTATTTTTAACAGGAGCGGTTGGGGCCATTTGTAACTTGAATGTGTGAGGCTTCTGGTGTCATTCACAAAAACAGTCTGTTATTGCAAACTGGTAATATTTGTTATCATATTATTTTAATTTATTACCATAATCATAAACACATTGGTTCGTAGTGCAAATGTCTTGTCCATAGTTATTTATCAGTTAATTAACCAGTAGTCTCACATAATCATGATAACATGAAAGGAGAAATTTTGAAGAACTGCACTGGTCGCTCTCTTTCATGCAGTTGCAAGACATTCTGAATGGGGACATAAGCTTGAAATCATCCATGGGAATACAAAAACACAAAATATCATAAAAAAAGTGCATTCACACTATATCCCAAGTCTTCTGAGTCCATATGATAGATTTCTGTGAGTAATAGACATAAAGTTTATGTATAGGCCTAGATCATTTTCCCTCTCTGGTGGCTCTTAACTGGAGTCAGTGAGTGGAACAGGTCAGGTGGATTTGTTTCTGTGTGATAGTGCAGTGTAGAAGAGACAGGAAGCAATGATGAAGGGACCACAAACCTGGACTCAAACTGCACCATATATTGGAGAACTGCCCATTTTCATACTTTTATGGATTTCTTTTAAAGCTTGTCTGTTCTTTTGTGTTTTACTGAAAAAGAAAAAAGTCATCAAGGTTTGGAACAACATGAGATTGAATAGTGAACTCTCATTTAAACACGCAGTGTCCAATGAAATGTGAAATAAAAGTTAACATTTTGTAACATTGTATGGGCAATGTGTTAATCCTTCTAATTAGAATTTTATTATCTGAGTATTTTGTACCAGCATTGTTGTTGCTGGAATCTCAGCACTCACAATAAAGTGCTGACAACCAGAGAGAAATGGGAAAAAGACACATAGGCCTGGTTTCACAGACAGGGCTTAAATTAAGCCAGGATTAGGCCTTAGTTTAATTAGGACATTTAAGTAGCTTTTATAAGTGTGTCTTAGATATGCGAGTGGAAGTTGCTTCCAGTTAAAACAACTCAAACATCCATTTTAGTCCAGGACTAGGCTTAAGCCTTGTCTGTGAAACCGGGGGAAAATATTGCAACATCTGTACTGAACAATGTGAGACCGGATAACAGCACCTTTTTTGTTGTTGTTGTACAGTTCACAGCGGGCAGTTTATTTTCCAGCTTGCTTATTTGCAACAACACATATTCATGAGATCTCTTGGGCAAGTCCTCAGTTCTGTTGATGCACACTAAACTGTTCTGAATCAAATTTTTCATGTATTCTTATTATTTTCACTCTGACAGCGACACTTACTCATTATTATATTTTTATTTATTCATAAAAAATTCTCATTGAAAACATCCAGCAAACACCTTCAAACACATTATTGAAAATAATAACAGAAACATATGGGGCATTTAAGAGGAACAGCAGATATGAGAACAAAACTTCTAAATTGATGGCAACCTATTTAGTCATGAGGTCAGAGGCAAGTAAATAATAATTACATTATCAGTTTATGTTCATATCAGTGGTGTTAAAATACTGCAAATTATGTCATGAAGTCTGCATAAAACTTGATTGAGAACATCATGTCACAATCCTCTTAAAGCAGCACATTTGTTGACAAACTCTTTGGAAAAAATTGTATTTGTGGATAGGAGGAGCAACAATGTGAGATCTAGTAAACACATACACAATTTAATGCATGCTTTACTTTAAAGTTGTGAGTATCCTTCAGACAGCTTAGACTTTTATAAAAAAAATAATTTATCCAAAAAAAGTTATATTAAAGTTAAGTTAAAAAGTAGGCACTGACAATCCATGCACATAATGAGCAGAAACAACAAACACACTCAGTTCACATGGGCTTTTAGTCATCTTTTATTAATAAAAATACCAATTTCATCCCTTTAAAAATACCTCTGGATCTCAAACCTGTACAGTATAGTGCTTTCAGTAAACAGTTTTTTCTGCATATTCCAACCCTAATTCAGAGTGTCTGTGTCCATGAGTCAGAAAGATGATTTATAGATTCATAGAATCATAGCCTATATATGAGATACTAGATTACTTTAATAATTTCTGCTGTATATGTATATTGTGTGGTTCCGGATATGTTCCTGTGTTAAGCCATTAGCAGACAGTCATTTTGTGCTCAATTCAAATGTTCATCAAATTGATGCAGGCCCACAACTACACATACAACACAGACATTTGGCAACGAGGAATGTGTAAATCCTCTAGAGAGACAGGCTACTAATTAGCGGACCTTCTTGGACTTCACTCGAGTGTTTATGGCGGACCCTGACAGATCCATGGACGTCCCCTTCAAGTTGTGTTCAGAACCCTGTCTAATTCAGGCACAACACCTGCGAACTGGATACTCATTCATTTACTTAGTTTACACTGCGAAACATTTCACTAACATATCAACGAGAATGAGGGTTGAATTAACAAAAAATGCAAATTCTCTTTATTTCACATTATTTCGTTACCCTAATCTGAATAGTTTGCCGGCTATACAACGTAACCTAATATTTATTGGGAGGATTCAGGAATGAGTTGCAACAGTCATAAGTGCTTGCGATGCCTAGCTATACTGCAATGAACTTGAACACTTATTTGTGTTTATTGATAACATGTATTCGAATTCTTAGGGATTTGGTTTCTTAGGGATTTAGGGTTTAACCCCTTAAATAGGATCTAAGATCCTCGTCAGTGCTTCGCTGAGTGTGGATTTAATATTTATTTAAATATATATTTCATTTAAATTTATGCCATTCTGTTTTTTTGTTTTGTTTTTTTTTGTAGCTTGATTCTTGTGATTATGCTCCAGACAAACAGAGTTATCGAAATTATTCCTCAAATGATGATTGAGTGAACTAACGCAGTAAGACAGCATTTGACAAACCAATAAAGATGTATTTGATTATCAGAAGAGATTTGGCATCATATCCGTATTTCGGTTGCTGCATGGAGCCCAAGGGAAATTTAAATAAACAACATGAAACTTTTGAGCAGTTCAATTCGTACGGCAAATATTTGTCAGTTGTCAGTGTGCTATCAGCGTAAACAACTTTACTGCTTTTCAGCCGATTAGTAACAATGCCATTGGGGTAAATACAAATTAGAAACTAACAATTACAATAGGGTTTCAGCACGTGCTTGAACCCCTAAAAATATTATATGAAATAATCTTGAATGATAGCCTATAGGCAGAAAGTGATGTTCATACCCAAGACTGTGACAAATTAAGTGAAATATTTACTTAATAAAGCTGCTAATTTAGACTATCCTGCAAGCAACTGACTGTCACCAACAAATAAAGTAACATTTTTCGTCCGTACAATTCATTGTTGTCTAAGTATGAATGGGAGTGACATGTCCTTAAATTTGGTGTTAGAAGTTAAGCTCGAGTGGCTTGGAAGAAGACTTGAATTAAGTCTTGTGTGTATATTGAGGGTCCACTGTTCTGCTCACAAAGGCGAGATAATCCAAGTAATTTACACAATGCATAGGGCTGTGTTGACATGGTGTAAAGGAGGGTCTTTCCCTTTATCTCCTAACGAATTGGAGCATCTTATTAAATCGAAACGGTCAATTATAGGTTGACAGAAGATTTTTTTTTTTGTTTTCTCCTAAGCAGAGTCATTGGCTGGGTCCTCTGACATGATCAACATCACTTCTCACAACGGTGATCTGAAAAAGTGATTCATGTCAAAGAAATTGTTTAGTGCCAGGAAAAATTAAAAACATTACAACAACCGTTTACGTAATGATATGTAACTTTCAAAGTGATTATAAAAGAAATAAAATGTAAAACATTACTATTTTATAGATATAATGAAATTGCTGTCGCTATTATAATATCTTTCTGAAAATTTATGAATCAGCATTTTGGAACATTTTCCTTTTTATCAAATCACTGTTAACCTGTATATGTTACTGTCACGTCAGGAAATTACAACAGTCTTTTCCGACTAAAGTTTTACTTTATAACATACTAAAGCATAAACTATTTACTTATGAATTACTTAAAACTATCTGATTTTATTATTATTATTGTTATTATTATTGGCTTTTGCTTTCAGTATCTATATAACTTTAAAACGACACTTGATTTTATTGCTTCTTGTTGTGAGAGGAAACGGCTATATTTTGACCATGGCTATTTGACTATTTATTTAACTTTTCACACTTTTAAAAGAAGTTAGAGCAAGGTTGATAACCAACAAAAGCAACAACAAAATAAAAGCTATCAAGTTTTTAAAAAATGTCAAGCGGTTCCAAAAGGAACAATTCAGATGCACTCACGAAGCACGTTACAATTAAACGAAACTAAAGAAAATTAAATAAACATAATCTGTATGGTTTTATATTTAATCAAATAGGCCATAAACATAAATTGTATACACAACAGACTTTATTTATTTATTTAATTTCCAACCCTTTTTTGCATAGTAAAAAAGAAATAAATCTTATATTGATTAAAAACAAACAAATAACTAAAATCAATAGAAAATAATTTTGTTTTACAAAGACATCAACTTAAATATGTTCATAACTGATGATTAAAGAGATAAAAGATAAAAGCTTAAAATAAAAATATAGGTAAACTTATTATTAGTATTTTGATTATTGTAATTTGATGCTTAAAAATCCAAAGTGCATGACATGATTTTCCCCTCCCAGAAATAAGGCATCATAATTTACATTGCGCTTTTCAGACATCTGTCATTAAGTTGTCATAAAGAGATTTTTCCTGTTTCTGTCATGTATATTTAGATACAAACTGAAATATCCTCCTTTAATCCACACTAATGCGGGTGACCAGGAGAGTCACAGGTTGCACAGGTGAGCTGCACTACGTAGAGCGCGAGACACGCTTCTTATTGATCCAATCACAAAAGATGATATCATTTCTTTAAACATACAGGCCTATATATTTGAGACGCATATTTTGACTTAATCAACAATTCGATGTATTCACATTTCATAATGCAGATAACGTTTCTTTAAAGTTACCATGTTTAAAAAAACAGCCTATTTATTCACTCCTGCTTTTCTAGCAGAATAGCTTAATAAACATATAATCTATAATCACACAAACAGCCAAAATTGGCTTCATGATTCAGTAGTTTGCACATCTGGACAGCAGGCTAATAGAAACAATAACAAAATAATTGTAACCGAACCAATTGTAGCTATCAAATATGTGAGCTTTAGATCTCACGAACAACGATTATTGTTTTTGTTTTGTTTTTATTTCGTGTTATTAAAATACAAATAAAACAAACCAAAATAAAAACGTATTATTAAGCCGAGCAGGGAAATAAGATGTCACAAAAGGAGTTCATTAGCAGTCAGAATGGGGTTCTTGACGAGGCAGAAGGGGTTAGGTGGAGCAGAATGCTGAAACCTGCTCTCTGGGGGCCTGTAGCCTACATCAAAGCGGGTGAAATCACACTCCCAGAGAACTTTTAAGAGCTACATTGACAACGGAAGTCTTAAAGCCCGAATGTCATTTTTGTCAACCCAAAACGAGTATGGAAAACTGTGACTTTAAAACACCTGAGCGCATGCAGTGTAGCAGAACAGGCGTGATATCCTGTCGCATTTATGCGCACTGTCTGAACTATACTCGACGAACAGTAGGTGACACACCACATCACTGTCACTTGGCAAAATCTCGGATTCGAATAACGTAACACAGGTAGAGCACGCGCCCGTCCTGCATCCGCGCACTTGAACTGGGTAAAAGGACACAGACAGGAAAAAGAGATTAAGGAAAGCAAAATCTGAGCAACTTTAAGCGGTAGCTCAAAAATGGCCCTTTAACAGCAGGGCATCTCGGTATGCGTTGTAAGAAATAAATGGGAGCATTTGATCTGTTAAAACTGTGGATATCCAATCCAAAGTTAAAGGACTTCATGGGTAAATGTTCCAAGCAGCATTAAAGTTTTGGAAATAGCGTAGAGTCCCTAAGAGTAAAGTTCAACAGGTTCTATCAAGTATAGCCTACTCTCAGCAACTTTTCCATGGCGCAATATGATAGCCTACCCAAAATACTTCTGCTCCTTCACATTTGGATCCTGTTGAGCGATGAGAGCTCAGTGCTGTCAGTCTCAAGATCAAACTCTGTGATTTATTTATTTTTTTCAACTCTTGACATTTTGTTTTAACGAAAAGGAAACAAACTGTTTGGCGGAGGAAAAAAGTATAGCCCATAAAGAACATATAAAATAGATTTCTATGATAATCATAAAACGCAATACAATTGTTACAATAACGAACAAGTAAAAAAATAAAAATAATAATAATAGGCTAATGTTTTTTTTAAGGAAATCCAAGAGTCTAAACTCAAAGGTATGGTGATGATGGTAATAGTGGGGAGAGAGGTGCATTGTGACATCATCAAGAAATTATGTGAAATCACCATCACGCATGAGCATCACAATCTCGAAGTGACAGTAGAAGTTTTAAGTCTGAGTGAAAACAAAAAAGGATTTAAGAAAGAAAACAAATTTTGAAGTAAGGAATTTCATTTCCTTGAGTTTATAAATTGATTTGTGATCATTTTAATGGATGTTAAACGACTGAACATTATCTGAATCAGCAGGCTATCTTGTTTAAATTAATAGGCTACATAACATCTTCTCATTTGTTAATAAATTAAATCGAAATAGAAAAAGGTCTATCATGGCTACATAACACTGCAATGCAACTATTTTTATTTAAAATATTTAATATGAAATGACAGAGGGTGGCACAATACTAATTATTCTGCATGCAGGATAATTATTTTTAAGTAAGTTAAATTACCAAAGTAAATGTACGTGCCCACGTCCTACTAGTGTCACCGTCCATCGTTTGAAGGCTACTTGATAGGCCTATTATTTTCCAAAAATGATAAAGATATGTTTTATAATTAAATATTATATAAAATACACTTAGCGTAAAAATGTGTTTTTATTTTTAAATTAATAAAAATAAACAATCAAATAAAAAATAAATAAGATGAGCACTAAATACTATGTTGACGTTTAAATAGGCTTCTAATAATTATTTTTGAAAACATTTTCGGCCATTTCCTGTTGTTGTGAGGTAATGCAGGCAATATTGGATGTTCACGAGCTTATTTCCTGTCTCCATCAAAACAATCAAGGTAAGTCACCGGACATGTCTCGCAATGTAGCTATTTGTGTTTAAATTGTGTATGTAGGCTACTTGGCCATAGCGTGGCTTTTCCTCTTATCAGGGCAGTATGAGCCTCATCTGTAAATATCTGTAAATCAGCGTGTGTTTTTTTCCTCTCAAAAAAGACTGTTAACATTTTGGCTAAAGGGAGAGAAATTTCAAATCCAACTGGTGTATAAACCAACAGATGGGTGTGGAGACGTGGACTTGGAGATGTGACAAATGATTTTTGAATTCCCGACTAATATAATGAATTGGGAAAAAAAGAGATCTCAATAAACTTGTCAGTCAGTCTTAAAGAGGTTCGGTAATATCAGAGCTGTTTTCCATAACTCATAAGTCCACATTTCTGGTCCCCACATGGTCTGTGGTGTTTGACTTTGCACTGCAGTCACTCAGGGTCGCAACCCTGCTGGAAATATAGGCTACCATAGCAACAGAAACATGGCCTCTCTAGGTTTAGCATTATTCCGCCCTAATAGAAAAATAACAGCGCCAAATCCGTTCCTTAGTGAGGAAGCTTACTTGGTAGAGGCAGACTCCCACCTGTGATCCATAGTTGCCACACCACTGTGCAAAGACCAAAGGAAAAAGGCCCTTTTTAAAACTCTGGGGTCGGGGTGGGATGTGTGCCGGGTTTCTAACCAAGCCACAATCTCTGTGCAGCTGCAAACAGCACTGCTTCAAGAGAGAACACTTCAGCATCAAAATTACTAACTTAGCTGACCTGAATAAATGATTCAGTGACAGCATAAACCATGAAACAATTACAGTAGAACTAGTTGTTTTATTTAATTTGCCTTAACTGAATTATGTTGGCGAATCCAGCCATTGTATAGGCTACATAAGCTAAAAGATTCCCATTTCTATGAACCATTTGCTCTGCACTATTTAACTTAACGTCTTTCTGGTGTCTGTTACATTTTTCTCATCTTGTTAAAAAGGATATTGTATTAGCCTATTGTTGGGAAAAAGGGATATTGCCATGGATATGAGGCATCCCTATATTTTCCGTCTGTTAATTAAACATATTTTTGAAGCTCATAGACAGAAACAAGCTGTAGAATATGTATTGTTCTGTTCTTGAAATCCTTTGCAATTTGTCCTTGCGCCCATTCAAAAAAATTGAAAGATTAGCAAAGGCGCAACTGCAGTGGAAAACAATATTGTTTTCCAGAACATTCAGAGCATTTCCTTTTGTTGTTGTTTTCTGAAGCCTCTTTGATTTTGCAGGCTGTGATCACGATGCTCAGCTCCTATTGTAGCTTGATGGTTTTGAATATGGTATGAAAGTCATAACGGGCAGCATCAAGGATTTCTTTGGACCACGCACTTCATTCTCGGTGTAATTAAATCTGTACAGTATGCGTAGTTGACCAACGAGAGGGCAGCCTCCCCTGCTGATCACCAAGGGGAATCCTACTGAATCTCTCCCAAAGCCTCCTGTTTCAGAGCCTTAAACTGGGCACCTTCCCACATCAAAGCACTCCTGAGCGATTGCTTCTCAAGGACTCACGTCTTCGGGAAAGAATGGCCTCTCCTTAGAAACGAACACCGCTGGTCTAATTTGCCTTGCATGGGCCCTCCCCATCCCCCTAGTGTATGTGCAGGCTGGGCCTGATTTGACACAGCCGTGGCTATCTGACGAGATCACATGGAGAGGTGCGGGAACTTAAAGGCGAGGAGTTACTCTGCATCCTACCAGGAGCCTCAAAAGGACTGTATTAAAATGCGCTCGATATGCCGGTAAGGGCTTTCAAAGTGCTGTTCACCCTCTAGCCCCGGCAAACTCAAAGGGCAACTGTGAACCCATGGCAAGGGGAATAAGACCCCTATTAATTTAATGAATCCAGGCTATTAGTATGCCTAACCAGCCTCGCATATTTCATCTTTAGTCAAGTTCAATGCAGCAATCCACTAACTTGGGAGTGACAAAGGCAGGTGAATATTAGATGAATTTGGAATAAGAATCTCAATCGAGAGCATTTGTTGCATAATGTTGATGATTACCACAAAAAAAGTATTTGGACATGTCCTTTTTCCTTTTTTCAAAAATGGAGGTGACAGTGAGGCACTTACAATGGAAGTGAATGGGGCCAATTATTGGAGCATTTAAAAGCAGAAACTTTATAAAAGCACATTCAGTTAAAACGTGTTTATTAGTTGTGTTGAAAAGCTATTATGGTAACAGTTTACAATAATGTTTTATTAGTTAACATTAGTTAGCTACATTAGTTAACATGAACTAATAATGAACTGCCCTTCTACAGCATTTATTAATCTTTGTTCATGTTAATTTCAACATTTACTAATACATTATTAGGATCAAGTTGTATTTGTTAACATTAGTTAATGCACCGTGGAGTAACATGAACAAACAATGAACAGCTGTAGTTTTATCAAAGAAGTAGTTCACTTCAAAATGAAAATTCTGTCATCATTTACTCACCCTCAAGTTGTTTCAAACCTGTATGCATTTTTTTTCTTCTGCTGAACACAAAAGAAGATATTTTGAAGAATGTTGGTAACTAAACAGTTGATGGACCCCATTGAATTCCATACTAGGAAAAAAAAAAATACTATGGAAGTCAATGGGGTCCATCAACTGTTTGGTTACCGACATTCTTCAAAATATCTTCTTTTGTGTTCAGCAGAAGGAAAAAAAATGCATACAGGTTTGAAACAACTTAAGGGTGAGTAAATGATGACAGAATTTTCATTTTAAATTGAACTAGTCCTTTAACTAACGTTAACAAAGATTAGCCTAACAAATACAGTAACAAATGTATTGCTCATGGAGTTTTGTTCATGTTAGTTAACACATTAACTAATGTTAACTAATGAAACCTTATTGTAAAGTGTTTATTTAAATCATAATTTTTTGTTTGATCAAAAATTCATGGTTATATCATTATTTTGTCATGGCAAAGTTGTAAAATTGGATATAACTTAACAGAAAATGTAACTAAGCTAATTTTTTTTAAACTAAAATCATGCTGACATGAATATTGTTCCTGACTTGTGGTTAAACTGTTCAAGCAGTGAGTGTTGTAATGTTTACGAATTGGCCCCATTCAGTTCAATTGTACTGTAAGTGCTTCACTGTTCACTGGAATTTTCTTTTTTTTTAATAACCAACTGTATACCACAAATGTTGTCAATTGAGCTTAACTTAAACTGAACCTGAAACAGACAAAATGCAGAGAAGCACGGCATTGTGAAAGTTCTCCCCAACTTTTTACTGTACTCAAACCCCCTATAATATCTTTAAAGGATAATGTTTAATAAATTAGGCCATCAAATTTGCCAAAAGATGATAGACGGGAAGCATATATTAGCATTATTTCACACCCGGTTGGCTGTAAGCTGGGAACATGCTGGCCGTAATGATGGAACTGTGAATCTTATGCATGTCTCACTGCAACTGGGCTGTGTTAGCTCAGCCTCTGTGCATCAGACTTGTTTGTGCCAAACAGAGGGAAGCGTGACGCTGCGGCTCCTCCCTGGACGTCGCTCACCTGAGTGCGGTGGCTGATTTCGGTGTGTTTGGCGTGGCCACCTGTAAGAGATTAGGCAGATAGTGGAGATTGGGACCAGGAAGGGGCAGCTGCTGGACCTAATTAAAGACACAGTAACAGAACCTCTCACCGCCACACATCAAAGGTCTCAGACGACGTCCGTCTGCAGGCTCATCTCTGGGGTGTAAGGACCTGATGTGACCGAGACCAGTTGCATGCTGGGCCATAAGCCTGACCCCTGGTCCAGCAGCTCGGTCGGGGCCAGGCTTACCTGTGCCGTGCTGGCGAAAGGTGATGCGCCTCATCTGTGTTTGCGTGGCGACTCCGACCTGGAGTGCAGAGAGACAGAGAGCAGAGGTGAGAGGTCAGCAGGAGAGGGCAAGTTTAAGAGAATCACACATGGGCCACATTTACCAAACACTGTCTGAAGGTAACATGAATTTTCAACTGATATCACTCCTCAGGAGCACACGAAATTTTCACAGTGCCTTTGTACTTGCCCCCTGACCTCGGTTAAAAGAAAGAAAAAACTGCGGCTTTGATTGACTGCTCGCTGATTTGCCATGATAGTTAATTATCCAGTTCAGTCATTACCAAGACAGAGGGGTTTTCAAATTTCAAAGCCAAAGTATTGTTCACTTGATCTGGAAAATGCACCGAAAGAACATTTTAACCCCACTGTTGCTGGAGCAACTCCGATTTTTTCACTTTATTTTGCAATTAATTAAGGCAGACAGTGAGAGAAGGATGTTCAATAGTAAACAATTAAACACACTTTCTCACACCTTTTATCCATCTTTCACTGGAACCTCAGTGTGCCTGTCAGGGGAACCATAAACCTGTTATGCAGTTATCCATCACTTCAGCCTTATTCTGTAGTGATGTTCTCTGAATCAAAGGTGCCGTAAGTCAGCGTTCACTCATGGTGATGTAAATACTTTGACAATGTCTGCAGCACTGCCTACTTCTGCTTTATTGTTGTCAGACATCAAGTGTGGTTTTCCCAAGATCCTTTGTCATTCTGATTTCTATCCAACTCTTCGGTTTTCCATGATATACAGTTGCTTTCATTCAGCTACTTGTGTAGTTTATATTACAGCCTTTCCGTTTTAAAAAAAAGTGAGTCCGGTGTAAAAAATATCAGAAATAAAAAGGTTATAACAATTAGTAACCCTAATGTGATTGATTCTTGAAAACTAAAGCTAACATTTTTGTTATTATTATCTTATTATCATTATTTTTATTTGTTTGTGCCTAATATATGGGTGTTCTGAGAAATCACACTTTCTGTAAATGACAAAAAGGCTTTTCATTCTTTTTTATGTCTTTTCTTTTCTTTTTTTATTGCAGAAACACTTCACAATCATTGTGCGCATTCAGGTTTTCTGACATTGGGTTTGTTTTTGGAGGTTGAATTTTGAGAGAGGGGTAGTGGTTGAATGTATGTGTGTATGTATTTTTAGCAGAAACTTTTAGCTGATTTTGTTAGTCTGGTCCGAGTAATGAAGACTGTGGCTCTCAATGTAAACAGGCTCAGATGTCATTATAAACATGTTTGATGATACTGAGAGAATTTAAAGTGAGAAATTAATGGAGACTCAGGGAGAAGTAACTATTATTTTTGGGGCAACATTTGCATTGGGTCATCACGTTTACTTCATTTTCGGATTTTTTATGCTTATTTTATAAAATGCTATTGTTGCATGATTAGATTTCTCTATTGTGAATCTTATTCTGCAATCACTTCATCATGCAGCATTTGTCTGTTGGGATCTATTAAGCTAATCCAAATACCTGTCTGTGTTCCTGTCTGGTCAACTGTACTACCTCCACTGACCTTTAGGAACATTTTCTTTGTGTCCTGTCCTTTTGGCCTAAAGCTGTGGAAAATATAGATAGAATGATCTGTCCCTTTTTATTGAACAAGAAATCCTGCCAAAGGTAGGATAGCGTTTGCCTGTTAAGAGGGAATAGAAATAGCCTAACATGTCAGCTGGAATTAATTTAATAAAGGTCTCTGCCACCCTGTCCGACCAGGCCATGTCTTGTAGGATAGTGTTAGGGCATGTTTGTGGTGGTTGTTGGGCTCTCTGGCACCCTGCATGGCAGCGGGTTGTGTGGGAGCCTGCTTCAGGCTCTTCGGCAAGCAGTCATGTGGTTCAATCTCGTTATAGCGTTTCTCCACCAGTCTCTGCTTGAGCAGGCCTCCCCAAAGTGTGTCATCAGCAGATGTCTTTATAGAGTACTCCAGTGCTGAATGGAAAGGAGAGGCTTCTTTGGCAATTTTGGTTTGGCAGTACCTCCCCCCCCCCCTCAGTCTATCAGGCCCAGCAGTCATTTCAATTTAGTTTTTCGCTCTCTGCTCAAGTCAGAAATACTGCTTGCCTTAGCAGGGCAGACAGGAAGAATGTAGTCCAAGAGTGAGATTCGATTTCGTAGGCCCGGACCTCTCGTGGATTAAAAATTAATAATTCATTAGGGTCCTTTAGCTCCATGCAAAAGCGCTGCTTTCGCCTCTGAAGATGGTATCTAAATCATGGTGATGTCTATATTTAGCTTTCAGTCCAGTTAATTAACCTCACATCGAGAAATTATGATTAACTCTTTTCACATTTCCGGGTTCCTCAGAAGCGGAAGTCGTCATAGTTGGGTAAACTTTTACAGTGGTGAATGAGAGGCTACATTAATTGTGCTCCCGTTTGCTCAAATAGCAAAAGAAAAAGTCCACAATAGTGTCTTCACAACTTTCAAAAATAGGAAAAAAAAATATCGAGAGTTTGATAACGGCAGTCAGAAAGAGAGAAAGATGTCAATTTTACCGCCACTCCCATAGACGCCGTAGAAAAACCCCACAGCAGCGTTAACTATTTTTTTTGTAATTAGATGCAAAGGTAATATAATACAAAGTATAGTATTATTAATGTACATACATTTTTTTTAATGAAAATTTAAAAAACGTTGCAGGATTTCCGATGTTCATGACTGTTTATATGCATCATCACAGTCAAAAGGGTCCATTGAGGAGAAACAGCAATGATTAAATGTTCAACCTCAATAGAACAGGAACATGGGCTGACTCACTGTACCGTTACATTTCAGTGAAGCTAAACAGGCTTTCACTGATTACCAGATTATTCAATTCTGGCTATAATATCATGTTTAAGTGGTTAGTTTGGCTTGTCTAACCCTCAAAATTCTTCTGTAAAACATATTTTGCATGACATGACAAATGCTTAAAGCTGTATAATTTACATTCGTTCATTGTTTAAAGCAGCCAACAGGTAAATTGGTTTGGCAAACACATGCACTTGATGTATTTTTGCATAATTATTTTTCATGCATAATTTTGTATTTGACTATGATGCGGTTTGGCTCATCATTTTAGGTGGCAACTCTCAGATATTATTAATTGCGTGCAGGTTTTCAGTGCATCGATAATATTCTTATTCATTTCGGCAGGGAAAAGCACGAGATGAATTGCATATTTGCTTCTTATTTTAACCGCATAAATTACAACTAAGCATTGGTGAGATGTAGTGAGTAATACTAATGAAACGCAAAAGTTAAACTAGCCATTCTGTTTTTCTTCATTACATGTACACATGGAGCACAATTTCATGCTATATATATATCTTCATCATAAATAAAAAAAACAACAACCATCTGATATAAAGAATTTGTAAAATCTAGTAAAGAAAATCTGTCCTTTTTGCACAGCTTCACAATAATTTATTCTGATTCTTTACTGTAGCATTAAAGTTTTTAACAGCACGGCATCTTCACTTTTACGATTTGAATGTTATTATAAGGAAGATAGTTGGCAATGTCGGTCATTTAGATAATGTTAAAGTCACTGTGCTCGTTACGTAAAGTCCTGCCCCAAAGTTTATTATACAACAAACAAGCAAAACATTAAAATCTAACTTCTTTCTTTATAAACCCCAAGACAACAAATATCAAAAGTCTCCCACACAAATAATGGAATAAAAGTGAGATAGGAGTGACCTAAAACAACATGCATCATTGTGCTCAAGAGACCCACAAAACAGTTGTTTTTTTTTGGGGGGGGGGGGGGGGGGTGTATCAAAACAAACGTGGATTACGTAAATGCAAAGCAAAAAAGAATTCGGCAGTAACAGGAACATTACCAAACTCTCTCCGCGGTGAATCGTGTATTTAGGCCACCATGTTCGCCATGAAGGAAGGTGATAATAACCCAAAACATCCTTTTTATTATGGATGTGCTTTCACACCTCTACCGTAAACACCTTGATGTGGCACTTTGCATTGTGCTTCACACTACACGGTAATGGCGGATTCCCCCAGCATTGTGCGAAATGAAACTGTGCGCATGACTTTGCGGCGTGAGCAGAGGTCATAGCTGACTGTTCTTTGTTGTCGGGTCTAGTGGGTAGGGGCCATATCTATTTGATATCAGTGGTTCGGGCTCCCAATGCTCATTCAATGTTAATCTTGCATTAACGTGCCGAGCCACTGTAAGGTAGTGCTAACCCTTCCCCCCTCATCAGCCATGTTTGTTTTTGCTGGCACTTCATTATCAAAAGGCTAACTGCTTTACAGCGCCTCCTGCTGCTCCCCCCGGAGGAAACTTGGGCACATTTGGAATTCAGCCCTCAGATTAAAAGGTAATCAGAATGGCCGGTCTCAGCATGTTGAAAAATGCGATCATTCCGCATTCTGCCATTTAACAAACGGGACTGCGGTCAGTCTTTCCCAGTTCTCTGTGTTTTTTTTGTACTGAAAAATTCAACGCTTTTATGAATTTGCAGAGATTCATGCCAAAGCTCATGCAATTTGTAATCGCAAAGGTGTTTGTGATGCCGCCTGATAGGTCGGAACGCCCGGTTTTTGAAAATGTGACCGTTTCCTGCTTTGCTGTAGTTTGTGGAAAATTAAAGAGTTTCTTCAGGAATGTTTAGAGTTTACATAGGAATCTCCTTTCCTGTAAGTAAATCCTGTGAGTTTGCCCGCATTTTATTCCAGGCGGTTTTGAGTTTGTCCATGTCGTTCCCAATTAAAGCTGTGTCCGCAGACGAGTGTAGTGGTTTTGGTGGGAGGCCGTCAGCTTCAGGCAGGCTGGAGGTGTTAGGTGAACGGGTGGCTTTAGGGGTCCTGGCCACGCATGAGGTGAATGAACAGAATGCCTGTGACCACTAATGAAGACGATACCAGACAGGACCCCATCACCCTGGTAACAAGATGTCTCCATAAACAAGCTGCAGGACGTTGGCAGGCCACTTCCTGGTTGTATAATGTGACCTGCTTTTCTGCAAAGGCAGATCACAGGCCTTACTCGGGGGATGTGAACAAATTTAGGAGCCGTAGAAATAATATAACCCACTTTTGTTGCCCTTAAATGTAGTTTTCCCGAATATCCCACCCACTTTTACATTGCCCATTACTTTGTCTCTGACGTCAGCGCTTGTCCTCATTCCCTATTGTCCTTGACTGTTTTACACGTTGCTTAAACCTGCTCTCTGAAAGCACGTCTCATTAGTGGACAGCCGTAAACCTGCATGTCAGTGGTCCACATGCCTCTTCCTGCAAGGGGGCTTTAACATATTCCACTCAGCCAGTTTACACTCAGACTTGTCACCTGCTAAACACAAAGTGCTTGACAACAGTGAACCATGGGAGATGTGTTTTTGACAAATCTTACAGGCAAATCATAGCATCTGCTGTGAGGAAATATGGTAATAAGAGTTAAGATGGCTGAATAGGCTGTGGTCCTGCCAACACATTTTGCCTTTGACTTTAAGCGAGACACGGAAAAAAAATAAATAAAATATAGACACTACTGTTATTATCAGATATATTCTTGTGAAGTGGTTGACTGTTTACTTGTTGTTGTTTTTTTTGTGTGCGTGTGTGTTTTATATAATTGTTCTTTAATTTAGTTTTAAGTATGTGCTGTCCATTTCTGTAGAGGGAAGTCTAAGGATGTACACATTTTTTACATATTTTTTTATCTTCCACTTTCTGTTTGAATTAGTTTATTATCATTTTAAAAGAAATACAGTAATATTTTTGTTTTGTTTTTCAGTGATATAAAACATAAACATATTACTGTTTTGATTTAACGGCAAGACATTTAATCTCTAGTCATGTTTTTTTATTGATATCTGTTTTTCTTTGGTATTATTTGAACAAAAAAAGACAATAATATCACAATAGCATTGAATGATATGTATTACAGTGTAAGTAATTGAGCACTTTTGTTATCTTTAAGCCGTTTAAGTTATTCCTTGAAATAGCACTCTCATTTTTAATGATCAGTGTTTGAGAATTTTATGGAACTTATGTGCCAGTTAACATATATATGTTGAATGCCTAAATTAACATAGGCTATATATTCATGTTGAAAGTCTAAATTATATTAGTGTTTGTTTTTAAGATGAAAAAATGTAAACATTTGTTTTCTTGCTAAATAGAAAAAACACAAACCATAATATACCAGGTTTCATTATATTATAGAGTATATGATATTATGAAACGCACCGGACATTAATTTATAAGATACACAAAGCCAGTGTAGATAAATTAAAACAATTATGGACACATCGGCATCATAACATTTATTTATTTCGTCTGTAAATTACAAAAGAAAGGAAAAAAACACATTCAAAGAGAGCGAATTCATTTATTTTGTAAATGTCATTCGTTAAATGATTGTGTGCTCATTGCATTGATGTAAATGTTAAACCTGCCGATGAGCTTCTAAAAATGTTTTTAAAATAATAATCTAATAATCATTTTAATTTGTTCATCTCTATCATGATGTAAAGCAAGGTTTATCGGATCTTTTTCGGTTATTGTTCATTTTTAACACTGAGTAATTTGCATGCTGTTATAGTAATGCTGTCCTATTTTTCTTATTGTCTAATACACCAGTATTTCAACATTAATTTATAAAAGAAATGGCTTCAAAACAGTTTAGCAGCTATTGCAGAAACAACGTAAAGTATATCATTTGTAAAACGTTGAATGTTGTCAAGTATTTGGAAGATTGCAAAGACAATTATGTTTAAAATACCACTGCATACTAATAAAATTGCAAAACGTATTGAATTGCATTATAATATAAAAAAACAGGGAAGCTTTTTTTGTAAAAATAGATGGTTTAATTAAATACAGCAAAATGTTGTAAACCGCAAAACATACTCTTTTTCCTAAATTAATCAAATAAATCCATATGAAGTTCTTCAGGGAGACTGTGTGACACTGGGTTAGAATCAACACAAATTCATTTACTTAAATTTTTTTTAGATTATATTGCTCAGTATTTGAATGGAGGGTAATTTATAATATTTTGAAAAGTTTTACATTGCATGCGTTGCAAGTTTTCTTGTTTTTAATTAGAGTTAAGTTTGTTGTTTGTATTACAGCCACTTGAAACTATAGATGCATAAAAGAGTTTTGATTTAAACAATGAGTGTTTATTAGCTTTTTTGTTGAAAAGAAAAAGAAAAAGAAAAAAAAAAACGCCATTGATGCATTCTCAGCTTTTTTATTTTGCGTTTTTGATTTCTCCATCTGTTTCCGTGGACATTGTCACATTTCTTGTATTGTTTATCTAGTTGGTAAAGTTTGCTTGTAGCATCAAAAGCTGGTTCATTAGGTATTTTGTGACAGAATCTAATTGGGAAAAGTTTCTTTCATTTCCAGTGAGGCTTTTTACTTCTTCAAGGAGAGTGGTCATGAATGGTTTATACTGAGTCATAAACTAATCATACTTAATGATAGGAGGGAATCGACAGAGGCGCAGGCCTGATCAAAACTGCTCTCTTATTCAGATGGTTCCTCTGTGTGAGAAAGGAAACACTAGGAGAATGCTGAATGAAAGCACACCATCTGTTTTTCACATGTTCCTCAGTGTTGGGGACATCAGACTCTGTCATCAGCTCGATTTTACACTCGAGTGCCACTCAAACTCTATCTCTTTTAATTGATATTTACAGTCATCTGTTCATTTTCATCATTTTATAGCACACCAGTACATTTGCACTATTTAGCGATATGCTAAACTGTCATCTGCTCAAAGTAGAAAAAGTGTACATGTTTTGTCTCCGTGTTTGTGTAATAATTATTATTAAGCTTAAGCTAGCAAAAAAGGTATTTAGATAAAGGGTATAGTTGTTGAGACAATTTTTAAATATAAAACAATATAATGCATTTGAGATATTCGAGTAATGCTGCTTTTTCCCCAATTTGATTTTGATAGTTCTTTAAATGTCTCATTCAGTCCATAAATTCCTGACAGGTCAAAATAAGATGCAATACTTTTATTTGCTCATGGTTTTATTTAAAGTATACTATGCTAGCTATATTCCGATGAAGAGAACATCTTGCAAATCATAAAAAATGATATGCAGTAGTTCTCTATAGACGCACATAGACCTCAACACTTAAGACAAACCCCAAATACAACAACAATCGACAAACAGTAAGTAAAAAATGCGCTCTGAATATAGCCGCCCAACAAAATAAACAACAGTGGTGACAAAAACAACAGCAGAAAGTCAGCAAACAATCCTATAAGAATAACCACATAATTAATTCCTGGCGCATTGCATGCTGGGAGCTTGTGATCCTTTATGAAATCAGCAGCGTTCTCCTTTATAAAATAGTTTCTAAAAATCTATTTGACTATTTTTGGCATTTGAGGGTATATTTTTGTGTTTTAATGTTGATTCAAAGAAATTTCTTACTGGGTCCATCTGTGTGTCTATATGCTGAATAATTTTTTTTTTTTTTTTTGCAGTATATATCGAATGGAATAGAATGAAAGAATGTGAGTACTACACTTCAATATTAAGTCCACATGCTGTTTGTAGTGTTTGGAATGGGTCCCTTCTCTGTCCGCTCATAAAAAAGTCCAAAAGCAAACAGTGAGTTCTTACTGTGCCGCCGTTCCCATTTCTCCAGTCAAACTCTCCAGACCTGGGAGATTTGGAAAGTGGAGGAGAGAAAGTTACCTTTCTCTTTCTTCTCATTCCAAATTACAAAAAAAAAACCTCTCACATGGTCCCAAAGTTAACCTTACATACAGAGAGAAAAAGAGAGGGAGGGGATGGGATAAAGAGGCTTTTTTCTTCTCTTTTTAAAAAAGCTTTAAAGAACAAAGACTCAAAGAAACTCCAAAATGAGACTGTCATATTTTACAAACAAATAGGTCTTAATGATAGTTACTTTTTTAGTGTAAGACATTGATTATTCTACAATGTCCCTGTAGCCTTAAAGACATGCTCCATATATGCACTATTTTCTAAGTGATGCAACGGCGTATGTTTATGGTTGAAATCAACACTCATATTTTCATCTCCTTTTGGTTTACAGTATGATTTTACCCCACAACGGTGGAGAAACAAAATTCATATGGATCTCCTAGGAAGCGGGTGAGCGGAAAAGGAAATAGTTGCGTAAACATAAAAATGGAGTTGCGTTAAGATGCTGTATTATCTAACGAGAGAGGCAAAGTTTGTTTCAAAATGGGGCAAGTTAATACGGAGGAGTGTTACATCACAATTTTTTTCCCACTCAAAACAAGGTACCCAAAATGTGGGTGGGGTATGTGGGTGTGTGTCTGCGGGAAATAACATCCTGGCTGTGGATAAATCAAGAAAGAAATGATAGATCTTCATGTCATTATGTAGAATAACACGATCTATTCATATCCGTGTGCGATTACTCATGCGATGGGAAATGCGATTTGCGCTGTGTTACTACAAATATCATATCACTTACAGCTCTCGCTCACTACCGCACAAAGAGGCAGCCATTTTGTCTGGCTCCCTCTGAATGCGCCTCCGTTCTCATTGTATGACACCTAAACCCTCGTTTTATACAACATTTATGATGCCACACCAAACGCCCATGTCACACGCTCTCTTTTTTGTCCGGCGCTGACAGAAAATGCACATTTTGAGGTACTGCCTATGATTCTTCCTCTCAGAACGTTCCAGACACCATTGAGTAATAGCTACGCCACATGCTTCCCTTCTTTTCTTTCGTTTGCACACACACGCACACACACGCACACACACACGCACACACAAATGCACCAAAGCGCCCAACATGGGACAAGATGAGGCTCATTGAAGAGCCAATCTCACACCTGCTCCCCCACCCACCATGTCCACACACACACACTTGCGCTCGCTCTCACACTGAGCTTGTTGTCCAGAGGTGACTTTATCCTCAATTGACAAAGTCAGGCAGAAAAGAAAATCTAGGTTGGACAAAAAATAGTAAAGTAAATAACTAGCAAGTGAGACTGCAGTAGATTTTGTATTAATCAAATATTGATATAATCTTTCTTTGTGTATGGCCTTTCAATCAGGTACTTTATTTGATCCCATCTGAAGATAGGCTGGGAAACAGCTAAGGAGCACCCACATAATTTAAAATACTCTGAAATAGTGATTTAACTTAATTTGATACTTATTTGCAATTAAAGGCTTTAAAATCCTTTGAAGATGTATAATGTCTTTAATTAATAATAGAGATCCCAAATCATATAGCCTTTTTAACATTTCCACATCTCAGGAATATTTTAGCAGAATCAATACATTTTTAATTAGTTTTCTTGACAGGCCCGGTCAGTGCTGAAGTTTCCCAAGTATATTTTCACAGGAAAACACACGATCCATATGACCATATCTATTTTGTGCCAACACAGCAACATGAAAATCCATCATCTGCAATTTATGATTACTCTGGAATAGGGTGTGTAATGTAATCCCCCTCAAGAAACACTTCTTTAAAGCTGAGCTGTGAATATTGTTGATAAAAGGCTTTGTTTTTAACTCGGATGTATTTGTTCATTTGAACTTCACTGTATTAATTTAGCAGTGGTCGTTTTTCAGCAAATGCATCATCGGCCTCATCAGAGCGCCAGTCCACGTCAACTCACAATTAAGGCGTTGGATACCCTCACACACCCATTCAACTGACCTGATATATCAATCACCACATAACTAGATCTATAAAAGATAGATGTGACAATAACCCTCTTATAAAATAGCTTACTACACTTTGACATGTACATTAACACTCACCTTATCCATTTGCTTTATACACATCCAGTATGATTGATGGTTTATGATGCGTAGCTTGGAGCTTGCTGGAACAGAATCTATGTTCTTCTTAATCTTGTGCAACTTCTAGCAGTCTGGCTCAAAGTCTCAGCCCAACTAGGAGAGTAAGGCACGGAGCTGAACTCCATAAATCTGCACAGACCAGGCCTTCACTGGTCAGGAGCGCCATGGGAGTGTCAGGCTGCTCTCGGCTGGGGTTTTGGGGCAGGATTATGGATTGAGACACAGCTGAGAGGCTAAACTTACACTTTTCATTCCAGCTTCAAGGGGGTCTCTACTTCCTAGAAGCCAGATTTCAGACCTTTCATTTTGCCTCTCCAATGAATGGACCATTAACTGCTGATTCTTTATAGGTTTGTTTATGATGTGCAGTTGAGAATTAAATTTGCCCGAAAAAAAAAAATACTACTAAAAATAACAATGTCATCTTTTGATTTTTTTTTTTTTTTTTTTGAGAAAATGTTTTGGTAGTGTGAAACGATAGAAGGAAGGAGACACAAATGGCATGCTTAAAACGCCTTATTGGAGTATGTAAAGAGAGAGCAGTATGCCCCCTTCTGGCTCTCTTCTTTTCTCTGTTGTCCTTTCTTCTTTCTTTTTTTCCCTTCCGTATTTTGAAATGTGCGTTATCTTTTGATCTGCTCTCTGAGTAAGGGTCTTAGGATTTGTGAGAATGATTGCCGACTGATTTGGAGGGACAAAAAAATCTCCATAATAAGATGTTGGCAGCAAATGGGGGTCCAATAAATGCTCCATGTTTTCTGGTGTCCCCCGCTCCCCACAGAAAGCTCTAGATCCTCTGCACTGCGCTGTAATCTGTGTGAACTGTCTTCTTCTTTGCCTTTAAAGAGCTCTGGAAATGTGACAAACCCCAGTACATCTTAAGAGGGCCACCTCAATATTGATATGGCTCACTTATTTTCCAGCTGAATGGAAATGAAGACTTTCTCAGAGGAGCTGTTTGATCTTGCTGTTAATTTGGGGCACAAAGAATATTCTCAGTCACAGTGTTTGCAGTTTTTACTACTGCTCTGCCAAAAGTGTGATACCAGTAATGATCAACATCTGCATATGACATGCATGGATGCTAGAGTCACCCTGTAATTCTCATCCGAACTGATCAGCGCTATGAAATCGATACCTTCAGTCGGTTTCTATCGGGTATATGCTGACCCAGTCACTTTCGTAGCTGTAAGGCAAACTATTACCTGACTAACCATACTAAATAAACCCATCATCCTGGAATTGTGCGTGTCTCTCCATCCCCTTGCCCAGCACCTGGTGCCACAAGCTTGAGCCGGCACTGGCACCGACGCCAGCCTGTGGTCCTATAGGGGCCAGTACTGGCGAGGGACTGGGGTGAAGAAAGAGACCTAGAGACTACTGGTGGCTTAGCATGCCCAAGCCGGGTGTGGGTAATTACGGCGGGGAGAAGCCGATTAGCCTAGACCCGAGCAGCACAGCGAGGGGGACGGGCCCACACCCAGCAGGGAGGGGAGTCTTGCCACGGCGAAGACCAATCAAGTGTAAAGCCCAGTGCAGACCCCCGGCCCTCAATTCAGTGGGAAAAGGCTTGGCTGGCGGTTCAGAGCACCGCAACTTTCACGGATTAGTTGAGACTCTATTCTGGTGGCTGAATGGGGAACACAGCACGAGAGCGGGGCTTCAATGTGCGCGCTTGGGCTTGCACAAACACACGCGCACACACACACACACACACACACACACACACAGACAAAACCTCCCAACAGCTGGGGAGAGGGCTGCAGCCTGCACCATGTCACCATGGCAACGGCATATCTCACATTTGAGTCAAAATAAAGACACTTTGGGCTGGAATTGGAATATTTATTCCCCACCTCTAAAGTAGCATGTTCGCTTTCCTCATTTACGCTGAGAGTGTCATGCCTCCAACTAGCATGTCTTTAGTCTTTTTTCTGCCCATCTGTCTGATCATGACCTCTGACTACTACATAGACTGTTTCTGCTGCTCCCTGATAAAAGATACCTGTTGATACCTGTTCAGAAAAAATAACAAGAAAACTGGACTCGTTTTAACAAACTAGATAAAAGGTAATGCCCTGGCAGTGGCAAATAGCTTTGTTTAAATATTTGATTTGATTACATTAATGTTTAAGTTGAGATTTGAGATTACTGTGTAAAGGGAATACTGCTGGTATAAAAGCACCTTATTTGTTTAAAGTTATTGCACTTTTGTGTTTATAGCAGTACATTTAAATCAAAAGTGCGCAATACACTACTTCAGAAGCCATTATTCAATTTTGCGCATAACAATGCGATTAATCGCAAGAAAATCATGTGATTAATCGCGATTAAAATTTTTAATCGTTGCCCAGCACTAATATATATATATATATATATATATATATATATATATATATATATATATATATATATATAATTCATTTATTTTAGATCATTTTAATCACAAAACTTCAACCACAATCATACATCTTTTTCACAGTTGTTCTGTGTCAAATGCCATGAAGGAAGGCAAGGCATTTACTCTTGCAGATCTAACACTAGCTGCTCAGTGATTGCAAGTTATAGCCTTTTGTGAGCCTTCCAGACTCATTTCAAAACCATAGCCTCTTACTATCCATTTGTTACCTATCAATTCGCTCTTATGTTGGAGAAATCATACAGTTTGCCACTTCTCTGGTAAATAGTCCAAAAAAAGCGCATTCTTTTTGTGTAACAATATCACTGCTTGATAATGGACGGAACACACACACACACACACACACACACACACACACACACACACACACACACACACACGTGTCCAGTTTATCACACAATACCCATAATCATTCCATTACCCATCTGCCAGGCACAAATTGAAGTGGTGCACTTGTTATTATTCATATTTATTTATTTATTTTCTTTTACCTCAAATTGGTGACAGTGCATCTTGTTGGAACAATTTAAATTCTATTCCGAGTTATTTTACTGGCTGAATGACTATCAATCTGCCATTTTTAATAGCACCAAGATACAGAGGTGTAATGGACATATGTGTAGAAATGGAACGATAACACAATTATCAAAGAAGCTCCTCTCATTCCCAGCCAAGATAATACCTAATTGGACTTATTATCTAGATTTGCTCAAGTTGTTTGTACTGTTATCACTGAACATGACAAGCAATTACATTTTCTTCTACTACTGTTCCATTGATGCAAGATAAAGCTTTTTATATATTTAAAAAAGCATGTTTATGTTTGCAACTAGCAGTTTTTACTTGTCGCCTTTTTTAAATACAACTGTTTTAAAGCACAGTTTGGGGCTCATTTTTATTTTTGGGGCCGGGTGGTGTTAGTACGTTTATTTATGAGTGCTTGCGATCTTTCTTCCACATTCTGTGTAATGGTCGCTGTTCAGCAGGCTTCTGATTGAAATCTGGCATTCTGAGATGAGATGATATGAGGAGAGGCCCCCACAAGCTTCCAGGGGGATCTTCTTGCTCTCTGTCCTATCATGTGCACTGCTTTCTGTGTGCACTGCTTATTGCATATGGACTTTGAAGTCTTGCTGTTCTCTCTCTCCCCCTGTCTCTTTATCTATCTCTCTCTTTCTCTTTGCTCTCGCCCTCTTTTCTCTCCGCTCTGGGTTGCTTTTGATGCATTTGCGTTCTATGAATGGTTTCTTTAACGCCTGCTTCCCCATGCCTCTCTTTTCTCTCTGTAAAACAGTGAGTCTTTTTCCTTTCAAACAACGTCGATAAATTACAACTTGTCAAGTGTCATTTCCCTTGTTTACTGCCGTTTTGGGCATCTTTTCCCTCCTGTTCCTCCCAGCGTTTCACATTTAATTGCGTCAGTAATACTCACGGAGTTCACCAGTGTGGCACGTTCGGCGCTCGGCTGTTATGGCGGGGGGACGGAAACTATTAAAATATTTTCCAGGCTTCAGGAGTTTTATGTGTGTAATTTGTGTGCACATACCCCACTGTGTTACCACCAACTACAAGATATATAACAGAGTTAATGTAAAATTTAAAAATAAAATAAAATAAGACATCCTGTGTACATGTACAAAAGTACAACATAGGTGTTTCTTAGGAGCCCCTGTTGTAGCTCTCCTTTGCAAACCGCCTAATTTATTACATGTCAGCAAAAGCCAACAACCTTTTATTACCCAACAGTAATTTCCCATATGTTGAGTGTTTATCACCACTCAGGGAACAGAGGAGTAGGAAGTGTAGAACTGGTGGTTCACTGCAGACATGAGGTCTTAAACAAAGCTAAAGCTCCATAGAGAAATGGTCTAAATTACCATGGAACTCTGTTTTGGTATGTATTGTACCTGCATTTATAGTCAAGATTAACTGATAACAATAGAATAGAGACTTTCTCTATTTTAACAGATCAAATTTAGTAGAAAGAAGCTAAGCTGTATACTTGACAGTTTTTTTTTTTTCACTACTCTGTGAAGGTCAGTCTTCTCACTGAGTATTCTACGTGGATGTATTCATTTGTTTGATAAGTAGTCATGGGATAATGAAAAGTCAGTCACTGATGCAAAATAAACATTTCAGGATGATAAAAAAAACAAAAAACACTTGGAGTACCCTGTTGGAGTTTATTTTGTGACATATCCCTAACAACAATTGGTAGCATTTCGTTTATTGGCTGATGTCAGATTTAAAAATAAAATTATCAATATTTAATTGTGCATGCTTATTTTTCCTATTTTAACTATAAGGTGACCAAGTTTTTAATAAGTAAAGTAATTAAAAATATATATATTTACAACCTCAAAACGAATATCCATTTTTCATACTGTGCATTCTCATGTTGTGATGTGTTAATTCCTTTGTAGCATTTAAAAAAAAAATTGAATATTGAATTCATTTATGCACAATAATGTGAATTTTAATATCGGCCATTTATCTGTTATTATCACTGTAACATAAAAATAATTATTGGTATTGCCCAGAATTTTAATTTCAGTGCTTTCCAAGATATTATTTATTTGATTTTAACCAAACCTAATTGTCTTATTTTTAGACGTTTCACAGAGAATCTTGCTTGTAAAAGGTCCACACGTCCAGCGTCCCCGCGTCTGATTGAACAGCTGTATGTGATATTATAGCAAATGTTTAGAAAAACATGAAGGCTTCTTCTGAATGTTTTTGACACTCTGAGATTTTCTCAGTCCAGAACTATGATTTGTGTGTTAAATCTACTTAAAGCCAAAGTGCTGGAATGACTAAAGTGTTTCGTGGGAGGCAGGAACTGAGAAGCATTTGAGTCAGCCTCTGTGTAGTGGTACACAGGTCTATTCGAAGCACTGTAAACATGTCCATGGTATGCTGTCTATAGTACTGAGTTTGAGAATGAAGTTAAGGGGGTTTTAAAGAGTGTGATGCAAGCGAAAGAGAACAGAAAGCCGGCCTCGCCTATTGTTGGAGAATCCCACAGAGATGATCGATCAGCCAGCCACAGGTAGGCAGTCTGTAGAACATCTGTGTGAACTGCTAAACGACGACGGCAAAACTTCTCACACTCACAACACACACACACACACACACACACATATAAATTCATTCACACACTCCTATATTAACCCCACTGTTTACCAGAGAGAAAAATGCTTATAGAAAAAGATATTCTGTTAGACTCAAAATAGTTTTTGAAAGGAATAAAAAGACACAGGGCATTTCTTTTCCCCGCCTGAGTTGATTTGCTACCTCATTAGGCCACAAAATGGTCTCAGATCCGTCCATCACGCTCGCAGCATCCAGCAGCGGTTGATCTCAGAGGCTGCACAGTCCATTTCATTCAAATCCCCCCTCTCGCTGAACAACATGTTCCCGTTCTGTCTTTCGGGCTCTGGCCATGTACAGTAACTGCTGCTGAGCGTGTGCCAACAGTGTTTGATCAGATGTCACAAAGCATGACTGAAACGCAAGGGAACAAAGTCATTAAGACTCCAGCTCTCGTGTGCCAGGGCGAGTGGAAGTCTGAATCATCAGGTTCTGCTTTGAGCTCTGCTGCGATACTGCAACTCCTTATTCATAAAGAAATAGGTTAAGCCTTGATGTTTAAGTCAGAAGCAGCAAGTAAATCTCCTAAAATCTTCTTATGCTTGTTAGACAAAAGGATCTAGCTATGGGAACACATCTTTTAGTTTGTCATAGCAAAGTCTGAAGTCCAGTGAATTTTCTCTTCTTTCCGTTTTAATTCTTGCTTAAGTATTCTGTTTATATCATTTTTGGTATCTTTACAGACATACATTTATTAGTGAAATTCAAACTGGATGCCTGTGGTGTGATGTCAAACGGATTCTGTTTCTTAATGAGAGAGAGACTATTGTTCTTCCTCAAACCTTAAGGGGAATTATCAGTCTTTACATGTGAGTGGATATATTTATCATAACTTTCCATAATTGCTCATGCAACCTTCTGTTATGGATAATTTGGCTTTCTATGTTGTATGTTCATAGGGAGCCAGTGTGTTTTGCAGTAGAGTAGTACTGTAGTCGATCAGGTTTGTATTAGTTAGGTGTGGAGAGGAGTCACAGTCTGACCAGCAGCATGGGGGAGTTTTACTGGACCTCCAAAATGAAACAAACAGGCTTTATTTGCTCTTTCCAACTGAGACACAGGGAAATTATTAGCCACAAAGTGCTGCAATAAAGAATTGATTTTCCAGGCTTGATGAATCCAGCATGTTCCAGCTGAGGCTGCTTCTCCTGGGCAGCAGCGACCCACTTTATGGGCATTGAGAGCAAGAGAAACTGGAAATTGGATCCTTAAAAAAGCCATACCTTTCACTGCAGGCATCATGACATTCATATTGTCATATATTGATGTTAACTGTCTCCAAAGTAGACATGAAGATCTCAGGCTTTTTGAGTAAGTGTTTATCTGGCTTGAGGAGCTGTTGAGAGAGGGTAAAGCACCCGTCATGGGACTGCTGAATGGTTACGTCTTGTTTCAGTAATAAGAGCTTCGTAATTATACTACTTTCCTGAGATATTATTGCAGACTCCTTTCATGTCTTAATTACAACACAGTGAGATCTGAAAGTTCAGTTGAAGCTTTTTTACGAGACCAAAGCAAAGTGAAATATTTTTAACTTTAATTTGTTATTTTTACAGTTGTGCTTATTAATATGGATCGTGTACTTGTACTGTATTCTTTTACTTTGTTCCTTAAGGCTAAAGTGTGTAAGTTTTGCTCCACTAGCCTTAACAAACAGAACTGCAAAATATCAAACAGGTTCCACAAACATTGAGCAACAAATAGCTCCACCCTATTTGTCTAGCCAATATTGGTGTGTCGGGAATCTCGGGATGGTGAATTGCACACTTTAGCTTTAAGATAGTAAATTACGGTTGGGGATGAATTATATTGGTTAATGATCAATATTAGATATTTTAATTTTAATTTATCTGTATATTTAATTGTCATTTTTTAATTGTTCATTCTCAGTCCCACCATTTTTAAATTTTGATTTAGACCTTTGCCTTCCTATACTAAAAGTTAATCTTTTAAGTGTATCTTTATCAAATTGAATATCTATTTTTCATATTGTTCATTATAATATTTTGATGCCTAAATTCACTTTACCTTTGACTTCTAATTGTAGTTGTACATCACAACAATCTTATTATCTTGTATTGTAATCCAACCACTATTTACCCTCACTTATCAAAAATATTTAGTTCAGATCCAAGTGTGTGCTTGTGCTGTATTTACTGTACCATCACTGGAAAATCGTCCTTTGAAGAATCCTGAGAAAATGGAATAAGGTTTTTTTCAATTGCTTGAAACATTATAATAAACATATTTGGTTGTATCACTGTCAGAACAAAGTTATCTAAACATAATCTAGATAAATCTCATCTTATGCACAGTAATGTAAGTTTGGCATTTTGAAAATCAATCTGCTGTTTTTAAGCCAGCCCCGTAAGACAATACAATGCCAAGAGAGCATTCATCTTATGAAAGAACACTGTTTTCATTCTTTTCACCCACTAGTGTTCTGTAAACAGGTGGGTTTAGTCAACTCTCAATCCAAACAAGTTGGTGTTCCAAGGCATCATTGTTTCAATGGCCCTTACCACACTCTGACTTGCAACAAAAAGGCAGTCAGTGACTTTAAGTACATATGCTCTTTAGGAAGCGTTCTCGCTCAAGCTAAATGTTCATCCACTGGCTAATTAAGTGCTCAGAAAGAGGGCACATCAAAAGGAACTGTGCATTTGGAATCGCTCGCACCGCCCCTTGGGTGCAGAGGTCAGCCCTCTTGGAGAGAGAAGTTAGGATATCCCAGCTCCAGACCTCTGCCTGGTAACCCCTCACCCCACCGGAGATATCAAAGCCCGGGGAGCAGTGGGATGCGCAGCCATCCCAGAACAAAAACAGGAACACTTCAAAGCGCCAGCTGGAAAAAGACAAGAGAGAAGGGAAGAGGAGGAGAGAAAATAACACAGGACAGCCGATATCAAATTCCCTCTTATTCTGAGCATATTCCAGAAGATGAATATAATTAATATCTCTGCGTTGTCATGCGTCTTAAGTGCTGTCGCTGTGCCGTGGCCTCACCAGAAAAGAATTGTACGATTTAACAGACCTTGAGCGTTCTAGACTATGGAAGAGAGAAGAAAGGCCTTTTTCCTTCATAATACCCCTAATGAAGTGGCTGCCGCTCCTCCAGTCCTGGCCGTGGCCTTCAGCAGCCAGCTCACAATCTGTTTAATGATGGAACGGGGCCGGCAAGTGCACCAACACTTCCCAGTGAGCCACAAAGGGAGATCACAACCCTCATTCTAGACAGGCAGAGAGGCTTAGTGCTCAACGACCTTATGAATCTGATCCGTGGTTGGAGAGGGAAGCTCCTTTCTGGAAGAGTCCACACTTAACCCTGTACCAGGTCAAAAAGCCAACGTCCATATCTGTCTCTCCAACATTTTTTTATATTGTATTTCTCACTTAAAGGGATAGTTAACTTTACTCACCCTTGTGTCGTTTCAAACCTGTATGAGTTTCTTTCTTCTGTTGAACATTAAGGAAGATATTTTAAAGAATGTTGGTAATCAAAAAGTTGATAGTAGCCATTGACTTCCATAGTAGAAAAAAATACTATGGAAGTCAATGGCTACAATCAACTGTCTGGTTACTAGTGTTCATTAAAATATCTTCCTTAATGTTCAACAGAAGCAAGAAACAGGTTTAGAACAATATAAGAGTGAGTAAATGATGACAACATTTTCATTTTTGGGTGAACTATCCCTTTAAAGGATTAGTTCATCCAAAAATGAAAAATCTCTTATTTACTTTTATGGCTTTCATACTTCAAAATATTTTAAATAATGTTTCATCCGGTTTTTATCTCTTTTAAGACTCATATGAGATTTGATATCATGTATTTAACGACGATAATGCTCACTTACTTTCCCAAAGCAGCCAGCTTTTCAGGCTTGGACTAAATGCATGCAAATTATTGACCACAATGGTACCCACAGCTGCACCCAAGCAGACCGCCTCTTTCATGTGTAACCCTTGATCCCATCACCACACCACATCATCTTCTCCCTGACATTGTCGTCCCAAAAGAGACATGCCCCCTTTGCCGCCACATCCAGAAGGACTGATGCTACATTTACGACATGCTGTTGCTTTAACGAAGTCTGCCAACCTGTTCAGTGCAGCCGTGCGACATTTGGAGGGCCGTAGGAGAAGGCAAAAGCAAACAGTCCATTTCATCCCTCTTCTTTTGGGCCTATTCTGCTTATTGTGAGCCGAGTGTGTAATGTGGCGGCGAGGGGTGGAGGGAAAGTGGGGTAAAGAACATGATTGCTTTAATCTCAATGTTGTGCGGCTTTGGCCTTTCATGGGGCACTGAGGCTGTGTGATTCAGAGCTCTGGCCCCAGCTCCTCTCACCCGCTCATTGTTCTCTACAGAAAATCAATTCTCTTGAAGACCCTTTCTTAATCCCGTTTTTTGCCGGCCACAAAGGCCACTTGTGTGCGACCCCGCTGGACTGTGGACTGGGATGATGTGGATGTCTGCTCGGATTCCAGCCCTTTCAGGTAATGCCGGCTCGCCCTCACTTTATAGTGCCAAGTGCAGGGCTCGACAGGAAGACATTTGCGATCATAATTTCCTGTGGAGTGCTGGACGGCCCCTCCCCCTCGGCTCACCCCATGCCCCCAGAATAGTTTTAATTAGGCCCGACAACCACAGAGAGGAGGGATCAGTCTGCAACAATGACTGTCCCTTTGAACAGAGGACACACTGACCAGAGCCTTTACTCTGCAGAGAAGCAGAGAATCAAATTATTATGCATCTCATAACTCCCATGCATAGAGAAGAAATAAATCACCATAAAGAAAAGGAAAACTTTGTTTAAAACTCATGTGCCAAATTCTTAGAAATGCACTCTTTATGTTTGGTTTATATGGTTATGAAAAATAAAAATTTAGAGACCCTAAAAACGTCACGTGGTGTAAATCAAGTTAAAAGTATTAATATATTTTCTTTACACCATGCATGTGAGCGTATACCTCTTTACTTAATTTTTCAAAAATATTTTCAAAGGAAAGAAATTTCTTTTATAAATATGACGATTTATTCATTCATACATATCTTTACTATTTCAAAGAGTCTCACCACATGACATTTTACATATATATATATATATATATAATTTTTTTATTTTTTTTATTAATGTATTGACCTTGACAGTTATAAGGGGATGAAGGGGTTGTTGTTAAGATATAATTTCCTGTTTTTTTTTTTTCTGCATTTTTCTGCTGTTAGTTAGTTATTTCAAATATTACAAAGTGGTGAAGCTGTTTTGTTTAAATATTTCTAAGAAATAATAATGATAAAGTATTTTGCTAAACTATGTTAGATTTTCTTTTCAAGAATTTAATCTTATTGCCATTTTTTACCCTGCCATTTTTTATTTTATGCCCCCTCTACAAAATAGTTTGATTATAGAATTAAAAACATTAGAGATGTATTCAAGTCATTATATGAGTGAATTGCTTTTGTAACACATTTTTTGGCACACACGCAGCACAAACAGAACACATTTGTCATATATAATAATACTGCTCGCCACGGTTTGAGGATGTTTTTGATTAAATAGCTAGAATTCAGTTCTTTCTATATATTCCCAGAGTATCCAGGGATCAAAACCCTTGTTTGACTGCTGGGAAAGCAGAAGCCAAACATCCAAACCGCTCAACAAACCCCCAGGCCCTCATGGTGCAGCTTGTTCATGTTTCAGGTAGAATTTTAGATGTCCTCTTGCCTGTTTGCTTCATGTTGGATGAGAGCATTCTTCACCTGTCAGGTACGGTCTTTGGACGGGGCCGGACATCTGCTGATCTTTATATCGAATTCATACATCAAAACCTGCTCCTGCTCTGTGACCGCTGGACTGCATCAGCCGGCTTTGATGCAGCATTTCTAGCGCTCTCCAAAGACTAAGAGTTGGCAAAGAACACATCATCTCTCCTAATTACAGTCGGTTATATCTCTAAAAGAAAAAGAAAAATAAACCTGATCAGGAAGACAAAGGAGTAAGTCTATGGAGGAGGTTTCATTACCCTTCCTTCTCTTTACCTTTCTCTGTGTTTCTCGCTGAAAGGGAACAAAGACGGAACCCTACCGATTGAAAACTAGCAGAACAGTGAAACAACAGGACACAACTGATCACTCATGCATGGTTGGGATTAGGATAAAAGTATAAAGAGTGTGGAGAAGAAAGAGCACAACAAAAGAAACAGGGGACTGACTAACTTTTTTCTCTTTCTTTTGAGGTGAAAGGAATCAAAAAAGGAAGGTCTGGCCATATGAAAAGATAGAGAAAGAAAGATTAACAAATAGAAGCAGTCCTTTTTAGCCTCGGTATGCTTCCACTTCTATTTCTTCTAACTGCAAACATGAAAGGCTTGACTGAGGTCTCTAGCAACCGTCGTGAGGCGAAACCTCAGAAGAAGTTGTTACCAGAACTCTTCTTCTCAAATCAACACATTTAACTTAAGAGACTTGCATTCCTGCAAATCAAACTCCATGGGAATTTTGTCATGGCACAAGCACCGTTTATTGTGATTCCGGTTGACCAACTGGCTTGTGAAGTCTTCAGTGTCACACCAGCTAACAAGACAGCCGTCCTTTACAGCCCCCGCCTGTACTAAGTGGAAATAATCCAGAAATACTTTGCACATCTAGTCTGCCTTGGCCTTCATCCAAATTGCACTCTATTCTTTTTAATCTCCCTTAATAAAAAGGAGGGGATAAGAGAGAGATTAACATCTGTGCCTTTTTTCCTCTGCCACGTTTGAGTAGACAAATGTGAATGAGGGGAGGTGATGACAAGCCCCTCTCTGACGTTGGCATCATTGAGGGGTCTGCATGGCGTCTACGCTCGGGGAACTTCACAGATAGGTGCTCTAAAGAGAAAGTGATGGAGCTTTGGGTGTGTCAAGAGCTCTTCATTCAGGATGCGAGTTTGGCAGGTCACGCTCTCCACAGCCAATCGGGAACTTTAAAATATTGCCTATTAAATATTGTACTTATTGATCTACCTACAGCTCCAGTTGGTAATTACTCCATTTAACAGATGCTCCTCGTGATGCAATGCACTCATGTGGGCTCTGCTAAACGCTCTGATATGATGCAGCTGTTTAGTTTTTACTGCTGGGATTTGTGTGACTTTCTCAGTGACAGACTGTTTCTTACTACGCCTGAAGCTACGTGCTCATTAGCGTCTCAGTGTCATAGTGGACTCACAGCCATTATTCAGTAGTAGACGCACATTCTGTTCTGTGCTGGGGCCAAATGCAATAATACATGCACACTGCTCGTCAGCAACAAAGATCGCAGCATGAATTTTTAAATTACACACTCTAAGGTTTACTATGAATTACAAATATACTCGTTTCATCCAATACTTTGTAGGCTGGGCTCACTGCCCAGCAGAAAAGGAATCATTCAGCCTGCAGCTTCCTTTTAAAGACACATTTTATGGCGCTAAAGACATTGCTTGTGATAGATAAATTTTTTTTTTTAAATATGTTAGGCTGTAACAACAGTATTATCTCTCAGCCAGCAGTTGTAATGACATTTATGAGTAATTATGTATAAGATTTATGAGTAGGATGGCATCACATTGGTTTAATTTTTAGTTTAACTATTCCATAGACATTAAACACATGCTACTCTTAGTCATTAAACACATGCTACTGTAAGTGATATATAGTTATTCGATGATTCAGAGGCTAGATTTTTTTGGCCAGAGCAATGATCATTTTCAACTATTTACAGTTGTCAGGAATGGAAGCCCATGTCCACCTCAAAGTGAAAAAACTGAAAGACTATATGTTAGATAATGTTTATCACTCAACTTAATTTCTTATGTTAAAGTTGTTAATTATTACAATTACAGTTATCACAAATCGTTGTCAAGTCAAGTCAAGTCAAGTCAAATATATTTATATAGCGCTTTTCACAATACAGATTGTATCAAAGCTGCTTCACAGTATCAATCAAAACAACTTAATGTTTGTTTATTACTGGAAAAAAGACATCCAAGTTTGGTAGAGCTGATCAATGGTATGATTCGTTAATTAATTTGAATATCCCCAACTGAGCAAGCCAAAGGCAACAGTGGCAAGGAACCGAAAAACTCCATCCAGTGACCTAATGGTGTCCTAAAACTCCATCAGATGACCCAATGGAGAAAAAAAACCTTGGGAGAACCCAGGCTCAGTCGGGGGCCAGTTCTCCTCTGGCGTTTATGAACTAGAGGCCGAATTTACAGTAACTGTAAGATAAAAATTTATATGAATCCCTGGCTAAATAGATGCGTCTTCAGTCTAGTTTTAAACTGGGAGAGCGAGTCTGAGCAACGAACAATATCAGGAAGGCTATTCCAGAGCTTCGGAGCTAAATGTGAAAATGCTCTGCCTCCTTTGGTGGATCTGGATATCCTAGGAATGACCAGAAGCCTTGAATTTAGTGATCTTAAAGAGCGCGATGGATTGTAAGGCGATAGAAGATCCGTTAAATAGACTGGAGCTAAACCATTTAGAGCTTTATAAGTCAAAAGCAATACCTTGTATTTAATACGGAACTTTATAGGTAACCAATGAAGTGATGATAAAATCGGTGTTATGTGATCATATTTTCTTGATCTAGTAAGAACTCTAGCGGCTGCATTTTGGACTAAGTGTAGCTTGTTTATTGAAGATGCAGGACAACCAGCTAATAAAGCATTACAGTAATCTAGTCTCGAGGTCATGAATGCATGAACTAACTTTTCTGCATCAGAGACTTATAGCATATTACGTAGCTTAGCAATGTTTCTAAGGTGGAAAAAGGCTGTTTTTGTAACATATGAAATATGCTTTTCAAAAGACAGGTTGCAGTCTAATGTAACACCCAGGTCTTTTACTGTAGCGGATAAAGTAACAGGGCATCCTACTAAGTCGTGCTGTGAAAGGTTTTGTGGACGGTTTTTAGAACCGATAAGTATTACCTTGTCTTGTCTGGATTTAATAAAAGAAAATCACGCGTCATCCAATCTTTTATATCTTTAGCACAATCTGTCAATTTGGATAATTTAGCGCATTCATCTGGCCGTGATGAAATATATATTTGAGTGTCATCAGCATAACAATGGAAACTAATTCCATGTTTCCTTAGAATATTACCAAGTGGCAGCATATATATTGAGAATAATAAAGGGCCTGACACAGATCCCTGCGGCACTCCATAGTTTGCCAAAGTTATGATCGATTTTTCTCCATTTAAGTAGACGAAATGGTAGCGGTCAGATAAGTATGACCTGAACCAGCTTAATGCTTGTCCTTGAACACCAGTGTAATTTTGTAGTCGATCTAAGAGTATTGTGTGATCTATAGTATCGAACGCAGCACTAAGATCAAGTAAAACTAGTACTGAGATACAGCCTTGGTACGAAGCTAAAAGTAAATAATTTGTGATTCTAACAAGCGCAGTTTCAGTGCTATGATGTGGCCTGAATCCAGACTGAAACTTTTCATAGATGTCGTTTTCTTGCAAGAAAGAGCCGAGTTGAGCGGACACAACTTTTTCTAATATTTTTGACATAAATGGAAGATTTGAAATGGGTCTGTAATTTGCTAGGTTATTTGGATCTAATTGTGGTTTCTTAAGAGCAGGGGTGCCCAAACTTTTTCCTATGAAGGGCCAAAAATCAAACTTGATTGAGGGCCGTGGGCCAAAAGTAAGTAGCGAAGGCTCTTCCACTTTTAGCAATTAGAGCGGAAATCTGATAACTGGCCCAAGTGCTGCTTTCTTGTGCTGATGAAGGACGTAGCAGCACGCTCTGTTCATATCGAAGTTCAGCAAGCAGCTCGTTAGCCTTCTGTTTTCGCGCCTCGCCGCTGTATTTTGAGAAAGCTGCAGAATGTTTTGTTTTATAATGACGACGGATATTGTACTCTTTTAAAACAGCAACAGACTGTTTGCAAACTAGACGTTCTGCGTTTGATTTGACTTCCGTGAATAAAAACTCATCTTGCCGAACTTTTTAAAAATTTCTCGTCTGTGTGCCACTGCCTTGATTTCTCCATTATTGCGTTTAATTTGTTGACGTTAAATGACGTCAAGTGTCGCAAAGCACGCGGTGCTGCACCTTGAATTGAACATTTACAGGAAAAAAATCTAATTCATTTACATTTAATTTAAACATTTAATTTCAGTTTACTCTGTTGTAGTTCAACAATAAAACAAACAAAAATGTTATGTCAAATTAGAAATAACGATCGGTGTCGAAGGTATCACCCCTCCCCCCTCTCTCCCCCATCTCCTCCCTCTCCTCGGACGGTATGGTGGGCCAAATCAAAGGGTACCACGGGCCAACTTTGGCCCGCGGGCCCTAGTTTGGGCATCTCTGCTTAAGAGGTTTGTGAGAAATAAAGTAGGGATGCGCAATATATTAGCATTGGTATCGGTTATGGGCTGAGATTTTTTTAAACGTGTCTGTATCGAATGCAAGTTAATATTTAAAAACACTAATTATTTAATAACACTGTTAAATGTAAATGTAAATCTTGAGTAAATTTCAAAATGAATATCAGTTTTTCATACCGTACACTATAATGTTGTGATGCCTACATTTATTTTAGCATTTAAAACATTTTAGTGTATTTTAGTGTTTATTTCAATTTATTTATGTATTATATAGTATCAGTACAGAATTTGACTATCATCCATTTATCGGTTATCAGCCACAGTTTTAATATCAGTGAATCCTTATTAAGTCTTGATTTGTGAGAAGCAATATTTTGCAATTATCTTTTTTATTTTATTTTAATCTGAGGTGGAAACAAGCTCTTATAATAAAATGAGAGTATCTTTGTATATTCAGAATTTGACTTCAGGGAATACCTTACCAGCAGTGGTGGACAAATCAAGTACTTGAGTAAAAGTACAGATACCCTAATACCATATTACTCCAGTAAAAGTTTCAAGTACACCTTTCCTATTTTACTTGATTAAAAGTACAAAGGCACTTGATTTTTAATGTAATAAAGTATTAAAAGTAAAAAGTGCTGATCAATGAATGTTTTTGTAATTTTAAAAACATATATAGTTTTACATTAATGTTATGTTATATAATCCTCAAAATACCTGGGGGAATTGCTTACAATTCATAATTATTCATAATGATGTTAGACTAAGTAGCCAGCACTAGTCATAAGGAAGATTAGTGGATGCAGATACATATGTAATGTGACGTCACATAGGGCTAAATGCATACATTTTAAAATAACAGCTATGCAAACATACTAGTTTTATATAATTTAAAACAGCGGTGAAGAAAGCATGTGCAATAATTTTATTATTTTAATGTTATGTTGTGTTTTGTGCTTAAAATCAACAGATTGAGATGGTGAATTAGTGATGTGGACATGCCCATATTCAAGCATTACAGCTCACCTTTTTACAGCAGACCCAAACATGATTTTCATTTACAATAATCAACCCTAAAATTCATCATTTGTTACTGACCTTTCGTGCCATTGGAATCTCCGAGGACCTTTCGGTTCTTGGCTCATTTTGAGTCAGACTTGTGAACGGAGCAGCGACTCGCTCTGAGCGGATCATAGAATCAGTGAGTTGTTGACTAAAGAACAGTCCAATTCGCAATCGTTCGGTGCAATTTGCGAACAGATTTAACAGTTAAATTGAAAATAATTAGCTAGTTCACGAATCGGACACTTGCTATTGCGTCTTGGAGCGCCTGATGATTTATTCAGTCCAAAATAACGAGTAACGAAATGTTTTTATGAAGTAAAAATACTTTGTTACTGTCCACCACTGCTTACCAGTCACTCTGGTGACTTTGCATGTTCCTAAGTTGTCTAACTTTCCATTCCTGGTGTCATGTGTGAAATTTACATGATAGTGTTGCCTGTACTCAGTTTACTGAGCAGTGACATACTGCATACCTCATTGTGGCACATCCTTTCTGGGGCTCTAGGCCAAAACAGCCAGTGCCTGATTAACCCGAACCTCTAGCCCATCAACCGGTGAAAGGTACTTCTGAGAAAATGAGAGGGAGAAGGGCCAGGTTAAAGAGGCATCTAATGAAGTTACTGTCAAGCATGGGCCTGGGGCTGCCACATGAGGGGAAAATTGCGGGAAAAGTAGCTGAGTGGCCTGGGCACCGGGGTTAAAAACCGCGGCTACAGGGGGTCCCTCCTCAGGAGTCATTGTGTGGGAGGTGCTTTCAGCAAAACCTGTCGTATACAAGTTGTTCTTTGTTCTAAACACAGCTAGACTTTAGACAGTGAGGGTAAGATGGCAGACTTAAGAAGTCTTAATGACATAACAAAGAGGTGCTGTTACAACTAGTGATGGAAAACCCCATCATTTTTCTGCCTTACAGTTTTGTAAGCGTGCAGGTGAGCTTTGAGTAGGCGAAAAGCAGTTTTAATGCTTATTGTTGTCTAAATCAGTGGTTCTCTGCTGGTATTGCTTCAGGACAGATTTTATTCCTGTAATGTCAAAGCTGATTTTTCAGCATCATTACTCCAGTCTTCAGTGTCACATGATCCTTCTGAAATCATTCTAATATGATTTAATTAAATAATATTCTCAAGAAACATTTTCGTTATCAGTGTTGATAAATTAAATCAAATTGTTGTCGTTTACACAACAATGATGTGCTAAAAATGGAAAGTTTTTTCTTTGTACAGATGACAACGTTATCAAAACGATCCCCGTTCACACGGATCCGTGAAAACGACTAATGACGCTGTGTTATGCATGCCAGACAAGTAGTTGGCGATGCCACTTTGTAAAGACAGACTACACGCCTGCGCACATTTGCATTCATTTACTAAAGTGCCTTCGAGCAGGACACACATGCCTATACACAAATTACATAATTTATCATTTTTTTGTCCGATTTTCATTCTAAGGATGTTAATCTTGATAATACTGTATTATTACTTTGTCCTCTGGGTAAATTTCCATCTTCACAAAGTCAGAAACATTCACTGTAATCCCAATTTTATAATGTTCTCTTATATAAAGTCCCATTTTACTTCCTTTAAGAAAATGTCAAAACCTTTGTATTAACACAAAGGCTTCGAAAACATGGATCACCCTTGCGTCTGTTGTAAGGAACCTTTAATTTTTCATGATGAAAAATTGTTATATTGTGTTGATTTGTGTAATTCTTATAACCACTTGTGATTATGTCCATATGCCCCCTTATTTCTTACTGTTAATATCTGTGTCATTTAATTAGCAAATAAGCCTATTGACTAAACATGTAATAGCCTACGCATGTGAATGATGTCACCGTTTTCCCAGATTTGCGTTTTTGTAGTTTACACGGAGATAACAAGGGTGTCATTTTCAAAAACGTGCCCTTTAACACCCGTTTTTAAAAGTTTGCACAAAGTCTTCTGTTTTTAGTTGAAAATGGTGTTGTGTAAACGGCCCCTTACTGACCCCAAACTTTAGTACACACAAACTTGTTTTAAGAGCCTGTAACAAACACTGGGCCAAAAATATTGTATAAGTTGTAGTAGACAGGTTTCTTTGTGTCAGAATACTGTTTGTTGATTGGACAACAACCTTTGATGTCAACAACAACAATAGCTATAAGAAACTTTTCCTCCTCTCTTTTTAGTGTTCCTGTAGCTTTAACAGTGGGTAGAGCATGGTGCTAGCCATGTGTTGGATTCCCAGAATGCAATGTAATGCAGTGTCTGCTAATGGCATAAATAATAACGTAAAAATTCATAAGCAGTCCTAACTTGGCGATCATTATTTGCATTTTATTATCAGCATTATCATAGTTTTTCCTATTCGCAAACCTATTAGAACAGAACTAAGCCATCAGTCCCAAATGAGGGATCTAGCTCATCATCGCTGATGTTATAATACATAAGTTGTAGTCATAGTATAGTTTGTAGTTAAGATGTCTTGTCTAAATAGCTGCAATGATTCATCAAAGCTAAATACGTTTTAATATATCTATTTACTCACAATTACAATTGTTATTCTAAGTTGTATAACACACACGCCCTCTGAAGCTTAGTAGCCAGAGCACTACAGCTCTTCCTCTCTGGGGTGCAGTTAATCAGCTCTAAGCAAATATGCCTGCTGAAGCGTGAAAGCCCCATCGCTCACTCACTTCACAACAACCCCTGTCTCTTCCACACATCTACCACCACATCGGTCACCCGACTAGGATGTAGTACAGAGCGGCGATTACTTTACCGTGACACACTGTGTCAGGAGTGAAAAATAGGCTAGGGCATACAGGATTGAGTGTCAGAATTCGAGCGCACAAGCTAAAAATTTCAGTTTTCAATCATATCAGGGATCAGTGCATGTTGTCATGTTCAATTCTATGACATGTGCAGGTATTGGTGTTTTCTCCCCCTTGGGTCTCCCAGTTTACTAAGCTTCCTAATTCAAAATCATTTATGGAGTGTAATCTACCTAGCATTGTTATAGGGACGGCGATCTGTAACCTCCTACCTAGTAAAGTTTATCTTTCACTTGGCTCTCCCAGACAAACAAAAACAAGGGCACAAAAGGGAGAGGGTGTGTGCGAGGGTGTTGTGGGCAGATGGGTCACATGCAGTCCTTTGAGAGTCTACCCTATCAACCCCATTCACCAGGCCCTATAAAACTGACAGCCTGCTTAAATACCTGACACAAGAAAAGAGGAAAAAACAAAGAAGAGAAGAGGCGAGAACAACGGTAAAAATAAATAAGACAGCCCTCGGTGACTGATGTGTAAAGACTATGGCTGACATCTTAGTGACCATTAATAAATGTGGCTGTGGTCACAAAGGGCGAGACTAAAAAGGGAGAAAGGAGGCAAAAAGAAAAAGAAAACAGTGAACGTTGCCTCGAGCTCTAAATTCCAATGCTTATTCATCAAGCTGGATGGAGCTCGCTTGGCCCATTTTTTTTTTTTTTTTTTTTTTAATGCCGCTCACTCTTGGACCCCCTTTAGTGTCTTTGTTTGTCTTTGGAGTCCATGAGAAAAGTCAATTATATTTCAACAACCATGCTTAGTTAACATCACCATGCAAATCTTAAAGGGCGCCATTACTCTTAATCAAGAGTTGGAGGGGGCGAGAAGTTGCAATGAAACACTGCTCCTCTTCGGGCCTTTAAAGCCCGAATGTTACGCACATCTGGGATGGCACATCAAATAGAGAGAGGAAAAATAAACACTGGAAGGCGATTAAAAATCCGTATTTATGCAACCCCAGTTTCCCTTGCCTGAGAACTCCACACACTGGTTCCCTGCCTCCATTTAATATGAGCGGAGAGACCACAAAAAAAAGCACAAATAAATGTTTGAACCTCAAAACTTGTAATCACAGTCTAATGCGTTAGCAAAAATCATCAGTTAAATGTTAAATGGCAAAGAAAGGAGAATAGAAATATTTAAAAAGCAAAGTATGATGTAAATTTGCTAAATATACATCCATGAATATGTAAACACACCATGAAGATGAACAGGTTGCACACTACCACGAGTCTCCTGTCTTAAGACACATCTAATTACAGTGTCATTATTATGCATTGTGTAGTCCACAGCAGCGCACCATTCACGTGATTATAATTGCATAATCTCAAACTGTGTACCACACACCAACTATTAGTGGTGATCTGCTCAACTGATCATACTGTAGCACCCCCAAACTTCACAGAAGTGTTCATTTAGCGTAAGCAGCTTAAGTTTCTTTTTATATTAAAGGCAGGGTAGGTGATATGTTCCAGAAACATTTATTGTCATGCTGGTTGAAAGTGTTCATGCCATAACTACTGTAAAGGAAACCTGTGACATTATACTCAGAGCGGTTCATGACCTGAATTTATGCGTTTCAATGGCAGTACTAACACCAAAATGAATCTGCTGCAGTCAGGTGGTATAGGTCAGTGCTCTTTTTTTGTTTATTATTATTGCAATGTTATGTGCTTTGAGACATGAGGTAGTTTAACCCAGTCCCGTGAAACTTTTGTTTGCTCTGGCTGATGTTCATGTGTTTTAGAGGAGGCGTGGCTTCAGAGGCGCTCTGAAGGGAGGGTGGGATCTTATGCTTTCAAAGCTAGATCGCTATTGCTAGCCTCTCCGAAAATCGCATACCCTACCTTTAATCTCACAACCCATATTACAAGTTGATTTGGGTAAAAGCTTCTGACAAATGCTTAAATGGATATTTTGCCCAAAAAATGTAAATTCTGTCATCATTTTCTCACCCTCATGTTATTAAATCGTATAGCGCTCTTCAGTTGAACATAAAAGATGTTTTGAGACATGTCTCAATGCCATACAATGAAAGTTAAGGGTAACCAAAACTGTTTGGTGACCAACATAGTTCAAAATATCATCTTTAGTGTTCATGCAGAAGAAAGAATTTCATACACATTTGGAAAGACATGAGGGGCAAGTAAATGATGGTCCTACAGTGTAATTTAATATATTTATAAGCTACTTAAGGATAAAAATGAAAATAAACGTAAAGAGAATTTCTAAAGAATCAGAACTATTAAAATAAATGACATACTGTAAATTTGCTTTCTTGGTAGCGAAGGACTCCTGCATAAAAACTTGAGTCCCAATCTGAACAGAGACATCTTAAAGTTGAGTCAAAAATAAATGGAGTGCCACTCCCTTTGAGAGCGTGCTATAAATCAGACTGAAGCCATACGGCCCTGTGGAGAGCTCCTCGGTCGGGCGTCAGGGTAAACTGTGCTGAATCCATCTGTGCGATCTCATCGTCATTATGTCCCTGCTGTTATCGGAGCCATAAATCATCCAAACACTTTAACGTCGGCACATCCTCACAGAAACACATGCTCTAGACATGTTCAGCGCATCTCTCTGAGACACTTGTCAGGTGCATCTGTTTACAGGTCTGTGAGTCTGAGGTGCAAGTTTTAGTTGTGACTGACTCTCTGGCATTGATTATACAATTACACAGTTTAATCTCATCGGTGGTGTTGTGTTGAATCAATATAAACAAACACAGGTAAGTCAACCTCACTTTAATTTGCCCTGAAATTAAAGTTGTTCAAACTAATTTCTCCTACGGTGACTGTGGAATAACAGAAAGAACAGCATTTATCTACAAACCGGATACACTGGTATGTGGTGAGGTATAATCTTCACCCTATAATGTATTTGGGAAATGATGTGTGTTAATCTGGCTGATAGACTTTTTGCTTTTATGTGATTCAGTGCTGAGATATGGCTGGCTTCATCTTTGATCTGGTTCACTCACCAGGAAGAAGAAGATTATAGGGTTTGTGAAATCAAAATATTTCACAAATAGATTCTGGTCACCACTGCTCAGGTTGAAAATGAATGCAAAATGTAAAAAACAAAGTATCACTAGTGAGAAATATATACATAGCCTTCATAATTAAAGGTTCAGCTGAGCATTGTTTTATCAGTTAATTTAGTATAGAATGACAGGTATATAAATAAAACCTCAAATAGTGAGCAAAGATATTCAAACAAAAGAAAAATCACTTTTTTGTTCAAATATCATTTAATTTACAATGCCCTTTATGTGCTTGACAGGCATTGCTTTTGTATAATATAAATAACTCACTAATTTCTTTTGCATGACCATAAGCAATACAGAAGCTAGTTTTTGTATTTGAAATTACTTTTATTTTATTCTTGAATTTGTGCTTTTTTGGGAATCCAGGGTTTCTTGATTCTCCTTCAGTGTAAATATGCTATATTTAGTGCTTGCATCCACAACAAAGTGCATTAGATTGTTTCACATCATCTCAAGCAGCTACATGTTGAGATGTGGAGGACGTCTCACAGCGCAGGTGTTGGTAATGCACCAGGCAGACGAGAGGGGTCAAAGTTTGCTAGGAACACAGGGAACCCTGCGGAGAACAAGCATGTGCTATTGTTCCATGACCCAGGACGTGTGTGTGGGAGAGATTGTGGCCTCTGTGTCTGGTCTCGGCACTCATAGATGCTGTAGTTCAGAGCAGAGGAGAGCCTTCGAGTAGACCGACTAACAAGGTGTACTGTTTCCCAGTGGCTAGCTGCGCCCTCTTTTGGTTTGTACAAGTTATTGTAGAAATGTGTTGAATCACTCTCCTGTGGCTTTTCCCTCATTTTCCACTTTAATGATGACAATTATTTTTTCTCTTACACAGAAATGTAAATGTGTTCAGAATTCACAAAGTTGATCAGTTATTTATGTACATTCACAAGGAGATTAAATACTAGTTCCTTCATTACAATACTGTTAAGAAAATGAAAGAGTGCTTGAGTGAAGGATTTGTTCACTGACTGTGATGATTTGGCAGCTTGTTTTATCCATAATGTAGGCAGTGGCAAACTGACATGAAAATGGATTGACACACCTCGTATACCCTTAAGTCATGTGAATTTGGGTCAGGCCTACTGAGTGTTTCTGTCTTTTTGGTAGGCTTAAACTACAGTATTTTGTAGTCGAAATAGTCAGGTGTCATTGTATTGCAAACAAATTTCAATGCATCAGTATCATGGGTATAGTACGTATTAACCTTCTGTTGCTCCCTTGCTTATCTATTGTTTAAAATAAAAGTTTTTGTTAACGTTTTGCTATGTTTAGTATGTATATGTGTGTATATTTTAAACAATAGGTAACCAAGGGAGCACACACACACACACACACACACACACACACACACACACACACACATATATATATATATATATATGTGTGTGTGTGTGTGTGCTCCCTTGGTTACCTATTGTTTAAAATATACACACACATATATATATATATATATATTTTTCTTTTTTTTTTTTTTTTAATAGAAAAAAGTAGTAGTAGTTGTTGTGTTATGAATGACACTGTAAATTTTATGATTTTTTTTATGGCTTGGCTGGTCATGTGATTTCAAAATGGCGGGCAACCCACCCCATGAATAAAATAGCTTTTTCTAAGAGACTAAGTCGAAAGAAGTGAGTATAAATCATTTTAATGATATTTCTCATAAGTGCTATTTTTTGCATAAAACTTTTAACACCTTTAACAGACTCCAGCAGAAATGTTTTAGAAGCATAAGGATTAGATGACGACATGCCGAAAGTTTGAATCACCATTAACCGAAACACTCCGGCAGGGGGTAAAACTTCTAAATATAAATCACATTCCCGCTCAAATTAAATGTTATTAACTCTTGTGACAGTTTATTCCGCATTGGGCCCGGAATAAAAGCGTGCTAAGTGAACTTGTGTTTCTATAAACAGTTTGTAGCGAGAAAACAAGTTACATTTATCATTATAAGTTGGCACCATGTGACGCACCATCTCCAAGTGTGCACGTTACCGTATTTTAAGAAGAAAAGTTTAATGTGGAGACAGAGATATTATTCAAATCTAATGCCCTTCTTCGCTCAGGATAAGAGCCTGATTTTAAACCTGACAGGTTAGAGAGGAGGTGGAGGTGCTTTGTTCCCTGTTTCCACTCTGCACACGAGGCTTTCTGAGCTTAGTCTATTTGAACATGCAACGTTTTAAAGCTGCTATCAATCAGCATGGGGTCCCAGAGTGAGCAAAATGAGAGAGCAGGAGGGAGAGAATGAGAGAGGCTGATATAGATGGAAAGAAGTTATCGCACTGTTTATTCAAAGCTGACATGAGACAAACTTGTTACCGTGTTCTGTGCCTGTTCATGCATGACAGGAGCGCTGTGAGGAGTGGAGGGAGAGATGTAAGAGGGAGTGGAAACCAGCGCAGGATTCAGGCAACTTTGACTCCCCAGCTAAAAATGAGAGCCTTCGTTCGAGCCCCTTAGCTGTCTTGCTCTCATCAGGAGTTCAGGGGAATGACACAACACACGTTTTTCCTCTAAACTCAGAGCTCATTTTAAGTTAAAGATGACAAAACCTGCTGGCACCGCTGGAATGAGTTTACTTCGGTGAGCTCCAAGCAGATGGTCACCTGGATTCATTTACCCCATTTATTCATCTCATCATGTAATTAAGAGCCTGCAGCTCAAATGATTTGTGTGCCACATGTTCATGTTGGTTTGAATCAATTTCCTGATATTTCTGCTAAATTGAATAGACTGACATAGTTGTGCCATATTGGGCCTAAATGATGTTATATTTTAAGCCTTTTCAATTTTAACCATAGTTTCTTATTTACTAATACAGCTGTTGTTGCAACTGTAAAACCATAATATATTAATATGGAATGTCAGTTGATTATCTGTCACAACACAATATTCCTCCCTTCATCTGCAAACAATTTGTCAACAGATGTTTAGGAAAGTGATGTTGTGGTTTTTGTTGCCATATAGCGTTCAAAACAGCCGAGGCTGAATATTTGTAAAAAAAAATAATAATAATAATAAAGTATTAAATTAATAGATTTCCAAAAAAAAACTATTTAAAGCTGCATCAGGTCAAATTTAACAGTCCACAGATGGAACACAATAAAAATAGTTATTTTTGTAGATGCCACAAAGCCTGGTTCCAGCTCCAAAAACTATATGGTGTTTATTACATTCATTACTGGAAACTGCAAAACATATACTGAAGATATAATTTGAAATATGTTAACTGTCTGAACCTATAATATTTGTTTATCATTTCATCCTTGATATTAATTAATTCATATTGAAAATATGTTATTGTTCTATAAAACAAGCTAGCACAAAATGAGTATGTTTAAAGAATGCAATAATTACATAAAAATGTGATTAGTTAAGATGGTGAACTTCCATTTTTATTAATTCATTGATTAATTCATTCATATGCCCCTTAAGAATTTTATGGAGTATAGACTATTGACTTAATGTCCCCTCACTGATGAACACTAGAGGGCGCCACGAGAACACTTCTTTCCCAAGATTTTGTCCCTGTTCCAACACATTAAAGATGCTTTAGTTTAGTAGTTTGTGTAAGGTTAGACACAGGGTTTTCTGTAAATAAGGACGGACAGTGATAGTATAAGAGACAGCTATGAGCTGACTTCAGAAAATCACCTTGTTCTAAGGTCATCGCTCAAAACCATAACAGTGGAATGTCAAAAAGGAATGCTAATGTATTGCTAATGGAGTTTCTAAGAGAAATCACAAATCAAAAGAATCACACAGAATCCTATGTAAATGGAAATTCTGAAAGAAAGAAAAAAGCGCGAGAATTTCAGATTATCCAGTTAAATTTCTGCAGCCTCTCAGACACATTTTTATGTTCTAATCAAGGGTATTTGATTCCACTCTGAAGAATATGTTCTGTGAGACCTCTATAATGCTCAGACCCAAGGACAATTCTGAAAACACACACAGGCTCAGATCTACTGAAGCCTTTACTGTCTAGATGAAGTGGATTCTATGTAGACATTTATGATGTCAATAATTTCCACTGATTTCAATGCAAAATTGCTTTGGGTTTAACAGCGTATTCTCCATCAGTGTTGATTTGAATGTGAGCATGTGTTTAGTATAATAGAGCAGCAGTAGTGCTGGGCTCAGTGAGGAGGGGAGTCAGTTAATCTCATGCACTCTTATTAATTACCCCTCCGTAAGCCTCTGGGCTTTCACACATATCAGGGAGCACACTTGCTTAGATTTAATTGAATGTATTCTAATGGGATGGGATCAGAATCAAGACTATTAAAGCTGATCAGAGTTAACAGGAGAACTAGGCTTGTCTGAGACTTGTCTAGTCTTGGTACTGTAAATGATATTGTTTTCTGGACCACTATATTTAGTTTGCTACACTGATGTGTGTTTACTGCTGAAGTTGATCTTGCAATTTCAGAACCTCAGAAACAATATTTTCTATCACCCGTCTCATTCCGTTTATAACTGCTATAAGGACTGTTTTCAGGCTTCAGTGCTGGTTATTAGTGTTGTCATCAGGGAGGGACTATGAGAGATGTACGCTGGTGTGCTGGCGTACTCCTTTGACTTGGTTAAAGGGGGTCACGACATGTTTTTTATTATAATTTTAATATGTTCCTTGAGAAACATTGTTGATAAAGTGTTTTGCACAACAACAAAAAAATGTGTGTGTAGGAAAATTATTATTTTCAACCTTCTAACTTTCTGACTCTCTGAAATGATCAGTTTTTAATGTACGCGTCCTTTAAAGCTTAAAGGCAACTGTTTTGATTGGCTAATAGGGTCCACTTGATATTGCATGTAAGTGTTTTGAAAACATTATCCAAACAAAATGGTAATTTACAGACAAAGCATTGGGAAATCATTTACTTTTGGTTTGTGATGTAGCCTAAGCATGTCAGATCCAATAGGCTACAGTTGGCTGCTTCATCTTTCAGCAAAAATTTTTTTTGCAAACTCTCCATTAGCTACAGCATGCCTGGGTTCACAAAACAAAATGCTCCGAACAAACATAAAATCCTCCATAAATGATCCACTTGTTTCGAAAGCTGGAATACTTCTGAAATCTGTATGGGGACGCAAACGAGCTGGACATAACGAAAGTTGTTTCACTCTTTAATTTGTCCTGTTATAACTTATAAGTAGGGCTGTGTCAGAAACTAATGGCGCATCTGTAAACAGTATCCGGGGCAGACAGCGTCAGTGATTGTAACGGTTCTATTTGCTTTTGACGCGACGCAACACTCATCCAGCGTAGGCAAATGTCAGCCGTTAAGCGAATAAATGCCAGTGGGCGATTGGTGCGATTATTTTAATCTATTCGTCGATGTCTTGCTCTGGCAGCAGTCATATTATGCAAATGTTGTGGCCCGTGTGCTGTCATAGATCCAGGATTTTGGAGCTTGATTAAATAAATGCTTTGTTTATAGGGAGGAGGATGTTTTAAACTATGAAACTTGGAGGATGTTATAATTGCACAAATACCTGTCATTAGAATACCTGCAGTGTATGAAACCTGAACCCAAGAGGTTTATATATATATATATATATATATATAATGTGTGTGTGTGTGTGTGTGTGTGTGTGTGTGTATATATATTTATATATATATATATATGTATGTATAATCTGTTGGGATGTACAACTGCAGATGTAAAAAAAATAAACAAACACATTTAAAAAAAAATATTTAAAAAAAAAATTTTGAAAGAAAATTTTAATATGTAATTTTTATCACTTTATGTTAATTATCATTTACACACATGTATTGCAATTCTTATTGGATATTATTACTTTGGTAACACAAGGATTCATTAGAAAACATTATTTCATATTTGAACTAACAATGAGCAATACATTTGTTAGTGTTTATTAATCTTTGTTAACGTCAGTTAATAAAAATACAATGTTACCATTACTTTTTTTAAAATATTTTTATTATTTTGGACAGCCATAGTTATGAACGATAAACCTGTTTGCTTATACATATTACATTAATCTACATTTAGATAGAAAAAAGTCAACTTTATAAGTTCTTCAGATATTTTAATAATTTCATTTGACTTTTGACAATATAGATGATTTTTAACAACTTAAAATTAATTGTTACTTTAAATAAATGTATTTATTTGTATAATTTTAATAATTCTTTAATTATTTGATTATTTAATTTATCATTTATAATATAAATCTATAAGTATAAATGGGTCTTTATACGTGTAAATCTATCCGATTATTGAGGGGTAAACGGTCTAGTTTTCAGGCTTCTGCATTCTGCACTTTTGAGCACTGCCTTTTCAACCTGTACTCTTCCAAACCTATTTGGTGTACAATATCTCCCCTGAGCCACTCTGCCAATGGCTGCACTCCTCCATTTATATCCTTGTGCTCCTGCTGTCCTGCCCTGCCGTAGTGCCGCATGTCTCCTACTTTGGTGCTGTTCAGCCTTTCTGCAGTACTGTCCCACTAATGATATTTTTTTTCCACAGCTAAAAAAGCCCTCAAACCATAAAAGCAACCCTAAGTGCTTCAGTGGTGACCATATGCTAACAAAAGCTCAACTAAATACTAAAGTGAAGCTGCAATAATGGTATTGATTGCATGGAGAGCATTACTGCACTCTTTCACCTGCAGAAACGACCAGTTCTTCTCTAACAATTTATATTACTGTGTCCATGTTATCTGTATAATTTGTATATAAGCTTTACATTTAATATAATTAGTGCAGCACTAAAAGCTTATTATGTATGTTCATTAGTTTTAGTAACTCAGGTCATATGTAAATACAGCAAGCGCTTTAAGGTAAAGTGTGACCTTGTTTTTGTACCGTCTTTATGTACAAAGTGACGTGTATTGCAGCAGTTTTGTTGAACGCTGCAACGCTACCACTGATTTTGGGTGCATCATATCAGCTTTTCCACTTAACACTGCATGTCTAATTTTATATTAATTGTCCTATTTTATCTTCATCTTCAACATAGCAGGTGAAGAAGATCAATTTACACCTTATGTTGCACTCAAATTATCCCTAAAATGGCAGCTTTCTCATCCCCTGAAGTGTCCAGCTTCCCCAGAGTCTTTCTTGTCTATTAAAAACACTGTTTGTGCTGGCAGACGGGAACTCTCAGAGCCTGATGTCAGCCTAAAAGCCACAAAAAATGTCCAGATCAACACTCTCCAATCTGCTACCATTTATGAGATCATCGTGGACAGATAATATGATTCATGCAGCTATACACACACACACACTCACACACACACTCTGACTTTTAATTCATCCTTCCAGTCAGTCATCGCATTGATCTCAGTGTAAATCACCATCTGCACTGGCCTGTTTCCTGACTACTTGTTCCTTTATAATAATAACCACATTATTAATTGTTGACTCTTCAGGTTTGACACAAGGCCAGCTGTCTACTTTACATCATCGTGTCGAGCAGACTTCATTTGACCAAGAGGTGGCAGTGTAGCTCTCAGGATCCCACATGGCAAAACCTTGTTTCACTGTAAGAGATCTAAAAATCTATAACATGTCAGATCAGTTATAATTGAATTCATCTGTCTTACTGATATATTTATACCTTCAGGAGCTTCTCCTTTGTGTCTCGGAGAGATTAAGCAGTTCGATTGGTTGAATGATTTGATAAAAGAAGGCTCTTTGGAGTTAAAGTAGGGTTATTTTAATCTTCGTAATGCCATATCAGGACGCGACTGTCAACATTAGCCTGTGCTTTAAATAAAGAGTGAAAAAATAGCTTTCACATCAAAGCTGGCTATTTTCAGTTATTGTGAGCTTACTGTATATACAGGTTGACTTCAATGAAATGTCCATTACATAACCAAGATGTGGACTATAAACTGAGTTTCTTTCACCTGACACACAAAGACAGATATTGATGGCAGAGGGAGTTAGATGGTACCACACTTTTGATATTACAAAATGATTATTGTTTTGTTAAATATATTTCTTTTTAAGGTCTTTCCTAGATTTTATTTGAGAAGGAAGCGTTTCAAGCTATCCTAAAATACTGTGAAGTTTTATAATAGCTACAGAATGTTTTAGCGGTACCAGGACACTTTCATCTCTATCTAGTGTGTGGTACAGTGTTGACCCCTCCGTGTATAATGCATCTGCCTATCAGCCCTCAGTCTGCTGGGAATGTGCCATGCGATGGCCTGTGCCAGGGGTTTCTTCTCTGCTGATGGCATTAGCCAGTCTGCAATTATGCACATTGTTTGGCTGTCCATGCCTTATTTTTTAAAAGCAATTATAAATCTAGGCTAATGTTGATTTATAAATATGTTATTGTTCATTGTTAATTCATGTTTGTTCATGTATTATTAATGTATAACTTGAACTGTTAAAATGTATTTGTTAGTATATTTAGAACATAGACTGTCATTTAAAAGATTGTTTTAATGTTTATGAAAGTCTGTTTCAGACTATAAATAAATATATATATATATATATATATATATATATATATATATATATATATATATATATACAGGTCCTTCTAAAAAAATTAGCATATTGTGATAAAGTTAATTATTTTCCATAATGTAATGATAAAAATTAAACTTTCATATATTTTAGATTCATTGCACACCAACTGAAATATTTCAGGTCTTTTATTGTTTTAATACTGATGATTTTGGCATACAGCTCATGAAAACCCAAAATTCCTATCTCAAAAAATTAGCATATCATGAAAAGGGTCTCTAAACGAGCTATTAACCTAATCATCTGAATCAACTAATTAACTCTAAACACCTGCAAAAGATTCCTGAGGCTTTTAAAAACTCCCAGCCTGTTTCATTACTCAAAACCGCAATCATGGGTAAGACTGCCGACCTGACTGCTGTCCAGAAGGCCATCATTGACACCCTCAAGCAAGAGGGTAAGACACAGAAATAAATTTCTGAACAAATAGGCTGTTCCCAGAGTGCTGTATCAAGGCACCTCAGTGGGAAGTCTGTGGGAAGGAAAAAGTGTGGCAAAAAACGCTGCACAACGAGAAGAGGTGACCGGACCCTGAGGAAGATTGTGGAGAAGGACCGATTCCAGACCTTGGGGGACCTGCGGAAGCAGTGGACTGAGTGTGGAGTAGAAACATCCAGAGCCACCGTGCACAGGCGTGTGCAGGAAATGGGCTACAGGTGCCGCATTCCCCAGGTCAAGCCACTTTTGAACCAGAAACAGCGGCAGAAGCGCCTGACCTGGGCTACAGAGAAGCAGCACTGGACTGTTGCTCAGTGGTCCAAAGTACTTTTTTCGGATGAAAGCAAATTTTGCATGTCATTCGGAAATCAAGGTGCCAGAGTCTGGAGGAAGACTGGGGAGAAGGAAATGCCAAAATGCCTGAAGTCCAGTGTCAAGTACCCACAGTCAGTGATGGTCTGGGGTGCCATGTCAGCTGCTGGTGTTGGTCCACTGTGTTTTATCAAGGGCAGGGTCAATGCAGCTAGCTATCAGGAGATTTTGGAGCACTTCATGCTTCCATCTGCTGAAAAGCTTTATGGAGATGAAGATTTCATTTTTCAGCACGACCTGGCACCTGCTCACAGTGCCAAAACCACTGGTAAATGGTTTACTGACCATGGTATTACTGTGCTCAATTGGCCTGCCGACTCTCCTGACCTGAACCCCATAGAGAATCTGTGGGATATTGTGAAGAGAAAGTTGAGAGACGCAAGACCCAACACTCTGGATGAGCTTAAGGCCGCTATCGAAGCATCCTGGGCCTCCATAACACCTCAGCAGTGCCACAGGCTGATTGCCTCCATGCCACGCCGCATTGAAGCAGTCATTTCTGCAAAAGGATTCCCGACCAAGTATTGAGTGCATAACTGAACATAATTATTTGAAGGTTGACATTTTTTTTGTATTAAAAACACTTCTTTTATTGGTCGGATGAAATATGCTAATTTTTTGAGATAGGAATTTTGGGTTTTCATGAGCTGTATGCCAAAATCATCAGTATTAAAACAATAAAAGACCTGAAATATTTCAGTTGGTGTGCAATGAATCTAAAATATATGAAAGTTTAATTTTTATCATTACATTATGGAAAATAATTAACTTTATCACAATATGCTAATTTTTTGAGAAGGACCTGTATATTGACAAAAATATAGTAAAACAAACATAAAACAATTATTACAATTTATAGTATATTATTTTCTATTTTAATATATTTTAAAATGTAATTTATTCCTGTGGTGGCAAAGCTGAATTTTCAGCATCATTACTCCAGTCTTCAGTGTCACATGATCCTTCAGAAATCATTATAATATGCTGATTTGCTGCTCAAGAAACATGTATTATTAATGTGTAAAACAGTTGTGCTGCTTTTTGTTGAAACCGTACTTTTTTCAGGATTCTTTTATGAATAGAAAGTTCAAAATAACAGCATTTATATAAAATATAAATCTTTTGCAACATTATTAATGTCTTTACTGTCACCTTTTATCAATTTAATCTGTCCTTGCTGAATAAAAGTAGCCTAGTCTTAAAGTCATACTGACCACCGGTGTATAGTATATTAACATTAACCAACACCAGTGGTGGTAAGTAACGAAGTAAAAATACTTCGTTACTTTACTTAAGTATTTTTTTCGGGGATCTGTACTTTACTTGAGTATATTTTATTTGCATCTATTTTTACTCTTACTCCACTACAATATTAAAGACAAAGTTTACTTTTTACTCCGTTACATTTCCCCATGCCCGCTCCAAGTATTTATTACACTGGCTTTCCAAACCAATGAAAAAGTACGCGCGAGCTCTTTGCCAGCATACGCTCACATAGCAGTTAGTTCGCCATTGTGGAAGATGACCGCAGAAACTGGTGAAGGTGCAGCTCTGCCCAGCAATGATCCCGAGATTCCCGCTTACCTTGTTTCTTGCACATCTTCTGTTTGATGCAGCTAATGTTATGGAACATGTCTATTGCAGAGCTGCCAACTCTCACTCATTCAGTGTGAGACTCACGCAATTGACACTTTCCACAAGCTCTCACGACACACATCCATTTTCTCACGCAGAGAAAAATCGTGAAGCATAGAGGACATTGACACCGACAGACAAGAAAGAGAAGGTTACTTTTGATATAAAACAAATTCTCAGCTCTCAGATTCTGTCCATTTTATTACGAAATTCAAACAATAAATACCGTTTTGGAGCTTTTAAATGTGACGTGACAGATAGCTAGCGCCTGCTATGGGGTGCCGTTAATCTCTTTACTACTAGTTAATTGTAAATAAACACAAATTAACAATAATAGGTAGCCTATGTTGAAAGATACAGTACAACTTCCCGAAATATATATCGTACATAATAAATATATATATATATATATATATATATCGTACATAATATATATATATATATATATATATATATATATATATATATATATATATATATATATATATATATATATATAATATCAATAAATCAGTGTTTTTCAACCGCGGAAAGAGGTCAATAAAACAGCTGGAGAACAATGTCACATAACGTTATATTTACCTCAGGGAAAAAAAACCATTTAATGACCATAGCACGTTAGTTGGCTAGAAAAATTTGTATTTTATAATATATTTAATATTAGTATAAATTAGTATTTTGCTAAATATGTGCACTATATATTTATTATATTTTTACTTATAAGCTATCATTAAAATATTATAAAGTTGTTATAATAAAAATCACATGTATTTTTAACATTTAATAATACCAGCTGACAGGGCTCTCTAGCCTATGTTTACAGAATTAGGTGAGATTTTCTTAATTTAAAAATTAACATGTATCTACTGTACCAAATATTTATCAAAATGAATCTATATGGAATCAAACCACAATAATTGAATTGAAATTGTAAAATTTGTATCAAAGAATGGTCTACCACCAGTCATTGCATCATAATATGCTGTCACTAAACTTAATGAAATTGTTTAAAATTGATGCAAGGTACTTCATTGTCTCTTATGATTGCAAATCTAACAAATTCTTAATTGCAGTATCTAATAATTTGTTCAATTAAAACATTGCATATCACTCCCAAAACAATTGATCTGTTTAATTATTGATATTTACCGTTTGAATATTTACTTTTTACTTTTGGTACTTAAGTACGTTTTAAATCGGATACTTTTGTACTTTTACTCAAGTGATGTTTGAATGGAGGACTTCTTTTACTGGAGTCATTTTTTATTTAGGTATATATACTTTTACTAGAGTATAATTTTTGAGTACTTTTACCACCCCTGACCAACACTAATAAATGTTGTAAAACTACTGTGTTTTAAGAACTATATGTTGTTTAGATTAACTAAATTAACTTAAAAAGAAAGTTAGCTTTGGCTAACATGCAGTTTATAGTTGCCATCAGCTGACATACAGAGAATAAAAACGACCGTTTTATGACTCCTCTCTTTCTCTCGTGAGCCCTCACTTCTGTACTTGCCTGTTCTGCACATCACCGTATAAATAAATAAAGCCAGCAGGTGATTTAGTGTGTCTGCTTATTTTCAGGAGAGCCTTTGAAGATGAAACAACTGCATTCCAAGTCCCAGTCTTCCTCCCGGGAGACATGCTTTCCAAAAGGCTACAGCCACAGAACAGAGCCAGCCTTTACATTTGCATAAATCCATCAGCGTCACCACGACAGCACCGACTCCTAGGTCACCAGCCGCTGTTAAATTTAGAAGATAAAAATCAAAACCTAGGCAGGACCAGGGAAAAAACACAGCAAATGTTATAAAGCTTTTGCATTGCTGTGCTGCAGGATGATTACATTGACAGGTCTCAGATGAGCGCTTTTCAGGCACAAGCTGTACAAAAAACAGCTGTGGCTTTTGTTATTACCTGGAGTTTTACAACATGACATGTAAGTGTGTGTGTGTTTGTTTATGTCTGTGAGAGTGTGCTGTTTGGCGGAGGAGGCCGCGCATATGAGTCAGTCCATCCAAGATTCACGAGTAAATGCTGTGGACAAGGCCATTGGCCTCACCTGGCAGTCGATTGTCTTAATTTCTCCGGTGTCACTTTCAATTTAGCTGGCATTTGAGATGAGAGATAACTCTGCAGGCTGCACACACACACACACCACTCCAGCACCTGCTGTCTGCAGTGACTTACAACTTTACCAGATGTAGGCTACCAGCGCTACCATGGCATGATCAAGCTGCAGTTGTTATTGTTGATACAATTACTGTCTTTTCCTTTGTGGTGCTGTGGAATTAGGATTACAATTTGTTTAAGAAATACATCAGTTGTTATTTATGTCTTTGGCATTTCTCCTGTTTAGTTAACCAAATATTAGCTAATTTAGCTAGCTACCTAGCAACACCCAAATTAACTTAGCAGCTGCCAAGTGAGCAATCGTGAGTTGCCACACCACTAAAGCTGTTCTTAGAAGCTGTGCTGGGAAATCAATGTAAGGAATGATTTGTAATTGTACTGTGCTGAATCATGTCCCAACTGACATGCTACTGTTTTTGTTATTCGGTTCTCAAAAGCATTCTGCACTTTATGATGACTCTACCTGTCTGAAGTGATTGATAGATAAATAGATACAGTTCTGCTCATACGTTTATTTAAACCTTATAAAATAAAAATAATTATAATAGTAAATAATATTCCAAATAGGACAAGTGGTGCACTAAAAAAAATATTTTTATTATTCTGTCTTTTTTCTTTTTTTAAAAAAAAGAAGCCGATCACTTTGTAATGGAAATGCAAACGTATGATTCAAACTGTAGTCATATTTTTAATTTAAGAGCAGGCTTGGCCAATCTGCAATGCTATCGCCTCATTATTTTAGCTGTACAACAATAGTCCCTTATGCTGCTTGATATTTCAAGTTTATGTTTTTTATTATTATTCTTATCGTAACCATAAATTCTCTGCTTTGTAGCACAAACACTTTTACCTAACTGAACTTTGATATTATTCTATTTTTTTTTTTTTTTTTTACTATTGCAGCTAATTAATTGGAAGTCTCACACATACAAACTAGCAATTTTTCAATGCAAGCTATTTCTTGTGAATATTTTCTTGAATACAAACCATGAAAATTGATCAGATTTCTGTTTAATGGTGTGGGAGTGACTCGGTATTGCAGAGAAAATGAGCTCTGTTTGAGAAGGGATCTCCTCTGATAACACTGGAACTAGCCGTTAAAGCCAAATCTCGATGTGACTGAAAGCTTACTAGTGGTCCTTCTGATGATGGAGCACAGTATCTGCAGTCTGGAATCACGCCTCTCCTAGTTCTCATAAAAAGCAGACTTCAGTTATGTAATCTCTCCCTCTCCTCCCCCCTCTCTCATTCCACTCTCTCTCAGACACTAGACAGAAGCCCTGTAATGTACCCCCCCCCAACTAGTGTGTATTCTGTTATGGACCACATGGGAGAGATGTGGAGATGGGTTAAAGGAAGGTTTCAGGACAGGGTCAATGGAAATCCATGGATTAAATGGCAATAACTCATTATTTCAATAATAATGGAATATTTCAAAGCCATGCAGAATGAAGAGTCATTGAGTCATTTTATACCATATCAGACTGGTTGGGGAAAGGAGGAGTTTTGGCCTCATACACACACCCATGAACCGCCCACAGACCTTTTCCTGACCGTCTGATGGCAAAAGCGGTCTGAAATCACTTGTTTGAACTTGATTGGCTGGCCTCTTTTTTTTAAAGGATCAACATTCCACTATTTTGCTACATTTTCTGTATAACCGTTCATGGGACCGTAACAACCGTATAACCGCTCCATTATTATTTTTTCTATTTTAAACTATTTCAGATACACCCACCCCTAGACAGCATGTGAATAAACTGTGTTTGGACAATTTACATGTTGGCCAAATTTTCTTGCACTATGTTCATTTACTGTGTTTCTTGAATGTATGTTATTAAAGATAGTTCTTGTTGAATTATTCTACTGCCACCAACCCTGACGAAAACAGTTGTGCTGCTTAATATTTTCGTGGAAACCATGATACATTTTTCCAGGATTCTTTGATGAAAAGAAGAGCATTCAATTGAGAAAATCTTACTAACCCCAAACTTTGAAAAGTAGTGTAATTCCACTCAGTGATTTAAATAATTCTAACATCAAATTCATCACTTGTATCTAATTATACAACATGACAATTATTAAGATATATTATTTAATACTATAATGAATTATTACAGTTTTTCTTGATTGCTTAAATACAGGCTTTTGAACTAAAATTTCAAAACCAACACACACATTTCCCTAAACTATAAACACTATTCCCCTGTTTTGACACATGAGTCAGATTTGTTGAACTGTCACTGCAAAACTCTACACACAAATCCCTTCATTTCTCATTGCATACACCATGTTGTCATTTAGAAAGCACTAGCATTCAGTTTTGAATGGGGAGGAATATTGGAAGGGCAAGGAGACAAGACACTCTAGTTCCTCTTCTCTTTGTCCATGGTTTAACTATGAGGGAGGCTGGGCTACGAGTACAGCCAAAATTGAGTCGCGTCACCATCGCCTCGATCATAAGAACCTTCCGGGAGAAAAACAGGTAGATGTACTTCAGACTGCTCTCTACTGTAACTTTTGAGAGCTGTCCTATGTGCTGTTACAACACTTACATGTACTGTAGCTCTTGCACTATACTACTGTAATAAAAAGAAATGCATCAAATTGCTTCATACAGATAGAGTTTTCTGAATGCTTCCATTTTGTAAAAAGGATGTGTTACAGTTACAGTAATCAGTACTTCTATTTTTCTAGGACACAGAGACGATGAAATGGAAGAAGCCTGCCAAATATTTCAGCTGATGCGTGCCAGCGGGGAACAGGCATGCAAGAGGACTTTACCTCCGCCGCCTGGCTAGGCCAATATAGCCTGTGATGTGGACCAGATTCTCTGGCCTGACCCAGACCAACATTTGTGTGTGTGTGTGTGTGTTGTACTGTAGAACATGAATGAATAAAAATGTGCCAATGTATTCATTGGTTGTGTCTTTTGTGTTCATCATGTGAAAAGGTTTGTGCTGGGGGGAACCACAAGCAACATAACTTACCAGTTTTGGAAATGTTGTTTTAAATTTATTGCACCAGTGTGTAAGACTATGTTGTAGTGTGTGTGTGTTTGTGAGGGCTTTTGTGTGATGTCTGAGGGCAAAGTTTGTTTTTACAGCAAGAGTGAATGGTTTTGAGTGTAGAGCTTCATAAATAGGATGTTTGGGGAATTGGGTGAGACGTTATGGATTTGTTCACTTTTTTGAGAATACGAGGCATAGTTTCAAGAAATGTGTTTAAGCAATCGAGAAAAACTGTAAATTGTCAATCAAGAATGACAAAGCACAATATTAACTTACTATTGCTATTTTCCCACTAACGCTCAAGAAGTGTCATGACTGCTAAACAGAGCTCCGACAGTTGGCCAAAGTTTTGTGTTCACCTGGCAGCCGTTCCAATTAAAAACCCAAAGGTCATTCGTGTCCCTTCAGCCTGCCAATCAGAGACCTCACTGAAGAGTGTGTGCCTCACTCACATCCTCAGAGGAGTGTGGAAGCCAAACAAGAGGAACAGTGTGTTCTTTCCCCCCATTCTAAGATACCAGTTTTATAATAGTCATTTATTGTTATAAAGTTATCAGACAAACAGGACAGAGGGTGAAATTAAATCAGACAAAAGAAAAATAAATATTTAGTTGGATTTAAAATTAGCATAGGTACAGTGTCCGCATTTGATCAACTTCAGTACAAAAGAGCACGTGCGTGTGTGTGTGTGTGTGTGTGTGTGTGTGTGTGTGTGTGTGTGTGTGTGTGTGTGTGTGTGTGTGTGTGTGTGTGTGTGTGTGTGTGTGTGTGTGGGAGGAATGTTCCTGCATGGCACAATTCTCAGACTAAAGGGGCACATTAGAGTGTTTATTCTTCCAAGTTAAAACGAATTCTGCAACAAACAAAAAAAAAAACTAAAAAAAACAAATAAAGCTTTCACACAAATGGAGCTAAAATCCCAGAGGAAACAGGGGGCTTTTGAGTCAGCATAAAGTAATGTCGGTACTACTGAGTATTCCCGCTGTAATGCATGAATTACATGTCTGGACTTTGTACTGATGTCACTGAAAACATTATCATTTCTTCATTCCTACTCTGTGCAACTCTGCGGGATGCTGCTATCTTCTCTACAGTGTGGTGGGGTTCCTGCAGAATCCTGTGGATGTGATCCAGCAGTGAGTAAATAAATGATAAGGACCTGTGATTCACAGCCATTAAAGCTGTGACATTATATAAGCATATGCCCTCTCTTTTTCTTTCTGTCTCACCTAATGGATCACCATGTGGTGGACCACTTCTCAAAATGGATTTTGTTTTTTACAAAAACATGTATTTTCACATTTTTAAAATTAAAGTTTACATATATTAAAAAAAAAGTTATACTGTAACAATATTACAGTAGGTACTGTTTTTAACCTACAAAAGTGCTTCATGTAACCTCTGATACAACATTTAAAACAAAAACAAAAATTCTTTAACATGTTCCAATCAATCTGACAACATTTTGGGTGAAATTTAAGGTAGCAACAAGACAGATTCACATTTTTTTTGGACTGCTGATAAGCTGGTAAGACTCTGGAAATGACGAAAAGCTAAATGGCAACTTACATGTCCCAGGTTAGGAGGAGGGCAAATGGTAATCATAATTAGGCTTCCAGAAATCAGTGATGACACAGATGTCTTCCCCATTAGGAATATTCTGGTCATTAGTGATGAGCAGAAGGCAGCTGTTAGAGGTTTAAGGCACCAAGCCTCACTCACAGAGACAGCAGTCTGTCTGGAGCCCCACAGAAATGTGAAAATTATAAGTCATTAACGTGTGCATCACAGCTCAAGTATGCGATAGCCTACTCTAAATCTCTTAAGATGTTATGCAAGGAATATTTTAGTCAGTGTGTTATGGTACCATTTACACTCACCAGTGCATTTGAAATATTAGAGGAACAAGCATGAACTAATCCAAAGGTTTTCATCGGGGTCTAGTGGTGTTTTATTACTAGTGGTGGGTTTTATATTACTATCTGAATAAAAAAAACAATTAACAGAAAAGTAAACTACAAAATAGTCCCTAGTATATACAGAACTGGTACTGGTGACTATTTTGTAGTTTGCTTTTCTTTTAGTTGTTATTTCCCTGATAGTTATGTATATGTACATGCATATGTTTGAGTGGCCAAAAACTCTCCAAGGATCACAGATGGAGAATTGCAAAGATTAGTTGAGTCTTGGGGTAAGCCTAAAAAAATTATAATAATCAAACAACCCCTACATCACCACATGTGTTTTTCAAGATAAATCCTCTGCTCTCATCCAAAAATTAAACTCCAGCATATTCAGTTGTCAGACAGGACTGGAACTTCAAAAAGGACCGGATTCTGTGGTCAGATGAAATTAAAAAAAGCTTTTTGGCAGCAAACCCAACAGATGTGTTTGGTGCAAACAGGGATAAAAAAGTACCCAATGCCCCAATTTAAATATACTGCTGGATCTTTAATGCTGTGGGCCTATTTTTTTAGCTGGAGGTCCTGGACATCTTGTTCAGATACATGGTATAATGGATTCTAGCAAATACCAACAGATAAAAAATCTAAACCTGACGCCTCTGCTAGAAATTTTATAATGGGCCGTGGTTTGATCTTCCATCAGGACAACGGTCCAAAACAAACATAAAAATCAACACAAAAATGTGTGACTGAGCACAAAATGAAGCTTCTTCCAAGACCGTCCCAGTCCCCTAAACTGAACCCTATAGAAAATGAGTAGTGAACTGAAGAGAAGAAGCACCAACATGAACTTGTGAATCTGAAGAGAGAGATCTGTGTGGACGAATGGTCTCTGATCTCTTGTCTGGTGTTCTCTAAACTCATCAGGCATTATAGAAGAAAACTCAGAGCTGTTATCTTGGCAAAAGGAAGTTGCAAAAAGTATTGAATTAAAGGGTGCCAATAATTATGGCCAGCGTGTTGTGTAGAAAAGCATTTATTTTATAATGTGATTTCCCTCATTTTTGAATGTAAGATCAAAAGGATAAACAATGCAGATTTATTTTTGCAGCCGCTTTTTATTTCATCATATTTACCATGAGTGCTAATAATTCTGACCACAACTGTATGTATATATATTTTTTCTTCTTTTTTCTCTCTCTAGTTTACTGGATGATTGGGTACTTAGTTGATTAATTAGGTCAGGTGTGATAGATCTGATATAAATTGCACCGTGTACTTAATGTTTGCCTGACGGAGACCTTCAAATCGAAACGTTGTATATTTTAATAAATTGATTTTTGGGAGCAGCAGTGGCAGTGTGCCTATTTTTGTTTATTCTTTGGTGAAGTGCTTATCTGATCGTGCATCTCCCTAACGTTTCTGGATGTGCACATACTGTTATTTTGAAATCTCTAAACTAACCCATAGAACTTCTGTATACTAGTGCTCCATATTTACATGGTACACTTTCTCATACATTGGTAAATGTAAAAGACCAATTCCATTTCTTGAGCAAGCAATGATAAACCCATTACTATTGAAGTAGCATTTCAATTACCAGACAAAGTCTGTACAGAGTGGGACTAAATATACTAATGAACAGCTTGCAGATGTATGGCAAATTTATGGCTGGCTTTGTAACAGCACAATATCCTAAGAACACCACCCAGACACAGCCCTGCTAGCCAGACGGATTAAACCAACGCCAGTTTGCCAGGACAACAGGTCCTGTGCCTGTAGCCTCAATCAATTACAGTATGGTGCATCATTTTGTAAGTAATGAACCAAAATGCTAAACTGTCATCGTTTTGCGTTTGTAAGAGTCTGCGGACTGTCCTTCATGAGTGTCACCTCTCTTTCCTCATCTCCATTCCACTGAGAAGTAGACTGAACGGGACAGTTGCACTTTTGATTAAGTTGCATTTAAACACTTGGTGTTGATAAATCATATCAATCTCTTTAAATGGACTCTAAATGGTCTCTCGACTTGGCAATATGCACTGGCAGACTGTATTTGTTCTCGTGTTCATGTAATTAGATATGAGAGAATGATAGAAAGAGGCAGGTGTGCTCTGGTGTGTCAGTAAGCAAATTTAGAAGACCCTACAGGAAGGAGGTGAACATAGAAATGACATTGTAGTTTTAGTTTTGAACTTGCAAGTGTTTTAGCTTGGACCAGCTTGAAGAATGCTGTGTGTGTGTGTGTGTGTGTGTGTGTGTGTGTGTGTGTGTGTGTGTGTGTGTGTGTGTGTGTGTGTGTGTGTGTGTGTGTGTAAAAAAGCTTTGACATTTTATTTTCATTGAAAGTTATTCAATCTCTCTCCATTCCTGGTGATATTCAACAGCTCTCATTAAACACATTTCAGTCACAATCGTCTATTTAAGACACATGGATTCTAAAGCATCTCGACTGCAAGTAAGATGGATGGGTTGTGATTCTGATTAAATGACAATATCAAAGAAAACATGCCCAGGACCAGCCCCTGATTCAGGCCTTTTCGGCATCTTATTCAGAATATGATAAACTATGTGCTCTCAATTAAAGAGAAAATAATAGTCACCTGGAAATATAGTAATATTATGGATGATGATGATGATGATGATATATGTATGTTTGTTCAGCTGGGCACTTTTGGCCCACTTGACCTTTAAAAACACTTGTAGAGCACACTTATTTTTGCACTCTTCATATAGTTTAAAAATTATCCAATAAGGATGTCTAACAGTAGAATTTTAGAGTTCTCTTACGAGAGGTTCTCTCGTATTGCGTAAGCTAGCTTACGCTACGGGAAAGATTCATCTTTGCTGAGAGTTTGAAGCCAAAAATTATTTCATAATTTGTATCCATTGACAACGCAGTTCCTCTGCGGCAGACCTAGAGCGGGCTAGCTAGCAGCTCATTGGTTCGCTCAGAGAGAACTGCTTAAGCCTATGGGAGAGCGGGGCTGAACCCGCTACCAATGGGAAGCGCCCGCGCACTCACTGCATCATAGCCCGCCAGAGTGGGCGTGGCTATGGTGTATAAAACAGTCTCTCCCAGGCTTATATGTTGATTCATTTCATCTTCAGCAAGCTACACGCTTCTGCTGTTTTTCTGAGAAGAGGAAAGCCGTCGCCGTCGAGAAGGCATCACTCTAGCGAGCTCACGGACCCTGAAGAAGCCGGCCGTCTTCGCCACCTTCAGCCGCCCTGCAAGCTAGTGCCATCCGACGACTGTATCCTTCTCTGTTTTAAAAGAGCTGAGCGTCTTTTTAAAGATGTCTCGAATTTCCTGCGGCTCTTGCCGCGCTCCTCTCGAGGACGGAGACCGCCATATTGTCTGCGCTCTCTGCCTGGGACTCGAGCACGCAGAACTCGCCCTCGCGGATGGAGGTTGCGACTTCTGTGAAAGCCTGCCATTGTCGTCCCTGCGGGCACGACTCCTAGCGGCTCAATCCGCTCCCGCGCCGCCTCTCTCTTCGCCGCGTAAGAAGAAACGCCGCGCCCAGAGGCCGCCGGAGCCCCCTGCGGAAACATGCGGGCCGCCGCCGCTTCCCGCTTCCCGCTCTCCCTCCCCGCCCCAGCCGGACTTACAGCTGCCGCCGAGTGGCCGCTCTGTCGCTTCCGAGGACGCCGCGGAGGAGAAGGACTCATGTTCACTGCTCGCTTCAGACAGTGAAGACTGGTCATCTCTCGGTTCCACGAGAGAGTCAGCGGGGACTCGCGCTGGCATAGAGGAAGAACTAATGCGCCTCCTCTCACAGGCCGTTGAACGCCTCGGTCTCGAGTGGGCTCCTCCACCCGAGCAGCCCCCGAACCGGATGGACGGCAGCTTCTTTCACCGGCGCTCGACTCCCGCATGCAACCGGGCCGCCCCATTTCTGCCTGAACTTCACGCAGAACTGACGAAGTCCTGGAATGCTCCACTTTCGGCCAGAAACCGCTCCGACATTTCCGCCTCGCTGCGCTCAGTGGACGGAGCCGCTGAAAAGGGCTACTCGTCCATGCCACCTGTTGAGGACTTGGTCGCCGCACACCTCTGCCCGCCCTCTGCTAGATGGCGTTCTTCTCCCACGCTTCCTTCGAAAGCTTGCAGAGCGACCTCGAGTTTTCACGCTCGCGCTTATGCCGCCGCTGGTCAAGCCGCCGCAGCGCTTCACTCTATGTCTGTCCTCCAAGTACTACAGAGCGATATTCTCCGTGAATGGGCTGAGAGCGGTAGGAACCCCTCCCCCGCCGTCACGGATCTAAGAAGTGCTACGGACCTCGCCCTTCGCGCCACTAAAGCCGCCGCACAAGCTCTGGGGAGATGCATGGCTAGTCTGTGTGTTGCTGAAAGACATCTATGGCTAACACTCGCGGACATGGGAGATTCCGAGCGCGCCGCGTTTTTTAACGCGCCTCTCTCCCCGACGGGCCTTTTTGGATCTGCTGTCACGGGAATTGTTGATCGCTTTTCCGAAGTCCAGAAAGCTACCCAGGCCATGAACTTGTTTCTGCCCCGCCGCGCTAGCTCTTCCGCAGGCCGCTCTCGTGAGCCTCCTGTCAGAGCCCCACCGCAGCGCCCTTCTCAGCAGACTCAAACAGCCCAGCGCAGACAGGGTGGCCGCCCTCGCTCTCGCTCTGACAGCCGCCGCAGACCGCCGCCCCCAAGGGGTCCGCGACCCAAAATCACGCTGAAGCCTGATCATCAGAAGTCTGCCTAGCAACATTAAGAAAACGACGGCGTTCTCCCGCTGCGGCCGGACCGCCGTCAAAGCTTCGCCCTCTGCCAGTCCCCGTTGTTTCGCCGACTGCTGTAGTGTTTACCGCCATAAACAAGCCGGTGTCCCTACCCGCTTGCGAGCGACAAAAAGCCGTTTTTACGGCTACCCAGAAATATCTCAAAAAGAGAAAATTTGCCGGTTGTGTAGAAAATGTGCCCACAAACATGTGTTCACCCATACACACAAGCATAACATATCCCGTGTCTCTCTCAGAGCCCCTTCACATGAGACGGTCACAGCCCGCTCTAACATCAGAGAAAATAAACACGCCCATGATTTCATGCACGTGTCCCCTCTCTGCTCGCTCTGCTTCACGGCCCATAGACTCCTCTCTGAGTGCAAGTCCCGTTGCAACACACATTCAAAGCGCGCCCACACTCTGTGTTCAGCCCGCTATGTTCAGCAATCAGGGCGTGATAACCACTCGGCCACTAGCCGCATGCTCCAAAGCGTGGGAAGCCATTCCAGGCATTTCCCCGTGGGTGCTAAGCATTATAAAGAACGGCTATCTGTTACAGTTTCGCCGCCGCCCGCCTCGTGCACGCGCTCGGCTCGAATCCACTGTCAGCCCGCTGGCCGCCGGCACGCTTCGCTCAGAAATAGCGACGTTGCTACAAAAAGGCGCTATAGAGAGAGTCCCGCCATCTATGACCGAGTCGGGGTTTTACGGCCGTTATTTTCTGGTTCCCAAGAAAGACGGCGGCCTCAGACCGATTTTAGATCTCAGGTCTTTGAACAAAGCGCTCATGAAGAGACCATTCAAGATGCTCACTACCAGGAAACTCCTCGCGCAAGTGCGCCAGGGGGACTGGTTCATCTCTCTAGACCTGAAAGACGCCTATTTTCAGATCCAGATAAATCCCCGTCACAGGCCATTCTTACGTTTCGCCTTCGAGGGTCATGTATATCAATATGCCGTTCTCCCGTTCGGCTTATCCCTGGCGCCCCGTACATTCACGAAGTGCATGGATACGGCGCTCGCCCCCCTGCGGAGTCAGGGGCTGCGTATACTGAATTATCTGGACGACTGGCTGATTTTGGCTCAATCACAGACGGAGCTTCTGTCGCACCGCGCAGTTCTCCTCGACCATCTGAAAACACTGGGCCTCTCTGTCAACTGGACAAAGAGCTCCCTTCAACCCAGTCAGTCGATTTCCTTCCTAGGAATAGATTTGAACTCGGTTTTAATGACGGCTCGCCTGTCCTCACAGCGCGCACGCAGTATTCAGCGTCTAGCCGCTTCATTTCAGATGGGCACCCGCATACCCCTGAAAACCTTTCAGAGGATGCTGGGTTACATGGCCTCAGCCTCCGCTGTGCTTCAGCTGGGCCTTCTGCACATGCGCCCGCTTCAGCTCTGGTTAAACAGCCGTGTACCCCACCACGCGTGGAACACAGGCCGCCAGCTGGTCAGGGTTACGCAGACATGTCTCACGGCACTGCAGCCATGGACAGTAGCAGAATGGTTTCGGCAGGGCGTCACGATGGGGACCTTTTCCCGCCGAAAAGTCATCTCGACAGATGCATCCAACAAGGGTTGGGGTGCAGTCTGCGAGGGCTCACCGGCCTTCGGCCTCTGGTCGACTCAGGAAAGCCCCTTACACATAAACTGTCTGGAAATGCTCGCGGTCGAGAACGCGCTCTCACGCTTCCTCCCGCTCATTCGGGGACACCACGTCCTGATCCGTTCGGACAACATGGCTGTGGTCTCCTATATCAACCGTCAGGGCGGTGTCAGATCCAAAAATCTTTTTCTTCTGACGCACCGCATTTTAGTTTGGTCCCAGAGCCGCCTGCTTTCGCTCAGAGCGACGCATGTGCCGGGCCATCTGAACGACGGTCCAGACATACTATCCAGGAACCTCATCTCCATAGGAGAATGGTCCCTGAACACACAGACGGTCCAAATACTGTGGCGGCTATTCGGCAGAGCAGAAGTAGACCTCTTCGCGTCAGAAGAGAACGCTCACTGCCCAATATATTTTACGAGGAGCGAGGACGCGCTAGCCCAGGAATGGCCTCGCCGCCCGCTCTATGCATTCCCTCCGATCGCTCTGTTACATCAGGTAATTCAGAGGATCAGGGACACACGCCACTCGGTGCTCCTCATAGCTCCGCGTTGGGAGAGTCAAAGCTGGGTTCCGGAGCTCACTCAGCTGTCACAGACAGCCCCGTGGCCCATCCCAGTCAGAGCAGATCTCCTCTCTCAGGCTCGCGGCACGATCTGGCACCCCCATCCACAGCGCTGGGCGCTTCATGCATGGGTGATCAACGACTATTCGTCGATTTGCCAGAGGGAGTAAGAAACACTATCATACAGGCTAGAGCACCTTCCACGAGATGGCTCTATGCGTCTAAATGGTCTGTGTTCTCAAAGTGGTGCACCGAAAAACATCTGGACCCATGGTCATGCGAGGTACCGTCTTTGCTAACTTTCCTTCAAGAGATGCTGGACAAGGGCAGGTCCCCCTCCACTCTCAAGGTTTACGTGGCGGCCGTCGCAGCGTTCTCTGAACCCCGGCGCGCTCAGTCCCTGGGCAAAGACGAGTTAGTCATCCGCTTCCTCAGGGGAGCTAAAAGGATGAATCCTCCGCGGCCCCCGTCGGTTCCTATCTGGGATCTTTCTATAGTCCTCGAAGCTATGAAAGCACCCCCGTTCGAACCGCTCGAGTCTGTGGACCTAAAATACCTCTCGCTCAAAACCGTTTTTCTGACGGCTCTGTCCTCAGTAAAACGCGTGGGGGATCTTCACGCGCTCTCATCCAGCGCCGCGTGTCTCGAGTTTGGACCGAATGATTCTGTCATCATTCTCAAACCTAGGCATGGCTATGTCCCGAAGGCGATTGGTACCCCTTTCAGGGCCCAGATTATTTCTCTATCGGCTCTGCCTCCATCCGATAGTGAGCGCGACGCTAATCTCCTCTGCCCGGTTCGGGCTCTGAGATTATACACTACGCGCGCTGCCGCGTTCAGGCGCGCTGAGCAGCTTTTCGTGTCGTTTGGGGGGCGCACCAAAGGTCTGGCCGCCTCTAAACAGACACTGTCTAGATGGATAGTGGACGCGATCGCCTCTGCTTACGCATCAAAATGCCTGCCCTGCCCTTTGGGCATCAGGGCGCACTCCACCAGAGGCATGGCCTCATCGTGGGCATGGTCCTGTGGAGTTTCCATTCATGACATTTGTGTGGCCGCGGGATGGGCCTCCCCGTCCACTTTTGTCAGATTTTACAATTTGGAAGTTCCCGCCTTGCAGGCAAAACTACTAGCTGTCTAAAAACCAGCTCCCTAAGAAGCTGCATCACTGGGAATCCCTCACACAACCGGTTCGCCCCTTGTGTTCCCCTAAGATGCTTATGTATACACTATGTGCCCGGTCTGCCGGCTTCATTGTACATTCACTCCACATTTCATTATTCCCCCGGTATCACCCTGGGATTCATGAGTGTTTTTCTTAGCGCGCACGGCGTTGACCAGGTGTTCCCGTAGCGTAAGCTAGCTTACGCAATACGAGAGAACCTCTCGTAAGAGAACGAATCGGTTACCTAACGTAACCTCGGTTCTCTCTAGAAGAGGGAACGAGTATTGCGTTCCTGGCCGTGCTTGCGCTACTAGCGTTTCGCTTCACGCTGAAATAAATCAACATATAAGCCTGGGAGAGACTGTTTTATACACCATAGCCACGCCCACTCTGGCGGGCTATGATGCAGTGAGTGCGCGGGCGCTTCCCATTGGTAGCGGGTTCAGCCCCGCTCTCCCATAGGCTTAAGCAGTTCTCTCTGAGCGAACCAATGAGCTGCTAGCTAGCCCGCTCTAGGTCTGCCGCAGAGGAACTGCGTTGTCAATGGATACAAATTATGAAATAATTTTTGGCTTCAAACTCTCAGCAAAGATGAATCTTTCCCGTAGCGTAAGCTAGCTTACGCAATACTCGTTCCCTCTTCTAGAGAGAACCGAGGTTACGTTAGGTAACCGATTCGTTTTCTTTGTCACAAGTAGAGTTTTCTTTGTCACAAAATATAATTTACACTATATGGATTGTCTTTAATATGATTCTGTGATGCAAATCACGGCCATAGAAATGGCAATGTAAAACATTTTTGGGAGAAAAAAAGTCAGATTACTTTGTTTTGGTAAGGCTGTGATACATGTTATGTATCAAAAATGCACAAGTAAATATATTTTCATTATTTTTGCATAATGTGACAAAAGTTTAGCTTGATTGCACACAGCACAATTAAATATCATTGTCATAATGATATTTACCTTGGCTTTTCTTTATTTTCTTCAAACATCCAATGTTTTTTTGAATGAAAAAAAAAGTAGGCCTATGGAAATATATTTGTATTTCCAGAATATTGCCCCTATTCAGTATTCTAAAATATAAAATTAAGAATTTCTGAAAATGTATAAAAATGTATCATGCAAGCAGATTTTTTATGATAAAAGTTTAGTGATCATTTTGTGATTGTCAAACATAACTGAATGAATTCAAGGCACACATTTTCATTACACAAAAATACAGGTCATGCAAGTTTTAGGGTTCTTCTGATCATGTAAGCATGCAGAGGTGCACAGTAACAAAGTACATTTACTTGAGTACTGTACTTAAGTACACTTTTTGAGTATCTGTACTTTACATGAGTATTATTTTTTTCTGGAAACTTTTTACTTTAACTTCACTACATTTGAAAGACAAATATCATACTTTTTATTCCCCTACAATTCTGTCAAGGTCCTTGAGCAGAAAGTAGTAACGTCAGTCAGGGGATGATTTTGGTTCTAGGGGTTGCATTTTGGTTGGAAATGAAAGTCGGTTTGACCTCAGAACCTGACTGATGTTGGTTTCTGACGTCAACCCGATTTTCATTTTCAACCACAATACAACATCTGTCCAACGATGGAGATTAGCGTCAATCTGGTGTTGGATTCGACATAAACCTGATTTTCATTTTCAACGTTGGGTTTGGTCTTCTAAATGCAAATTTTGTCATTGTTTTGGAGCACACTAGTTTATAGATAACAGTAAGGCTAACATATTCATACTAAAAGCCAAAAAACTTTAAATAGGGCACTATTTGAGGGAACAGTCATTAGGGTGTCCAAAACCATTGTGGATGTTATTGAGTGCACTTATTCAATCTCACATTCAGTCCCACTACTGGAACTGTGTTCTAGAAATAAATTTGATATTGATATGAGGGTAGATAGGCAGGCATATATTCAGAGGCATAAGATACTGTAAGTATTACATACAACAATGCAACAATAATAAAACAATGCATTGACATTTACTTTTTACTTTTGATACTTAAGTACTTTTAAAAACAAGTGCTTCTGTACTTTTACAAAGTAAAAATCGGTCTTTACAACTTTTTGCTTGTAACGGATTAATATTTGACAGTGAGTACTTTCACTCACGTAACAAAGTTGTGTACTTTGTCCACCTCTGTAAGCATGTTATCACTTAAAACCAAATAAAAAACCCTGGGAAAATAAAAATATTTACAGATGACTGTACTATATGCCAAATATAATGCTAAAAAATAATATTGTATGAACCATTTACTTTAAATTTGTTCTGAAAAGTCTTCAGAGAGGGTTTGGAAATTTTGGCCTGGAAAAGTATGGAATGTTGAAATGGATGATATGTAGGAACTCGGTGTGATGGATTTTCATATTTTAAGACTGAAAGTATTTGTTGAATGTAAAACAAATAAAACAAACTAACAAAAGACATAAAAGCCATTTGGAAAATAGCAAATAAATAAATAAATCGATTTTGAAAGTGTTAATGGTTTAATTTGAATCAAAATCAGGTAGGCCTACCCAACGTAGGGGGGAAAAAACACTTTTTGGAAGTAATATGGAATTTTTACCATATTATATTTACCATATAAATATTTTTCCCAAATATGGAAGTAATGTTTAACCTACAAAAATGTAAAGTTTAATTTTGCAATTTACATATGAATGTGCTGGAGGTGACAGAAAAACATGCAGAGAGCATCAGCTTTCGTTTCTGCTCTGATATCCACAGGACCACACCGAACGCTGTGAGTGCTTGTTAGAAATCAGGAATGGTGAGAGGACATTGTGCTTTGTACGTTTCTGTCTTCAAACCAAACTTGACTACGCTACGAAAGCAATCCAGTCTAATGCGTTTTCGACTACCTCTGGAAGTGGTCGAAAGTGGACCACCTCAAAACCTTTAGACCCCGTTTACACTTGTATTTACCATCGTCTACTTGTGATCCACTAACCCATCTTAATATCAGGTGTAAACAGGACCTAAGAGGAAAGGAATTGCACAGGGGTTTTCTCTGATAGTGCTGCTGCTATGTTTTTGGAAAGACAAACTGCATTGTCTGCTTCTCATTTACACATGCGGTAGCTCAAGCCAATGACTCAATTTATGTCTCTCTCACTCTCATCCTCTTGTAATGTTTCGATAGAGAAATTCAAACAGGTACATAGCAATAAAACCGCCAGCACACTGTAAGCATTGTGAAAGAGGACGGCTTGTTTTTCAAAAGCTGTGCAGAATTTAGGTTCACCTCATTTGAATGCATTTGTTCAACAGCTTGAGCATAATGACTCATTCACACATCTCTCTGTCTCTCTCTCTCCCCATATTTCTTTCCCTTTCACACTTGTATATGCTGTATTCCTCCAATGCATTCCCTAGTGTGATCATTAAAGCGAAAACAAGAATTGAACTGTGTGCGAGTAAGGTTACCATAGTAACTGATTGGTGGGCCATGATTTGGGCTCTATTCATATTATAGGCATTAGGAGGATTTTGCAGCCCGTTGCCTGGTTTCATTAGAGGCTAATATGGGTCGGGATGAGTCTTCTGCTGACCAGAGAAGACGGTTGCTAGGCGGACAAGCATGCTGTGTAGGAGTGCTATGCTGCTTGAGACCACCAATATATAATCTCTTATCTCATATGAATCCTTTTTTCCCTAAAATTGAGCTCTTCTTCTATTCTCTGTGTGGCTTCGCTCTGCAGTTAAAGCAGACAATGAGTTATGAGTACTGGGACCTGCCCACATTGAAGGAACAAAGATTTATCTAAAGTGATCCAAACATGTAAAGAAGCTTAGAGAACGGAATGATTCATCACAATATTGTTGATTGGATCTCGCAGCTCTCATGTGTCTGTCTTCTGAACAATCACTCCTCTGAACATCCACATCCTCCTTCGACGTCTTGAGGGCCTCATCTGTTTCTACTGACAGAGGGAGGACGGAAAGGGTTCCGAGAGTGGAATTATTCCATTACAGGATACATTTACTATGGAAGGAGCAAATCAGAACGAATGATGGATATTAATATTAAGGATTCGGTAGTGCTAAAAACAGCATGTGTTTGACAGAGACAGAAGCACCAGCTGTTAATCACACATGGAGCTCATATAGCCTCTAGACTCTTCAAAAGGGTCACTACTAACCTTCTACCTGCTACTGTATAGAGTACACACATGCAGTTATTCTCTCTTCAAAAAATTGGGAGTTCACAGGCCATAGATGTCACTATATGAATGTCATGTAAATTCAAAAAGGAACAGTTTGAATAATATCTTTAGAAAGAGGTAATCAAAGCCAATTTCTAGTGCCTGTAACCATAGTGACAAATTTCAAGATTTTGTGTCTTAATTGTTATTTCAAACTATTCTAAGAAGCTCCCACTGCTTTCATCTTTTCAGCTATGCAGTTCCGTCTAGTTCATTTTTTATGACTTTGCACAAATACCCCTGCTGAAAAATGCTGGTTTAGGCTGGTTTATGCTGGTTAGTGCTGGTCTAGCTGGTGGACCAGCATAGTCGTGCTGTTCTCAACAAAACTGAGCTGGTCAAGCTGTATAATAACAGGGGTTTGTTCAATAATCGGGGTTATGAGAAGAGCTCTTTCAATGGTACAGTTAATAACTTGATAATGAAAGTTCAAAACAGAAAGTTGCTGTTTTTAGACTTTTGTGCTCATTTGGGAACTCACGTGTCAAAATCTAGCTATCAGTCTCTGATTCCAAAAAGTTCTCATAGTACTAGGTATGTCATTGCAGTCAGAAGCATGAAATATTGTAGACAATAGGGATGCACTTTCAACAATTGCTGAAAGGGAATACTTTAACCAAAGTCAAGGGCCAAGTGCCCAACTAAAGGGAATACTGATCATCATAATGGTGATTTAAAACATACTTCAACAACTTTTGTACCATGTATATGAAATAAATAAAGCCAAACTGGTAATAAATGAACATGGTAATGCTGTTTTTGGAGCTGTTTAAGTATCCTCTGGTGAGATGTCAATTATTATCTAAGTTTGTGTAGCTGTGAGCCAGTTGTAGTTGTTGTTAGTCTTCTCTTTTTTCTGCTCTTGTTGTTCCTCTTATCTTCAGTGATTCTGCATGTTAACTGCAGGTGTCATCACTAAAGCTCAATCATCACTTGTAGAGTGAATCTACTTTATTTCACTATAACTGCAACACTGTCAGGGTTATGTTTGTTTTTGATCTGTTTCCCTGTTTTGCTCATGTCTGAATTTCACTTGTTCCTTTGTTCAGTTTCCCGCCTTTGTTTGTTACCATGGTTAACGTCATTATTAGTTAATTTGTCCCAGCTGTGTCTCGTTTCTCTCATCTGCTCTGTGTATTTAAGCCCTGTGTTTTGTCCTGTTCAGTGTCTGTCGTTGTTAGTGTTAATGTTAAGCTGGTTGTTCTGTCCTGGTTCCTAGACTCCCGAGTGTTTCTGTAAGTTTCAATTTATTGTTAATAAAGTCTGCTGCACAGAAATCCTGTTTCCTTGTTGCTGCAACCAGAAACCTAACAAACATGGCTTAATTGTTACTTTACTCTCTGTGAACACACACTAAGATGTAATACATATGCAAGTTTTGTTGTGGTCTTTCTGGGATCATACCAGCACTCAAAATACAACATGCTGGTCCAGCAACACACCAGCACCCCAAGCTGGTCCCAGCATGCAAAGTGTACCTTATGCTGGTGACCAGCAATGCTGGATTTGTTTCATTCTACTACTGTATATTGAAACATTTTGTATAACCGAAGAGAGATTGACAGCCCTAACATTAGTGATTGACAGCAAAAAATAATCTGAAGCATATGTCTTATGACATACTGTATTTCAATGTCATGACAGACTATTACTGTAGTTCTTTTTCTACAGCACATATCAACCACACTCAATCTAAAAATTCATTGTTTGGCTATAGCATGAGGTTGTCTGTGTCTTTTAGCAAACTGTGCATGAACAGAGCCACATTTAACAATATAAACAGGCCTGATAACTGTGTTTTGCAACTGTGTGAACAGCCATAGATTTTCTAAGTCTTTCCTTTAGACCCAATTCGTTCATTTATTATTGATAGCTTCTTTCGCACTATCTGTCATTAGATATTTCAGGCTTTATCTTTATTGCATGCTTCTCCTGGGGGTTTGTGGGCTGGCAGAAGCATTGTGGTTTCTTCCCTGAGAGTCATCTGATTTTGAGTCTGTGTTGTATGGGTTGAATTATTGAAGAAGTTTGTGGAGGACTGGTACCCAATCAGCAGTGGTGAAGAGTTTGTGTGGAGCTGATGTGTTCCTGAGTGTGTCTGAAATCATCAGGTCCCTCAGCTAGAGCTCATGCTCATCTCATGCTGTGACAAGAACACCACAGGACAAACCTTGAACACTGCACAGCTCTCTCTCCATTTCATTTTCAATTTTCTTGCATCAATACTCACAGTATAACAGTGACAGGATTTTTTTTTTTGATAAAAGTTACATAAAATCAGAAAAAAATAAAATAAGTTTTTACCTTTGTCTAATTTGTGTAAGTATTAGTGACTGTGGTTTTCATTCACAGTATTGATTTTTTTAATTTAAAAGTTATTTAATAATATTAAAGATAAAGCAAAATGAGAAAAAGTTTTGTTTCCAAATGTATGCCCCACATACACTAATATTCAAAAGTTTGGGTTCAGCAAGAAATTAAAACTTTTTTTTTTCCAAAGCAAGGACACTTTAAAAGGATTATAAGTGACAGTAGACTTTTATAATGTTACAAAAAAATAATATTTCAAGTAAATGCTGTTCTTTTGAACTTTCTAGTCATCAAAGAATCCTGTAAAAATGTATCTTGTTGTCACAAAAATATTAAACAGCACACCTGTTGGTAAATGATAATAATAACAAATGTTTATTGAGCAGCAAATCAGCATAATAATGATATCTGAAGGATCATGTGACACTGAAGACTAGAGTAATGATGCTGAAAATTCAGCTTTACTGTACGTTTTGTGCTTTGATCAAATAAATGCAGCCTTGGAGAGAGAACAGATATTAAAAAACCTCACTGCCCCAAACTTTTGAATGATAAGCGTACATTTGAGCGTGCACGAGATTAGATTGTGAGAATGAAAGCGCACGGCTGTTTAAGTGTATGGTGTTTAAGTGCTTGTGAGTACTCAGCTCTTAGAGTAATGAATGGTGTTGTAAGTCTCCTTTAGGAATGTAGCCGTTGTGTATGTAAGTGAGTGTTTAGGGTATGCATTAGTGTTTAAGTGCTTTAGATAAGTGCTTGCTCTCACTGTAATAGAACAGTGATTGGTGAAACAGTAGCGAGCCCCCTGCTGGCTCTCGACGGGGGGGATTGTAAAGGTGAGATTCTCGGGTGCGGCGGTACAATGCGGGACCCCTGGTGCGGGTAATCACCATGAGGCCAAGAGCATGCCACAATGCAACAAAGACCCCCTGTAACACACACATGTGCCCTCCTTTGTGCAGTTAACTGCACACTCGGCCCTCTCCGGGGGTCTTAAGAGCCTCGGCAGGGGGCCGATTAAGGAATTAGGCACTGGGGAAAACTAGTGGTGTTGACTAACACTAAGTGGAGGCCCATCTCCAGTCAGAAAGCAGTGACTGAGGACGAGAGGTGGGGGGATACAGATAGAGTGCCGCGTGTATGTGCATGTGTTTGTGACCTCTAGGGAAACAGGCTCTCTCTCTCTTTCTCTCTTGTGCTGTGAGGAGTTCACTGCCCTCCTCCAGCACAGAGGCAACATGATGTCAAGACCCAATAAATAAATAATCTCACCGCTGAGCCATGCGCACACATCAGGGGCATTAATGCAAAACAACATGGAGCAAATAAACAGCCATTACTGTCAAAAAATGCAAGTCCAGCAACAAGCAAAAAAGTGAGGATTATGCAGAGTGAAACTGGAGTTCATATGATGTCAGGAACTAACTAAAGTATGGTCTGAGTACAAAAAAAGATTCAGAGTAAAATATCCTTTGCATATTATCAATTACTGTAGCATAGAGATGTATGAAACACAGCTCACACAGAAGTCACTTTCAAACCAAGCAGCTTTCTGTTGGTCAATGCAGTGAATTTGAACTTGAATACAAGAAAAATCTGTGTGGGGAAGCATGTGGATTCCTATCGAAATGACTGGATTTTGCAGTGAAGTTCTTACAGAGCAACAATAAATGACCGTGCTTTGATGCTCAAAAAAAGCAGATAGTCTGCAAAAGCGACTTCGCAAGTGTTATGTGTGAAAGCTGTTGTGTAAGAAAACTGCTTATAAAACACAAATAGCTTGTTATGAAAGTGTTAATGCATTTATGTAAATAATAATATGTTCCCTCTAAAACAAGAGAATATTGCTTGTGCAGCATCTATGACAAAAGCCTAGCAAGGTTTTGTTCAACTTTACCAAGAATACAGCCAAGAAGAAAAACTTCATGCTTTAAAACTCAAATGGGTTCCCTTCAGTGCATCTTTCATAAGAGCTCATTCAGTAATAGCAGAGTGGGTAGTAGCTCCTTTACGCCGTAACCCTGAAATCCCTCACACTTACGAGATGCTTTAATGATGTTCAAACATAGGCAGGGGGAACATTGTGCTTATCCACCTTTACACAAATCCTCCCTCTAATGAACGCTCTCGGTGTCTCCACAGCTAATGGCAGAGGAGCCGTTGAGGCAGCATATGCTGATAAATAGACCCAGTGCTTCCAAAGGGAGTGAGGAAACACTGAAAGAGAGGCCTTACCGCTGAGGTCGTACAGCACATCATCACGTAAAGGAGTGCGACCGTCACCATACATGCCCTGTCCTGAGGAGAGAGGTCTGCATTTACCACTGCCTTATATAATCTGAGCACAGATGTGAGAGGAAAACAGAGACACCACATGAATACAAATACACAAACATTGTTTCTGTGCACTACACATTGCATGCTGACAATACAGATATACTGTGAAATACAGAGGGAATTTAGGTGAGCCAGGCATTCGATTTGAAGTTGACTGTCACAGCACATTTGATTAAATACCCTAATTTCTGTGCAGTACGGAATGCAGCTATTAGCATATTAATGACTCCTGTGCATTGTATGAAGGAGAAAAAGAGAGAAAAGGAGATGCTTGCTCCTGTGTTTCTTATGCTCAGTATTAGTGGTGCTCTTATCTTTGCCTTAGTTTCTTCAAATATTTTATTCTGTAATGTTTCAACTTTTTCAATTATCCTACATATTTTGTCTTTTAATAATCTAGGTGCATTGTTTTGCACTAGTTTTGTTTTTGCTTTATTTCCTTTGAATGCAGCTAAGCTGTTGATGCTTTGGAAATAATGATCTGTTATGCCAATAAAGCACTTAAAACGGAGAGAAATATCTGTACAGGTATAAATTGCTTTGCAAAATATCTTTACAAAGCAAAATCTTTTAAAGGGATAGTTCACCCAAAAATGAAAAATTCTGTCATTAATTACTCACCCTCATGTCGTTCCAAACCCGTAAGACTTTCGTTCATCTTCGGAACAGAAATGAAGATCTTTTTGATGAAATCTGAGAGCTTTCTGTCCTTCCATTGACAGTCTATGCAATTACCACTTTCAAACCCCAGAAAGGTATAAATACAATGAACAAAATTATAAACGCAACACTTTTGTTTTTGCCCCCATTTTTCATGAGCTGAACTCAAAGATCTAAGACTTTTTCTATGTACACAAAAGGCCTATTTCTCTCAAATATATCTTCAATGGCTGTGCGAAGTTGCTGGCAGGACCTGGAACACGCTGTCGTATACACCGATCCATAGCATCCCAAACATGCTCAATGGGTGACATATCCGGTGAGTATGCTGGCCATGCAAGAACTGGGATGTTTTCAGCTTCCAGGAATTGTGTAAAGATCCTTGCAACATGGGGCCGTGCATTATCATGCTGCAACATGAGATGATTATCGTGGATGAATGGCACAACAATGGGCCTCAGGATCTTGTCACGGTATCTTGTGCATTCAAAATGCCATCAATAAATGCCGTTGTCCATAACATACACCTGCCCATACCATAACCCCACCGCCACCATAGGCCACTCGATCCACAACGTTGACATCAGCAAACCGCTCACCCACACGACGCCATATAAGCTGTCTGCCATCTGCCCTGTACAGTGAAAACTGGGATTCATCCGTGAAGAGAACACCTCTCCAAAGTGCCAGACGCCATCGAATGTGAGCATTTGTCCACTCAAGTCAACTGCAGTCAGGTTGAGACCCCGATGAGGACGACGAGCATGCAGATGAGCTTCCCTGAGACGATTTCTGACAGTTTGTGCAGAAATTCTTTGGTTATGCAAACCGATTGTTGTGGCAGCTGTCTGGGTGGCTGGTCTCAGATAATCTCGGAGGTGAAGATGCTGGATGTGGAGGTCCTGGGCTGGTGTGGTTACACGTGGTCTGTTGTTGTGAGGCCGGTTGGATGTACTGCCAAATTCTCTGAAACGCCTTTGGAGAGACGGCTTATGGTAGAGAAATGAACATTCAATTCACGGGCAACAGCTCTGGTGGACATTTCTGCAGTCAGCATGCCAATTGCACGCTCCCTCAAAACTTGCGACATCTGTGGCATTGTGCTGTGTGATTAAAACTGCACATTTTAGAGTGGCCTTTTATTGTGGCCAGCCTAAGGCACACCTGTGCAATCATGCTGTCTAATCACTAACACAGATTTAGACAGTTTTGTGAACAATATTTGAGAGAAATAGGCCTTTTGTGTACATAGAAAAAGTCTTAGATCTTTGAGTTTAGCTCATGAAAAATGGGGGCAAAAACAAAAGCGTTTATAATTTTGTTCAGTGTACATCATTTAAGTAATCTGTGTGACTCCAGTGATTTAACCTCAATTTTATAAAGCAACGAGAGTGCTTTGGTCGCACAATTTTTTTTTACCACTTTATTTACTAAATATTAATCTCCAACGTGCATTGTCGTGCACCACGACAAATTGCTTTTGTGTGAACCTGCGTTGGAGATTAATATTTTGCAAATAAAGTGGTGCTCTAAACAAAAAAATAATTTGTTTGTTTGTTGCTTTTTAATTGCCTATAGGCTGTCAATGGAGGGACAGAAAGCTCTCAGATTTCATCAAAAAGATCTTCATTTGTGTTCTGAAGATGAACGAAAGTCTTACGGGTTAGGAACGACATGAGGGTGAGTAATTAATGACAGAATTAAATTTTTTTGGTGAACTATCCCTTTAACATACCACTTGAACTTCTGGGGTGCATATTCCATTACTTGGGAATCACTGAAATAAAGCATCTTAAACTCACCATAGCTGATTTAATTTTTTATTTTGTCAAGTATGAAGGTCTGACAAATTGAATCAATTTAATTCATATGATTGTAAGTTTGTAACAAAAAAAATCCCCTATTACCTTTTCCTCTACTTCCACAAAGGCCTCAACAAAGCATTCATTAAGATTGGTCATTCTTAAGACTGGTCAGAAACCATGAGATGAATTGTCATTGTTTTATTCTATTAAGTAAGATTTTTTTTGGGAAAAAAAGGAAAACATACATAATGTTAATCTCAGATATTCTTTCAACTTAATAAAAAGTCATTCTTTTCAATATTTTTTTGATTACAATGACCATCTATTTTCTTTGTCTTTATGATATTTCACTTTTTATCACACATAAGTGCTTTTGTACATGGCAACATAAAACATATCTGCCTTTATATTTTCGAAAGGAGATCATCATATTTGAGGGTCCTTGGCATCAGAAATTTTGAAAACCGCTGTATTAGAGACTGAAAACATACGAAATGTTGTAAATTCTCTGACTCAAATTTGAATAATTACATGGTGCACTGCAGCCCTGAAGGATGTACAGAGGTTAGATCAGTCTCTAACAGATGGTGAACCCCTCCTGTTAAGAATACTAATGTTGGCACATCTTACAAAATCATACAGCAGCAATCACCATGTGTTTCTGTGCTGGTCTTGCTTTACAGAGACCCATATTAGGGCTCCAGATTCTTACAAAGCCCTGACGGCTTTATCTTTTGTTGTTAATTAACAGTGTCGTGAGTCGACTCGAGTCTCCTGAGACTTTTTAATTGGGTAAAGCAGTGATGTTTGAATGTACTTTTCCAAGAAAATGACCAGGTCACAAAAAACAAATGAGGCTATTCTTTAATACTTTGAGGGCCCTTTCGCTGCCCACCTACATTTCTTGCTTAGATTGTTCTTTGCATGTAGTAAAAGTAGAATATTTAACCATTAAGTCTTTGCTTTTGTGAACATACTGTATTGTATACCATAACATACAGTATGCACAACATGATTTTGCAGAGTTAGACACGTTCCAGCGTCAACATATTTTTAATCACTCCTAAACCCAACCCTAACCATTAGTTATCCCTAAAATCAGAGGGAAATAAATAACACTGATGTAGAAGCACCTAACTCTTGTTGCAAGCCTAAACTTGACTGTAAACTTATACCTCAAATCTGATTGGTTGATTGGAATGTTGTTCCAGGGTCAACAAAGATGTTGATTTAGGAACATTGTACTTGGTGAAATCAGGTGCTGCAACATTATTTCACACCACTTGTGGCTTTTTCAATTTTATATCAAAAGTAAGTAAATAAATACAGGTTAATGCTCTCTCTCTGTTATTCAATTGGCAGATGTAATTCATATCCTCCAGATGGGAAGGTGCGTGTATCAGAGCTCCATTTCCTGGAAATCTTGGAATCTCCATCTGGCTTGGGAAGATTCAGTGTGCTGTTTCTCACATGGCAACGAGAGCCTCACCCCCTGCAAGACCCTCATCCTCCCTCTCTCGTTCTCCTGCACGCTCAGTTTGTGTTCAGCTCTAGAGGTTAACACAGGCATAGTTAATGAGATGAATTGATTTGTGCTTACATTCAGATATCAACAAGCAGCTCTCTGAAACAGCTCAGTGTATATGTCCTTAAACACAGAGCAAAAGAGGCTTTATATACAGTTGTGGTGGATTCAGTACTGAAACCTGCATAAGAAAGAAAGAAAAATGAAGACTTTGCTAAACACAGCAGCACTGGCTCAACCAGTGGCGTGAGTTTAGGCAAGGCAAGGCAAGGCAGGTTTATTTATATAGCACATTTCATACACAATGGTAATTCAAAGTGCTTTACATAGAAGAAATTAAAATAATCAAAAGAAATCAGAATAATTAAAACAGTGTAGAATACAAGATAAAATACAGAAATAATCAAAAGAAATCAGAATAATTAAAACAGTTTAGAATAAAAGATAAAATACAGAAATAATCAAAAGAAATCAGAATAATTAAAAACATAAAATAAAATACAGTACAAACAGTCGGACGAACAGTGGCACAGTGCTCATTCATCATTAAATGCACAGTTAAACAGATGTGTTTTGAGTCTGGATTTGAATGTGACTACTGTAGGAGCACATCTGATTTCTTCTGGAAGCTGGTTCCAGCTGCGGCTGGCATAGTAGCTAAAAGCAGACTCACCATGCTTAGAGTGAACCCTTGGTATTTCTAGCTGATGTGATCCTAATGATCTGAGTGATCTGTTGGGTTTATATTCAGTGAGCATATCTGCAATGTATTGAGGTCCTAGGCCATTGAATGATTTATATACCAGTAATAATACCTTAAAATCAATTCTATATGTAACTGGCAGCCAGTGTAAACACCTGAGGACTGGTGTGATGTGTTCATATTTTCTGGTTCTGCTCAGAATCCTAGCAGCAGCGTTCTGTATGAGCTGCAACTGTCTTATGGTCTTTTTGGGAAGGCCAAAAAGTTTAGGGAGGGGCTATCTGTTCGACTGACCAATGGCAGAGTATGTTTGGGGAACCTGTTTCAAAATCACACACTTCACCAGTGTCAGTGTTTGAAACGTTTGTTTACTTGTTCTTAAAGTTACAATAATGGATAGGCTACACCACCAGTAATACTCTTACAGCCACATCTTTTTCACGTCTTATAAAGTTGCTCATTAAATGGCTGAAAAATCTTCTCGCACCCTCATCCTATTGGAAGCACATGTCTGCTGCTACAGGAGAAGCTGAAGTGCATTTCTATCTCTCTCTTTTTCCTAGCTCTCACAATGCTTTCATCATTTAACCTGTTTCAATGTTTCACCTGTTTCTCAACATGTGACTAAACAGATCCAAATCAAGTTTTACCCACATTGCATGTTCTGTGTAGAGAGAATTTAAACAATTAACTCAGAAAATCTATGAGCACGATTTGTCTTTGTATAGCTTAAATGAACTGAGTTTAAATTAAGGTTCAAGAACCATGCGTTGAAAGTGCTATAAAGAACCTTAATGGTGTTATAAATAACCTTTTCAACGATATTTATTTTCATTAATATTAGTATACTTTATATTATTAATATTACTATTTTTTTTATGAATATTGTTGTTTTTAGCCCTCTATCTGCCTGGTCTTATATCTTGTTGCCTCTGTTTGGGTTTTATATTAAAACTAAACAGCAAGTTGTGTCAATTAGGTAGGAACTTTTATTTTTTATTGACTTGGTAGATTGTAGCAATAATTATAGTGCTCTAACCACAGAGGTTAGCTGAATACATTAATAAATAACAATTGACATTGAACACAATGAAGACCATGTTTCAGTGAAATATCTTCACAATCCTCTATGATGTCTTTACGTCCTTCATTATGTGTGTATTCTGAGTGGCAGTTTCTCTCAGCAGATGATGAGGTTATTGTACGTGACAGCATCTGAAATACACAATTGAGTTTAGAGTTACATTGTGTCTCTTCCATTTGATAATGTAAAAACAATATGTTCATGAAGGCCAAAATTAGCAAAAATTGACAGAATGAGCCCTTTACCATGTTAAAACGAAAAAGTGATATAAAGTCATAGCTTAAATGACTGTGTATGTTTAGGCATAAAGTCATCATTTAAAAAAATCAAACAATTATGGATCATAAATTCCTGTTACTTACTTTGTGGAGAAGAGAAGATTAGTATCCTTAAACTGAACAGAGCTGCTCACACTGCTCACTTACATGTTCTGTTAAACTAAAAAGAGAAACAGACATGATTGTTAGGAAATGATTGTTACAATTTTTAAAGTTATAATTTATAGACATTTTAAGAAAGAAATAATGTACCTGTTGAGAGTGTTGACAGTCTGTGTAGTTGTATAGCTGAGCTCCAGAAAATCAGTAATGAGGAGGCTTTGACAGTTACAGATTTGAAAAACAAAAAGGCGGGAATAAAGAACCCTAAACTCTAACCATTTTTCAGCATAAAGGGTTCGATACTAAATAGAACTGTTACTACGTGTAAAGAACCTTTAAATAACCATCTTTTTTAAGAGTGTAGTGTAGAATTTACCTTATTTATTTACTTTTGATTGCATTGTATTCAAAACGATCCAAGACTCCCTTTATTAAGTTCAATAGTTAAAAAGAGTCTATTGATCAAATGCATCATTTTAGTTTTTTATTACCTGTCTGTCTTCATTTCATCAGTACATGAGACCTTGACTCCAGGCTTTGTTGATCTGTGATCTGTCATTCACGAATACACTGAGATAAAATCTCCTCATAGCATACTTTTCTACTGTAGTAAATCCCATTTGTAAATGTCACAATAGCCTATGTGAATCACAGTTATTCAGATTGATTGTTGCAATCCCACGACATCCTGTGAGACATTGTGAAATGCGTTTAAAGTAATTATTGTATTGACTGCAAATTAGACAAGATTGAAAAAATCCTCAAGTGTCATTAGTGAACTGATCCTTGCCGTGATAGATTGAGTTAACTAATGAATGAACAAATGCATTAATTTAATTGGCTGACTTTATAATTTAGCATTTTAGCCAACCAAATAAAGTGATCATTATTTATCAATTTTATTACATGTAGTCTTTCTAAAGTGACACCCATCACAATCAGTTTATACAAAAGCCAATAATACACATAGCCTACTGCCTTTTAAAGATTCAAGATTCAAAATCTTTATCAGCTATCTTGTAAAAGGCTCACAAGACACAAATAGTTCTAGAACTTAGACACATTTAAGAATAAATTAATAAGAACTAATATGCAAATTTAAAAACTGGCCTTATTTAAATTAGATGGATGAAAGAATTCCCATAAGCCCTCTTTTTGGCCAAATGAGCTCTGAACCAGCGATCTGATGGAAGTAACTGAAAAGAATGATAAAGAGGGTGAGAGGGGTCTGTAATAATAGAAGCTGCCTTCTTTTTACGGCAAAATTTAAAATATCTGAAAGTTGAAGTTATGAGGTAGGCTACCAGTAATTTTTAGTTGTCTCTTTAATTTCTCTTGTTAAATTTGTTTGGTCACACTTTATTTTAGGGTCCAATTCTCACTATTTACTAACTATTGACTATGACAATTTGCCTCAATAAACTCTTTAATTACTGCTTATCAATAGTTAGCAAGGTAGTTGTTAAGTTTAGGTTATTGGGAAGGATTAATGGATGTAGAATATGCTCATGCAAAAAAGGCATTAATTAGTGCTTTATTAGTACTAATAAACAGCCAACATCCTAATATGCATTATAATAAGCAACTAATTAATAGAGAGAACTGGACCCTAAACTAAAGTGTTACCATGTTTTTCTTGCTTTCAACCGAAACTAAGTTATACCAAGATGGAATGTTAAGTATAATGACTGATTCAACAAGTGACCGGCGCACGGCTGTTTAGACATCCTGTTGTCTGACATTAACACCTTTCAACCTTCAAAGAGAAATAAACACTGTTTAGCCTTTTTATGACTCCATTCACATGTGTGAAGGATAAGTGGTTATCAATCGCAGTGCCCAAATATGTGAAGGCCTTAACCTGTTCCACTACCTGTCTCTCTAGCCTAAGTAGTTCAGAAAGAGGGTGTAAGGTACACTCAAAAAAATAACTCTCTGAATGAACATAAAAAAATCATGGAAAGGATTTCCACATGATTAACTTGCTTTATTTCAGCATTATGCAATTCTGTTATTCCAATTTAATGTACTTGCGTTGGGTCCACTTAACTTATTAAGGTTGATTCAACTTATTTACTATGGTTAGGCACAGCTTAATTTAATAGTGTCAGCCCAACTAGTTTGCAATGTTTTAGACCAACTGATATGATTCAGGTATTCTAATTCATATATCCATTCATCCAATGCAATATAGTTTATATTAGTGTCACACTAATCAATTTTTAGACTATAGCCAACTATTTACTGCCAGTAGCACTTTTTAGCATCTCAAATGATCATCCAAGGCAATTACTATGAGTATTGCTGAATCAGTCTTCAGCCTAACCAAATGCTCCACTCTTCTTCACAATGGTAGCCCACTGTAATTTAAATGGTTCTAATAATTTCAATGTAATTGAACATTAAACACAACTACGCACTATCAAGTCTTCCCCTTTTCTCATTTTCTCAAAAACACATAAAATAACACTTAATTTCAACATTTATATTTATATTTCAACATATGCAAAGCATGCTGGGAACTTTCAGTTAATGCAACACAAATCATTCATGTAATCCAACAAAAACGGATTAAGTAAACTTAAATTTTACATATATTTAAGCAGATTGAACAATGAAATTACGTTTGGACAAAATGTATAGCAATTGTGTTGCTTAAGCTCATTTTAATTAAGCAATTTGAACAAGCAGCAACGGAGCCTCCCACAGCACAGCTCTTTGGTCTTACTAATGGCCACGACATTGATTTCATTTGTATATATGGGAATTAAAATAGGTGATAAGACACAGCCCTGTGGGATCTCAGTACATACAATGATATACAATGATTTTAACATGTTGGGGTCTATCTTTAAAAAAAATTCTTGATCCATAAAAATAAAAGTGGCGTATTGACTTGTAGCCTCTGAAGGCGGTCCAATAATAAGTATATATTAAATGTATTGAAAGCAGATGAGATGTCCATGAATAAAATCCTGACAAATGAGTTTGGAAAATCCAGGTGACTGGTCAAACTGGCATCCTCCTGTTTTGGCTTAGAATTTTGTGTTTGAACTGTTTTTGCGGTAGCTCTGTATATTTCTATGGCATCGCTGTCGAAGAGAAATTGACTGATGAAGTGGATTTACATAATGTAGAGTTGTAATGTTTGAAGCGGATTTCATAACAAGCTTCAGTAAATCGGGAAGATTTTAAAAAGAGTTGTTCCTTCATAAATCCATAATATCTTACCTTCATGCTGTGGAAATACAAACGAGCCCAGCGCTGGAAAGGGACGGGGCTACATAAGGTCTAAAGTAGAGAAAAGAAAGTAAAAGAGGGTCTATTCATCCCACTGGTGAGTTATTTGATTATCTGTGAAGTTTCTCTACATATGTCTATATGGGTGAATCCATCAATGAGTCCATTAGTAAAAGCTTAAAATTCATTAGTAAACTTTTCACACTGGACAACATTGATGAAGATAAATCCATGACCACCGAGATGCTACCGAACAGGATAATGAGTTTATCAGAGAACTACTTTGAAAAGCTGACAGTGAAGCCAGAGGGATCACTGGACTCATCAGTAGAGTTATTGATCTGCTTACAGTGAATGTGTTACGCCAGGAAACTCACTCATTGGCAAATTCACAGATCCCCCTCATGACCTGCCTAATCAATAAAAAAATATTTATTAGCTAACTAACTGATAAACTTGATGGACACATATGTGTTAAAACAGATGTTAAAACAGCTCAAGCAAGCACTCCGAAAAATAAAAAGTTCCAAAAGTTTTTTTTTTATTATTCACAGCAATGCCATTAAAGAGCTATTTTGGGTTCTCCAAAGAACCTATAATGCAGAGTTTTTAAAATAATTTTTTGTATCGGTGTGAAGAACTTTTTAATAATCTGATGAACCTTTTTCCGCTATGTGCAATGAATAGCTTCCATGGATGTTTAATGTTCTAAATGCAGATGCCAATAAATAACCGGTAGCACTTTGTTTTACAGTCCTGTTTCGCATGAACATACTATGTACTCATTGTAGCAATGACACTAACTAGGTACTAACCCTGAACCTACCCCTAAACCTTAACTTAACCCATGTAGTTACCTTATTACTTTTTTGGTAAGAACACTGTAAGTACATTGAAAGTGCACGTACTGTAAAATGAAGTGTTACCAAATAACCTTAATTATTTTTAAGAGTGTGGGTTAAAGCAGCTGAAGAATGAGGGGAAAAGTGGGGAGCGAGAGCCAAGGTGTGTAAATTCTTCATGATCAGTGCTGCTGGAGTGGCTGTTTCCCTGGCAGTGCATGGAAGTGTCAAGAATAGGAATGCAGTTTTGATGCAGAGAGCCTCATGAATAGTGCATGACCGGCGGAGAGCGGAGAGGTCTGTCTGCTTCTCTTATGTAATCCCATCGCTCCCACTGCAGCAGCACAAGCAGTCCGGGATTCCCTCCTGCACCTGCTCACACACAGCAGCCTGGGACTGGGAGAGGTGTATGATCATGAGGGTGGAAAGAAATAAGGTGAAGGAAATTATCGTTCAGATCTACAGATAAAACATACGGATAATATAATTAGGCCTATGTTATGTAACTGCAAATTCACACGCGGGTCATTTTTCATTCTGTAATTTAAAGAATTACATCATCTATTTTCCTCACAGGGCAAAGTCAAAGTGCAAATGATTAGTGTTGGATTATCCGTTCAGAGTGGATTGTGCTTTCTGCCCTGGATTATGTCTATACGTTGAACATCTCTGTGGGAATGTAGTGCTCGATTTGTGATGCAGCATTTGAAAGAGGCTGAGAATTATGTCATCACATCAAGAGCTTCCCTTTCCATGCGTTCATGTCCTTCAGTGAACTCCGAGCTGTGCCTATATGCTAGCGCTATTATCTGAGCACATATACAGCTCTTGCATAACGTCTCCCTCGCATGAGCCTCAGATGTTCCCAATCAGTCTCATTTGCTCAAGCACTCTCTCAGAGATCAAACGACCTTCTCCAGAGGACTCTGAAATCATCAAACCACATGCATGGAGTCACAAAGAGCTTTAGGAAAGACATGTGCTGTGGGCTTCAACATTAGAGGTTATGCAGAATGTCTAATAATGTCATCTCAGGTCATGTTTTACCTTGTCTTAGTTCATCTTCATTTGACTTCAGCCCACTCCAGTAGACGCACTTCCTCTCCATGATCAGTAAGTGTGAGACAGAAGGTTGACATTTTACGAGATGACAGCTGAATGTAATTAAGGGGAATGATGACTTTGATCTGTTCATTTCATTTGAATGGATCTGGAACCATACTCCACATGGACAGATGATACATACATAAGCTTAAAGAGATTAAACTAAAAGAAACTGTACTGATAAAGGAAGATGTTATTAATCCAATTGCTCTCCACGCTGATGAAACTTTTGATAGTACTTGACTGAAAAACATTCAAATAAACATAGCATGATAAGTTGGTACCATATTGGCTATCAGGTGATATTAGTTTTTAATGTATCAGTTGTACTAGATAAATATACACTTATTAGATAAAGTGGTAAAGTAAATACAACATAAAAAACAAACAAATGTAATTTCTACACTGAATAAGTAAGTTAATAAAAGGGCATTAAAAAAGGGCAATTCTATATTAGTACTCAGTTCAAGCTTGTAGAAATTAAAGATAAGTATAAGTGTAAGTATATTTTACTTGGAACTATTCTTCAAGTAAATATCAAAGTTACAAAAAAACTTCTCAACTTTCTAATACTGGTGTTCCCATTATGCAATGGGGCATGAATAACTAATACGTTTTCCAGTTGTATTAACATTGTTTTATCACTGCGTTTGTTACAGTAGGTTTAGTAACTTGATGCCTTGTAATATCTTGAGTTCATTTTCCACTCAAAATCCATTCATATTCAAAAACTATCTATTGAATGTATACCAATTGAAGTCTCTGTGTTCAGTTGGGTACCTCATTACCTGTATATAGATATATATTATACAATATTCAGATAAATAAATCATTTGGCGTCTTGAAAGTATAACATCAAATCTACTGTATTGTTTACTTGAATGATTTTTAAAAACTTAGTTAAGTAGATTTTACTTAATTCCATACATGTGATATTTACTTTTTTCTTTTGCACTTAGAAAGTAAATACTCAAAATTCTAAACAAAATAATGTAGTATCCCTTAAAATACAATTTTTATAGTTAGAAAAGCTCGAAAAGTTCCGTTTTCTCTCCGTTTGCTCTGTTCCCGTTTTGGTTACTCATTCACGCTCTAGTTATTCACTGATTATTCGATTCTGTTCACCTGTGTTCATTTAGTTCCCTTTGTTTGTTCCTTGAGCCCTGAGTTTCCCTAGTTCATTTGTCCATTATTGTTGATGGCATGTGTGTTTGTTTAGTCTATTATTAAAGATGATCTTGATTTTCCCTTCCTTTGTTGTACAAAAAGTACATACCCGTAGGCCTATATACATTGAAAAGACCAATATATTAAAAGTTCTACATTAAACTAACCCTTAGCTTTCTGTACAAACATGGTTTGTCGATACTATCATTTCATGCAGGGTTTCATATGTAAAAAAAGAATCAGAGTCTATTGAGAACTGTGTAAGAAAGACTCTTTTCAGCAAAAGGCTCTGATGCTGATTGAATTATATGATACATTTCTCTCACTTTTTGTTCACAACATTTGTCTATAAGGTGTGAAGTCTCTATACTGAAACTACTCGCTCCCTGAGGGTTCGTCTTCATTATGCTGTCTGTTCAGGGTAAGAGCTTGTCCAGTTGGCTTACAGAAAATTGTCAGTGTTAATGAATTAGAGTGTTCTGGTTAATCAACAAGAAGAAAAGGGCCTCAGAGAGGAAATAATGGGAGTGCATAAAGCAGCAGCACAAGAGATGAAATGTGTCAACGGGCTGCTGTGGAACAGACTCCTCATTACTTCATTTCAGATTACAGAGCTAATAACATACAGAGCACTCGACTGCTGTATATACACATACTGCACCATAGGAGATTCTCACTGTCTCAGGCATTGTTCCTGGTCCTTATGTTTTCTCGGTCACACACTTACATACTCAATAGATTTACAGACATCAGTAAAATACATTTTTACAGTATAAATATTCAATATCAATATTCACTGATATTAAAAATTATGGCTGATATTAAAGTCTGTTTTGTCTAAATACTGTACATTTAAAATAAAACACAAAAATCAATCGTTTTAAATGCTACAGGTGAATGTATGCATCACATTATAATGTACAGAATGAAAAATGTATATTTATTTTAAGATTTGCTAAAGATTACATTTACAGTGTTATAAAATTAGCGTTTTTTAAGATAAACCTTACGTGAGCGTTAGATGACAGCAAAGGTAATACAATGAGCATATGCATCGATCTACACTACCGTTCGAAAGTTTGAGGTCAGAAAGATAAAACAAAAATTATTTCACTTTTATTCAGCAAGGACACATTAAACAAAAATGACAGTAAAGACATTTATAATGTATCAAATAAATGCTGTGCTCATGAACTTTATATTCATCATCCAAAAAATGTATAAAGGTTTCCAAAAAAAAATTTAAACAGCACAACTGTTTTCAACATTGATAATAATGTTTCTAATAATGTTTCTTGAGCAGCAAATCAGTATATTAGAATGAATTCCAAAGGACCTTGTGACACTGAAAACTGGCTGCTGTAAAATTCAGCTTTTTGTTAAATATATAGAAACAGATTTTTTTTATTTTTTTAAATAGCAAGAATATTTCACAATATTACAATTCTTACAGTATTTTTAATCAAATAAATGCAACATTGGTGAGCATAAGACTTCTTTCAAAAACCTTACCAACCCCAAACTTTAAAACAGCAGTGTATTTCTAATATTGACATTATATATACTGTAATACATCAATAAACATCCATATGGTGAACTGTGGAGACCTATAGTTCTATAATGCGAGATGATTTTCCAATATAAACTCTTTTTTCCAACAGTGATCTCCAATGTTCACACTATATTACTCAAGGGAACTCTTGGTCACAAGGCTGTCTATCATACTGATTCATTACATGAAACTGCTCCACGAGGTAGAAGCCATGCAGGAGTCTTGACTCTGCAAGCAATTAAACAGCACATTTTTCCAAGGGCGATTCATCTTTGTCCAGAGGAAGTGGATATAGTTGGCTAGATCACTGGCACAACTACACGCCAGCACCAGCCAGGAAAGCATCAAAAACAACATCCGTTCCCCAGTGCTGCGCTATTTGTCACATTACAACATAGTGCTCTGTTAAGTGCTGTTTTACTTTTGTTCACGCTGGAAACAACACAAAAACGGTCCAACAACTGCACAGTTTGATTCCCAATGTTTTTTGTTCTCTGGTATCAATCTAATTGCTCTGTTGCTTCAGTATTTGATTATGTTGGCACAATATGACTATTTAATACCCCAATTCCAAAAGGGTAAATAGATTAAAATAAGATGTAAGAGGCCATTAAAACAAACTGAATTGGCAAAGAGAAAGATAGGATCCATTGGCCAGTATGCTAAAAGAACAATGATTATACAATTATGCCGATCGAAGTGAACAAATAAAGCACAGACGCATTTTAAAAGTATATCTTAATATAAACATTTTATTCAGTGCATTGTATGTACACAACAAATAAGAAACAACTTGAAGGTACGTGGCAGAGTGCCAGTCAGTACGTACATGTTGTTTGCCAGTTTTATCCTGGTAGTTTTGAACATATGATCCAGGGAGGAGTTAATACACATAGCCTAAATCATGCAGCTCTATTCCTTACCTCTCTGCAGTCTCCCATGCAACAGATACTGTAAAAGAACGAAACCCAGAAGGAAACAGAAGAGAGAACCTCCTCTATCATGTATGACGTTATGTTGCCAGAGGGAAAGAATATATACTGTGCTGCAGCCCACAAAAAGGGTCCTTATTGTACACAACCTGATTTGTACATGCCCTGTACAAGTTTTTTTTTTTGTAATGTTTTTACTTTTACAAATTAGACACACCCTAAAAAATGCAACCAACTGAAGTTCCACAGTATCATTTTTTGTTTGCTCATTTATATAGAAAATTGTCACCACCATAAGTTACTTATACACAAAACGGAGTCCAGGTGGGACCGGTAACGGTGACCAGCATTGACCAAAGAAGAGACGACATGGGCGGGAAAGGCAAAAACACAAGCACACGGACTTAAGGAACCTAGAAAAGAGATGACGGGACGCTAAAGAGACAAAAGGGGTGACATCGAACAGCCATCATTAACCACACATCCATCTCCGCGAATACCGAAACCTCTCACTTAACTCTCCCATCAGAAAAAAACGATTCATCATTCCTGTCATGCGTGTATATATACATATATATGTACCGGTGTGGTCTGGCAGCTCGACGGGAAACTCTCACAGTTCTGTCTTTGGTGCGCTGGATCTCCAGTCGCCGTTTAAACCTCAAAAAACACTGATGTGGGGGAAGAACAAGAGGAAGAGAAAGTAAGACAAGCTCACAGCTAATTCAAACAATTAGCAAGCCAAGGCCTCTTGCTTCTGAGAGGCTCAGCTTCTCTCTTCATGTGAGCAGAACTTAGGCTTTATATTCCCATGCTAGAGAGCAAGCTCTCTGAGCGAGTGCACATGAACGCAGAGCCCCCGTCCCCACACACACGGGGAATGGACGCTTCACTATCGCTTCACACTCAGGAAGCATGGAGGACAAGGGTGGCTTCCTTCCACCGCACCCGTGCAGCTAAACCCTCACTTACTGCCCTGAACTCTTAACAAATGTATTATTTCATCAGGACCTGCAATGCTAATACATGAACCTTGACTGTTGAGAGGGACTAAAACCAAACGTCCCACTGTATGAAACGCTACAATTGTTGTTTCACATGGAAAAGGCATTAACGAGAGTGGTAAAGGAGGGAAAAAAACCAACAACAACGAGCTAAACATAACAAAAACAAGCTAATTATAAAGAAGTCCAATCAAATGTTACTCTAGTTTGCAAAGTGAAGCATGGTTATGTTGTGTTTCATGTTGTCCTGAACCGCTGAGAGCTTTTTTGGAGAGAAGTCTGTGTGAAGTCTCAAGCATTCAGAGGTTTTGGTGAAGGCGTAAGGTAGCGGGCCGGGCCGGGTAAACCGGGCTACGTTGACTCGTTCTGACTCACAGCTTTGCCCCCGTTCAGCACAGCGGAAGCACTCCGGCTCTTAGTGGGTGTCCCGCTGCCAGAACGTGAGAACTCGGTCAGGTCGTGCAGAGAGGGTTCCCTGTACATGGCCACTGAAAAACACAAACAAAGAAAGAGTGTTTGGTTAGTAAAAGCTTCCCACATTTTATGTTAGATGTTGTGCACAAAGAAAAGGATAAATGGGGGGGAAATGTGCTTGTTACTACCGTTCGAAACTTTGGGGTCAGTAAGATAAGTAATAAAGAAATGAATACTTTTATTTAACTGTTTTCAGCATTGCTAATAATAAGAAATGTTTCTTGAGCATCAAAACAGGATATTAGAATTATTTCTAGTAATGATGATGAAAATTCAGCTTTGCCATCACAGGAATAAATTAAATTATAAAATATATTACAACAGAAAACTGTTAGTTATTTTAAATTGTAATAATATTTCACAAATTCGTTGACTCCAAAACTTTCAAAAACATAAAAAAATCTTACCTACCCACATTTTTTGTAGATAGCATTTATATAGCTACTATTTTAGGAAAAAGGTTTGGTAATTGAAGTAGCAAAATATTACGTCAAAATTGTTAAATTGTTAGAAAACCCCACTGAGTTATACACACAGGTCAAAACTGTTGCGGTACAGTAGAGCAGAACAGACTGTGAGAAGTGATTATGGGAGTCAAGCAGAAAAGTGCTTCGGTTCTGAGAACTTTTCAGCAGAAACATATTCTTTAGGGAGCTAATATCTATGTCTATACAGAAAATGCATCGCCCCAACTCCTGCTATTTGACACACGTGTCGAACCCAAGCACTTCAGACAGCACTTTTACATCATAACTCCAAAAATCCACTAGGTAGCCAGTGTGCTAAAATGTGTCTGTCTGATCATCTTAGCTATGGATGTGCAGTACAAGCAGCATCACAAAGACTTCCTTCCTTTAACCTCACACAAAGCTTCTTCTGCCTGCAACAGCCAATCGATACAGCACTTAAGTGGAAAGCTCTAAGAATCAATAGTTGACATATTGGTAGTGCAACCAAGCGTGGAGCTTCTCCCTGGAGGGATGCAGGAGTCTCGAGGCTCACGGCCAGGTCATTATTAGTCCACTCTATAGTTTTCTCTGGGCTTTGTCATATAACATCTCATCATTAAAGTCAAATGTTCTGCAACAATGTGCTTCAAAGTGTGACTGCATCAATTTGACAATACATGGTTGAAGTGTTAAACACTTTTAAATGTATAAAACATGTTTTCTAATTATAATAATCGAACATAAAAATGAGGCCCCAAGCTCAGGGATTATGGATGAATATACGTCAGCCAGCCGTATGGTGTCTGGTTCTTTGGCAATGGAAATGGTCTTACAGGCTGACTTTGTGTGTGTGCACTCTGGCCTGAGACTACAGTACTTTGTGAGCCGAGAACTGGCAGCCGAAGCTCTGTTCACAGCGAGGAGACAGTTCTTTAATTGGTCCCCTGGAAGAATAGCTGGAAAATCCCTCTCTGTCTTCAAATGACATAACTCTCCTCTGCAACAACTAAACTCACAACTGACACAATCATCACTTTTCTACAAAAGATTATTATAACACTTTGCAAAAAGGTTCAATTTGTTATTATTTGTGAATGCATATGGTTAACAATGAACATTTTTTACAGCATTTATTAATCTAGGGCAGTGGTTCTCAAACCTGTCCTGGAGGACCACCAACACTGCACGTTTTCTTTGTCTCCCTAATCAAACACACCTGATTCAACTCATCAGCTCATTAACCCATGTGATAATGCAAATTTTCTCAGAGAATGTATCCTGAATAAGCGTACTTTATATTGTTATTTCACCCTTTAAGCACAAACCACACTAAATGGCTGTGAGATGGCCTCTAAAATCAGCCTTAGTAAACCATCTTCACAGTGAATGTCCTTCAAAACCAATGCATTACTCCTGCTAACACTCACCATTATCCTCTCAACACACTACAAGCCTCTTTAGAAAAAGGAAATGCATTTTCACGAGCTAAGGCTTTCTCTGAGAACAAAAATGTTTCTCAGCTGGTAAGCCTCTTAAAAAGCCATTTTTAATTTCTAATCAAACAAAAGACCTTGTTTTAATTCTTTAAGCAGTGAAAAGCATTATTGATTTCTGTAAGTACTTGAATTGTGTGACATTATCAGACACAGGCCCCTATCATACACCCGGCGCAATGCAGCGCCAGGCAAGTGTTTTTTGCTAGTTTCAGCCCGACACAGTTATCATTTTCATGTCCTGCGCCACGTTGTTTAAATAGCAAATGCATTTGCGGCCATTTGTGCGCCCATGGGCGTGCTGGTCTGAAAACAAGGTGTGTTCAGGCGCATTTGTTGGCGCGTTGCTATTTTGAGGCAATTGAAATAGACTACGCCATTGACCAACCGAAATAAAGTTTGACCTGGTATAAAGTCAATTCCGCAATATTTTTTTTGTTATTTAAAGATCGCGTCAGTAATATGCGCCTATAGGGGGTCCACAACGCACGTACACTTTGTCCCTTAGATGGTCGTCGCTCGCGCCATGGCGGATTCGCTATTTACATGGCGGAATTAGCAAGCGGAAAAACTGAACGCTTCTCTAGTGAGGAAACGGATCTGCTCGCGCATGAGCGCAACTGGCTTTTAAAGGCAATGGGAGATGAGACTCTGATTGGTTTATTGCATGTTATGCCCAAAACACACCCATTAATCATTAAGAGAACCATGCGCTTAGATCGTTAAAATAGGGCCCATTATGTTCAAAAACTCATTTGTGTAGCATGAGCCATTTGAGAAGTTACTGCTTCACATAAAAGCAAAGCGGCTCTTAGTTTAGAGATTCGTCTAATCTTCATTAAGAGAAAAATCCTAATTATGCATCTTTACTAAAAGATGAGCAAGGCATTAAAAGTCCATCTAAAAGCAACAACACTTAATGTTTACCTATGTCTTAATGTTTTAAAATGTAAGCTTTTATTAGTTATCATGTGACACCTCCTTCATACTTTTTTTTACAACAACAACACATTTCCACAGAGTTAGGATTTTTGCTTAGAGAACACTCTCTCTGTGTTTGTTGACAAGGAAGTATGCAAACAGCAGATGAAAGTCACAAGGAACTTTCCCAATCGAACAAAGCTCTGTTGTGTTCTGGTCTGAGATGGCTGCCTTGGCCTGGATGGAAGAGTACAGGTCTGTTTGCTGTCAAAAGCTGCTTTATCATTCCAGAGCCTTTATGCATAGACAACGCTTGAAACGGTCTGATTGTGCTGGCGTCCGCAGCGTTCCTTACAGACTCCACTATTCACACCTCATCACCTCAGCCAAGAGCCTGCGACCAGCGTTTCCCACAGGCGCATAGAGAGAACAAAGTGCCACACTTTACAAGGGTTAAGAGACAGATTGTGTGCTCACAGGTCTGGAGCCCATAGTTTAGAGAATTCAGTCATTTTCCAGTCATTCGTGATTACTGTAAGCTTTTTAAAGAATCATTTTATAGAGACTGCATTGAAAACATTCACACTCAAGACTTTTTTAGCTGATGAAATGTTTTAGAGCTGGATAAGGACGGTAGTTCTCACAAAGGGCAAATTACAGTAAATGAGTCAATAGCAATATATTAAAATGTGCAGAGGTGGTGACTTACCTTTCAAAGGCTTGGGGAGAAAGTGTGCAGCAGGCTTGTTCTTTTTCACATGGTTGCCCTTCATGATCTCTCCTTCCTTGTTCAGGCCCAGGTACCAGCCCCTGCCCGACTGCTGTTGTCTATAGATCATGGAGGAGTATGTCACGTAGTAGTTCTCAAACACTGACTCCTTAAACTTGCACTCTGGTGTGAAGTGTTCCTGGACAGCAAGGGACAGGAGAAAAAAGATGCAAGATGAGGATTGGCCAGAAATTAAAAATACTTTATGTGGCAGAGTGGATTGTAAGAAGTAATATGGTATTATGCACATTCATAGAAAAACACAGCATCTAAAGGTCTCTTCACTCTGAAAACTTACAGCAGAAGTTATTGTAAAATAATTTATAATTTCTGAGCTTAGTATACAAAGACAACTATAGCTAAACCATTTAATAGGCTGATGTCCCTGCAAAGTATATATAAAAAATATATCTATAACCAGTTTTGGGGTGGGTCTATCTGTCTGTCCAACCAAAGGCTGACGAGGTCAATTTAGTTACCTAAAACCACTGAAATAAAATAAAATATATAAAAAAAAACTTACACTTATTTTATTTCAGCAAGTTAGCAAGGAAACATTTCTAAATTTCATTTAGTTTAACATGATGTGCTCAAACGAATAAAACTAAAACTAAAATAAAAATGATTAAAAAACATACATATTTTATAATACAAAAAAAAGAAAAAAACATTACTAAAACTTGAACCAAAACTAAGATAAATAAAAAAAACATTACAAATATAAATAAAAACTATATTATTTTCTCAATGATAATAAAATAACACTGTTGAAAACAATACATATTTTGCAATCGCTCTTGAAGTTAATAATAATAAAAAAAAAAAAACATGATTAAAAAACTTTTGGTCCCTGTGCAATAAACTGTTTTTTTCTCTTTTATCTGGTCTGGTCTTTTCTTTTCTTTTTTCCCCTAATAATCCTCACTCTTCCCTGCTTGGTCTGCTGTACGCTCTCTCCCATTAGCACTTCCAAAAGCAATCTATGTTGTAGTGTTGCATAAACATGCTAATGGAGTTTGAGGATGGATCGCTCTTCAGCTCGGTCTATGGATCGGGCCGTATTGAATGTGTTCGAGTACACCGTGTGCACTTCATTGAGTCATTATAAATGCTCGCCTCCCACTAGGCTTGATCCTGTATTGACTACTTGCTTCGTTAGGATATTGCAAACAGTGTAAGAGGGTGAAAAGATGAGAGACAGTGAATGGAGCAACATCAAATGTTATTCTGCATGTTACCTGGTTAACTAATTGCTTTTCAAGAGGTGTCTAACTCATTCACCAGCCCAAAAGAGCATTTGAATTAAATCAATGCCTAGGCAAAGCCACAATAACACACCCACTGCTCATGGATCCACACTTCCTGCTTATATATACACAGGTGCTGGTCATATAATTAGAATATCATCAAAAAGTTTATTTCAGTAATTCCATTCAAAAAGTGAAATTTGGATATTAGATTCATTCATTACACACAGACTGATATATTTCAAATGTTTATTTCATTTAATTACGATGATTAAAACTGACAACTATGAAAATCCCAAATTCAGTATCTCCGAAAATTAGAATATTACTTAAGACCAATACAAAAAAAGGATTTTTAGAAATGTTGGCCAACTGAAAAGTATGAACATGAAAAGTATGAGCATGTACAGCACTCAATACTTAGTTGGGGCTCCTTTTGCCTGAATTACAGCAGCAATGCGGCGTGGCATGGAGTCGATCAGTCTGTGGCACTGCTCAGGTGTTATGAGAGCCCAGGTTGCTCTGATAGTGCAGGTGCCAAGTCCTGTTGGAAAATGAAATCTGCATCTCCATAAAGTTGGTCAGCAGCAGGAAGCATGAAGTGCTCTTAAACTTCCTGGTAGACGGCTGTGTTGACCTTGGACCTTAGAAAACACAGTGGACCAACACCAGCAGATGACATGGCACCCCAAACCATCACTGACTGTGGAAACTTTACACTGGACTTCAAGCAACGTGGATTCTGTGCCTCTCCTCTCTTCCTCCAGACTCTGGGACCTTGATTTCCAAAGGAAATGCAAAATTTACTTTCATCAGAGAACATAACTTTGGACCACTCAGCAGCAGTCCAGTCCTTTTTGTCTTTAGACGCTTCTGACGCTGTGTCTTGTTCAAGAGTGGCTTGACACAAGGAATTCGACAGCTGAAACCCATGTCTTGCATACGTCTGTGCGTGGTGGTTCTTGAAGCACTGACTCCAGCTGCAGTCCACTCTTTGTGAATCTCCCCCACATTTTTGAATGGGTTTTGTTTCACAATCCTCTCCAGGGTGCAGTTATCCCTATTGCTTGTACACTTTTTTCAACCACATCTTTTCCTTCCCTTCACCTCTCTATTAATGTGCTTGGACACAGAGCTCTGTGAACAGCCAGCCTCTTTAGCAATGACTTTTTGTCAGTGCCACAGACTGATCGACTCCATGCCACGCCGCATTGCTGCAGTAATTCAGGCAAAAGGAGACCCAACTAAGTATTGAGTGCTGTACATGGTCATACTTTTCATTTTCATACTTTTCAGTTAGCCAACATTTCTAAAAATCCTTTTTTTTGTATTGGTCTTAAGTAATATTCTAATTTTCGGAGATACTGAATTTGGGATTTTCATAGTTGTCAGTTTTAATCATCACAATTAAATAATAAACATTTGAAATATATCAGTCTGTGTGTAATGAATGAATATAATATCCAAATTTCACTTTTTGAATGGAATTACTGAAATAAATCAACTTTTTGATGATATTCTAATTATATGACCAGCACCTGTATATACATATACATATATATTCCAGCTAGTCTCAGCTGATTAATGCTGGTGAACTATGCAAAACTTAGCCATGCAAAGCTAAAATGCAGCATATTTCTTAAACATTATGAAGAGGTACTTGTACAATCTTTGACAAAAAATTAATTTTAGACCCATATTGGTAATAATATAGCCTACACATTGGATTTATTATGCTTGACTTTTCAAAATCAAATGTTCATACAATATCCATGTCCTTAAATGCAAGAGTGAAGTAAATTCAAACAGAAAGTCATTAGAAGATGTTAGATTAATATCCACACAAGCCTTTGGGCTGCTGTTGCAGTAACTGAACGGCTCAGTTAAAATGGATTACAGCACCTCAGGGTCTTATGGCTGTAATCTTTACTGTTTGAGTGTGGCAAATGATGTGGAAATATTACAGAGCGAGCTGTAAATCAAATTATGTTTTTCATCAGAGCTAAGGGAAGAAAGAAAAAAAGGTAAATAATCTGTGTCGCTCTGCAAATATCACTATGGTAAAGTGTTCCTTCAGCTCTGAGAGCTTAATGCACTTAAAAGGAAAATTTACAGCAACTTTGAGATTTATACAGGAGACGGCAGATTAAGTAACAGCAAATTGTGTTATTTCATGCTGCTTCCTGCATGAATTACATAAGTGTGTTTATACATGAATATTGTGGCTACAATTTCAATATCTGACAGACATGCATAAGCTAATCAAACATCTCTTCCACCTAATCTGAGTTTGCCACTTAAGAATTTTATCAGCTGCTTTTTTTCTAGCGTACCATATCCGTTCTATTTTTTTAAGTGGGTAGCTCCACCTATAGAGCGAAATCTCATTGGTCGAAAATCTAATGCAGCATAACTATTTAACATGACATATATTCTGTTTGGCTGTGATTGTTTTTAAGCATGATTTGCCAAATTCATGATACAATTGTTAGTTTATAATATGTTGGGGGGGGGGGGGGGGGGTGCGCTTGATAAACAATCGAGTATACAGTACGAATTTAATGAAGGAATTGTGACAGCCCTACTCAAGTCTTCAGATGAAAAGAGTTGTGCTAATATATCTGTGTAAATTGTGATACTTTTTTTTTATCAGGATTCTTTGATTAAGAGTTTATTTGAAAATATAAATATTTTGTTACATTAGAAAAATCTTTAGATCAAGTGTCACTTTTGATCATTTTAATGCATCCTTGCTGAATAAAAGTATTAATTTATTTAAAAAAATCCTATTAACGTCCAATTCTTTAACAATAGTGTATATCCTTCTATTATCTTAGCAAAAACCTGCCCAGGGGTGTTACTAAGATTGGCTACCAAGGCCAAAGAGCAAACTGACTGCCTTAAAGGGAATTAGTAATAAACATATATAGACATCTTTTGTAGCAGCAATGCTGAGAATGTCGCTTCATCATGTGTCCATACTCAACTCTCACACATCACAGCTGAACAGGAGCACTCCAATGTTCGACGTACAGACTTGAGTCGTCCTTCTGCTCCGGGTGACTCACACAGACACTGAGCTCCCACACACACTGACAGGAACATTCCTGATGTCACAGACCAGTTGTGACATCCCACTTCCTCTGGGACAGGCTGTCGGCCCAGCACTGAGCTACATCCCGTAAACACCCAGAAAACAGAAAGTGTTTGGGAAGTGTAGACATTGAAAGGACCACTCTGACGTCAGCCTGATCAGAAAGTTTGATCTGTGATTACGTGTGAGATCCTACGAGCAGGCACACAGGGACGGATCTGTGATCGATACTTCGCCTGTGATAAACATCACCAAAAGACGGTGAGATGCTACTGTACTTCGGTTAGCTAAGAGTACTGAGGGCAAAGACACTGTTGGGTTCACTCAGGGTGAGAACTTAAAGGAAGGCAGAATCTCATCTCAACACTTCTAATCTGTGCTTCCAGTCAGAAGAAATACTCCCTCTCAGACATCCTGTATCTCTTCACTTTAAATATGATTACTGCTATAAAGCTATTGTGTTAATAACAGTTAATGTCTCAGCTGAAGGTCATAATAATTACAACCAAATGGAGCACAAAAGCATTATGTAGAGCGGCTCTCAATAACGACTGGATTGCACCCTACCTTATCAGGAATAATTCATCATACTTATCATAATAACATAAACAAAAACAAAAGAGTGGAGTGTTGAGAGTATGAGGTCAGGAAACAGGGATGATTGTGAGTGCCACATGCTTACCACTGAATCCATAAAGCACAATAACATGATACTTTTAAATGCCACTCTAAATGTCCATCCCAGCAAAAGTTCAGAAAAATAAAGGTCTTAAAATAAACCGTTTCATGAGACAATGTGCTATTTGGCTATGAAATTGAATAGGCAAGGTGCACTTTTGCAAAATTAATTTTAAATGTTCAAGTCGGCAGCTGTAATGCCTTTCAAATGTGAGAGAAAAAATATTGTTACAATTTAATATAATAGTTTTCTATTTGAACATATTATAAAATGTAATTTATTTATGTGTTGGCAAAGCTGAATTTTCAGCATCATTACTCCAGTCTTCTTTGATCCTTCAGAATTCTAATATCATGATTTGGTGCTCAAAAACATTTATTATTATCATCATCAACATTGAAAACAGTTGTGCTGCTTAATAGGTTTGTGGAAACCGCAAGTAAACAAAAAAAATTAATTAAACTCTCTTATTTTCAAAAAAGACTAATGTAACTAGTGTCTAATTTCACATGTGTGTTAACAGTTGCTCTTACTGCATCTTTTTATGCCACTTCAGATCGGTTTCTCCATGTGGAGAAGAAAAAAAAAAAACACTGTTTATAAGTATGTTAATATATGAAAAATTATTTGTGATCGGGTGAAACCAATCTTAAGCTCATATCTGGACTATGGTACACTAATTTGAGACCGCTGCTTTAGAGAGCTGGTCCTCTGACACTGACTCAGAGAATCATTAATCATTTTCATCCGTTAATGCTGAAATTCACTTTCATAGAAATTCTTCTTCCTCCTCTGTGCTTTAAGGTGGCCCTTTTATTCTTTTTTGAATTTTACCTTTCATGCAGTGTGTAAAATAGCTGTTCGTGAAGGTAAAAGGTCCACAACATTTTAAAGATCAAAGTGCACGACAAATAAAGTTAGTCTCCTAAAGGAAAGAATCGATTCTGAACTACCGAAACGAGTTATCAGTAATTCCATTCTTACTTCCGTAACTTACAATCGTAACAATGTAATACATTTACATAAAGTCCACCTATGGTCTTCATCGTCTGCCAGTGAACAAAGTGTACTTTGACTCACCCTCAAACACTGTAGCTGGTTCATGTTGTGTACTGTACATGTTGAGAAGACGCTGTTTTCTGCTCTGCAAAAGCAAATTCTATTTGTAAACACTTACAAAGGATGAGGATGTGAAGAGTCAGTGGATCAAATTACCACAGTGATACAACAGCAGTATAACCTTCTGACGACTGCTTCCCAAATCTGTTAAATATGGGACAGTACCCACTTTATTTGGACCAACTTGCTTCTCAGAATCACAACCTGTAAGTATGATTAATTATTGATGTATATATATTTTCTACCGGGTGTTCAAAATAAATATTTCGTTTTATATTGTGGTTAACTCGCATTATTACTGTCTTACTGAAATATTTCTGCTAGCAGCTGTGGGCCAACTATTGCCTAGAATTGTGTCCATTAATGCAGATTGTCTGTTGTTCTTACTACTTTGAGTAATGATAAAGGATGGCGCAAGATTTGTGTTACTAACTTTAGCATTACCTAAGTCATTCATGTTAGTGCTCGGTTAATGTATGCGCTGTTATGATAAAAACCTGCATGTGCACTGTAATAAATTATAAATATACACATGGGTTTGTTGATGGACATACTCTTGTTAATGCTGATAATGATAGTGAGGAATTACAGTTGCAACATCTCATAATGTACCTCAAACTGAGCAGCATATCACTGAGAAACATCCTGCTGAAGTAGTCCTTGCGATGGAGGTTTGGGTTGAATAACCATTTCTTTTAATGTTTTATCAATGGACTCGCGTTCAAATGGATACATTATGGTAAAACTGACACCATTGTTACTGTCTTTACAGAGTGTACAATTGCTGAGGACTGAGGAAGCTTCCGGAGCTGAAGTTCACTTATGGTAATAGGCATTTCGTTTCCGGTAGGCGCTGTACGCGGTAGACCAATCACAACAGACTGGGCAATCTGGCCAATCAGAGAAGAGCAGGCTCTCAAAAAATCATTGAAAAATGTGGTGATGTACATTTTGAGAAAATGACCTTGGTGATGCATATAAACCTGTTGTAGGAGACCTCCAAAACAAAATTAGGAACCTTTAAAATAGCATAATAGGGGCACTTTAAGATAAATCAATTCTTTCCTATGTTTTTTTTCAGAACTTTGAGACTAGGGCCATTTATCATCGATATAGAGGCAAAATGCATTACAGTATTGATTTAATAAGCAAGACAGAGCCTCTATTTTGCCTGTAAATGTGGTATACTAGGCCCAAACGTGTGTGTCGAGGGTATAAGAATGTGCTACCGTATCCTTTCAAGAAATGGACACAGCAAGAATTGACACCACAGGCTTAGGGAAGTGCCACGATATCATGCACAATACAAATGTACTTGTACCTCCACGCACACAGAGGAAAAGGCCTGTTATATCTCAGAGGCATCACTACACACTGTAACACAGCTTCCAGATGGAGTGTGTTAGAGAGACGCACTGTGCAGAAACGGCAAACACATTTTCTTAATTGTCCATGCCATTTTATCACCAACAGTGATGAAAATTGCAGTAAGCTGTGGCATCATTTAAAAATGCTGGAGAACAGCTATATAACACAGCAGATATTTTTGGACACCCGCTGATGTCTTGTGGAGAACAGAGGCTGTTTTATCGAAATTAACGCACATATACTTGCAAACAAAGAAACAAAGAGAAGTGAGATAATGTGCACTGTGAAGGGACGAGAGATATTATGTCTCATTTAGCTCTTCACTATCCACCATTTTTCATTTTTATTGGCTTTGTGGCTAATACAGGGAATATTCCCTCTATCTGTCACCACATGGGAAAAACACTTTTATTTAGCAATTCACAGAAATTTCTAAAATAAACAAATAAAATGAATGTTTGGTTTCGGCTGAAACAGTTTTGGAGGGCTGAAATTATTACAGTATTGATTATTACAGTATTGATTAACCAGTTAGCAGTTCTTCAGTGATGCTAAACTTTCCTTGTACTGGTTTATCACCTGTGAACAACACCCTGAACAACATACAGACTTCAAATACCCAATTATAATTACCAAAACCTTATTTTGTGTTTCATTTTTTGGTTAAAATTACATTTTGGTGTTTCAGGATTTTCATATAAATTCTGTTGAAACCATGTATTATGTTGTAGTTCAGTACCTCAAGTATCAAAATGTTAATTTTGGTAAGTAATGTGAGCTCCGCCTGTTCCTCAATGCTGCCCCTAACCACACGACCAATCCACCATATAACAGCTAAAATAAAAGAGAACAGATATTGAGGTGTTGTAGCGCTTTGCATTCGAGTTGACTATCTCCAAGTGTAATTATATCAGGAGCTGCAGTCATGCTGTTGCCAGCTCACTGATTCGTATCTAATATCTTTTCCTCTGGCAGGGGAAATCCCGCATTGCCCCTCCCTCCCTTCTCCCGAAGGGTTTCCCCCTCCCTGACAGAGAAGCATGAAGAGATGTTTGTCTGTGTGCTAGAAACAGATAGAGTTTCTACTTGGTCTTCGTATAGGTGCTCTATCTCCTGTCATTCGCTCAGCTCAATGCCTAAATAGACATCCATGAAAAAAGGAAAGTCGTTTCAGAGGAGCACGCTGTTACATCTCACAATTCACTATAATTTAAAGGGAAGATTTTCTATGGTATTTGCAGATTGTTAATATCTAAATAATAATAGATTACTATGAAACAGTTTGTATTAGTCCTTAAAACAAAATGTATTGAATTTGCACCCTAAATGTTTTTTTTTTAAGTTATGGGAGACCAAAATGTACTGTAATGGTAGAAAGTGCCCTGTACGGTCTGAATTCTCCCCTTGCAGAATACAGTTTATGGCCACTACAGAAGGACACCGTGTCTGTGCTTTCTCTGTAGTCTGTGGGCTTTTAATATTGATGTGCCTGTCTCTGCTGTTCCAAATGACCCAACACTAAACTGATTTTCGACTTCAAATGCGGCCGCAGAGCAGCTCACAGGGCAGCCAATGTGCATCAACTGTCATCTGATTAACTGTTCATTTGTAATATGTTGTGATGAAATCATTTATATTTGCAAGGTTGTTTTAAAATTTTATGTGCTCACTGATTAAACAGAAGGTATTATCATTAAACAACTTAGCATTGGATCACGTGGTTCTGTATAATAAATACAAAGAGAAAATGTGCAGAGAACAGGAAATATGTTTAATTGATTTCCTCTCTCCCTCACTCTGTCAAGCTGATGGATGAATATATTTGCACCCAGACATACAGACTCACTCATGCATTAATTCTCTTTCTATTATTTTCAGGCTTCTTATCACAAACACACAGACTGCAAAAACGCACACAATGTTTTTAACGTGTTGCTATGGGGATGCTTCAGTGTTCTAGGTGGTCACTGACCAATCATAAATTCAGATTCATATTGTAATATTTGTGTGCATTTAAACCTGGTTAGAGTGCTCAATATGAGGGAACCTTTGAAAATGATTAAAACTTTACAACAACATGCAGTGGGTCAGCAGAGGTTACACACCATCGCTATGCTTTCAAGTGATAAAAAAAATAATTCATTCATGGACTGCCAAATTAATCTCCAGAAGAAAATCACTGAAAAGTTCACACAAAAAAATGTCACTGTACATCTTTTAGGGGTGTAACAATATACAGTATCGCAATACAAAAATGCAACAATATGTATCATGAATAGTGACAATATGTATCGTGGATAGTTCACCCAAAATAAAAATTATAATCAATTTCAAAATAGAAATCTGTTTTGAAAAAGTTTGGGTTTCTAGCACCAAGTCCAAGCATATTCATTTACACCCACAATGTAATACCAATCTTTCACCATTTTAAATCAACAGTACATTTTATGTTAACTTTTTATCATATGTCTTCTAGTATCGCAATAATATTGTACTGCGAGTTCAGTATCGTGATATGTATTGAATAGTGACATTAGGGTATCGTTACACCCCTAGCATCTTTTCTTCAATCTGATTTAATTCTGTGCTGATGTAAACCACGTCAAACCATTAAAAGATTAGTTTGCAGTATCAGTCAAAATGGTAATGGAAATCTCAGTGTGGCATTTTCATAAAGATTTATGAAGATAAATAAAGTCGATTATGAATATCTATTGCTATGTTTTTATAAATGTGAATTATTAAATATTCTTCCTTCAGTAAACAAATAGTGTGGAAAATATGTATTTTAAATATTCAAATTTAAAATACTTTTTTTACTTATTTAATTTTTTTAAATCTGCTTGACTGCAACTGGGTGAGGCAAATTTCAGAGCGAATGATACATATCAAGATAAAGTATATTAAATTGCCTAAAATATCTAAAAAACTATGGAAATACGTCACCATTCAAAGGTTTGGGGTTGCTACATAAAAAAAAAAAAAAAAATTTTGAAAGAAGCCTCTTATGCTCAAGGCTGCATTTATTTGATTAAAAAATACAGTAATACTTTTACAATTTAATTAACACTTTTCTATTTTTATTTATTTAAAAGAAATGTATTCCTGTGATGGCAAAGCTGAATTGTCAGTTACATGATCCTTCAGAAAACATTCTAATATGCTGATTTAGTGCTCAAAAAATTATTATTAATGTTGAAAACAGTTATGCTGCTTAATATTTTTGTGGAAACTGTAATACAGTTTTTTTTCAGGATTTTTTGATTAATAAAAAAATTAAAAGAACAACAATCATTTGAAACAGAAATCTATTGCAGCATCATAAATGTCTTTACTGTTACCTCCGATAAGTTTTATGCATCCATGCTTAATTCAAGTAATTTCTTTCAAATTATACTGATCCCAAACTTTTGAACGGTAGTGTAGATATAACTAAAGTCAAACTATTAAAACAAAAAACAGATTATGAAAAACTATAGAAAAAGGAGAAGCAGCAGCACAAGAGCAGCTTCAAACCTCTCATACATCACTCACTAAACTCTTCATTGATTGGGGATTTCCCAACATCACTGGTGTGTGATTGGCTGGCTGTGTAGCTCAGGCTGCGTTTGACTCCATAGCAGCAAACACAAAGTCAATGAGGGGCATCAGAGTGCACAGAAGCACCCATACACATTACAAAAACAGAGAGACTTCAGAATTACAGCATACTAAATCATTAAAATACCTTAAAATACTGTTTAGAATGCAGTAATGCCACACACTCAGTATCCACTTATGCCAGATGAAAGCTCTCCACCTCTGTAAGCGCTGGATTACTTCACACAGCTACTGTATACTCAATAAGATCAGCACAGTCTGCTTTCATAAAAAAAAATCCACAAAATTGAAAGGTAGATCCAATATTGGACAATTACAATGGATTTGATTCACAATGGAGAGGACGCAACTGCAGGAAAAGCTTTTAAAATGGAAATGAATACAGGGAGTAAATGAAGATGAATGTTCAAAGACCTATGCAAATTAAAACTCTCCGGGACTAACGGTTACAGCTGGAATAAAATATTAACACCTACAGAACCTTGCTGTGCTGTCACTCAGAGAAACTGTTAAATATAGCCTCCATCCTTCTGCCTTCGACCAGGATGCCACACGGCAAACACAACGTTACTGTTGTGGGGAACAGAGCTTTAATTTAATGAGCACTCCGGCGCATATGTTTTAATTACAGACGCTGAGGCAAACATCATTAAAGTCACTGAGCGGGAACAGAGAACCTCCGTGAGTTAGTGTGCTTGTGTTCGGGATGTGCAGTAGCTCTATGTGTCATGTGTGTGTTTAGATCCCACTGCTTCCCTATATCATCAGGATATGTCACGGCTGCATCACACCAAATGTTATGATCAGATTACATGCTTTTGTCAGACTTCATGCGAGAGTCTCTTGTCTGCTGCCTTGTTTGTCTATCTCCTGCCTGCTGTGAGCGGGTCCAGCACAAAGCTTCCGGGAAACAGCATTACACAGGACAGATTAGATGGCAACAGGTATGCAGTGAGGATGAGCGAGCTGAAAACACTGCTCCTGGACTAGGTAAACAAATTCATATTTTCTAAATTGACTAGTTGGTGGGTTGCTTAAATGACTAGTCAACTAAACGGTCTTAGGAAAGTTTTGCATAATTAGGGGGTTTGAGGATCGCCTGATGTGTTTCTTAAGGGGTGTTTACATAATATACATTTAAAAACAGATAGACAGATGCAGTGGGACAGCAACATCTTTACGCAATTTATAAGGTAAAAGATTGGATTATTTTTAACTTGACATATCCAATAAATCAGTAATACATCAACCAACAACCAATTAGTCAATATTAGTGAGGTTCATGTTTAATTTTTTACATTTGTTACTTTGAATCAAATTAAATAAATTGATCAAAAGTGACAGTAAAGACAATTGCAAAAGATTTATATTTCAAATAAATGTTGTTCTTTTGAAGTTTCTCCTTATAAAAGAATCCTGAAAAATGTATCCTGGAGACAGTTTTCACACAAAAAAATTTACAGTTTTCAATATTAATAATATTAAGAAATATTTCTTGAGCAGCAAATCAGCATATTAAAATGATTTCTGAAGGATCATGTGACCCTCAAGACTGGAGTAATGATGCTGAAAATTCAGCTTTGCCATCTTACATTTTAAATTACATTAAGTAGAAAATTGAAGAAATATTTCACAATATTACTATTTTTTTATTCTGTATTTTTGATCAAATTAATACAGCCTTTACCAGGCAGCATAATTTAAAGTGCTTTTAAACAATCTTCCATCAGTGTCTGTTCTTTATTTTGAATTTGCAGCAGCCATTCCCTCCGGACAGTACATCACTGCTGACGCTCTCCTCTAATAAACAGAACGGGTTGACATTTGAGGAAAAAGGCTTAGCAATATACCATTATCAATATAGTAAAGTTTTGCTAACTAATAAATACAGAGACTTCGTTCAAAAACATAAAAAGCCCTTTTTCATTCAAACAACTTTTGAATGATTGTGTGTGTGTGTGTGTGTGTGTGTGTGTTCCTGGTAATCCCTACATTATGGGGACAAAAGATGGCAATATCCAAAATCCTTGCCCCTGTGAGGACATTTTGGGTCCCCATGAGTTTATAAATCATACTAATTGATGTTTTTTGAAAATGTAAAAATGCAGAAAGTTTTCTGTGATGGGTAGGCTTAGGGCATAGAATATACAGTTTGTACAGTATAAAAATCATTGTTTATGGAAAGTCCCCATAAAACATGGAAACTCAATGTGTGCGTGTTTGTGTGCGTGTGAGTGTGTGTGTAAAATCTAGATAAATCAGTCGGTAAACGGATAAACTTTGTCAATTTGGTAATTTGACTCATTCCTATCCTGGGCCAGGCCAGCTTTCTCAGACAACGTCTGCTTCCTGCGTTCTGATAAATTTCCTCAATGATCCTTTACTGTCCCATCATTCCACTGTTATTCATAATATGGAGGATTTCTGTCAGCCTCGAGATTGAGGTTGAGTGAGAGACTGTGTATATTGCACCCACTCTCTCTTGTCAGACAACACAAGCTCCAGTAATGCCAACCACATAGTGAAATTCTGACATTAGTCTTACAGCAGAAGATTGGCAGGTAGGTTCTTGCATTATTCATGTCTTCATGCAGTCAATTAATGTTGGGGTGCAGGCTGCCTGTTCAGCACATTTTCACGAGTTTCTAAACGTTTTGATATTAGTCATCTTTGTAATTATAATCATGTTACTCAATTCATGCACTTGGAAAACTCATCTGTCAAATTTCAGAGCAAGGTGGAGAAGAACCTCTCCGCAAGGGACCTAATCATCTGGACAAACAACTATGAATCAATAATGGTAATAATTCACAATTATTGCACCAGTCAAAAAACAAATCATCTTGAATGTACTTTTAAACATTTAGAGCAATTACAAAGAGTCCTCCATATCAACATACTGTATTTTGCTAATTACACATGAGTTCACATGTGCTGGAGGATATTATGAAAGCACTGGGTCTCATCCATCTTTTGCTGAAGCTGAATTAAATGATAGGGACTGGTGTACATTCACACAACCCACACACTGCCTTGCCTGCATCACCATAGTAACCAAGACGAATGCCAGAGTGCCGACAATTCGTCTGGTACAGGCAGGCGTGAGGTCAGGACTGTGAGGGAGTGAGAAGGGCAAAAGGGTGGCCCAACCACAGCCAGTAAACAAACATTTCTAAGCTATCTACCCTGTAATCACGCCACTTAGTGTGCGGGGCTGCGCATAATCTAAACTATGAGTGTGGAGCTGAGGTTATGAAAACATCTTGAGATATTTGTCACAGCTGTAACTTAACTCATCATGACTGCATGCCATATGGAGAGAGGGTGTGAGAATAGCGCACAATGGAGGCATCATCTGTTTATATGGATACATCTGTGAAATACTGTGCAGTGTTCTTGAGAGTGACAGTTTTTTCAGCACACTAAGGGGGTTCAGGAGCAAGAACGCATCTTAAAGGCTATGTGACCATTTGATCTTGGGTCACATGGAGGTCTGTTTATCCGGAGTGTCTGATATCAGGATTTGGCAGTAGATGAGTGGTGTGTGTGTGGTAATGGAGAGAGTGTTGATAGAATAGAGCTCAGGTGTTGGTCTGTGATGAAGCAACTTGGTGTGATTTCCTCCTCTTGTTTTAAAGGGTTCATGAACTGAGAAATCAAATTTTCCTTGAGGATTTTGACATATAAGAGGTCATCATATTATAAGAATATCCTGAACGTTTCAGAACTGAAACCTTCCTTGTTAGTCCAAAATCAGCTTTTATTGTTACCAGGCCCAGCGAACGACTCGTCCTGTGCCGACTCGATTGTGCCTCTTTATGACGTAATAAGGTAGTGAAAGACCGCCTCTGCAGAAGAAAACCAACAGGGTCCAACAGAGAGAAGAGCACTGGGTAACTCACTGGACTAAAAATAACATTACCTTCCAAAGGATCCTAATGCTAGGAATGTGGATATTTATTTTCAACAATGTGAATTAGTAGAACTCAGTAGAACATTATTTATTCCTATTTGGTACATTTCACTGGATTCTTTGGTAAATCAATCCGCAAACTCGGCGCAGACTTTGCAGGCTTTCATGATATGGACACGACAGTATTGCCACAACATGTAAGTATCCCTGTTCACTAATGTCTGACCTGTGACCAGTGATTTCTGATGTAATGATTCATGTAGTCAGATGTTCTTTGTCCTGTCAGTAAATCAAACCAGTGACCAACTTCACATTGTTTCTCTTAGTATGGTGTAAATAATATGTCATTTAAACGGATTGAATTATATATAGAAAGTCATCAAAGAATGCTCAGTTTAGAATAGCTGTAGCTGTCAATCAAACCGCGCACGCTAGAGCTGTCAATCAATCAATGACTGAGTTCTGGACTCTCGCCAAATCTCCCGTTAGAATCAGTCCTTCCAGAAAAACGCGGAGTTTTTTTGTGATTGTTGCGGGCAAAATTGTTTCTGTTTGATGCTGCTTATTTTACCTTATTTTGTTTATTAAGTAACGATGTGACGGTAGAACGTGTGACAGACAGTTATATGAGTTCGATTTGTGAGATGTCAATCGCCTCCGTGAGTCTGTCTGGCCTCTGCAATAACTTCAGCTGTGAGCTATCCCGTCGCGTAATTGCGTCACTTCATAACGTTCCCATGGAAACGGGGAAATGGCTGCTCTTGTGTGAAGCAAACGCAACATTTTTCAACTTTCTGCTAAGATATATGTGACTTTTTTGCAACGAAAATGCGAGGATTATGAAATCATGCAAATCCCGCATATTTTGCACGGAAATCGGCAATTTATGCGGCGAAAGTGCGGCGTATTTGAAAAAATGCGGCCCCCGCATGAATATGCGGACTTTGGCTGATTATGCATTGAATTCAGCGATCGCATAATCGCGTTTTTCTGGAGGGACTGTAGAATCAACTAATCTCTTATTTATATATGCACTGTTAGTTATGATGAAAGCATTCGTTAAGTGTGCAGAAATTATGCAATGACGCAATGATATCGCTGCATTCATCGCTCAAAATGTCTGTGATCAGCTACAATGCTCACCAGTCATCACTGCAACCTTTCATGCCACGATCTAAATATAGTGCCATAGATCTGACTGTAATGCTAATTATTACTTTACACGATTAGTTAACCTTGAGAGCTGTCATAGTAAAGCGTGCTAAAAGTTTTCGAGAGAGTTCCACATGTAATACTAGCTATTTCATATGCAAAGCTGTTAGCCAATCACAGCAGTGGGCGTTTACACTGAAGTCTCACAGCAGACACGCCCCTTGACACACATAAACAAACTTCTATATAGGAAGTTGCAGTTACTTACTGATGTATACAGGTAGCCCTCACTGTTCATGGCCAAATAGAGTTTGGTCTGAACTCCCTGGATGGCCACCACTCGCAAGCCCACTGGGATGAGGTTGAACATGGCTGTATAGGAAACAAAAAAAGACACAATTATATTTTCAAACATTTATGCCGAGTACAGCTAATTAATTAGGATATCAGTATCATGTGTTTTATATAGTAACCTATAACTGTTTCTCAACTGATAGGTCGCAAGACCGTTTTAAGTGGGTCGCAGAATTTTTGGCAAATAAACAAAAACAAGAAACGTAATTCTAAATGTTTTACTCAATTCTGAAAGGCATGCGTGAAATGCAGTTTAAGTAAAGAATGCCCGAGGAAAACGTCTTTTGATTCAGTATCTGCAGTCAGATGAGTTGTTGTCAGGCTATATGTCAGTCATTATTCTAATTTCTAACATTATTTACGTTATTCACTTTATAACTGAGATGGTCAGAGTTCATTTGAAGTGTTCACATGCATTGCAAAATTTTTGCATAACTAGAAACTAATAGTGCCACTGACTGAGAGGTGGACATACCACAACAATGAAAGCAGAATGAGTCCGAGAATGCAGATACGCATCATCATCATTCTGGCCACTCATATATGCTTCATCAACACAGCAACAAACTCACCAGAATCAGCAGACCACTAAAGCTGCACAGCTAGAAACACCCTAAAAAAGCTTTAGGAACTTTCTAGAAAACCTTAGAAAAACCCTAGCAACTGGCCAGAACATCTAAGGAACCACCCACAACAACCTATGTTCTTGGAACCACTTATCTGATGGTATCAGTCTATTTGTTTTGTCAGTAGAAAAATTGCTTCAGAGACAAAATAAAAAGTTGTTAGGTACAGAAAAAAAGGATTTCGAACCCGTTTTTTTGTGAATAATGGTTTGTTCTGGTGAAATCTAGTGTTTGAAAGATATTTTTTAAATATTATATTCAACATTAAAACATTTACTTTACATTGTTAACTACAACTATTAACAACCTGTATCATTAACTTAAAAGCTGAAATAACGTAAACTTTTCTCTGAACTGCCGCCTCTTTAACATAGTTCCTCTTTTTCCCTTTCACACACACGCTCTCTCTCACTCGCTGTCTGTCTCGTTTCACACTCTTCCCTCTGTCTCTTTCACACATTCTCTCTCTTTTGTGCAGAGTTAGTGAGCTGCGCGGGGCTCGGGCTTCCGGGTACCACTGGCTGTGCCAACTCTCCTCACACCTTTGTCCCCCCCCCGTCACCACGTAAGCCATAAAGCTGACAATCTCTCCCATCCACACAGCCTCTTTCTGCCAGTGGGAAGAGTGAAGCAGCCAGCCAGCCACCCCTGACACTGGGAGTATCTGAGGAACATAAGCTTGGGAAGAAAACAGCACAAGCTTTTTGAAAGAAAAAAAATGTGTGAGCCATTTCACTGGTTATGTAACCTAGCTTGATTAAAAAAAGTAAAAGGCTGCTTTTTTTAAAGAGAGAGAGAGAGAGAGAGAGAGAGAGAGAGAGTAATTTTCACACATTGTGTGTGTGTGTGTGTGTGTGTGTGTGTGTGTGTGTGTGTGTGTGTGTGTATACAGAAATCAATGCACACTGATCTAGGTTACCAAATTTATACTGCGTTGATATGGCAATCACACAAGATATTAAAGTACAAAATTTCGAGTTAAGAATATACACTTGCGTCATCTAACATCTATCCTTCATCTCTTAAACTTTTAGTTCACTATAAAATGAAAATTTTGCCATGTACTCAGACTCATGCAATTTAAAAGACTGATCAACAAAAAAGCTAATTATTATGTAATTTATTTTTAAAGGGTTTTCTATCAACTACTCACCCTTGTGTCACTGAACCCATAAGACTTTTGTTCAAAACGCAAATAAAGATATTTTTAATGAAACCTGACAGTTTTCTATCCCTCCACTGAAAGTCTATTAGAAAAAGCTATCATATTTCAGAAAACAGGGCTTAGATTAGGACAGGATTAGGCCTTAGTTCAACTAGGGCATTTAAGCAGCTTTTATAAACGTGCCTTAGAAAAAAACAATACTGGTGGGAATCTTGAGACAAAACAATGTTTTAAAATATGTCAGTGCAAGTTGCTTTCAGTTAAAACAGCTCAAACATGCATTTTAGTCTGGGACTAGGCATCTGGGACTAGAATCAAGCGGTTTAATCCAGGTCTTCTGAAGAGATACGATAGCTTTATATTTATAACGATTTAGAGTACATCAGATCAAGTAAAAGGAATCTCAAATGTTCATGCTTGAAGATGAATGAAAGTTGTTTAGAACTAAATAAAGTGATTGATTGATGGCAGAATTTAGATTTTTGGGTGAAGTATCCCTTTAAAGGAAAAATGTCCGCCAAAAAAACAAAAAATATTTCTGTCAATATTTACACTCTCTTATCTAATTTAAAATCTGTCTGAATGAAAAACTTTAACTCAGCCCACATTCCTGCTTCCTCATTCTCCAGAGAGAACATAAACAGTAACCCCTTCTGCCTTTCATCGTAACCATGAAAGCTCTTGATTAATATTTTTTCTTTCCTGCAGAGCTCAATCGATTGCCATGTTGCTATTTTATACAACAGTCCGGAGTGTTCTCTATCCCCTCTAATCCAACATCAAGGTCCTTCCTCTTCTCTCTGAACCCCTCTGACACCAGCCAGGTCCACCTGTAGAGATCAGCCCTTTTCCTGCTCTGTGCTTTACAGACACTGAGTTCATATGAAGAGTTTTTAGATGCTTTAATGAGGTATTGATTATATTAGTACTATAGGAAGATAATACGATTTTAACATCTGTATCTTTTTTATTTGTGGCATACACACATGGGCGCCACACACAACCCCAGGGTTACGGCATACTTCATTTCAGAGGGATCAGCAGAGCTTGGTCGCTGGGGGTTGTGGAGAGAAGACTCAATTACTCACACCTCATAGAGCACCTGAGCACAGAGATTTGGGAAGATCAAAAGGGCACAATAAACTTCTCTGCAAAAACGGCAATATAACAACCATCAGAATTCAAAAAAGCATCTCTCCTATAGCACCAATCACTGAAAACATGGGTGAAAAACCTTCATGTTCACATATAACATTACTGCCTGGTTTCACAGACATGCCTAGTTCCAGACTAAAATGCATGTTTGGGCAGTCTTAACACAAAGCAACTTGCACTGAAATATCTTAAAATAAGATGCACACCAGTAATGTTTATATATTTTTTTCTAAGGCATGTTTAAAAGCTACTTAAAGTCCCTGTAAAGTCAAAATTAAGTATGTGCTCCTAGCAGCTTAATCTGGCTAATCCTGGCTTAATCTAAGCCTTGTTTGTGAAACCAGGCGATAAAGGATTAATTCAAAGTCATACTCATGCACTTTTTTCTTCTTAAGTTATATGATAGCTCAAAATTGAACAGACTGATCAACATTTTTTTTAAAATATTATGATAAATGTTTAAATATTATGTAATAAATTTTTTTTAAAGGATTAGCCCAAAATTCGGTCATTGTTGACTTTCATTCATCTTCGAAACACACATTTTAATAAAACCTGTCCCTCTAATGAAAGGTCGACATTTCATTCGGTAACATTAGGCGGTTTGATTTATGTGCCGTTTAATGTTGATAATCTCGTTATTTTACATATGCATCTGCTCACATACGATATTGTTTGTTTCTGCCTCTTTTCTGCCTGTGTTTTGATCAGGAGATTCAGTACTCTTTCAGAAAATGTGTAATTGCCCCCCTCTACCGTTTAACAGTGAAAAGACGGAAAATTCCGTCAATGGTGGGGAAGTGTTGTCTCACAAATGATGGAAAAGTTCCATCAATGGCGGGGAAAAAGTTGAGTGAATGTAAATAGTTTGGACAGGTGTCAGTATATTATGATACTCATGTGTCGGTATATTGGAACCATAAATTAAGTCTTAAAGTGAAAGCCGCCTTATAAACCTACTGCCATCTGTGTCAGCTGTGATACAAAACATGTTTTATAAATTTTAAATCAATATATTGTTTTATGTGGATGAGTGAGCAGGATGATTTTCTCATCGTTTTAAAGCAAATATTCTAGCCTACGTGATTCAGTTTGTATTGTGAACAAATAATCAGTATGGGTTTTATGGACTTATTTTTAGTGAGTAATTTTTTTTCTTCACAAACCACGCATAAACGTAATTTTCTCAAAACTAACTTTTACCAACATGCTGATCACATATAATTGTAGCAGAGTTTGTGCTGAATAAAGTGTAATCAGACTTTAGCTATGAAAATGTTATAAGTAACAGAAATAAGCACAAATGTCAGTGCATATTAATACCATAGACTGTAAAAAAATATGGACGTCGTGTCCGTGACGTCATCCGTAGGTTTCTGAAGAGCATTTTTGAAGCCAAAAGTGGGCAGAGCCGGCTGTCGTCATCTTGGCGGCGTGCCACCGTGCGTCACTCCCAGATAACAGAAAATGGGAAAGAGGCGGGATGTGGATGGAGCTGAGGTGCCTAGTTGCTGAAACCACGCCCGACTAGCTCGACGTGATTAAGTTAGCTCAGGCAGTACCATCGCAAGGGCAGTGCCAAGTGTGCGACCGCACAGATCCTCGGCGTTAAAGTGACAGCTGAGTTGATGATGTAAAGCCAATAGTTAAAGTTTTTGCCCTTCGAAATAGGGGTGGGGGAAAAAAAATCGATTCTTAGATGCATCGCGATGCAGACGTGGACGATTCTGAATCGATTTCAAATTCAAACGGCACCCAATTCGTTAAAAGCTAACGTATGGAAAATTGGCAATTTCATTGTGACCTATTTTGTATTTTTTTTTATGAGAGCTGCTTTCTGTATTGTTTAGTTTTCACATCAATATGCTGTAAACCGATCTGTTACGTACGTTATACGTAGGTTTACTGTACTGCCCTCCACAGTCACAGTGCAATGCCAGTCATAAAAAGTTACATTTTGATTGTGCTCTCTGCAGATGTTCATTTAATTTTTTGTATAAGGTATAACTCTTTATTATTTAGTTGTGTATAAGAGCGGCTTTGTATGTTACTACTTATTCAATATATACTCATTGCACTTAAAAGGAGGATGGTTGGTTAGAAGTCTATTATTAAATGTTAGAGATTTAGAATATGCTGAAGTTTGTATTAATTTACTACAAGTATGCTGCTAGTACAGGCACACATTTATTTTCCCGTTGGTTCTTTGCAATGTCGGGACATATGCTGGCAAAAGTAACCTACAGTTGACTTTCCAAATCACTTCCATTTGTTTTATTAATAAAATTAATATAGGAAGTATTGAAAGTAAATTCTTTATGGATCATTATAAAAACTTTGCTTTAAAAGTACCAAGTAGTCACACAATAATCACACATCAATAATCGTTTTAGCATCGCAGCCCTCTGAATCGTAACCGAATCGAATCTTGAGGTGCCTAGAGATTCCCACCCCTACTTCGAAATACTATAGTAGTTAAAGACATAGCTAAAAGTGAGACTGTGTGTGTCGTGATGCTATATTATTCTGCTAGTTAGAAATGTTTTATGCAGTAACTTACAATATTGCTTGGAGCGTGTGCGTGTGACAGTGATTCATGGCCATACAGTACATGTCGGTCAGCGCGGCATCGCACATCAAGTTCGTAGAAAGCTATATTCAGTCCATTTCAAATTCAGATTTTGGCCACCTCTCAAATGGGTCAAACCAAACATATTACCTAAGAAGTTTAAGTAAATACGCTAGAAATTCAAGGATTTGCATTTATTGCATGAACGGAGAGAGCACTGACACCTGCAGGATTTCACTATGCGCACATGGATATTTTTTTTTACACTAAAAAGCTAAATAAGCATATATAGTCTATCTGTTCCGTGAGAGCAACGGTACCGCAGAAAGAGTGTAGCCTCTATATCTATACACATTTTTAAATCTGAAAACTCCAAAAAGCAACGAAATTGTCAGACATCCATTAGTGCATGTTCACAGAGGAATCCAACTGAAAAACAACGCCGGCGGTTCTCTCGATACTCAACGACGGAATCCAATGACGTGGACGAAGGTATAATGCGTGTATTAAATTGCGGCAATCCACCTGTCACTCAAGTGGCCACGCCTTATTATGTAGTATTATGCAGATCTTTAAGGCTTAATATAATTTAAACAGATTTTAAAAATTCACCCCCCTCACAGTTTTCATGAAGGACAAAATTAGCTATATAGACCAAAACCAATTTTTATACCAGGCTGTAAACATATTTTTTTCTGCTGTAAATTTGAGCTTTTTAACATGGGGATATATGGAATTGACTCCCTTTTGGAGCCTGTCTCTAGCGGCCAGTCGATGAATAGCAGTTCAAGTCACTTCCGTGTTGGCTTCAAGAGAGAGACGGGAAGGTTTCCGCTCGGTTAAAACACCTCCAGGGCCCAGAAAACACCTTAGATCCAAGAGGGTTAATGCCAGAGAATAAGTGAGATTTGTCCTTTGCGTATCAAGCAAGTATGGTTGAGCTGCCATGGTTGATTTCTCAAGTTCCATTAAAAATATCTTTATTTTTGAAGATGAACAAAGTCATACAGGATAGAACAACATGATAGTGAGTGAACGATGAGAGAATTTTCAATTTTGTGTGAACCTTTTGAATTTTATTACAAAAGGATCTTGGATGTGTTAATTTTGGTGGTTTATCTGGATGCCTGGATAAACCTCTATACAGTAAATCCAAGTAAAGTTTTATTGCTTGTTTAGAGAAGCATTTTGGCATTTCATTCAGATGTTAGTATTTCCGTTTATTATATTTAGAGATAAATCAGACTGATTAGAATATGACTGAGACTGACTGAAAAACACATCAGCCCACTCTATAGAAGGAAGACGAGTTAGTAGAGATAAAAACTAATGTTGACGGAGAGAAAGGACTCCTGCCACGGCACATTGATTAGGAATTGAATTAAGCTCTAAAACTCTGCACAAGGAGACATAATCCAATAGAGCAGCCATACCTGACATTTACTGCCAAGAATGAGCTTTTGTCTTGTTCCTCCAAAGAGCTCATCACAGTCAGACTTGAGAAATGGAAAGGCTGATTTTCAATAAGATCTTTATCTTTAAATGTCCACTTTCCAACCCCCGGACTAGCTCAATTTCATCTAATAAAATCAAATATGATCCACCGTTAGCAAATGGGAATGGGAGCTTCTCATTCTCGCTGTCATTTCTCACACAGTTTAAACATTTTTTTTTTATTATTTTATTTGTTTGTTTAACATTTTTGAAAGTTAAAGGATTTATAGCAGACTGGCATGACTTCAGGGCAAAAATAATTAGTATTTGGCTGAGATCTGCTGTAATCACACTTAAAACCTGGCACTTATGTGATATTTAAGTGATTTAAGTGAAGCAATGACATAACTTGGCACTGCTCTGAAGTGCAAAGAACAACAGTCAAAGAGATATGATAAGAGGCATTCATCAAGAGAGTAAAGACAGCATTGGAGCAGACCCTCATCCCTATAACACACACACACACACACCAAGAGAAGAGCCAAGAGGACTGCACTGCGTCGCTATGGAGACAAGGGCACCAAGCTCCTAACAATTCTATTTTTGTAGCGTGAGAGATAGAAGCTCCCTGTTTTCCCACTTCTCCTCTCCAGCAACAGCTTTTCATTCTCTCCACAAAATAAGGGAGTGTGGTGGGAAAAGCAGGTCAGCTTCTATTATCTAATCTCACCCCTATACAACTCATTTTACCTTACAGTCAATCACACAGGGGAAGAATACAGACAAGAAAATAAATGAGCATGCAATGAAAGAGGAGTGGCCAATTGCACCAGTGTCGCAGATTCAACTCAAGGGTGAATAAAACATGTATACTTGAGTCAAACAACCACTATTTAAATTCAAGTAGGGGGTGTTATTTCAATTAGTATGGCTCTTCATGTTAAATATTGTTTATGTGCACTAGATACAAATTTGTGTTCATCTAGATGAGCTTGATGGATGAGAGGATTTGGAGCCTTGAGTGATCACAGTTCCAAATGACTCCGATCACCACAAACTCATTTGCTCGACATGAGCATCATCTTCACCCAGTGACTAATTGAATAGAGTCAAGCTAATTTACAGGCCCCAGAATGCCACAGACACATAGCGTCAGTGAGATATAGCACATATTAAATTAGAGCCCTGCAAACCACCCAGCCAGCTCCTATACGCAGTCTAGCTCAAACACTGCCTGGGTAACGCCGCACTTGCCTACGGACTAAATAATTCACACTTGCAGGTGCCCAGTAAGATGACTTCAAATGGCACAAAATAATTTGTGGATGAAAGGGGAGAAAAAGTTGTTTCTCAGGCATTATGGACATCTGCCTAAAATGTTTCTCTTGTACTTGGGCTTTCCAGCTACATTAACTGTGCTCTCAGAATAATTGTTTTCTGAAGAATGGTAGTTTTATGCGACTGCTCCTGCTGAATTTTCCATTTCATGATAATACAGAACCGAGTCTCTTGACTCTTCTGACCAATACAGGAACTGAAAAGGTATTAAAAAGTGAAAAACAAAGCTGAAGCTGTCTATAAGAGTACTGTAGGAATAAGGCAGAAATAAAGTCTGATGGAAGAGTTTACAGGAATAAATAACAACAGCAGCTGTCACTGAAATACAATACCAGTAGACACACAGTGGCCCAATGAAAAAAAAATTGGACACTTAAGACACACTTCGAAATGTCTGGATGTCATTGCATTAGATGCAATATATCAAACCAAGTGGCATCTGCAAATAAATGATGCAAGACCAGAACCAATTTCACTTTCATGAGCCATTTCTGTAATTACTTTTAACCAACTGGTCTAACTAGGAAATATGAAGTCAGTGTACTAGCTGAGTAACTATGGACAAATGCTTTTTTATGATTTATTCAAAACAGTATACTGTATATATATATTTTTTGCTGTATCAATTGAAGCCCAAAAAAACATTTGCTTGAAAAGTCTCTATACTTCTTTTAAAATGAAATGCCAGTTGGTTTGACGTTTTATTATGTAACGCAAAAACATTCATAAATCAAAGTGTCCAAATACTTTTTTGGGGGCCACTGTATCAACCTATTAATCTAGTACTTCCTTGTTTCCAACACTGAACCTCAAGCTGTGCCTGGATAGGTGAAAATTTGAAAATATATTCTGACAAGATGCCAGCTGACTTACTGAAACCACTGTCCTCCTCTTTAGTGCCGTCAATGGTTCCATCTGCTTGGAGTTGCAAATGAAAGCCCTGTCGACTGTACAGCTTCGTTACGATCCCCTTCAGCTGGGGCTCTGCAAAGAGACAGAAGGTAGAGATGGAGAGAGAGAGAGAGAGAGAGAGAGAGAGAGAGAGAGAGAGAGAGAGAGAGAGAGAGAGAACGAGAAAGAAGACAGGGTTAAACAGGCATTGCCACAGTGACAGTTTTAGGGGCTTCAAAGCTTCTGGCTAGGCTAGAGCATTCCCAGTCTAAAGATTTGAGCCTGCATGCATTACAAACAACAGTCCACAATGACAACAGCAACAAAAAAGAAAAATCTCTACATGTGGGAATAGTCACCAGAGTCACCACACAGAAAATTGGTGAGAGCTGCAATTTGTAAAGAAACTACAGTCTGCTGGCCATGATAAGAATTCATGTGAATATGTAGATTGCGCAGAGCAATATAATTTTAAATGGATCTGATCTGCATCACTAGAACTAATAAACACATATATAGGACACAGATCTCCTGCGCAAAATACCAGAATGCAATTGCATTAGCAGATATGTAGTTAATCAGGCTTAGTAAGTTGGTGGATCATGCTCTTAACACTGATTAACTTTCATTTATCATAGGAGATTAAAACATGTGTGGATATTAGGTTACATCTGATAATAACAACTATAACACATACCCTACATTTCAGTCAAGAAAACACAAAGAGAATCAGAATATTCCAAATAAGCCAAAGATACCAATTCAGAATAAACCAAATTAAACTACCAAACAGATGCTATAATATGGTACAGTACAATACGAATGGCTCAATAAAGATTTGCAGAGGTATCACTCCTCAACATATCAAAAGTCACTTGTATATGAAAACATGTTTAAGTTCACATAAAGAAGCACATGTGAGTATTAGTCCATGTGTATCTGTGAACACGATTGTTAAGCATGAGACTGTTTAATGAAGACCAAATCACTGCTGTAAACAGCTGCTACTCTACACACACAAACTTCCACACTTCTGCTAAGGTGTCACATAAGGGTTATGTAAGATGCTGTCTGGGGAGGGAAGCAAGGTAATTGAGACTACGACAAGCTTGTAAGTAAACAGTTGTGCTGAATGTGTGTTTTAGATAGATAGATAGATAGATAGATAGATAGATAGATAGATAGATAGATAGATAGATAGATAGAAGATCTTCATAATTTCAATTAATGAAAATGAAATGTTACTAAATAGATATAATAGATTCAACTGATAAGGTAACTTTTAGTAAAGGAATTGTAGTTAATAAAGCATCAAAATCATTCAGAAGCCTGAACGATTCATAAAAGCAGATTTTGCTGCAGAATATATCTATATGGCCCACTGTGTGAGATTGAATCACCAAGGACTTGTTAGCTGCTGTCCATGGCAGGCAATAACCTGCTTAGTTTGCTTTCTATTGTCCCTCTGTCTCTGAAGGCATTAAACACACTAGAGATCTGACACTGAATCAGCATCAACATAATTGCAATACAATATCTGCAGATTAGAAGTTCTGTAAGGTCATATAATGGAGTTTGAATGAGCTCTCACAATGAAGTGTGACAGCACATGCTAGCTAAAATTTTAAACTTGCAGTCTGACTTAAGCATAGCAAGCACTTCGTTTTAAAATCCAATGTTTTGAAAAGTACAGACACAAATGCATTGATAATGATGGCGATTCTGGTACAAATGGCCGTATTAAGATAGGACATAAACAAAGGTAACATCAGACCTGGTCGTCGTCGTCTGCGCTTTTTGGAGCCGAACAACTTGACCCTGGAGAAAACACTGAGTCGACTGGGTTTCTCGCATGTTCCTTTGGTTTTGTTCGGACTGCTCACGCAGCGGCAGGCGTTGGATTTCTCACGCTCCCTTGCCTGCCTCTTCTGCCGAATAAGGGAGCTGGCGATCGCCGCAGCCATGGCCAGTTTGACGGTGCGACACCCAAACTTTCAGAGGACACTATCCGTTTCCCCACTTACTCCACAACACGATTTCTTAAAGGGAATCTTTAACTTAACAGCTCACATCCAAGTCTTCATACGCCAGAGACCACCATTGTGACAGATCGGCAGAAAAGAGTTAACTAAAACGACTTTAACACAAAACACAATTATGCAGGTGACGGCGCATCTCTTCAACGCTCATTGTTTTCTTCGGGGATAAAGTCCTTAGACGGCTCTACATTCAGTTGCCTGAGGTCTTACCGCATCTGTCTCTTGATAATGTCACTACCTTGTCATTTCGACAAATAACGGAGATGTTTCTCCAGACGCCGAACACGTTTCGCAGCATCCCACGACGAAGCACTCAGTCACAGCACACAGAACAGAGCCATGTGAGAGAAACACCTGTTCGCGAGCGCGATTCAGCGCTCTTATGTGCGCGCGCTTTGCGTGTGTGGGTGTGTGAGCGAGAGTTTGTTTTCAGTTATCATCTGAATCCGTGTGTAATGTAGACCCAGACAGCTACAACGAGACGAGAGCGACAAGTTTCAAGCAAGTCTTAATATTGCACCTGAATCATGGCAAATGCAGGAAAAGAAACCACTCAATGGGAGGTCTAAAACAGTTGTTCAGTTTATTTGTGGTATGTGACGGCAAGTGATTGTCCGACTCATTTGTGCGAATCGGTTCTTTCGGACAGTTCATTTCCAAGAATAATTTACAGTGATTCAGCAATTCCTTTACGACATGGCGTAGTTACGGTTATTTTAACTAATTCTTTTTAAGTTGTATTAATATGGGTCTTTATTGTAATTCGTCTTTTCCTGTAATAAATAGTTTGTTTATTATTATTATTATTTTATTTTAGTGAAATGCAAATATATCCAGGTTTATTAGTAGGCCTAGGCTTTAATTTGTAGCCTGTTGTGCTATTAAAGTAGAATAAGTCTAACTCAAAAATGCAATTAATATCAGCTAATTCATAATCAGTTCTTTGGTCATTGTAAATTATATTATTTGATTAAATGGCTGATTAAATGCATATATTAATATATTTGTATTGTATACTCGTAAGCTACTAAAATCGTTATAATTAGACTCTGACTACCTGTCCGAGAAACGGTCTTGGTTCATTGGGTCAGTGTTGACTGATTAAAAATCGTTACAATTTATCAGACTAGGACGAATCGGACATTGTTCGTGACTTTTACTATGGTTCGTGAACGTTCACCACCACAGAGCTAATGCCTGCTACAGACTGTGTGATTTCGGCAATCCTATAAGATCATTAGTCTACAAATCACTGACATGAATTTAATAAACTTGGGTACGACGACATGTATATGTAGTAGACTGTAGGCTGGCTACTGATGAATCCTAGGCTACGACGCAACTTACAGCGTGCGCTAGTGGTAAACTAATAGAGCAAAACCAATCGCACTCTGGCAATTGTGGTTTTTAATGTGCGCTGAAAAAAAAAGAGTAGGCCCTAAGCGAAAGAGGAGAATATGGACGCGGCCATGGCTAGGGAAATTGACAGGCCAATTTAATGGAACTTGAGGTAAGTAGGCTAGTTTAAGCGCCATGTCGCGTTGATCATACCATTTCATGTTGTATTTTGATTGGCTAGTCAGTAGATGTAGGTCGTAAAGCAGCAAACACAGTGAGACGATCATGCAAAATTTCTGACACTGTCAGAAAATTATGGCAGGCTGTCTTTGGTAGCAAGACCGTCTTTGAACCTCTCTCACTGTACGACACAGAACCACAGCTTAGAAGCCACGACCACAGAAATCGCCACGATTGGTCGGTCATCTTTCGTCTGGGACAGCCCAAATGTGTATACCGGGTATAATTTGGGCAGTGGGTGGAGACTGATGTGGAACAGCAAAACAATATTTTTATGTTGTAGTGAACTAGCCTACGTAAAATTAGGTTAGTCTTGAATATTTGGGTGTTACTCAGTGTGAACAGCAAGCTAATATTTAACCGGGAGCCGGATCTATCAGGCTGTCTCTCCCGTTAGACTCGCAGGGAGACGGTGACGCACACGAATGTGACAGCTGCAAGTGAACTGGAGATCTTAAAGCTTTATAAAGTGATAAGTCAGTTAGTCGAACATAGTATGCTAGTCATGTGTTATGTGTCTTTCCCAAAACATTAAGGATTGCGTGGAAACAACAGAGTTGCGATGTCCTGATTGGAGCAGTGTTGGTTGCCATGGCAGTGAGTTTCCTGGATGCGTGGCAAAAGCAAATTCTGTCTTCTGGCCCACTCATAATAACATGCATAGGCCTATAATATTTGCACAGCACAATATTTTAAATAATGAATACAATTGTTGTTTTTGTTTACATTGGTATGATGGAGGTATGATGGATATTAAAAAATCGTTTTAGCTATTCTTGTTTAAATATTGTAGGCCTATACCTTATTACTGAAAGATAATATTTAGAAAATAACATACTTGTTGAATTAAATCCACAAACAATGTATTGCCATTGCACTAATCAGTGGGACTGGGAGCCAATCAATATCTTCAAAAACCGCAAAGTCTAAGAACACTCACGTTAAATGAGCCATTGAAGGATGGCCAAACACCCTCAGCAACTAGACTACTATAGAGCTCAACCCTCCTGCCCCGCTCATTCAGCAGCGGGATATTATATCTTAATCAACAGCGCCATCTACTGTACAATCAGGACATTATGAAACGCAATAAACTAGACTAGACGTTTGGACCGAAGACAGATCGGCTTACGAATGTAACGAATGAATAATAATAAGACTAATAGTATAGAATTATATTCCTTAAGTATTGCAAAGTTATTCTGAAATTAAAAAGCAGGAAAAATATTTCTGTCCTTCTCATGTCAATAACAGACATTCTTAGTTTAGCTAAATAAGCGTGGATTCTGAGGTCCACAAATGTGATTCAGTCCACATAGAAGAAGGGATTTTAGTATTAAACTAGGGTAAAATATATATTTTGAAATGCTCTTTTAATTAAAACCCTGTCCCTAAATCTTTACAAACACATGCTACAAAGCTTAAATAAAACAAAACAAGACTAAGATAAAAAGAAGACTGAAAGAATGAAGAGTGAATGAACAAGAATTCAAGAAAGAAAGAAGACTCTATCTGCAGTTCAGCACTTCGGACAGCGCCAACAAGCTGAGATCCCACAGAAAACTTCTAGACAGAAGTAGAACGTAAAACCAGACAAATCCACTGAAAGCAATACACAGTGAATTCAGCAGGTGAGTCTCAATACTCAGTACACAACTCGAAATATTCCTTAAAACCAAAGAGCAGAAAAAGTGAAGATAATTCTTACCTGATGTCGATTTTCTTAGAGGAAATGTCATATTTCGCAGTTAAATGGTGGAAAGAATAAAGCAGGAAGACAGTGATGATTCACTGCAAGCAGGAGGATGTTTTCAAAGTTTTTACCATACTAAAAAGAAATCCTAATGGAACAGACGAGAGGCTATCAAGGCGGGGCCAGCTGTATTCAGAAATCATTAATGGACATTAGTGACTAGCCATTACGACTTCTAAAGCGGTCATTAAAGATTCATTGGGAAGCGCTGTTGATCCGGCAAACACAGGGCGTGTGTTCACTAAACTGCAGTACTCTGGGTCAAAATTGCAGGGAGAAAATCGAACATTGTACTTCCTACTAGAGCAGAGCTTTCGTTCCTCTCACGTTACAAAGAAACGGCTGTAAAGTGATCCTTTAATGCGTCGTGTAAACCAGTTATACCAGACCTTCCATTCTCCACTCAGAAGCATCAAACATTAGCTGTGCTTTTCGCTTCTGTTGTTCTGAACACGCCAGGCAGATTTAACAATGATCTAAGCATCCAGATAAAAGAGATTAAGCACAATTCTTTTAATAAAAACAACTGTAAAAGCTGACGGTAGTCCAGTAAAACTTCCATGATCTTGACAAAACGATTTGAAATGCCAAAATAGCAGGAGGAATTTCAATATATAGCAGTCTGAAGTTTTAAATCATGAGCATGAGAACATTAACGTGGTCAAACTTATAGTTTGACATATCAAACGTGAATCAGCCCCTGAATGTTAAAAAACAGTGCAAATATAACCGTCAGAATGCATATGTTCATGACTGCAGTGGGATATGTTAAACGAGGCAGATCTCAAGTGATTCTCTAACACATCATTGGACGTGAAGCCAGTAAACAATCAATTGTGACATCCAATCACACTTAAATTTAAAGTGTATTAATGAAGGCAACATTGTCTGTTATGCAAAGGCTTAATACAAAAGTAGGTTATAATACATTGTAAAACTTAACAAGAGGTCCAATGTCCAGATGTACAAAAGATCTTCAAACTGGTTGGAGAGAGGATCTACAGCATCAAACACAAAACAGTCAACACACCAAATAACACTCACTGTCCATCAGACAAATTCACTTTTTATTGTATTTACTGTCACACACCATCATGGTTAATAGTGAATATTCCTTGCTTATACTGGAGGGTAAGTATAGTGTGTTTAATCTTGCACTGTGTATCCCCTCCATAACTTTTTATGGAGCCTATAACCATATTTAGTCCTACATATTTATTAAAAGTGACATTTAGAGAAGGAAATATCCATGAATCACTGCCTCAAAAGTGTTTATCTGTGGTTTGTCCACTAGATGGCGCAAGCGAAGCATATTTATGAAAACAAAAGCAGATATTTTGAAGAAAATAATCAAACAGTTGATGGTATTGACATTTTTTTCCCTACTATGGAAGTCAATGGCTGCCATCAACTGTTTGGTTACCAACATTCTTTAAAATATCTTATTTTGTGTTTAACAGAAGAAAGAAACTCATACAGGTTTAAAACAACATAAGTGTGAGTAAATGATGACAGAATTATTATTTTTGGGTGAACTATCCTTTTAACCAAAGCCAACTCTGTTTGTCTGATACATTATTATGCAATAGTTAATATTTACTACTGATAATTAGGCTATTAATATAATCTATTTGGGCTAACTTGAAATTGGCAAACTTTAATTTTATAAGGTAAACAAGTAAAAAAAAAAACTTTTTCACATTTTTTGCATTTTGAAACCTTTCAAGAAAGACCACCATTGACCTTTCTACATACATTGTGAGATCACTAATAAAATACATTGATGTAGAGAAAGAAATGCAAGATAGCCTGTATAAAATAAAAATGTATGATAGCGCGCACACACACACACACGTTGGGTTTTCATGTTTTATAGGGATTTTCCATAGACGTAATGGTTTTTATACTGAACAAACTGTATATTCTATCCCCATACTAACCCTACCTCTAAACCTACCCATCACATCACACACACACACACACACACACACACACACACACACACACACACAAAGAGAAAGAAAGAGAGATAAAGTGTAGACAAAAGGCACAGTGGAGGTGATTGCTGATCAGGCGGTGTAAACGGCTTGATGATTATTATTATGGATTATAGGAGCTCTGCTGAAACTGAAAGACACTGCTGTACATTTAGTATGGCTGCTGTCCTCTATTCGAGAGACCATGAATAACCACATTATACTCTGAGCATTAGCTGCATTTACCAGATCTATGATGCTTTTACAACATCATCAGGTACTTCCAAATGAAAGATCCTCCCTCCACTAAAGGTGTTATAAAGAAGTGCATCTCCAAACCATGTGTGTTCAGTATTTGTTCTGCATGTTTAAACAGCAGAAACATTTCATGCAAAGGCACATCAGAGGGTTCATGAAAACCGAAATAGGTTCATGACACATTGCTGCAGAAAATGCCTTGGAGATGAGGAAACGACTACAATACAGCACCTGTTTTATTACATTTGCTGTGCTATGACCAAGTCAAGACACACTCTCACACAAGTGATAATTGTGCCAGTTTGCAGTGTGCTTCCTGCTGACGTACACGGGCACACAGATGGCCATACTGATACTTTCTCTCTTCGCCTGGGAACACTCAGATATCAGAAACATACAGCCAGAAAGAATGACATCATCTCTCAGAGATGAAGACGTCATGGCTGTAAGCGCCATCAACGGCCACTAGATGGAGCTGTTGTTAATGGACTTTGAGATGCATAGCCAGATAGGGAGAGCAAAGAGCCTTTTGACCTTCGCATTCATATCTTCTTTTCAAGAAGTAACCTTTCATGTATAATAAATAAGTATTTAGAATGCATATATGGTAACACTTTAGTTTAGGGTCCAATTCTCACTATTAACTAGTTGCTTATTAGCATGAGTATTACTAGGATATTGGCTGTTTATTAGTACTAATAAAGCACACATTAATGCCTTATTCTGCATGAGCACATTTTACATCCATTAATCCTACTCAATACCTAGACTTAACAGTTAAGCAGTAATTAGGGGTTTATTTAAGCAAAACTCATAGTTAATAGTTAGTTAATAGTAAGAATTGGACCCTAATCAAAAGTGTGGCCATATATATTTAAAACATGCATTTTGGGGTGTCAGTAGCTATGTTTCCATCTACTGAACCTATTTTTATGTTAATTTTGGGATATTGCAAAAAGAAATAATAATAATAATGCTGTATGGACACAGCAAGAAATTCTACAAATGAGCATAAAACCACACGCTCAATTGAGGCGGATTATATTTTTTATCTACTAAGAAGCGTGCATGAAGTATGATGGAAACACTTTTACCAAATAAATCTCTCAACAAAAAAACTCAGGTGATTTTGCCTCAACAGAGGATGTGATTGGATATCTGATCTAAGCAGTGGACCAATCGCATTGCAAAGCATCTCAAATGTTGGTTTGATCATTCTGAAAATCCTGAGCTAAAGTCAGTCATCAAAATGAATTGCTTTAATTCCCTCCGAGAAATGTCTCACACAATCGCATTCACAAACACCAGGTACCCGAATGCGTGATAACATGCATTTTTTGTTTTGTTTATTGCGTTTCATCAGCATGCATGCTCTGCAGGCGCAAGTAATTTATGATGTATGAAAAAACAGCCACAGTGGTTTCTCAGATTGCAGGAATTTCCATTTTAATCACAGATATTTTGTGCCAATTTCCCAGGAAGTGACAATTTTATTCTCTTGAACACAAGGGATGGTAACAGTTCTTTATTCACAAATGCGTATTCCAATTACCTTTAAACAACAAGTGAAACCAACAGAGATTAAGCTGAAATCGGTGGAGGGGAAAAGCAGTAAAGGTGAAGTATGTGTTGTCCTAATGTGGCCCACGAGCCCATGAAAGTTCACAGCATCTCACTGCTGCTAAAAACAGGAGGGCCTTCTGCTGAGCGCTGGCCACTAGCAACATGGCCATGGCAGGCGTTGTCATGGAGACAGTGTGTGTGTGAGCATAGTAGATGGGGGAAGGGGAGTATCATCCTCAACCCTCTAGTTTACTACACCCTGCTCCCCCTTTTTTTCTCTCGCTCTCTCGCACTCTCCATGATAGCAAAATGGGATTATCAAACCTGTCCACAACCATGTTACCGGTCACATGCGGTCTGCTTTGAGCCGCTGATGTAATAAGTGTTAGATGCTGAGAAATAAAATAAAATGTAATGTAATTGGAAGAAAGGAAAGGGAGTGATTGAAAAAATAATAATGGTGTCCAACAGAATGAGAGGGATGGGACATATTTGTCATCATCAAAGGGTTATAATAAGGAAAAGATGCAGAGATGGTGAGTGAAAGAAAAGGAGAAAGAGCAGAAAAAGTAAAAATAAAATGAGGATGTAATAAAAAAAAACGTTTTAGCAACATGAGGGCAGGTAGATGGCAAATTTTGCTACTTTATTTATTTGTTTGTTTATTCACGCTACTGTTAAAGGGACATTGTGTAGGAATTTCTCCCATCTAGCGGTAAAATTGTATTTTGCATTCAAACGAATTGTGTTCTCCAGCGCCTCGCTTTTTCAAATGCGTGTTGCAACTACGGTAGCTGTTATGTACCAAAAAGCTTTGACAGGATGTCTTCTAATAGCACTTCGTCGAGTTTTCCTTCGGGTGAACAGGTTTGTTATTTCAAACAAACTGCAACTTGACACAACGAACAAACGAATGTTACAGTATGAATAATAACAGTGCAATGCAGCCTTTTAAACTTGCCGGGTCAGTGACAAGCGCCTCTCGCTGCTCTGCTCTGCGTTGTGGAAACGCGTTGGCCTAGTACTTTTTGACCCTCTCCGCTATTATAGTTTTTCAAGATGGCGGAACGACATGGAAGCCTCCGTGGACCTACCCGTCACATGTATATAAAGATAATAAATGCTTCGTTTACGAGGATAAGTTAGATAATTGGTAGAGGTATTTGTACACCATTGAGGACATACTTATGAATAAAAATATTGATTTTAGATAATAAAATACCTAAAAAACTACACATTGTCCCTTTAACAATTTTTTATATACATAGAAAACATACTGTAAAAACAGTAATATTGTGAAATAGTATTACAATTTAACGGTTTTATATTTGAATATGTTTTAAAATGTAATTTATTCCTGTGATGAAAAGCTGAATTTTGAATTTTGTGTCGCATGATCCTTCAGAAATAATTCTAATATGATGATTTAATACTCAATAAACATTTCTTTTTCTCAACGTACAGGATTCTTTGATGAATAGAAAGTTATTTGAAATATGAGTTTATTTGAAATATGAATCTATAATAATATGAATCATTATTAAAGTCTTTGCTGTCATTTTGATCAATGTAATGAATCCTTGCTGAATAAAAGTGTTTATTTCTTTAAAAAGAATTTATTGAGCCCATCTGTCAAAAACAACAATAATAAAAAAATCAGGTTTTGATTTGTTTTAATCTGAGGTCTCTGAGACTCCAAATATAACTAATGTAATACTTTTCTTGTAGTTTGACGTTTGACGTGTGATCAATTTGAAGTCGTTTATAATCCATTCTCATAAGATTAAGAAAAGCATGAATGTTATGCTCAAATGTGAACTATGGTTTTGAGCTATTCTGAGTCTCTGACCCCAATCAGATCATGATTGTAATTAAACATGAATCCATAATGAATCCTTATTAAACCGCGATAGAACACAGTCTGCACTATGTTGGAGAGTTGCATCACACTGCTACATCACAGTGATGCAGATTGGATAACGAAAAACAGGGTTGAGCAATTACATACATCATAAAGTCAACACTGTCCCAATTATTAGGCAGTTGTGTTCTCATTAGACCATCAGCTGCATTAGCTGGGGTGAGCAAGAGTCCATCACAAACCAGGGGGCTGATTATTCTGCAACAACCAAGTACACAACTACGGCTAATTTCATTTTGGACCTCCAGGGATTCTGGACCTTCCCATTTAGCTTCAAGGAAAACTCAATTCGCAGACTCATCTCCAGTGCCCACAGAAACACACTGTGTGTAGCACACTGTGTGAGTCCTGACTCATAGGAACAGAAGTGTAAGCATCAATAATCGGTGAAGGTAATTACAGATGGCCGTTTTGTCCACTTCACAGTATGAGGACACTTTAACTGAGTGCAATAAGAACAGATCAAGAAGTCATTCTGGCACATTCCGAGTCTTCAGTTAACATGTGGGTCATGCAAAAAAGCGGTGCATTTAAAGCTGGAGTGTGATTAGCCTCAGCAAAAGGAACTGCAAAATTAATGTTCATTTTCAAACATGTTTCCTGTAGTGTAACGTCATGGAACCACAACATATGGAAAGTAATGTGTGTACAGTGATGTTAAAGAATCTGATCTGTTCTGTTATGAACAAGGTGCCCATTTTCTGCGTCAAGCATGAGTTCGGGAACCAGGTCTCGGTCCTGGCCTGAGAGCGTGCACTCTTTGAAGAGTGGGAGAAGTCTCAATCTCCAGAGTCAGATGAGCTGTGAAACGGTGGAGATCCGTGCTAGGGCCCATCTGACCGGAGTTATCCGTGCGCTAGTTTCATTTGTATGAGCTCCACAGAGCCTGAGAGAGAGCTGCCCCAGGTGATGCTGCGAGCCCTGTTACACATCCGTACGGGCTCATTTCTGAGAGGATACGTCTACAGCAGATGCTTAAACTACAATCACAGTCGTGCACATTCAAACGCGTCTCCCCAGTTTTTGAAGCAAATACGTCTTGAATGCAACAAAAAAATAAAAAGGAATAAATACACTACCATTCAAAAGTCCGGGGTCAGTCAGATTTTTTGTTGTTGTTGTTTAAAGTCACTTTGAAATCAAAATAGATAATACTTATTGTTTAACTGAATATTGCAGTATTAATTATAATGATTTATCAGTGCAGCTCTTCTTCTTTTTTTTTTTTTTTTTTTTATTCATGTGCCCTCGTAATCTTTAATCAAAGTAACTTCCCTTCCCTCTTGTAATGACATCTTTTCTCTTCTATGATCCACTGGTGACAACCTGTCACTCACATGAGATCATAGCAATAGCAAACCACAATGATCCAATGATTAAATCAATCCCTGAAGAACAGAATCAAGTCCCATTCTACATTTTACTTGTTTGTGAATCTGTTATACACCACTTCTGTTTCATGCCTACTTTTGAAAAAAATGTAATACATTTATTTAGCAAAGAAATATTAAATCGATCAAAAAACAAAGACATTTCCAATGTTACAACCAAATCACCATATTAGAATGATTTCGGAAGGATCATGTGACACTGAAGACTGGATTAATGATGCTGAAAAATCAGCTTTGACATCACAGGAATAAATTACAATATATTAAAATAGAAAACTTGTAATAGTAAAATCGCTACAATTTATTTAACAATATAACGGTTTTAATTTATTTTTCATCAAATAAATGCAGCTTTGATGATTTTTAAAAACTTTTACATTACCCCAAACTTTTGAACTGTAGTATAAATAAATAAATAAACAAATAAATAAACAAACCCCATCTCATGTTGCTTAAACTCATGGATAGAGATCAGATTTTCATATTGGGTAACATGACAAACAATCATAGACAGTCTCACGTGTTTTTATTCATGTTTGTATTTCTGTTCTTGTGTTTTGCTGTCAGTGTGTTTAGTTCAGTCGGTGCATCCCAATTCGCATACTATCCATCCTAAATAGTATTTGAAAGTAGAATTACGTCCCAAATTGTAGTATGTTGAAATGAGTATTCCAAGATACCCGTTTGGTCTACTATTTCCGGTCAGAATCCGAAGTGCAGATCGATGCACACTCTAATGGCTAATATTGCCTATAACCCATTGCGCGTTGGACGAGGATTCGTTTAGAACTACAAACTAAAAAACCACAGACATGGAGGATGTGCGAGTCCAGCGGTTGGAGAGGTTTAGATGAAGGGGTTTGAGAGTGATTAATTATCAGTATCTAACCTGACGAAAAAGTATTTATGCAATGTTGTCCACATTATATTTCATCTGCAGCATCATTGTGAACTTTTGTAAAGATACGTTTAGCCATTAACTTTTAAATGCATCATTATATTCAAAATCCAAACACATGAGGAGAGTCTCCGCACGAAAGACCCACGACTGGCAGATGAACGTGCTACAACATTTCTTTCCGAAATGTTAGGAAATTAAATTAGATTGAATGGAGGATTTTAACTGTGACAAGATGATTGACAGGGCAGTTTACGGTGACAGGATGCACGTAACTAAGCACAGAGCTGTCCGTTAAAGATGACGAAGTAGTATGTCCCAAAGTTTGCCTACTCTTTTGCTACACACTCAAAAGTATGTACTTTTTCTTCACAAAAAGAGTACATACTTTTAGGGCATAGTAGAAGTAGGCAAATTGGGACGCAGCAAGTGTTTCTCCGTCCCCTGCCTGTTTGTATCCGTGGTTACTGATTTGAGATTCAGTTCAGGTGTGTCTCGTTAATTTGTCTCATTAGTTCCTGTTTGCTGTCTATTTAAGCCTTGTTTCTTTCAGTTCCTTGCCAGTTCTATGTTGTTTGCTCATGCTCCTGTTCCTGAGAATCTGTTTTGGAAAGATTTGAGTTTATTTGTAAATAAAGACTGCTGCACTTCGATCCTGATTTATCTCTGCTGCACCTGACCGTGACCGGCTGTGTGGCTGTTGCTTTCCAAAGTTACTAGCCACACAGCATTTTCACTGGCCACAATTTTGTAGCTACTTAATTTATTGGGAAAAACTGCCATATAGATATATTTTTTATATTATCTCATAATTTGGCAGCAGGTATATTAGGCTGCTGTCACTTTAAAACCTGGTGCACAGATCCATTATACTGTTACACGTGCATTTTATTTTTCAACATAACTAAATGCATTTACGTGAATACTTGCCGAGAGCAGAATTTTGACCATTTTTTATGTATTTGATTGTTTAAGCGCTGAGACGCAGCTTTGCAAAATCTGTGGGAATAAGTTAAATTATGTGCAATACGCACAATCCCACACCAAAATTACAGCCCTGTAACACCAACAATATTCATCTATTCTAGAGCAAATGAAACGAGTGAGTGAGGGGAGGCATGTTTGTGTGTCAACTCGCTGTAGGAGAGATGAGAGAAAGCGAGAAAGCGCAGCTGGTATTGTGCATCTCTTCTGCGGAAAATGAGTATTGGAAGCGTTTCAGGTATTTCAGTGTCGATATGTACTACATTGCACTTAGTTTATTATTTCAAATGGTTTTTTAAAAGACTTTAATTGAAAAATGTATATTATATATAAAATTCAACCTACGTTACACGCCACTGCTGAAATCCACCCACATTGGGCGGGTTGGCGGGTGTTAATGTCAAGCCCTGATCATACGTACTTGGATGACACCACTGCTAATCAATACATTCAAGTAAACTGTGAGTCACAGCAATTGAGACTACAGTAATCATGAACCATCACAGTCTTATAGGACCACATTTCAGCTAGCAAGTGGCTAATATCTCAGAAAGAGGCCACGCAGGCGCAGCATGACGAGGCTAGCCCAGATTACTGCCGTTTCTGGGTTGCTGAAAGATTGTACCCTACTTTACCATCATGGGACTGAGTGAGTTGAGATCAGAAAAAGAAAGACACCATATTTACAACAGGTGGCCCAGTTACAGAATGTTTTAAGAAACTAAAATGCCAACTTAAACCTGTAGAGTCACACATTCACATAGGCCTAGCTGTTCCAGCAGCCATGCAAAAAAAAAACATTACAATTTTACATATACTGGCTCCAAAAAGTATTTGGACACTTTTAGACACTTAGACACAAAGAATCTAGGTGTCATTGGTTATGACATCTGAAAAAAAATAGTGTATTTTCTCAGTACTCAGTACCTGAAACTTTTTGTGTGAAATGTTTTGACTAAAAATAATTTCTGTGCAATTTGTCTTTAGAATAAATGCCACTTTGGGTTCACTTGTTTTAAGTTCTGTTGCATAATGCAGACATTCATACATTAAGTGTGTCTTAAGTGCCCAAATAGTTTGTGGGGCCACTGTATATGTCTATTTGTTCTGTAAATTGATTTCCATATTGCCCAAAATAGGTCATTATTTACTGCTATAATGAGAACAATAAAGTTTATAGACCACTTCTGTAGTTAGTAAAACTCATTCACAGCTTATTTAAACACTGATATCCTGCCAAACTCCAGTTCACTGGGCAAGGCTGCATCCAATTAAACGAAGAATGAAGCATTCATCTATTTGACATATAGTACTTTTTTGAAGCATGCAGATTGTTAGTAATGTCAGTAAACTTCCCAGCATGGAATCACGAAAAGGCAGATCTATATCCCAATTTTTTTTTAATTTTAGATGCTGGCTTATATTGGCGCTCCATGAGAAGAAGGGCTAAGAAAACCCTCATCATTTTTATATGACGTGCTTTCATTTCTTCAATGGCCCTGAGCCCACAACTCGGTCCAGCAAATCACCAAGAATGAAAATCACTTAATGTCTGCAAACTCGCACACGTTTTCCACCAGGATTCCCTCTGCAATAATCATGAGCTGCTGAATTACACACTACCTAAGCATATTAATAACTAATTTTCTATTTTCACCCTGGCAGCGGGGCTGCGTGAGGGGCTTCTGACCTATATCGAATCCCAGTCAGACAGATATAAATGGAAATAGTTGGAAATGAGGGGCAGATGACCCTGTAAATGCTAATTCAACGGAGTGAAAATGAGATACAAGATAAAAGAGAGAAAGGAACAAAGTAAACTCGTCCAGCCTGATGGATGAGCAAATAGCACTGTCTTCCACCTCAGCTCAGAGGTGACATCTGTATCACAGTCGACTGTCAGAACTCTTTGCATCAGTCTGACCCATTCTAGAATGTGTGATGCTAAGCTTAGCAACTGCTCAAAAATAGCCCTTATCATCTCCACTTCGCTTCTGGCGCATATAAATAGACGTGGAGGTTGCGCAAGCTGTCTGATTACTTTGCTAAGTTTCCTATGGAAGATCATATGCAAAATCCATTTAGCGTGGCAGGCGGTTTTCATTTCCCATGCTAATATCATGGTTCCTCCAGGAGATATCTGATGTCTTTGCCTTGCTTGGTGGCATTGCGTAAAGGTCTGGCATAGCTTTGCGCTGACAGCTGAGCGCTGGATCAGTGGAGCTGGCTGAGGTAGAACTGACTTCACATGTGCTGGCTCATCTTCGGCAAGTTAGTTTCTAGCAGGTCTTTAAAATTAGCACATGGCTGACAATTTAATGTGATTAATTATAAAATAAATGACACTTTTTGTGATTAACTCATATAGACACACTGGCAACAAAATTCTGACCAAAATTCAGTTTAGTTTAAAGGGGACATATCATGAAAATCTGACTTTTTCCATGTTTAAGGCGAGACACGACAGGTGAATAGGGTAAACATTTTAAGTTACAGATATCACCATGAAACTTTACCAGTTGATTACAAGTTTTCTTTAATTTTGTGTTTAAATATGGTAATCAGGCTATATCTAATTAAATATGCACTAATTTGCATTTATTTTGAAGTGATGAATCTGACCATTGAAAAAAACAAGGTTCAAAATTATTTTTGCATTTTGTTGATGTATTCAATGAAAATACATTACCAGAGGGGATTATGAATATCTCCTTTTGTTACCCTGTAAATCAGAAAATACTGCCAATAGCCTTAAAAAATCGATTTCCGCCCTATTTGTAGGCATAACATGTCATATAAATCAGGCCAAGAATGATATATCAACAAATCCCTTTGGACAAACCTTCACAATATAGTTAGGAATACGACTGTAATGTTTGGTGTCTGTAGGTGCTACAGAAGTGGAAAATCGTCACTCGGAGTATGAGAAAAAACTCATTTTGAGAAAACGGCCTTTAAAGATTTTTATGGCAAAATTCCACTAATTTCTATTGAAAGCCATACATTACAGACAAAATATGCTTTAGGTCCCAGTAAAATCCATGTATCACACTGTTTAACATCCATCACTGATCATAACATCCAAAGCCACACATCAACAGTCCATCACACAGGTGAATATGTAGCAGCCAGAGGGACTCACAACCACTTTAGGATCCCACAATTACAGATTTGTTTAGTATTATATAGTAATTATATTATACACAAACAGAAATGTGTTGTGTAATCTAATTGTTTTGTATAACCTGTAGTGTGTAAAGTATATGTGATGTATGTATGTATGTAATGTCAGAGCGCGTCACGTGACAATTCTGAACGAATCATGTTGTCAGAAATTGGCATCAGCCAATGAGATTGCGCATTTCGAGTTAAATCGCCAATTTTACTTTCATGATTGGTTTCTGATAAACAGGAAATTACCATATTTGGATCCGACAGCATTGCAAAGGAGAGAGAGAGCTTTCTAATGGTGTATGCGATGACAGGGTGCAGACCGCGATCGCGGATCAGTGTGATGATTTAGAACGCCCACTTTTGAGGAATTTAGGCTAAATCTACACACGCAAACAGACAAAGTGTAGTAAAATAAAGACCTATGTGTATTTTGGACTTTTTTTCAGCACAAGTCTGAAAGAAGACATGTTATTGAAGACAAATAGCACTAAAAACGACCAGTGAAAAAAAAATGTTTTTGCCTGCTGTGTCTCGCCTTAAGTAGTACTATAATCAGGTCCCCGGGTGCATCTACCAACCCAGAAAACGTGAAAAGTGACAACCCAACTTTGTTTTGGTAAGCCTTTCTCTACAAGCATGTCAAAAAATAAGCTGATCAGATTTCGCTTCCCTTCTGACGTAGGAAGGGGATCTTATTATAACATTACCGCCCCTTAATCTGTGCATTTCCATCCACGGCGCCACCATTTGGTTTTCGCAAGCGACAACAGTGTAACTAGTTCTAACGCAGTGGCAAAAGTTCGAGCAAAGCATGCAAACTGTTCTGTCGTTGGCTGCACAGACGAGCACAGAACACTATTTGACCAAAAAATGTCACAGCTGTCTTATACAAATCTCAGGGAAACTGTCAACTTGGGTAAAAGTTAAACATGATGGCACATGCAAGTCGATGAGATGAATCAATGTAACTTTACAACAACTAGATAAATGTATCCACTAACCATTTAGAAACGACCAGGTGCAGTCTAAAAGTTGCAACCTGGTTATTATTTCTGAGATTTTTGGATGACTGAGATTCGTGTATTTTGTTATTGCCAAAGTATCCGAAGCTCATGTAAAGGATCGTCCGTCTTCTGAACGGAGGTGGGAAGCAGTAGCACATTTGCATTTAAAGGGACAGGCGTGTTTTTGCACACACCCAAAAAGGGGCAAATTTGACAAGCTATAATAAATGATCTGGGGGGGTATTTTGAGCTGAAATTTCACTGACACATTCTGGGGACACCATACATTTATAGTACATCTTGTGAAAAGGGGCATAATATGTCACCTTTAAATTAAACAAAATGATTCCCTCACTCTCCCACTTCACTTCCTGTTCCTTTTGAATAAAAACAAAATGCGTCCTAAAACAATTGACATCGACATCTAATTGATACATTAATATAATAACAATATAAACAATAAATTGCCTATTTTTTGTAACCTTTATTCAATGTTTTACTTGCATATGTTTCACAGCAGCATCTTTAAATTCTTAATTTGGGGGATTTTATCTGTGTGGCTAATTAGATTAATAACAATATTATATAATTTTCATATCATGTAACATTCTTAGATAATTTAAAACACTGAATTTGATCACTCTTAAGGGATAATTCAACCAAAAAAAAAAAAATTCTGTCATTATTTACTCTCCCTCATGTTGTTCCAAGCCTGTATGCATTTCATTCTACTGTGAAAAAAAAGATATTTTGAAGAATGGAATGGAATATGAAAGAATAAACAATCCCTTTGAGTGCAAAGTTTTAGCAAAAGGTAAAAACGCCTCAAGGAGGGACATTTCTGTTAAAATGCGGTTTGCGGTTTCACGATTTTAAATCCAAAAGACTGAATTCCTTTTATGAATCTGAGCTGCAGCCAGCTTTGATTTGAGCAGTACAGTCAGAGTAGATCTGACCTTCTGCATTATTGATGGCCCTTGCCTTTTTTTCCCACCATGCTGTTTTTTTTACCCCAGAAACAGGTATCCAGGAGAGATCCCAGGCAAAGCATCACTTCTGCACAGCCTCCTGGGACGCCTGCTTGGCATGCTGATGCTCTCAAAACTTTCTTTATTTGATTTGCCTTTGCTCCCTCTAACAGACCTCAGCTCTGAACACACCACCTGTTCCAAAACCATGGGGATCAGCCACCGCTGTACTGCAGTGCATGAATAAATTGTTGGCTCTTTTTCTTCTCATAACTCATTTCAGAATTAAAATGAGGAAGGTGCAGAGAGAATTTGTTTCATTCCTTTGTCTGCTGTCCAAACAGACTTCATGAATCAGCATTGTAAAGGGATAGTTTACACAAAAATGTAACTTTTGTCATCATGTCATTCTAAATATGTATGACGTCATGTATGACTTTCTTATGCGGAAAACAAAAGATCATTTGAAAAATGTACGTTTTTTTTATTTAACTCCATGACTCAGATGAGAACAAAACTTGAGACGAATAATGACAAATGCTTTTTCTTTTTTTCTTTTCAAAACTGAAGTTTGCAACATCGACACCGTTATTGAACTGATCTGAATCGTCATTATTCAGCTTGCGTCAGTTAAAATGTTATTACTATCTTCAGTGGAGCTACTTGTAGTTAAATTGAACTTTTTTCATAATGAATAAACTACAGTTTTGAACTGAACTGAATCATCACTACACTATTATCTTGCTACAGCTGCTTTACAGCAGAATTTGAACTTGTCTCATCAGTCTGCATCATTAATTCTGTTACATTCCTGTTTATTATTGTGAAGTTCCTTTGAAACTATTTCTATTTTATAAAGGGATATAAAAATAAAGGTAACAACTTTTTTTTCAATGTTGTTTTGGACAAAACCATTCAAAATATGTTTCAATTGTGTTCCACATTTGAAAATGTCATACAGGTTTGAAACAACATGATGAGGAGCAAATGATGACAGAACTTTTTTATGTGATTTTTATGTGAACCGTCCCTTTAAGGTGGAGAATGCATCTCCTAAAGTATCCCTCTTTGGATAACCAAGCTTCAAGTTGCTTCCATGTGCATGGCGAATGCATTATACAAAGTTTCTCTTTTCATCTTTTCACATTCTTTCCTTTTTTCCACCCTGCATAGTTTGTGATCTAAGCAGACGCTCATGCAGCGTGATCTGTCTGAATAGGAGGTCGAAGAGTAAACAGCAATTGAAATTCCTTTGATTCTGCCACTCTGCGCTCCCGTCTGCTGCCTCACGAAAACGCAGTAGTCCTTTAGCTGCAGGCGCTCTTATTTATGAAAGCAAGTGAAATAATAATAATTCTGACATTAATGAAGCAGGAAGTGTGAGGGCTAAGAAAAAAGCTCTGAGCCAAAACTCTTCTTTCACAGAGCCCAATTGTCTCGGTTGAGACTGAGTTTTTCCTCATTTTTGATGCCTGTGTTTCTTTCTTTCTTTCCCACACCCTCTTTGGAAGCCATGTTTATAACCGAGTCCGAGACTGCAAGAGGTTGAGTATTAAATAATAAATAATGTACATTCATCCGGTCATCATCACAAAATAAAACAAGATAGGGAGATCGGGTCTTGTATCACCTTGAATGAGTTTACTATACAACAACCCACTCAACCAACCAACCATACAAAACAACCACATAAATAAATATTGTATTCATTGTGTGCGAAGACAGAAACTGTGGGGGTTAAAAGAGGCTAAATCTATGCTGAAATCGGTTGACTGGGACAGCAGTCAATTATACAGCTAAACAGTCAATATACCCAAATATTTGTTGGCAAGACATCACAATCGACCAATCGCAAACAACCATTCCAGGAAGCCATGTCATAAGTCTCAGTATGAATCTGAGATTACGCTGAGCTCCCTGGAATGACTGAGTGATAAGTTTAAGTGATTATGGTCTCTCACCAAGCATTACATCACGATTTACTTCCATAACCAGGGTGGATTGGGCATCTTTTGGATTGGAAGCAGCCATTTGATCCCATTTAAAAAACATCTGCCATAACAAGCACACACTGCAGAAGGAGTTGGATTCACGCTGCTATAAAATCAGTGAGGCTTAAGTGCAGATCATCACACAAAGCTACAGAGTTATCCAGCAGTCCCTGCTAATCAGCTGATAAAGTGTGTGACCACTGCCGGAGGGATAACAATAATCAGGCCTTTATCAGTGTTAGCGCTGAGATTAGCGCTAGCTGGCATCATCAGCGCTGCTTTTTGTATGCTGGGTCCTGTGACGATGATGACGCTTGATTGCTGCACATTACATCATCCAAAGCATGCGTCTGAATGGTGCAACAGCCAATCAGACGGCTTCGTTTCTGACGGACGGGGTAGGAGGAAAAAGAGAGAGCACACTCATTGCTCACATGGCCCACATTCTAACACATCTGTCAGACAGAGACTACATACTGCAGTGAGCTAAGATACTGCCAATCAAAACTAAAGGGATAGCTCACCCAAACATTACAACTTTTATAATCCTTTATTCACTCTCACTGTCTCAAAACCATGACTTTTTGTCTTCTGTGAAACATAACTCTGGAGCTGGTTAAAATGGGAAGGAGTCTTTAAAGCATAAAAAAACATGCAAAAGCATCATAAAGTCGTCAATTTCATGATACTTCCATTTTGAGGCTTGAGAGCACTCATTCACTAAATAATGACAGAATTAGCAATTTTAGGTTAACTATCCCTTTACATTTCTGCCACACTTGCACACTTCCATGAATATTTCTATCTCTATAACAATATAACTGTATTTCTTTGACAAAGGGATATATGAGTTGTTTCTTTATTCTACAAGTATTTTTTAAAAATGGCTATGATACACTGGAAAATTGTAATAAAGTTGCTAGAGTCATGAAAAATAATACTGTATCTTCAAGCAGAAGGAAATGGATGAAATTGTTTAATGATACCAATGCACAATCTGACTTCTAACTTGTGATGCAGCCTGGAATTAAACCACACTATGTTGCTTCATTTGGCCAGAGGAGAACTGGTCCCCCGACTGAGCCTGGTTTTCTTCTCCATTCTGTCACCTGATGGAGTTTGGGTTCCTTGCCATTGTCACCTCTGGCTTGCTTAGTTGGGGACACTTAACCCCAGTTTCACAGACAAGGCTTAAGCCTAGTCCTAGACTAAAATGGATTATTGAACCGTTTTAACTGAAAACAACTTATACTGACATATTTTTTAGTCTCAAGATGCACATCAGTTATGTTATATTCTAAAGCACATTTAAAAAAGTTACTTAAATGTCCTAAACAAACTAAGGCCTAATCCTGGCTTAATCTAAGTCCTGTCTGTAAAACCAGGCCTTAATATTCAACAATATTATTGATCTGACTCCACTGACACTATTTGATGTGAACTGAACTGCAATGGGCGATGACATCACTGTTTCATGCACAGCTGCTTTATAGCTGAATTGAACTAATTTAAAAACTGATGATCATTACAACAGAACTGAAGTGTTTATAGCTGAACAATGACCATTTTTTTCTTTTTAGAGCTGCTTTACAGCCAAAGTGAATTATGTTTGCATAAGTGAATCATAAGTTGATCACTGTAAAGCAGCTTTAAAACCATCTGTGATGTATAAAGCACTATAAAAAATAATGGTGACTTGACTATGAAAACATCACCACAGGAAGACCAGCCTTTCTAAAATAGTGTAACATTGTTAAAATGCATACTTGACATTCCTGTTTCACATCTTGTAGCTCTAGAATTACTAAGACATGCACATATACTGTAAACAAATATTATGTTACAGCGGATATTAATGACATACGGTAAAACCGTGAAATAAGAGAACAAACGGATATGAGATTTTAGACTTAGGTCAGATGACCAGCTATTGGATAAGTATCAAACAACATGAAAATGGCCCAAATCGGATGCGTAAAAATGCGATTTGCTCAGTTTTTGCTGTTTACATGCATGCAACAAGATCCGATCAGATATCGCTGCGGCAGTGTGAATAGAGCATGTGAGTGTGTATACATATTTCAGTTTAGAGGACTCAGCCTCGTGCCCGTGTTGCAGCGTTGTCATCGCTCACAGGTCTCCTATTAGGCATGTGGCTACTCTCTCTAATGCTCTGGTTCGGCTTGTGCATCCAGTGTTAATTTATTCTACCTCCAGATTGTTTTACAAAACTGATTTATCTTCTCCATATGTGTATCTCTGTTTAGCAACCGTGGTTTAGACATATACAGTTACTGTTAAAAATTCACAAATTAGTGAATTAAGGGCAGTTTTAAAGGTTCTACTTGCACATCTCATTGAAAATGACACGAGATGGTAACTTGAGCAGGTAACTTTCCGAGCATCTCTATGTGCTTTACTTTGTCCCAATTCACTTCGGCTGTAATCTGTGTGCACCATAAAAATAGAATAAGTCAATACATTCTCACTCCCAAATTGTCACATATTGACGTTTGGTCAGGACCCCTCGGCGTCACTTTTTAATGCACAGGGTACCATCTTGACATGTAGGGAACATTGCTTTCAATGAGAAACCTTTGGCATCATACACAGACGGGATGGCATTTTATCGTCATGATGAAATTATATATTGGGCTACAATTTTGCCATTATGACATATGTTGGGGTGTGATTTTCAATTTAATCAGCCAGCATAATTTGATTTACATTTATTTAATTTTTTTTTTAATTTACACTATTTAGACATGTTTGAGCACGTAACCCTACCCCTAAACCTACCCATTTGTGTATTATATAACATAAAAACACAGGATATAACAGGCAAATACGACAAGTCACAATTTATATAAAAAGTACAAATATTCCAAGTGTTCCGAGGCCAAATAATTGATTTGTGTGAGAAACAGACCCAACAACAATCACAGTCTCCATTCACTGTCAAGCTCAGATACTGTGAACACATTCAAACATTGCCACCAGAAGAAGCATAATGACAGCTTTGAGCTTTGTGAAATGGCATTGACTCTCGTGTGTCTCATGACCGATTGCAACATGCTAATGTTTAAAGTGTATCTTTTGAATGAGATATGGCTGCGTGCGTTCATAGAGCAGGATCATTTTAAACAATGAAAAACGTCCTGGTTGCGTATGCAACGCACCGTTCCCTGAAGGAGGGAGCGGAGGACGTAGTCTTACGTTGAATGAATGGGGATCACGTCAGAGAGCCAAAGGTCTTTGAGTACTATTGAACGAGCCAATGGAATTGGCGTGCGTTATTCACATCACACACTATAAATACGGAAGTGGATGCACGCACTAGTTGCTTTTTTAACCCGGAGTCAGCGGTGGTCCAGCAGTAGTGGCAAGGGGACTACGTCCTCCCTTCCCTCCTTTAGGGAACGGTCGGTTGCATACGGACCCAGGATGTTCCCTTTCAGTCGAGAATGTCAGACGCAGTCTCACGTCTTACGGGGACCAACCTTTGAAAGCGCCACTAAAGCGGCCACCCTCCAGTGCCTAAACAAAAGCCTCCTGATGCCCCCTCCCTTTTCAGGCGGGGAAGGGGCTTAGGCCGGAGAAGTCACTGCTGTTCCACAGGACCACTGGGAAAGCGATCCCTAACATGGAAGAAAGGGACGCTGCGGTAGCCAAACCTACCCGAAGGAAAAAGTGGAGAATACACATATGAACTGGGCAAAGACAAGGCAGTACAACATATGGAAGTCACTGGGGTGGCTCCAGCCTAAGAAGGGGGAGACTCAGCTGACAGTGACGGCAGAGACTCTGCCGAGGGAAGACACGGGCTCGCCGTAGGGAGCCGTACCGTGGAAGAATACACATATGGGATCACCGTAGGGATCGCAACATATGGACCCAGCCTAACACAGGTTCCACACTGCTTACGAGTGGTTGGCCTAACACCAGACGTTTCGCCACCTCCGATGTGGGAGGAGTGCGGAGAAACTCAACAGGGTTCGGAAGGGGGAACTCACTGGAGTAGAAATGGCACACGTATCCAATCCATAGGAGGCGAATGGCGCAGCAAGTCGACACTTTGAACCAGGCTCACGGTGAAACTGGCTTCATGAGAAGGGAGCCCACGGGAAGCAGCGGCTCAAGTAGGGGCGTTGCCCAGCCCCCAACTCTATAATATCTGTCAGCGAAGCACCTTGTCAACACCTAGGAGGGGGCACACACTCATTTAGAGGAGCTCACCACCTAAGTGGACAGGTACATCTCGGAATTTTCACTAAGATGAAGGCAGCCACCATTCAACCTCGCTTGGAAACAGCCTTCCCTCTCTGCTGAATTCCTAAACAGATAAAGAGCTGGTCTGAGGACCTAAGGCTTGCGTTCTGTACACGTCTAACGTGAGATTGCTCTCTCCCAGTCGACCTGAAGACCCAACTGGCTATGGAGGACTCGAAAGGAAGGTACTGATACTTCAAACCCTCACACGCAACACACAGGACGGCCTGCTGTGTGGAAGGTAGAGATCTGAAGCACATGTCATTCAGGTCAGATGCTGCAGACCATCTTGGGCCAAGATGGTCATGACCTACCACCTAGTAGCCTGAAGAACGAGTTTACAACAACTGGCCTTCATAACGCCTGGAGGTAGCGGCTATATCAAGTCCTTCGCCAGCAGGACAAAATATGCGTGCACAAGTCAAGAGCACTGCTCAACACTAGGTGTGATGAATATCACTGAGTTTTCAGGAGCACGTCTGCTCAACACGTAGTGTGATGATCATCACTGACTTGAGCGGGATAGCCGAGCCTGAGGTGGGGCAGCAAAGTGAAGAGTGTGGTGTTAGTGTGCAGTGCAACACTTACCTGTCTCCACTAGTGGCAGGGGGAGCGTGAGAAGGCGGATGACCAAGTCCTCGAACGCACCAAGCTGCCGGCTGGCGACCAAGGGGGGCCGAGGGGTGTAAGGCTATACAGGGTCACACACCGCCAGACTGGCCCTCTTGGGACCCAGGAACAGATGAGTTTGCTCTTTCTTTGAAGTGTGGGTACGGCTTGCTCCGCTTCTTTTGGGAACCAGCGGCGGAACAGACACGCACACAAACGAAGACTCCACCCGGCTCTCACCCGGGGGAGGGAGTGGATCAGTGACCAACTCCAAGAGCATCCTCATCCATCCCTGGGCAGCCCGCTCCGGAATGCTTTTGCTGTCGCTTACCACCTGGCTTGGCAGCGCCTGGAGCAGGCTGGGCGTCCCTACTGCGGCTGGCTCCATGCTGAGGCCTGGCTGGAAGCTGCTGCGGAGGCCCAGCGGGAGCTGCAGCCGGGGAACGCCCTTGGCGACGAGCCAGCGGAGGAACTGCCACCGGCGGCGGGGTGGAGGCAGCAGCGGGCCGCCGGGGCAGGATGTGCCGGATGGCCTCCGTCTGCGCTTGGGCGGCAGAGAACTGTTGGACGCAGTTCTTTGCCACGTCACCGACCAGCCCAACCTGGAAAATTGGGGAGACCAGGAACCGAACCTTGTCCGCATCCGCCATATCAACCAGGCTGAGCCAATGATGGCACTCCTGGACCACGAAGGTGGACATCGCCAGATCGATCGCGCATGCCACGACACTCGTGCCTCGGAGGGCGAGGTCGGAGCAGTGCAGTGCTCACCTATGAGCGCACGGTCTGGGCTACCCACGTGCATGTCCATGGGTGCTCTGGAATGGTTTCCGGGCGAGACATCCATCACTATCCTCCAATCACCCATCCCACACGGCACCCGGGGGTGGGGCATGGTAATGGGGATCTCAACACCGCGACAGTCATATTCCCGTAATGAGAACACAAGCTGCCCACAAAAGCTGCCTCAGTGTGCTGAACATATATATAAAATAACATTAATTTAAGGGTGGAACGCTGTGTAAATATTTATTTACCCGTTGTTATGTTTTATAGTTATGCATATGTCTACCAGCTGTGAATAACTCAGAAGGCAATGACGAACACAACCACTCATTTTAGTGCTTCTACATTTAGTGTTAGTGACAAATGTATCCTCTCTCAAAGTCCAAATGCCCCCTTAAGTAATTCATCCTTAAGTAATTCATCACATATCTGAACAAGATGTCTGTCAAAACCCAACAAAAAAGACCCAGAACAATAAATATTTAAGGTACTGTAGCACATAACATCGACTGCACTTCAAAGTAAACAAGTCACGATGCCCAATGGAGACAACATGGTTCTGGATAGTAAGTCAGCATCCTCCTAACACACATGTACTAGACATGCTTTGCAATGTTCTCTTTTCATCCTGTTCTCCCTGCATCTACCCTGAATGTGTGTCCCAGAACAGTGTTTTAGCCCCTCTCCCCTGTCACATTAGGATTAGCTATAAATAGCTTCTCGCCTGGAGTGGTTGAATAAACCGAATCTCATCCTCGCTGTAAAGACATCACTGGCCCATTGAGCCTATTGCTTAAACCTACAGCAGTGCATACACAACCGCACAGAGAGGGAATGGCGCTATGTTCAGGTGCAGACTGCTTGGAGAGCTCTTATTGTCAAAAACAGAAAAACAGAAAAACAATTTATTGCATGTTTCTAGGAGATAAAGTACATCTAACATCCTCATTCAAAAACAGAATTAGCTTTAATGTTTAACCCACATACTGTAGATCTGGCTGTTTATCATTATATATATTACTTCAGTTTGTAGTAATGTAAGACTTCCCAAATTTAGCTTTGCCATCTCAGGAAAATTAATTTTACAATATTACTGTTTTACTGTATTTTTGTTCAAATAAATTCAGCCGCGGGGAGCAAAAGAGATGAACTAAATCTTACCAACCCAAAACTTGATATTGGTATCATAACCATTAGCGGTACATTTTAATCATGTTGGACAATATTTAATTGTTCATGGTCATTTCCCCTATTTTTACATTTAGATTACATTTGCCTTCATCTAATGCTCACTTAAAATTTATCTTTAAAAACACTAATAATTTAACACACTGTTAACAACACTGTTAAATGTAACCTTTAGAAAATCTCAAAATTAATATACATTTTTTCATACTGTACATTATCATGTTGTGATTCCTAAATTCACTTATAGCATTTAAGTCGATTGATTTTTGTTTGTAGTCGTATTTTTTTTTATTAATGTTACATAAGTCATGTAATGGTTATCACCACGTGAAAATAATTATTGGCCTATCTGTATCATCAAAAAATGTTATATCGGAGACTACATTTGATCATTCTTTATAGTGGTGTGGTATGAAGAGGTTGAGTCTCCACAAGGAGTGCGCTTTGAGAATTCCCCACTGTGCTTTGAGCAAGGCACTTAACCCAAGGTTACTCCAGTGGGATTATCCCTCAAATAAGTTCATGTGACTGATCTACAGTATCACATTGCAGAAAAAAAGACTGTTTCAGGTAGGCCGATAAAGATTCCTGACAGAACATCTACATGTATATGTTGGTTTGCTGGTGGGTGAGAGAGTTGTGCTGGCAGACAATTAATCCTGCCTTTTCCATCCAGCCCAACACTCTCAGATCCTTCACCAGGCCTGGCAGCAAAGACAATGCTCCAAATTGGGTGTCTCTGTAAATCAGTGCCGACAAGGCCTTAGCCTGCCAGAAGACCTTGGGGAGAAGACGCTCCGGAGTCTTATGTAATTGTGCTATTCCATTGTGTCCCATTGGCCCACGGGAAAGGACCATATCACAGAATGAGGGCTTGGGGTTCAACTATCACCACTCTTGACATTTGTACTATAGCAATAGAGAACTAAACTATCCAGCCGTTTCCAAAGTAAACATTTCAACAAAAATGGGGGCATCACCAGTCTGTGAAGTGGCACGGCTTAGGCAAGAGCACAAATGACTTTAAATGGAGATGTAGAGTGTTCACATATTGATTTCCACTCTGGCAGGATGGAATATTTCCACTGCTGGATAAAGCACTGCTACAACATCCCGTAGCTTTAGTTTTTGTGGATCTGTTCAGCGAGGGAGCGGAGGAGAGAAGTTACCCACTGTACACCTCTCAGTTTAACTCTCCAGGAGGGCGAGGGATTGAAGAGGTGTGAAACAGGTTGATGAAAGAGGAGAATAGGTGAGAGCGTGTGGGGAGATGACTCATGACTACCCGTCTAAACAGGCATCTGGAACACACTAGTGTGGGCGAGAGGAAAAGACCAAGCGTGTGCGTTTTGTGTGAGGAAAAGAGGGGGAGTTAGGCAGGAGTGAAAGCTTGCAGTGAGCCAATCCCCTCCTGCTCTCTTCCTCCCATTCACATATTTTCCTGTTGAACTGATAAAACCCATGCATACCTTCAGTGCAATGCAAGTTGCTTTGGAAAAAAAGTCTGTCTAAAACAAATTCTAGTTGATTAGACAATATATGAATTGTTTATATAATTATTGGTAATTTTTATAAACTGCTTTCAACTGCAGTTATCTGATTGTGGCTACATTTGAATTGTCCAATTTTATAAAGCACAATGGAAATGCTTTATACAAATGCAAATTAAATGTTTATCAATTTATTATTGTTACATTTAACTACAAACCATTTATTTGTCAATTTGAAAAGTAATGTTTTTTTTCATTATTTCTGTATAAGTTTAAGTTGTTGATTCCATCATTTTGTTGCAGTCCTAGTTCTCCATAAATTAAATCATAGCTGATGAAAATATCACAAAAAAGAAGATGATAAATCTAGATCCACATGCGTTTATAAGCAAGAGAGTGGAGTTAAAAATAGTCCAACACATCTCAAGACCACAACATTCAGTTTTCTTATGTTCACAAACAAGTCTTATGTAAAAACTCCTTAAGAAACACACCGGATCCCAAAGAAACATGTATTCTCAACTATATGTGTGTGCTGTAAGCTGTCATTGTGTGATTTGTATATCCCAGCATATCGCAAATAGCTTAAAATTTTAAATGCTGTTTAAACATTAGCTAATGTACATACAAATACAGACCGAGTCATTAGCAGGGACTGAAACCGTTGTTCAACTTACAGTTTTAAGTAAAAATCTGCCACGTTGTGTTACAAGATTAGACTGAATAAACTAAATATTTGAAAATGTCAACAAAACAATACAAAACAACAAATAATAAATAAAATAATATATTAAAAAATTTAATTTATATAAGAAATTAAAAAATTAAATAAGATAAACTAAAAATCTTTGACATTTGATATACTGTTTGATATTAAAGGCCAGATTTACTAACAGTTTGCACCAGTGCGAACCCTCTTTTGCCATTAAAAAAGACATGCAGTGAAAATATTTTGCGCTGAAAAGGCGTGGACACTTATATGCATTTGTAGGAGTTTCCCTTTCAGACGCAAAATCTATGGGAGTAGAGTATTAAAATGAATCACGCAAGGTGATTAAAGTAACACTATGTAGTTTTTCAACCTTCATAATATATTTCCAAGACCCTTGAGATGGTACATCGACTTACAATAGGTTGAATGACACGTCTGCCATAGCCTGACGTGGTCTGTATCGCTTTTACTGGCACTATGTAACTTCGGGTTTCGGGTAGTAACCGGAGCACAAAAAGAACTACAAAATTCGACTGCTTTACGGCATACATAGTTTTTCTTCGTTTGTGATGTCTTTCATAAAATCATGCATCATACTCTACCTTGTCTGTGGCAATTGTTGATTCCAAAGCCGGTGCTGGATAAACAGCGAGCGTGCGCGTGCGACAGTAGGCTGCGGTAGGCTAAATTATTTACGACAGCGGTAATGGACAATTCCGCTTCCAACCTGTAGGGCGACCGCAGAGGAAAAGTTCCTTGGTGTTGCTTTAAGGTTTGTGCTAGTCAATTTACTGGTTTTCGCACCATTATTTACCGCTAATTTGCACTGCTCTTGGTAGATTGTGTTGGTCATTATGGAAATGATCCGGCTGCGTCTGAGTTCTTTAATTTGTGCGTCATCAGTAGTTCACACGCAGAACTTTTCACTCCCATAGGCTTTTAAGGAATTGCGATCTCATGTGCCCTGTTTAGTAAATCTGGCCTCAAGTTGTTTAATGCGATCACATTTTTAAAGTGCAGATTAAATGTCCCGAAACTTTAGAGGGGCACTGACTGTAGCTACGAAGGGGAAGGGATGTGACATCACTATTAACCTAGCTCAATTGAATAAGACAGGAGCATGGCATACTGGAGCCCCTCTATCATGCTGGTGGCATTTCAAGGCAGTTAAAAGTCTGGTTGTGTGTCCTGGAGCATGACGACGGCAGAAGTGCTACCCAAATGACCAGTCACATCAGCAACACTAACTCACATCTATCTGCTCTCTCAAAGCACTCAATGTCTTCACTGTCACTTTTGATCAATTGAATGCATTCTTGATGAAAAAGTATTAATTTCTCTCTCTTTTCCACAAATCTTACCACAAATGTTTGAATGCTATCATGGTTTCAACAAATTAAATTTGATTAATATTACATTAATAAACATTAATAATAATCAAAAATATTTCAAGCAGCAAATCAGCATATTAGAATAATTTCTGAAGGGTCATGTGACTGAAAACTGGAGTAATGATGCTGAAAATTCAGCTTTGATCACAGGAAAAAAAATGTATTTTACAATATATCCACAGAAAACAGCTATTTTAAATTGTAATACTATTTCACAATATTACTGATTTTACTACATTTTTGATTAAATAAATGCAGCCTCGGTGAGCAGTAGACACTTATTGCAAAAACATTAAACAATTGTAATGTTTCCAAACTATTGATAGGTACTAGGGATGCTCCGATTGATCGGACACCGATCATGATCGGCCGATATTGGCTAAAAATAGATTGATCGGCGAACCCCAAAAGCGCCGATCAAAAAAGCCGATCTCGTGACGTAAATTACTCGCGCGACTTTTTCCCCACCTGCATGCGTGGCGCACGGGCACACAACAGCAGAGTAGAGCTTGGCAGTGGCAACATGAGTTCTCCTTCACCGGAACGAATAGGGAGTCTCCCAACGGATTGAAGCGCGCGTCCGAGTGAAGACCGTGCACCGCGCGAGCCACAACAGAACGCGGTATCTGCTCCACTGATCGCTGCGGCAACGAGCACTTTGATCACTTGATAAAAAAAAAAAAAATTTCAGCGCTAGATCGCTAACTGGAGTTAACTGGAGATGTTTTTATTTATTTGTACTGGTACATTCGTGCCGCGAGATGTTTCAAAAGTGGTGGTGGTATTTTATTTTTTTTGTTCTGACGTAGTTGGTTCCTCAACTACATCAGATTCAGATTCAGATTATTTTATTTAATGCCATGTCAGCATTAAAAGCTATTTTCATGGCAAAAAATCAATTATAAAAATACAAATATCATATAAATACAATAAAACAAAACAAATATAAACAAGAAGTCATTTTATACAATATATATTTTAAAATGAACATATGATGAAAAATCCAAAACCTTTTCAGGCATAATCTCATTAAATATGTCCTTTAATGAAGTAACTTCATAAAAGAGCATTCTGCTCAACTACATCAGAAATTCATAATAATAACAGAAAAAAACTGGCCATAGTTTTGTCCTTTTATCAGTAGCCAGTTTTGGTGTAACAAGTTGTACATTTTGTTGCCAATTAGTAAATGTAGTGGGTGTATTAAGAGGCTACAATTTCCAAATATGCCTAAGTGTAACTTGATCCCCTCCCATTAGGCTGATCTGATGTGTGTTGGTCTGCCTGACCCCTCTTTGTTTGGAATAATTTAATGTTACTCTGCCTTATTTGGGAAAGCTGGCCTACAGTAGCCTTAAGACATCTCATTTTCTAAATACAATTAAATAAACACATTTCTACAAATGGTGCAAACTCTGCTAGATAAAAGATTCCCATTCCCCTGCCATTCTGTGATCGGCAATCGGCAGATCATGATTTTGGTGATCGGTAATCGGTGATCGGCCCCAAAAATGCTGATCGGAGCATTCTGACTTATTCTGTGATAATTTTTTTACATTGTATAAAATCCATGAGGACTTAATACACTAGAGTTTGCAGTACATAAACCAATCATAAAATTGTCATAAAATATAGGGGGAAAATATGATAGAAATTAGTGGTTATTGAGCAGTGTATTTGATTTCTAACAAAAAAATTGACAATTAGACAAAGGTCATATAAAAAAAAAAAACTGGTATTACACCTGACATTTCTGCAACCCTTACTTCTGAAATGATGGCTACGCCCCTGAATGTGAGCACAAAAGCCCCTGCAATAAATATAAAACACACAAAAAAATACAGTGCAGTCCAGAAGGTCCTTCACTCTGCTCCACCCATCTAAATCCCCCCTGCTCACATCCATTATCATAACCATGACTTATTCATGCTTTCTCTATTTGTGCAAACATTTGCATAAATAGCTCCAGCCTGATCCCGTGAGCGTGATGCAACTAAATGAGGAAACAAACAAACAAAGAGTCCTAGACTTTGTGCTGTTAGCGATAACAGTGTTGAGTTAACGCAGTTTGAAAGGAGCAACTGACATGAGAAGTGGGGGTCAGACGAAATGTAATTTCAAAGCTCATCAGTCCTACTAATGCTGTTTACACAGGTGGGGGTGAAGGTGCTAAGCACTTAAATTGCTACACACAGTTTGTGATATGAGCAAAGCCAGCCATATTTTCACATTCTGCTAAGTAGGGTTATGGACGTAGCCGTGGTTTAACTGCAATAATGTTGTGTGTTTGATGAACACCATATACTGCAGCTGGCATCACAACAAAGGACATCACTTGCTAGACTGGTTAATGGTCTCTTGTAGGGCTGGGTGCTACACATACATGCAGTGTCATGTTAGAAATGGGTCACCCAGTAGAGGTCTTGAAATAGTTTATTTTGCACTATATTTACACAAATACAGATTTAGTATTTACACTATATAACAAATCAGAGTTGCATTTTATAATGTTATTTGTGCTGTTCTGAGTCTTATTAAAGTCACTCAATGTGTTAAATAATGTGGAGCTATCATTGAATTTTTTTAATATAAATCTGGTTCAAAATAAAAAGAGAAAATTCAGTAAATCTGGGGAGGGGGGGCAACAAGGGAAAGGTCTTTAATTTCTTTAAAACTTTAATTTGTAAATAATTCATTGGATTATCCAAAAGTTATATTATTATTATTAATACAGAATGTGTTAAAGTATAAACAACAGAATACATAAATAATAACCATTATATACATCACCATTCAAAAAAAAAAGGAGGGGAGGGGGAGGGGGGGTAAGTAAGTTTGGGGTCATTAATACTTAAAAAAAATGCTTTTATGCACTAAGGACACATTAAATTGATCAGAAGTGACATTTATAATGTAATAGAAAATTTCAATTAAATGCTGTTCTTTTGAACTTTCTTTAAAGGATTCTGAAAAATTCAAAGTCACAGTTTCCACAAAAATATTATACTGTTTTCAACATTGATAAAATTAAATTAGAAAATTGTTTTGTAATAATAGTACTGCATTTTTGATCAAATAAATGCAGCCTCAGATAGACTTTCAAAAACATTAAAAATCTCTCTGACACCAAACTTTTAAATGATAATAGAGCAAGTTATTTTATATCATGGTAACATTAGTTGGGAATTCAATGGAAAAAACATTTACACACACACAAACATCACTATGTGATATACAGTTTCCGAAGAAGACAAGGACATATTAAACTTACAGGTTATGTAAGTTTGGCCTGTAAACAACAAATGTTAGTGTGCACTGAGGTTTGAGTTTGTGCTTTCGAGGATAAATACTGAAAGTACAACTTGTTCTCGGATATTGATTTAATATGATAGAGAAACAGGCCTTTGGGACACATTTCACAGTAAGAATGAGAAAGACACAGAAAAAAGAAATGGGGACAAAGAAAGAGGTTAGGATAGAGAACAGACAGAATTCAAGCAGATATTGATTTGGGGATGAATTTGAAAATGTCGAGAGTGCGCAAAGGAGATAATGGATGTTGAGGCAAGTAGTGTAACAGTACAGGAGAGAGAGGAGAAGTCGGAGAGAGAGAGAGAGAGAGAGAGAGAGAGAGAGAGAGAGAGTGACAGAGTCTGATGGAGTGACAGGGGTTTTGATTATAGACAACACTGCTGATCGATCTAAATCTCCATCTAATGTGTGTGTGTGTGGGGGGGGGGGGGGATCCTGATTCTGATCAGGGAAAGTGGACTGCACCCATTGCCCCCCATACTTTATAACAGAGTAGTCTCTGTAACACAAACTGATCCCAGAACAGCATGTCTTCCTCCTACACAGTGGCTCAGATGTCCTTCCTCTTCTAAAGGAATGGTTCACCCAAAATGAAAAATCTTTGATCATTAACTCACTTATGTTATTCTAAACTTTCTACATGGAACACAAAAGGAAAGGTTTAGCAGGAATGTCATGCTGCTCTTTTCCATACAGTGAAACTGAAAACGTATCCTACAAGTAGTTTATACTACATGTGCACAATACTACACATCATCTAAAGCCCCATGATAGCTTTCTGTATGAAACCGACCACATTCACTATCCCTTAACCTTCCATGGCACGGTGCTTATGAACACATTTCATAAGATCAAATTCAGTGCAAATTCACTCATGTCCAAGCAAAGCTTCAGTCAGACTGAATAATATATCTGAAGTACTCCAGTCTGTCTCTTTATAAGCCTCCCCTCCTTCACTTTTTTCACACATGTCCAAAAATTGACCACAAACAGACACAAAAAGATTCCCCATGCTCAACACACTCTTGCTCCTCAGAGACTCTCTACATCTCTATACCACACAGAAATAAGGTAGTAATGATGACCGTGAATATAAACCATTACTGAATAATTGATTAGGCACATGTTTGTCAGCAGCAATGGCACTGTATCCATGACAACTAAATTATCCATCAATCTAGAGCTGAGTTCTAGTGATGCGTGAGCAATTCATATGCCATCCAGCACATCGGTGGAGATGAGCGCATTTGTGTGTTAAATTTTATTTACTTAGGCTTGAGGTGACTGCTGATGGCTTACCCAGTGATCTGAGAGTCTGAAAAGAAAAACACTTTTACAATCATATTTACAACATGATTGGACAATCTTATCACTCTACACTCCCAACATAAAGACAATACTACATTCAGCCACATGCAGGACATAATAACAACCCAGTACATCAGACCCGTGTACCCATGACCATTAGCAGACATCAGCAAACCTCATGCATCTGAAAACACCTGACAGAAAGAGCGAGATACATAGAAAAGAGAGATAAAGAAAGAGAGTCCAGTTCCTTTTGAAAGCAGAAACACTATCATTTGAGAAACAGATGGGCAGCAGTTAAACAGATATTCATCTAATGTAGAAATATGAGTGGACCTGATGTGGGGGGAGGGGGATGTCTGAAAATGGGTGCAGGGCTAAAGAGAAGAAAAGAAAGAGAGATATATAGAGAAAAGGGAGAAAGAGACAAGCTGTATTCAAAAAGGGGAGGGGCTTGTGGGAAGGGTGTGGTGTGAATCATCATCATTCACTCACTCATACTGAAGGGTTAGTGATAAAGGGGCTTTATTGTGTGGATGTTATTTATTTGCAGGGCTCTACACTGCAATGTCATTCAAAAACTAGTGACATATAGAACGTTAAATGGTCGCACCAGTGTAAGTGAGACTCGAAAATATAATATAATAAATATAAGCTTATAGTTTATTTATGTTATCTATAATTCTATAGTAAACCTTACAGTACAGTGGCACATAAACATTAGTCAACAAAACGTTGAATGCACCTCAAAATTTTTGCCTGTGCCTCTAAAAATAAAAATAATTAAGTGTAGAGCCCTGGTTTTAAAATAGAAGAGTAAAGCATCAGATCAGGTAGAGTGACATCATCAGTGATCTGGTAATCATTGGTGAATACTAGGGGTGTAACGATATTCGAACCGAACCGAAAAACCGCGATACAGAACTCACGATTCGAATAGCGATACTCTCATTGCGTACCGAACACGCCCCGCCCCGCCCCCTGCTACCCAGGCCCCGCCCAGCCCGGCTCATTGGATCTCATGTCTTATGTGTACAGTACACAACGAATTCAGTTTTGTAGCCTAACCACTATTAATACCAAATAACAAGCTCCGTGTTTTGTTACTTTCGATAATAAGCAAGGTGTAATCTTTCAAATTCTGTCTATTTGATCACGAAATTCAAACAATAAATGGCGTTTTGGCGCTCTTTGATGTGGCGTGACAGATCGCTGTAGGCCTACTAGGCTCCTCATTTCAAGCGGCAGCGCGATCATCTCTTCCTCAGTTACAGAATGGACATCTGAAGGTATGTTGAAAGATACAGTATACTTACTGAAAGGCATCATAACTCGTGTAATCGCTCAATCAGTGTTTCAGCAGCGTAAAGACATCAATAAAACTGCATAGCTTGTCACTAGCATTATATTTACCTCAACAGGCAAGTGATTCAGTGTCCACAACTTTGGTTCCTATAAATGAACTCTTGCACTAAATAAATGCACTATGTTAGCCTATATATTATATTTTACTTAATCTGTTAATGATATCTTGATTATTTAATGTATGTTTAAAATATCTTTCATGAAAATGACAACTGTGTAAATTATTATATTTCAATAACAAATTAGAGTAAAAACATAAAAACATATTTTTTATATCTACAAAATAATTAGCATCTGAATTTAGGTTAAAAGTCTAGGCTACAACCTTTAATGTTATAGTAATGTGCGGCTCCCTATATAGTTTACAGCATTAGCAGATTTTTTTTTAATCCTTGTGAAACGTTTAATTGTAATTGAATTAATTTAAAGACAAAGACAATTTTTTCATTAAACCACTGTTAAAAAACAACAACAAAAAAAGCAATTTTAGCTTTCTAAACAGAACCGAACTGAACCGAACCGAGACGTCAAAACCGTGGAAAACCGAACCGTCAGTTTTGTGTATCGTTACACCCCTAGTGAATACAGATCTGAAGGATCTTGATCACAAGTCTGTATTCAGCAAACACACACACACACACACACACACGCACACACACACAAACAGACAAGAAGGAGAGTGTGTCCTTAGGGCATTCAACATCACAGGATTCAAGCAGTTTCAAGACACACAAGCCAGATGCTTTTAAGAAAAGGCAAAAAACTAAAGTAAGTTCAAATGAAACTTAAACTTATGTAAAGAAAAAACATGGATGTGTTTCACACAAACCTTCGGGATCTGAGCTGTCTTTGAGGGTGACTTGCTTCAGTGGGCAGCAGAAGATTTCGTGACACTTAGCACGAAAAGGGGAGCCTTTACCCCTTATATCCGCAGAATGGATGGAATCCTGCCGCAACATAATGTACTCCTGGGTACCTGGGGCAGCGTCATCCTGGACTGCGGTCGGGCCATAACAAAATGAATGCAGGGTTAGAAAGGGAGAGAGCGCTCAAAGCAACAGAACTAATTCAACACAATGAGAGAACTACGCAAAGAAAAGAGACAAAGTATAAATGACAACAACAAGGTTATAATAAGCAACAACAGTAACAAGATTAGCAGAATACATATAACAACTTGATATACAGAAGAAAGAGGAAGAGAGAAGGTAAGAAGATAGAAAAGAAAAGCTTAATACACAGTAGGACTGGGCGATATACCAAATATTTACGATACATTTCCGAATGATTTCAAACTAAATAAAATGTTTTACAATATTTTCAATATTACATTAATTTCACAATCATTCCTTTTCACACCTTGTGTTGAGAATATTTATTTATTGGTGAATGATATTTAGTTAGGATGTTCAACTCATTTTAGTAAATCGGTTCAAATGGTCTATTTTAAATAAACCATTCAATGATACATTTGCGTAATCACTCAAACATTCTCAATACAGGATCTGAGTGACATTTTTTGTGTATTAAAATCTCTAGGTAGACTTTTTTTTGTTTTTTTTGCTGCAAGACTATGCATTGGTGCATATTAAAGAAAACCATTTTAAAAAAGGGAGGAAATCACCCTTTTAAACAAAATGATTAAAAATATTGAGTAAATGACTTTAGTTACATCACCCAGGCCTAAAACACACTACAGTACATCACAATGATTGAAACAATATGACAGCAGTTAGTTAAGCATTGGGATCTGGGATAAGGTGGTAAAGTCAGAGCAAGCAGGGGACTTGGAGCTCTTCTGGCTCTCATCAACTGAAATCCAATATTTCAGAGGGTGATGACCAGAGTCAATAGTGTGTTTATAGACAGAGCCCTCATGCAAACTTACACACTTGTGTCGGATCAAGACATATCAAGAGACTATTTCTAAAGTGATTCCTTCAGTACTAAAGAAAGTCAACCCAGTGAAAGCATGCATCGTCTTCCACCACAGGCATCTTCTGCATCACACATGCATAGAGGAAGCATTTCACACTGTATATGGGACATTGTATACATACAACGTGCACTTATGAACAGCTGTCATTGTTCCGGTACTGATAATGAGCTAATGTAACGTAATGTAACGTAAATTGTGAGCAGGTAGGCATCTGTAAAGCTTTGATGTCCATAAAAGCTGCTAAAAATAAGACCCTTAAGGTTTGTACGATTTTTTCAGTCAGCCCCTGCTGATATTTGGTAGACTACTACACCATTCTGGCGGAAAAACATCTTTCCCCAATAATGGTAATTTTAAAAAGTGGTGTGTAATTTTGATATTATTTGACCTTGACCTCTGAACCTCTCATAACGTAAGTGCAGGCTAATGCTCACTCACTCTATTAATTCAGGCACATACTCTGAGAGGTTAATAGAGGGTTTCATTTCCTGGTGCTTGCAGAGTCTATTTTTCCCTGAGATGAAATGTACTAATAAAGTTCAGGCTGCTGGTCAGGCTAGCATCTCTTTTTCCATTGTCATAATTTGAGGCCAAACACATCTACTGCCAGCAGAGATAATAAAAATCGTCCTCATCCCTTGCTCTTACTATTTTTTCCCCCGCTCTCTCTCTCTCTCTCTCTCTCTCTCTTTCTCTCTCTCTCTCTTTCTCTCTCTCTTTAAGACATGTTATTAAAGACAAAAACATGGTGGTTAAGAGAAGACATGTCATTTTCTCAAGGTAGGTCTTCACTGGTTTAAGTACACCTAAAACACTTGGGGTCCAATTTACTTTGGTATGAAGCATAGGTGCTCTGACAGCCACCTTCTATTTTAAGCCATGCATTTTACTGGAGACTGAAGTTTAACTCCTGATTTTCTTCTGGTGAAGTGGCCTTTTTTTTTTTTTTTTTACTTTTAATATACCATAAGAATGTGTAGTTCAGTCATACTGTCACCAAAATTACTGAAAAGAGACATTAATAAGCACTATATTACATGAGGACTGACACAAGACAAATATCATTGTGGATTAGTGCAAAACAATTAGTCAGAATTATCAACAATTTTAATGAGTCGTTCTCACAGGACTAATATAAAATTATATTATAATTAGGGATGTGCCTGAAGCCTAAATCCAAATTCGGAAATGCACATCCTGAGCGTCATTGACAAATATCTTGTCCTGTAAAATGTGTGGTCGCGAATTTGAAAGTGATATATATATATATATATATATATATATATATATATATATATATATATATATAAAATTGTTGTTTTTTTTAAAACGAGCATGCACTCAAAAGCGATTTCAATACTCTGCATATTAATAGCGGCTCCCTGATGCCTGAAAATGATATACAACATAATTAGCCAACTGTATAGTTGCAAGAGATCGCGAAGAACTGAAATATATATTTTCCTCCCATCTAATTTTTTTCCATCACCACATCCCTTTAGAGAGGCTCCATAGAATGCATCATTTCTTTTCCAAGCATATTATTCAGATTCGGACACGTCCATAATTATTATTAAAATTTTTTATAATTTTTATATATATGCCAGGTTTTCAAATGCACTGTCATGAAACTACAGGTGCTTTTCATTTACACAACCTGAAGTGGGGATGGGGGGGGGGGGGATTCCCTCCAGAACACAGTCTCCTTTTGTCTCCAATGCTTTTTGAAGGTCTTAGTCCATCAATAGTTATTAATAGCCATGTTAACTGCAGCCCCATAAACCTCAATTAAAATGAGGGGCACATTTAGGAGCTGCACAACATGCCAAACCGTGATGGAGAGTGCACGGATGGGTCACAGGAAGCCTGATGGATATGCAGCCTGCCGTAGCTCCGCCCTCCCTATCAGCTGGGCCTTCAAAATGAGCTGTCAGCCCGTGGCCTGATGGGACATGATCTACAGCTCATGGTTCTGCCACCACTTCAGCACCGCGCTGATGAATATCCCTGTCCATGGTGCTGAAAGCCAAAAGCTGACACTCCAGAGAGGAACTTGATGGGAGAGAGGATTTAATGACACAGAGAGCATAACCTTCCTCTGTTTACATCACCTTGCCCCTCAGCCCCAGAGTTGAAGGTATCATGTGTCACAAGTTGGATGCAAAACGACCCTTATTCAAGGAAGGCAATAAAAGTCAAAAACGAAATGATCGATGATGGCTTAATCTATTACAACCCAGAAGTGTACATGGGTTACAGTTACACTGCATGTCAAAGATCAGAACATTTAATTTACAATGGCCTCAATGCACAAAGGCTTCAAGGACAGGACTGACGCTATCAACAGCTCTGAATTATGGCCCTGCTGCGGTTTGCACATTTAGGCCGAGAGCACGCAGCAGATTGAGGTCATGAAGTTTAAGCTGAAAGACAGATTTAGAGGTGGACTGTCTCAGTTTGTACAATTCAAATGAGGGGAAGTCAGAAGCAATTTCAATCACTCTCATTCTGCATGAAACGCCAGTTAACCGTCTGATGGAAAAGCACACAAGAACATCACCATCAGCTGCTCCAGCAGCCCTGGGGGAGCATGCGCTTAAAATACCAGCACTTTAAATATCATGTGTATCTGAGTCAAGACTTCTTTTTGGTCTTCTTGGGATCTTCTTCCGCAGCTTTAAGGAAATGGATTTAATTTTTATTGCTGTGTCATTCTGAAGCTCCTGGAGCTGTGGTGAAATTGAGCTTTTCTTTACACCAGTAAACCTCTTTTATTCTGTACTTAAAAACAGAATCCATATTTTCCACTTTCAAATGCCTGAGAGCAGTCAACATGCAACTATAGAGGGAGAAGGGGGTTACAGTGAACGTAGGAGTTTCATCTGCTCAGGTGTAAATATTAAGAATGGCATCAATTTTGCCATACCAATTCGAGCTTGATTCAGACCCAGATAATGTTTATGAACAAGAGGATTGTTCAGAAGAACCTTTGATTTTACAGGACATTTTAGAGTGCTAAGTCCCAAAGGATCGGTGAACAGTCTTACAAAAGCAACAGCCCCGTAGCTAAACACAATATCAACACTGTCTTTTATTAATTTATTTAATCTATAATTTTGGGGGTTTCTAAAGATAAAATTGCTTCTTAAAAAAAGGCCTTAGCATTATGTGGCGAGCAGGACGAGCAGGCGTGATTAATGATGAGCGACACCTGCGCGACGCCCCGGTCTCGTATCTCACGGAGGAGCGGATGCATAAAAAAAATTAACAAATGTTCATACATATTTTCACATTGACTCTTTGTAGTAAATTAATGTAGAAACAACATAGTATTTACTTGAAACATTTTATTTTAAATTAGTGGTCGACCGGTAGTGGTTTTTTGATGGCCAATGCCGATATCAGCAGGGTGTAATGTAAAGCCGATATATATATATATATATATATATATATATATATATATATATATATATATATATATATATATAAATATATATATATAAAAAGTTTGAAAGTTTGAAAGGTAGACTTGTGTTTAAAGTTTGGTTTAAAGTTTGTTGATAATGCGTCTTCAGGGAAGCTGAATTCATTAATTTACATGGACCGATCGTCATGCACAGCGTAACACGTACATGCAGGCTACAAATGTGCAAAAGCCTACGGCCTTGTTGATAAATTGGTCGATCCCTATTTTAAATGTTTGTTTAAATGCATCTTTTTACTAAGTACTATGAATGAAGGCCAGTTACAGTATCATACCAATACTAATACTGATGCCGCTAAATTATCAGATTGTTTTTATTAACAATTACAATTAAAAATATTATAACACCAATTTAAGTGAACTTATATTTAAGTGAAACAATATTCATGTAATCCCATTATGTAAATTTATTCTATAAATTTTGTTTAGAAGGTATTGGACAAAGTTTCTTCATCTTTCACTAAAAGTGTATACATCCATCAACTATTGGATTCTGCAGCAAAAGGTATTAGAAATGTGTTCTGATCAGTCAGATTTTGTCAAGATCTCTGAAGTTGCACATATACAAAAAGTTCACATTTAAGATGTCAATATGTTGACATTTTATGTTACCGTATCAATCCAAGCAAACAAAAATTTACTCGTTGCAAGGTGCACCGATACTTCAAAAGTATCGCGATTCTCGGAAATGAAAAACGTCACGATTCCTAAATTTATTAGTATCGATACTTTTTTCTCCTCACGCACGCAGCAAAGAAGCTGCAGCTGTCATGTGACAAACACTACAGCGAATTTTTGTCCCGCCAAAGTCTTATTTGATCGGCGAGTAATGTAACTTAGATGAACTGCTGGCTGCGCGTGTGACATGCATAGATGACAGGGCGCATGTTTAAAGCAACACCAAGGAACTTTTCCTCTGCGGTCGCCCTACAGGTTGGAAGCGGAATTGTCCATTACCGCTGTCGTAAATAATTTAGCCTACCGCAGCCTACTGTCGCACGCGCACGCTCGCTGTTTATCCAGCACCGGCTTTGGAATCAACAATGGCCACAGACAAGGTAGATTATGATGCATGATTTTATGAAAGACATCACAAACGAAGAAAAACTATGTATGCCGTAAAGCAGTCGAATTTTGTAGTTCTTTTTGTGCTCCGGTTACTACCCGAAACCCGAAGTTACATAGTGCCAGTAAAAGCGATTCAGACCACGTCAGGCTATTTTTCCTGAATTACCGCTGGGTGTGAATTGTGCTAAAATACATGGCCTTATCTTCTCTGAAAAGCGTTCCTCACATTCAGCTGACTTAAACCACACTTTAAATAAATGAAAAAAGCTATCCAGTGATGAAATGTTTTCTGTGATGACACAAATCTTGTGGGATGTCCTAACCGCCGGGATAATCACACAACGCGCACACGTCCGATAATGACACGTCCAATTCGCGAACTAATGACTCGTTTGAACCGATTCATTTTAATGAATGGTTTAAACTATGGAAGTAAAATAATGTCAAATGTTTTTGAAATAAAAAGCCTGTTGAATTGCACTACTTGAAAAAAAATAGGCATTGCATTAACCATGATTGCATTTTAATGCATTGTATTTTTAGGGCTTGAATTTTTATGGGCTGAAATTCAACATGGTTGAATATTTAAGCTGTGAATATTTCAATTAAATACATTTCAAACACATTTTCATTATTAAAAATTCAATAATCCATATTCACCATTCATATTTCATTTCCAAAATATTCAAACTGTTTAAAAATACAACCAAAAATATTCAACAGGCAATTTTCAGTCCATTTTATTTCACTTTGCAAATTCGCTTCCACAAATTCAGTGGTTCAAATTCGACAGTAAATTCAACATTGACGTCCAGGAACTGCAGGAAAAGCAGAAGATTGCCGAGCATACTCTCCATCTGCTGTTAGTCGACCTCACCAGCAGGGGGTGCAAAAGCGCTTGTTGTTGACGAAGACATTCATTCATAAAATGGAAATGATTATCTGTGACAGTATATGCGGAAAAGATGATAAACACACAAAAGCTGTGTTTATGTTTCATTCAATAACTTCATTGTTACTTTCCCTGTGTATTCTACATGTCATCAGCTTTCTCTACCAAGAACAGAATTATAATTGGTTTCCCTCAATACCTCATACTCAAGGATTCCCTTTCCGTTGGGACAAAACGCTTAACACATACAGTGATATGAAAGACCAATCTTGCACCTTATTGGGGATGTAGGCTGTAGGCTACTATATAGGCTACAGGCAAGAAGGTGGACTCAGATTGTAAACTTTACGCGCAAAATTTCATCCTGAGCGTTTCGTGATATACTGGCATAAAATCAACACTTGATCAATTAATACTAACACTTTCTATTCTATTCTATCCTCTCTCTCTCTCTCTCTCTCTCTCTCTCTTTTTCTCTTTCTCTTTCTCTCTCTCCATATATATATATATAAGTCCAAGTCCTAAAATGCCTACGTGTATATTGCATTAGCTTAAACTGGGATCATAGCACTTGCATATTGTTGTCCTCCTATTGTTAGTTTAACTGTAAATCGCTTTGGATAAAAGCGTCTGCTAAATGACTAAATGTAAAATTGGCTTGACATTGGACATTCGCACATTTAGGGACCGTCTCTAAAGTTGCATACAACATTGGCATGTACGTTTCTAACTTCAATAGCAAACTTAAATTTATTTGAATAAATATCAAAAATCCAAAGGGTGCGCATTATGCCTGACACTACATGAACACTTTACAGTTGGTTTTATGACTGTAAGTCGTTCTATTCAAATGCTATTGAAGTTAGAAACGTGTATACCAAAGTCGTATACACTTTAGAGACGGTCCCTAAATGTGCGAATGTCCAACATGATACCATCTTTATGCCAGTCTATCACTGGGAAACGCTCAGCTGTGCGCATTATTCTGAGTCCATCTGCTTGCCTGCAGAGTTTGGACTTTTACATCACTAGTCCATTAAGCTACGTTAAGCGTTGTATATGTCCAGCAGGGGAATCCTGAAGTATTGAGGGAAACCCTAATAGCCTGCATGCAGCACATCGCCACAATATAAAGTTAAGGCAACTAAACAACCAAGAGAAATATATGTCAACCTCAAAAATGTAACATTGGATCTGTACTGTATATCCGCATCGGGGAATAACATTATGATCTCGTTCACGGTAGAGAAATATGCATGTAGGCTACACAGGAAAAGTAACCGTGAAGGCACCGAATTGAACAAAAACAGCCGTCATAATAATCACAAATAAACTTACATTGCTGTAAATGAGTTTTATGAATGAATGACTTGCTCTAATTTTGCTGGTCTTCGTCAACAACACGCGCTTTTGCACCCCCTGCTGGTGAGGTCGACTAACAGCAGATGGAGAGTATGCTCGGCAATCTTCTGCTTTTCCTGCAGTTCCTGGACGTCAATGTTGAATTTACTGTCGAATTTGAACCACTGAATTTGTGGAAGCGAATTTGCAAAGCGAAATAAAATGGACTGAAAATTGCCTGTTGAATATTATTGGTTGTATTTTTAAACAGTTTGAATATTTTGGAAGTGAAATATGAATGGTGAATATGGATTATTGAATTTTTAATAATGAAAATGTGTTTGAAATGTTTTTAATTTAAATATTCACAGCTTAAATATTCAACCATGTTGAATTTCAGCCCATAAAAATGCAAGCCCTAAAAATACAATGCATTAAAATGCAATCATGGTTAATGCAATGCCTATTTTTTTTCAAGTAGTGCAATTCAACAGGCTTTTTATTTCAAAAACATTTGACATTATTTTACTTCCATATTAAACAACTTGTATTTCCAACACTGAACTCACGAGACGTCTGAATCGGTGTATAACTAATCGGTAACACTTTACAATAAGGTTTCATTTATTACATAAATTACATAAAAATACAGTTTGCTTACTCAAGTGTAAGCTTTAAAACGAATAAAACCACTTGTAAACCACGAATAAAGTTCGTGTAAACGAGTAAACCTCGCTATTCTTGACTTGGTATCGGTATCGAAACAATAATTTTGGTATCGTGACAACACTCCATGTAAAAACATCACAAAAGAACTCCCTGGAATACTAATGAGCTAATTTAAAAGTTATTTTTTCATCTGATTTGTTTCATTATTACATGATAACCATGTTGAGGCAAAAAAAACGTTGTTATTAAGAACATTATCAGAAATATTATGCTTTAACAAACTCTCTCAACTAACCCCACAAAACCCTTTCCTCTCACTCGTCCTCATCCAAGCAACACCCCACAGCCTCTAACTGGTATATTGTAACCGTCATATTACACCCTTATTCATCGCCACCACCTCCCTGTCGAATCAGTCCATTTAACACAACACAGACCACCTGATGCCTCCCTCCCACAGGAACACACAGCAATGACGCACAGGCCATGCTTGATTCTCCCAGCATCTGTCAAACACACACACACACACACACACACACACACACACACACACACACACACACACAGGCAGAATCAGCTCATTTCAGCCAATCCAGTCAGTGACTAACAGCTAATCAGAGGGCAACCAGAAATGGCCCTGAACGGACGCTTTTATGACCCCCTAAATGGCCAAGTGAGCTTACTGTACGTCACAGGCCCGTATGAGAAAGATACAATACAGGATAGATGGGGTAAAATGAGTCACGGTCCAGGAGACTTAAATCATCAAGGATTTCCTAAATGTTTATTGAAAAAGTTATTTATTAGAATAAAACTCTTAATGAAAAAAAGGGTTAATTTATTTCAGCCATTCATTTTTTTTTGTTTTTTTTTAATGATCAATGGATATTTAAATATATGTATATATGCAGAGCCGATCCTGACCTCCCTGGGGCCCTAAGCTAAATTACTCCTATCTGACCCATGAGCCATGTAAACCATTTGCCACAGTCACACCTGACACCCCAGTGCTCCCACTCCTTTAACTAGTACTAATGAAAATGTAATTCCTGATATCAGAAATAGACATTGTTACTAGAAAAAGTTCATTCTTAATATCAAGAATTTACATTTTAAATAGTACAAATCTAATTATTGATATCAAAAATGCATCCTGTGAATGAATAAAAGGCTTGTCATAGCATGCCACAGTGTTTTAAATGATAAAAGCAATACTTGATACTTGATGGTTATTATTTACTGAGAGATGTGCATCCATATTGACCAGTAGGCTATGTCCAGCCAATCAACATTTTAAATGCAATATAGCCTATAAATCAAAAGTCAATGTCAATACATTGCTTTCCATCTTGCTTTATTGCAGAGTTGTAACTAAACTAACTTGGAGACTAGATAATCATTGACTTGTTTTAAAAGTATGTGCGCCTATAATGAGGAGTGCCATCACGCCCATATTGTACTGGTCCCCACAGATGTTTTGCTGGAAAGTGCGCGTTTCATTTCGTGCACGCGCATATGAACGCACGTTAACGCGGTTAACTTTTCCGAGCTGCAGTTTATAATAAAACACTGTTGCCCTTTGTTGTTTATCAAACGTAATAAATAGTTGTATTTTACTCTCACTTTTTTGTCAGGCACAAAGTCACAGAACACAGCCCTCAAAGCCCTGGAAGTGGCCGGTGTTTTAAGCAAGACAAAGAAAGACCAAAATATGCACTTGCCAGCTGGGTTAGCAAAACAGACTAGAGGTAGATACACATCAACTTAACTTTACTATTCTTTGCTGACATCAAACTTGGAGAGGAGAGAACACATGTCTACCTGATTGCTGTCCCTGCAATTCACTCTCATGGTGATTTTTTTTTCTCTTTTTTCGTGACCAGAAGGATATAGTTCTGCTTAATTTTTCTCAATGATATTGTAAACTTTGATTGACGCGGTTGGACACGAGGGAGAGGCGGGGCCTTGAGTAATTTGCGGGCCCTACGCAACTTGCGTAGTGTGCGTATAGGGCTGATCGGCTCTGTATATATGTAAATATAGGCTATATCTTCTGAAGTCATTTAAGGACTGCAAAATAGCCCTGCCACACGTACATGATTCATGTGGAGAAAAGTTACACCTCCAGGTTCAATTTAAAATAGAAACGAGCGTGAAGAAAATTGCAACAGCGAACACGTAACAAGAACACTAGCGATCATGAGCAGCAGAACAACATCACTTATGCCTCTACTCTCAGGTTTTATCGTGAAGCAGTTCAAAAACGTCATACAAAAGAACTCAACTCAAAAAAATAATAACTTCCTCAATTTCCTGGTTTGCAAACGCAAATAATTTATGCATACTAAATGTAAAGTTAGCAATTTCTATACAATTATAGACTTAATCTTTATGTATATTTGTTAAATATACACTACTGTTCTAAAGTTTGGGGTATAAATGTATATAAATAATACATTTTGACTGATTTTAAAGATAAAAAGTTACAAAAGATTTATATATATAAAAAAAACTGTTTGAACTTTCTATTTATCAGAGAGTCCTGGAAAAAAACATCACAGTTTCTACTAACATTTAGCAGCTCAACTGTTTTCAACATAATAATAATAAATGTTTCTTGAGCAGAATTGGAGCAGCATATTAGAATCATTTCTAAGGATCATGTGACAATGAAGACTAGAGTAATGATGCTCAAAATTCAACTTTGGCATCACAGGAATAAATTACATAATAGTATGATACATTTAAAAAAAAATAATAATAATTATCTATTTTACTTTATTTTTGATTAAATAAATGCAGCCATGTTAAGCATCAAAAACATTAAAAATATCATACCAACCCCAAACTTGAATGGTAAAAGACTTCTCCAGGCTTGACAACACAATTATAACATTCAATATTTCCAGGTTTTTCCATGGCTTTTGGAACACAAGCTCAGACAGATTCAACTTTGCAACAAAGGATGAATTTATATTCAAGGACACAACTAATTAAAATAATCTAATGGCAGTTCACCACCAGGAAGCGTAGTTAACTCACTGTTACTGCTGTGAACACACAAATGAATCACTACAAATACTCAATCAGCAGAGCATGAGGACATCAGAGACATCCCATTTGTGACTTAATAAGAGTCTAGTGTTAGTTCTCTGAACCGACCTCACTTTTCTTCAGAGGCTTTAAAATTAATTTAGATGTGGAGATACTCTCAATTTAAATGCAAGCGTAAAGGTGCTGATATGCTTTCAAGGGGTGACCTTATGCATTCCCACATTCATTTATCATCATGAGTCACCTTGGCTTACAGCTTTAATATAAACACGCTCCCTTAGGTCTTAATGAAAGCAGGGTAGCAAGTTTGCTTACATGTATATTTAGAGAGTTTAAGCAAAAGATAATGTTTAATACAACTGAACGAAATCAGGATATTAACATGTTCTTTGCTGAAAGCACAATGCCAGGTCACAGTAGAGTCGAATACATTATTAATAGCAGCACAGACTAATTAGTTCTTGAAGTATTTATTCTCTCGCTAAAGAGGCAGTTTACTCAGTCAGTAACACAACCCTTGTAGCAGAATTGTTGAAGGTGGACTGGATTAAATGCTGAGGTGGACTGAATCCCTCTATTGCCTGGAGGTTCTGTGGCTGTCTGGTATGACATCTGACTGTGATTCTTATTCTCTGAACACTGCAGAAACCAAGAGTACACATCCTCAAACAATAAACACCTTCTGACACAACCAGCTCAGACCAGCATGCATTTTCATGCTGTTATAGCACTTGTTTAGTCTAGTTAAGAACCTGGTTTAGTGCACCAGCACAACAACACATCCAAATCAACATACATTAGCTATGGTTTGTTCTCTTTTGTGAAATCACTTCTCAGAGATCTTTGATGCCAGCCGAGCATCTTCTGCAGAAGGTTGCTCTCGATCATTGCCCAGCTTCACACACATATACATACACCCTTTTCCAAAAATGGCAACACATCCTATAGATTATTTTTGGGGTCTTGTACCATGTGACTTCTCAGAATAGAATGGCAACATTCCATGCCTTTCTTCAGGTTTCCAAAAGTCAAACCAAAGTCACACACAAAGGAAATAATAGTGTACAAATATATAGCTAAATTACTTATTTTCTAAATAATAAAATCTTCTACACTATGACCACCCATTTCCTTCACTTTTTTCCATATCATAATTTCTAAATACATATTTTTTAGTTGTTTATTATTGTGTATTATTTGCTCATCATAGCCAATTTATATTGATGACCAACAGGCCTATATTATTATTTATAATTGGTCAATTTCTTTGATGATATAAAGGTTTATATGAGTTTTATTTAACCTATAAAGTCTTAACTGTGCAGTAAATTATTTTATCTTATGCAATGCAACATGTACAGACAAGATGTCAGTCAGTTAAATGTGTCAGTCAGTTGCATCTGTCATTTTGCATGATGAATAAAGATACTGTATCTAAATACTTTGGATGTTAAAATATGTTCTCAGAATTCTTTACTTCTGGTTATAGGGAGTATCTTTTGGCTATCAGAAGCATGAGGCAGAGGTCTGAGGTTTAAATGTTAGTTAAACGAGGTAATGTTGTATGAACGAATAAACACTGCATAAAATATCCTGTATTTATAACTGTATTCATCTAAAAAATACCATGTACCATGTAAACAGGGTGGCTGTGCAGTGTATTTTACAAAATATTTACAGGATGTAACTTAATCTGGAAATATTAACACGTGTATGAGTTAAAAATAAAATAAAATGTAATATAAAAACGCATAAATTTCAATAGTTTCAATAAATCAAAACATTATGTATTAATGTTTATATTAAATGTTTTTTTCTTTTGTGATTTCTTAAGATAAAATTGGTACAAGAAAGACATTTAACATTTTAATATAAAAACATTAATAAAATAAATGTATCTGCCGCTGAAAGTGCCCCATGCTTTTTGAATAATATGGATGTTTGAGAATGTAAAAGGTCTGCAAAGTGCACAATCTGTCTCCCAAAAGAAAGAACAGATTGGGAACTGCCTGAAACGAGTCGGCAGTAACTCCAGTCTCACTTCCTGCACTGTAGTGTGTACTGTGTGTGTGTGTGTGTGTGTGTGTGTGTGTGTGTGTGTGTGTGTGTGTGTGTGTGTGTGTGTGTGTGTGTGTGTGTGTGTGTGTGTGCGCGTGTGTGCATGTGTGCGTGTGCGTGTGTGTGCGTGTGCGTGTGTGTGTGTGCGCCCTGTGAGGGAGAATATGGATGGGCCACATTTAAAGATGGCAGCACATGGAGAGGCCACACGGACTGACTTACTGCTTTCCACCTCAAGATCTCATTCAACAAGACTCCTCTTCACAGAAGAGGACAAAGTACAGTCCATCACTGCCAAACAGGTTCTCTCTCGTGCTCACTGTGTGTGTAGATAGGTAGAGAGCAGAACACATTCCCCTCTGGCTGAAAACCTGCCGACCTGCCCTTGGATTTAAGGTAACAACATAAACACAGGGATCGGTGCACACGGCTGCACACATTTAATACTACAGGACTGTTCAGCTGCGCTTCTCTCTATTTACATGGTTTGCAACAACACAGCCAACTTAATGCTATTACTAAACATTAATAAGAGTCATATTCTATATATTAAACAATAATAAACAATGTGACCATACATCGAAAAGAAATGTAACATTTCAGTTTGTAAAGGTGTCTTAAATTTAGATGATTTCAACCAGTGATTCGCAGTGTAAAACAAATTCCACAACAAAATGTATATTTTTTATGAATATATGTATTTAATATATGATTATAAATCTAATAATTATATTTCCCATAGCCTGGGTCATATTTTTTACCTTTCACGGTTTTGCGCATGGTTTTTAAATGTGCAAAGCCTTACCACGCAACCTGTCCATGTTGGCATCTGTCTAATTTGGCTGCTTATACTAAGTGACAGATGAATTTGCATCAAAAAGCTGTTTCGTTGATTAGAGGCATAGACTTTGATGTCAACAAAATATACAGGAAACTTATTTTTTTAGAATCAGAACAGGCAACTGCACATACTGTATTAACATGCATTTAAAGAATCAGCTCTTTATATGTGACCTATGAACTCAAAGCAATTAATGCAACCCTGATATGATTATACTGTTGGTAGAACAACGAAAGTCATTTAAAAAAGAACAAATGGACTGAAGTGAACAGCTGGTGACTGCACTTTAGGGCCCCGAATAGTGATATGCTTAAGTTTTGGTAACATCAAAAATTAAGTTCCAAGTACACATCTTGCAATTGTGATGTGTGTGTCCTGCAAACATAAAGATTCAGTGATCTCAGTGTGTGCTTTCTGCTCAGCCCAGAGCTGATGCGATTCCTCTGTGTTTTTTCACAGTCAGAGCTGAGTCATACGCATTAATGAAACTTTCACTGCGGCCTCTTTTCACAACCTGAGAGGAGCGTCTCCAAAGATAACGTGTAAATCACGAAGGCTCTCCAGACTGTTTTGACACTGCTCTCTCTGACAGGACCCTCAGAGCTGTTGACTGAGCCGCTCTAGATGAATGCGCCAGAGTACAGTACATATTTTGAGACACTAGAGTCAATCTTTCTTCTCAGGTAAATAAGACTGTCTCTCTATCTCACATACACACACTGCAAGTCATCTTCACTGAAGCTGAAAACGAACAGATGTAAGAATTAAGTGGGATTAATGTTTTGGACCACATTTACTGCAGTCGACAGCTAATGGGATTCAGTACAATACTAGGCCTGTTAGAGGATGATTAAATCATTCATTATGCCAATTAAAAAGATGAAAATATGACAACATACAGTACAGGACATGGTAAATAGAATAAGGCTTGTGGAAAAAGATTTTATGTGCTGCTTTATTTGAGATCTCTTGTTAGAACTCAACTGTGTAAAGCATCAATAGCTGTTTAAAAAGGCTTAAATATACAGATGAGTATACTGTAGCAATCGACATTGGTTTAATAGCAAATGTCAGATGATAATTAACAATAGAAAAATGTTCGGTATAACGCTTGATAGTTTCACGCTCATTTCATATAAAGGCGCATGCTACGGGTGACAAACAAACAGACAATAAGTTGCATTGCTGTGAGGTTTGGTTGCGCCGTGTGACGTTTGAACACATGGACACATGCTGAAATGAGAGCCGTGCTTGCCTTGATGAAAAGATAGTGGATTAAAAGGACACGAATACTCAAATACTATAATTTAAAATACAAATTTTAAAATTCGAATTTTAGGTGTGCTTCAGGGAGCCTTCCTAGTGGCGCACAAGATGTGATGATGATGTAAGTGTCATGGACCCTTTTCACAGACTGTGATGACGCGTTTTAACTGTCATAGGCATTTTAAATCCTGCAATTTTAAAGGGTTTTTATATATTTTTATATATATATTTTATTTTTTATTAGGAGAAACATTTACAATGTGTGTGTTTACAAACATGCTCGATACTTTATACATAAAGAAAAATAATTTCCTCTGGGACTACAAGCAACTTTATTTCATACACTACACATGTAAATAAAATAATACGAAATCATCCCTCAGGAAACTTTGCAGTGCCTTTAAAGTACTTACAGTAAGATATGAGCTTGCGGCTCTAGGCAGAGCATTTAGATTTCTTATGTTATTCAGTACCACTCACTTCCTTCCTCTCTCCCTCCATCTGTCAACTAACTGTTTTCGCTTTACACTTAGGAGGCTTCCCTCTGAGCTCATGTGTCTCAGAGGTGAAACAGTGGGATTTCACACAACCCCAGCTCACAGTCAGACACCACCTCTACACACCAGACCCCAGCTACCCAAACGGCCCTGCAGAGAAAACCTCCGTTCATTCATGTATAAGCACATTTAAAAGGCAGAAACTAAAACTGTGTCATCATTTGGCACTCTGAAAACTGCCTCACCATTAAAGTTGAAGCTGTTTCAGTGCTTAATAAGCGTATACATTAAGATTTTTATGTGTACACTAGTCTCAGCTTCAGTCGGCCTGCCCACGGACCGCCCACGGGTCCGTTCCTTGAGCATCTGATGCATATTGATCACAAATCTAGAAACTAGAAATGTCTCGATCTGGTAAGCTCTAATCTGGTATGCTTACATCCAGGAGTAAAAGCACATTTTTTTTATTAGTCTGTCTGAAAACAAATTCATTTTCAATACCAGGTTATAAAAAAGAAAAGGAAATAAAATGGAAGAAAACATAAATCTATATTTGGACTGGACTGGATTAGGTTTGTCAGGTTAGCATAAATCTTGAATAAATAAATAAAATTCATGATAGCATGTATAGGAATATGGGCCACTCTTTGCATCAATTTTATATGAACTCTCCCACACTGAAGGGGTATACTATTACTGGTTAAAACTGTCAATATAATGCTCTTATGATTTGTTGTGCTATTAAAAGGCATAGTACAAAGGAGGCTCCTACTGTCAAGTTATGGCTTGGAGAGATCTCTTCTACTTCACATTTGGAACAAATTAGATACAGTTTGAAGAGAAAATTTGAGCAGTTTGACAAAATCTGGCACCCTTTTAGCTGTTATCTTGATGGAAACCATGTGGATTAATGCATCATTTTGTTAATGTAACGTTTTAACATTCCTTCATCATACCTTTTCAAGTCAATGTAAACAGGTCGGGTTTGGGATGGTTTGTTTATTTTTTTTATTTTTAATAAATTTAATTTTTTTTGTATAATTGGTAAAGAGATCTGTAAGATTGTAAATGTATCTTTTTTTTAATTGTCTTCCAATAAAACTTACTTGACAAAAAAAGGCATAGTACACCAATGTAAGTACATAGTACTTAAAGCCACTTAATATAAAGTGGGACCAGAAGGTGTGTTTGTGCTTGTTAATGTCAGTTCTGTTTACTCTTCCATCTGTGTGTTTGTGTGGAGCCTGAAAACAGAGACCGGAGCCGAGGAGACTCGAGTCTCCCTCGTGTCAATGTTGAGCTAAAACATAGTAAATGGATAGCGAAAAGTACAAAGTGGAGGTTAGGAAGTAATTGATTTCTTTCTCCAGAAGACACGGCGAGTTAACGTCTCCTATTGTCGCCTCAGATCCACATTCAACAAACTTCTTCAAAGTACACAGGCTCACAAATTTCCTGATCCTACCCCCACTGGACCGAAAGGAATTGGGCTGTTACACAACAGTCGCCAGCTCTGTCTGGAGGCGCTGTCTGTACGCGTAGTGACGGCAGCGCTTCACACACGGGCGGTCATCACTTCCCAGAGGCTATGACATGTTGCAAGCTCAAAGATATGGCTTATTTTGCAAGGAGACAAGCTCTCTTTGAGATTTCGGTTTCTAAAGGGCTCTGATCCGATCCCACTGCCCTGCCTCATAGTCTTTACACATACATTCTCATACTATATATATTGGTTCTTAGTTCAACCAAATATTTAAATTGTGTCATCATTTACTCAGCCAATTGTTGTTCCAACCCTGTATAATGTCCTTTATACAGATTTCCATCCAAAGTTGCGAATTTAACTTTACTTTAAACAAAATTGGAATATTGCATAAAACATTTGCGAATAAAGCAGCGTTTCCATCCCATGTGTTTAATAGAACAAAATAGTCACTTCCTGGGAAATTGGCACAAAATATCTGTAATAAAAATGGAAGTTGCTGCAATCTTTTTTTCCAACATTATAAATGACCTAAAAGACTAAACACAATAAACACTATCTTGTTATCTTGCTTTTGGATGCCTGGTGTTTGGGAATGCAATCATGCGAGACACTTATGGGAGGGAATTAAACCAAATCATTTTGATGACAGATAAGACTTTGGCTCAGGAATTTCATAATGATCAAACCAACATTTTAGATGCTGTGCAATGAAATTGGTCCGCTGGTTAGTCCAGATATCCAATTACAATAAGTCCCGTGAGTTATATATATGCGCAAATATCCATCTCAATTGGGCGCACACGTTTTTTTATGCACATTTTGAAATGCTCGTGCAAGCGAAACAGAGCAGAACGCGGAAAATTATGTATAGGAGGGTTGGGCTTAAGCTTTGAATGTTTAAATATAGTTTAAGTGGAGCAAACTGTATCACTCCTAATGCACAAGTTTTATTTTTCATCATTCTATTTATTTTGTACTTTAATAACACAAAACATTACAATCAATTAATCATATTTTCAAACTTGGATAAACAGCTGTTGTACTGAGCCAAGTACTGAAAATTACACACAGCTGCCTCAGACAGCCTTGAGTTACTGTCTGTCTGTCTGTCATGTCAGAACTCCTTCAAACAGCCTCTTCCGCTTTTCTCCCACTCCACAACAAATGTGAATGTGAATCCATGCACATGTGTAGGTTATTTAGATTCAAGGGTCATATTCATTCTTTATCTGTGCAATGGATATGCTTTCTGCAGCTTCATAAATGTTCTGTTTTCCAGACAGGTGGTTTGAAGAAACACACCAAATGACACTTTCCCTCAAGCCAGCACAGGTGAGTCAAAAGAGAAACACACAGGTGAGCGATCCCTCCACAAACGACCACAGTTCTCTCTTCCACTGGCAAAGGTTCACACGTGTGGGTCATGCGCTTGATGTGCTTACGCAACGGCACAGAGCACAACACTGGCAGCCTGTGTGAACTCAAGCGGATCGCCCATTCGCCCCACAGCCCCCAGGACCTCATGAGAACGGCAATGATCACACAGCTCTTTCCGCAAATCAGGGCTGACTTTTAGAAAGGAATTTCTATATTCAATTTAAACGAACAATGACAGTTCATCACACTCAAGCCAAATTAAATAGTAAATAAATAAAATTGTTTAAAATGCTGAATGTAAGCATCACAAAAATATGAAAAATAGATCTTAATTTTGATATCTATTAATTATTACATTTAATAGTGTCAAATTATGACATTAAAAAAAGCAACAGCATGTGCTCATTTTTTTGTCCTTTAAATGTCTGTATTCAAAGCCATATCTGTGTCAGAGATGTTCAGTTTTCAGCACTATCTATAATGTGTCCATATATGAAACAGCTGGGGAGCACCAGTGGTCAAATATCTCAATTTTTGGTCAAAGCTCTCAGTGCAAAGCTCTCTGATTTATCTCCTGCTGGGTCCGTCAGCGTGACCAGCATCGATGAACACCTTCCTGCTGGCCAGACCTAGCTTTGCATAATAGTGTCTGACGTACAGAAGAGTGAATATTGTACACACTTGCCAGTCCGAATCCATAATGTCTAGACATGACAACCCAGCTGGTCTAGAACAACTCAAACCCTCGGTACAGCACAACCTGTAACAGACAAATGGGTTGAGCCTCTAAATCACCTAAGGGAAACCATATAACTTTTTTTTTCCATTTGCAGGTTTTGGTAATGGGTTTTGCAGCAGGTATTGATTAGCTGTCCGGTTGGCATTAATCTGGGACAACAGGAATATAAATAAAACATACGGCCCTGTCTTGTATGCAACTCTTTGAGGTGAACAACCCCTATTACAACTGGGGTTCTAGAGTAATGAACAAATGAGATAGTGATCCCTACACCATCCGACTTCCATAACCTAATAGTTTGAGGAGCTAAGAAAAAAGATTGCGCAGATCCAAATATAAATGGATTGCATAACAGCAAACCCTCTAATCCATTAGGAAGACACAAAAATCAAAGTAATACTCCAAGGCACTCGAATTGTGTATACAAAAATTAAAAAGCCTTTATTGAATCATGGCTTTTATCTTTAAAAATTGGTGACAGATACACCTACGCGTTGCGGCTATTGCCTTCGTCAGGGTGTGTGTAACTAACAAAGTCACAGGTGCATTTTAAGTAGCAGTTCATCAATCTAAATATCAAACACCTGGTCACACTATGTAAAGTAACCAGCAGGGAGCAGAGTTCAACAAATTAAATGGTATCTTACATAATATAAAGTAAAAAAAAAAAAAAAAAAAAAACATAATAAAAAAAAAAAATAATAATAATAATAAAAAAATAAATAAATAAATAAATAAATAAATAAAATAGTAACATTAAATAATATAAGTATATATATAAAAATATATATATATAAAAAAAAAAAATTATATAAATCCAAATTAAATATTTCGTCGATATCTTACAGTATACAAATCAAAACATACCAAATCAATATTATATATTCAATGAAATAAAGTAGAACAAATTACACAAATCAAAATATACACATCAATGGATGATTACATCTAATAGTACACAATACGACTAATTTCATGAAAACTATTTTCACAAAAATGGTACAAAATCTAGTTCTCCATTTAAACCTGGAAATGTAGTAGCTTTCAGTGAGTAAATCCAGAAAGATTCTCTTTGTAATAACTTCTTGACCCGATCACCTCCTCTTATGGACTTAGAGATATGTTCGATGCCAATTATCTTCAGTGTACTTGGGCTACCATGATTTGTATCTCTATAATGAATGGCCATAGGATATTGAGGGTTACAAACTCTAATAGCATTTTTATGTTCTGATAATCTTATCTTTAGTTTTCTAGTAGTCATCCCTATATAAAAACATCCACATGGGCACTCTAACCTATAGATCACAAATGAGGTATTACAATTGATAAAAGATCTTATTTTTAGTTCGGAGCCAGAAGTTACGTCTCTAAATGTTTTAGTCCTGATCATATTGTCGCAGTGATTACAGTTGCCACACCTGTAATTTCCTGCGCTTGAACTTAACCAGGTATTGGATTTCTTAGGAGGAAGATGACTTCTCACTATTTTGTCTTTAATTCTTGGTGCTTTTCGAAATGCAATGGAAGGAGATTCAGGCATGACTTCCCTGAGGTAAGGGTCGCTCATAACTATTTCCCAATTCCTCTTTATAATTTTCTTAATTCTGTTTGCCTCTGTGCTATACTGTGTTACGAAATAAACCGAGTTATCTGAATCCTGTGATTTACGTTTTTGTTGTAATAGTTCGTCTCTACTGATATTTCCCACTTTATTATATGCTTTGTTAATCACGCTATTATTGTAACCTCGTTTCTTGAATCTTTGAGTCATGTCTTGTGCCCTGATGTTAAAATCTTCTTCCTTATCGCATATTCGTTTCAGCCTCTGGAACTGGCCAAAAGGAATATTCTCGGTCATCCATAAAGGATGAAAACTATCTGCTCTCAATATAGTATTTCTATCAGTTTCTTTTCTAAATATAGTAGTATGCAACGCACCACTACTTTCTTTGAACATTTTTAAGTCCAAGAAATTAATCTGGGTATATGAATAGTCAAGACTCAACTTCAGATTTACATTGGTATTATTGAGATAAGTATGAAAAGCCAATAAATTCGCCTCCGATCCTGTCCATATCAATATTATGTCATCTATATATCTTCCCCACCACTCCACATGTTTTAAGTATGGGTTTAAGTCAGAAAATACAACATTTTCTTCCCAGAATCCCAAAAACAAATTTGCATAATTAGGGGCAAAACATGCACCCATAGCTGTACCTTTAGTTTGTCTATAGAATTCATCTTGAAACAAAAAAATGTTGTTTTTCAATGTCCATTCTGCTAGTTGTACAATAAAACATGCAGGTGTCCTTTCAGTAGATGGTCTCATATCTAAATAGTATGATAATGCTTCCAGTCCATCTTTATGGTCTATGTTTGTGTACAGTGATTCGACATCCATAGTCACCAAAATAGATGATTCAGTAGTTTTAATCTTTTTGATAGTATTTAATACATGGGTAGTATCCTGAATAAATGAAGGAAGTTTTCCAACCAATGGTTTGATAAAGCTATCTACAAATTTTGAGGCTGGCTCTGTAATCGATTCATTTCCACTGATTATAGGTCTCCCTGGCGGATTTTCAAGATTTTTATGTATTTTCGGAAGCATATAGAAAGTATGTATCCTAGGGTTTTTACAAGAAAGAAAATCACATTCATTTTTTGAAATCCATCCTTCATCTTTAGCATGTAACAAAATATCAGTCAGTTCATTTATCATTCCTTCCATTGGATTGGATTTCAGGCGCTGGTAGTACTCACGGTTTTGAAGTTGTCTCAAGGCTTCTTCGACATACTGATCTCTGCCCCATACAACAACAGCACCTCCCTTGTCCGCTCTTTTTATTACTAGCTCATCGTTGTTAGAAATCCAGTTCAAGGCTTCTCCTTCTTCTTTTGAAAGATTATATTGTTTTCGTTTTTTTGAATTGAAAATCTTGTCAATATCATATATTACTTTCTTGTAGAAGGAGTTCAAAGTTGGATTAGATGAACCTGGCATAAATGTTGACTTGGGTTTAAATGCTGTTGCTTTCTTGTCATAAGTACGAGTTGCTACTTCAGAAGTATAGTACAAAACTTTCAGTTGAAGACTCCGATGGAATTTGAATAGGTCCACTTTAGTTTGAAACTCTTTGGCTGTATTAATAGGGGCGAAAGACAGACCTTTTGACAGAACAGAAACACAGCTTGTCACACTTGAAACACCATTAGGAAGACACATCGGAAGATAAGTGAAGACAATTAAAGTTTAATTTTAAAGATGAAAAGGCAAATTAGGTATTTTTGTCAGTAATTTGAAGACACCTAAAATGACCCAAAATAAACCTACAAACTCTACACTCATCACAGCAACCCCATTCTGTCAGACACTACTTTAAAAGAAAGAGAGGTGGCCTAGACAAACACACTTACTCTGTCTGCAAAGTGTTTAGCTCTACACAGACAAACAACAGCCATTTAACAATTTGAGAAGGCATTTATCTTGGAAACTAATACAAATTAACCAGTAGTGCCCTTGGCAAAATAACGTGAAATAACTTATAAATATACTTATATATAAAAACATGAACATTTTCTATAGAAAGTGTCGTAATTTTTTGAAAACACACATTCATATTATAGGTTTTTAAGGACAATGCGTTTGGTAAAAAGAGCAGAACCTTAATTTGAAGAGCTCTTTTCCAAAACGCGATAAACGCCATTTAAAAAAAAGAGTTTGTCATGTCATTTTGCTGTGTACTGAACCTATTTACTGCTCCATCAACGTTTCATGCCAAATCGCTATATTTCCTTGTTTAAAATGTACTGCAAGATGCAGTTTCTTTCCAAACCGCGATAAGCGCCAAACCTTTTTTTAGCCTAAACGCGATAAATCCTCTCCACTAATCAGAATTCGGTGAACGTTCTACGTAATCCAGCACGGCGGTGCTCTGAACAGAGGTTTGTTTATGTTCATTCATTCCTCAAAATGAGTGCTAGTTTTCTGGTCGACTAGTAGTAGTTCATTTAAGCCATTAGTTTAATCACATATTTATATTGATTTAATTACTTAAATATATATGGGAGAGAAACCATAATGAGCGTTTTTAATTGCCTATTCCGCATCTCAACGCACGCATAAAGCTTGCCACAAAGAACCGACAAAAGTAATGATTATGCATGAAACATTTGAATTGTTTATTTTTGAATTTAACTAGTGTTTTCTGTCAGAGTCAGCTACAAAGATAAAGTTGACGATGCTGACTCGCCATCTTCGCAGTAGTGAACGCGCCTATAGAGAGAAATGCACACTTCGAATTAGCCTACATACGCAGATAGTAGGCAATTTATTTTCGTTTTTTATTGTTTTGTTTAAAAGTAGACATTTCAAGCTTTTTATAGATACACTTCTCAGGACTGTGAGGCAAGTATCGCTATGTTTCGGTTCATTTATGAGACGCGCTCCAGTTCACGCACGGGCGCCTGATTACATGTCTGCTATATTTGCTTCTTATTTATTAATCCAGTCAATTTGTTGATGAAACATTGATTAAAATGAAGATACAATTTATACAAAATGAAATTCACTTTCTACTAAACAAAACTTAATAAGTGGTGAAAATCATGTCGGACCCATTCCAAATGTTTTCCGATATATTGGGCATCTTATGATCCTATCTTACTCATCTCATGCGGTTCCCTTTTCATATAATCAACTAGATGAAATAAAAAAAATAACATTATATTATTAAACATAAATATGTAACGTATGTTTAAGTTTTTTTTTTTTACTTATATTTAAGCGTCACGCCGCTCCGCTTTGCTCACATGCTGTGTAGCCTATACATGCATGTGTGTGTGTGTGTGTGTGTGTGTGTGTGTGTGTGTGTGTGTGTGTGGTGGAGGGGTGCCCATCACTACTTTTGAATATCGTTATCATTATTGAATATTTTTAATAATCCGTTTTTTTTTTCATGCATATGTAGTGGAAAAATTGGTCCTACTTGTTACAGGTTTGACACTTTACTAAAAATTACTCTGAATGTATTACTAAATAACTTATTGAATAGCTATTGATATCATTACTATTTTCAGGTTCTGCACCAAATGACTATTAGCCTAAATGTGTTACTAAATTTAATTTATATTAATTCATATTAATTCATATGAGCCCCTGATTATATGTTGCATGTTCTGTTTTTTTGTTTTTTTTTTAAGACAAACCATACATTTTTGGAAAAAATGGATGGATTTATAGCGTTTTGAAAAAAAAAAACTTTTCATTTATCATAAACAATATTGTTGTTTGATTTAATAATCATTGTTCAGTATGTTCAGACTGAGCCAATAAAACATTTTAACAGGATAAATTGAATATTCACAAAATGTGTGGGTCTAGGTAAAAAAAATAATTTTCCTGAAAACTACTGAAATGGATTTATAGCGTTTTGGAAAAGAACTCCTCATTTGTACTAGGTAGTATTTCATTTAACACTAGTGAGTTACACAAGAAGTACATACTGTATTGATTGTTATAAAACCTTCTCTGCAGTACAGATAAAAAGACAATGACGCGTTTGTCCACCAATGTCCTTTAACTCCTTCAGATTTGACCTTCAGATCCAGCTACGGTGGGGGCTGATGGCTGGAATAGCTTCATGAATAATTTGTTTTGACAGAGAAGGTGGCCTGGGAGAAGAGCACAGGCTCAGATCAGTGTGGCACAGATTACTAGACACTACTGCTGTTCAATACAAGACTACTGAGATAATGATTACAGGCTCCCAAGTTAGCAAGCTTGAGACCATACAGAGAGGAAGAGAAGAGGCAAGTTTAGTGCGGCTCCCTGTAAGGATGCTGGATCTGTGTCTTCTGTTATGAATGCCGAACACATCAGTGCTGCAGGGTAGAGGGCTGCATTGGGATTGAGTCCCGCCGGGTCCCGCGGGACCCAACGCAAATCTCGCGGAAGCGGGCGGTTTGAACCTTGCTGCGGGCGGGAATGGGCGGCTAAAAAAAGAACTGCGGGATCGGGAGGTAGCCTAGCGAGTCGACATGATGGAGAGATGTCAATAAATGATGTGGAAAAGAACCTCAAACAGGTATACAGCACAAAACCTAAGCAAGGCTGACATTTGGACTACTATTCATCTTCCTGATCCGTGCGTCAGAATACATGTAGGCCAGGGAAACGAAAACAACCCCATGAATCTCTTTAATAATAGCAATAGAAATACGTGTTTTTTCCTGCGGGACGGGAGAAGACACAAAATCAATGCATTTCTATTATTGTGCGGGAATAAATTCTCAAAGTTCTGCGGGCGCGGGCGGGAGTGGACATACATATTGCGGGAGCGGGCGGGAGTGTAACACATACGTTGTGGGAACGGGCGGTAATGGTCAGAAATTCGGCGGGCGGGAGCGGGATGAAGAAAACAGTCCCGCGCAGGGCTCTACTGCAGGGGAACTATCCCACTGAGAGGAACAGATCTGCCACAGACCCTTATAAACACAAACTGGAAGGGTCTAGAGGACAAAAAATAATCTAATAAGAGAACATCACACATTTGAGTTAGGGGTGTGATAACTATCTCTCATTGCACTGATATGATTGTTAGATGCTGGGTTATTTTTTCAACCCAAACACTGGGTTGAGCCTGTTGGTTAATTTTTTGGGGTCATTTTTTCAGTGTTTGGGTAGTTTTTGTGTTACCCCGCTCCGGAGTTGCTTAGTGCTAGCTTTTTGCATCATCTTCAAGAGAGAGCAGTTCTCAGTGCCATATAATTGGTGCATTTTTTCAGTGAAATACATGTTTGTGTATGCTTTATTAAAATACCCAGCCGCTGGGCTAAAAACAACCCAAAGCTTGCACAGTCCTATAGCTCATCCTGGGTCGACATTTCATTCGGTAACATTAGGCAGTTTTGATTTATATGCTGATTAATGATGATCATGTTAATTTACATATGCATCTGCTTACATATGATATGGCTTGTTACTTACTACATCTTCTTCGCCTGTGTTTTGATTAGGAGATTCTGTACTCTTTCAGAAGATGTGTCATAGCGCCCCCTAACATATAACAGTGAAAACACGGAAAGAGATTCAATGACTCACTCACAAAAATAGTAATTTGCTTTGATCTTGAAGGAATCAGTGTTTTTGAATGAATAGAAAGAATGATTCATTGACTTTCCCATAAAGACAGTCACATATCACCACCTACTGATTTATTGACTTATTGCACAGGCTGACAGTCTGTCTGTGACACACGGACAAGAAGAGTAATGAAAACAGTGAAAACATACCGATCAAATTCAAAGACTAAAAATAGTTAATAATAAATATAATACTGTTATTTTTTTCTGTACATCCAATAATCTGGATTGTTTTTTTTTTTAAATTAAAAAAAATATTTTTTGTCTGTACATTCGTAGAATTTGTATTACTATTTGTATTACTATTACTTGTTGTATCTGTATTTGTATATGTGCACTGGAAGCCTCAGTGCCAAAACAAATTCCTTGTGTGTGCAAGCACACTTGGCAATAAAGCTCTTTCTGATTCTGATTCTGATAACATAGAAGCATTTAACTCTAGTCTAGTTTAGTTCAAAACAGTAAAATGTTGCTCAGTTATACCTTATACCACAGCACATTCTTTCATTTGAAAAACTGTTCTTTACAGTATCTTAAATAGCACTTTATGACCTTGAGTGCTCAAAGCATCACCATGGGAACAGTTGGCAAGACATATTTGACAGGAATATAAATCCAATAAGACTAATTTCTCACCACTTATACAATGATAGCTGACTGCCTTTTACATAATCCAGTTGTTGTTCTAAAGTCAAAGCTATGTTTAAGGTAGAAAAGTAGAAAAAGTTGAGTGGCCAAAAGATTTATGTCAGGGATATCAGAGATGTCAATCGGGGTATGTGAAAGTAAACACCTGCTAGCAGAAGCTACAGGAAGTCTGCGTATCTGATAACCACTGACATCTCTCCTGTACTCTCTAGAACTCTCTCGAGCATCCACCACCAAACACCAAAGCCAGGGAGATATTTATAGGAGAACAACTCAGCTCAATGCAACACATTATGCTCTACATTAAGACAGACAAGAATTAACTAATACACATCAGAAGCAATCGGTCAAAACAGAGTCACGTTTAAGACCCGTTGAAGATCTGGGTTTAAAAACCAATTTTGGCTGATACCAATAAATATTTTAATGCTATGTCTGAAAAGCAACAAATGGATGCTATACATTTTTTAAAGAATTCTCTTATGCTCAAGGCTGCATTCATTTTTGCAAAAATACAGTAAAAACAGTAATGTGAAATGTTATTTTAATAAGTTAATCCATCTTTAAAATGAAATGTACCGGTATTGCAAAGCTGAATTTTCAGCATTATTACTCCAGTCTTCAGTGTCACATTATCCTTCAGAAATCATTCTAATATGTGAATTTGATGCTCAAGAAACATTTCTTATTATTATCAATAGTAAAAACAGTTGTGCTGCTTAATATTTTTGTAGAAATCGTGATTTGATGTGATAGAAGTTGTTAATGATGCTAAAAATGTTTGGCTATACTAGGCGATGTAGAGGAATGACATTACATATTAGGCAAGAATCCCTGAGGGGAAATTAAAGGGTTAGTTCACCCAAAAATGAAAATTCTGTCAGTATTTACTCACCCTCAGTGGTGTAGTCTACGTGATACGCAGGTATACGCCGTATACCCACTAGAAAATGTCAAGGATTTCCGTATGCCCACTAGGAAATGTCAAAGATCTCCGTATACCCACTTTAAAAAGCGTGAGGATTCGTAACAACATCGTTTTATGAAAGAACTTTCATTCATAAATTCACCCCACCGTGACATCTGTGTTTGCGCAGCGACACGGATCGAATCGTGGAATCCAGCAACAAATGTAACTTAGCCTACTGTAAAGCGGAACGTCACGCAACTTGGCCATTTTTGAATGAATAAATCAAAAGTAATGATACAATGAATCAAATCTCGATATGTACTAAGTGTCTATGAATATTAAAGCTCAAAAAGACTGCTATTGAAATAAACTGAATGTTCTGCGTGTTTCTGTGACTGAGCGCTCAATGTGTGCTCTACTACACACTGACGCGCACATGACACTCGTTGTGTTTTCAGCGTCTATGAGGAGGACATGCACACATTTGAACTTCATTGCAGAGCTTATATGAGAGTCACTTCACAAGAATTTTACCATTTCATTTGATAAAACTATCATCATTCATTCGTATCATATACACACTCACAAACTTTAAAGTCTTCATGACAACCTGTCAAAATCAAAGTTTTGAATAACTTGAAGAAAATATAACAGAAATATATTACTATTGCACAGTAGAGTATAGTTCAAGTAGGCCTAATAATAATAATAATAATAATAATAATAATAGTTTATTAAAACACACAGAAGCTCAAATGTCTTTAATTTACAACCCACCAAAATAAAAGTTTGTAGAGATAAAGTAACTCGAGGGAATTATGAAAGAAATTGCATAGTAAGATGTACTTTTTAAACTAATAATAATCAAATCTATTAAAACATAATTTTAAAGGAATATCACACAAGTTTTTAAAAAGTAAATTTTTATTTGTGCTTATAATGTTTAAGCCTTTTAATTGTCAGCTGATAAAACCTGTGCTTCAGGGACCATATTGATATAACATCTAAGGCTAAATGTAGCTCTTTACTGGCTGAGTTAGATGGCGATTAACACTAAACAGTAGAAAATGGGCGGCGGCGGCGGGCGGGCGGGCGGGCGGGCGGGGTTTGGGGCTGGTATATCACAGTATACTCACTACAAAAAACTAGACTACACCACTGCTCACCCTCATGTTGTTCCAACCCCGTAAGACCTTCGTTCATCTTCGGAACACAAATTAAGATATTTTTGATGAAATCTGAGAGCTGGATCACTCCTCCATAGGCTTCTTCAGGGATTGAAACTTGCCAGCCCCGAAAAGTTATTAAAGACATCGTTAAAATAGTCCAAGTGACTACAGTGGCTCAATCTTAAGTTTATCAAGTGACGAGAATACTTTTTGTGCGCAAAAACAAACAAAAATAACGACTTTATTTCAACTATTCATTTCCTTCTCTGTGGGCCTCTAGTCACTTAACGTAGTGTGATTGCGTAGAGCTACGTCCCACGTAGGCTCACTATTGGCCGACGCTGGTCATGTGGGGGATGCGTGTGACGTACAACAACAGATGCTTACACTATTATACTATTGAACTGACTTGAGGCCCACAGAGAAGGAAATGAATAGTTGAAATAAAGTTGTTATTTTGGGGGGTTTTTGCGCACAAAAAGTATTCTCGTCGTTTGATAAACTTAAGATTGAGCCACTGTAGTCACTTGGACTATTTTAACGATGTCTTTAATAACTTTTCGGGGCTGGCAAGTTTCAATCCCTGAAGAAGCATATGGAGGAGTGATCCAGCTCTCAGATTTCATCAAAAATATCTTAATTCGTGTTCCGAAGATGAACGAAGGTCTTACGGGGTTGGAACAACATGAGGGTGAGTAAATACTGACAGAATTATCATTTTTGGGTGAACTATCCCTTTAAGTGTGTTGTGTTATGGTGACATCACAGACAAATGCTACTCTTTAGTCTGCCTCACTCAAGCGGTCGATGTGGAACAATTGCATAAATTCTTTAATAAATTACAAGACCACATTTACTTGGCGAACGCCTGCAAGCGAAGGGTAAAGCAGGCTCCAGGGAGAAGGTTGCGTTTTTATTACTAGCCAATGGTCAGGAGAAAAAAACATGTGAATATCTGTTCTACATCGTCTGTCAACATTTAATATACAATAACGATTGGCAATGGCAGGATTCAGAGTAAAACAACCTCAGATAGCTTACTGAAGCCGCATGATCACATAAGCACAGATTTTCAGGGTGATGACAGCTCTGTTAATCCCATATTTTTAGGGTTGGAATGAAAGATATGAGGCTTTAGCCTATAGAAAATGCTTAATGAGCACATTTAAGTCCTGTTCATAAAAGTTGAAGGAAGCCTGTTATTGCTACAGTTTATAAGACATTAAAACAGCATCTCAGCTACAGTAGTTATTCTATGATCAATGGTGTGACGACATTTAACCCACTGCACCTCAGAAGTCTGCTTCCCTAGATGTAACCCATTGTTCCTAAATCAAAAGGCTGTGGTGGGCATTATTAAAGCCCACCTGTGAGGACACATCTTGTGTCATTATAGACTGTTACAAAGTAATGACTTGCTGCACTGGGAGAAAACTGAATCAAGAGGAAAGCTAATACATATCTCATCTTTCATGCAGCCGCCCCCACGTTACTCACTGAGACGGGGGAATCACTCAGTGATTCAACTTCAGTCACATTCTACATTTCAGGGTTTTGTTTTGAGAAGAAAACAGGTAAGCCATTAGCATTAGTGTTCCAGCAATAGTATCCCTTCCCCTTTTGTGTACAGAGCATCAAGAGAAACATGAGGTAAAATGCCAAGATTGTAACTCTGAATCAAACGTCAATACAAAGAACACATGTTGCATTCACATAGCTACAGGGTTCTCAAGTTTTATCAAAAGCTTGGAGTGAGATCACATGTGGTTAGGGGAGGAGCCCTAATGGAGCCCCGCCCCCACCCCCCAATTTTACCTATTGTTCATAATTAACCAGCACAAATCTGATAAATGACAGAGCAATTCATCACATCAAATATACTCTTTAATGTTATATTTCAAAATTACAAATATACAAAAATTACAAAAATATAACAAATTGCTCCAAACAGTTTGGAAAAACAAATCTTTTTGCATTTTGAATGTGTCTAGTCGAAATGGTATAATGATTCATTGTGTGGTGGGACATTGTGAACAAATGGACATATTAGAGTATTAAGGTGTGTGTGTGTGTGTGTGTGTACACAAGAGTACACACTCCAGCTTATGAAATGTGTTTGTGTTGTAAGTGTTTGTTGCACATTTTGATGCCATTAACAGAAGTAAACAAATGAGTCATTGATTATGTATGTTTTGACAGGATATAAAATATTACCCAGAGCACTCTGCTTTAATACATGTAGCCTTGATGTAACTAGAAAGACTATTAATTATACAGTATAATATATCATTTAAAATAAAATGAAGAAATACATCTTCATTCCTTCCCATACCCACTAACAATTCCCTTAGTTTCAGATAACGTAAGCTAGCCTAACTGAGCCAAAGCTTCTGGCTTGGTTGCAAAGTAGTTGTAGAGTTTTTGACTGCATCAATAATAATGTATACGATGGGCTATATATTAAATGTTCTAACCTAAAAATGTTAGACGAGCTTTCTTCCAGCTTACCTTCTCCATCACGACGTGTGTTGGCCATAAACAGTAAAAGGTGTTCGCGCGATGTTGTTGGTTACCTAGTAAGGAACGTACGGTGGCCGAGAATGTTCCGTCAACTTCCGTGTGTTCGCGCATCTATGTTGCCTAGTAACGAACGCAATCTGGCCGAGGCCCGAGATACGTGCTCGCTGAAAGAAACTTCACTTTTGTGTGCCTGCGCCTCGTATACAACGTTGTATATAAAGCTTGCAGGATAACTTGGTTGGCATTGCCTTTTCAGCGTGAGAAATACACGGTGTGGCGTGTGAGCGTGTGAGCGTGTGAACTGGTTGAATTGCGTGTGTCTCACGGCCAATGCGTGAGACTTGAGAACCCTGTAGCTAATGGATCATTAGCTCTTTTTATCTTTTTAAAGGGGAGGAGTTTAATATCTGCACTACTGATGCAACAAAACAGAACTGTAAAAGTAATTGTTAGAAAACGGTTTTCCAGTAATGATGTTCTGATTTTGAACGGATCATTCTTTTGAACCAGTTCACCAAATTGAACTGAATCGTCTAAAACATAGCTTGAGTCAACAATGATCCACAATTGTACTAATAGTACATAAAGATGTGCCTGACAGTTACTAAAAACTCAAAATTAGCCAATATCCCTGCGTAAGGTATATGATCCAAGGATACCGCTTTTTGCCAACTCTTCTTTGAAAACTTAAATGAGGGGGTGAAATGTTTCTTCATGGTTTCTGTAAAAAAAAGTTAGATGCTTGAGTTGATTAAGACAATCTTAATCACTTTACATGCTTTAAAATTTTAAAATATCTTCTTTTGCACATAACTGCTTCGTCCACCGGGATAATAGCATTACCCAAAAAGGGCTATACAAATAAATTTGACTTGACTTATCTAGACTTTTGGGCTTTTCAAACAACCAAGCAACAGGGCCAAATACTTCAGTCTGTTTTAGATAAACAACTGTATGTTATAGACCTTGCATTTTACCAGTTCAGTTTACTCCCATCAAACAACAAGCCAGTCAAAACAACTGCACACGTTAGGTTAGCAAACACTTGGCCATTAATCAAACCCTTCCCAGCTCCCAGCTGCTGGTCTGAATGATACACATAGCTGGTCTCTTAGTTTTGGGCAGATCTGACGAGTGAGGAAGGAGGAAGAAAACGGCAAGTTCTTTTCATGAGCGCAGCCTCTGGCGCAGCAGGAGCATGGAAGCATTAAATTGTTTTTCAGTCAGTTGTTTCCCTGCATCTCCCTCCAGATGTATGCCAAGGTTTTACATCACTAGCCTTATTAATGTCAGCGCTCTGAACCTGAGGTGACCTGAGGAGGACACGCACTCTGTGAAAGCAGTAGAGGTTATTGTTTATGCCACACATGGCCTACTGGGATTTCAACTCACTGAGTTGATTTCTGAAAAAGAAAATACTTTAGCTAGGAATTGAATGCATGGCAATTGACTGATGCAGTTATGCAATGAAATCATGACTATAGGAATGCACAGTTTATTCATGTCTGTATCGTATCAATGTAATTTTAATATCTGATGAATGGTCAATCACATCAAACAACTGTTTAGTAGATGAACAGATTAGATATACTGAGATCCTTTGGAATTAATTGTGATCTCTGATTATAATTAACGACACTTCACAACATATACAGTGCTGATCAGAATTTTTTGCCCCCTTGGTAAGTATGATCAAAGATGGCTGTAAAAAATATAATATTTTTATATAATATAAAAAAAAATATATATATATATATATTTTTTTTTTTTAAATAGCAAAAATCTAACCTTTTATTGAAGTAAAAGAATTGAAAGTGGGGGGGGGGGGGGGGGTAATCACATTATGAAATGTTTTTCTCCAAAACATGGGAACAATTGTTTGCACCCTTTTATTAAATACTTTTTGCAACTTCCTTTTTCAAAGATAACAGCTCTTAGTCTTCTCCTATAATGCACGATGAGTTTGGAGAACAACTGACAAGAGATTAGAGACCATTCCTCCATACAGAATCTCTCCAGAAACACCTAATATGGGTTTGGTTCATACAGGGATAAAAAAGTATCCCATGTGTAAAATGAAATACTTTGCTGTTATCTTGGGAAAAAGGAGGTTGCAAAAAGTATTTAATAAAGGGGGGCAAATAATTGTTCCCAACGTGTTTTGGAGAAAAACATTTATTTCATAATGTGATTTCCCCCTGAATTTCAATTATTTTACTTCAATAAAAGGTTTGATTTTTGCATTTTTTTTAAATAAAACATCAAAAGGATAAACAATGCAGATTTATTTTTTACAGCCATCTTTGATCATATTTACCGGGGGCAAATAAATCTGACCAGCACTGTATTTCTAGCTTACAAAGTTATTCGAAAATATAGTTAGTTACAGGTAAGATAAATAAAACACATGTTAGAAGTGCTTCTGTTTGACATCTGCAACCTCTCTCTTCACAAAGAAGATAAGTACAGCTTGAAGAGACACTTACATATCTCATCTCATTTCATTTCATTTCGGCATTACAATGCAAATAATGCATTGTCATTTTCCTTTCAAACATCAATGTATAAAGCAATTAAATATGCTATTTATCCTAAACACAAGCAAATGTAACCTGATGTAAAATAAGTGTATTTCAGTATTAGGAATAAATGTAAAACAGAACATAAGTCCATAAGTTTTTTGGGTCAAAAGTTAAATTAAATTAAATTAGTTCAATTTCACCAATATACCATCAGTAAGAACCACTGATGAAACTGATTAGAAACACTCATACAAGATGGTCAAAAGAAGCTGAAATCTCCACACAAGTCCTTATAGAGCACATCTGATGTTTTACTCATACTGTCTATTGATAGCATGTGTATCTGTGTGGTTGTGTAGTCTTGAGTCAGCACTGATCAATAGCCAAAGGTCAGGAAGACAAGCCCTTAAAAAGAGCGATGGGAGGATGAGAGCTGAGGTTGTGCAGCTTCAGCGAGCACATCACTTCAGCAGCAGGCTATAAGGCACCTCAGTTTGTCCCATCATTTCTCAGCTGTCAGACAGCAACAGCCCAACCACTGCAGAAAGCAGGAACAGGCGGCAAGGAAAAGCAGCAACCATATCAACAGCTATCAGTACTCTTTAAAAACCGTGGCCTCCTCATTCCTTCCGTAACTCTCATGCCTTGAACTCTGACCTCTATGCATAGCAACATGCATCTGTTACATTGCTTGAGACCTTTTGACCCAAAGATCATAGAGATCACAGCTGTTAAGTGCCCAATTTAATGTTCACACTTTAAATGATTTCACACACTGACCTCCCCAACCTAAGGTAGCATAACTTCAACATGGCTTCAGTGTGTAAACTTATACATAACAGCTTGTAGTTTCCACATGCATGCAGTCTATGAAACTTTAGCAGACACAAATGGAATGACAATTACCTCGGCCCTTGATCTTTTTGTTACGTTCTGAAGAGAAATGAGAAATGCAAATTGCCTGGCATGGAAAAAGAAAACGTATTGAAATGAAGATGCCAGTGAGTGGTATATATCTGCAGATGACGCACAGCTTTAACAGTTGTCATGCACTGCAGGAAGCTGTGTCTTTGATTTACAGGCAGACATGTTTAATGCATCTGCAATTGTGGATGTGTGTTTTTTACAAGAACTTCACTTCAGGCAGTTCTCTGCTTTCCTACTGCACCTCACTGACAAAATGTGAATGTTATGGCTGATATGATGGGCGATATTATAAAGCTAGACTCTTTTCTTCTTATATCCTTCATTTATGTCTACTAGATAAAGTTGTGTCCGTTCAATTGTGCTCCATCTTGCAAAACATCTATGAAACATTTCAGTCTGGATTCAGGCCCCATCATAGCACAGAAACTGCGCTCATTAAAATGACAAATGACTTAATTCTAGCTTCTGACCAAGGTTGTATCTCAATACTAGTTTTACCTTATTTTAGTGCTGCATTCAACACTATAAATCATAAAATAGCCTACTCTTAGATTGACTACAAGATTACACTGGTATTTAGGGACAGGCATTAAGGTGGTTTAGATTGTACCTATCAGACAGTTACCATTTTGTCTATTTAAAAGGGGAAAAATCTAAGATAACGTCAGTAAATTATGGAGTGCAGCAAGGACCTGTGTTAGGCCCTTTGCTATTTTTCAATATATATGCTGCCATTTGGCAATATTATAAGAAAACATGGAATTAGTTTCCACTGTTATGCTGATGATACTCAGTTACATATTTCACGACCAGATGAAATCTCTAAATTAATCGAAGGTGAAAGAGTGTGTTAAAGAAATAAAATAGGCCCATTGGATGACCTGTAATTTTCTTCTTTTGAATTCGGATAAGACTGAGGTATTACTTATTGGACCAAAAACCTGTACACAGAATTTCTTAGAATACAATCTGCATTTAGAAGGATGTACTGAAGGATGTACTTCCTCTTCAGTAAAAGACCTGGGTGTTATTTTAGACAGGAACTTGTCTTTCGAAAATCATATTTGATATGTTATAAAAACAGCCTTCTTCCACCTCAGGAACATCGCTAAGCTACGGAACATGCAACCTGTTTCTGATGCAAAAACGTTAGTTCAGGCATTCATGACCTCTAGACTAGACTACTGTAATGCATTACTAGGTGGTTGTCCTGCATCCTCAATAAACAAGCTACAATTGGTACAAAATGCACCTGCTGGAGTTCTTACTAGGTCAAGAAAATATGATCATATAACACCAATTTTATCATCTCTACACAGGTTACCTATTAAGTTCTGTATCAATTACAAAAAGTATTGCTACTGACCTATAAGGCCCTAAACGGTTTAGCTCCTGTGTATTTAACCGATCTTCTATCAACCTACAATCCATCACGCTCTTTAAGGTCACAGAACGCTGCTTCTAGTAGTAAAATATCTAAGTCGACTAAAGGAGGGAGAGTGTTTTTTTCATTTGGCTCCTAAACTCTGGAATAGCCTTCCTGATAATGTTCGAGGCTCAGACTCACTCTCCCAGTTTAAAACTAGATTAAAGATACAGCTTTAGCCAAGCATTCACATAATGCATCTCATAACCTTGTACTCCAGTTATATCAGATCAAATGCACATGATTATATTTGCTTGAATGTTATGAACAGCAGCTACGCTAATTATTTTGCATTTGCTTTTCTGTTTTATCTCGGGATGCCCATCCTGAGGTAACTAGAGAGTATGTCAGATCCCGTTTGGATCCAGCCTCTTATGAAGAATTCAGATGCCACAACACCTGTGAAGAGATGGCACCAACTCCCGTGAAGACATCAGATGAAGAAAACTCAGAACCAACATGCACCTATGATAAATTTCTATGCATCCTAAACATTTTGTTAACAACATGTAGCCTATTCATTACTTCAATGAGCTAGTTGTTTCTGCCTTAAATTAATACATTGTTTAAATTAATACATTGTAAGCTAACTGCGTGATCTGTATATGTAGATTTCTGAAATACATTACTTGGACACGGTCACCTCTGATAACAGATCACTCTAATTTGTAATGTAGACACATACATTTTCCGTAAAGCTGCTTTGAAACAATATGTATTGTGAAAAGCGCTATACAAATAAATGTGAATTGAATTGTAGGTAGCATACTGTTCAAAAGTATGGAAACAGTAAGATAAAAAAAATACTTTTATTTAGCAAAGATGCATTAAACTGATCAAAAGTGACAGTAAGGACATTTATAATGATACAAAATATTTCTATTTCAAATAAATGCTGTTTTTTTAACTTTCTATTAATCAAAGAATTCTAAAAAAATGCGTCAGTTTCAACAAAAACATTAAGCAGCACAACTGTTTTCAACACTGATAATAACATGTTTTTTGAGCACCAAATCAACATATTAGAATGATTTCTGAAGGATCATGTGACACTGAAAATTCAGCTTTGCCATCAGGAATAGATTACATATTAATATATATTAAAATAGGAAACAGTTATAATATTATGTAATATTATTTCTCAATATTACTACTTTACTATATTTTTTATTTAAAAAAGCAGCCTTGCTGAGGATAAGATACTTTAAAATAATAATAATAATAATATTACTGACCTCAAACTTTTTTTGTAATTTTTGTAATTACAGTTTTGTCATTTTGAGACCTGGCAGAGAAAAGATCGTACTGCATTGGAAGAAGTATGATAAACCTTATTCTAGCTCTGTTCCAAACCCTATACATAGGCAGCATCCTAATCATCATTGGAACCTCATAAGTAACCAATTTGGTACACTCTATTTAGGCAGCATGTCACATACTATAAATATCACTGCACATGAGATTCAAATCACATCTGATTACAATAAGGTTTGGTGCATAAACTGGGTAAAATTGTAGTTTGTTTTTTAATGACACTAATTATACATTTTCACTGAGCTCGCAATGCATTCTACAATTGTTGTCTCTGAGAATAATATATGCTATGATGCCTAATAAAGGAAGAATTAGAATTAGGAAGAATTAGGTTATAATGAAAATCTTAGGAGGCAGACTGGCTGGAATACACTACATGACTTTTGCCCAGATTTGCAGTCTGAAGAGTCAACGTTAGTTGCCGAAAGTCAGTCTGCAGATTTTGGTCAGTCTGAGTCGGGATCAAGATTTTCTGCTAAATCGGTCGTGTATGATGAAAACAGACTCTTTAGCTTCAGACTATGATTCCATCCAGTCAGAGGACATCAAACATGAGTCGATTTTAGAACACGTTTTCATTTGTCATGCATCTAGCATCTAGTGTGCAGCGTGAGTTGTTTAGTATATGATGCCCAGTTTTTCCTCTGAAATCAATGACAAAGTTGGCAAGTGTATGATGTCTAGTGTTTTAAAATCTGTCCAGATTTCGAGCAGTTTTCGGGTCAAATATGTGTTTCGGACACTTTAAAATGCAGCTTACTGTTTAGCATATTTCTGAAATAGTATCAGTGCTTGTCACAAAGCTTATCCTCACAGTCCAGCATGAGGACAAATGGTGATGATGTAACATGTAGACAGAACGCTTTGAGTTCTTTTTTTTTAAACATTATTCAAATTTAGCTCTCTGTCAGTTTCCAGATTTAGACTTTAGCTCATAAATAATTGAGCATTAAGATTGCAGGTGCGATTAAAAAAGCTCATCTGCATTAGTCACAGTGACCTGCGCTGACTGCAAGCGGCCCTGATCAGCAGCGCTGTACCACTGACCACTGAATGTCTGTAAGTAAAGATCTGACATAGCTCAATAATTGGTCATTTGCAATGTGCTTCAGCGTAAACTAACATAGCATGTTTTTCAAAAGAAATGTTAAAACAATGGACATACACATACAACAACTCCACAATACCATACCAGACAATCAAAGAATAACTTCAGACATAAGTATATTGGCAAATATGAACATCTAAATGGTTCCAGTATGCTAAGCCCTATCCTAAAGAAAGTATGCTATCGGTTCGATTTGCTATAGTAATATAAATAGCCATACCCAAGACACACACACACACACACAATAAAGATATATTTACATCAAGTTGAGAGTCACAAAAAAGGTCAAGCATGTAGAATGAAACAATGCATGTCCATGAATTCTCTACACCAAGGCTGAAATTTCACACTGACACATTGAAGGAAGGTTCTCCACTTAATGTCTGATAGGTTGGTCAATCTTACAGACTTGTGTGTTGTGTCTTGTAGGGAAGGCTGCATATGCTTTATAAAGGCTCTCTATAATGAAGTTTGTTCCCAATCAAACACTAGTAATCCTGCCAGCTCATCCATTCTTGCCACACCAATTCCTGCCATTACTTCCCTTTGCCCTAGATGGATCTGGTGAAGAACAGCATCTAATTGCTGACTCAAAATGGAGGAGGGGAGTGAGGGTGATGGGGGGGTCAGGAGGGAGGCTATTTCAGAGCCCCATCCCCCTGTGGAGAGAAATACTCGCAGAGTCTTTGTTATTCTTACAGCAGCCATGATGACAACCTTGTAACTGTAATAATCAACTTAGGGCTCCTCAGAGATGAGATGAGAGAGGATGTCAGGGTGGATGTCCTCAAAAGAACTGCAGACACTTTTGTGTACAACAGAGCATTGCATTGTCTCCATGTCAATAAGAGTACATGTGCAGCAAGAAGAGGCATTTGAGCTACAAAGGTGAAAATGTGGTGAACAAATGGAGAAATGGGTATAATGACGTATGCAACCACCTCTGCTGCATACTGCACCAAAAGTCTTAAACAGTAAACACTTAAAGCTCCAGTAGGTAGCTTTTGTAAACAAATATTTGTTAAAACTGTCATTATGTCCTGACAGTAGAATATGAGACAGATAATCTGTGGAAAAAATCAAGCTCCTCTGGCTCCTCCCTGTGGTCCTATTGCCATTTGCAGAAATACACCGCTCCCGGTCAGAAACAACCAATCAGAGCCAGGAGGAATGTCTTAGCAGTGTCAATCACGCTCGTGAGTCTCCTGTTCGAACTCGTTCATCCAAATGAACAAATCTTTTTTCGAGTCATTTCGTTCATTCAACGAACGAAATGACTCGAAAAAAGATTTGTTCATTTTGAACGAGTCTTTTTTGGAGTCATTTCGTTCATTCAACGAATGAAATGACTCGAAAAAAGATTTGTTCATTTTGATGAACGAGTTCGAACAGGATCACGAACGTGCATCACAGAACAGAGCAAGGCGAACATTTGAGCTTATAAAACTTAAAGTTTTGTATTTATTTTTGAAATGACCGATCGTTTCGCTAGATAAGACCCTTATTCATCGTCTGGTATCGTTTAAAGCCCTTTGAAGCTGCACTGAAACTGTCACTTGGTCCTTGAAACGTTTGTGTCCTATTGAAGTCCATTATATGGAGAAAAAGCCTGGAATGTTTTCATCAAAAACCTTAATTTCTTTTCGACTGAAGAAAGAAAGACATCTTGGATGACATGGGGGTGAGTAAATTATCAGCAAAAGTTTTTTTTAATCCTTTAACGTTATCTTACTAGCTATTTATAACTTATAGAAAGAGTGCAACGTTATAAAGTTACATGTATTGCAAAATACATAATGATTTGAGGACCAAGTTTGTAGTCAAAGTATGGGCAGGCCATAGTCAATGTAAAGCATATTGTTGATGTTTCGTCCCTATTAGTGAATGTTCCATAACTGTTTATAATCCGCCTTCATGGGTGGTCCTGCTTACTAGTCTGCGCGTTCACGGCAGACTCCGCTGTGGGGGAGGAGCTGTGGAGGGAGGGCTGTAGCGCAGCAGAGAGCAAGGGGGTTGGACCTGGAAGTTGTGCTTGTTCAAATTTTCAGGCTAAGTCAACATTTTCTCAAAACTCCCTACTGCAACTTTAAACACTTTTAGTATTATTTATATACTATTATAGGATTTCAAAAAAAAAAAAAAAAAAAAATTATATATATATATATATATATATATTTATTTATTTTTTTTTTTCAAATGATCAGTTTTAATTTTAGTTGAAGTTTTAGTAGTTTTGATGTGTGATTGTAATTTTTATTAGTTTATAAATCTGTTTAGCAACTGTATGAACCCCAGGGCTTTGATTTTGTTTTTGCACTGAAAAAAAACACATCTGTGCTCCTAGAAATTGCATAAAGCCAGTCAACCAGAATGAAACTGCTCATACTGCTCATAAAAATAGCTGAAATAGCCAGTCAATAAACTGAGTGCGGGCAGCCCACGGGCGTATCATCTGAGACTAGTAAACCCAATTAACACTTACTCATCAGATGAATCTGAACAAAGAATTAGTTACTCAATATGTTTAAAGCATTTAGTTGATACCCAAAACCAAAACCAATGTGTATGTGAGTGCTTTAGGTTCAAATGTTAGCATTCACAGGACAGAGTTTCTGTCCCTTTTTTCTCTTTTTTCGATCACCTTGTGAAGGTGACGAGAGCAGATGTTAGCAACGCAATATGCAAATCAGCAATGCTCTCATACTCCATTCCTCCTCCTTCAGCATGCCATCATGGTTCTCTCTCGTTCTCTGTCGGTTTCTGTGAGTAGGTGTGATGTCTGCCACCTCGAGGTTCAGGCCTGCCGCTGTAAATCGGCCCATCAACCGTTTGCTGCCTCATAAACTGACATGACTCTTTAATAGTGACCTTAATGTTACCTCACATCCTCTGCTCAGAAGTCACTGCACCTGATGTACTTTACACTAATATCTGTCCTGACTGGTCTCATAAAACCCGGTCATTGAGAGAAATCAAATATTTCAACAACATTTATCCAACATTAAATGGTACAAATGTGGCCAGCAACCATGTTCATGTGTGATATCATCAGAAATACATGTTTTTATGTTATGGCTTTTTTACTTTTGAATTACAGGTGTATAGTGCTGTCATTTTTACCTTTTGCGTTTTTTTTATGCCCCCTATCAGTGGTGGCTTGTCAATAGAGGGCGTCACCCCCATCAAAATTCCAGAAATATACATGTAAACAAAAATGTTATAAAAATGAAATAAAAAAAATAAAAAATAGTTTGGCTTTAATCGGTTAATCAGCTATTTTCTATGTTTTTCAATATGTTTCATGCGGTTTCATGGGCGCCGGACAAATGGATGTCTATCTGAGTCCTTAAATTTTCGGGCAGCATGTGACCTGAAGCTGGTCTCTAATTGGTTTCTTAAAGATTCTCCTCCTCCAGGTCGCTGCATCCCTGGCGAATCAGAATTGGATACATGTTATTTTATCCAATCTGATTGGTTCTCCTCACCTGTCATTCAACTTTACGCTCTTGGCCACTACTGCGAGTGCACAGGCGACTCCGCCAAAACCTTGCTAGGCTGATCACTTTCGTAGAGATAAGTTAAACCAAATTCTGTCATTGATTTACAAAAAAAGGTAAATTTTTCTCGCTGGAAGAAAAAAAAGGATAAAGGATAAAGGATCTCGTTCTTATGAACAATTCATGTTTGTTTATTCAAATACAAAAAAAAAAAAGTTCTCCTCTGTAGCATTTAATCAACATTGCTGCTTTTCCACAAATCAATAAATTCCAGTCTTTACCTACTTTTTTTATTTCTTTACTCTGAAAAACGTCAATACAGAATTAAAATGGGTTGTGTTTGTGAACGGCATTTTCCACAGATTTAAATGGCATACAGAAAAATTAGTGCTTTAGTTTTTGTTATGGCATTTTAAAGATTTAGTAAATGGTTTTGAAGTGTGCATGTGTGCCTGGCAGCTGGGTATAAAGGGTTATCTGAAAAGACACTCATCAGGACAGGGCTGGGAGCTGAACCACTCTGCAAGGACTGCAGCTTGCGCTCATATCTCCCTCTCCTTCTGTGTTTTGCACACACGTGCACAACAATGATTAAGAGTCCACAAATCACAATGAGAACAGCTCCCACATATGTTCAGCCACATTCACACAGGCAGTTATACAAGAAAGTACTGGCAGGTACTGGTGCTGAACACTGGCCTTTAAGAGGCCATTCACACAGAATGAGTTACTTCCACTGTGCTACTTTTGCATTGTTTTTTAATGTAAACAGGCGCTAGATAACCCTTTTTAACCCTTGCATTCTAAAAACGTGGCGTTCAAGTTAAAAGAAGTTCAACTTTTTTTAAAACGCGTGTATAGACTTTTTTTTGCGTATTTTTTCCGTTCCACTGACCTGTGTCTCGCGTTTCGTGTGAAGCAGCACTAACACTACATCCACCAAACCAGCAGTTTCCATTAGAAAACCAGACTGACACTGACATCAAAGTAAAGAGAAACAGAAATTGTAGGGAAAAGAATGACAGATTTGTGGATAGACTTTCAGTATTTGTTGGTGAAGTGTCAGAGGCAGCAATAGAACTAGAAAAACTCAAAGTCAGCTGAATGCAGATGTCTTGAGAAATGCTGAGGAGGAGTAGCAGAAGAGGCTTAAGGTCAACTCTTGAGGAAATGTCTTCACTAAGCTCTCCCAGTTTTGACACGACTCCCTCCATATAATCCATCAGAAGCATCCTCATAAAAGCCTCCATTACAGTCACAAGACAGCTCTGTTCATTTATAAAAATTACACTGCCATGAAATGTAAGCTTTAAAACGAATAGCCAGAAATGTACTACTCATTTAAAGGGATAGTTCGCCCATTTTAATTCAAAATTAAAATGATGTCATCATTTACTCCCCTCATATAGTTCTGAACCTGTACAAAGGTGCCAACCTGCTCATGAAAAATGTCTAATTTGTAAACAAATGGACCTCTTTTAAAGTGCTTTGCATCATTTATGAAGATTGACAGCTTCACAGCGGACGCTACCGTTGTCGTGTAACGTCGCAAAAATTTGAGGCCGTCTACGCTGGGCACGACAAGGTGACCATTGCAAAGCTATCTCAGAAGCTCAGAAATAGAACGGACATCAGTTTGTTTGATTTTTCGAGTCGCCACATCCAAAGTAGACACCATCACTGATTATAATGGGTTCTATTGTCTTTTGTCCCGTTGCGGCACTCACTTCTTGTGCAGACACTGTAAGTCCCCCCAAAAAAGCACAGGTACATCCTTCAGAATTTCTCCTTTTGAAGAATGAATCTCACTGAAGAATGAAAGCCATACAGATTTGTAACAACATAAAGGTGAGGACGAATTGCCTATTTAACCCTCTGAGGTCGGCTATCGCGCCGGCGCGATAGTCTCGCTTTTTTCTTATCAGTGCAAAAGAAACTCAAATAACTCCGTCGATTTTTGTCATACAGACAAGTGTTTTACATTTTTAAAAACTAAATGTCTTCTTTTTTTGTGTACACTAATAATAAAAACAAAAAGTTGTGTTTTTCGTAAAATAAAGAAAAAAAACATGATGCAAGTTCTGTCTTCTCTCTCAATGTGAAGTTCATTCTGAAACGCGACAGAAAATGATCTTTAACTCAGCCAATACTTGCCACCCACACATGAAAGTAATGTCTTTACAAAGTTCGAAGTCTCCTTTTTTAAATGAAGTAAATCATATCAAAAACAAATATTCTCGGTTTAAGAAATCCGTATGAAAGCAACGACATGTACAGTTTCTCCAGCCCGAGCTCATTAACTTTAAATTGACCACACCCCCACGCGCGCAGTTGTTCTCATTCAAATGATCCACGTGAAGGAACGCAGAGCTGTTAACGCCCTCATCAGCTCTAAACAAAGAATCAGCGACAGCGACTCCAGTATTTCTCTACTTTATACTGTGTATAATACTGTGTTTGTGGATATCTGCTCAAACGTAGATGTATAATGTAACAACAATGTTTCATAGTTTGGAGCGGCTCGATCGCTGCACGCGCTGAGTTTGGGTCTGAGTCGCGCTGTGTGTTTGAAAAGCAAAACACGCCACACATTAGGCTTCACGACAAACTCATCTCATTTCATAACGAATAGAAATATTTGAAGTAACATATGATAAACAATATATGTTTGGCTAGTGTAGTGTTACTGAAAAGTGTTAATTTTTAACGATTTATAGGCTGCCTGCTATCTAGGCTATTGTTATTATTTTATGCAGCCCTACACATGCCTATATACAAGGCACAACAAACTATATTTACAAAATACATATATACACTGCCGTTCAAAAGTTTGGGGTCGGTAAGATTTTTAATGTTTTTAAAAGAAGTCACTTATGATTAGATTATTTTTCAGATAAATGCTGTTCTTTTGAACTTTCTATTCATCAAAAAATCCTGAAATAAAAATGTAAATAACTGTTTTCAACATTGATGATAATGAAAAATGTTTCTTGAGCATCAAATCATCATATTATACTGATTTCTGAAGGATCATGTGACACTGAAGACTGGAGTAATGATCACAGGAATAAATTACACTTTACAATATATTTACATAGAAAACAGCTGATTAACATTGAAATATTATTTCACAATATTACTGGGTTTGTTTTGTATTTTTACTCAAATAAATGCAGCCTTTGTGAGCATACGTGACTTCTTTTAAAAACATTAAAAATCATACCGACCCCAAACTTTTGAACGGCAGTGTGTGTGTGTGTGTGTGTGTGGTGTGTGTGTGTGTGTGTGTATGTGTGTATATATATATATATATATATATATATATATTGTGTGTGAGTGAAAAATCTAAAATGTATTCCCAGAATCGTGCAGCCCTATAGTTTGTCTTGATATCAACATGTTTACAGGTGTTTATTTGTTTATTTTTTAGAAAAAGACCAGATGCCACTGGATGAGTCCTGCTGACTTCAACATTCACATGAGTCTCTGTACATGAACATGGTAAAATGAAAAGTCAAACACCTTGGACATGACAGGTATGTAGGCTACTATGTTTCAGGAATGGAATATTCAAAGATGGCTGTAAAAAATAAATCTGCATTGTTTATCCTTTTGATGTTTTATACAAAAAAAAGCAAAAATCAGAAATATTCTAGGCTACGTGATACAATTTTCAAAAGTCTTGTGAAGAAATAATCACTATGGGTTTTATGACCTTATTTCAGTGACATTTGTTTTTTCACAAACCACGCATAAACATTATTATCTAAAAAATACAAACATGTACATGCATGTTGCTCACATATTACGGTAGCCCCGTTTGTGCTATATCGAGTGAATTTACACCTTTGCCATTAACATGTTTATAAATAACTGAAAAAAGCACAAATGTCAGAGCATATCAGAACATCTCCAGGACCCAGAAAACACCTTAGACCTCAGAGGGTTAATGCTAGATGGACACTGGACATGATGCTCAAATTTTCAAACTGTCCAGCGATGTGCTTGGTGCTCCTCTGCTCAGAGACCCATGCACTGTGAATCGTACAGTCATTACACTATACTCATTCATACAAACATTCCTCCCCCACAACACTTTAACCCTGCTGCTAGAGCTAAGCCTCCTTCACAAAGAGATCTAAGATCCACCGTACACAAGGTGAACTCAGCCGGACCGCTTGTGTTAAAGTCCCATCTCTAATGATCTTCCAGTGAAGCAGTGTGAAGGCGCAACAGGTCATTAGCATGTAGAAGTGGCTGGAGAGATAATGCGTTGCAAAAGACAAACAACTTAATTCGCTTTAGCAGCCTTTAACGCCATCTCTGAATAGTGTAGAAACGCTTCTTAATATATAATAACAGCAATCCTGTAATTACAGCCAGCTCAAATTTCAGCACTCACTTATTCTTTAGGGACAAATAATTAAACTCTTAATTATTTATTCTTATTAAAGATCAAGTGGCTACAAATGGTTAAAAAACTTGTGGTCACTACTGTTAAGCCATCATGAGATAGATTATCAGGACTATCTAAAGGGCAACCAGGCATTTAAACAGTGCGTGCAAATTACTAGATGGATAAATGGAAGGAAATCTAGAACAGTTTATGGTAACAAGCATTTCATGCATTATAGTAAACAAAGTGTTAAAAGATGAAACCTATTCAAGAAAATGCCAAAGAAAGTCACTACCAAAGATGTAATGCTCAGAGGTTTCTCTTTCATATTTCCTAGTTTATTTAGTTAAATTGTCATTTGAGTATCAACTTTGTCTCAGATGTCCCTCCAAAAAATTTATTGAGAAACAAATTAGACAAATCAAATGGTGTTGTTGACATACAGTCAAACCACAAACACTGGTAAGATGATTTTTAAAAATAAAATAATATTTTTATTCTGAAAGGATGCATTAAATTAATCAAATGCACCATTAACCCTAAAAATTGATAAGAACATTGAACATAACATAATTGAACATTGATAAGAAATGTTTCTTGAGCAGCAAATCAACATATTAGAATAATTTCAGAAGGATCATGTGACACATTTTTAATTGTAATAATATTTCACAATATTACTGTTTTTACTTTATTGTCATCAAATATATGCATGCAAGAGTTTGAGGTTAATAAATAGAATGTGCAATGACATACACAGACAAAAACAAGCTTAGATCGGATGCTGTTGCTGTGAAGGAAGTTGAGAGAGAAGCAAAGAGAGACACATCCACCCCACATGCAGTCTGAACTGCTGTCACGTCCCATGTTTACAGGCACGCATACAGGAGGAGCAAGATGTTGTGAAACAGAAACATGAAGATGTGAGCTGCATGCTATCACTCGTTTCACCCTCTCTCACTCTCACACGTGGCGCGGTGCTCTCAGAGCCTGAGGTTTCATTGACTGCAGTGAGCAGCCAGCGTGTGTGGAAAGTCATCAGTTTCTCCGTAGGCTGGAAAAAATAACCTTTCCTGCACATTCGTGTACCCCACCTCAGCCTCTGAATAAATCCCTGAATAAGTCCCTTGTCTCAGCATAAGTGATCCTGTATTGCTTCACTACATCTACATGTCAAACGTTGACGTTCAAGAGAAGCTTAGGTCCTGTTCTCAAGCTCAGCTGAAAGCTCAGCATAATTATGTGGAGAACGTGCTAGAATAGCATCATGTCAGGGCGATTAGTGTAGCGTCCGGTGTGCTGATATAGGTCAGGTCACCTGGCGCCGGTGTGTAGGCAGCGTAGTAAGCCAGAGGCTAAAGAAGAGCTTGAAACTGTAATAAATATAGGAGAGGGCTGTCGGGGGCCAAAGAGTGTTACTCTTTCTGTGTGCCAGGACAGGATGAGAACACAGAGATAGGGTACAGGAGAGCAGCAGGACAGGATGGCAGAAGGGCCATCTGTCCCTTGAGCAAAGCAAACTCCGCTCTGAGCTACATGCGCCATGATCAGACTCTTAAACCAGATTTAGAGCTCTTCTGTTGAGCTAGTTCAGTAACGACACAGCAGAATGGTGCAATATAGCAATGTCACCATTTCTGCAATCACAGATGCTGTTTTCAGCATTCTTAAATTAAGCAATATTTATTGATGGTCAATTTCTATATAATTGCCTATACCATTTCTGTGCAAATCTGTGGAATACATTAAAACAAAATAAAAGGAGTTAAATGTAGCTCAGAGCACTGCTGTTTTACTTGTAGCTAAAAGCAGCATTTTGTAGCTGAAATGTTTAATAAACACACAAGGATCACCCTTTTGTAAAATTAAGCACATGCACATGATTCACACAAGTATTTAAACTAGTGGATCTTTATTATATAAATATTCTTTAAAAATCGTTGTCATTAATCTTTATCCATTCATTCACAATCAGCTTGAAAATCATGGAGCCTTTGAATATTGTTGTGGACAATGGGGGAGAACCACTTATTTGAACTGTACATGAAACGAGTGATGCGCGGTGACAAAACTACATTGCTCATTCATAGAAATAGGACACAGGCTCCCATTATAATCAATGAAACCGCATACAATCCATGAATATAAACATATGCACATATGAACATAATTGTGATGTTAAATGCGTTATAAGTGTATCAATATCCTGAATAAGGAATTGGTACATGTTATTGTAGCACCAGACCCACACAAGCCCATTTTATAGACACATACTAACAAATTGGTCCCTAGGTGGTACATCATACCCAATGGGTTGATTAATGGTTACCTAATGTAATGACATTATTAATGCTAAAGGTTTAAAATGGAATAATTGCTTATATGGGGGGGGGGACATGCATTGTTCTATAAAGGAAATAGAATATATACGGTTTGTAGAGTAGAAAAATCATTATGTCTATGGAAAGTCCCCATAAAACATGAAAATACAACGTGTGTGTGTGTGTGTGTGTGTGTGTGTGTGTGTATTGAGATGGTGGTAAGTTATTGAGGAGCTCCAGTGGTGTCAGGCGGTGTCCTGTGGTGTGGCCCCTCACAAAAGCTGTCTTTTCTCTGAAGGGAGTCTCCAGTCATTAAACTCCAAAAAGAGATCCACCAACACTGTCCTTCTAAATACAGAGCACTGGCATAAACAACACTTTTTGCAGAATTCGGTGCCAAATTATTGTCTTTATATAGCATGTGCTGGATCTTTTAACAAAAACACAACATGGCAGACAAGAGGAAAAAACTGCATTTTTCCTAAAAAAAAAATATTACTAAAAGTAAAACTATTACTGCTGCATTATTACTAAAAGAGGTGCCAATGGAGATAAAACAAGGAGGCATGAAAGGGAATTGGACATTCTTGTTATGGATTAAAGCTGCACTGTTTTATTGCAGATCACATTATGTACAAATTTGCATCAATGCCTCCACCTTGACAACATGTAGGCATCTGTGATAGACCGATCTAAAGCAGAGATGCGCAAAGCAGGTATCTTGCCTGTGGAATCACCAGGAATCATTCCACACTCTCTGAGAAAAGAGAGGGACAGAGATACTGAACATAGCAAAGGCTCAATTATGTGGATGCCTGGAATGTTAACACATTGCTATGTGAGGCTTCATTGCTGTCTAACTCTCTGGTACTCAGTGATAAGTGAACCCAGTGATTTTTTCACTAAACATCTTTACACACTCTCCTAACTAAAAGACTTGTTCACCCTGCCTCATTGAACACCAACAAATTTAACTGTTGTGTTTTGTTGGATCAGTGTGTTAACACTGTTGTTTTGAGCCAGTCACTTGAGCCATGAATGCCATGTGACTAATCATTTTGGAGCTGCAGGAAAATGGTCATGGTTGGCTACTTAACCGATAACAGCACAAGAACATGAACAGTCCCAAACCTTTCACTATAGCGACTATCCTGAGCTGTGACGGCAAAGGCAGGGAAAAATAAAAATCCATTTCATACTTCTAAGAGCCTCTGAAAAAGATGCAAAATATCTACTATGAATTGCAAATATTTAATCATGTTAACAAAATGTAATCTGATACATTGCTTGCCATCATCAAAAAATACTATATACAGTAAACTGCCATAGTTTGTATCGACCAGGCACCAAACCTTGATCCCTTGGTTGGGACCTTGAACCAGCCTTAAAGGGATAGTTCACCCAAAAATGAAAATTCTGTCAGTATTTACTCACCCTCATGTTGTTCCAACCCCGTAAGACATTCGTTCATCTTCAGAACACGAATTAAGATATTTTTGATGAAATCTGAGAGCTGGATCACTCCTCCATAGGCTTCTTCAGGGATTGAAACTTGCCGGCCTTGAAAAATTATTAAAGACATCGTTAAAATAGTCCAAGTGACTACAGTGGCTCAATCTTAAGTTTATCAAACGACGAGAATACTTTTTGTGCGCAAAAACCCCCCAAAATAACGACTTTATTTCAACTATTCATTTCCTTCTTTGTGGGCCTCAAGTCAGTTCAATAGTATAATAGCGTAAGCTTCTGTTGTTGCACGTCACATGCATCACCCACATGACCAGCGTCGGCCAATAGTGAGCCTACGTGGGACGTAGCTCTACGCAATCACACTACGTTAACGGACTAGAGGCCCACAGAGAAGGAAATGAATAGTTGAAAAAAAAAGTCATTATTTTTGGGGGTTTTTGCGCACAAAAAGTATTCTCGTCATTTGATAAACTTAAGATTGAGCCACTGTAGTCACTTTGACTATTTTAATGCTGTCTTTAATAATTTTTCAATCCCTGAAGAAGCCTATGGAGGAGTGATCCAGCTCTCAGATTTCATCAAAAATATCTTAATTCGTGTTCCGAAGATGAACGAAGGTCTTACGGGGTTGGAACAACATGAGGGTGAGTAAATACTGACAGAATTTTCATTTTTGGGTGAACTATCCCTTTAAAGGGACAGTCAACCTAAAAATGTAAGTTCTGTCATTATTTAATCAGCCTCATGTCGTTCCGAATTCGCACTTTCTCCTGTGGAACACAAAAGAGGATATTTTGAAAAACGTAATAGTGAAAGTCAGTGGAGTCCAATGTAGTTTTGGAACCCACTGACTTTCATTGTATTTACAAAAACAGTTTAAACATTAAGAGGTTGAGTAAATGATGACAGAATCATTAAAATGTTTTATTTTTGATTGAACTATCCCTTTAATAGAGAAGGACAGACAAGGCACACTGCTAGAATGCTGCCAGACACTGCTTTTAGACATCTGCGACATTCAGCTGAGGGTCCAGAAGGATGGAGGTAATGGATTATATGAAATGCATAAACAAAGACATGCTCAGTTTGCTGAAGAAAATGCAGTTTTGTTAGCTGACAAAACTGCAGACACATCCTCTCACACTACTAGGGCAGTCAGCAACATGCTAATGCACTGAAGTGCTTTCATTTTGTCAGGAACATCTGAACTAGACTTTCTGACTCTCAGTGGTATCTGTCCATCCAATTTCCACATACATTAAGTAATGCCAAGTGCACATTACAAGACTAAAGCTCACCAGCCTTTGCATATTTAAAGACACAGTTTCATGTTTTGTCATGTCTGGGTGCACATCTAACTGCAAAACATACTGTATGCATCAATTACATGACAAGATCATCAAAAAACAAGACAACACATTTACTTAAAGAGCAAAATAACTTAAGTTTTTAGAAGTAAAAACTATGAATTGACATATAATTTAAGGTGAAAAACAATAAAAGTCCCTGCGTGGACTTTTTTTTTTTTTACATGATTTTTTAAAAATATTCTTTTCTCATTTTTGTTATCAGGAATGTAAATAAGTGTTTTGTTACATTTTCTGTTATTTAGTGTCATTTTAGTGTCGTGATGATGAAGTGACAAAACGATGGCGAAGAATTTGGTGTCAAAGGGAAAAGTAAAAGTAGGTCCAACAGATTCTGAGCGTCATTGACAAATATCTCAAATATAAAAAGTGCGGTCAATAGCAGATGCTCCCTCTACACAGAAAGAGTATGTGTAATCGTGTGTGTAAAGTATGTGTAATGTGTAAAAGTCGAAAGTGAAAGCGAAAAGCAAGCGCGCATTCAAAAGTGATTTCAATACCTTGCATATTGATAAAGGCACCTGGTGTTGTGAAATGTATTATCCGGTGGGGTGGGAAAATTTCCTCACTGTGACATCCCTAGTGGTTATCAGTACATTTTAAAGTGAAAAGCAGATTTTGGTAGGTCAAGTAGATTTGTATATTTACATTATATCACTTGATGAAATATACAGTTATTTTAAAATTCTGTCAAATCAATTTTGTTTTAAAGAAATGTTCATTTAAAAGCAGCGCTCATTCATCAGTGTATAATGTTACCCTAGAGATGCGCGCATCAACCGTCGCCGAGTCCGCTGTTGAAGGTGCACGATCATCCATTTATAATCACGCGTAACAACACAGAATAATTGTAATTTGACCATCGGGTGCGGATACTTAAATCAGAGAAAATTATTGTGGCAGGTGGATGATTTGTTTTTGGCAGCAGATTCAGGTGACGTTGGAGCTCAAGCAGTCAGACTCGGCCAGGCGTTAACAGTTCTGGGTGAAAACGGCTAACGTGGTTTATCAAGTTAGTGGTATTACCTCCTGCATATTCTATTTGTGCATGACATGAGCGCACACAGCGCGCGTCTTCTCCAGGTCGTGCTCACCAGGTTGTTCATAAAAGCCGAAATGTGCCCAGATGTAGGCTTTTTAAAGTAGTTGGAGCATTTTTAATTACTCGCACTCGCGTCTCGCCTCCCTCTGCCATTGTATGCTACCGCGACAAAGCACATACGCGATAAATGACGTCAGAAAAGCGTCAGAACATTATAATCGGTTATGGTCTATTACTGAACCGATACCGAATCGTCCTCGTCTGCATCGCGATGCGTCGCAGAAACGATTAATTTCGACACCCTTAACTATGACTGGATTCCTTTTCTCGTTTCAAGCATAAAATGTATTAAATTAGATTAAATGCTTAAAATAAGACTTACAATATCCATACATTTTACATTACTACAGTAAAATGACATAGGTTGCATCTGAAAGCTTACGCCCGTTTCACACATACTCCGTGTGCAGTGCGTATGCGGTGCGTGTTGCAGTGTGTATACGGTACAGGAGCAACACGCGCTATAGTGCCTTCACATATGCTGTGTTTTGCAGTGCGCTACTGATCCGCAGTTTCTGTGTGCCACAAAATCAAAAATGGCTAAGTAATTTTGATTTTAAATCCAAAAATTAACTTTGACATTGTTTAAGACATTGAAACAGTGTGAAAATTAATTTCAATCATTGTGATTCTTTGTTTTACATGTAAAATTTACATTGTTCCCCCCACCCCAAAATATATCATGTATTTTTTGAGGGGGGAAAAATCATATATGATGGCATTTTGCAACTTTTGGGACTATAATCATACTTTTTTGTTTTTCTTGACCCTGTAATTTAGTAACTGTAGAACACATTCACTGTAATTATGCGTATATGATGAAATTAATACAGTTTCTTGTCAATCTATGTCTATTTTAATGTGAACAATGCGCTGCCACTTTAATTCAGTGCGGTGCAGCACAGCAAAAATAGACTTGGTGCGGAAACGATCTCTGCACTGCTGTATACGCACTGCACCTGGAACAGATCGCCGGACTACACCCGCGTGCAGTGTGAAAGCTCTAACCTGTTAACATGGGTACGTAAAAAAATACGCACCGCATACGCACTGCAAACGGAGTATGTGTGAAACGGGCGTTAGGCAGTGGACTTGTTGCATCCATGCCTTATCAGGCAGTGACTTTGCAGCGTTTGTATTTGAAGGCACCTCCCAAAACAGATTTCGGGCAGACTTCTGAGGGGAGCATAAATGTTTAATGATCTACAACAATATAGAGAGATCTTTGGTGATAACCAAGCAATATTTAATTACTACAATACTAATTTAACTACAAATTAAATCAAAAAGTGGGAAAAGTTGGTAAAAAGAAAAGTACATTTATACACAAACTGAACACCAAACACAACTTTCAGGCGCCATTTTTATTTTTAGCTCGATGTCACGGAATTGAGCACATGGGATTGTGGGATACCACAGGCAGCGAAGGATACATCTATGCTGCCTTCAAAAATCAATCAGATGAAGGTTTTTCAGTAGGATGTGACATGATCATTGGATTCGGACGTGTTGCCTTCCTACCTCACTATGCTGTCTGTTTCTGTTCAATTTGTAGTGATTCATTCAAATCTACATGCACACTACTGATTGCATGCAGTTGATTGGTGCAGTTGAGGTGTAGTAATGAGACTGTTAAAGCTGACAGACATTCAGCACTGCTCAGTGCACTGACAGACGTGAACTACATCATCCCATGAAGCTTTGATCCATGAAAACATCTCTATTGCTAAAACTGATGCCCGACTTAGAAGCAAAGGGTAAAAAAAGTCACTAATATAGGATACTTTTTTCAAGCTTCTTTAAAATCATGGCCAAAATGAGGTATGTATTTATATTCTGTGAGAAACCAAAAGATTAGAAGCAAATTTGATGCTGGGCTGACAAAAGGAATAACCAACAATAACCAAAGCTAAAGTACGGCATCAGAAGACTTGGAATGTAGCGTCAATATGGACAGATCCCATTTCCATTAACTTTTTCATTGTTCTGGAAATAGCATCAAAGACATTCTTCAAAACATACGGGGGTGAATAAATTTAGAAATATTTTTCTTTTTTGTGTGAACTACTGCTTTAGACATCAATCCTTTTCTCTCCTCATGTTACAGCGCAAGACAGTTGAGAGAGTCTGTGACTGTTTGCTCACTACTTATTTCTGATTTGTTGTCTTGGCTGTCTTCTAATGTAAATTATTCCTTCTCGTGTGTGTATGCTCCTCCTAACGTTGAAGCACATACACACCTCATAATCGTCACTCCAGAGTGTGTGAAATTGTGTGCTTCAGAGAACAAGAGCGAAGCTATTTTTAACAGCTATCATCCTCACAATGTTTTATTTCCATTCTTCTTCATGACTCTGTCATAGATAAGACTGAGCTTGGAGACACACAAGTGGATGTCAGTGTACACAAAACACTTTTGGTATGTTTATCCAAAAACCTTAGTATCTACGACATTTTTCAGACATTTGAAAAACGATGTAAACAGCAACCCCCGAGCACTTGAGAGCTCATCACTCATCTAAATGTCATTACAGCACAATAACAAGGTAGATGGAGATTCATTGCATTCTCTTCAAATTTGGTGGACTCTAAATCACTATGAGAGGAACTGAAATGCACTGAATGCACTTGGGTGAAATTCCCTGGTTCAACCTGAAATAAACTGCTGGAAAGAACTGATATGACTCCAATGAAAAGTAAAAAAAGTGCTGACATGGCAATCAACCTAAAGAAGGTTCCCTGGAATTAAATAATATTTGTCTGATTTCAAGCCATGTGTCTGCTGAGGAATCCACCACTCTACAGGAAGAACTCTGTGTTTCAGCATCTGAATGCAACAACTATGTTGACCACGTGACCCCAGAGATCAATGTGGTCAATAGTGTTAAAATTAGAGATGCAAAGAGCACAGTACATGCATTAATCCTGTGACACATGACCAGAGAATCTCAACCTTAGATGACAAAACCCAGACTGTTTACAGACCATCTTCTGCATATTGCAAACAAAAAAGGCCAAAACTGGATGAAATTGCCAGTTCCAATCTAAATGCTAGGATTACATGCAACTACAAGTTTTTAGCAGATTTTTGCAATTTGCATCACACACGATATTTATAACTCTGCAGGTGACCAACTACTTGAAGCTACTGCTTTAAGACTTCAAGTTAGAAATTCAGCCAGGAAATGCCAAGCATTTACCTCCACAGAAGTGCTTCATTATTACAGTCTTGAAGAGTTGCTGGAATTGGTGCCAGACACTAACAGTGCAAATATAGGTAATATTTGCTCTGGCCAGAATGGTGTCAAACTGTGGACAAATAGAGTCTTTATAAAGGCCTCTCTAATCCAGTGGTGGCGTTCACAAAAACCAAAGTTAGGCATGATTCCTTCTGGTCATACAACAATGACATTCCAAAGTAATCATAATGTATCTAAACAAAATGTGGACAAAAATCCACCATAATAAAATAATGTTTTTTACACAGACATGCACAGACTTATGCATTTTTAATCATGTTAAAATGATGTAACATTTAGGAATTTTATAAAGTTCGTATTCATTTCGTTGTGAATGCAGTGCCCGCCCAAACGCTCTTCTGATTGGCTATGATTTTTGATTGTTGCGTCTCGGGTTGAGACTGGTTTATACAGATAAATTGCTTGCCGTTGGCAATCTTATCGCATCGTTTCTGGTTAGGACACAGAGTTATGCTGTTTAAATTTGCTTTTCAAAGCTGCAATTTCTGCCAAAGGCCAACTCAAGCAACAGAACACCATCATAAGCTGTCATTTACCCCATTTTGTCTGAATGCCAGGATATGGCAACTGCCATACATATACGCTGCCCCTGCTCTAATACTAAATTAGTAAAATGAGGCACTGGGAGATTCAAAAAGCTCTAGTAATGAAAAGATGGCTGGATGTCAATCAATTGTGCATTAGTAAAATGTGCCTTATTTTGTGCCTGAGAGGCTGTCAATGCCCTAAACCAAGCCATTTTCAGGCTCAAAGAGGTACACCCTGCATATATCACAGATAACCTCCAGCTATTATTCTCCCTCCACTGACCCACAATGCACTTTTCAAGGGGCAGTCTGTATCGTCTCAAGCCCTGTTAGGTTTATTACCTCCCTGTTGTAATTTGGCCATCTTTAATTTGATCATGATCAGACCATTGACTAATCCTCAGCATGTGACATATGCACACACACACATTCATAATCACAGCTATTTGCTTTAACAACCATCTTACTAAACTACTTAAATAGCAGAACTACTTTACACAGACTAGATGGGTGGCATCTTCTCAGTCTTCATCTCTCACACTGTAACGAAAGGACAATTGACCTATGGCTAAGCCACGCCCCCTCCACTCACTCGGACAAACAGTCAACATTCGGTGACAGGCGCTATGGAAGCTGTCACAGTAGGAGACATTTCATAGGAGGCAATTGATGATTTTTGGAGACAGAAAGATTATATAGATATATATTTTGGTAGAAAGTTGTCTAAAATATTGTGCTTTAATATGTAATTAATGGTTCATGATCAAATTAAATATGTACAGGTCTAAGTTGCATACGTTTCCAGGACAAGCCTTTTTACCATCTTTACCAAGAGTAACGTTACCTCTCCGTTAGTTTGGTGCTACAGTATTTACATGAATCATTCAGCACAACATTGCTAACATTTGTTATTTCAGTTATTTACAGATACGTTAATGAAGCTAAGTGACATGATGTAACGTTACAACGCAGCTAGAAGCTAACGTTAACGTTTTCTAATGTTAGGCTAACGTTACGTTAGAGATGTTAAAGATAACATTAAAATACGTTGTTGACTTATCTTAGAACAGATGTGGACATACTGTTTAATGTATCCACCCACGTTTAGTTGGTTTTGTGGTCTACCGCATAACTTAATCCAGACACTTATCTCGGTTGAGATGTGGCTTGGGAAAGGGTAAAAAATACACACCGTCGCCCAGCCTCTCGGGATACCTAGTGTTGGAGTTGCATGTACTCCAAGCACACGTTTGACCATTTTAAACTTAAAATGACAAGAAAAAACATATAAAAACGAATGAAAACTGACTAACTGCAATGCATTTCAATGGATGAGGAAGCAGAGAATGTCTGAGTGTATGGGATAGCTATGCGCACTGTGATTGGCTCATCACGTTTGGGGGCGTGGCTTAGCCATAGGTCAATTGTGTTGTTAAACCCCAGGTCACCCAATTAGTAGATGTGTGACCTCGGTTTGCTCTTCAGCCTTACATTGTCAACAATCGAGAAGTGGAAAAAAAGCAGCTGGCTAATGGGAATTACCAAAAGCACAGCGTTATTATTATGGACCTATTTATTGAACTGTGGCAGAGCAGATAGTCAAATGACCATGGCAACTGACAGCAGGGACAGAAGTGGAGGACTGTGTTGGTAGTTCCAACCACCTGAGTCAAAAAATAACTTAAAATAACACTTCTTGCCATGTCCATTACTGTCATTTTTTAGTTACGAGGCTGCCTACAGAAGATGTGACGAATGTTGCAAATCCATTTGTCCTTTGTGTCAGAAGATGCGCGAGCACTTGGAGATATTTGATGTAGATTCATCATCTGCTTTACATTTACCTGGTATTGGCAGTACTTTTACAACCTTGGCCATGCTTAGTGCTAAACTATGCATCATTCATTTGTAACCCGTGCTGGCAAAATAAGTCACAATGAGCAAATTTTCAAAAATGAGTTATTGTTATTTTCATTCTCTATTCAAAAACATTCTATATTGTAACTCTATTACATTCTCTATAAAAAAATGATAGATGATTTGTTGGAATCAGAGAAAAAATTAGAAATGCACATATTTGAAGTTGATAGAGTCAGTAAAGTCAATTTTGAGAATGATCTAGTTAACGTATTCTTTTGTTGTTTTATTTACATTAAATGACATAGAGAGCAGCGGGTTTATTAGGCTGCTGTCACTTTAAGAAAACAAATGCACAGACCTCAGAGAAGTGAGAGAACGTGCAGCTGGTATCTGTGTATCAATACTGCGGAAAGGGAGTTTTGGAACGTTTCGATATTTCAGTATCATTATATATCTAAATATCAATATATTTGACTACACAAGTGTGAAGCGAGCCGCTCTAAGACGCTCCAAACACCAGATCATTAACTGCTCATGAATACCTACCTCTTACCAGAGAAATCCAAAACAAGGCATCTTGCACCTCTACTTTACTTGTTGCTTATGAAATGCAAAGACAGAGAGTCATTCCCTTAATTTGATAACACTTAAATACTTGTCAATCACTGAGTGAGAAACTTGACCGCTAATTCACAAACAAGTTGTCTTCTGTAGGCTTTGCAGCAGAAAATTAAATCCCATCAAGCAGTGCCACGTTCAGGCCCGGGGGAAGTGTAATTAAACAAAACACAATATCCACAGCAGGCCCTGAGACAGAGCCAACTCAGGGCGTCATTGACACAGGTACATAAATCAACAAGCAGTGACAGGGCTCTCAAGTCTCACGCATTGGGCGTGAGACACACGCATTTCAACCCGTTCACACGCTCACACGCCACACCTTGTATTTCTCACGCTGAGGAGTAAGGGAACTTGTCCCGCTATACAATTCATGGACGAGGCGCAGGCAAACGGAGGGAAGTTCTCTGCCGAGTTCATAGCATCTGTCTCGAGTTATACAGAGTTAAATGCTAGCTACCAGCCAATCAGAAATTAGAATTAGTTGTTTCCGGGAAAATTATGTGTTCCCGCTGCAAGCACGTTCGTTACTAGACAACACGCGCACACACGCAGTGGAAGTTGAAAGAGCACGATCTGATGAATGCGGTTTGCGGACATCTTCATTTATTTTATTTTTTTTTAGCATTTTGATTTTACGATTCCTGGACGATATCTCTTGCCTGTGATCAAAGACAGTGAGAGCTGATGTTGAGGAGTATAGCCAAATTCGTGCTAAATTATTTTTGATGCATTCAAAAACTCTCCAACTGCTTTTAAAGGGGTCATCGGATGCAAAATAAACTTTTATATGGTATTTGCAAATAAATGTGTCTTTGCAGTGTGTGGACACAATCACCATGCAATGAAAAAAGTCCATTCACTTTTTTTTAATCCTCAAAAAGCCAAAAAGTTGTTGCTCATTATCATTTAAAGAGACATGCATCGAAACGGGTCACTGTGAACAGAGCTGTTTTTGAAGAGGTAAAAAGGGTGTTGTTTTACACAACCATTGAGAATTTTTAACCAAAGTATGTTACAAACTTTACATGAAGACCCAAAAGAATCATACCAACTTGTGGAAAATGGGCATCCGATGACCCCTGTAAAGGTGACCGGTTTGGGTCTTGACATACATGCTCAGGGCAAGTTGTTATGACACAATGAGCACTGATGTTCATTGAGCACTGATGTTCAGTTGGCTTGTTTGGGGTCAAATTTATTTTTATTTTTCAATAAATTTGTATTTTTTAAATATAACTATTTATTTTATTTGGATGAATTTGTCTTTTTATCAGATTTAACAATTGTTATCATTTCCATTTGTTCTGGTCAATTATGAACAATAGGCAAAATTGAACTGCTAGCAAAAATTGAAGCGAATTTGGTTGGGTCGAGGGACCGCTGCTGCAAATATTTGGTTGGCTCCTCCCCTAAATCTCACTCTAAACTTTTGATAAAACTTGAGAGCCCTGCAGTGATGGTTTTAGGATTGAACCACTGTCGCTATACTTGAAATGTCATGCGTGACTGAGGTAAAATATAAGTCAGTGCAGGTAACACGGATCACTGGAAATCAAGTAGCAAACAGCGTTGCAGTAATTATGCATTTGGTAGTGTTTTTGTAGCTGCAAGGTTTTTCCTTGCTCTGGAGAGCAAAAATAAAACTAAACCGCTGGAGTCTGATGAAAGTTTCACTCCCTTACATATACCATGTCTAAGATGTATTATGAATGTACTGCATGACCTTGTTAGAAGCAGCTGAAGGCTAAGAACTCATTTATGTTTTCAACTAACAACAATTACCACATTCTCCATTTCAGCCACAAGGTTTTGACTAGCTGAAAGAAACAGCTGAGATTCATGACAAAGCAATTAAGTACAACCCTGACACATGCACTCTGTGTGTGTCTACTGTACATAGTTTGTCTTAGACATGTTCACACCGAGTCCAAGTCTGAGCCTTTTGAAATGAGCCCAAATCAACTTTTGGTTCAAATCTTTTGTTTTCTGTTACATGTTAGATATAAAAAAACTTTCACAAAACAAATCATTTTAAATATTTAAAATATATATATATTTTAAGAGATTTGCTTCATCATTATTATGCAAAATGCACATTGTGTTTGAACATAACTGTGTGTCCACAGGGTGTGTAAACAACCACCCTATTATGGTCAAAATCCACCTAATCCCTTTTTTATAATCCCCATAAATCAGAAACAGTGTCTTAAAGCTACAATATGTAAGAATTTTGTAATAAAATATCCACTTGCACAGTGTGATATTTTTTTTGAGCTGGTTTCCGCTCGTACTGCCATAGTAACCATGTCGACAGACGTGGACAACTGCGTTACGTCTAGCGGCACGCTCACACTGTTGTTGTTTCGTTCAAACATTAAAGATCATGGAAAGCAGACTTCGGGACAAAAGGAGAACTAAAAGAGGATCAATATCAGCCTGGCGTTTTTGAGATGCCGAGAGCTCCACGTCCGTGACAAACTTCGACATGACAGAGACGCCACTCTTGCATGTACTTTATTAAACAGGTGAGCAAATGTACATAAAACTAATCAATGTTATATAGCTCAACATGATGAAATGTTAGAATATGATCAGTATGTTATTCTAATGTAGATCTAGCTTACTGCTAGTCTTATACAGACAAACTAACACAGAATAACTAGGGCTGTCAAAAGATCAATCGCGATTAATCGTATCCAAAATAAAAGTTTGTGTTTACATAATATATGTGTGCACTGTGTATAATTATTTTGTATATATATATAAATACACACACATGCATGTATATATTTAAGAAATATTTGCATGTATATACTGTATATATTTATATATAATTTAAATATAAATATTTTATATATAAATAAAAAAAAATCTTAAAATGTATACATGCATGTGCGTGTATTTATATATACAAAATAATTAAAATAAAATAAATATACAAAGTGCACACACATATATTATGTAAACACAAACTTTTATTTTGGATGCGATTAATCTTTTGACAGCCCTAAGAATAACATTATAACTTTCAACACACTCAAATGCGGTTTAGTGTGATAGTGTAGACCAAGTGAAACAGCGCTGCGTTACCTCACAAGTTTCATTCGTCTGATAAACTGACCTGTGTGAGTATTAATTCAGCAATTGCGGGTAATTCGGTAGAATGAAATGTCCTTATTTCTTTATATCCGCAGGACTCGCGTGTGGCGCTGATATCTGTCTCTCTTTAGCAATCGCGACCTGCTTCATACCACAGTCATGTTAAAAACATCAATGTATTCACTCATCCATAAACATTATTAGATCCATCAGCATGACGACAAGTTCCATAATTCCGCTTTTCATCATCAACCTACGCCTTTGTTAATGTAAGAGGTTAGCAACCCCTAGCGGCGAAAAAAAAATACATATTGTAGCTTTAATACGAGCTGTTCCAGTTTTCTCCCTACAGTGAAATCACAGTAGGGCAAGCCCCGCCAATGACTGGTGACGATCTCTGCCCTATTAGCATAGATCCTGCCCTGAGTGAGCCGCACATAGTCCACCATGTTTATATCTTCGCTAGAGTAGCTATAGTGATAAAATGTCTGAGCTACAAAATCATTACAACCGTTCTGTTTTTGGATGTAGTTATGAACATTAAAGTCTCCATAAACTCCAGGTATCTAAGCTGATGATGCAGTGGATGAATTTCATTTATGAATTTGTGAATTTATGAAATTCCGACTCCGGTTTGAACATATAAGGCTGAACTAGGGATGGGCGATATACTGGTAGACACGATTAACCGGTATAAATTTGTCAACCATTTTGGACTATCGTCTCTATCGCAGTTACGCACGCTCACATTAATATGCAATGCAGTCACAAAAGCATTTGCATGCGTTTTTAGGTATAACAGTGAAAACAAGTGATTTTCAACTGTTGAATCACAGTAAGCAGCAAAAGACAACTCATTTTGCTATACGCACGTGCTGTCAGAGAGACTGTTTCTGAGCGCTGTCTGAGAGACGCGTGCACTTGAAGCCGCTACTAATAAAGCGACTGATTGGGGTTGAACGGTTAAATACACATACTTATGCGTCAAAGTAACTATGTCTTTGCAAGTAAACACAGTCAATTATCTCTTAAGTCAACAAACAGTTGAGAAAAAAAACACACAAGTATATTGGATCAATGCAGTTGGACTTAAAGTGACAGCATCCAAATTTACATGCTGCCATTATTAATGTTAATCAAACAACAAAAAAGAAAAAATCTCTCACTGCTCTTCACTGAATCACTTAACTTTATTAAGAATAAATGTATATTTAATTTACACAGTGAAGACTTAGTAATGTTTTTTATACATTTGATTACTTTATACAGTGTGTAGTACTTCTTATTTCTAGTGCTTAAAGTTTTTAAGTCCATTTAATTTGTCTCTTTTGTTCTATTGTAGTTTTGTTTTCCTATGCTTTTAATTAGTTTCTTTGTTCTTTCTTCATCACTGTTTACTTGTCTTCAGTAAGCTTAAGAGTTTTTTTTTTACTTGGTCTTGTATTAGTTTTCTTGTGATATTGAAAATGGTGTCAAGAATGATGAAATTTTTTTAAGTTTATCCAAAGAGTTGGTATCATAAAAAACTAATTTAAAGCAAAAATAACTATATTGTGATATACAGGTCCTTCTCAAAAAATTAGCATATTGTGATAAAGTTCATTATTTTCCATAATGTAATGATCAAAATTAAACTTTCATATATTTTAGATTCATTGCACACCAACTGAAATATTTCAGGTCTTTTATTGTTTTAATACTGATGATTTTGGCATACAGCTCATGAAAACCCAAAATTCCTATCTAAAAAAATGAGCATATCATGAAAAGGGTCTCTAAACGAGCTATTAACCTAATCATCTGAATCAACTAATTAACTCTAAACACCTGCAAAAGATTCCTGAGGTTTTTAAAAACTCCCAGCCTGTTTCATTACTCAAAACCGCAATCATGGGTAAGACTGCCGACCTGACTGCTGTCCAGAAGGCCATCATTGACACCCTCAAGCAAGAGGGTAAGACACAGAAAGAAATTGCGGCGTGGCATGGAGGCAATCAGCCTGTGGCACTGCTGAGGTGTTATGGAGGCCCAGGATGCTTCGATAGCGGCCTTAAGCTCATCCAGAGTGTTGGGTCTTGCGTCTCTCAACTTTCTCTTCACAATATCCCACAGATTCTCTATGGGGTTCAGGTCAGGAGAATTGGCAGGCCAATTGAGCACAGTAATACCATGGTCAGTAAACCATTTACCAGTGGTTTTGGCACTGTGAGCAGGTGCCAGGTCGTGCTGATAAATTAAATCTTCATCTCCATAAAGCTTTTCAGCAGATGGAAGCATGAAGTGCTCCAAAATCTCCTGATAGCTAGCTGCATTGACCCTGCCCTTGATAAAACACAGTGGACCAACACCAGCAGCTGACATGGCACCCCAGACCATCACTGACTGTGGGTACTCTAGTGCTGCTTCTTTGTAGCTCAGGTCAGGCGCTTCTGCCGCTGTTTCTGGTTCAAAAGTGGCTTGACCTGGGGAATGCGGCACCTGTAGCCCATTTCCTGCACACGCCTGTGCACGGTGGCTCTGGATGTTTCTACTCCAGACTCAGTCCACTGCTTCTGCAGGTCCCCCAAGGTCTGGAATCGGTCCTTCTCCACAATCTTCCTCAGGGTCCGGTCACCTCTTCTCGTTGTGCAGCGTTTTTTGCCACACTTTTTCCTTCCCACAGACTTCCCACTGAGGTGCCTTGATGCAGCACTCTGGGAACAGCCTATTTGTTCAGAAATTTCTTTCTGTTTACCCTCTTGCTTGTGGGTGTCAATGATGGCCTTCTGGACAGCAGTCAGGTCGGCAGTCTTACCCATGATTGCGGTTTTGAGTAATGAAACAGGCTGGGAGTTTTTAAAAGCCTCAGGAATCTTTTGCAGGTGTTTAGAGTTAATTAGTTGATTCAGATGATTAGGTTAATAGCTCGTTTAGAGAACCTTTTCATGATATGCTAATTTTTTGAGACAGGAATTTTGGGTTTTCATGAGCTGTATGCCAAAATCATCAGTATTAAAACAATAAAAGACCTGAAATATTTCAGTTGGTGTGCAATGAATCTAAAATATATGAAAGTTTAATTTTTATCATTACATTATGGAAAATAATGATCTTTATCACAATATGCTAATTTTTTTAGAAGGACCTGTATATTGTTATCGTGAAAATAAAATTACTCATATCGTGATATAAGATTTTGCTCATACCGCCCACCAATAGGCTGAACACCGGTATTGTCAATTTCTGACATATTTGTTGCAGTTTTGTTTTTGCCAGAGTATCCGAAGCACAAGCTGTAAAGGCACCACCCTCTTCTGGAAAGGGGGCGGCAAGCAGCAGCTCATTTGCATTTAAAGATACACACATGAAAACAGCATGTTTTTACTCCCACATTTGGGGCATGCAATAATAAATGACCTGGGGGGTATTTTGAGCTGAAACTTCAGACACATTCTGGGGAACCTAAGACTTTATTAAATCTTATAAAAAAGAAGGTCCCCTTCTAAAAGAGGAAAGTAGGAATCAATAATTTCTTTAACTATCTTTATCAAATACAATTTGAATTAAAAAAAAAATGTACTTTAAAAAAGGCTTTTTTTAAACTTAAATGTTTATTCCTAAGTCAACAATAAAGTCCCCATCATATTGTTCCAAACTTGTATGACTGACTTTCATCTCCAGAACACAAAAAACTATTTTGAAGGATGTTGGTAAACATGTTGGTGACCATTGACTTATATTGTATAGACAAAAAACGCTAAGACTTCTCAAAATATCTTTCCTTCCACAGAAGAAAGTAAGTAAAACAGGTTTGGAATGACATGAAGGTGAGTAAATAAATTTTTTGGGTGAACTATTCCTTTAAAGTAGTTGACCCCCTGCAGTTAATAATTTTATCCCTAAAAAACACATCTTTAATAATCAAAATGACATTTAAAATAATCATTTTTTCATGCCTTAAAATAGCTTGAATGTAACTACACCCTTGCTTCATTTAAGATAAGTAAATACTTGAATATGCAAATTAGTCCCCGCCTCCACTCAATCACACCAGCTCGGTCTACCTGATCCACTCAGTCAACTGCAGTAAATGCTACACAATGGAAAGTGGAAATATTGGTGTAATTCAGCTATATATGTTTGAAACAGAAACAGATTCAGAAGAATAAGAGGAAGAGCGAATTATACAGGGCTGTATAATTATATTTCAGAATGGTAATGTGTTTTATGTATCACTCTCTACAACGTCGGATACATAACCGTAATTGAAATGATTAGGTTTCGACTTGACAATGTGTTCAATGTGTTGTTATTGTTACAAACCACGTTCCCATTCACCATCTCAGAGTCACACAGATACCTTCAAAAAATCAGCCTCCTTAGAAATGTTTTAAACATCATGGAAAGTCATAACATTGTAAAATACATCATATACATAATTCACCCGCTATATTGCTATATGTACCTGATTTTTCCTGCCCCTTCTTGAAGGTGTTCCTGAGCTCACTGTGGAAAAGCCTGCACATTGACCGGATTGGTCACATGTTTGTGAAGGTAGATAACTGGGCCGGTTTGAGATTGTCTTTGGTACACTGCAGTTTTAAGGAAAAAAATCCTCAGCAATGGTGTTGACTGATGAATTTGCACATGGTTTGTCTTAAAGCATATTAAGACACCACGCAGACATATAAACAACATTAAAAACTTTATTTTCAGCACAGGGGGTCTTTAAGTGCAACTTGGAAACTTAAGTCTGAGGCTCAGACGAACCTATGGTTTGTGCATACAATCAATGTGAAAATTAAACAAAAGGAACAGATTAGCTGGGTCCAAATTCAGAGGCTGCATCCTTTCAAAGGACGCAGACTTCAAAGGCCACGCCTTCGAAGCCTGCAAATGTCAGAGCGAGCGTTGTTAAATGAGACTTCTAGCATAAGGACAATTTTTCTGGTCACATAGCAACTGTGACAGCTCCCGTTGATGAGCGTCAGTAATGTTTGTATTGGACTTTTTAGAAAGTTATATTCAACTGTCTAAAAAACAAATCAGGGTTCACAACCTGTCTAAATATGTTCACATAGGTCCTTCTGGGTACATAATAATGAGTATAAACTATGTAAAATAGCATTTTAGATTTAATTTATCAGCATAACGAGTGTGAGGCGAGCTGACTGACAAGACGATGGTGGAAGATTTAGTTTCAAAGCGAAATGTAAATTGCCTATTTGGCAAGATTTTGGATTTAAACCCAAAACTAATAGGGAACCAGCATTAATGAGGCAATCTGTACACTTTTTCCTGATGAAGGTGGCAGTATCCGGAGGTAACACTTCTAATTTACACTACTGAAAGCACAACATAAGAATGAGGCTGCCATGCTTATTATTTTAGTTAATAAAGCCATATTATTAGTTTGTAAAATAAAAGTTCTATGTTTAATATAAGCGATTTTGTCATAGTAATGAAAGCTTTAGCGTAAGTTCTGCCAGGAAGACTCAATCGTTACGTCACTTGTTACCTTCACACTTAACCAATCATGTTCTAATACAGTATAAAAGATCGGAGAAGAGTTTGCAGATGCTGATGCAAATAATTACCTCCATCCTCCCCACCACCACCAGGATGGTCCCTTCCCATACCTCCCGGGGGTTTGCCTGCGCCCAAGCCTTCGTCTTCAGGCTGGATTGCGTGCTACGGATGGGGCCTACTCCAAAGAACTAAATATTTGCTTGCTGGGCTGTTAAGAAATATATGCTTTTGTTACATCATTTTATCTCCCGAGTCTTTCTGGTAGAACTGTTTTGTTGTTGTGTTTTTCATTAAGAAGAATAATGAGCCCACCGTTCAAGCAATTGCCATTTTTATATTTTTATTTTATTTTGTATCTATAAGATATTCGAGTAAATTGAAACCCAATACTTACTACTAACTAAGAAAATATAATCCAGCAATTTCTCAAAAAAAATCCTGTCGTCACCAGCATACAATGAATTCTGGGGTAGGGTAGGCTGCGAAGGATTCATCTGTTGTATTCTTCAATGCCCAGGGAAAAACAAACAACCTTTGAATGCGGCCTTTGAATGATGCAAGCCTCTGAATTGGAATGCAGGAATTGACAATAGTTTGTGGATGAATCTTGTTCCAAACATTCCATGATGTTACAAAAGTTATTGTCCTCTAAACTGCCCTACTGTACTTCAAAACTTAGATGGCAACATAAAAAGTGAAAAGCCTTTGTACATAAATGACAAAACGAAGCGGCTTATCTTTATATCAACAAATGGCATGAAAATGCATTTCTAAATCTCAAACAATTCCATTCAGACCTGTAATCCAAAATCCTGAATTGTCACATAATCCCACACCTACAAAAAATTATGTCACTGAATCCAGCCATTAGTGTAATGAAAGAACCCAACAAATAATACAGATAACTAGATCAGTAAAACATGATTATGAACATGATTATTTCAGAGATTATGACTCAGCTGAAAATAATACCCAACACACTGTTCTCAAAGAAATCTACAACACACTAGATACAGATAGGAAAATAGTAAATACATAATTGCTGAATATCCTCAACATTAAAGGCTTTGTGATAACTAAATGGAGGAACTCGAAGAGGAACGCTGAGATATTGAATATTCTGATTTAGGGGATGTGCAGCAGTGGCCTACATGCACAACACAGAAAGACTGATTGGGTTTTAATCCCCATAAATGCATTGCTGCATAAATCCCATTACAACCATCACTAGGCCACTGCCATCAGTCATTATATGAAAACTCCATCACAATAGACCATTTAAGGTCACTCACTCTCTTTCTCTCTGCCATTTCTTTCACATCAATAATTTTTTCCTCTTATAATTGAACTTTGTGAACTCAGCATTGGCAAAACATGTTATATTAAAACGTCCAAATTATTCACATGACAATTTAACAGTAAAAAAAACACAAAGAAATCAAAGGTTCAGGGTAAAAAAGGGCTGGACAAAAAAAGAACAAGAGAGAAATGTACAGCAACCACAGATTATGTTTGTATTATGTGACGTTTACTGTACATCATAACAAAATAGATAGAATGTAATAATAATAGGACTTGCCATTGTATCCTTGAAAGCACAGCTTTGTTTGCAAGGAAGACCTATAAAATCCTGTGTGCCCTTTACTTCCAGAAGAAAGACAGCCAATCAGAAAAGTCCTTGCCAGATCAAAAAAGCATTGTCCAGTTCTGTGAGCAATATATGCATCAGTGGGCCAGCGAGATTGTAGGCCTACACACTGAGGCTGAGACTGGGAAAAGTGAACAGACCATCTGATCTGAGCAATGTGACCTATAATTTATAAATTGCCATCTGAAGCAAAGCTGTTTCCACAGGAACTAAGAGGGTACTGTAGCTCAGACCTCCAGTCCATTCAGCTCTCTGGATTACTGCTCCTCTCACATCACCACAGGTATTTGAAGAGTTTAAGGTCACAGCATTTAATTAAGACGCTCACCTGGTTACTTTGTGCTCTACTATATTTGAAGGTGACATAACCATGATTTGCATGAATATTAATTCTTAATCCCACTACGACAAAAAAAAAAGAAAGTAAACCATAATGCTGGGTTCAGGCAAATTGCCAAAGCAAGGAGAGGCACTTGAAATTTCATGACTGTTCTCCAAAACAAACAAAAACAAGATTTACATTATTCTCTTCTTTCTTTTCAGGCATGTTTTGAGGCTGCTGTTATGACAAGCAGTGGGGTCTTGTGAGGAGCTGGAGATCAAACTAAAGCGAGAAACGGCCGGCCAATCAGAGAGCACTAATCATGCTGCTTTTACCAGCACGGCCGTCATTTACGAGGTGGAGGGAACAGCTATAGAGACAGGCCCGGGACATTCCCAAACATTTCAGAGAGCAAGGAGGCGATGCAGAGTGACAGCTCTCTAATGCAGATGGAGTCTTGCTCTAGGGCTGCATGTTGACATTTCTGTCAGCGCTGAGGAAGCTGTAGACTACAATGTGTAGCACTGTCCTGAATCACACTGCCCTTACACAGCCTTTACAAAACACTTACTATACAAACATTAGACACTTCCAAAATCATTACGATTCGTGCAACAATTAGTATTGTGCAACATCATTTGCTACCTAAATTAAATACTTAAAGGTGCTGTATGTAACTTTTTCACTAAAGTATAAAAATACCATAATATATTTGCAGATATTTAAAAACATGCTAAGTTCACACATACTCGTTTTTCTGAAAAACACTTCTACAGCCATTTTTTTTTTTACTTTGAAATGTGCGTTCCGTGTAATGTCTGTTTTTGTTTTGGACTGTGTGATCTCGCCCACTGCCAATTCACCCAATAGTATTTCGACACCCCGGGATGCCAGTTGGCAGGAAACACAGCCAGCAAACAAACTGGGTCAGAGATTGCAGATTCTAACCAACCTAAAAAGCCTTGGTATCCATCTAAAAATCTCTATGAACGAGAGCATATTAAAACGCGAATAAATCAACTTAGTTTATAAGTCTCCTCGGCTTTCATTGTCAATTGCGCTCACATGTTGCGTGTCCTCAAACTGGCAACCTGCATGAGCATAGAGTCTGAGGAGGAAGGGGCGGGGGAAACAACGATCTCCAATATTTTGAATTTGGACTGCAGTACCTATTTCGACCACTAGCTGTCATTCTTACAGACTGCACCTTTAATATAACAACATTGGGTCATTTTGTGATAATGGGGAGTTTGTGCTTGTATTGTTCCACACTAGTAAGCGGTAAAATGTGGAAGCAAACTACCTTTGATGATGGATAAAGTTTGGGGTTAGCAAGATATTAAGACTGGAGTAATGGCTGGTGAAAATTCAGCTTTGCCATGACAAAAATAAATAAATAAATAACAGAAAGCAGGTATTACAGTCACAAAATTAAAAAAAAATGTTTATCAAATAAATGCAGAATTGGTGAGAATAAGAGCCTTCTTTTAAATACATTTAAAAATCAGACCCCAAACTTTTGAACAGTAGATATTAGTCTGTTGTACTGAATATCATATTAATATTCAACACAACAGCCCTCTTGCTTTTGTGAAATGGCTTAAATTATGTAATACTTTATTTCTGGAACTCAGGAACTTAACGCATGTTTGCATTTGAGTGTCAAAATATGTTTCCCCTCACTTTGGGGGCGGCAACATCCAAACAACAAGTTCAAAGTCTGCTGCTTAAAGCTACTGGCAGCATTTAACCTACTGAAACGAACTGTACAAAACATCCCTTTATACACGAGCCATTCAGCTATTTAATTTACTTGGGTCCAGCAGATCAGTGAATTTGGATGCTGCAGCAGTCGGGGTGCAGCTATGCCAAGAAGATTAGAGCAGGTGTCAGAGCAGGGCACAAAAAAACAGCTTCTGCTGCTTTGTGATTAATGAAGCCTCTCTAAATTATGCTCTGGATGCCTATTGATCTGGCACTGCATCTGACCTGGAGATGAATTCATCTGCAAGGAAATATGAAAGACTTGCAAGCCCTGCTCATCCAGTCCAGAGCCTGTGGCATTCATCCTCCGGCTAATTAGCCAGTGCCCTTGAGCATTCAGCACCATTGCCCTTAATTACAGTGCAAGGGTAGACTGATATTTATCAAGCCCTAAATAAGACATATATGGTTAAAAAATCATACTGGTGTAAATTTAAACAAGCATATAGCTGACATTGTTAATATTTAGTTTTTGCCTCTTTTATTAAGAGATATTGACGAAAAATAAGAGAAAGAGAGAGAGAGAGAGAGAGAGAGAGAGAGAGAGAGAGAGAGAGAGAGAGAGAGAGAGAGAGAGAGAGAAAGAGAGAAGGGGGGGGGGGTCGATCTGTGCGCATTTCAGGCCAGATTCAAACTTGCATCGCTAACATGATCATCACTACAACTCCAATGTGTCAAAAGCTTGCGCACTGTCGCTACACCATGGCACTTTTCCAATAGCCATGCCAATATAATTTGATCAAATCTGTGATAGTACTTAAAGTTTTTTTTTTTTTTGTGAATAAAGACCAAGATTTAAATGAACTGGTTTTAAGTAAAGATTATCAGTTTATGTGACTGAATCAACCTGACATAATTTGGCAACACCAACCAAAAGCATTTTTTATGGGTAAGTTTAAGTAGAAACAACCTTTAATGCAACAACTCCCCATATCTATTTTTACTGTGACTTTGCTAACCACACAAAGTGTGAATGTCTTCACATAGTTTCCTTTGAAAACAAAAATGATCTCAATGACAACACTGCTCATGCTGATGCAGAGTGCAGAAAACCAAAACCGAAACTTTTACACATGAAATCCCGGGTAACTGACAAACGAAAAAGGGGTGGTGAGAATCCCAAAATTAACGGAATCCTGGAAGTTTTAATGATGTAGAGGCAGCCACTGCAATGTGTTTCATAATAGCTCAAAACAAATAAGATGAAAGCCGGCATGCTGAGCAAATGAGTCCCGTACAATGCTATGACAAATTCTGCCTAAAACAAAAAGAAAAACTAACTCCTTTCGGTTTTCAACAAAGTCTTCTGTACATTTACTATAAACACTTATAATAACAAAATACATGAGGATATGCTAAAATGTCCATAACATACTGCCAAGATAGCTGTCTGTCTGTCCATTTTTCTCTACGTAGAGAGGGGAATGGATTTCTTTCTCTTTTCCTCATGCACATATATAAACAATACAATAAATATACCATGTTAATAAACAAACTTATAAACAACATTTTCCATTAAAATATAAAGCTAATCACTCATGTTTACTTCTGATCAACATTACATTCATATCAGTAAGCCTCTGGAATAATTAAATAATTAACTTCACAAAAGACTCAAAGATCTATGAGACGGAAAGTATACAAAACGTTTTATTAGGACAAAGTAAGATAGATTCGATTTTGTTAAATATCTTCTAAAGTTGCTTGCAATGAAGTTTGTGTTTTTAAGCTATTTATCTGTGGGTTTTCTTCAGTCGGAACAAAGGACCACAGCATATTCATGTCGTTGTAAACTGAACTGAAACCCATTGGCAGACATGCACATTTAACGCGCGGAGGTTTCTTTGGAAACCCTGTAGCCCCTTTGTCTCCATGGCAATGGCTGGCCAGTTTACATCCAGTTAAAGCGCGGCTGTTCCAGAGACATGCAGAAGCTCCGTTTTACGCAATAGGTCATTTGCGCAGTAGCTACCCAAACAAACGAATAAGCGTCATCACACAGCGCAGATCGTTGCAAATGTGATAAATAGCTTATTATTTGAATAGTTACTGAGACCTGTATGTGCAATGAAGAAAACATAAAAGGGACTTTTAACAGAACAAGCATGTTTTTTATTGCAGGCTTCGTTAAAGCGACAGCCCAATAATTCATCTCTGTATAACAGACTGAATAAGATGCTGATTTTCTGTCTTTATCAGATGGCAGGACCAGCTAATCATTCATACTTGTGTAATATTGTGGATGTATATTCTCATAAACGTTTGTCCTAGACCAACGTTTGACATGAATTTTGGCCAATTTCCATTACTGCTTTTATGTTTTCACAATTGAGCAACAATGCAACGAGTGGGAGATGAATGAGCTCACGGTCGCTTTAAATCTGTGATGCACGGTGAGGAATCGAGACGTTTTAAGACTCTTCTTACCCTTTGAAGCATCCTTTTCTTCTTTAGACTTAGCCACTTTTCCACTCATAGATCCCAGTTTGGATGTATAGATCCCGATTTAGATTAAAAACCAAATTCCTTCAGTCGTGTATACCCACTGTCGCTTTAGAAAATCCTTGGCCAATCCAAAACAAAGGTACCAGGTGAGGAGATAAGAGCTCTGTAAGAAACGCATTTTAAATAAACAAAAGTATTTTTTTTCTTTTTGTAAAACATCAGAGAGAAAGTGATGGTTCTCGTACCTTCTATCGACATTTATCAACAGCCGTCAATGCAGTTAAACATACAGACAACAGAAGTCGAGTTTACAAAGCGCGTGGATAGTAACAAGTCCGGCAATGTCACAATCAAACGCAGACCTTCAGTGCTCTTTGTTATCAACAAGGTTATCTCACCTTATCTCTTCCACGTTGTCTCCTACATTAATGCACATTGATATAGAAAAACGGCTCCCGCATGAAGCTCGAGGTGGTGAAAATAAGACTAACCCTGGCGAATAAAGCAAACGAGAGAACAAAAAGCGCGAGGGAAGGAGAGGGGCTTCCACCGAGTGTCAGTCGACGTCAGCTGTGACACATTGGTCGCGAGCGCTGATAAAACCTGAGGAACCACCTTTTGATACTGTAACAGATGTTCACACATGTACCAGCCTGTTTGCAGAAACTGGGTTTGATGTAAAACACGGAATAATGTGGTGTGAGCAACAGGAGTATTGAGTCAAAACATATAGCACCTACACATGTAAAGGAAATAAAACAACTGATATTCACAATAATGGACGGCTTACGGTGGAACAATTGTTTGTTTGATATTTTCCAGAAAGGTATGTACACTTTGTAGGCTATTTCTTGTTTTTAACGATGCTAAAAAATTCCAACAGTCCCCGAATTCCAATTAATTTTAGGCCAAATATTTGTCTACCTTTTCAGTCGCTTATAAAACTTGGCCTAATATAATGTACTAATATATATATATATATATATATATATATATATATATATATATATATATATAGGTTGTTGTTTTATGGTAAAAGTATCTTACCGTAGAATGAGCTAGAGAAGATTGCATGCAATAAATATTTACAAAGGGATACTGAATAAACTCAGGCATTTAGGCTCGAGAAACATGGTTTAGGATTAAAAACTGTAAACATCAATTGTTAGCCTATATATGCACCATATTTTGAATGTGAACGGATACGTCGTCCATGTTTATGGCTATTTAACAGGCAATAAATTATTGAATGATTTTTTTTTTTTAATCTGCGCATCTTTGGAGTTGCCAATCAAACTAATGTCGAGGCGAGAATGATTTTGTACCGTCTTAAAAGTAGTCCTGACACAGTAGGCTATCTCAGATAAAAGATAATTTCTTACCTGTTTAATCGATGGAGAGATGTAGCTACAAGACCGATGAAGTAACTCTAGGTAATTCAACCACGAAGTAAAGTTCACGAACTGTAGCCTACTCCTTTGTCCACTTTTGACACCTATTGAATCACAGATGTTTCGCTTTAAACTGCTGGATTTCTTTGTCCCTGCTAATTTGGAGTTGACAGAAACCAGACTCTGTATATCACCTGACGGATTGTAGCCTACTCCTTCGCTGCACTGAGTGGAAGGAAACAGAAGGCGATGGTGTAAGGATCCATACTTGCTATTTTTAGCGACAGCTGGACGCCTTTCAAAGTTTCATTCAGACTTTCTTAAAACGGTGTCCAGAGCTTTAAACTGACAGTGCTGGTTTATCATTTGTTAAAGCATAATTAATTAAGCAAATTATACAACAAACAAGGGTTATGGAAGACTGCTTAAATATTCTGAACAATTATAGAATAGGTCCCACCTCCAGTATGTAACTGACCTCACTGTATCTCACAATGTAGAAAAACTTTGAATTATTTAATACAACATGTAAACAGCATACACTCCTCTCAGATGGGCAAATAAATTCTATAAAAGGGAAAATGTAAAGTTTTTACTGGAGGAGGTGAAATATACATTTTTAGCAGCTGCATTTCCAGCAGAATGAAGTTTACCTCCGCAAATAATTATGCCATTTTAGGTTGCAATCTACAAAGTCACCTTGGAGAATTCAAGAAGATAGCAGGCATAAAAAGAGGCCATCCAAGATGAGTTAAAGGGGTTTATCTGAGCACAGTGTGTATCTTCTGGGTTTGCAGTTTGTCAGGCATGAGCTCACATCATAGCATGAGAGAGCTGAAGGCTATTCTAACCTCACTTTGCCCTTCACTGTTACTTTGCTTACATACACAAATTCGGTCAATTTACACTCAATGTAGTGTTGGAAGTCTGTTGTTCTCACATTGTAATTATTTCTTTTCAAGACTTTTCTTATGCCACCAGCATTAATGCTGAACACTATGTGCTTATTCAAATAATATGGAACAATAAATGCTTAGTTTTTATGTACTGAAGAACTACATTTACTGAACAGAATCACTTTACTTTTAATCTTTACGATTAAATATATTGTTTGCAGAATTTATAGATGTTGAATTGTGGTGTACAGTATATTATGTTGACATTTCTTTATCATGACGAGATCTACTACACAATATGTGTACTGTACAACAGTTACATGCGTACACAGTATCTTTCCATGTACATTGTAGTAAGACAGGACTTCAATGTGGATTAATGGCCTCCTCCTTCTTCATTTATATTCATGAGAACTGAGCGATACATAAGAAATATCTCTGCTGCGTTTGGTTGCATTAAACAGAGGTACAGATTTCCAAACTGGGAATCAATATTTGCCAATCAGAAGCAAAAGGTCATGGAGGTCAGTGTGCTCCTGATAAATGAAGAATTGGGTCACCAGCTGGAAGACTTGATGAAAACGTCTGTCTGAAAAATTATCTCACTATTCTGCAACTGGCTTGTCAGTTAAGAGTAATTTAGAAGCCCAATAGTATCACTAAAAATGTGTCAAAACATTGCATTTTTGATTCAGTTACACACGTTTCACTTCATAAGTGGCCTTTTGATTTTCCACTATAAATTACAACATCATGCATTAAATCAACAGACCACTTATTTAACCTTGGTGTGTTGTTGCATTTAATGTCCTAAATGATTTGTTAGGGCCATATTGATTACCGACTAATATAGGTCTTTTAATTACCATCCCATACTGATGTCTAGAGAGCAGGGTATATGCAGTAATGCTAATATACAATTTAATAATGGTAAATTAGATATTGCACATAAAATTGCAGACTTGCCATACTTTACAGAATATTTACTCTGAACAGAATTTGTTCAAATTTAAAAAATGAAATCCAGAACTGGAAAACAGTTTGTGTTGTATAGTTTTAAGAAAGATACCTGCCCTAAGTCTGAGTGTTTTTTCATTTCCTCTACCAATTTACCTAAAAAGTAATAGCAGCTAAATCCTAACTGTCAATCAAACATCCCCCGGTATGATTGCGTCAAAATATGATACATTAAGTCTTTACATGCTTTTAGCTCCGATGTGACTCTCCCACACTGTCCATTGTGCCACTCAGTCGTCACACAATTAACCTTGTTAAAATAACAGTAGTTAAGATTAAGGACTAAGTCAGGGGTGTTGTTTTCCAGAGGTGTCCTTGAAATGCTTTTACTGATGAATGGTTGGAACGATGGTATTATGTGGGCAACAATTATCCAAATGTTCATGAAGAATATTTCAGCTGTGAACGCTCAGTTATGGGCTGACTTTAATGGCAGCTTTACTTACACAGCCAGGACAGGAGGAGGAGGCGGCGCACACTTCAAAGTGACTTTGGAGAACACAAGAGTAACTTTTGTAGAAGTTTTTAGCTTTCAAATAAGTCATACACACTTTTCTGTCTTATTTAATCTGAGTATTTATAAGTTTACTGCTTTAAATAAAGTCTATGAACATCTGAGCTCAAATCAACAAGCTAGTCAATGTGGTCGATCAAATAGATTTTTTTATTTTTTTTAACAAACCAAATGTTGGATGTGAAAATATGTCATTTAAAAAGTGTTAGCTTTGAGAAGTTATATGGGATTATTCCTAAAATAATTTTCTGGGACAGAGAAAAGTGTTTTAAGAGCAAGTGATTTATGGACTGCTGCTATGCTGAGGTTAGAGAGCTTATTTTATAAATAGTGCTGTGGGCGAGGCTGATAAGGTAGTAATTAACTTACAGTTATGATCAGTGTTCTGCTACCACAGTAAGACATCATACATACAGTAGCAAACACATCAGAGGGTTATATGGCTGACTTTGCAGTATAGATAATTGCCTACCACCCACAAAGGTATTTATTAAATACCCAAGAGAGGATATCTCTAATTTCCACTGTCTTTGCTGTATCAGTACTTCTTCCAGTACCGTATAGCGCACATGCTAGCAATGACAGGTCCTATTGGGGTTAGGCAACTGTTACAATTGAGGTCAAAGGCCTTGAGCTGACACCACAATTCTGTCATCCCTTCTGTCTAAAAGCTTTCTGGCAGTCGGTGAATGTGATCAACCCTTGGTAAATGTATATTTACCATAACATCTTTTTATCTTACATTGCTATTATCCAAAAGGTGTAAAAAGGTCTAGATACATGTAAGATAACCTTGTTTCTGCAACAACTTTCAGCATGTTTCCTACAACAATGTCTGATGTTTACGTTTTAAGACAGTCACATAAACCACACGAAATGTGATTTGAATAGGATTTCAAACCACATTTGAATGTAGCTCGAAACGTATTTGTAAAAATACGCATTTCATGTGATTCGCACTTGCTAAATCTGATCGGATTTCAATCAGATATGCACAAAAATTTAGGAGCAATTAACTGAGTCTGAATAGCTTTAAGAGATAAGGAAAGGTCAGGCCAGAAACACTTTTTTCCCTGTCAATTAGTTAACCTGAGCTTTACACATGAAATATCCCCAGGTATGAACAGGCATGACTCCCTACCTTTCTTTATCTCCCTCTTGTCTCTTCCTCGGTACTCCTCCATCTCCGCTGCAGAGTTCTGTTTAACATTCCATGGGTAAACATTAGGCTTTATTGTAGGCCTGTCCTGGAGGGTTTGGAGCTGAGGAGCTCTGGCCTGACTGATCCCCAGAAAACTTGTCCAAACAGCAGAGCTGCAGAGGGCTGGAAAAACACACTCGGGAAGGAACTAGAGATAGAAAAAGATTCTGTGGTATTTTGTTAGGCACAATGTGAACTTTTCTTCATGATAATGAATGAACAAAGTATGCGCGATTGTGTTTTTTTGGCATTTGATGAATCCCGGAGGTCTGAGAGCATTCTAAAATTTGAACAGCTTAGCAGAATATCATACTGTGGGGAGGAGTCAAATTTGGGAATGTCATCAAATGTGGGGAGGAGATTTTACGTGTAATGTGGTAAGAACATTATCTGCCCGCTGAAGTCCAATTAACCCCATTAATTTAGACAGGGTCGACAAATGAACTGTGAGAAATAATTAGAAGGAATTGATAGAGTTTTAGTGATACATTTTTTAAAAAGTACATACAATATCCCTTCCAATATGATGAAGCACTGCTACTCTGTAGATTGAGAGAGAGAGAGAGAGAGAGAGAGAGAGAGAGAGAGAGAGAGAGAGAGAGAGAGAGAGAGAGAGAGAGAGAGACAAAGTCAAAAGAAATGTGTTTACGGTTTTGAGCACACATAAAGTGGCTATTTCTTTTCATCCTCCTACTAAATATCAAGCAGATTGTTTAAATGTCAACTGCTTAGATTGGGCCGGGCTGGAGTGGTGCACTGGGGCCGTGGGTGTGAAGCATTACCCTTTCAGACTCACAGAAAGACTGTGCTAATTAACAGAGGTGCACTCGAACAAATACCAGATTAATGTCAATGGCCACGTCCAGGAGACTATGTAAGGCATGGGCAGATTCTTCAAGCCTGCCGTTGTTCCATTTATAACTGCAGTACTGCACCCACAGGAAGGGAGTCGGGAGTGTTCCGTGTGATTTAATGGTGGAAAGGGAGACAGATGTTAGAGCCAGCAGCAGTAAATGCCCCCATACTCACCTTTAGAAAATAAATGGGATGCTTTCATGTCAAGACACGTCTAGCATGAGCGAATAGAGTCAAACAATTGTTCATTAGTCATGATACAAACTGATTAAACAAACTGAAACATAATTGACATGATTAAATAACTAATATGGGGACAGATACTATTTTCCCCCACATTTTATCATATGAGCAACCAGTGCTACTGTACCTTAATATATTAGGTTGCGCCTGATTCTCAGGTCAAAGTATATAAATGAGATGTGGGCTAGGCCACTTTTTAGGTCATTGATATAAAAATATAAAATTTTAATTTATTAATTTTAAATTTGATTTAAATTTTTTTTATCAAATTACATCATTTAAAACATTATTTTTAAATTATGTAATATTATATTATAATTTGAAAATGTTGAAATTTAAAAATAAGTTTAAACATTAAGTTCAAAACATAAGTTCAAAACATTAATGAATACTACAATAGTATATAAACAACACTAAAATGACACTGATAACAACAGGGTTAAATAATTTATTCTTCTTTATTTAATTTATTAAATGTTTATTTTACAGTACCTGATTTTTTTTATAATCTTGAGATTACTTCCTCTAAGTGGAAAGAGGGTTAGTTCAGAAGCAGAAATCAAGACTTGTAGCCCAGTGCATGACCCAAAGGAGGGCAGAGTTCTGTAAGTGATTCTTCAATAAAATGATATATAATTTGCATAAATAATAGCTTTGGTTCATTATGCCACTATGATTGAAAACACATCCACACACGCTCCCCTGTAGCAGGGTAAACACACGGTGTGGAGTGACTGATGTCCGTATTGCGCTCTCAGAGAGGGAGGAAAAAAGTAAGGACTTAGATGGTGAGTCAATACTAATGCAGAGATTGTGGTGCATGCGTGATGTGAAGGTTATTCTCAGACAGCCTGCTATTCTTAGGCTGTCTGCATTCGTCTGAGATGGTGCAAAGTTTATTTTTCTCTCTTTCTTCCAAAAACGTACAAAGCAAAGTGAAGTAATTACAACCTTTCTCAGTCTTCACTGTGCTGTTTCCTGTTGGTGTGTTGTTCCTCTGTTCTCACTGTTAACTGTGATGTTCACTGCTATATCTGTGGTCTGGCCTGCTGCCTCGCCGTCTCAGGAGAATAATCAATCTCACTAAAGGAAGAAATTCATGTGAAACTCAACCTCAGTTTGCGGTTTAATTAAGTATACTGTATCATCTAAAACAACTTCAATATACAATATACTTACTATACACGTTACAAGTGCTAAATGTGCATGATACTGACACATACAGTATAATGCTATAAATAAGTACCTTTGTGTCAGGGTTCTGTCACTTCTGTCTTGTCTATTTCTTGGTTTTGTGACAGAGCCCTGACACTCATGTTTTGTCTTGCGCTGTGTAGCACGTAGCTTGTTTAGACTAGCTGTGTGCTTTCATGTTGTCTTGTTTTGTGTGAGCACATGGCTGGTGATTTGTTTTACTGGCCATGTGCTTGTGTTCAAGTCATGTTTGGTGTGAGCACATGGCTTGTCATGTATGTTTCCTTGTGCCATGTGCTCTCCTGTTGACTGTCTAGCCCCTCCCATCTTGTTACCTGATTATTGATTCATTTGCCCCACCTGTCCTCCCTCGTTACCTCCTTTGTTTGGTCTCCCTATTTATTCTCCCTGTGTTTGCAGTCCTGTGCTGTTTCGTTGTCGTATGTACCTGGTGTGTTACCCCTTGTGTCAAGTCAAGTCAGTCAAGTCATTTGTTTTCCTCTACGGGGTAGTTTTGTTTGTATTTTTGTTTTGTTATTATCATTAAAGAACCCATCATCTCTGCACCTGAGTCCTCGCTCCTTTCACCTCCACCACACCTGACAGGACGAAACAGCACAGGACTGCAAACACAGGGAGAATAAATAGGGAGACCAAACAAAGGAGGTAACGAGGGAGGACAGGTGGGGCAAATGAATCAATAATCAGGTAACAAGATGGGAGGGGCTAGACAGTCAACAGGAGAGCACATGGCACAAGGAAACATACATGACAAGCCATGTGCTCACACCAAACATGACTTGAACACAAGCACATGGCCAGTAAAACAAATCACCAGCCATGTGCTCACACAAAACAAGACAACATGAAAGCACACAGCTAGTCTAAACAAGCTACGTGCTACACAGCGCAAGACAAAACATGAGTGTCAGGGCTCTGTCACAAAACCAAGAAATAGACAAGACAGAAGTGACAGAACCCTGACACTTTGTGCCAAGCTTATTAAAGGAATAATTAAACAATTAAAACAAAAACAATTATTGTCATCATTTACTCACCCTCATGTTTTTTTCAAATCTGTGCGTTCTTTCTTCCATGGAACACAAAAGATGTTAGGAAGGATATTCACACTGCTCTTTTCCTTACAAATGAAAGCAGGGCATGTTAAGCTCTAAAAATGACAGGGGGAAAAAAACTACTTAATTAAAGCAGCATAGAAATTATCTGTATATTTATTCATTTACCAGATGCTTTTATCCAAAGCAACTTTAAATGAGGAACATTAAATGTACTTGCCAGCAATAGTCATCAACAGTGTATCAGAAAGCGAAATATACAAAGTTCTGTCATGAAACTCTAGATGGAGCTGATAATAGGTCCTTAACTCAACCTGCTTGCAATTACATCATTCTCTATAGGGCAAGGCTGAATGGTTTCTGCTGTATCAGTAGCCGATGAGCTTGTGTGCTCAACCTTCAAGCGTGCCTTCAGTAACCCTCCAACTTCCCCAGCTCCACCTGCATAGATACAGGTATACCGTACACCAGCAGCATGTCTTACTTGCTCACAACAGCGTGTCATGCAATATAACAGCAGCATAGCAGATCTCTTCCGCCAAGACCAAATATATCAACATTGTCATACCCATTACCATGCCAAACACTCAGAGAGTTGTCATGACAGAAATTCACTTATGTCATATTCCAAGTCTTCTGAAGTCAAACAATAGCTTTATGTCTAACATCTCCTTTTGTGTTCAACAATAGAAACTAGGTTTGAAACAACACGAGGGTGAGAGAATAATGAAGAAACTATTCCTTTAATAACGTAGTGTGGATTACGGGAACATGAAGCATCTGAAAACGTTGCAGTCTTGTACCTGTTATCATTTCCCGATACAGTTAGCACTGCAAAATTCGCAGCCCGTTATCTCTCTCTCTTCATCCTTTCTAACGGCATTTTATGATACACCCAGTCAGGTGCTTTTCGAGGCCAAAAATAAGTTTGTACAAATGGCTTGGGGACTCTAATGAGCTACGCTGGCCTTATGCAGAGTTCACAAGTCCTGGGACCTCTGCGATCTGCTTACCCCCCCAGAGAGAGGATGCTCTCCATAATCGATTGCACTGAACAGGCGTCACATTTTTATTATCTTCTGCGGTGGGCTGATCCTTCGCAGCAGCCTCTAATCTAATTGGAGACGGCACCAATTCCCAGCAGCACAGGGCAGGCAGACAGATGCACATCACTGCTGGAATCAATGGTGCTGTGTTATAAACCAGCTGCAGTTCTCACATGCTCCACATAACCACACCAACCTGCCCTGCTTTAATCTACATTACAGTCTCAGTATTTACATTGGGCAGACGCTTTTATCCAAAGTGATTTAAGCCCTATTCGCACTGGATTAGTATTACCTGGTGACCTCTAGTCATGTGTGATAATTGCGGAGGTTGTCTGTGATCTTAATCCCTTGCGAATGGGCCATGTCTGTAATTTGTAAAGTAAAAATTCCCCGACAAATGACCTACCATATTTTGCCGAACACCGGGTGATAATATTAGTCCCGTGCGAATCGGCATCTCTGTGATTTGGCGGGGTCGTATATAGTTTTTTCAAGGTTTTTGTTTCCTGTGCGCCTTTTTATCCATCTTTCGCGAAGAATGTAGGTTGCGTTGGAGTGTTTTCAGAGTAATTTGGGTGCTGGGTCATATCGCTATACCTACATCACAACTATACAATTTGCAGAAAGATAAGGCTGAAAATAGTCAGAAGACCGAAAACAAAAATAATGATTAGATGGAGATGGATGACATACAGCAGCATGCGGTAAGGAACACTATTCTGTTTATGATATATCATACTAGACCTATAACGACAAGTCATTTCCAAGCAATAGCCTATTGACATCATATCCGGGAGATAAGTCAGTAAATTCGAGTAAAATCGCAGGTTTTGCTAATCCCGTGCGAATGCTCCACAAGAAATTCAGATGTGGGGGGGGGGGGATTTCTAAATCACACAAGGTCCCCAGATTATATTAATCCCGTGCGAATAGGGATTTACATTGCATTTCAAGGTACACATTTTACATTCTTATCAGTTCTTGCTTTCCCTGGGAATCAAACCCATAACCTCAGCATTGCAAGCGCCAATGCTCTACTGTTTGAGCTACAGGAAAGCAGTCTCAGCACCTGCTTGGTATCAAGTGTAAGATTTACTCTGTGTTAATCTGTAAAACTAAGAGTATCCCATCATGCATCACGTTCAGGAACTCATGTGCCCAAAAATTGTGTGATTTAGAGTAAAACTTTACAGTATTAGATAAGCTATTACATGAAAACTTTAGCATAAAGTTCTGCCAGGAAGACTTAATTACTACGTCACTTATTACCTTCACATCTATCCAATCACGTCCTTATACTCGCTGTATAAACGATTGATACTTACACACGTTTGAGTTCGCAGATGCTGACGCGACAACTACCTCCATCCTCCCCGCCACCACCAGGATGGTCCTGTCCATATCTCCCGGGGGGTCGGCTGCGCCAATGCCTTCGTCTTCAGGCAGGAAATGCAGATCCGCTACCCTCAGATTATGAACTATGGACGGGGCCTACGTCAAAGAACTTTGTAAATAATTGCTTGCTGGGCTGTCAATAAATGAATGCTTTGTTACATCATTATATCTCCCGAGTCTTTCTGGTAGAAATATAATTTGTTAGCAAAACATAAAGTGTTGCATATTTTATTGGTACAGAGATGATAATGTGTTTTTGTAAAATGTTTACAACTGCTTTTTATCACTTAATTAGAAGCATCACAATTAAATTGTGTTGTCTGTTACTTAATGACTACTGAACAGATCTTTAGAAGTTTATATGAAAATAAAAAATATGTAAATAGCCTAAAGCTTAACTTGCATTTACACAACACTATGGCTGCATCCGAAATCGCATAGGCTACTTCTATAGTAGACATAGTAGGCGAAAAACAGTATGTGACAAAAGAATGTCTGAATTCACAGTAGCTACTCATAAAAGAGTAGGCAAAAAGTACCCGGATGACATAATACACCCGGGAATACTCTGAAGTGTATATACGATGGCATGGGCGTAGATTACGCGGGGGACGGGGGGGACGTGTCCCCCCCACTTTTTATAAAATGTAAATTCGTCCCCCGCACTTTTTCATAGGGCAAGTGTGTATACGACAAGCTGAGGTTTTCGCGGGTAGCTTACATCGAGATTTAAAATCCAAAGAGTCAAGGATAGTCTATCTACATACGTGACTTTCACGTTTCCATGGTAATCAGTCACTAGTGCATTAGCCTACGACACGCCCATGCTCGCACCGGCGCCGAATCCATCAGTATCAGTTCAAAACGGCAAAATACTCTTCACTCCATTTTCACGAAAAAGTCAAGCACTGTAAGTAAGTTGTCATGTGGTATCCGAATTGTGTTGTATACAAAATGATGAATAACTCTGCCTATAGAATAATTAAGAAGTTTTGTTGTAAATTGAAAATATTCACTACCCGAAAAAACGTGCACTGTTTTCAATCTTTTTTTATTCGTAATAAAATATTCGTTTTTATTTTCACAGATATGTTATCAAAGCCCTTCAAATTAGAATAAACATAGTGATTGTTAATGCTGAATTTGTATTTTCATGCATTAACAGCCAAGATCTGCTTGAATCAGGCAGCGTTGTAACATTTACATGATGTTTACCATAATTCGGTAACACTTTACAGTTAGATAAAAAAGTTATAGACAAACTTTAAGTTCTCTTGAAAAAGCCCAACTAGAAAGTTTGAAGTAGTTTTAAAAGCTTGAAGTTTGAAGGTTTTCAATTGGATAGTTTAGTAAGACAGACATTGTTTAGGCTTTTAAGGAAATGTAATTTTGCCATTTTGTGGGCGGTTGGCGAGTGGATTATTTATTTTAAACAACAGATTCGAGTGACTCAAAGTGCACCAGATTAATGAATTTATCTTTAAAATGTACAAAATTTTCTTCCGGGGGGCATGCCCCCGGACCCCCCTAGAAGTACCGAGATCCGCCTACAAAAATAATGTGGGTAACACAGTAGGCTATATGGTGGTCTACGAAAAATAAACATTTTATTATCTAATTTAAATACATGGTCGGGATTTTACCACCTCCACCTCGTTTTAAACCAGGAAAAACCCTGCATGTGCAATATAAAGTACTGAACATCTGCATTTCTTTCTTTCTGTTTTATTGCTTTAAAAATAAATAGCATATTAAACCAATTAAGCAAAAGTCTGAAAAAAAAAACTTGACATTCTGTCCCCCTCACTTTTGAAATGATGGCTACGCCCCTGTACGATGGACACTTTACTATCCCATGAGGCCACGGGAGAGGATTTATGAATGGCAGTGAAGCGACGCAATTGACACTGGTAGGTCACACATGATAATGACAACATGACGGATGTAGTATGTCCAGATTACAATCATACATAATTTTTAGAACATACTGTTTTAGCAGTTGCGAAGTAATTACTTATTTCAAAATAAGTAGGCCACTACCTAGCAGTATGCTATTTCGGATGCAGCCAGCAAGTGTGTCCCAGTGTGTAATGAAAATTTCTTCACACCTTGACGTTTGCAACCTTAGCCGAAAAAAGCATAACGCTATAGCTAACGCTATAGCTAACGCTGTGGTACTGGGAAGATCAGAGGCGTTTTTTTTAATGGATGTCAATGGAGGAGAGGCTTCACTATGCTGAATAAACTGTTTTGTGAGGAAATAGCTTATCATTTAATGAATCGACAGTCCTTCTAATAGTCCAGCTAATCTTAAACATGTTTAGGCTACTCTAAAATATCCGTTTTATATTGATCTATTTTTATGCGTATTAGAGTTTACATGGAAACTCTCTTCATTCATACTTTACACAATGATACTGAACATACCGTCTATGATAACTTTGATACTCCAATGATACTTAACCGTCGCTAAGTAGTTTCAAACCTATTAGTAGGATAACTATGCAATTTCTGATGCAGTGTGTAAAGTTTGAACAGGCCCAAACTGTCTGGGAGAAAAAAGTTAGCAGAAGAGAATATAGCGGACTTTCCATCGCTATTGATCAGGACATATGGTGCGTTCCAGTCATTTCGAAAAGTCAAGATTGTATTTACGAGTTCAACGCCCATGAACGCCACTATAAAGTCGTAAATACGAGTGGGAAGCTCGGGATTTTCTTTAAGCCCCGAAGTGAGAAACATGGCGAAATACCTCAATATTTATAGGTATTTAGCAGTGACATTGTCAGCCACAAATTATAATAGCATTCTACTATAGCAATCTTATATGTAATGTATTCATAAAGTTTACAGTGGCTTCATAAATTATTAAAAACGAGCGAGTTCACGCCTCCGCGGACATGAACATACATGAACACCATCATGTGCACCGGCCTAGATGGACATCAGGGATGGCGCGATGATAGGCCATCATTCATTCTTCATAACGGTTATACTCCAAGGGTCATGGGAGGCTGCAGTGGGGCCTGTCCCAGCATCTCGGGCCGAAGGTGGGAAAACACCCTGGACCAATCGCAATCAAGTGTTCCAGAGCGCCATGGTGGTATCCTACACATTTTTCAAACATGGTAGGCTACTTTTTATTAGTGTTGTCTGAATGTATGTAGCTAGCTCGGCGTTCGGAGTTCAGCTTCATTGACTGGTGTTGGTTATAAAAATGGCTGTGAATTCAAGGCTGAATGGAGGTAAAGCTTTTCCTTGCATTAAGTGCTGTAATGAAAAAAGGTTTTGAGTGATGTAGTCATGCTGCTCAGCTGTAATAACAGTCTGTTGATTGCTCCTTGAGAGGCTGCGAGCCAAAGCCCATCACAGCAATGAAAAATCTCAGTTACAGATTGATTGGCACTGACTCATACAGTGGGATTGATGACCAGTGTTAATTACTTAGAAATGAATAATTCAGCCTCGTAATGGATGGATGAAAATGAAGAGCCCACAGTCGATAAGAAAGCTCCATCTGAGAAGATAACAAATTCCCATGGGGAGAGAAGACATCAAGAGCACTCACAGTGAACTGAAGCGTAGACTGATCTCCGACATGATTCAGCCCCTCCCACAGTCCCAATACAGGGGCCATCTGTGTGTGGAGAAAATATATAGGCCTACACGATACACGATGTTGCGTAGGCTACTTAATTGCATTATAGTGTCATCTCTTGTATCTATTAGTGAAATAGGAAACCAGTAATTGTAAATGCTTAACTGTTTCAACAAGTAAAAACTATCTAACAGTCACGTTATTGATCTAGTCATTGGAGCAGCAGCGCCATCTGGTGGAGACTTGATTTTGAAACATTTTTATGTCAAGGACTCCGAACATGATGATGTCCGGGAATATAGGGAATCTTCCTAAAATATAGGCCAGGCTAAAACCCACGTATAAAAATCCATCTATATTTTGTGGGAAAATATTAAATATAATATTACAAATACTAAAAAGTAAAACGCATGTTATTAAATTTAAATAGCCTATTTGCATTGGCATTATACTAAAAATCTGAGATTTACATATTAGCCTACACTAGTCTTCATAAAGCAAAATCAAATAGTAAAAACGCAACGAAAATAGTAGTGAATGTAAAAAACAAATAATAATTATTTAAAACATTTATTTATTATCTAACATTAAATTTGACTGGACCACCAGTTTAAAAGTCAAGTACCCTGAATTAGAAAACGTAATGATAGTAAAATGGAATTCATTTTGATTTTCAAATATTATTTACTTTAATTGTTATTGTGAAATGTTGTATTTTGTTCTACTTTTATTTCTGTCACTCAAACAGCATGTCCTGTGCCAGTGTGGTTGACAGGTGTACTTTGGAGCGTAGGATCAGGTTATTTGTCAGCTCACTGTGGAATAATAAGGGACTGAATTTGGTTTGGCATATGGCTTCATTCATTCTTGCTCTTGTCCCATATATTTTGCTGCAGGCCTTCGCAGGTAAGACCTACACAACTATTTACCTCATAAATCAGACTTCTGAAAGACATTTGGCATTTGCCTTTTGACTCTCTGAGGTTTAATAATCAAATTCACACGTAAGCTTTCAGTAGTTCTCAAACTCTGTAACAGCCCCAGGTTCAGTGTTCCTAGATGGGCAGAAAGCTCACAGCATTTTGTGGAGACGCAGACGAGCAAACACTCTGTTTGAGGAGTTTCTGAAGGGGAATGTGGAGAGGGAGTGCATGGAGGAGAAGTGTGTTCTGGAGGAGGCCAGAGAAGCCTTTGAAAATGATGAAAAGACAGTGAGTAGACAAGTTGTGGTTCGTCATTTGTCACTGCATTGTGTAACACGGCAAATGTGTTTTTCAGATGGAGTTTTGGGCGAGTTATGTTGGTAAGTCTGTTAAATCATTAACTTTTATATTTACTTACTCTAAACGGTGAGGCAATGGAGACGTGTGTTGATTTCTGCTGCACCTAAAGACAAACAAATTATTGTAGGCTATAATATTTGAACTGGATATGATTAATACCGTATGAACAAAGACCAGTTGTTGACAAATGATCCTGTTTGTTAGATGGGGACCAGTGTATATCATCACCCTGTCAGAACCGAGGCACATGTGAGGACCAGATGGGGACGCACACCTGTAACTGTCTGCCAGGCTTTGTCGGAAAAAACTGTGAAATAGGTTAGACAGGATCTCGCTTTCCTCAAGCGCACAGTTTAAGTGCACCGTGTTCACGACGTTAAAAGATGTTTCGTTCTGTTTCTCAGTGACTGCCAAAAAGTGTGATGTTGATAATGGTGGCTGTGAGCATTTCTGTGTTCTGCTGGAGTCTCGTGGGACAGAGTGTCAGTGTGCATCCGGATACAAACTCACAGAAGACGGATTCAAGTGTGAGCCTATAGGTGATTTACTTACATCTTTTGTCCTGATTGCTCCAAAAACATCTCAAAGAGCTACTTTCATTCTTAAAGCTTCTCATATACAGTATTATATGAAGTGGCATTTAGAAAGACACTGCGAGCACAATTTCAGTGCTTGCAAAACATTTCAGAAAAAAAACATGTTTGTGTTTTTGTATGTGTTACCAGTGAAGTTCCCATGTGGCAGAGCTAGTAAAACAGCAATGAAAACTTTTGCAAGTGGCCCCACCTCTGTTACGAACACATCTGTACAGTCTTCCAATAGGACAATCAAATCCACATCCAACATACTCAAACCGGACAATCAGACAATCCCTACAGATTCTAAACAGAAAGTCTCGCCATCTCGTGTTAAACTGCCTAAGTGGATTTTTGCTGAGTATTTGACGTCGCCTACAGAAAGTGCTCCAAAAAGCCGTATTGTTGGTGGCAATGCGGCCTTACCTGGAGAAATCCCTTGGCAGGTAAAGACTAAAGTTTAGGTGTTTTAACAGTCAAAAAATGTCATCTAATAATTATGGAGTTACTTGTGTATCTACTACAACCCAATCTGTTTATGCACCAAAAATGATGTAATTTATCCCAGTTGACTGCTGATCTGTAGGTGGCACTGGTGTCGCGGTCGACGCAGCAGGTGTTCTGTGGCGGCTCCATCCTGAACCTGTTATGGGTCATCACTGCAGCACACTGTCTGCTAGGGAGCCAGAATGGATCCTTCTTCATCAGAGTTGGTAAGACCCTACAACAGAACAACAGCAGAATTTTACAGCCAATGAAACGGATTAAAATAAATTGATATATGGTGCCGAGTACTATGCTTAATATTTAAATATATAACATTATAAAAAAGTGTACAGTACATACCTACAAGTAATTAAAATACAATACAAACTCATTGTTTGGCTGTACACTTCAAAATTACTTTCTTAATAAAGTATCTAAATCCTTACAACACAATAAAATTACATAAAAACAAAATCATTTGAAGATAATAAAGACTTTAGAAAATATATATTGAGTTATGTTTCTTTTACTTTTTTGTCATTTTGCCAATAGGGCAATAAAAATAGAATAATAAGATATAGAAATATACAAAAATATATTTACAAATATACACTACCATTCAAAAAAGTCAAAATGATTTAAAAAGAAATAATACTTTTGAGAGGCAGAAATTGACAGTAGTCGTTTATAATGTTACAAAAGATTTCCATTCCAAATAAATTCTGTTCATTTGAACTTTTTATTCATCAAAGAATCATGAAGAAAAAAAATGATCAGCATATTAGAATGATTTCTGAAGGATCATGACACACTTAAAAGTGGGCTGAACATTCCATCACTAGAATAAAATACATTATAAAATATATTAAAATAGAAAAAATTAGGTAACACTATTTTATGCAGTTACTATAGTAATATCTATAAATTATGCACAATTACACATGCAACTGACCCTTAACCAACCCTATTGTAAGTACATGTAGTAAATCAGTACTCTACTCGGTACTTAAATGTATAATTACACTGTAACAAGGACGCATTAAAATAAAGTGTAACCAAAAATTTTAAACTTATTTTAACTTATTTTAAATTGTTATAATATTCCACAATATTACTGTTTTTACTGTATTTTTGATCAAATAAATGCAGCCTTGGTAAGAATAAGAGACTTAATTCCAAAAACATTATCTTGCAGCTTTGCTTATCAGGTAAATTTAATATGTTACAAATCATTAGATATTCTAACTGAAATTTTACAGATGAAAGACCAGTTATTAATAATATTAACAACCATGTTTCACAGGGGAGCATGACGTCTCCAAGACTGAAGACACAGAACAGAATCTGGATGTCAGCCGTTTAATCTCTCATCCCCGTTATGACTCCAAGTTAAGCCTCTACAATCATGACATTGCCTTGTTGCGGCTGCGCACCCCCGTCCGGTTTACTCCAATGGTACGTCCCATCTGCCTGGGACCCATGCTCTTCTCCAACTCACTGCTGCAGTCTGGATCTCTGGCCACTGTCAGCGGCTGGGGACGTCTGCGCTTCCAAGGACGAAGTGCAGGGACTTTACAGAAGGTTGAATTGCCTTATGTGGACAGAACAGCATGTAAGGAAAGCAGCAGTGACCCAATCACATACTTCATGTTCTGTGCGGGATACTCCGATTCTCCTAAAGACGCCTGTCAGGGGGACAGCGGAGGACCTCATACCATGCGCTACCACAACACCTGGTTCCTCACTGGCATTGTCAGTTGGGGAGAAGAATGTGCTAAGAAAGGGAAGTATGGTGTGTACACACAGGTTGGGAACTATTATCGTTGGATACAACATGTGATGGGTGCTAGTAAGGGAGTACTGCCTACAAATGTGGACCAATGATCTTGAGTTCTCTTCAAGTCTCAGACATAGAGAAAGCAACATTCAAACCTTGAGAGAAAAGGATTTGATTGAAAATTAAGTTGATGTTTGCCTAATCAAGTCAAATAAAATGTTTTGATTGTTCCTAATCCATTGATCCCATTATAATGGATTGTAATCATGCTCCGCCCCTTAAGACCTGGCTGGCCAATGAGAGATTCCATCATTAAAGCCTGTGCAGCATTTCATCAATTATGCATGACTCAGTGTCTTCACTATCCTGTAAGGACATTTAATAATCGATAATTATACTCGGTAGCACAGTTTTCTCCTGTGGTCTAATGAAATCAAGCATGTTATTAAGGAAAGTACTGTCTTGCTGCATGGTTAGAAGCTCTCATTCAGACTGCAAAGGAAACAAAATGTAGCCCCTCAAGCTTTGAACTGCCACCGCATTAAGAGGGAAAACCGGAGGAAGGTGAGGGAGGGATAACTGAAAATATCTGACACTAGAAACCTACTTAAGATTTCAACAGCGTTCTTATAAAGACTTGTGCCCTAGTTCTGAAAATCACTGGATCTTACCCATAAACACTGGAGGCATCAGATCACTCACATCTCACCAGTGAAAGATCCTTTCATCATTTGTGGCCAGTCTCTGGGAGATAACACAGTTAGTGTTTATGCTGTATATGTGTCTTTGACTCTAATCCTAAGAAGTCTAAAAATCTAGTAGTTGTAAATTAAACTATTATTATTATTATATACACTACCGTTTTAAAGTTTGGGTTTAGTAAGATTTTTATTTACTTTTCAGCATGGACACAATAAACTGATTAAAAGTGACAGTAAATACATTTATAATTTTACAAATTATATCTATTTTAAATTAATGCATTTAACAACTTCATATCCATCAAATAATCCTGGATATTTTTTTTATCATGATTTCCACAAAATTATGCAGCACAACTGTTTTCAACATTGAAAATAAGAAATGTTTCTTGAGCACCAAATCAGCACATTAGGATGATTTCTGAAGGATCATGTGACACTAAAGACATGGAAAACAGTTATTTTAAATTGTAATATTTCACAGTTCTAGTTTTATTTTTATACTTTAGTTTTATTTTACATGCTGCCTGGGTGAGCATAAGAGACTTTCAAAAATATAAAAACTCTTACCGAACCCAAATAATTTGATAAAAAAAAAAAAAGTATTTCTTAATTTTCAATAGGCTGTACAAATTTACAGTAAATACATCATGGTTAAAAATACAATACAACAGTCAATACAGGTACATTCCTTTAAAAATAACATTCCTTTAATAATTGAAGCCAGTCCCCAAAAAAATAAATAAAATAAAATCAGGATTAAGTGCTATTAGATATACCGTAGGGTCCAAAAGTCTGGGACCACAAGTGAAAATGCATGTTTTGCATTATTTCTACGTTTAGACACATTATTCATTATAAATGATATTTTGAGTAAAAAGTTGAACAGAAAATTTTACATGAACATATAAGGAAAAACGTGATGAACACGTTTAAATAAATTGAAAAAAATCATAAATTTTCAATGTGGTCTCAGACATTTGGACATGAATACGCCTGTAAATATGCAAAACTGACAGAACATAACGATAACAATAACGATAAAAAATTTTAAAGAAGAAGTTAAAAAATCCATTCTAAATATAAAAAGAATAGCAGAGTCCACACCATAAAGATTACAACACAGAGGAACGATATCGTTGGAATCTCTTTCAGAATTTTTATTAACACTAGAAACAATGACAGCCAATCAGATTAAATCCTGCTTTAAAGAGCATTTAAAGCGGAAGACAAGAAATTGCAGGGCACGCTTGAAAACAGAACGACATCGTCCGCTGGTGTGTACGCTTACGCTACTATAGTTATCGTTCTTGATGTGAACAGGACTTAATACAGCACAGGTATATATCCTTTATGTTGCCTGATGCTGGAAGGGAACAACTTGATAGCGAAATTAATAACATAAGAGATATGTACTTCACAGCGTCTCCTGCTGCGAGACACAGCTCATTTCCACTTCAAACGCTGAATATCAAAGTCAGCCCTCCAACTGTGGGCCTGAGTTTATGTAGTAAATTCATGTAAGGCTTCAATTAATATTTAATTAAGCATTCGAAACTGTGGGTATATTTAATGTTTGCTGTATGATCTCATTTAAGAAACCTCCACTAACACAGCTCTGATTTTGCAGCAGCACGTGGCGCGATGATTGTGACAAGAAACACACATGAGCTCTGCTCGCCCCCTCATGACTCATATTTGTGGCTATAAAGTCAACATTACATGACGGCCCCCAGGTCTTCAAGCAGGCGGAGTATATTCTGTGCCTGACGAGAATTTTACTAAATATGAGAGGTACGAATTGATGGCATGCAAAATTCAACTGGTTTAAAGCTGTAGAGAGACACAAAAGACCACACATTTGTGTGACCTGAATAAAGTGCTTTGAAATATTTTTTTGAGGTAACTAGTGCACTACATTAAATAAAAGTGGGGAAACGGGCATTATGGCACTGCATGATTTGGCATTAAAGCTCTCCGGTAGAGCTCTGTTTGTTCAAACAGGATAAATACAACAATAGTAACAGTACACGATAAATAACAGCACATACTCACAGTTTAAAAATCCAGGTCCGTTACGAGTAAAATGTTTTCATTGGTCAATGTTTTCAAGGGTGAAGACAGCCACAAAGCCAGATAAGAAGAGGTTTTGATGGGCCTTGATTCATTAAAAAAACTGTCAAGTCTACTGGGACAATCCCAAAGTCATAATGTTCTAGGCTTCATGTAGTCAGGAGGACTGAAGTGCTTAGGCAGAGGACAGATCTTTAAAAGCGCTCTCTGGGTTTTCTGAAATGGTGCAGATCTCTTGAAAGGTGTAAAAATCCCCATTATGTATTTTGCATTTTAGTAGTGTCTGATCGCATTGACGATCAGAACAAGAACGTTGGAATATATTCTTGCTGGTCAAGTCTGAATCCGTGTAGTGACGTCCAATATGAGTGAAAATGTGAATGTGAAGGTCCAAATTAGCACAAGATGATTTCTTCACGGTGAGCTGAGCTTCCGCGCTTTACGATTCCCTGGATCTGCCGAGAAGATAGGGCAGCATGGATCATATGCAACAAGGAAGCTTTCGTCTCTTCAGGGAACTACACTAAACGGGCAGCAAATGTCCAAATAGACTCTCACCTCCAAGCCGGTTGGAGTGATTCTTGATGCAGTCTCCCAGAATGCCCTGCAGGTTGGCAGTAGGGATACGGCCTTCTTGTCTGCGACTCAGATTCTTCACCAGCCTGTGACAGTTCACATGTTTAAATGTAAGGAAGTAGAATTAAAATAAATTGAAATGAATATAAGTGCAGTTTTTTTCACTAGTCAAGAAACTAGTGCCTTTGAAAGGAATCTAATTCTTTAATTCTGAATTTTGCAATAAACCCTTTGCCCGACCCTTGTCAAAATGGTTCTTTTTGATAATAAGACTACATTTCTCACAATGCTTCACATTTAAAGGGCACCTATTATGCAAAATTCCCTTTTAAATGGTGTTTGAACATAAATGTGTGTTGGCAGTGTATGTACACAACCACCCTATAATGATAAAAATCCACCCAGTGCTTTTTTTTTAATCCCCATAAATCACAAGCAGTGTTTCAGAACATGCCATTTTCAGATTCTGGGCAATGTGACGTACTTTTGGACAAGCCCCTCCCACGACTGCCGTATAACCGTAGAACCCGCCCTGAGTGAGCAAAATTGTTTCGACGCCAGAGCAGCTGTAGACAAGAATATCTTCTAAGCGACTGAGGTGTTTTGTTGTTGAATGTAAGAATGAACATAGCAGTCGTCATTTACTCCCGACATCAGACCCGCATGAAGACGCAGTGGATTACTTTTTGTTTTTGAAGGGAATGTGCCCCCCAATCTACCTAAATGCGTTTATGTTTGCAAAAATCATCTTACAGCAGACTGCTTTGTGAACGACGGCCCGTACAGTCTCCGGAGCGGTACTGGTCACGGCTGTAATGAAAGGGAGAGCGTGCAGTTTATTACAGTTCAACAGAGTCGTTTTACGGATATAAAGTTTACGAGTTTATTAAGCACCCACTGAAAAGGTCTGTACATATTTGTTTACTGTTAGTTGTAACAAGTGTTTTTGTGTAATTTGCTGTGTATGTAATTTGAATGCATGGGAGAGAGAGTTTATGGATAAGACTTTAATACACACTTTTTGTACTGGTTTACTCAGCTCTTTCTGTGATTTTCTGGACTAAAACAAATGCTTCATCTTTTGTGTGAAATACAATAAACTCATCAGTACATTTTGGCCATCACACGGACGGGGTCCGCTACAACAGGCTTGTACTAATAGTGGATAAAAGCAAGATGACAAATAAATTATAACCGTAATTAAACAAAACTAAACCTGTTCTATCTTCATGCAGCAAATATTCCCCGGCATTATTGTCCGACTCCGGTTCGAACTGAACACTGCTAGTACAGTTTCTATTCTGACATTTTCATTCCGTTAGATGAGATTGTCCTGAGGCTACGTTTACACGTGGCCGGCTATTTTCATAAACGGACATTTCACCCTCTCCATTTTCAAAAATAGCATTGTGCACACCTGTCAGTTTTCAGAAAAGTGTTCATTTACACAAACCCGTGTATATATGCCATCAAGAGCATGCCAAACCTGTAGGTGGCAGTGTAACGAGAAGCTCAAGCCCACGTTAGCCAATCAGAATCCCCAAAATAGCAACAACAGCAACGAATCACTTTCTCTTTTGAACAAAGAAGTCGCACTTTTGAAGCAGGTGCAAGCTGTGTCACATACTGTGACGTCGGCTGCCTAAAACTCTAAAACATGCAAACAAAGTTTTCCAAAATCTCCACTCTGGCCAGAGTTTTTAGAAAGAATCGTTTTCAGAGACGAATTCTCCGTTTGCGTGTAAACAAAGGAAAATGTCTCCGTTTTTCAAAATAACCATGTACGTGTAAATGGGGCCTGACACTGAAGTTTGAGCTCTTGAAGCTCCGCCCTCTTTGCGAAAGGGGGCCAGAGGCACCAGCTCATTTGCATTAAAATGGGATGCACACAAAAATGGCGCATTTTTTGCTCACCCCCAAAAGTGGCAATTTTAACATGCTGTAAAAAATTAATTGTGGAGTATTTTCAGCTAAAACTACACATACACACTCTGGGGACATCAGATACTTATTTTACATGTTGTAAAAAAGGGGCATAATAGGTGTTTTATGTTTAGGTGTTTATTTTTTTTTTTACACATTTAAAGAATCAAAATCATGATTCTGTTGAGTTTAAATGGATAGTTAACCCTGAAATGACCTGTATGACTTTCCTTCTTCTGTGGAACATAAAATATGATGCTTTTAATGAATGTTGGGAACCAAACAGTGACTATTGATTTTCATTGTATGGACAAACAAACATTGAGGCATTTCTCAAAGTATCTTTTCTTTTGTTTTCAACAAAGAAAGTCGTACAGGTTTGGAATGACCTGAGGATGACAGAAGATTCATTTTTCGATGAACTATTCCTTTAAGTGGCATTTGACAATTGGCAATATCCCTTTATGTTCCCCCACACATCACTCACCACTGGCCATCATTTTCCTCATGCTGTAGTTGTATGATATCACCACACTTAATGATCAAGTTATCCAGCCCGGTTTTCCTCCAGTCGACAAAGGCCCTATATCTACCTGGAACCTAAAACAAAAGTGAAGGCTATATATATATATATATATATATATATATATATATATATATATATATATAAATAATAATAAAAAAAAAACGTGTGTCACCCAACACGAGTTACCACGTCTGAAATAAGTGAGTGTGGGATGTCCCACCAGATGGGCGGCGTCCTCTTCCTCAGTGTCAGACGGGTTAGAGAGGCTGTTTGCTCCACTCCAGTCCTCCAGACCTTCACAGATATCTACAGAATAAGGTGCACCCGGCCAGCCTACACAAACACACCACATGCATGTTTCAGTGTCAACCCTTGCATTCTGATTCATGAAACACATTCAAAATTCAATGTCTGATTAACTCAACTGATGCTGACGGCCTGTGCCAGCTTAGAGATCATGTATGTGGGTGGAGAAATCACATGCTCCTTCATGTATGTTTGTGTGTGGCTTTGAGCTTAGGCTTGAAGTTTGTGGTGATGGGGATAAAGGTTTTACACTGAGTGTGATGTCTAGGATCAGGTTAAACAGTAAAAAATTACACTTTAATTATGCTGCTTTGAAAGTGTTAATAAGTATACATTTTTATAAGCGTTTCTAAGTATGTTTTTTTTTAAGTGTTTATAAGTATATGTTGGTAAGTACTTACAATTAAGTTTGCACAATAAGACAAAACTTGCACTGTGTTGACCTAACACATTCATGTCTGCATTGTATACTTAAACCGCACACTTAAAGGGTTAGTTCACCCAAAAATTAAAATTATCCCATAATTCATCCTCAAGCCTTCATAGGTGTATATGACTTTATTCTTTCAGCCAAACACAATCGAAGTTATATTAAAAAATATCCTTGCTCTTCCAAGCTTTATAATAGGAGTGAATGGTACCTTAGATTTTGAAGCCCAAACAAATGTATCCATCTATCATAAAAGTAAGCCATACGGCTCCTGGGGATTAATAGTGAAGCCTTCTGAAGTGAAGCGATGCATTTTTGTAAGAAAAATATCCATATTCATTACTTTTTAAACTATAATCACTGGCTTCCGGTAACGGCCGTACATGAGTCTAGTTCCAGCAGAAGAGTGACCGCTGACCCGATGCATGACGTATTGGGGAACGCGGAAGCACAGAGGATAGAGCAAAACAAAACACCGGTCACAAATGAGAAGTCTGAAACGAGAATTTTTAAAGAGAAATGTCGAAGAGCTTGAGTTTGTTGCCCAGCCCTATTTGTTTGAACCATGAGAGGCGTCTACTCTCCCCTTGCCTTAGCTACACCTACGTCATACGCCAGAACTCGACTCTCTCGTGAACGCGCGGACGGCCATTATCCGTAAGCTAGTGATTGCAGTTTATAAAGTTATAATTATGTATATTATTCTTACAAAAACTAATCACTTCACTTCAGGAGGCCTTTATTAATCCCTAGGAGCCGTATGGGTTACTTTTATGATGGATGGAGGCACTTCTTTGGGCTTCAAACTCTAAGGTACCATTCATTTCCATTATAAAGCTTGGAAGAGCAAGATTGTGTTTGACTGAAAGAAGAAAATCATATACACCTAGGGATGGCTTGAGGGTGAATAAATAATGGGATAATTGTCATTTTTGGGTGAACTAATCTTGTGTACAGTATGTGTTAAAGTGTGTAATACTCACTGCGTCTGTTGCGCTGGTGCTGGCTAGAGCAGCTGAACGGGTCTGGACTGCCGTGGCCAGACTCGGTCCCCTCTGAGCTGACTGACGCTCTTTGCTGTTTGCTGTGGGACAAGAGCAGAGCATGAAGTAAATAAACAATTATTCACACATACACCATCTCTTATACATGAAACAGGAGCCAAACCAGCCATCAGCTCAGCACAAACCATATAAGAAGCTGGCAGATATGGACAGATGGCAGTAATTTCATGACTCTTTCATAACAGACGTGCTGATAAGGAAATGGAGAGAAAATAAAGAGATACGCTCTTGATTTATTGAGATACGACTCAACAGGCTGAGCTTGTTAGCATATCTTAAAAAAGGCCTGTCTTCAAAGCATTGTTCAACAGCCAAAACAATGGAGTCAAACTAAACTCTTCTGGTGTTCTCTTTTGTTTGTATGTCATGCAAAACAGATGCAGAGATGAGCTGGCAAAGCATCTGTCTGTTATATTGATGAGCAGGGCACTGCTGGTGAGATCGGAGGGGTTAGGTATGTATGGAAGGAAGGGACAGCGATGGTGGTTAAAGCCCTGTACGTGACGGAGCACAGATTCAGCCTGCTTTACCACTGAGCGTCACTGTCGCTGGGAGGGGCGAGTGAGGCGTGGGCTCCGAGCACGAAGGCACACACACACGCCCCCCGACAGGGACACAAGGTCCAGGCGGGGCAGGCAGCCCTTAAGAACGCCACGGGAAGGCCGCACGGCCCTGTGGGAGGACAGGCAACCACACACAGCGGCTTCATCCCCATCATCATCATCACAATTTTTTTATACACTTTTATTTAGGATTTGTTAAAATAAGACAACCTGAATGTGTATGGGTTCCATATATGCATATACAAGAAATATGTCAGGCTTACAAGGGTCCAAAAATAACAAGATTAAAATTAGCATTGGCGACAATGGTGAGTAGATAAAACAGCTACTCACCAGTAGGCCAGTTACTATTAGAAACTCCAACATTATATAACTTAATTCAAATTTTAATAATGATAATCTGACCTTCACTGATGTTAGTGACGAGCGATTCAAATCTACTAAACAAAACATCTATCTATCTATCTATCTATCTATCTATCTATCTATCTATCTATCTATCAATGGTTTTCTGTTTTAATGTTTTAAAATCCTCTCAGTGTCACATTATCCTTCAGAAATGATTCTAATATGCTGATTTGCTACACAAGAAACATTATTTTTATGATCAATGTTGAAAACAAGTTGTGGAGGATTCCTTAATTAATAGAAAACTCAAAGGAACAGGATTTATTTAAAATAGAAAACTTATGCAACATTATAAATGTCTTTACTCTCATGTTTAGTCACATTGTGTCCTTGCTGAAAGTATAAATGAAACAAAAAAACTTACTGACCCCAATCTTTTGAATGTGTATATATACAAACATATATACAGCATATATAATAAATATAAAATAAAATATAATTTGAGTATTATAACGTAATATAAATATGAAATGTAAAACAATACAATTTTATGACCTGTAGGACCTGTTGCAAGTTAATTTTGGACCTTACTCACACATGTATTGCTAAAGCAGGGGTTATAAAAGCAGGGATGGTACTATAAAAGCTATTGGCAGGATTCTGGGAAGGAAATGTCATGTAAGAGATCTAACAGCTAAAAGCAGCAAAAAAGCTGGTCTAAGCCAAAGGGTCAAGGAGAGAGAGTGATTGGTGAGTGCTGAATATGAGGGATTAGAGAGGGGGGTTGAGAGATAGTGTTTTTGCACATTAGTGGATTCTTACCTCACGGAGAGGGGAGGAGACATTTGCATCTGCTCTGAGACTGCAGCAGAGTGACACAACTCCTCTGGACCAATGAGAGAAAAGGACAGATTACTCAGAGGACTTGTTGAGGAATAATAGTGACATTTTATCACAGGAAATGTGTTGAAACCTTTGAGTTGTTTCTGCTGGTTGGTCAGAATCTTTCTGATCTCGTTCAGCCAGGCGATTTTCACCTCCACTGTGGGAGCCTATGGGAAGTTTTTGCATATCTATGTATATAATAGTAATCATTATCACAGTCCATTAAATAATATGTTTTTTTAGTTTGTTAGGAGCTATGATCTCATTTTTGTATTTACTTCTTGATTTATTTTGTATTTGTATGAGTAACATGAGAAAGTCAAATACACAGTACTGTATGTTTGAGCGTTCATTTCTGAATATTATGTAAGAAAAAGGGGGCGGTTAGAAATGGTCTATTGACTGTGAATCATGTTTTTATTTGAAGCTTGATAAATGTGTATGTAGTTCTCTAGGTTTCATTATTTTGCATTTGGACAACAGTTACAGTGTAAATCTTGGTTTGACGGATCTAATTGAAATGATATCCTCTATGAAAATGAGTTGAGAAGAATCGCTCAGACTGCATTTTCATTCATTTTTTCACTTTAAACATTCTTACCTGTATAACATAGACTTCCTCTCTGCCACTGTACCAGATCTCAAACTTTTTCACATCTCCTTTGACGTTCTCCGTAATGCCTACTGCACTCATCTGCATCATAAACACACCATTTTATACTCACAGTCAGATACATAGATACCTCCTTTATAAACATTTCATATCCCGTGACATCCTGATATACAGTATAACATCATTTTAAAAACAAGGAAAGAATGTTGTCAGGAACAAACCGGCTGATATACAGCGATGCAAGTACATGTGATGCCTCCAGGGCTTTCTGGGTTTGTATACGTGCTCACAGCAGGAAGTGTGCCATACCTTAAGACAGTGCTTGAAGCTGTAAGAGGGAGTTTTGTCAGCGTTCTCTCCGTGTTCCTCTCGCCGCTTGCAGAAGAGCAGTGCGTGCTCATGCAGGAACAGGTGTCTCTGCATGGGCTTGAAGCGGGCCAGTTCCTTGACGCGGGTCGGACCCTTCTTATGACTAATCCACACACTGAAGGAGCCCTGCATTAACACACGGCCCAGATCGCTGAGATCGCCCTGCAACGAAAAACATGTTAACTACGCACTGACACACACAGACACTCACTTTAAGTTGGTAAAAATGTCACCTCATATCCAGTGATTGCAATCTGGTGCATTGAGTCATTGACTGACTTCAACAGGTCCAGCATGGCTGCTAGCGCCCCCTGCAGTTCAGAAACTCTCTCACAGCCTGAGCTGTACTTCAGAAGCTCCTGTTATCAGACACATACAATTCCTGATTTCATTATTGACAAAAAGATGCTTGCTAGTGTTATTTTAGTATTGATTGATTTAGCTTTTATTTTAATTTTAGTTTAATAATAGTGTAATTCCGTTATGTGCTTTAGTCATTTTATTATTTCTTTAAAATATTGCTATTTAGGTTACATTTATTTTTAGTTCAGTTTTATTTTCCATTTACGGTTAGTGCTTCAACTCAAAGTTATTTCAGTTTATTGCAAAGGCAACATTTCTAATATTAGAATAAATATTTATAATATTTATATTTAATATTATTTCAACTTTATTTCAATGAACAGAAATGTTTTTAATAGTTTTAGCTTTAGATTTAGCTAACAATACTAACCCTTATTCTTTCATAGAAACTACACACTACTGGCTACTTTATTAGGTACACCTAGCAAGTACCGGGTTGGACCCCAATTTGCCTTCAAAACTGCCTTAATTTTTCATGATATAGATTCAACAAGGTCCTGGAAACATTCCTCAGAGATTTTGGCTCATATTGATATGATAGCATCATGCATTTGCAGCACATTTGTCGGATGCACGTCCAAGATGCGAATCTCCCATCCCACCAAATCCCAAATGTTCTCTACTGGATTGAGATCTGGTGACGGTGGATGCCATTTAAGTACAGTGAACTCATTGTCATATTCAAGAAACTAGTTTAAGATGATATGAGCTTTGTGACATGGTGTGTTATCCTGCTGGAAGTAGCCATCAGAAGATGGGTTCACTGTGGTCATAAAGGAATGGACATGGTCAGCAACAAAACTCAGTTAGGCTGTGGTGTTTAAACGGTGCTCAACTGGTACTACGGGGCCCAAAGTGTGCCAAGAAAATATCCCCAACAACATTACACCAACAGAAGGAGCCTGAACCATTGATAACGTACCAGGCAGTGAGATCCATGCTTTCACACTGTTCACGCTAAATTCAGGCCTAAACAACTTGAGCAGTTGAACAGGTGGCTGGTGAGTGTATTCCTTGGCTGACTAAAATGACACAAGATTGGAGGATCATATGATACCAATTGCAGTTCACATTAACCTTATCCAAGATAACCTTTTCAAGCATACTGAGGTGTAACATTTTCTGGTCAAACGGACTTGGCACCAAAATATGTACTGTAGTGTGAAAGCTTCCTAAAATGCACATTTGTATTCAGCTAAATTCACACCTTTAATAGGAGTTGATATTTCGTAAGGCGCTGGACTGGTTTCAGCAGGTATGAGTCAAGAGCAAGTTTATGTTCCAGCTTCTTTTGGCACTCCTGAAACACAAAGCACACATCTCAGATTTTTGTAGATGCATGCAAATGAGCTGCAAGTGCGTTTATAGATGGAGATGTTTTTTATTACCTGGAAGAACGGACAGTCAGAGAACTGCCTCCATAAGGACTCAGATCGAGGCTTGTTTTGACAGTAACATTTATATAAATGGAAATGGTCTTTCTGAAAATAGACAGATATTTAATGTTAGATCTGTTTTGTGAAAAAACGAGTAAAGACATGAACACTAACCTCAAATTATTCTCATATGGTGTTTTAAACTTCCTCACCCGTTCCAGAAAACATGCCCCTACTGCCTCTGGACTCTCTAGACAACTTTCCAAATCCTGTAGGAAGACACTGGAAAACAAAAGACATATATATATATATATATATATATATATATATATATATATATATATATATATATATATATATATATATATATATATATATATATATATATATATATATACACATATATATGTAATTATTTGTTTTATACACCCCTCACTGAGAGTCAGTCAGTCTTATCTATTACAGAGATGGAATGAGGAATAGTGTGACTGGGAAAAAAGGAAACAAAATAGTTGCTAAATTATTAATGCATACTAGATATTGTATGCATAATTCCTGTGATGGCAAAGCTTAATTTGTTTAGTAAAGTTTCACTCTTTAGTGTCACGTGACCCTTCAGAAATCATTCTGATAATATGCTGATTTGGTGATCAAGTAACATTTCTTATTATTTTCAATGATGTCAGGATTCTTTGATGAATAGAAAGTTGAAAAGCATTTATTTAAAACAGTAAAGAGATTTATAATGTTGCAAATAATTTATTGTCACTTTTTATCAATTAAATGCATCCTCTCTGAATAAAAGTATTTTTTAACCTTTTACTTCTTTAAAAGTTCCTTAAACATTTTTTTAATGGTAGTATATACATTTTTAAAAATATTATTATATATTTAACCACATCCTTTAGTATCTTATTAGTATGTATATTCACTAAAAACTCTAAAAGTCTATCTTAAAACGATTTTGCTTCTCAAGTAAATTTATTTTGTTGTAAGGATGTTTAGTTGTTTTTTACTGGAAAACAAGGCAAGAAATATAAAGAAATGAATGTTTGCTGTGTATAGCATTATAATCTTACTGACTCCAATCTTTTGAAAGGTAGTGTATGTGTATTGTATATATGTGCATTGTGTGCTGATATGCATGTACAAATCATATATGTTCAACAACTAGTGTGCATTACATTAAGTATGCAGTACAATTAGTATGTATTAAATCAAATTTACACCACAAATGCATTCTTTAAATGTGTATACATATATACACATAGTATATGTGCTGTAAATATCTAGTATGCAGTATGCACTTACAATTAGTATGTATTAAATATAATATGCACTGTGCAATATCTAGTAGGTATAAATAATTTAGCAACCATTTCGGTTCCCCAGTCACACTATGCCTATTTCCGTCTCAGTAATAGATAAGACTGACTGACACTCAGTGAGGGGTCACAGCTGTCTATCAGAGCCCCCGCTCTGCTGATGTGCTCCCTTCCAGCTGAGCTCTCATTGGCTTAATCAAATCCTTATTTGACCAACAGCCATTTAGCTGTAATTAAAGTGCTTTAATTGGCGTAACGACTTCCTGCAGTCAACCAATTTGGCAATTTGCCTCACCCGGGGATGAAGACCCAGCAGGCAAGACAGGTTTCAAAGCCACTGACAAACACAGCTGCATAAACCGATAAGTTTTATTTAAAATCAGATGTTTTATGAAGGTGTCTTGAAGTCAACTGTGAGTGTGCAGTTGTGTCTGACTTGCTTTATCTCACAGCAAACAGAATCATATTTCGGTCTGAAGTCATTGTTAACATTTTTGCTCCTGCCGTTAGCAGCGTTATGAAGTTCTCTGTGTGTGTGTGACTGTGTGTGGCCTTGCCTGCTGTGGAAGTTGTAGATATCAGGCAAGTTTCCAAACAGCACATCTCTCTTGTTGCGAAGACTTGTTGGCAAGACCGAAGCAAGAGACGGATTGTCCATTTCAGCCCTGTAGCCCTGCAAAATCCAGACAAATAAAGTGAGAGAGATCATAAACAAATCCACAGCATCAACACCTCATACAGTAACTTTAAACTCTATTTTGACTCTGTGCCACAATAAGCAAAAATGAAGGTCATCTTACCAGGAGCACCGCCAGCAGCTCCTCCACATAGATCCTCTCGGTCTCTATCAACTCCTTCATCACATGTCTGGAGTCACACACATTCACAGGGTCATCAGACACACGAGAGTGTCATTTAAACAGACCGTGTCAGACAGCAGACTCACCGTTTGAGCAGGTCAGTGCTGTCTTCTCCATCTATACAGTAGGGGAGAGGGCTGGCCATCTGATAATCATGAATCACCTCAATCTGACTCGCACAGAAAACACTAAATGATTTCCTGATGTTGATTTAATCAAACCACACATACTGCACATGTCGTTTCTATCTTTTCTGATCTTTATTATCTTTTTTTTATATATATATATAACAACCGAAACACAACAAAAAAACTAAAAAAAACATGAACACATTTTGTTATATGAAGATCACATTCAAACGGTCAAATCTAAATCACTTCCTGTATATTTCAGTGAACAATTGACAAATGTGAAAAATATTTGCTTTTTAAGTTTTCTAAATACAAATTAAAATCACGATTAAATAACATTTTCAGATTTTTAACGTTTAATGTTTTAACGATTGTCAATTGTGAAATGTGTGATTTAATTGTGATTTTTAAATGTATTTAGGATACAAGCAATGCAATTATCCTTAGCAAAGCAAACGTTTAAAATGTCACCATAATTTCCACTACAGAGTCTTACAATAAATCACAAAATACAAAAAAAATAATTTAAGATGGAAATGAGTTTCAGACCAAAATGAAAGAATTCTACTTTGATTGGACAAACAAAAATTATACTAGTGAGAGAGTTTATTTTCTACAGTTGAAGAAACATCCATATATTGTATTATGAAGAACTACAATATTATTAAAAGACAAAAAATTGTATTATTAAAAGAACCTTGCAAATGCATTTGTAAAGTCCAAATGAAAGAGTACTGTTTACCTTCCTGCAGTTTGGGCTTTTCCTTGATGTTCTTTTGCCTGGCAGTGGAAGGTCAAAGGTGAACTTTAAACTTGAATTAAAGTCTGTTTTAAACAAGAAGAGCAGGTACAACACAGAATCAGCACTAACATGTACGTTTTTTTTAAAAACATTTACAAGAAAAGTATCAGTCATTTTTTAAATGTTGCATTACTAAAATAGACCAATGACTATAGCATTAAACATTAACATCCACAGCACTATGAACAATTCATTTATATCAACGAAGACATTCAGACAGCACTGGACATAACACAATAAATATTTCCAATATCAGTCGGATCTGACTTTGGAAGTCATTCAGAAGACAGCACCAGTTTATGACCTCGGTAAGTGAATAAAATCCGACCTGAAGCCCTTGTTTCAGCTACAGATCCATCTTTACATTGCGTTCCATTCAGATCACTTTTAATGGGCTGTTATCCAGCTGTGCTGAAGATCACTGTGTGTCAGGTGAGCTCTGCACATCTCTATCACTTCTCTCCTTGATCTCTCCATCTTAAAGTGCTTCAGCTCTCTCAAGAATACTGAGTGCTAGACATCTCTCTCCTTTATCATCTCCTTCACAATTAACTCATTCATCATTTTAATCTAAAATATATTATTATTCTGCAATCCAACGTACTTTTTCTCAGGACTGGTTAGCGAACATATTTAGAAGTGGTCACTAATGACGTATACAGTTTAATGGTCATTACACAAAAATATCTGACAGCTGAGATTTGACCACTATTGACCAATCAGAATGAATAAAATGTATTTTTTGCATTCTGGGGTAAACAAGAAGTTATCCTTCCTAATTTACACAAAGGCATTCATTTGACTGTAGGTCATAAAAAAAAGCCTTTGTTGTGTTTCCCTGGAGTTAAAAATGATCAAAAGAGCTTTAATGTGAATTCAAAATACACTCTATTTCACAACTTCCCAGGAAGTCTGCATTATCCGCAGGGATTTATTAGTAAGAAGTAGCAGCTGTGTAGTAGGTTACTTGGCTGCTATCTAGCTTCATATCTCAGATATGAATCATGTAATGCAGAGTCTTGAGAAGAAAGATTAACTATTTATAAGATTGTGAGAACTCATGGCTGAGAACATATTGAGGATAAGTGGACCTAAATCAAAGTATTTATTATAAAAATAGTCTTTTTCAAGGTCTTGTACCGGCACATACCATGTTTCGGGGAGAAGAGGGGTGATTTTGAGCGTGGTAGGTTCTCTGGTCGAGGGGCCACCAGTTGAATTGGCCGGACGTGTTTGTGTGCCAGTTTCCTCAGGCAGTTCTGTCTGGACTGAATTAGAGCCTGCACAGAGCTATGCTTTTGAAACGTGTTCTCTATATGAGCCTGAAACAGCACAGACACACATAATTAGGCATTTACATTTATATACTGCCTAGAATGTAGCCAAAAGCTGCTTTTCCACCATCGGGCCAATACAAATACACCAGTCATTGCCTTGGTAATGCAAGAGTTTACAGATGGTACAAGATGTAAATAGCGACCGCGTTGTGAAGGATGATCAGATTCTTTGCTCAAGAAGAAATCGCTTGGCCAGCTACTGAGAAACTGGCAGCCAGGCAACGGACAAGTAACCAATCCTGAGTGGCGATGGCACTACACACACACTCTATCAGCCAACCAGGCTGAGAATTCCTGGCCGAGAACAGTTTTGTAATCTATATCTGGAACAGCATTATTATGGTTTCTAATAATATATCTGGAACTGTTCCTTGCCGTTCTTAGAACCGCTCAGCCCGAAGGAGGAAAAGCGGCTGAATATTCAAGACTGAGAAGTTCCAAAAATCTAACTTTAAGAATTAGCCATTGAGAGAACCATATTGATCAATTGTTATTCTGAACACCAACCAAAGAACAATCAAAACTTTCAGCTTCCATCAAAAGCTAAAATGTATATTTCTGTAATTACTGTCTGTAGGAATTTACATCAAACAGCTACTGAAACGGTGTCTTGTCTTTTCGTAGTCTGTCAGTATTCACCTGTATATAAGGAGTGAGCACAGATTCATTCTCCAGAAAGAGCACATTCGTGCCTACACCGAGGAGAGGTGGTGCCGCCTCCTGGAACTTCTCGATATCTCGAAGAGCTGTCTGTGCACCCTCTTTAGACTGGAACTTATCCACCTGCTGATTGGCCAAGAGATAAGCGCCATCATCACACCACCGCTGAGCCTGCAGAACAAAAGATATTGCCGAACCATAAAGATCAAGACACTGGAATATTGTCAAATGTATACACCCTTAAAAATAAAGGTTCTTTAATGGCATTTATGGTTCCATGAAGAACCTTGAACATAAATTGAACTTTTTCATTGGACGAAAGGTTCTTTATTGTGGATAAAAGCTCTTTAGATTATTAAAATGTTCTTCACACTAAGAAAAAAAAGATCTTACCGACCCAAATTGTTTCATAATAGTAAATGAGATGCTATAAAAAAAATAAAGAGAGAATGTGTTAGCCCACCTCTTGGAGGCGACGCAGTAGGGTCAGTGCTTGTGTCAGTGAGTTGCTTTTAGTACTGAGGGCAGAGGTCAGGGTGTCACACTGATGTCTGAGTTCATTACAGCGCTGGATAATCAGAGCCATGGCATAATGGTGCCCAGCAGCCAGCTGATGCCCGTGCAGAATAAGAACCTGAGCCCGACTCATCTCCTCCTAAAACACACACTGCTGTCAGAAACATCAGTATATTTGTGACTGCATGTACAACATGAACAGGGTGGCATGATGCAGTTACCTGCGCACGTTTTTCCAGATTGTCCAAATCTTTGACGGTCTGCTCTGTTTGGGACAGGGATTCTCCTGTCACACTTATCTTCCTTTCCTGTGCTCTTAATTTCTCTAAAGAGCCCTCCATCTGACAGAAAGAGAAAATTTGTTAAAATACCTTCAATTACTCTTACTATTATCACAGGAGGAAAGAATTATCAAGCTCTCTTTTCTTTACTTTTACTCTTGAAATTAGGTAATGCAGTACTGCTAATATTTGTGGATCTTGTAAGATAAATTGCTTGTGTTTGTTGCAGGGGTGTAGAGAATAATTAAAAAGCAGGGCAACATTCCAGAATTTGTAACTAAATAATCAATAGAATGCAGTTTTACTATTATAATAAAAAAGTATCAGCATTTTAGAATTGTATTTATTTATTTATATTTATTTTTTGCATGACGCAGCATTGGCTGAATACAGCACCATGTTGAATTCAGTGGAACAAAGTGATTTTGTGAATTCTTTCCTCATACATTATATACAATATATTATTTCAGATTTACTCATTGCCTGGCCATGTCATACTGTACAAACACTCTCAGGTACTGTTTACTATAGTTTTCTCCATTTTATTCAAAATTAGCAAGCCGTTTATAGAGTGCTGTGGGGATTACGTATTTTATAAGACAAAACCCCAAAACAAGTTCTGGTTACATCCTCCCGAAGTCAATGGGTTTTTTTTAATGGGATTTTGGTTAAAAGCCTGAAATAAGGTTTGTAGTGAATACAAACTCAAGATATTTTCACCAGTGTTATATTAACTTCAGGGTTGGCCTACAAAAATATGCCATCACTGCAGCACTATATTGCAAGGCATCAAATATTAAGCAATTGTCCTGGTATACAATGCCAAAACTAAAAAAATATAAGTTTCATCAAAAAAGTTATCAAAAAGTCACTTTGAATAATATGCAAACTCTTGCCTTGACAGATCAAAATTACCCAGAAGATGTGGATATGATCAGAATCATTTCATGATCAAATGCCAACACTGGCTTTGCATAAAGCATTTGTTTGTGAGCCAAGGTTGTATATCAGTATACTGTGATCATGCCTAAAACAATCAGAAGCCGTTTTCGATGTTAGGGACAGAAAGTTAGTTCACCTCCTGAAAACTGTGCTCATATCTCAGCAGTTGTAAATACTGCTGCAGTTTGAGGTGGTGCTTATCAAAGAAGCCATCAAAAGCCATCTCCATATCTGTGAGCTGAGCCAGCAGCCTGCAGGAACACAGATAAGTTAGGAAACTTCAAAAAGTTCACATCATTTTGGAAAGGAACATGTGTGAGTATTTGTGACGCAGACTATTTGAAGATCAAATTCTATACCTCTGCATGGTATCCCAGTCCTGTGTCATATCCCAGCGCGTGTCAGCGTCCGCCTCCTTCCTTGAAGTCTCCAGGTTAGAGAGTAGCTGCCGCCCTTCCCTCATCACAGATCTGATGGCATCCTTCACCCATGAATAGAAACAACAACAACACTGCTATCATTGACATCACAAAATCATGGAACAAAACAACAGCCAGAGCCTAGAGGGCTGGAAAAACACAAGAAAAGACTAGACAGAAGCTAAAAGTGAATGCAGACTGGGGTGGAATAGACCTTTTGTGGTCTCAAGTGCTGTGTACCCTAATCATAGTTTATTCCCCTAGGTTTGGTACATCAAATATTTTTGATGTTTTCCTTGGCAAAAGCATGTGTAATACACAAAGGACCAAAGTTAGGGTAGACACCATGTTTAATCTGATGCAAAAAAAAGAGGCTGTGAGAGACTGTTTAATAGATTGTCCTGTCAAAGGTATTAGGTCATTTTTAACATAGCCAGTACATTATTTATTGAGGTTTTTTTTTGTCCATTTCTGACATGCTAAACTATTACTATGATGACTATAATGATTTTGCATGCCCCTCTACTAACCTCATATTAATTTAGAGACTGGTGCAAGATAACTGTATATTTATAATATTATTTTTTTCACCGCCAAACCATTTCAAATAAACTAGACAATTAAAAAAAATATATATTTAATGAATATACACTATACTTTATACCCTACTGTTCAAAAGTTTTGGGTCAGTAAAATTATTTTTTGAAAGAAATTAATACTTTTATTCAGCAAGGATGCATTAAATTGATCAAAACTGACAGTAAAGACATATATAATGTCACAAAATACTTCTATTTCAAATAAATGCTGTTCATTTGCACTTTATATTCAAAGAAAACTAATATATCAAGCTTTTCACAACAATGTTAAACAGCACAACAGTATTCAACATTGATAATAAGAATTGTGACATGTGACACTGAAGACTGACGTAATGATGCTGAAAAATCAGCTTTGCATCACAGGAATAAATTACATTTTAAAACATATTAACATACAAAAAACAGATATTTTAAATTGTTATACTATTTTACTAATGTAGCCTTGATGAGATAGAAAATCTTACTTACCCCAAACGTTTGAACAGTAGTCATATACTGTACATGCTAGGCTAAATGGCTTTTGATGTTGTTGAGAGCATTCCCTACACACGAGCGCTTCATTGAGCTGTACCTTAAGTCTCCTGTATTTCTCGGTGTGTGACATCAGGAGGAACTCAATAGCACTGCACTCCTCTGATAACTGTGTCTCAGCCAGCTCTGTACCAAACGCCTGCAGCATCTGAGCAATGTCTTTAACCAAAACAGCAAAACTCTCAATGGCCTGTAATGAGCAAAGAGACTGCCTTGTTTAACAAGATATTTTTGTGTATTAAGTTAATATATGTATTGCATCGTTCTTTACTGTTCTCAAGACGATCCAGTCGCTGTGGCAGTAGTCAAGAGTTCCTCCAAACTCTGAGGTCAGCTGGTTCTCATCAATGTACCGCAGCAGATCTGTGACAGAGCTGAGCATCACCACCTTAATAACAGACACACGTGGGGACACAGGGTGGTGCTGCAGTTCGCAAAGATTGTAAAATCACAAAGAATTGAGGTTGTAATGAGTCATACTGGCATTTTGAGCATGAAGTCCTCTTGACTAAAGCGGAAACCGAGATCTGTCACCGTACGCTGGAAGAAGCTGGTCGGTCTCAGCACCAACACCAGGTGAAGGTTTCCAGGGAATGAGGCCTAAGACAGAGAGAGATGAAATCAGCCTGGCAGACACACGAGGACAGACCCCCTTTATAAAGGCATGCTTAACCCTTAAAACATGAGGGATATAAGGAAAAACAGAAAAGGATGTTAACATGTTTAAGGAATGCTGACTTCCATGGAAACTTTTTCCCTGCATTCATTGTTTACTTTTACTATTTTTCAATTGCCTTTAATGGTTAGATTTTTATTGATTTACCTTCATGCCAGACTCAATGTTAAAATAAAAATCCATTTAAAACATGATTTACATGTTTAAAACTATGATAAACAGAGAATGAAATATGCATTTAAACCATTTAAATTATTTATTCACTATTCATTTAAATTCTTTCCAGCACAATCATTTCCATGGCCAAATAAAGTTAGTAAAAATGCTAGCTATGAAATTAGCCTCAGCAAGTCTCCCATTGTATTAAAAATAATTCAATAATTAAATATGGTAAATATGGAGTTTAAAGTAGACATGCAAAACTTGTACTTATATCAATCCTTTCCTATTTCCTTACAAAAATGTATTATTTGGCCTGTACAATTGTGCAAGTTGTACTTTTAACAGTGAGACTACTGCTGTATGCTCTAAGAACATATGAACATCTGTGAAAATGAGTTAACACGATCAAATGTCACAAATTTAAGTATCTGATTAGTCATTTAGAAATGGCACAGAATCATATTTCTAAATCACTTTAAATCATAATGCCTCTTTGTTTTAAATCTTCATATTTTATGTTGTTATCTATTTCCAGGGTTAAATCCCAGATTTTCAATGTGGTCTCCGACTTTTGGACCCCACTGTATATGGGATACATACAGTACATGAAATAAACCTCAATAAAAAGTACAAATTCTAAAGTTCAAATATTACTCAATGAATAGAATGTGATGTTACTCCATGTCCCGTAGAGACACAGACAGCACACATCAGTCACAAAGACAACTGACAATAAGTCTGGAGAGACATCAGCAAGCTGTCAATCAAATTGATCAGACAACACTAAAACTAGTTAACATGATAAGATCACCAGTCTGTTTAGCTGCTGTCAGTGACATCTACTGTAACTACACAGCTGTATTTGACAGTATTTGAAACATATCGGTCTAACCAGCCTTATTTATTACTTTGACAAACAGAAACAGGAAGTCGCGATAGTTTATCTTAGCACATTGAAAGGACACCACTTGACATTGATTCGTCCTTACGTATTTGTAAACAATAGCATAATCTGCGACAATATTCACTCGGATTTCGCTTAAATTCATAATAATACATATCTTATTAGGTATCTAATAGGTTACATGAATAAATAACGCCTTCGCTAGCACATACCCAGGACGAATGACTACGCTAAAGGCGTCCGTCGCGCCGCAGTGTACCGCTATGAGCTCGCGCTGCCGCATTGAGCTCATCTAAACTTCAGTCCAACTCTTTACTGCAACTACTCCAGACACATTACCGTGGAGCGGCGGATCCTCGGAGGTCCTCGCCTGTAGTTCCGCTCACTCATAGTTATCGATGTTTTATGGGGATGTTTTAAGACCTCGCCCATCCTGCTGTGGCAGCCCGGTGCCCGGCGCAGTGGACGGTCTGCAGGATTCATCGCCGCAGCGTCGGGAGGGAGGCAGCACCGTCTCTCCTGCGGTCTCCTCACCTCTCCCTCGCCTCAAGAGCGTCATCATGTAAAAACCTGCGCATGGTTTGTGCTAACTCATGCATTCCCTTTACCAGCTCGGATTTCACACACTGTTCTGCAAGCTGTTATTAAAATCAAACTTCAGTCAGAGCTGTGCATTTAGTTATTTATTCAGGCGAAAGCTCAGAGAAATGAGCTGTAAGCACATACTGTACTGTAACTGCGCTGACGGACTTCAGCACCACGGACAGCGACAAGAGCAGTTTAGCAGAGCGCAGTAAATACAGGCGCATGGTGCATTCAATCCCCAGAGGACAAATAAGGGTCAATGACGCTCATTTATATTGCCTAGCTCTATTAAGCTTTTCAAAACTACAATAAATATGCAATCAGTGCAAATGACTTGAACATCTACGCTGCAACTATGTTCACTTTCTGAATTAAAAGTAAATGATGATGTGTTAGGATCATTATATTCAAGAATATCACAGATTTTGAACTTTTAGAAAAAATGCACCCTAAAAACACATCAATAGTCAAAAGAATGTGCAAAAGAAAAATACATATATCTTCAGAAACATATATACAAACTTGGTAACACTTAAAACCTTTATGTATTATGCATTATAAACCATTTTAATGCACTAATTATGTCTTTTAATGCACCTTATAATGCATTGTATGATCTCATGAATAATTTTAACCACAGTTAGGCTATAATACATAATAATATTCATTGAACACACCTTTAGAAAGCATTAGGAATTAAAACACATTACAAACAACCAATTTCAGATGAAACAAGGAATCTGCATATATATATATATATATATATATATATATATGGTGTATTATTATAAACACTTCATAGCCTTTTGCTTCAATAAAAAAAAAAAAAAAATATTATAAATAAAACATTGTAATCTCTCACCGCTATCCTTGCCAGTGCTGTTTTGATTGAGGTCCAAGTATCCAATCTTCGGTCTAAAATGATGATAAATTTTACACCAGGTTGCCGTGCTCTGAAAACATGTGAAATGCATCAGGTATCACAGTAACTTCTTGGTGAAGAACACTGGCATGGCATTGTAAATATGTATAATGTATGTAAATGTACACTGGATTTTTTTGCATTGCAATATATATTATATATATATACATACATATATACAGGTCCTTCTCAAAAAATTAGCATATTGTGATAAAGTTCATTATTTTCCATAATGTAATGATAAAAATTAAACTTTCATGTATTTTAGATTCATTCCACACCAACTGAAATATTTAAGGTATTTTATTGTTTTAATACTGATGATTTTGGCATACAGCTCATGAAAACCCAAAATTCCTGTCTCAAAAAATTAGCATATTTCATCCGAACAATAAAAGAAGTGTTTTTAATACAAAAAAAAAAAAAAGTCAACCTTCAAATAATTATGTTCAGTTATACACTCAATAGTCAATACTTGGTCGGGAATCCTTTTGCAGGAATGACTGCTTCAATGCGGCGTGGCATGGAGGCAATCAGCCTGTGGCACTGCTGAGGTGTTATGGAGGCCCAGGATGCTTTGATAGCGGCCTTAAGCTCATCCAGAGTGTTGGGTCTTGCGTCTCTCAACTTTCTCTTCACAATATCCCACAGATGCTCTATGGGGTTCAGGTCAGGAGAGTTGGCAGGCCAATTGAGCACAGTAATACCATGGTCAGTAAACCATTTACCAGTGGTTTTGGCACTGTGAGCAGGTGCCAGGTCGTGCTGAAAAATGAAATCTTCATCTCCATAAAGCTTTTCAGCAGATGGAAGCATGAAGTGCTCCAAAATCTCCTGATAGCTAGCTACATTGACCCTGCCCTTGATAAAACACAGTGGACCAACACCAGCAGCTGACATGGCACCCCAGACCATCACTGACTGTGGGTACTTGACACTGGACTTCAGGCATTTTGGCATTTCCTTCTCCCCAGTCTTCCTCCAGACTCTGGCACCTTGATTTCCGAATGACATGCAAAACTGAGCAACAGTCCAGTGCTGCTTCTCTGTAGCCCAGTCCAGGCGCTTCTGCCGCTGTTTCTGGTTCAAAAGTGGCTTGACCTGGGGAATGCGGCACCTGTAGCCCATTTCCTGCACACGCCTGTGCACGGTGGCTCTGGATGTTTCTACTCCAAACTCAGTCCACTGCTTCCTCAGGTCCCCCAAGGTCTGGAATCGGTCCTTCTCCACAATCTTCCTCGGGGGTCCGGTCACCTCTTCTCGTTGTGCAGCGTTTTTGCCACACTTTTTCCCACTGAGGTGCCTTGATACAGCACTCTGGGAACAGCCTATTTGTTCAGAAATGTCTTTCTGTGTCTTACCCTCTTGCTTGTGGGTGTCAATGATGGCCTTCTGGACAGCAGTCAGGTCGGCAGTCTTACCCATGATTGCGGTTTTGAGTAATGAAACAGGCTGGGAGTTTTTAAAAGCCTCAGGAATCTTTTGCAGGTGTTTAGAGTTAATTAGTTGATTCAGATGATTAGGTTAATAGCTCGTTTAGAGACCCTTTTCATGATATGCTAATTTTTTTAGACAGGAATTTTGGGTTTTCATGAGCTGTATGCCAAAATCATCAGTATTAAAACAATAAAAGACCTGAAATATTTCAGTTGGTGTGCAATGAATCTAAAATATATGAAAGTTAAATTTTTATCATTACATTATGGAAAATATTGAACTAAATCACAATATGCTAATTTTTTGAGAAGAACCTGTATATATATATATATATATATAATATAATAAACCATTAGGACCAATATATAAGCATTATTGGTCCTAATGCTTTGTAAAAAATGTGTGTGTGTGTATATATATATATATATTTTTTTTTTTTACCCTAAGGTACTGACTGCATTGTGTCTACAATGTGACTACACAGATCTCTGCATCTTTAGAAATCTAACAGTTCTGCACTGCCATAGTGAATACATTTATTTGAACAGCTCAATTTGTGTAAGGGCTTCTGCAAGGCTTTATGTGAAGAGAATACATAAGGGACTTTTGCTGTACTGCAATGCAGTGAGATGGAGAGGCTTGTAAATATTAGACACAGACCTCGGGATCAGTGTGAGGTATGAAAGAACTTTGGCCAGGGCTTCTTCAGGAATGTCACTGAAAGCAGAGCATTCTGGGAGAGTGATGATGACACTAGAGTCCTCACCACATCCCCCTGGAATCCAAATAAACACATGCAATTATTACTAAGTCAAGGACAAATTCTGTGGCAGCTGAAATGTATCCCATCTCAAACATCTCATCCTAATGAAGTTAATCTGATATGATGAGACAAGCCATTAGTCCACATGCATAATGTATTTTACGTCTCCAAAAAATTGAAAACAGAAACCCCACCTGATAAATAGGCCACTTGTTTTTCAATATAGCCGGCCACTTCCTGCAGACTCACAGGCACTGTGACCTCTGAGGAGACACATATAAATCACACACATAAATAACACAGCAGCAAGATTTAGGTCATGTTTCTGTGAGTTAGTGTGACTTTGTCACAGTTATGTGAAATTTGTAGAGGAGCAGCACCACCCAGTGGTCATATGTACAAAGTACAGCTGTAATTCACAGAGCTATATAAAATCCAAAAGTTATTATCTGTTAATGGACTCCTCAGTAATATTGACAATATTGTCTTAAGCACTCATGCCTGCAGAACAATCAGGATGGACTGAAGCCATAGTTTCCTCTGAGCCTCGTCTCATGCTACAACACACTGAAAGTGGAGGTTGACAATAGAGGATGTGTTCAAATTACACACAGCAACACTGGTCTCCAGTGACTTCACCATCAACTCACTTCCTGTGTCTGCGGCAAACAAAAACAAATGAATTCTGCAAGGGGAAACGCAATGCGCTGTAGAGGAGATTGATTATTTCAGGTCTTTATCAAGTTACATAGAAATCAAGCTTCTTTTTCAGACTATAAGGCTCCCCACATTCTATACTATAACCATGATAGATTAAAATAAAAACACACACACTCACAATTACATTTATGTATTCAGACGCTTTTTTCCAAATCGAGCAATTAATCAAACATATATTATATGTAAATATAATATACAATGCCATGTTTATTTGACAACTGTAAGCAAACTAGAGAAGAGAAGAAATGCGTGTGTGTTTGTGTAAGTGCATTGGTTTAAGGGTGTGGGGTGGTTAAACATGCTATTGTTCTTAAATATAGGGTCATGTCTAGCAGAATGCTAACAAACATGTTGTAATGTGTAAAAAAACTGCTAGCTATATAACTATTAACCTATTATAATAAAAAATGAATGCTGACGTTAAAGTTTAATGAGTTTCCAACAGGTACAATGTTGCTGGGGCAGAGATCAATGTGAATGAAGTCCCGACAGAATATTTAATAGCACTTGAGACAGTTTCAATAGATTAAAACATTAAATACTGCATACAGTGCTGAGCACAAGTGAACACACCCATGCTAAAGTTGACTAAAGAAAAATAAAAAAATCATCTTTTGAAAATTGATCTTAATCCCTTAATTAAAAAAAATGAGGAAAATCCAACCTTTAAGGACACCAATTTTCTTTCTGAATGAATAATGTATCGTAAATAAATAAATGTTCTTCCTTAAAATACAGGGTGCATAAGTCAGTACACCCCTATGTTAAATTCCCATAGAGTCAGGCATATTTTTATTTTTAAAGGCCAGTTATTTCATGGATCCAGGATACTATGCATCCTGATAAAGTTCCCTTGGCATTTGGAATTAAAATATACCCCACATCATCACATACCCTTCACCATATCTAGAGATTGGCATGGGGCACTTTCCATAAGATCATCTCTCAATGCAAATCAAACCAGCTATTAGGCTAACTGAAATAAAACAATGCCAATCTCTAGGTAGGGTGAAGCGTATGTGATGATGTGGGGCTTAAAGGTTGGATTTTTCCTTATTTTTTAATTAAGGCATTAAGATCAATTTCCAAAAAGATGATTTTTTATTCCTCTTTTTAGTCAACCTTACCATGGGTGTGTTCACTTATGCTAAGCACTGTATATACACACCTCAAGATCTAAATTAATGAGACTTTTGGGCATCCCTTTATACAAGATAAATAAATAATTTTAGTCAATTTTAGTGAGATGTATTTAAACTAGACTAAACTATGCAATGATAGAATTTATGGGAAAAATTAATAATTAAAATCATTAATTAAATTAATATATATATAGACATTTCTTATTTTCCATTGAGTCCGTAAAGGCACTAATAATTGTATTTGCTCATCGTTCTCTGTTTGTTCTTCATGTGACTTCAGGCTTTATAAGAAACCCCAGCACTGGCCTGGGACTGTTAACTTTAGGCAGCATCGCCCTTCTAAAACAACATGGATAGAAAACCACACCTTACACTCGTTTGAGGGAGTGTTCAAGAGATTTCATCCAGTCTGTGCAAAATAAACACATTCTCGGTCCGTCCATGTGATGTGAGCATGTCTAAAGGCACCATTAACACCATAACTAAAGAGAGTTCTAAAAATAAAAGAATAGGAGTCTACACCACAACTACAAAAATACCAGCACATAGAAACAATATCGTGGGAATCACTTTCAGAATGATTTTTCCAGCTGAACGATAAAAACATCAACAGCCAATCAGAATCCATCCTACTTTAAAGAGCTCATGCATTTAAAGCGACAGGCGACAAAACTGCAGCGCACGCTTAAAGCCCCGTTCACACTACAAGCGACAAAGCGACACGATACCATTCATTTCAATGGGGAGCGGGCGATTTCCGGCGACACGCGCGACAGCTGGCGACCGGATGGGGCGCGTCTGGCGACGCGACAAAGTTGAGATCTGTTTAACTTTATGCAAATGAAGAGCGACTTTCAGGAGCGACAACCAATAGGAGTGGAGTGCGCATGATCCTTCTCCACATCATTGGATGTCATTCATAAAGGCAACCAGTAGTGGGAACGCCCACTAGCGACCTCATCGCCAGCCACTGGCGACATGCAGCGACAAAGTCGCTTGTAGTGTGAACGGGGCTTAAGCTGCATGTCGCCAGTGGCTGGCGATGAGGTCGCTAGTGGGCGTTCCCACTACTGGTTGCCTTTATGAATGACATCCAATGATGTGGAGAAGGATCATGCGCGCTCCACTCCTATTGGTTGTCGCTCCCGAAAGTCGCTCTTCATTTGCATAAAGATAAACAGATCTCAACTTTGTCGCGTCGCCAGACACGCCCCATCCGGTCACCAACGGTCGCTGTCGCGCGTGTCGCCGGAAATCGCCCGCTCCCCATTGAAATGAATGGTATCGTGTCGCTTGTAGTGTGAACGGGGCTTTAGAGTAAACAGAACGTCACGACATCGTAAACTGGTGTGTACGCTAATATAGTTATCATTATCTTTATTATCGTTCTTGGTGTGAACAGTAGCTCGGTAAAAAAAAAAATACAGTAAGTGTTTACTGGATAAGAATTCCTGTGTAGGAGCCGTATTTTTAGATCTTAAGAAGGCGTTTGACACAGTCAACCATCAAGTACTTCTGACCAAGCTCACACACTTTAACTTCTCCGCAGATGCTATATCATGGTTTCAATTATACTTATCTAATAGAACACAATGCGTCACTATAGATGGTGTCAAATCCCCCTGCCTTCGCAATCATGTTGGAGTTCTGCAGGGCTCAATTCTCTGGCCTTTATTATTTTCGATGTACATTAACAATCTCCCAGATGTCTGTCCTGAGCTTAATGTACAGATGTATGTGGAAGATGCTGTGATTTTCACACATGGTAAAGATGCTAAGACAATAGCTACAAACCTTAAAAATGCACTAACCAAAGTTCAAAACTGGTTAAGTCAAACTTGTCTCATTCTCAACACCAAGAAGATTGTCGTTATGATGTTCACAAAAAAAAAAAAAAAAAAAAACGGTGAAACCAAATACTGTAAAATTTGACTGTAAGACGCCTACCAAACAATCACCAACAAGAAGCAGATGTTCTGTGTTTTTGGGAGGAGAGGAATTGGAGTTGGTAACACAGTTCAAGTACATCAGGGTTATACTAGATTCGAATCTCACCTTCAAAAAACACATAAAAAAGGTAACCAACGCTATAAAATTTAATTTACAAAATTACAAACAAATCAGGCCCTTCATTACAACAGAGGCTGCTAAATCCTACCTCCATTGTATGATTTATTCTTACATTGAATACTGCTTCACAGTCTGGTTGTTTGCTGGTGTCACTGCACTAAAAGCCATTGATCAACTCTACAAAAAAGCAGTTAAGGTATTTGATAGGAAACCACAGTCGTTTCACCTTTGTTCAATTTTAGAGAAGTATCAATTCCTAAGTTTTGAAAATATCAAAATATTTGAAAGTAGCTGTCTTATATATAGATCAATGAATGGAATGGCCCCACCACCCCTGGGGAATTTTATCAAAAAGAGAAACAACGAGACTGGTACTAGGTCAACTACTCTGGGTGGATTGTGAAGTACAATTTAGAAAGTCTACTTTTGCACAAAACGTCTTCTCTATTAAAGGCTGCACAAGTTGGAACACTTTACCAACGGTAATTAGAGGTAGCCCCACTTTTGCTTTGTTTAAGAAACAGCTTAAAAGTTGGCTGAATAACAATAAAAAATGTGAACATTAAGATCTACTTTATGCATAGGCCCTTTAAAAATGCTCATTAAAATAGCTACATAAGAAGCACTTCAGGATGTCTACATGGCATTTTAAAACACGCACCTTTAGCAATTATTATAACAAGTATTTTATTTAAGCATTCTTAAATAACTCTTTTAAAAACTGTTTAGCTCTATTATGTCTGTTTGGTTGTATTGTCTGTTTTTTTTCTTCTTCTTTTTTTCTCCTTGTCTGGGACCACGGATGGAAATTAGCACTGTGCTAAACCCGGCGTATTTACATCAATTTACATTATACATTCATCAATATGCATTGTCCCATCTAAAAAAATGAATAAATAAAAAATAAAATAATTGCTGTGTTGTGATTGTTGAGTTTATATTTTTAAAGGCTGAAGTATATATTAAATGCATTAATTAATGATGCATTTTGAGAAAGGTTGTTAATTCAAACTGTGCTGTTCCAAAAAAACAAACAATAAAATGACCTCTGAGTAGGCTAAATAATAACCATTTCTGATTGTTTCACAAACATCATTGTAGATATTTTTAAATGGGCTTGAATGTTAAGAGGATTATTGCATGAGCTTTTCTACTGTAAATTTAGAAAAGCACTAAACCACAGACAGTGACAAGCTTAGATAAACATGTTTTTTAGATTCACAAGCTCAAAAGTATTTTGACACTTTAGTTACACTTACACCTGTATGTGTACACTTGGCTACCTATCAAGCCAAGTGGAAATATACCAAGTAAAACATTACACAAAAAAGAAATGTATTGGTTGTCAAATGTTAGTGGTTAAAGGGATAGTTCACCCAAAAATGAAAGTTCTGTCATCATTTACTCACCCTCAAGTTGTTCCAAACCTCTTTGAATTTATTTGTTCTGCTGAACACAAAAGAAGATATTTTGAAGAATGTTTGTTACAAAACAGCTGATATAGGGCACCATTGACTTATGGAAAAAAAAAAAAAATAGGTAAGGGACAAAATGACAATGGAAGTCAATGGTGTCCCATTAACTGTTTGGTTAGATTCTTCAAAATATCTTCCTTTGTATTCTGTAGAACAAATACATTTATAGGTTTGGAACAACTTGTGTAAATGATGACAGAACTTTCATTTTTGGGTGAACAACCCCTTTAATGTGATGAACTACACCTGACTTCACTAAAAATCATACGGTATATTCAATAAAAATCACCTTGGCAGTGAATCATGTGTGCCACTTGGCTTAATATTTGAACTATGATATTGATCAATTAAGTGTGGTTTAATGTCCAAATACATTTTGGGGCCATTATGTTTGACATAAAGCATCATGAATGATTAGCACGTTAATTTCCATTTATAACATACATTACAAATCAAAGCTTTTGTAATACATTTTAAATCTTATCTTAATGGGATAGTTCACCCAAAAACGAAATTAAATCTGTTCATCATATAAAGCGATCAAGTCTCTTGGACTAAATTTGGATTAAACCACTCGATTCATATGGACTAGTTTTACATCTCTTTATGAACTTTTTGTAGCGTCAAAATTTCAGTTGCGTAGACTGTCAAGGGAGGGACAGAAAGCACTCAAATTTCATCAAAAATATCTTCATTTGTGTTCCGAAGATGAACGTGAAAGATAATTTTTATTAACATTTAAAGCCAGATCTAATGTAATGTGGTTGTGGGAACGAAGGGGTGAGAGTTCAGATCTGAGAATTATCAACACAGAGTATTCGGAACACAACAGTTAAGCTTTGAAACGGCAACTCAGAAAGCAAGTTCAGATTTAAATACACTTCATCATAATTGTAAACTTATTGTGTCAAATACACTGAGGAATACTAACATCTGACTTTCTCTGAACACATTCTGGCATGCACCAGCCAGACATGTGTTCACAATGACTCTGTAGTTGTTGTTAACCTGTCTTGGCCTGAGAGGGACTACAGTCTTGTATTACACTGCATCATTACAACATAATAAACACCTTTCCACAGTATTACTTTAACACAGACGTGACACTCACACTCACATAAAAACAACACCAACATGGAGACAGATGCCAATGACCCGAGCCACACTGCCAATGATAATCCTGCTACAATCACTTTGAGCAATCCGAAGCATTACATAAAGCATTAGCCCATAGTAAATATTACATAACACACAACAGAATTGAGTGATTCAGACTTGGACCTTTAAATGCATTTAAGTGACGCCTGTGGAAAGACACTGGCTAACAATGAAGATGCTGAGTCATTGTCTGAGGAACATCCTCTGGGTTTAAAGCCGAATTGAGAGACAGAGAGCAGGGCAGGGGGTTAATAATACTGGTGCTCTACTTTCTGTGTCTCAACGTGCCTTGTTTTTAAAATGGACAGTACAACTTCTATTTTCAATCTCACTGCTGGCCCAAATTCACATTGTATGATTATAAACTGAAAGCTTACTGTATCAGCCCATCAAAACACTCTTAATATTGAGATTTCATGGAAACATTATGCTTTTCAATAGAAAACTGTTTATCCATGCAGAATTCCAACATATGGTTCTGGAATTCCCAATGCATGTCATTACAGAAAGATTGAATCTTGCACATCTTTCAAGCAGATTATCAAATATCAAATCTAGGTTATGGCCAAAATAAATAGCATCCATAATCCTAGCAACACACCAGTTAACATCCTGAGAAACTGCTCTACTCATGGAAAAGTGGTAGTTTTAAAGACATTTGTAAACATATAGCCTACTCACGTTGCAGCGTGCTCTCCAGCTCCGAGCCTGCCTGCAAAAGGTTGTAATAGCCCTCCATGTCTTTTTGGGGCTCTTGAAGAGAGGCCGAGCCCATTCCCTGGCTGTTACCGGAGAAAAGTGACTTGACTCTGGGCCTGCCAGGCCCTCACATCCTACTCCACCAAGGATTCATTTCACTACCTCCACAGATCAGATCCCAGCTGAGGCTCCACTTCAGTTCCGTGCCTATGAACTCCTCAATTCACCTTGAGCAGGAGCAAGTGCATCCACAAACTCCAGCAGCACAGACCGGAAACGCTATCTGCAATGATCTACTGTATGGCAAACAGCCTGCTGCAGCTGGTAAGGTCTGCAATATCACATCTCAGCTTACAAAAACCACACACACACACACACACACACACACACACACACACACACACACACACACACACACACACACACACACACACACACACACACACACACACAAGGGACGGGCAGAGAGGATGAGGTCCTGTCCCAAAAGTGAATCGCATTAAAAGGGTTTCCTGTCCACAGTGCTGACGGTCTCCTCTCTTAAAACACACCACACACACACTCCATCCGGCTGCAAACTCCTGTGAGTTAGAGTGCGTCAGATCTGCATCGCTGTTAGACTCAAGACTATTGACACTGCCAACTCCCTCCCCATTGACTTACTCCACTGTAGAGTTTAGGCCCCGCCCATTGCTGATCTCCACCCTCCTCATTGGTCGGTTTTCCCTCATAGGCAGTGACTTTCTCACTGCTGTAAATGATCTCTGCATGCTGTATTACACCCATTCTCAGCCTTACATGCACACACACAAACATGCAGGCTGTTCTGAATATCACTATTGACAGCAAAACTATTTTTTCTTCCAAGACTAAGAAGTTTCTTTGTTCAGAATACAGAAAAGTATGACGTGTGGGAAAATTGCACAAAGACAAACAGCTACATGAATAAGAGGCATTGTTGTCAAAGAGCACACTATTTATGCTTACAACCACATCCTATGTCCATGAGAGACTGCTGGTTTGAAATAGCATATGGCATTACACTCTTTATTTTACGCATCCTCTGCAATTGTTGGAGCGTAGGAGAGATTATTAACATCTGAAGACAAATAAAGGACAATACCGCAAACATAACATGGACAATAACTTTATCAAGATTTTACTTATCTTCTTTTTTTTATGAACTTCAACTTTTACTCATGAACATTTTTAGGATTTTAGGTAGAAATGTATGAATATATAAATATATCATTATTATTAAGATATCAGTATTTATTACACAGCTCTGTGGAATACTTGCTTCTGATTGGTCAATCACCCAATCCAGCGGTATGTTATTCCACGATAAGATAACTCAGTCAAATCAATATTTTGTGTACAGTTATTTAATTATGTCATCCAGTATCGTGGACTCGCTCTCTCGTTTCATTCAAATGCAGCTGCTACCATTTTGCGACTATTGTTTTGTACACCGTTGGATTATAAAATATCAAACAGATAAGATTTTAAAAGATTTTAAGGTTTCATCTCAAAACAATATCAAAATATCAAAATCAATATCCCCATAATTATTTATGTAGCGAAATGCTGTGTAATAAGTGGTACGACTGTATTTTATCCCTTAAATGTCCGTTTAGTTTGAACTTGCCGGACAAGCAACTGCTCTCTCTGCGAAAGCTTTGCGTTTAAAGAGCTAATAAAATATTTAGACTCAGATCAATATTCTGTGTCTAATTGTTTACTTATGTGGCAAGTAGCCGTGTAATAAACTGGATAATGTATCCAGCCGGTTGTTATCTCAGAGTAAATCCCTTCAAACTGATGCAAAATCCTGATCACCCTGTCGGGGTTTATTCTGAGATAACAACCGGCTGGATGTAGCCTACATTATCCCTTACACTTCTACATAAAACCTTAATGTTCATGAATAAAAGTTGAAGTTCAGAGTTAAACAAATGTATATATAACCCTATTATTATTATTTATTAATATACACTTATATTCATATACACACAAAAATATACAAAATAATAAAGCATCACATCAGGTCATGTAACTGGTTACCATTTCTTTTAAATGTGAATCATTTAGCTTGTTTTGTCGATTTATGGGTCTCTATGGCATGACACATTAATTTTTAAACATACAAATAATTTAATGTGGTTTTATTTACTTTAAACCCCTGTAAATTGCATTTCACAATCATTAGAGAAAAAAAAAAGTAAAAACAAGAACAATTGAACAACATAGAGAAATCCTAGGGAAAAAAGATAAAAGCGTCAGACACAAATGTCTTTTCAAAACAGCTTTTATTTAAGAAAAGTTTGAAACAGACTGGTCTTGAGAGGTACATTCAGATCAGCTGGAGCCTGAGGGACATGATGGAGGGAGCAGGGCTGACCGAGTTAGTGCCTGACTATTTCACAGCAACACACCTCAGCCCTGCCTCACGCTCCACAATCAGGCTGCCTTTTTTCTGCTTTTTTTTTTACATTTTCTTTTTCTTACAAAAAGTGGCTCAAAAAGTTTCATTAAAAATACAATCAAATAATTCATATATATTTATATATATTCAGGCAACATGAGAATCCAAGAATTATCATAAGCTTTGAAAATAGCATCTCTGAAGTAATTTAAAGGTCTGTTTGGAAATTTCAAACATTGCAGGCAAGTTCCATTTACCCCTCTTAAACTGAGCTGAACAAACACATGAATGTCTTCATCTTGGTGAGTGTGTATTTGCTCACCAGGGTTCAGTCCAGAGGTGGCATTAGTGGTCACACATGCACAGACAGACAGACAGACAGAGAGACAGAGAGACAGAGAGAGAGAGAGAGAGAGAGAGAGAGAGAGAGAGACAGAGAGAGAGAGAGAGAGAGAGAGAGAGAGAGAGGGCTCACGCTGGATTAATGTTTACACTAAAACATCACCCCAACTGGCCTTACATGTCTTGTTGATAAGCAAATAGAGCTCTGATATATTTTCTCTGGAAAGCTAATTCATGATGTAATCAGAAATGAAAACAAGGCCTGGTGGTTACGCTGGGCTGTGATACAGCTGGATTAAGCCTGGCCCAAGATTTGGAGCTGAGCTTAAGATGCTTAGCATCATGACACAGTCAGAGGTCTAACACACACCACTTCCCCTTGGATAATACACACACACACAAACTTGAAGATACAGTAGTTGAAGCTGGAATGGGGGCATTTTTCATATGGCATTTTTTAAGAGAAATATAATCAAGAAACACACGGGCTCTTCTAACACCCATTTTGGGCTACAAGCAGAAAGAAGAACGGAATAGATCGCTCATATTAAAGGGACACAGAATTCAGCTGCATTCACACCATATAGGATCTATCGGACTGATCTCTGATCAGAGAAAGAGCCCAGAGCTGCTGGTCTACAGGATCTGCTCAGGCTTACAGGATATAGAAACCCAATCTGTTCAACAGCGGATTGCACAGGCAAAAAAACAAAAAACAAATCAAAAATCAAATGGCACAAGCTGATAAGGATTCATTTAAGAGAAGGAAATTCCTCTGACAAAAATATAACATTTATGAGTATAATTACAAGGTACAATAAATATGTAAAAAAAGAATCACATAATAAGAATAAAATAATTCAATTATAATCTTAAAGGTGATGAAATCATTACACGTAGAAATGGAATGTATTCAGAAGTGAAGAAAGCAGAATGAAGATCCATTCCCTCCTAACCACTAGGGGGCAGACATGGGTTTTATTGGACCTACAGGCATTGGACCTACAGCTCCTATTTCACGGACCTAAGCTCCACCCCTTTTAAGTGATTCATTCAGTAACCTTAAAACAGTAAAATGCATGCATGTGGACGTGAAAGTGTGTTTTTGAGTTCTGGCCTGGTATTTAGAGCTGACACATTGCTCAACAGTGAAGTTCACTCCAAAATACACAATTAACTTTGCTTTGAGGACCTATCTTAGCATGTGCCGTTACCACGGATAATTCACCTTCAAGGAAAAACTGAAGAAAGATGGTCACCCGCTTTTTTTTTTTTTTTTGGCATCAAGCTAGAATTTCCACTTTTCACCAGTACATTTCTTACATCTATAATCCAACTGTAAACTTATCCCCATTTCAACAAAGAGTAACATTGAAAACTGTGACAGTACGTTTAGTACGATTTTTCACACGCGCACGTACATGTACAGAGTTGTTGGGCACCGTGGGATATCCCAGAACTCCATGTGGTTGAACAAACAGCAAGTTGTTGAAAGGCAGCTTTTATACCCATAGGGTCAGTGCCCTCAGTGCAGCATCTTAGAGAGAGCTCACATTTAGGGATCTCGAACAGCTACATATCACAAAACTCTAAACTATGATCTGGGATTGTGACCACACCTGTTAACCGATCACAAAGGGGGCCAACTGTCTGCTAACAAAGTAAAGAAAACCAGAGAGCATGTTGACGAAGGAAAAGGGTATTTATAGGACTTTTTTTTTGTGTGTGAGTGGGGGGGGGGGGGTGTCGGGGGGGAATCATGCAAGAGAGCCAATAAGGAATAAACCAGGGTCGGTACATTCTGCAGCAGTTGAGCGCTACAGACAACTTCTCCAGCGACACATTTATCCTGGTACGGTTGAATATGAGAGTATGGCAGTAGGGCAGGGCAGAAAACGTTGTGAAAACAGTTCCCGTGGAATCGTTCTGGATGAGAGGCTTTGAGAGAAGTGAAAGGACAGGACAGAAAATGTGGAATGAGGACTGCTGGATCAAGGCCTGGTCTGAGCAGTTTAAGGTGGTTCCATTCTCATGTTTCATTTAAACAGGCAGGAGGAAGGGCAGCGACCCTGGAAGATGCGAGGGTCCCATCAGTAGTCTTAACCCAAAGCTGTCCGTGCCCATCAGTAGCGCTCCATCAGATGCTTATAGGAGAGGGGTGTGACAGCAGCCATCTGTGGTGTACACAAAAAATAAAAATAACCACAAAAAACTGTTTAGCACATATGTAAAAAAGTATTTAACAGGTGAAGAGGATAGATCTTATTAAAGTCTGAATAGCAACAATGTGTTGATCACTTATTTGATTGATTTAGCAAATATATCCAACCCAAACACAAACCCAGACAATTCTGTACACAATACCAACCCTAAATCAAAACTGATCTGCACCAATGAACCATCCTAATCACAGGAGGATCTGGTTTTCAATGATTCACTCATATTATTAGTCCAAATAAAACATGGATTTGAATCCTGGTTCATGGAATGTCCTGAATTTAAAACAAGTCCTCTATGTCTCAGATGCTGTCAATTACCACAGACATTAAATGGGCAATGCACCGCTGGCAAAATGTGCTTTTAATTAAACTTGACTGTGAAATCGGTGCTACATGACAAGCAAAAATAGAGTAAAAGGGCTGTGGCATTCCCTTTTGCTGAAAAACTTTCATACCTATAATTCACTTTTGATTTTGCATTTACAAATGTATTAGCAACTACCAATGGAAGTCTATAATTTACATTTATATCTTCCATACAAAATGTGTTATTTGTCCTATAAAGTGGCCAAAATTGTTCAACGATTTGTCAGATGAATTTTTGGTAATGGATTACTGGCGTAATTCCTTTGGATGGATTTGCCGGTGAACGTAGATGCTATCCAAGATCAATTTGTGTTGAACCCAGAACATTCCTTAGATCATATTGAGCACTTTACCTGTCTGTGTAAGTTGAAGTTTCCTCTGACAGCTGAGAAGAACAGAAGAGCAAGTTTAATGCTGGTGAGTACTTCCTATCTACAGTCTCACCAATAACTTATTACAGCCATCACAAATTGACCCCAAAAGCTTCAGGCACAGGCGAACATGCAAAACACCCATATCAGCATGCACAATGCGAAGCATTAATGCAGGGGAACAATCACTGGAACCAAAATAACATCCCACAAAGGTTAGACAGCCAACGTCGATAGTCACAAAAAAATTTAAATAAAAAGAATCCAAACCACAAACTACCACACCATACAAAATACCCAACACAACAAAAGACACAATAAGACCAACATGACACTGCGGTTTCGTTTCAATGTATTAAAGTATTGCACAAAACAACCACACTCATGTTGTCATTCACACACATATAAATGAGGTTAACCAGAACAACACGACAGATAACTGATTTAGTCAGTTAATACGGACCCAATCACAGGTTACTTGAGGAGCACATGCAAGGCATAATGAGGGGTGGTGCTTCCCCTGGCAGGCTGAAAGGATCATTTAATATTCATTCATTTTTTTCCCCTTCTACTCGTTTATTTTTCAGTCCCTCCAGAAAAACGCGATTATGCGATTGCTGAATTCAATGCATAATCAGCCAAAGTCCGCCAATGTATGCGGGGGTCGCATTTTTTCAAATACTCCGCAATTTGCAATTTGTATGCGGGGCTTGCATGATTTCATAATTCCCGCATTTTTGTCGCAAAAAGTCACATATATCTTAGCAGAAAGTTGGAAAATGTTACGTTTACTTCACACAAGAGCAGCCATCCCCCCTGTTGCCATTGGAACGTTATGAAGTGACGTAATTATGCAACGTGAACATCATCGAAAAGCTGCAAACCCCGCGAATAAGCCATGATGAAGCCCGCAAATAAATCCCATTTGCCAACAAAAATAAACGCAAAAGACCGCGCAAAGCAGTTTCCCGGTGTGTTACATGACAGTGGGGGCAAATTATTTTGCACTTCGTGCAACTACGTGTTGGACCACAGGCGGAAGTCGACGCTGGACTACCACTTTGCCAGCGCCAAACATTCAAAGTTTGCCATGTTTATTAAGGTCTGAAATAAAACAAGATGAGACCTTAAATATTCCCAGCACTTTCTGTGATGTAGTGCTGGCTTATCATAGGAAGTAATAAGAAATGACTCTTTACATTAAGGTAGTAGCCTAGTGAGAACAGGGTGTTGGGGGGGGATCACTTTTTTTCTTTTTCATCAAAGTTCCCGCAATTTTTGCAAGTTCCCGCAATTTCATCACATAAAATTACATAAATATACCGCATATTCCATCGCATTTCTTAAGAAAACGTGCCGCGTAATCAAGGATTTTTGCCCGCAACAATCACAAAAAAACTCAGCATTTTTCTGGAAGGACTGATTTTTTATTCCTTACAGCCAACAGAACTGCACTGTGGTCTATTATTATAGTAGCGTCACTTATTAAATACATACGTTAATTAGGTATATGAAAATACTACAGGGTAATATGTCCTGTAACTCTTGATCCTTTTTAATATAAAATGCAACAGTAGAATTCTCAAAGGTAAAAATCCCATTAAACATCTCCATAGAGAAACTCCATATTACGTTAACTTGTTTCATTGCAAAATTCCTGGTTAAGTAAGACACTATACACAATCCTGAACCAATCCTAAATCAGAGAAGTCTGTAAGGAAATAGGAACAAGGCTGTTATTATTTCAGGCTTGTAGAGGCTAGCAAAGTAATGCACGCCATCTATCTAGCTTTTTAATACTAGTTGGTATGGGATTTTTGTTGTGTCAAAGCATAAAAGACATTAGTGATTTGTCCAATAAGAAGACAAGGTTACACTTAATTTTAAGGTGTCTTTGTTACACTGTAATTGTACTGTTAAGTACTGAGTAATAATAATTAACTACATGTACTTACTATAGGGTTAGGATTTGGTTTAAGGTTAGTTGCATGTAATTATGCATAATTTATAGTTATTACTATAGTAACTCCATGTAACATGTAACAATGACACTGTAAAATAAAGTGTTACCCAAAACAAATTAGTCGCAAAGATAAATTTTTTCACATTTTCAAATACTTTTTGCATCAAATCAAATGTTATAATTGTAATTGTCAATCTCAGAGCTGGATGGTTTAGTTCAAGAAATGTAAAATCTCTAAGGTGCAGAATTTCTAAATCTCTATGGAGAAAATCAATGGGGATATACTTGTGGCACACCAAGTGGGCAGTCGCTGTTGAGCTATAGTCTACTATAGCTGTAGTCTGTTCTTTTTCTTAAATAAGTCGAAGACTAAATGTCTTTTCAGCCAACCGATGTGAGTTCATCCTGAGGTAGGGAGAATATCCACAGCAGAATTCGGAGGAAATTAAAAGCATCCCACAGAGGGGGCCCGACTGAACCCAAGGGGAGGAACTGCACCAACTACGAGGCAAATCCCTTGTGGATGACTAGGGTCAGGCACTCAATTGGGGCTCTGATTGTAAAAGTCTGGGGTCTTGTACCTGTTCATTTGACAGAATTGGACTCGTCTGAAAAGGTTCTCATGAGCAGGGGTCTGGCTGAAGACTGAGAGGAATGGCTGCCCCCAACATTCGACTGACCCGGCTTTTTCTGAAAGGGGGTGTGAAAGACACTTGAACACGATGGATCGGACACACACATACCCACTCAAACACACAACTGCGGTACAGTAAATCCTTTAAAAATAAGACAAAACATGGTGAAGGATGTTTATAATGATGATATTTCATATTTGAGGGCACAATAACGTGTTTAGAGTTTCCATACAGATTAACTTTCATGGAAGAATTCATAATGGCCATTGTTCTAACATAATCAATCATCCCTTTTGTGACCCACACAAAAGTCAGCCAACACTCAAACAAACTCACAATATAAACCCACAAAGAGATGGGTTCCGATTTCAGTTCAATGATATGATATTTCAATGATTTCAATGATATTTCAATGATAATTGTTCCTAACTACGCTACCGTATAAAAATGTGGGTCAGTAAGATTTTGTTTTTCAAAGAAAATAATACTTATTAAAGTGACTAAGACATTTATAATGTTATAACAGATTTGTATTTAAAATAAATGCTGTTCTTTTGAACTTTGTATTCATCAAAGACTCCTGAAAATATTTTACCATAGTTTCCACCAAAATATTAAGCTGCACAAGTCTTTTCAACATTGATAATAACAAATGCTTCTTGAGCAGCTAATCAGCATATTAGAATGATTTCTGAAGGGTATTGTGAAACTGAAGACTGGAATAATGATGCTGAAAATTCAGCTTAACCAATAAAAAGGAATAAATTACAAACAGTTATTTAAAATTGTAATAAAATTTCACAGTATTACTGTTTTTACTGTATTTTTCAATAAATGCAGCCTTGGTGAACATAAGAGACTTCTTAAAAACAGTTAGAAATTCTTACAGACCCCAAACTTTTGAATGGGAGTGTATATTATACCACTTATTATATTTAATACAATATTTGGGTAAAATTCTAATTGGAACCCATAGAGGCAGTGTAGACCACTGAAACTCATTTGAGCGCCACTTTGACTAATTCAAAAACCGGTGTTGCCCTTGGACCCCGAAGCCTTTCTATTGTACTCTATTTAGCACCTAATTTCAAATTATAAAAATGGAATAAAAAAATAAAATAATCGCATTATGGTGTATTTATGTTTAATTATGATAATATTTTAATTACTGTATTGCCTTTTAAATTGCAGATCGCACACAGTGCTTAGCATAAGTGAATACACTCATGCTAAAGTTGACTAAAAAGAGGAATAAAAAAAATCTTTTGGAAATTGATCTTAATGCCTTAATTAAAAAAATGAAGAAAAATCCAACCTTTAAGCCCCACATCATCACACACCCTTCACCAGACCTAGAGATTGGCATTGTTTTATTTCAGTTAGCCTAATAGCTGGTTTGATTTGCATTGAGAGATGATCTTATGGAAAGTGCCCCATGCCAATCTCTAGATATGGTGAAGCGTATGTGATGATGTGGGGATATTTTAATTCCAAATGCCAAGGGAACTTTATCAGGATGCATAGTATCCTGGATCCATGAAATAACTGGCCTTTAAAAATAAAAATCTGCCTGACTCTATGGGAATTTAACATAGGGGTGTCCTGACTTATGCACCCTGCATTTTAAGGAAGAACATTTAGGCTATTTATTTACGATACATTATTCATTCACAAAGAAAATTGGTGTCCTTAAAGGTTGGATTTTTCCCCATTTTTTAATTAAGGCATTGAGATCAATTTCCAAAAGATGAGTTTTTATTCCTCTTTTTAGTCAACTTTAGCATGGGTGTGTTCACTTGCGCTAAGCACTGTGTTTATATATATATATACACATACATACACACAGTGCTTTCTTCTCTTTCCCTTTCTTCTCTATTCTTTCGTTTTTTTTTTGCGACCCCCAACACTAACAAGACAAACACTCTCTCGCACATACACTCAAGATCTCACTTTGAATCAAGCAGCCCAAATGCACCCATAAAGTCACAGTGGTTTGGGTGGGGAGTGGAGTAGGCTGGGCCGAGCACGCATGCAGGAAACCCTGTATGTTTGTGTGCTGCATTCTCCTGGCTGGGCATGCAGAGACAGCAGGCACCTGGAACAGGCAGCTGAAGGAATCCCCATCATACCCTGCAGCCCTTACAGACGCACACTGAGGACCACCCAACACCGCGGCTCAGCTTTTGGGGACAATTCTTGCACAACGCCTCAAGACAAACACCCACTCAAAAAACTGCCACCACGATACACCGTTTGACTGACAATCCAAACCCAGAACCTGTGACAAACACATTTAAGCTAGCGAAGAACACCACCTTACAAAGAGGGAGCAGAGACAAACGGGTGGAGAGACGGCAGGCAGGACACTGAAGATACAGACAGGCAACCCCCCAAAGGAGGAGGGATAGTGAGACAAAAAGCAGAAGAGGAGCAGGCAGAGACACCTCAGTCACTCCAGGAAAAGCTGTGAGAGCTAGCAGTCTGCGACAGCATGAAGATAGTGGATGTCCCAGAGGAAGGAAGACGTCGTTTCATCTATGGCACAGCACATGGGTGGGCAAGAGACCAAAGAGGACAGGAAAATTAAAAGAAGATCATGGGTAAGAAAGGGTGGGAGTAAAGTTATGGGGGTAGAGATAGAGAAACAAGAGAAACGTGGTAGAAACGCAATTAATATGCAAGTGAAAAGCTCCAGTAACTAGAACACTGACTATGTGCTGTTTGATTCAGCAGAAAGTTGACCAGCTCAGCATAGATAAGTAGCTGGGCTTTCTCTAAGTTATAAAACAGACTAACTTTTCCTGGTGGAAATTGATTGCCACATAAATCACATAGTACATTTATGGTCTGCAGAATAGAATATTAAACTATCAGGAATTGTAATATATATATTTTTTTTAAATCATACACTACCATTCAAAAGTCAGGGGTTAGTAAGATTTTTTTTTTGTTTTCGAAAGAAGTCTCTTATGCTCAGCAAGGCAGCATTTAATACAGTAAAAACAGTAATATTGTGAAATTGTGAAATCAAAACATTGCTTTTTTAATTTTAATGTTTTAAAATTTAATTTATTTCTCCAGTCACATGATCCTTCTGAAATCATTCTAATATGATGATTTGCTGCTAAAAAAAACATTTCTTATTGTTATTAACAACAATTGTGCTGCCTAATATTTTTGTGGAAACAGTGATATATTTTTTTCAGGATTATTTGATGAACAGTAAGTAAAAAAAAACACAGTATTTATTTAAAATAGAAATCTTTTTTTACATTATAAATGCATCTAAATAAAGTATTAACTTCTTTCAAAAAAATGTACTGACCCCAAACTTTTGAACGGTAGTGTAGATTCTGAATTGATGAGCTGGAGTTGTATTTGTAGTAAAATGTAAATAAACACACCTGTGACCGCATGTTCTATATTAATGAGCATATTTGTTTAATTTTCAATAACAGCGGACGATCTGACTAAGTTCAGCAGAGCTTGACTTTAAGCCAACATCACTGCTCATTTGCATAATGTCTGAACTGCAAATACTTTTCACAGCATTTTCAACAAGCTGCAGTCATTAATAAAAAATTGCTTTACAATGTATTAATAGAGTGTAATAGAGTAATTATTTTTTTCTTATTCATGTTTTCAGTCTTTCTAGAGACCTGTAACACAAATTAGCTTGTGATATAACCTCTACACACAATGTACCGTTTCACATTTTACAAGTTACATTGGTCAATAAAGACCATGTTTCTCATCCAATGGAGTTCATTAGGCTATAATAAGAAAATCATTATTAAAGTTGACAATTGAATAAATGACATCACATTGACATCAATGACACAAAATTTCTCCCCATTATCCATTTTAATTGACATGTAGCATTCTTGGAAGGGAAGCGACACCTACCTGTGAGGAAGCAGGGGGCAGATTAGCACCGTATGCTCATCTCTGGCCTGAAAGCCTGCTTAACTAGTGTCACAAACATTAGCGACTCCCTACAGCGGGAGCTCACTTCCTTTAAATAATTCAAATTACTGGAGGGGTCTAATTATTGTTTATAGATTCTAACTGTGGTACATGTCCGCTGGTTGGGTAGCCACTGACAGCAGCACAGAGTGATGCAAGTATTTATGTCAGTATTTAAGTCAGAGTGATACATGGGACAAAAAGCTACAGGAGAGTAGGAGAGGACATCGAAGAAGAGTGATAGTAACAATTAGACTGATTGACTTCCTGTCTGTTTGACCAACCCCAACAATCCAAACTGTTCAGAGCTTTGAAACAAGGCAAGAGTTCTGTTAGGAAAAAAGTCAATGGTCTAATTCATGACAGTCATGAAGGTCCTAAAAGGTAAAATAAGGTTGGGGGTACAGGGGATTATTAAATGTGACTGCGTGTCCTAAACAGGTGTGACGTGATAAAGCAACAAATGACACAAACCATCTCCCTACAATGTAAATCAGAGTTTATGTGCTAACCAGCCATGACCACACCAAGCAACAGTGTATTTTGCCTGCCTACACAGGTCCTAAAATCCTGGTCAACATAACTGTGAATTAAACATCAAATATCTTCTAATTGGCCATGACAGCATCACGTCATGCCTGGTTAGGACATGGTGTAAGATGAAAGAAGAACAAAAGAGAAGGTAAATCAGGAAGAATAAGGGAGAACAGGATGGATATGGTAGAAATGAAGAATTGAGGAAGTCAGAGAGGAGTAAAAATGTGAGGGAGAAGTATACCTGTCGTGAATGGTGGCCTCTGGGCTTGCGGAGGACCACCAAAAGGAGCTCTGGCAGCAAACTGAGGAGAATGAGGATGATGATAACCAGCCAGGCGGACACTGAACTTAGCATGTTAGCAAACACAAAGTACAAACGCTGCTGCTTCAAAAACGGCCTAAAAAATTCGGGGGGGGGGGGGGGGGGAAACAAGAGCATAAGACAAGTTAACTCATGCGATAAAACATAGGTTCATTTATTTAATTTATCTTTACTGATAATTATATTTGCTTCATTCTACAATCAGAGCTGTGCAATGGAGCCGCAGCACACCAAAAAATCCCCAGTGGACCGCATGTTAATCTGTAGTCTGAATTATCAGTAAAGAAATCCACTCTTTAACAATTCAAGATGTTGAAGTTATTTGCATCCTTCAAATATAATATCAGCTTAAAAAGTGAAAAGTTGTCTGATGACACGTGCACAGGCGCGAGGGCTGGACAATTATCCCTCCCCTCCTGCAACCGGTCACTCACATGAGATTTGCAGCAATTAGCAAACGACAACGATCCAATTAATTCCTGATGGACAAAATCAAGCATGCCCTTAATAGAGAAGAAAGGACTTTGGGCACTTAACGTTTCCTCACCATATGATGCCTCCCCAGAAGAAACTGAAGAAAACATAGAAGGCCAATGAGCCCCAGATCACAAAATGGTTGATCCACGTCCAGTGCCGCGTGTCTAAAGCCAGCTGGGAGAGGGAACACAGTCAGTCTCTGACAAATGAAGATACAAGATACTTTTTTTATAGTTTAGAAGTTTGAGACGAACTAATCAAGTCACCAACCTTCAATGTCACAGTGAAAACAAGGACTGTAAAGACAATTGTTCCATAAGACCAGTTTCCGAAGACCTATTAAAGGAAGGAGTAAATCAAATGCAGTTCCCGCTTTTTCATTCAAACAGTTATTAAAGTCACCATGAAATCATGGAATATTGCAGTATTATTCATTATTTATCTGCAAACATATCTTTTTTTAAATTCAGGTGCCCTTGTAACCTTTAATCAAAATAACTTCTCCTCCCTCTTGTAACATATTTTCTCTTCTCTGATGAGGTGTTTATTTGCATGAGGGTGTGACAACCTGTCACTCACATGACATCACAGCAATAGCAAACCACAACAATCCAACAAGCCAATCAATTCCCAATAGACAAAATCAAGTCCCACCCAAATTTTTTTTTTTGAGAAGCCATTTCACTAGGATATAGTATGTCACAATAGAGAAAAAATAAACAACTATTGCTACTTCTGTTTCATGCCCACTTTAAAAAGCAAAACAGCTCTAACCTGCCCATTATCCTGCAGTGCTGGATTGCTGAACAGAAAACGGACACCAAAGAAGAACATGAGACCCTGAAAAAGTCCTAATACTGTCCAGTAGAGGAAGGGGCGCCAGCGTAACATGGCATTTTTGGCTATTTCTCTGTAAGAATGATAAAAACACAGTACATCAGCAACAGCATGTTACAAATTAAATAAGCAGAAGAGTTGCAGTGCAGACTGGCACCTGTAGAGGGTGGCATTGTCCAGCAGAACTTCGATGGACATGTGCTGTTCCAGCAGGCTGTAGGCCAGAATGGGCATGGAGGTGAAGCAGATGTTGTACATCGTCAGATAGGCTGCGTCGTACAGGGGCTGGGAAGGGGAGCGAGGGAAAGGACGGGGCACCGGGGAGGTTAATACCACAATAAGGACATCACACACATAAACAAAATCTGACTGTGTGTATATATATATATATACACACTAGGGCTTGCACAGACTAGTCGAGTAGTCGAGAGATCGACTACTTCAACCACTAGTCGGCGCTGTCGGAAACAATCGACTACTCGAGCGTGCATGCCATCAACCATAAACTAATTCAGAATGGAGAACGTCACTAACAGACACCACACACCATAGACATCATATAGAGCTAGACGCCCTATTGGCCGTTGTGGCGCAAGAAATGCGGCCGCCATCTTAAACCGGTCATACTCCTATTTGCATTGCATAGCAGCAGTAGATGCCAGAGCACTGTGCAGCATATTCCTGCTCAAATCGGCGGACCATCACTCGGGGATTACTTTTCACAAGTAAGATTTAACATTACCGTACTATTGGTTGTATTTTGGGAACAAAATATTCAATGTGTCCTGTATCGTAGCTACGTGTATGACCTTTGCAGCAAAAAAACCCGCGTGAAAATCAGTTCGGTATTCAGTGAGATATGATTAATTAAATGCGCTGACAGCTCATTGCACCTGCCAAACAGATTACAATGAGCGGAGCGGGTGACCGGTTTAAGATGGCGGCCCCACGGCTCGTCCGCGCCAATAGGCAGTAGCGGTCGATAGGGCGTCTATCTATATGATGTCTATGCCACACACTAGATGTGTGGAAGTATTTCATCAAGGATGACAAAAATATCGCAATTTGCCAACTCTGTAAGGGGCCGTTCACATAAAACGCGTGGAAAGTCTCCTCCTTTCTACAAGCACGTGCACTCCCGTGGTGTTTGTCGTTGCTATGCAACCATGAACTGCACTCTCCATGATGACAAGGAAGTATCAGCAAAGGATTAATTGATTTCAAGCCCTTGCATTAGCTTTACTACTAGATATATTTATAGATATGAGAAATAAAAAGCCGCCCTGTACAGCTATGATCAGCTGTCCGGCCGAGCTTTCCATGTTGTTACGGAAAGGCCGAAGCTGATCTGTTGGTTTTTGTCACATGACCTGCGGCGCGCTTGCGGCATTCTTAAAAGTTGAGAAGTTCTCATCTCAACTTTGAAATAAAGTTATTTCAAAAGCCTACATTTGAAATAACAAACTTGAGACGCGAAAGACGCGATATGTGAACGGGCTCTAAATGCGGACATTGCGTCTGAAATGAAAGGCAAGAACGGCTATTTATTTGGCTTTACTCTGTTACATGAAAATTAAAATATGTAATCTAATGTCATAATTAATTTTGAGAGTTTACTTATGTAATTGTTGCATTAGGCTATAAATTAATAAACATTTATTGATAAGAACTATTTCATGTCTTTTTATTTACAGTAGCATGAACCACGAGTAGTCGATTATTGTTTTGATAAGAAATCAACTAGCAAAAATCAGTCGTTGTGCAACCCCTAATATATACACAAAACACATGCTGGAAAATGTGATGTCAAGATCCGTTAAACCAATTACAGGAAATCACAGCTGAGAATTGGTTAAGAGCTGTTTCTTATCTTTTGTTATATTTTCATTTTTTTATCGATGGCAGAAGTGACAGGACAATACTAGAGGAGAAAGAAGGAAAAAGATGGGACACAACTGATATATATATAAATATCAGTTCAAAGGGCAGAGAGAAATGCAGAGGAAAGACACAAAGTCAAGAGCAGAGGCAGAGGAGAGGGACCTGCTGGGACGTAGTCTTCTAACAGGTCCTTTATTTGCACATACCTGCTGAGAGTATCCACAGAAAAACTGGTAAAGGAACTGAGGTAATATGAAGCAAAGATTCTAAGGGAGAGAAGAGAAAAAATGTTTAAAAGAGTCACTAAAATAACTACGTTTATATTTATAGACTGAAACATGGGCCACTGGATGCCAGATGTACCTTATAAAAGAAGTACTGGACAAGATGAGCAATGCGCACATAGTAGAGATGCCCATGAGCGAGCAAAAGCTTCTTTAAGTGCTTGAGTTTAGGGATGGCATAGTCACTGTTCCTCACAGCTTGACGACCCTCCTTACCTTTAACACCTGAACACACAATAGAACAAACAACACCATCACATTCCATCGCAAAAAAAATAAATAAATTGTTATACTAACGAAGGCTGCATTTATTTGATCAAAAATAATAATAGTACAACAATTTAAAATAACTGTTTTCGACTTGAATATATTTTAAAATATAATTTATCCCTGTGAAAGAAAAGCAAAATTTTCAGCATTATTACTCCAGTCTTCATCATCTCATGATCCTTCCGAAATCATTCTAATATGTCGATTTAGTGCTCAAGAAACACTTATTATTATTTTCCAAATTAAAAAAAGTTGTGCTGCTTTATATTTTTGTGGAAACTGTGATACTTTTTTTTTAGGATTCTTTGATGAATAGAGTAGTTAAAAACAACAGCATTTATTTGACAGTATTCTTTCAAAGTATTTCTTAAAAAAAAAAAACAGCCCAAACTTTTTAACAGTAGTTTACATGTGAAGAGCTCTTTTCCAAAACGCTATAAATCCATTTCAATAGTTTTCAGGAAAATTACATTTTTTACCTAGACCCACACATTTTGTGAATATTCAATTTATCCTGTTAAAATGTTTTATTGGCTCAGTCTAAACATGTTGAACAATGATTATTAAATCAAACAACAATATTGTTTATGATAAATTGAAAGTTAATTTATTTACTTTCCAAAACGCTATAAATCCATCCATTTTTTTTTCAAAACGCTATAAATCCATCCATTTTTTCAAAAAATGTATGGTTTGTCTTTTAAAAAAAAAAAAAAATGCGAGCATGCAACATATAATCAGGGGCTCATACTATAAATTACATTTAGTAACACATTTAGGCTAATAGTCATTTGGTGCAGAACCTGAAAATAGTAATGATATCAATAGCTATTCAATAAGTTATTTAGTAATGCATTCAGAGTCATTTTTAGTAAAGTGTCAAACCTGTAACAAGTAGGACCAATTTGTCCACTACATATGCATTAAAAAAAACGAATTATTAAAAATATCCAATAATGATAACGATATTCAAAAGTAGTGATGGGCACCCCTCCACCACACACACACACACACACACACACATGCATGTATAGGCTACACAGCATGTGAGCAAAGCGGAGCGGCGTGACGCTTAAATATAGGCTAAGTTAAAAAAAACTTAAACATACGTTTCATATTTATGTTTAATAATAGAGGCTAATGTTTTTTTTTTTTTTTTTTCATCTATGTTGATTATATGAAAAGGGAACCGCATGAGATGAGCACGATAGGATCATAAGATGCCCAATATATCGGAAAACATTTGGAATGGGTCAGACATTATTTTGACCACTTATTAAGTTTTGTTTAGTAGAAAGCCTTTCTTTAAAGTGAATTTCGTTTTGTATAAATTGTATCTTCATTTTAATCAATGTTTCATCAACAAATTGACTGGATTAATAATAAATAAATAAGAAGCAATATAGCAGACATATAATCAGGACACGGAGGCGCCCGCGCGTGATCTGGAGCGCATCTCATAAATGAACCGAAACACAGCGATACTTGCCTCACAGTCCTGAGAAGTATATCTATAAAAAGCTTGAAATGTCTACATTTAAACAAAACAATAAAAAACGAAAAGAAATTGGCTACTCTCTAATTCGAAGAGTGCATTTCTCTCTATAGGCGCGTTCACTACTGCGAAGATGGCGAGTCAGCATAGTCAACTTTATCTTTGTAGCTGACTCTGACAGAAAACACTAGTTAAATTCAAAAATAAACAATTCAAATGTTTCATGCATAATCATTACTTTTGTCGGTTCTTTGTGGCAAGCTTTATGCGTGCGTTGAGATGCGGAATAGGCAATTAAAAAACGCTCATTATGGTTTCTCTCCCATATTTAAGTAATTAAATCAATATAAATATGTGATTAAACTAATGGCTTAAAGGAACTACTACTAGTCGACTAGAAAACTCACTCATTTTGAGGAATGAATGAACATAAACTAACCTCTGTTCAGAGCACCGCCGTGCTGGATTGCGTAGAACGTTCACCGAATTCTGATTAGTGGAGAGGATTTATCGCGTTTTGGCTAAAAATAGGTTTGGTGCTTATCGCGTTTTGGAAAGAAACTGCATATTGCAGTACATTTTAAACAAGGAAATATAGCGATTTGGCATGAAACGTTGATGGAGCAGTGAATAGGTTCAGTACACAGCAAAATGACATGACAAACAAATTTTTTTTTGAAAATGGCGTTTATCGCGTTTTGGAAAAGAGCTCTTCATGTATGCATAATGAGATCTCACCAATGCCCACGTGTGCCTCAAGAATCATGCTAACATCATTGGCCCCATCGCCAATGGAGAGAGTGATTGGGGAACCTTTGGAGTTCTTCACCATCTTCACGATCTAAAGTGAGTTAAAGAGAACTTTAGCCAACTATTTCATAAAGTATAAGTGCATATAATTATAGGCACCATAAAGAGATGCCAAAGTGACAGCCTGCAGGTGTGACCTGAGCTTTCTGCAGGGGTGCCATGCGGCAGCAGAGGACGGCGGTGCTGTTCTGGCAGATCTGCAGAAAGAGGCTCCTGTACAGGCTGGCATCTGCATCACGGGGTGGGTTCATCAACAATGACAGCGTAGCACCATCTATGATGAAGCCGTACTCCTGATTTGCTGTAGACCAACTCCTGTGGTACATGACAGTAAATTAGAGGTCATATTACACCCATATTAAAATTCTGGCCGATACGATAAGCCTATAATTATGTTCATGTTATGACTGATAGCTAATAAATGGCAGATACAAAAACTCTGTCTAAATAAATTAAAAATAAAACATGTCAAAATTCAAAACAATTGTCTTAAATGCTACAAGTGAATTTAGGCAACATAACTTTACTAGTTGCTTAGTTCAATACAATATTTTTGTTATTACATTTATTCATGTTTTTAAACATCCACTTAGATGAGCGTTAGGTGACGCGTAGGTCAAAATTTTAAAAATAGGGAAAATTAGTATATAATTTCCATATTGACAGGTATATTCAATATTAACTGTTTTTAATATTGATACAAAATAAATTAAATAAAACAAAATAAAACTCTACTTGGTCCTATTATATTGTCCATTTCTAAACTATACCAAAATTAACTAAAAAGCCAATAAGAGGTCAAGGGTCTGACCTGGTGACCCCTGCTTTGACAGGTGGGGCATCCTGCACTGCTCTTCTATGGTAGTCCCGTAACAACTCGAGAAGTTTGTCCTCGCGCTTTGCCCTCCCATCCTCCAGTGTCCGCACAGTCAGTTCCAGTAGCTCCGTACCCCTCTGGAACAGGCGGCAGGCATAGCAGGTGGATTTGGCCGTCTCCATTTTGTCCCCCGTTAGCACCCAAACTTTTATCCCTGCACCCTGCAAGGCCTCCATGGTCTCCGCTGCCTCTTCCTGAAGTCTGGGACACAAGATGTTAAGATGTTAAGGGCTTCTCTTTGAGACAAAAACGTAGCATAAATAGCCATTTAGGTCACCAACCGGTCCTCTACAGCGGTCGCTCCAATCAAACTCATGCCCGTCTCCACTTGGTTATAAATGGCCATGAGTTTCTCCTCCCTGTCCTGAAGAGCCAGTCTCGCGTCCCTCAGCCCAGTGTCTGCCACGGCAAACTCCTCAGCACTCAGCTGCTTAAAGGCTACACACAATGTACGGTAACCCTCCTGGTGATCAAGAACACACAATTAGGCTTTTTCAATATTTAAAAAGTCAATATGGTCATAACATCCTTGTAAATGAAAGACATTGCATTACATTGACATTATGTAATCTACTGTACCGTTGCATTTCGCTCAACGTGCAACCGAATCCTGTCCACCTCCTCTGGTTTGACTCTTGGGAAGATAGAGGAATCAGCTCCCTTACAGAAAAGCAGCGTCTCCCCTAAATAAACAGTAGAAGATAGGTGAGAGACATTCAGAGTTACAGATTACAACATAAACTTGCTTCTTACATCATCTGCAAAACTCGCAATCACAATGCTAAGATGTTCTGTGGAGTTGCAAACCGGTTGTGTTGTTGCACAAATTATACCTTTTTTTTTTTTTTTTACTCAGCTAATCATTCTGATGTGATAATATGTTACATTTTAACTGTGACAGAAAAAAAAACAGAAAAAAAAATAATTCAATTAAGGATAAAAAAAAAATAATAATAATAAAAAAAAATCGCACTAATTAAAAAAAAAATGTTTTTTTTGTAGCTATTGGTTGATAAAGGAGAGAAATAAAATTTCAAGCTGTATTTGGGTTCCGGCTTCAATGTATGCATATGGCATTTTCCTGCTAAGTCCATCTACTGCTCCCTAAAAAGGTCACTTCACCTCAAGTCACATGGTTTAAGTTATCATTCATGTCAACAGCGTACAGGAAAAGTTATGCAATTCAAGTCTCTAACCCTGCATATGTAGCACAAGCCTTAGCAAGCATCACTAATGATCTCTAGCTCACCTGATTTGGTCTGCACAATGACGCTCATTCTCCGTCGGACTGGGTCAAAGTTTAGGACATGGAGCAATTTATACCTGAAAAGTTAGATAAATAATATGTAGAAATGCACAAAACTAATAATAATAATAATAATAATAATAATAATAATAATACGTAGCTATGCAAATCTTCCTTAAAGCTAATTATATATCGCTCGAGGTTTAAAAAAATCCATGGGTGTAAGTACTGAAGAAGTATATTAGCAATAATATTGTGTTTTTACTTACTCCTCTATATCATTTTGCCTGTTCTTGATCTTCATGCTCTTACTCTCCAAACCAAGAAAGGTGAAGCCATATCTAAACAGAATAAAAGTTATGTCAGTAAGTGCCAACCATTATCAGCCACAATAAGAAATAAAAAATGCATATCATGGTCCCACCTCATGGCTCCTTTGACCAATGCAATCTCATCAGGAGAAGATGCGATGAAACATCTTTCCTCCTCTGGCTGGGGAAACATCCCATCAACACCATCAACTTGGTCCCTAGCAGTTTCCTCCGCTCCGTCCTCCTTGACCTGCACCGTGTGGCACAGGCACAGGGCCCGCAGAAACAACTCCTCTTTCTCCTAGCAGACAGAAAAATAACACGCTGCTTTTGAACATGCATATTAGTGCATGTTTACTTCAATACTTGGAAAAACTTGAAGTACATTTAAACATGAAAACTAATAATTTAGCTTCCACCATTGTTTTCATTTAATTTGTTAATATTTATAATATAATATATTATAATATTATTATTATTATACCGTTCAAAAGTTCAGGATCAATCTTGATGAACACAAGAGAAAAATAAATCTTAGTGACCCTACATTTTTTAACTGTAGTGTTAATGTAATGTAATTGATGTAATGTAATGTAACTTTTTAACCCTTTAAACTTAAAAAAAAAAAAAAATTACATAATGAAATTACTAAGCAACCACTGAATGGAATAACTCAAATTAGGTATCATTTTAAAGTAATGCAGCATCATTTTGATCAACTCTTAACAGTTTCTGAGTAGTTCCTCTAAACCGAGTGTATCACCGGCAGGCACCACCTAGCTACGAAACAGTTAATAATCATATTTTTCAAAACTACTGCCTTGATCAACACAAAATAAGTATTATTTGAAAGCTTAGAGTCTGAACATTGATCAACTCCTTAGTAGAGTAATTTGCTGATAAAAAAAAAATTCATAATTTATGAAATATTTTTTGTATTATGTACTGCAATGTGTTAAAAACATCATACCGTTCAGATAGTCATGTGTAATATGTCATTTGAAAGGTCCCACGGAGTAGAATACAACAGTTTTGGGCTTTGACAAATCTTTAGATCCATCACTTAGATCTAAATATATTATATTTTGTGTATGTCTGAAAACAACAATTTAAAAAAATCCCTTGCAGGTGTCAAGGGCTAAACAAAACAGATACCTTGGTTCCAAATGCTGTAACATTTGAATACTTTATGCCATCACCACAAAATTCTAGATGCAGCTCGCGTGTAGGGGAACTTCACCAAAAAAAGAAATGTCCTCCTACCTTATTTCCTTCCTGAGTTATTGCATGACAAATAAGATAGATATGTAAAATTTCCATTGATCACACTTTTTTTGTCTTTTATCAGCAGTTTCTCAGCATGAGAATGCCCAAATGCAATGACAATTTATATTCACGAAATGTTTTCTATCAAACGATACCTACCTTTTGACTCTCTTTGCTATAATTTTGAAGTTATGACTCTTTACTTTTGTGTATGTCACAACTCTAAAAATGCCTTCAGGACTTAAAGGGTTAAATAAAGGTAGTTCAATAACATTAGTTCATCAAAATTGGTAGAGAACAGTGAAATTTCACTGGTATTAGCATGAATGCTAAATTTTTGGTATTGTGACAACCCTAGTATACAGATCATATGCACAACAAACTAAAATGGGCGAGGAGAAAAAGGAAGTGCTCTCAAAAGACTATCCGTTTATGGAGCATATTAGTGTATTATAAAAAAGGAGTTAATACACATAACTTAAGTCCTTCAAAGCCTGCCAACACAAACATTTGATGTTTACTGCCATTGTGTTTATATCTCAGCCTCAAAGGATTCATAATTTATAAGGTCTGCAGTCAGTTTACATACTGAGGTGAACACATTCAACAACACGATCCGTAAGTGTAAAATCAATCCCATCTTAGGTCCTTGGGGTCTCAGAATGAGTGTAACTCACCAGTTCAGCTATCTGCTGCAGTTTACTCACAGGCCCGTCCACCTCGTCTCTGTGCTTGTACTGGAAGCCGTCTATACAGCACTCGATGAACTCCATGTTGTTCTGGGTCAGTGTGCCCGTCTTGTCTGTGAATACATATTCCACCTGCAGGGTGCAGACAAATGTTGACCTTACCAACTATAAACCCAGGCAATAAAGCACTCCTTCCCAAATTAACAGAGTCCAATGATAAGAACGGACAATTAATTTGTGGCAAAACCAGTCTGCTTGCATAAATCAGTTTAACCAAGCATGGCCTGTAATTTAGAGCAATCATCTGCATAACCAGCCAAGGATGTTCTATGACCTCACTGGCAATTGAAGAGACAGGGACAGGTCAGATTATGTTCATGTCATGATTTATTTTCATTTGGCCATTCAGACTAAAACACATTTCCATATATATATATATATATATATATATATATATATATATATATATATATATATATATATATATATATATATATATATATATATATATATATATATATATATATATATATATATATATATATATATATATATATATATATATATATATATATATATATATATATATATATATATATATATATATATATATATATATATATATATATATACATACATATACTAAAACACATTTCCATATATATATATATATATATGGAAATGTGTTTTAGTATATATATATATATATATATATATATATATATATATATATATATATATATATATATACTAAAACACATTTCCATATATATATATATATATATATATATATATATATATGGAAATGTGTTTTAGTATATATATATATATATATATATATATATATATATATATATATATATATATATATATATACTAAAACACATTTCCATATATATATATATATATATGGAAATGTGTTTTAGTATATATATATATATATATATATATATATATATATATATATATATATATATATATACGGTAAAACTTCAAATAATAGCCCAGGCTTTTATTTTCCCAAATCGTCGAACTGCATCGGCTTGCATTTGAGACAGGCGTCTATATAAGACAGGCCTTTATAATTTAGTGTTGAGATGTTGTTCATTGAGATGTTATTCCTAGAGTCTCTAATCTCTAAAAATCTCCAAAGGCTCCACGTGAAACTACGGTCTTCCGACCTTTTACTATCGTGACAATTGATTTTGATTAATATGCGCGAGGGATAGAGAGCAATACAGCGCTCATGTTGTTTGAAGACGTGAGAGTATGCGCGTGCGGCCGGGGCTCTCTCTCTCTCTGCTAGTTTGTGCCCTGTCAAGTGCAGCAGTCATTCAATAACATCACTCACCAATCAAAAAAGACTTTGGCGGGACACAAATTTTCTTTGGCGGCTGCCAAAAAGCGGACAATCTGATGGGTTTTAGAAGATTAAATACAACCCGAAACTAAAAAACAGACCCGGCCTCTATTTACCCAAACCTGTCGCCACACCAGGCGTGTAAAAGAGACAGGCGTCTATTTGGGACTCGCTATTATTTGAAGTTTTACGGTATATATATATATATATTTATTTATTTATTAGGGATGTGACGGTGAGGATATTTTCCCACCGGTTAATCGACGTGTGACAACACCGGTATCACCGGCGGGGGCTTTTAAATCACTAATTTCAAGGCAAACGTAAAATGCGCGCGTTTGCACGGGCATGCACAATTGGTGGTCGTGAGGAGCAACACTGTTTTGTTTATTGTGCGCTGAATTGGCGCTAATTTGAAAACGAAACTAATTTTTTTTACATCGCTTATAAAAAGCTGCGGCAGCAGTGTGCACTTCACTTTTAAATTAGCGTCAATTCATCCTTCGCATGGAGTTTGATGCGATCTGACAAATCAAAATCCACCATATTTTGTCCGACAAAGCAGACAGGAGAGTTAGTAGATTAATGTCGGTGGATTTGAACTTGGCTTTAACTGGCAATCTCTCACGTCACGACACATTAGAGCCACAAAACAGTAGGCCTATTTATTGTTTCATTTTCTTTGACTGACCAAATTTGAAAGTTGAGACTTTGTTTCATATTAAATATTACCTGCTCGGTCCTGTCTGTCAGCGCGTTGTCAGTGTCCTTGTAGGCTACGTGAGTTGCACGTATAAAATGAAGTTAACGAACAATGATCCATCAGGAAACGCCATAGATCGCTGAATTTCACAGCACTTCATGAAGAGTTCTTCTTTTGCGTGAAGAAGCCGCTCGCCGGAGATGTGTTAAAAGATAGCGGAGTGCATTCATGATTATTAGGCTACCGGTATAATAATCATCCTGGCTCCGTGTCTGAGTGAGTAATTTACTCTCTTACCTTTGCTCTTTGATTAACATTAGTGACACTTTAAGACCAGCCGCTGCTGACAGAGACGCAATCTGACACGTGTCCCATTTTCTCACAAATCTCTACGTTAATTTAAGACTTTATTTAAATCATTTAATACTGCTCTTATGAGGACACTCGACAAAACGGACATTTTGGCATAATTTGTGTGTGTTATGGTTTGTTCAAGCCCAAAAGAGAACTCGATACTGACGCGCGTCTTTTCTGTGTGTCGTGCGCGCGCGTGTGTGTGTGTAATAGGCAGGACTTATAGCGCGGTCTCTTTAGTCTTGTCGCGCTTAAAAGCATTCACATTAACAAGAGCGTGATAATACAACGCTAGTCAACGGGTGACAGAAAAAAACGGATACTGCGTAATTGCGTTAAATATTTTAACGCTTTAAAAAAAATGTTTTTGTTTTTTCACCGCGGTGTCGCGGTGGGCAAGTGATGAAACCGGTGTTGCGACTGAACACATATATATATATACATGTAAATGAATAACATATGAATGCAAAAAACTGTCAGATTTGAGTCAGATATGCCAAAGTAATCCTGTGTCTAACCTGGCCAAGTTCCTCATTGAGGTCTGAAGTGTTGACGAGAGCGCCCTCTTGGATCTCCGGGTCAAAGAAGTCTTTATCCCAAGTGATAAAGAAAGAGCCCAGGAATTTCTGCATCTCCACAGTGACGTACATGGACACGGGGATTATAAAGTTGAAAAGGACCATGAAGGAGAGGAAGTCTGTAAACATCTTCACATACTGAAATAAAGACAGAAAACCTGCATTCAGTCTCTTCAAAGCCAATATAATGGCTGGACAGGCAAAGAAACATGGAGGTTAAACATAAAGCTATTTCCTAATTATGATTTATTAAGTATGATCTGTGTAAGAGCTGACCACAGCCACCAGAGACCAGATTAGCTTGTAATTCATATTAATTGCATCAAGAATGACTGATGATATAGAGGGAGTTGCTAATTGATTCATGCAATCGTGTTCAAATCGGTCAGAAGTGAAATCCACAGACTGCTCACCATATTAGTGTCTTTCTCCTTCTGTGTTTTCTGGTTGTACCAGGGCTCATCCTGACCTTCTTTGCTCTGCCATACATACTTTAGTGTAGTACACACCACAGCTTTACTGATGAGGATACACAGATACACCAAGAGAAAGGCATTGATGGATCTGGAAAAAAAGAGGAAACGTATATCATATGTACTTAATCATGTAACCACATATAAACATCAAAAATAAGAATTTATTTTTTGTATGTTTCTTATTTATGTATAGTTGCTGTCAATATTCTTATAATAGGAGATAAATAAATAAATACAATCAATAAATACAATCTCTGCATAAAGATAATTAAATATATATTGGTTATTTAAACTCTGGAAAACAATTTATTGTGTATATCTTGATTCACTCGATTTGATAATGATTCAAGAATTTTTAACTGATGTTACAATTAATGTTTAAGATTAGAGACACTATTTTCACATTAACAAAAAAAACGGACAGATTAAAAGATCGATTTTAGGATTTACAATCAATATTGGCTCGTTAAAATTAATTTTGCTAATAATCCGAAAATCATTATGTTGAACCTTACTGCACACTGGGGTATTAAACTGCTCTCGTCACTCACTTTTCAACAGCTGATCGTTTCTGAGATTTGCCCTGGTAGTTGAGTGCCATCTTTGTCTCCATGCCTGTGTATACTGCGACACCTTTAAAAGAAAAGGCAATGAAGAGTGATTCGGGTGAATATAATTCGCCGACATCAAAAGATTTCTTCAATTAAAAGGTGCCGGGACCTACCATAAATCTTCTTGGTGTTTTTCAATGTAGCACCTTTGAGGAGAAGGTTCTCTGGGCCCAAAGATCTAAATTAAACCATAAAAACAAATAATTATGTCAATAAAGACACATTCTGGCATCCAATCCCACGTTAAAGTGGCTCCTAATGAGCAGCATTGCTGGAAGCATGTAGGCAAGTTTGGCCTAGCCCGCTCTTGTGAAGGACACGGCATAGAAACTCATAAAAACATTTCAAACGGTCCAGTGACAAATGGAAGAGCGTGCAGGGCTTTGAAAGCTGCCAGGCCGGCTTTACTTTAATGCTGCTATGGCGTTACGGGTCGATGGAATAATGATCAGAGGCTAATGCAAAGGGAAAAGACAGAGCTGGAGTGACTATGAGGTACTGTGGGATATAGTGGGCCCATGGGAACAGACCAAAGACAGTCTCACCTTACTGCTGGTTCCTGCTCCGCCTTGTAAATGTGCATTCGGCCCACAAACCTGCAGAAAAGCAAACAAGCTACAGTCAAGCAGGCTTATACATATTCTCTCAAACGATTGCGCAGACGTAACATGAATATAATCAAGAGTGCTTGATGAGGTCAACCTGAAAACATTCATCAGCCACGGGCCACGGCAGCAAATTACTGACGCCATCATGCACATGCATTTATTTTGTTTTATATAGACTCCTTCCCCATTATAAAGGCTTGATGATAATATCTGTATTCCAATACAGTACACTATGCAAATAAGCCCTGTACGAAATGAACCATTTACAAGGAAGATGCTCATTGGTGATGACCCAACAGTCTGGCATATTGGCAACAGCCCTTTGAAGGTTTTTGTTTTTTTTAGACTGAATTTTAGCAGGCGACATCTGGTGCTCTAGAAATCAGAAATGCAAATGTTCTTCCACCTAAAGAGGCTATAAAGAGATGTGCTTAGTGATAGGGGGCGCTGGAGTCAAAAAATTGCTATTACAGTTGGACTGCCTCTCTGAACTTGCAGATTGTGTTTGTTTCAAGGTCTGTTTGTTCTTATTACTCAAACGGAGAGGCCAGATAGTGTTTGACCACTCCATGAACCACACTGTTAGCTGCTGATCTGAGATCAAACTAGATCCAACATGTTACAAACAGGTTTTCTTGCAATACGCTCACAATCCCTCATGTTTTGGTGGCAGTGAAAGGGATATCTGGTGTTTGTGCTATCAAGGAGTTCGTACTTGTAGAGGTCAGGCTGGGGTTGTTCACACTCAATGGTGGCAGAGAGAGCCAGCAGGTCCTTCTCTGTGTCTGGTACCGTGTAGTGTGTCTGAGGGAAAGACAGGTGAATTAATATTCCAGGTCGCGTTGAACACACAAATGCACACGGATGGAAGAGGTAAAAAGATGAAGAGCAGAAGAATAATGAAGATGATGAGATCTGGGCCACCTATTTAAAGAGTTTGACTAAAGCAAAGTAAAGGAATCCATATTTCATATTCGATTTATACTTGAACAAAAACAAAAACAAACACCAGGTGATTCTTATTTAAAAGAGCAAGGAAAGCAAAAAGACACCTTTTTAAAAATAACATCAATAATCATGTCAAGACAATCATATTTGTGCCCATGTGGTTACTAAGTAAGAGGTGCAAAAGCTCACTTTATGGTTGGATTCTCCATCCAGGCTGGCTGTGGTGACAAAACAAGTGTCATCTTCTCGAGTTGACTGCAAAAGTATCAGGTCACAGGGAAAGATCTCGTCCTCCACCACTTCAACCACATCGCCCACCTGAGCAGAAACACTTCGACATTAACCACACACACAACACTCAGTCTTAGACACAACCAAAGATTCTGCTTCTTTAACAAGTGGGTTGCAGGTTTGTTCGGATTCAAACTGCAAATAACTAAATAAAAATATAGAATTTTAAAATGTAATGCAAATAATAAAACACCGCTACATCCACAAGTGCCCCTTGATTTGAGCAGGCTAATGTTAGCTGCTTTTCTGGATTTTACAAAATTGTCATTTTTCTTATGTCATGTTAATGAGTTTGCATATACCAGCGCCTTAAAGTTAATAGTATTATTAATAAATTTCAGTGTTTGTTTAGAAAAAAACATTTGCTTATGAATAACAATATTAGTACCATACTGGGTTGCCACTTGATGTCTAATCAGTACTAAAAAACATATGGGTAATATTAGAGAAATATAAAAAAATAAAAATAAAAAGATGAATATTTTTGTCCCACTCCCACGCCCAAATTCAAGCCCTGTAACACTAACAATATTTATCCAGAGCAAATGAAAAGAGTGAGTAAAGGGACAGGGGTTTGTGTGTCAACTCGCTGTCTGAGAGATTAGACAGCAAGAATGCACAGTTTGTATTGTGTCTCTTGCGGAAGAGTTTCAGATATTTCTGTATCGATATGCATCGATAAATTAATATTTTTGACAAAACTAGATTGCACTTAGTTTATTATTTCAGATTCTTTTTTAAAAGACTACAATTGAACATGTGTATTAAATTAAATTCAACCCGCTTAAGTGGCTAGTAGGAGTGACTGCGTTATACACTATCTCTGAAATCCACACGCATATGGCGGGTGTTAATGTCAAGCCTTGTGTAGGAGTATTAATACAGTATGTGAGTGTGTTTGGGTATATGATTGTTAATAGTAACAACATTTAATGTTGCTGAAAGAAGTATCTTTTGCTCATCAGGGTTGAATTTATTTGATCAAGACTTTTAAACGGTAACAAAAAGGGTTATAAAAATCAGCTTTACCACAAATAATTAACATCTAGCTAGCTGTATTGGCAAACACTTCCAAATGTCTTTGACCCTAACGGTTTCATAGTGTGCATCGCATTTGTTCCATTCCATATACAACTAGGAAACACTCCCAGCTGTGAACGCCCCTAGTGGGCATACTTCTTTTCCACATGTGAAGTATGGCAGCGTGCCACACCCTGCTCCCACGGTGCATGTTATATGAGAGACTTGGCAAGCGTGTAGCAACAGAAAGATACCTTGATCCTCTCGCTCTCCTTCTTCACTGACCGCCCGTCCTCTAACACCGTCACCGGGTACTTATTCACCTCGTAGTCTGCTTTGTGCCGCAGCCAGTCCTCATAACCCTGAAGAGAGACCGAGAATGTGACAACAGTATGCTGGTGTGTGTGAAAACAGAAGAAGATCATATGAGGACTGACTGAGCCATAAATTAGGGCCCCTACTAGTGACTAATTGTTAGTCGACTAGAAGAGGCTTAGTTTGAAATTTTATTAGACGGTTAGTTGCTGAAGAAAAAAAACGGTGGGTCCTTGTTGTAATTACAATATGTCAGGCAGGAAATCCAAACGTTCGCCTATCATCCATCGACCTCAAATATGGCTTATCATTTGAAACATGCAAGTAGCAACTTTACATGGCTGCTCGCTCTAAAGTTAACCTAGATAAATGTGCGCTATTATTAGGTATCCAAGTGTTTGTGTGGAGTGTGGAAGTTGAAGTATACTGCGATTACTGCATGACATGGAGGCGCCGGCAAGATCACTTGCATTTTCACTGACAACAGCGGAAACAACTTAAAATTCTAATAACTAATAATTTTGGTCATACAGATAACAGTAATACCTCATTCGAGTCGGGTCTATTTTTGTTTGTGTAAATTCACAATAAATTATGTAAAAATAAAGAAAACAAACAGGATGCGCGGCAAGCTTAATGCGTGCGCTCGAGAGCGGAATTGGATATACATTACGCCTATATTTATTAAAAGCTCTTTATGGTTTAGTATTCTACTCAGTATATGTTTAAGTGTTTGAATTAATATGAAGGTGAAATTAGTCGACTAATGGCTTAAATGAACGGCTACTAGTCGACTAGAAAAAACTTTAGTCAGGGGCAATAACAATAAATAAAAATTCTCTGTAAAAGTCGCACATAATGAATATGGTTTTCGTTGCATACAACAGGCCTGTGTTAATAAAGGAAACTGTGCGAATGAGCGGAGGGAGTCGAGGCATTTGAAGTCAAAGTGGGCTGGGGTCACACAGGCCTCCTGGGGTATTATTTCAAAGCCCAATTAAGGCCTGAACCCCTCTCAGTGTGAGGCCACAGAGATCTGGAAGGAAGTCCACCTTCTATTGTGCTATTCTAAAAAGCTTGCGGCAGGCCTGTGGAAAAAGTTGATCCTAAAACAATACATCTAAAGCTGTGAGAGGAACCCTGTGTTGTGACAAGCCCCCGGATCATTTGTTTTGTGCGTGTGAGATGGACTTTGGGGTCCGGCTGGGGTCGGCATTATTTAAGCAGTGACACACGGCTATAAAACATCAAGTGCTTTAGTGATAGCCAGAGAAACTAGAGGCGGCAGGTGAATAAAAAGAGAGAAAGAAATGAGAAAAGAGTTCGAAAAGGATGAAAAGAGCAGACAGGGGCATAAACAGAACATAATTCAACTAACCTGTTTGATGGCCGTCACTGTGATGACAAAAAACAAAGGTAAACCACTGGTCACAGGGCTGGTTGGGGTATCAACAATCACCTTTAAGAAAGGACATGCATATATAGCTTTATTTACATTTACAGAATCATTTTACTTTGAAGTTGCATTAACATTCAGGCATTGCATTAACATTCATAATAGAAATCTATAGGGCAAGATATTTCGGAGAGCAGAAATGCGACGCTTACTTTCTTTGTTGCTGCTTGTTTCAATTCTCCTGTTCAGAATGCGTATTATTTAAGATTTAAACATCCGCTCAGCAGTGGAGCTACCATTCAAGGAGGATAAACGTTTCGTTTTCGGTTACCTATTCCTGTGGGTGTATTTGTCTCTATATCAACAATATTTTGTGAATAGTTGTATCGTGTCCTGCCAACAAGGCAAATAAATGCTGTTCTTTTGAACTTCTTATTCCAAAGAATCATGAAAAAAATGCATCACTGTTTCCAGGAAAATATTAAGTAGCACAACTGTTTTCAACATTAATAAGAGCAGCAAATCAACATATGTAACCCTGGATCATAAAACCAGTCACAAGTAGCACGGGTATATTTGTGGCAATAGCCAACAATACATTGTATGGGTCAAAATTATCGATTTTTCTTTTATACCAAAAATCACTAGGATATTAAGTAAAGATCATGATCCATGAAGACATTTTGTAAATTTCCTACCGTAAATATATAAAACATTTATTTTTGTGAGTGAATGCAGCACAATCGCGAACATAAAGGAACAACTATAAAGGTGATTTTCTTAATGCTTTAATTTTTTGCACCCTCAGATTCCAGATTTTCAAATAGTTGTATCTCGGCCAAATATTTGTCCTATCCTAACAAAAGCTTATTTATTCAGCTTTCAGGTGATGTATAAATCTCAATTTAAAAAATGTGACCCATGTGACTGGTTTTGTGGTCCAGGGTCACATATTAGAATGACTTCTGAAGGATCATGTGAGTAATGACTGTTGAAAATTGGGCAGGGATAAATTACATTTTTAAATATATTCAGAAGTACTTTGTGAGTATAGGTATAATTTCATGTTTTAGTAGATAACCGACAAATAGCCAACATTCAAATTATATACTATTTTGCCAAAATAAATTAAATGTACAGTACAGATTTGCTAAAGATTACATTTAACAATTAAAGATGACATCTAATTGTTTTTGTTTGATTTAACAAACTGCTGTATGAGACAAATTTATTTTCTTTGGTAATCAGGTATGATCACAAACTTTTAGGCAAACTCAGAACAGATAGATTTTTAAAAAGGCATGAATAATAGTCCAAAATTAAAAGCCTAATGTTTTGAAAGGGCAGGTAGAGATGTGACAGAGCGATGAGATGTTTACGTTCATTTTAAAAATGCAGTTGGACAGGAAAAGCATGCGTCACATCATAACCTTGAAAGCGTGAGATTGAACATTTAAGATCCGATTGCTGAGAACAGTAAACACCAGTCTATCTTTAACTTGAGCAGTCTGTCACACAGTAGGAAGTACAAACATCACTCTTTCAGGAGAAAAAAAAACAAGGTTACAACCACCTAGTTTATTTATACTTCCTCTATGTTTGTGTATCTATGGAAGAGAAAAAATAGGGTAGGATATGAAGTCAAACCCACAGAAGTGTGAACATTTTGTTCGTCCAATGAGCTACGGCCAACACGCAACACACTGCGTCTCCCTCTCACACACACAGGAACCCTGCAGGGCCTGGCTGAAAACAGCCAGTGCAAAAACCACACGCCACAGTGAGAAACGGCATTTTCACTGCAGAAAACGGCTCAAACACAAAGATGCCGTGTCTAGCATATCGGTGCCAAAATTCCTGTAGGGAGAGAGAGTAAAGCCGGCAGGACTTCAGAAGGTGAAAGCCCATCTCAGACCAGCAGCACTCCAGCTCAGAGCTAATAATCCCCATCATCCTGATCACACACACTTTTAACACACAAACACCAAAGTACATTCAGCCCTTACCCAGTCTAATACCAAATAATCCCAAACAACCTATCTGAAAACATCCACACACACACTTTAATTTCGGACTCGGCCATTAGACATCATCTAAACCGCTTTGCGATCGGGCCAATCGTGTAACATCCCCCTCCTCATCCCACACGCAAGCCGTTGCTTAACATCCACAAGTTAGAGCTCGCAGACTAACCCAAATACACTCAGGCATCTTTAAATCCTGCCCTGCGGCTTATGCTAAAATATCATGCAACACCATGAGAAAGGAGCGCCATATGTGTGCACGCATATTCACAGGAGCACAGATCTTTCAACAGTGGCCCATTAAGTGTTAAACATCTCTCAGTTGCCAGGTGTCTGCTGACAGCTGTTTAGCAGTGGCACTGCCATCAGGAACAGAAAGAGGAAGAAGAGAAAGGGGGCTTTTCCTGCCAACTCGCCACATCTGCATGAGAAAGCAACATTAAAGGGATAGGCCTAGTTAAAGGTATAGTGGAGGATTTTCTTTTTCCGGGTGGGTAGCCTATACTATTGGTCCACCTAAGTGTCAATCATTCTGGTGATATGTTTACGTAAGGCCGTCGTACGTGCTCGTCCCTATGTAGTTTTCGCTTTCTGCGCATGCGCACTTTCAGGTGTATTATGTGTGATGAGTTACGGTTTCAGCCATTCCTTTGAAAATGGCTGAGGGTCGAAAGATAAAAAAATGTATACGAAGTGTATGATAAGAAGAGAAAGGCCGCAGAATATAGAAACAAGACCAGAGTGATTTTGGGTGAATATTTCACACGCTGGCGTGCGCTAAAAGCACAGGTTGGGCTTCCCACTGATGCCGCAGTGGCGAAGATTCTACTAGACAGGTAAAGTTTGTCATGCTATTTGGAGAAATCCATTTAAAATCACTTTAATAGGCGTTCCCTCTCGGGAGCAAATAGAGTGTTGCGCATGTGCATTTTTAAAAAAATTGGAGAGGGCGGGTCTTCTCTAAAATTCGGAAAGATTCTCCGCTATACCTTTAACTCGATTTTAAAACCTGTATGAATTTCTTTCTTATGCAGAACATAAAACAATATGGAAGAAACATTTAAAAACATTTCATTAACTGATGTTAATATAACAAAAGTACTGAAATATGTTTGTAACTATATAATGCACACAAGTGGTGAAGAGAAAACCACATGATGAATCAAAGTTCATCATAACTAGGCTAGCTTTCCCACAAGCTGAGGTACATACTAATAGATACAATACTAATAAAATAATGTAATACATATTTATTTAACAACATAAGAGGTAAAATAAAAACCTAATATACATAACTGATAACAACAACAACAAACATAAATAAAAAAAAATGTTTAACTGTAGAACCATCAAATGTCAAGTGTCAGGAAGTCACGGTAATGTCAATTTATGGTTTTTCACTGTAAAAAATCTGACCATTTAAACTGTATTTTACTGTAAAATTGCATTATATGTCCCATTAGATCTATGGTTTTCCATCGTATATAGTAAGGGAACTTATCCATAATCAGTTAATTTACCGTAGCATTTTCAAACAGGTTTGGAACAACATTAGGGTGAGTAAATGAAGACAGCATTTACATTTTGAGGCAAACAATCCCTTTAAATTTAGCAGTTCAGGAAGGTACTTTTGAAACGAAAACACGAAAAACACCAAAGGAAGCACTTGATGCCTGTGAATACCACCCCTGGTTTCCCTCGTGGCACGTGTGCTTCTCTCTTTCTTCTTTCTCTCTGAAACTGACCCTTCTCCCCAGGAGCCAGGGCTGAGTCTAGGATTCGGTCAGCAGAAAGCGCTCTAATGTGCTTGTGGTTCCTACAAGTGATGGATGTTGTGGGAGCTAGTGGTCCCACACATCGTTTTTTTTTATTTTTATAAATTGATAAAGGCCCATCTGGATGGAGCCCACTGTGGCTTCCCACTCGATTAAAAATATTAAGAGAGATGCGGCACAAAGTGCTGAGGACAGTCTGTCTTATGTTTTCATGTGTTATCTTTTTTTAATACACACACATAAATGCATGCATAGTGGGAGTTTATTCCTCTGGATCGTTCAGTTACAGACAGCGCCACTGATACAGTTCATCAGTGACTGTAATGAAATACAGTCACTTCTCTGATGAAGTGCTGCCCCTTCGTCGTTTTTACGCTCACACAAAACACCCCCACCCATCACTGCCAGACCCACCTCGCTTGTAGACGCAAATACCATTCATTTAACCGCCGCCTCGAGGGAGCCAATTCCCAAAGCTAACGCTGAACACATCAGTTACCGCCGAAACACCTTACGGAGGCAGACACACAACGTGTGCGTTACTAAATACCAACAAGAACCTTAGTGAGAGTAGATGCCGTAACTTAATTGGTTGCTGTGGCTGTGAGGAACCACAATACAATCTGTTCAATTTGTCCTACTGTCATAAACAGGTATCATTTACTGTATACTGCACATAAAATATCCCTAATATGTGACAAACATCAAATGTTTTACGGAAATTCAAGGAAAGACACGGATAGTTAAACGCTTGACACCCAGGTGCCGATATAAGGGAAGAAATTTTGAAGTACCTCACTACTCGGTTCTCAATGAAAGGGTCAGGGCCCATTGGGGGCCTCAGCAAACTTCCAAATGAGCCAGAGAATGACTTAAATAAAAAAATAAAAAAATGAACATGCTATTAAAAAAATTATAATAATTGAGATTTAAACTGAGAATTTTTCCCCCTCAATAATTATTGAAAAACTTACAGAATATTCTGAAATCACAAAATTATTTGTGGTTTATTTAATTTTAATATATTAAATGATTATGATAATCATTAAAATACATAAACTAAATATTAATAATATAGTATTTTAATGTAATCAACAAAAAGCAGCAAATAAGCAGCATTTATTGAAAATAAGCAGCATTGTCATGATTACAGCAGAAATGCCAGAGAAAATAACTTTAATATACGTCCAATACGTGGGGCCTATATTTCCAAAGGCTGAGAAGCGGTGGACTATTTGATTTTACTAAATGATTCTTGAGGCATCTTAATTTTTAACAACAGCATTTTTTACAAGTTTGCATAATTCTACGTCGATGAAATTCTGCAGCAGAGCAACATTAAACTCTGCATTCATAAATTAGTGTGAGACTTGTTTTCTGAGCCTGTGCATAAGAATTCCCCAAAAATATAAAGTTCATGGAATTTATACTGTTGGTGGGTGGCCTTATTTAAGATGGTGTAAAATAACGTTTATTCAGGCTTTTTGTCCTTGGCTGTAAAATGTATCTGCAGGCTCCCACCTGTGTGTGTTTGAACAGGTGTAAACCAATGTTTCTCAACGGGTGAGTAACAGATCTGTTCTGCTGGCCTGTTCTGGTCTTAGACAGTATGGAAAAATGCTACATGCAAATAATAAAATTCAACGAGGGTATTATTTAATAATAAAAGTCAATGTTGCTTTGAGGACATTTGTGTTTACTCTCGTACGGTAAAAGGTTTAGATATCGTGTCTGCTTGCCACTTTACATCTAATGTATTATCTGGGTCCTGAAGCATAATCAGAGTTTTGTGGTATAGATGTCACTGCAGATGTGCCCCGGTTCCATTTTTGAAGCATTGCAGCCTGGCATGGCACTTATGTGCGGCGTGTTTTCCCCTGCATATGCTTTTAAATAAGAATTAATAACTTATTTCGAATAAAAACGTAGAATTTTTGTGGATCAACCCAGAATTGTTTGATAAAGAATTGGTGAATCATACAGTAAGCGCTGTACTTCTACTCTCACATCGATCTGCTCTAAGAAACAGTATATGCACAAAAAAAATTCTCATTTCACTCTCTCTCTCTCTCTGTCTCTAACGTTTACTCAAGATTATGTGCTAATTTCCTCTTTACGGTTATGCACACTTCCACTCTGCTGAACACTGACTGCTTGTTAGCACAATCCCTCATCTGCATTCACACACACAAACACACACACACACACACAGGTATTTAGAACATATCAGCAGAATGTGTGTCAAAATGTGCGTGTGAAAGACAGATCCCCCTCGACTCCTCCCCTCCTTCTGTTCTCCTCTCCTCCAATCTCTCTTTTCCCATCAGGACCCCGGCGAAGGCACGCAGTGCTATTTTTAGCATACTGGTGCTTTTTTATCAGTCAGTGTCTATTTGTGGCTCAAAAGAACTACAGAGGGCTTCCTAGCTGCTGACGTCAGCAGTGCTGTGCTGCAGAGGCGTACAGGACAGGGAGAGTGAGAGAGAGAGAGAGAGAGAGAAGGGGGGAGAACAAAGAAATGAGGAAAAGAGAGGGGGTGTGGTATGGAAAAATGGCAGGATGAAGAGACATGGAAGGATGGGGAGATAGAAACGAGCATAAGACGGTGAGATTGCAATGGTGCGTTTGCAATGGGCCTCAGGAGAATAGAGTGGTTCTATTTGGAGGCTGGTGATTTAAGAGCAGGTCTTGTGTGACAGGCGCGCGTGTGTCTCCCTCGTGCTGTTATAATAGTGGGCTGCATGGGGAGAGCTAGTCGGAGAGAATAAGGAGCCCCTCAAGAGAAAAGCAGGATTAGTAGAGGCATGCCAGAATCAAGCAAACTCCTGGGGATCTCTCTCACACGCGCACTCAGATCACATCACAACATGAATGTACATAAGACATACTGAGGCGTGCACATTTATTATAGACTGTCTGAAACTCCCTTCTTTAGTTAGTCAATCTTTTAGTAAGAAGAACGCAACTTTCATAAACCATGATGTCGCATTACGCCATAATCTGATGATCTAAACCATTTAATTCATGTGATACAGAATCCTTACGTTAAGGGAGTAATCGGTTCATAACACTGGATCAAAACGTTTTATATTTATATATGAATTTGCTGCTTTCAACTGATCTGTCAGAAGTTTTTTCATATATTTTCAAAGAACTGCTAATTAATGCAACTGATTTTGATTCATCAAAATAACTGGCTTATAAGCTTAATACATTAGCAAGAAAGACTGTAATGGTCGAGTTTGTTTGTTTTTACAAAGTCTTTTTTCCATTTTGCAGTGTATAGTCCTATCTAATCACATTCAGTTTAACTCTGGTAACAGGTTTTCTGTAGTATTCTTTACTGCATGTTTGGTCAAATAAATGCAGCCTTGGTGAGCATGAGAGGCTTCTTTCAAAAGCATAAAAAAAAATTCTTTCAAAAAAAGTATTTTTTGCCAACCTACCTCCAGATAATGCCTGAGAACGCATCATTCACAGGTTTTGGATACATTCATTACTTCATACATCAAACTCACACATAAAATCAGCTGCCAAATCAGGTGTCAAATCGTGCGTTTCATTTCTCACTCCTCATGCACTTGACAGCAACAAGATCATATGCTCTTCATCAATCCACCATTACCCTTTAAATACACGCACTTAAACGGCATCAGCTGTTTATATGCTTCCACTCTCTAGTTTAACTAAGGTCATCTTCATGTGCTTTTATGGAGCGGAGCAGAGGCTTCCCCGTCTCTGTCTCTCTCTCTGCCATTATCACAGGTCCAGTGACATCAGATCAGCATGGAGCAGAAGCAGCCAGGCTATGAGTCACACATAAACACACTCGTATCCTCTCTCACACACACAGTAGGTTTCTCTAGGGATGGCAAACGCTTATGACTGATCAAATGAGCTCACTTACCTGCACCAAGAATATGATGAGGAAGTAAAAATTAGCAATTCTTCTAAACTGCTCGAATAGGTTCTTTGGCAGGAAGTTCCAAACGGTATACTGAGGAAGTGAGAAAACAAAAACAAAATGAAATGTAACAAGTTAAAAACCAACAAGCTGTCAATCAATTACTATAATAGTAAAGTACTATATTACAAATACTATAATTTAAAGTTGTAAAAAAAAAAAAAAAAAAAATTAAAACTAAGCCATCATTTAATAATTTTCACACAAAGCTATTGTTTGGCTTCAGAAGACTTTTAATATAGTGTTTTTTTTTTAGCTTATCAGTCCCAGTCCTCGTTCATTTTCACTCTACGGAAATGCAGCAAGGACACTGCAAAATAATACAGAATTTTTATTTTTATGTGAACTATTCCTTTACAGCCATGTGTTTGTAAACCTACATCCTGATGAAAAGCTGGAGGAAGGATTAAATGCATTCAATATTCATCAGCTCCTGTGTTTGTGCTTTTCTGGGAGAGGGAGCTGAGATGACTTCAATAGCTCCCGAGCTCTCTGATGTGTGTGACCGGGCAGCAGCTCTCTGGGCCAGCAGGTATTACAGTGATTTGGATTAACGACTCATCGCCTGGAACCCCGGAAAGGGGAACCTGCCACCTTATCCGTTTGAAGGTGTCTCGCAATTTCTCCACTTCTCTTTTTAGAAATAGACACAACAGCAGAAGCGCACCAGTTCATTAATACTTAACATCAAATGTAAGGCCGAATCTAATACGAGCATATAAAAGAAAGTGTTTTATATTTTGTTTTTGTGAGCCGTTTTATTTCAAATAAAACTTTTTAGAGTAAAAAATGAAATAATTTTTTTGCAAGTGAATATATGCTTGAATTTCAATTACCAAATAAGCCAAATACTCAGCAATACAACTAATAAATGCAAATACTGACTGGATAATGTGAAGGGGAGACAGAGAGAAAAATAACTGGAATGTGGACAGCTATTTCCACCTAATATAGGCATGGCTGCTAAATAATGGATCGCCAAGAGTGAGGAAAGTGAGGAAGGGCAGATTGAGGCACCGGCAATAAGATAAAAGGGAAAACATCATAATTTCTAACAGAGCAGATGTTTTACTGAGGTGAACTTGAGAAGATGTGGCAGGTCTGGACCTCTTTTAACCCTCTAGGGTCTAAGGGGTTTTTGGGGTCCTTGAGGTGTTCTGACATGCTCTGACATTTGTGCTTTTTTCAGTTATTTATAAACATGTTAATGGCAAAGGTGTAAATTCACTCTATATAGCACAAACGGGGCTACCGTAATATGTGAGCAACATGTATGTACATGTTTGTATTTTTGAGAGAATATTGCTTATGCATGGTTATTGAAAAAACTAAAACTTAAAGTGTCTGAAATAAGGCCACAAAACACATACTAAATATGTGTCCACAAGACTTTTGACTAATGAGTGTTGTTGCCTAGAATTTTTGCTTCAAAATGATCTGAAAATCATCCTGCCTAATCATTTACACAAAACAATACATTGATTTAAATTTTATAAGACACCTTTTGTTTGGAAAGGCAATATGCGTGGAGGCGTGTTCACACCTGAGAAGACAAAGGCCGGATAATGAGCCCTATAATGAGCTGCATATTAATTAGCCCTTTCACACAGGTGTGTCACAGGATCCCAAAGAATGCAAGGGCAAAAGAAATTATCTATATATACATATTTTACAATTTGAAATTGTAACCAATTACAAATAGGTTACAATTACAACAACAATTACAATTTTAACAATATTTCAAGTGTATTTCTTCGTAAAAAGTATACATTTTATCATACATATTAAAAAAGGTAAGGATTCATTAGTTTGAATATTGGAACAAACAGTATAATAACATCTTAGTTGATAATTCAATATACCTACTTTATTTTTGACAAAACATCATACTATAGTATATTTAACTATGAGCAGAAATTGGTGAACAAAAGCTTAACTATTTAATGTGACAGTAGTCTTTTTTACAGTCAAAACTTTATAATCTATCCAAAACTAATCACAAAATCTTGTCTAAACATTCATATTTAGTCTGTAACATATTGTGTATGACATATTAGTATATACATGTGAATTTGCAGCTTGTTGCTTATACAGACATTTTATTTCAACATATTTCAGTCTATTTTTACTCATCTTAGTAGGCTATAGCAATGTAGTTTGGATGTGTTCATGTAAACATAACGTTTACTAATGTAGGTGCGAGAGTGAATGAACGGCACAGACACGCGCTGTATAACTGTAGTAAACAAAGCGCGCGCGCCTGCATGCCGTTCATTCATCATTTAGCCTACACACAGACACGCAATTCATATTTAAACAGTTTTTTTGCGGTTTGCAGTCAGACACTATTCAATATCGCGATTAGAACAAAGCACTTAAAAATAAATGACTTACTACATCAGCTGGATCCGTTGCTCCTCGAAATGAAACTACCAGCACTTCTATTCCAGGGTTATTAGATAGTATTATTCCTCACAACGAAAGGATACGCTGTGTACACAGCTGTACAAGATACTTACTAAACACGATGTGTTTTATAATCCAGCTGGTGGGCGTTGGCATGTTTGAATGGCTTGCCTTAGATCATTTGCGTTTGAATACCGGCGCACTGTCCGTGGCACATTAACGCGTAATGAGGTATAATGAGCTGGAAAGAAAAATACTGACATCTCTCTCTTTTCATACAGATTACATAAACTGAGAATATTTGTTTTTTATATAAATTAATTCATTTAAAAGAAGAGAGTTCAAGCTTCATTATGGAAAAACACTCGTGCCTGTATGACAAGTATTCGCAGAATTACAGTTAATTTTCGGACGCGTTTCAGAATGGACTTAACTGACAGAGAGAAGGCAGAACGCGCATCATGTTTATTTTTCTTTATTTGGCGAAAAGCACAACACTTTGTTTTTATTGTGAGTATCCACAAAAAAAAGACACTTATCAGGATCTAATGATGTACAACACTTAATATGTAAGATCAAAATCAACAGTTTCTTTTGCACTGATAAGAAAAAAAGCGAGACCTCAGAGGGTTAAAGGAAAAACTGGGTCCAAGGGAGTTAGAGTGGGAAGATGCAAAGCAGATGCACAGAGAAGTGTAAACATTGCAGTGCAGGTAATTAAAGTGTGTTTAGAGTCTCATGCCAGAGAAAAATTGATCACCGTACACCACAACACGGCCACAGGTCTGATAAATCTATTACTTCTTATTCCCTCGTTTCTTCCTTTCGTATCTTAAAACACTCCTCATCTATCGACTGAATGAGGAGATTCAGGAAGTCCCACAAGATTAGGGGGGGGAGAGTCAACCACCCTGAACACTTGAACTTTAATTGCAACTATGTATTTATCAGCCGGATCTCAAGCACTGCTCTGACAGGCAAATTAGGGTGTTTCATTGGGTGGAAGGGGATGGTAAGATTTACTGCAGTTTGTGAATAGCGTATAATGAAAGAATAGAGAGGGAAAAAAGAGAAAGTGGAAAGAATGTAGTCTGGTCCCAAACGCAGTAGGGGGTTCCAACAGTCTCTTCACACCTGGAGGAACAGGTGGCTGAACACCAGGGCTCGAGAGAATCATGCTCCAGCCATACTCTCAACATGCTGCTGTTACCACGCATCTCTTATGCGTTAACGCTGCGCTGCAGTTGCCATGGCATTAAACAACACTTGCTAATTATGAGCTACAGAAAATTACAAACAGGCTCTTGTAGGGAACAAAACCCCTAATGCTGTTATCCTGTAAAATCTGATTACACTGCGGCGAGCTTAAGTACAGCCCAGCTCATGCTTTCATATTCGTGACAAGGTGTGATATAACAAATACCAGAAGTTACCTTGGAGGACACAATCCTGTTGTCACAGAATTTGGAGGGGATGAAGGCCTCGGTGTCCGGACATGGCCGACGTCCTACATAGATTGTCCTGCTGTCCACTCGCTTCTCATCTCCTCCACACTACAGAGACATGTGGGGAAACAGGAAGAAAGAGAGAGAGAGAGATCATTTACATGAACAGTTAAAACAGTTAAAAGTCTGTTAAAAGTCTGACACAGCAACATCAGCTGAAAGCAATGGTAAAATTCTGACCAATATCAAACAGGAAGCGCCGCGTTCAGTGTAACATGTTTGAAAACAGTCATTATTTTTGCTACTCAGCATGGTGACACTAGAGTTGTTGTGAAATCTTCTAATTTAAAATGTCACAAAGGTAATATTCTGTAGTGGTTATACTGCATGCACCAGATGCCAGTCTTCCAAAAAAAGTGTTTGCATTTATTAGTAGCTTTCATGGTGTCACAATTATAATTATTAGTTTGCTAATTGTTTATTTAGTAAAAATATTATAATAATTATATAAATATTTTATGATGCAAAAATATGTTTCTGTGGCAGGGCCAATTAAAATACTAGCAAAATGATAGAGATTAAAATAGAGGAAAAAATAAAAACAACCCTTAACTACAAATCAAACAATAAACACGTTTGCTTTGTAGAGCGAGCTTTGGAGCAGAGCTCCAAATTTCCTAAGAAATGTAGCCAAGTATAACAAAGGTCAGGTGGGTTAATCCACAAGCTGAAGAGTGATCAAGCCCCCTAGACTGGACAAGTTTGTTATATGACAGTTGAAAAATCTCACTCTTATATATATATATATATATATATATATATATATATATATATATATATATATATATATATATATACACACACACATACACATATATATATATATACACACATATACACACACACATACATATACAGTATATATACACTACATAGCAAGACGGGAGTCAGAGCCATTTATTGCATTGTAAAAATGTGGTGATTCTTACACCGCACTGGGAGTGTTTGGGTATTGTTGTGTGAAAAACAGAAAGGGAGTAGCTGGGGTGAGTATTCAGAAGTAGTTAATGAACAGAACACAGTTTTTCCTGCACTGCTATTCAGCAGAGACAATTCAAAGATGCTGAATCTACAGCATCACAGCAAAAGAAATCCTATTTTTTACCTGAGTTGGGAGTTTGAAGTCTGAGCTGAATGTAATGAGACAAAAAGAGTGGGTACCGCAAAATAATATAACGATAATAAACAGACAGCATGTCTTTCTTTTGAGTTGCCCTGAAAAAAAAATTTAATAGGGCAGACCAATATAGTTTGGTCACGATTCACAAACATACTTATAAGCGGTTTCTCACAAAACTAACAAGACTAATTAGTTATCAGAAACAATTTGAAACTATCCATCAAACTTATTAAATTATCATTTGAATCACTTACTGACAGGAAGTTTGTGTGAGAACACAGTTAAAGATACATAGTTTATTTAAAAATAATGGGATATTACATAAAACAATAAATATCATACTAAACATCAAAATGTGTTATACAATATATAGCATGTTTTGTTTAGTATATTTAGGACCAATTATGTTGTGTGTGGCAGAGGTTTGAGCCAGCCCACTGAAAAATTCCATAGGAAACACTGAAACAGGTCTGTTTCCTCTGTGGTCAAGTTTGTGACATTCTTGTAGCATGAAAAGAGCAAAAAGTTGACTCGGAGATGTGTAAGCATTGGATTGCCGGAGAAAACGTTGGCACAAAGCACACACGGTGACAGACAGCCAGGAAACTACATTGCTAACTGCATTTAAGGTACTTAAATGGGAATATCTTTTTAAATATATATCTACCAGATGACGTCATTTAATTTAATCAGAGGTTAATCTTTCTGGCACAAAAACAATGAGGGTTTTTTAAATGAATGAACAAACGAAAAAACAAAAATTTCAATAACGGTGACATCAACACATTTGAAATCATTCAATTAAGATGCAGCTATAAAATTAGATTATGCCCTAATTTATTAGCCTGGGAAAACCCAGACGAACTTCCGGCAAATTTAGATTTGCTCTGCAAGTTAGTCTGGCGAAGAGCCCATTCAAGCTCATTTCCAATCTTTCCAAATCGAGGCACCAATCACAAACTTTGAGGCGGGCTTTACAAGATTACGATCGATCTGATTGGCTTTATGTCTATCCAATTGACCTATAGCTAAGCCACGCCCCCTCCACTCACTCGGACAAACAGCCAACATTCGGTGACAGACGCTATATTTATTTTAGGGCTGGGCAAGTTAACGCGTTATTATCGCGTTAACGCATTTATTAATTAATGCCGACAATTTTTTTATCGCACGTTAACGCATTTTTATTTTTTTTTATTTTTTTAAAGTCCGTTGCTCACTGGCTCTGAACACACATAGGCCTACAGTCAAACCATGATCACAGGAGGGATGGGATGTTGGTCAGCCAGCAAATAACCCACCCAAACAAGCAGTGGAGAGAGGCAGGTTCCTTCTGGTGAACAGTTAAAGGGTTGCGCTCCGCGAGTGAATGACAGGCGCTCTATGGATATTACCTATAAACCCTATAGATAATAACTATTTAGATTCTGGAAACTCACTAACAGCGAGCCGAGGATCAGTCTTTCTTCTAATGATTTTTGCTGCGCGTCCTTTATAAAAAGTTATAGACAATTCAACTTCGGCAACGAGCGGGCGCGTGCGTGAGGCGAGCATGACCGCAACAGTTTCACAGGAACGCACCCGCTTGTCGCTGCACCTTGTGCTCGACCACTTCACCTCACTCTTGGCTGATTTATACTTCTGCGTCGGACTTACGCCGAAGACAATACGCTATAGACTACGCGTTGGTTTTCATGTATATCTCTGCGTCGTTGTCCGCGTTGACGCGCAAACACATGCAGAGGGAGCATGTGAAACGCGGGGAGCGGTTCTAGCAATCACAGCGCTTGCGGTACGCGTAGAATTGACGTTACATTTTTGGAGAGGTGCACGTCAGGGTACGCCGAAGTGTGCGCGCGCTCCACAGCTACGGCGTGAGTATAAAGTATAAATTGTTTTTTTACTCTGTTTAATGTAATCTTACGTGGGAAACCATGGCATGACCAAACCTAAGCTACTATAAGTAACGTTGGTCGACTTATATCTGTAGTAGTGATCATGACCTCTGATAGACTGTTTCTGCTGCTCCCTGATAAAAGATACCTGTTGATACCTGTTCAGAAAAAAAAACAAGAAAACTAGACTCCTTTTAACAAACTAGATAAAAGGTAATTGCCCGGGCAGTGGCAAATAGCTTTGTTTAAATATTTGATTTGATTACATTAATGTTTAAGTTGAGATTTGAGATTACTGTGTAAAGGGAATACTGCTGGTATAAAAGCACCTTATTTGTTTAAAGTTATTGCACTCTTGTGTATATAGCAGTACATTTAAATCAAAAGTGAACAATACACTACTTTAGAAGTCATTATTCAATTTTGCGCATAACAATGCGATTAATCGTGATTAATCGCAAGAAAATCATGCGATTAATCGCGATTAAAAATTTTAATCATTGCCCAGCACTAATTTATTTATGTTGAAGAGGAGTGAAAAGGCTACATGTTTTCCTAAAAAAAAAAAACACTAAGTTCCCCATTTGTTTTGGTAGAAAGTTGTCTGCTAGTTGTCTGGCGTGCTTTAATATGTAATGGTAATTAATGGTTCATGATCAAATTAAATATGTACAGGTCTAAGTTGCATACGTTTCCAGGACAAGCCTTTTTACCATCTTTACCAAGAGTAAGTTACCTCTCCGTTAGTTTGGTGCTACAGTATTTACATGAATCATTCAGCACAACACTGCTAACATTTGTTATCTCGGTTATTCACAGATACGTTAATGAAGCTAAGTGACATGATGTGCAACGCAGCTAGAAGCTAACGTAAACGTTTTCTAATGTTACGTAGAGATGTTAAAAATAACGTTCAAATGCGTTGTTGACTTAACGTTACCTCAGAACAGATGTAGACATACTTGTTTAATTTATCCACGTTTAGTTGGTGTTGTGGTCTACCGCATAACTTAATCCAGACACTTATCTCAGTTGAGATTTGGCTTGGGAAAGGGTAAAAAATACACACCGTCGCCCAGCCTCTTGGGATACCTAGTGTCGGAGTTGCATGTACTCCATGCACACCGTTTGACCATTTTAAACTTAAAATGACAATAAAAAACATATAAAAACGAATGAAAACTGACTAACTGCAATGCATTTCAATGGACGAGGAAGCAGAGAATGTCCGAGTGTATTGGGAGCTATGTGCACTGTGATTGGCTCATCGCGTTTGGGGGCGTGGCTTAGCCATAGGTCAATTGCGCCCAGAGGCATTTGAGCGACGTCCATTGGTGACGCCCCTTTGGAAGTGAGCTGTGAATGAACCTTCCCCAGACCCTAACTCAGTAACGACTGAGAAGGGTCTGGTTTTAACCAGGCTACTAATTTATACAACTGAGTGGAAAACGGTTTTCAACTAGATTCACAGATTTCATTTACGATTGAAAAAACAGATTCACCTGAATTGGACTTTCCAAAGCAACATGGAAAGAGAGAAGACCATTTAGAACTCAATTCACTGCAATGAATCAAAATCAAGACTTTCAAGTTTTGCATATAAAGATGACAAAATGATTCACAAACCAGTGACAACAAAAAAAATTTTTTTGTTGTCGATTCACGATTTGTCGTCAAAACGATTCACTAGTTTGAAGCAGGGCTTTTCAGTGCTATACATGAGAACAGTTTAGGACGAAACGATTCACTAGAATAAATCTAGACTTTGCAATGTAACAAATGAAAGAGAGAACAATTTCATACCAAATAATTGACTAGAATGAATCAGGGCTTTCCAATGCAACACATGAGAGAGAGAACAGTTCAGGACAAAACAACTGACTAGAATGAATTTGGTCGTTCCAGTGCTAAACATGAAAGATAGGACAGTTGCTTTTTAAAAATCTACATTTAGTTAGTCACACCCCAACACTGCCATTTCTGTCTCTGAGGGTTTCGATGAAGACAACACACATGATCATCACATCTCAGCAGGCTTTCAGCATCACACTTCAACCACACCCACCGCCCACTCTTTCTCACCCCCCCGCTCCCTCCCAGTGTTCCCTGGGACAGTGCAAGCAGTAGCAGCACTATAACTGTTGGTGTGAATAATTCAGAACGCATTGAGAGAAAGAATGAGAGGGTTTGAGCCACAGCCTGAGAATGTGTGTGTGTGTGTGTGTGTGTGTGTGTGTGTGTGTGTATAGAGCTCCCCTCCATCGTTGTGGTTGGGTCATCAGTCCCACACTTCTGCCCCCTCAGGTAGAGGGATGGTCGGTATCAGGCCACAGGCTAAGTGCTGTCAAAACCTGTCCGGACATGTTCAGCAACTCGGCGACAGGACTTAACGGCATGTATCAGATAACACACTGATCCTGTGCTCTAGCATATCTGCCTGAATCACTCACATCAGTGTATTCATCACCTGAGAACTCAAACAAAGCACATCAGTATGCGTCAGTGGTAAGCGATAACTCCCGTCCCTCACTCAGGGCCTTGAGGAACAAGAGGCTTGTGCGTATCTACTGCAAACTAGATGCAAATCTTCAGCATGCAAGTCGCTCTCATGCACATCCGTGCTCTGAGTCAGAGGAGACAGCTATTTAAAACAGTCAACGACTGTTTCTCCTCCTTTCATCTGCATCATCTTCTCGTCTCCCACTGGATCTGCCCTCGATTCGGCTTCTTCTGAAAACGTACGTGGCGGCGCAATGTGTGTATTCTGGCTCTCCGGTCAGGAAGAGCCTGGGATTACGTAAGTTTTTGTGAAGCGTGACGGCTCTTCACACATCAGCGTGGCATGCGGTGTGTTACCGGTCCCGGATGAAGCAGGCTGGTCTAAACGGAGAGGGGAGGGGCAGGTGTGAGGAGAGAGGAAATGGCACAGGTTCCAAAACTCAGGGGATTGAATCCACCTCCAAATGCCACCCGGTGTAAAGGAACACAGCCCAGGGCTTTGGAAACGAAAGCACACGGACCTGTGTAACATCTAAATAGAATTATAAGGTTATCAGAGCTGTGACGATGCTTGTGTGTGAGGGCTGCCGTTTCAGCGTTTCACAGAAAGGTCAAAATTCTACGTAAAAGTGAATGATTCAGTGAGGCACTTTAGGTTAGATGCTTGCTCAGATACAGTCTCTTCATTTCATTAGTTATACATCAGCCACAGTCTGGCAAATGGTTAGGAAGAGGGGAAAAGGGCCTTTGGGAGGGAATCCACCTTGAATGACTCTACTGATGATGATTATTTTCATGCTGTCTGTGTTGTTTAGCACCTGAAGGAATTTTGCTGATGGTAATGGCACAAAAAAAAGGCTATTTCAGGGAAATAGCGTCATAAAAACATGGCCAGACAAAGGCTGAAAGCAAGCACGTGGAAGGATTGAGACAGGGAATTTGGAAAGACAAAAAGTCCATGATTACACAGGCTCCATTCACTAGAAAGTATCAAATCTGGTTCAGATACTGTTTCTATATAATGATTCCCGTTCCTACATTATTCGATTAAAGTTTCGATTCATTTTTTTCAAAAAAAAAAAAAAAAAAACACCCGCTTTTCATGACTCTCATGATCTTCATATTGCAGAAACAGATAACTTATAAGTTTGAGACAGATTCATACATTTATTCAACTAAAACACACAAAAAAAATCAGACTACACTGGTCAGGCTATTGGGAAGACACATTATACATTGTACATTAAACTGCCTTTATCCAAGCAAATGTAACAAACTGACACAAATCTGCACTTCTATATTCTATACATTCATGATTTGAAAAACCACCCCACTCACGAGATTCAGTTTACATAAACTCATGAGTAACTCATGGATAACTTTGAAGGAATCAATTCACACAAAAAAAAGTCAGACTAAACTGGCCAGGCTATTGTGAAGACAACACATTATAATGATGTTGTCAGTTTGTTTTTTTTTGTATTTTACATCCTTCTCTAATAACATACAATGAAAGAAACTTTAATATCATGAAAACCATTCATTTCACTCAACCAAACAGTGACAAATGCTGACATTATGAATCTGCACTTCTATTCAATTATATAATGAGCCGCATTTGCACTCAAAAGGAGATGCGTTTCCCCGGAAATAATGACAATAACTTTTTAAAAATTCATGGTGTAGCACTTTACCAGCACATATGGTATGTGAATAAGACAAAGGCAACGGTTGAGTGAACTGGCTCCTCAGAATCTCTGACAAATCAAGCAACAAGGCCTTTTAAGGCATCTTTACACAGCTGATTTAAGGCTGCTCTGTGCCTGCTCAAAATTCTGTGTAAAGACGTAATGCTGCATAAAAGCCAAACTAAATTATGCCAGCTCTGACCCACCTTAGCCCCTAGAATAAAAGTATGCTATTAAAATTTCTGTGTAAAAGCATTTATGCCACGCTTTACACTGTTTACGCTTTAAACAGTCTTCACAGTGTAAATTTGGCAATAGTTAATTATTCCCACACTAGTTCTCGTGAAACCAACAAAAAAATTAATCTCAAACCTATCACAACACTAAAGAAATAACTAGTTTTTCTGAAAACTGTTTTCAGGAAACTGAATACAGAGAAAAAAGAAAAAAGAAAAAAAAAAGTGTAAAAGTTCAGTTCTGACAGTGATCGATTTCTGTGCAGGGTTAAGAGTGCAGGTCAGCGAACCTGTGTTTTAAAACTAATCTTGCTCATCTTCTCTCGTGTCTCTCGCATTGGGAGTCATTAACCACAAGATCAACGTTACAGAGCTATCTCAAGGTAACCCGCTAAGCAAACTGACAGGCCTCAGTATAAATTTTAGTTACTCAACAACAGACAGAACGCTACGGCTATATCATTCTGGAACATTGACAAAACAGACATATAGATAGTTAAGAGAACACAAATCACAGACAAAAAGAAACAGAACGGTGCACATAGAAAGACAGTGTAAGGAGGAAAAAAACAGGGGACAGGAGAGATAAGACAACTGCCATTGAACTGGCATTGATTTTGAAGGGAGTTCAGTGTTAAACATAATGAGGGTCAGAATATAGGACCCCGTTTCATTTTTGAAATGAACGCTGGTGATACTCTTTTCACAACCGCTTACTCAAGGCCAAACAATGGAGGCGCTAATGTAAGAAAGGAAAGTGAGAAATGATGGAATTATCTTTTCCACAGGGTGTGAAGTGTGACCTCGGACAGAACTCAAAGAGCCACTACAAATGCTGTGCAAAAAAACAAAAATGCATAGTTTGAGTGCACCAGTTTAGTAAACTCTCGTTTCCAAGAACGCATTAGCCCATAAGGGAGAGTGGGGTAAAATGTGTCAGTGGGTTAACCGTGTTATCTATGGAAGTAAAATAATGTCAAATGTTTTTGAAATAAAAAGCCTGTTGAATTGCACTACTTGAAAAAAAATAGGCATTGCATTAACCATGATTGCATTTTAATGCATTATATTTTTAGGGCTTGCATTTTTATGGGCTGAAATTCAACATGGTTGAATATTTAAGCTGTGAATATTTCAATTAAAAACATTTCAAACACATTTTCATTATTAAAAATTCAATAATCCATATTCACCATTCATATTTAATTTCCAAAATATTCAAACTGTTTAAAAATACAACCAATAATATTCAACAGGCAATTTTCGGTCCATTTTATTTCACTTTGCAAATTCGCTTCCACAAATTCAGTGGTTAAAATTCGACAGTAAATTCAACATTGACGTCCAGAAACTGCAGGAAAAGCAGTAGATTGCCGAGCATACTCTCCATCTGCTGTTAGTCGATCTCACCAGCAGGGGTGTGCAAAAGCGCTTGTTGTTGACGAAGACATTCATTCATAAAATGGAAATGATTATCTGTGACAGTATATGCGGAAAAGATGATAAACACACAAAAGCTGTGTTTATGTTTCATTCAATAACTTCATTGTTACTTTCCCTGTGTATTCTACATGTCATCAGCTTTCTCTACCATGAACAGGATTATAATCGGTTTCCCTCAATACCTCATACTCAAGGATTCCCTTTCCGTTGGGACAAAACGCTTAACACATACAGTGATATGAAAGACCAATCTTGCACCTTATTGGGGATGTAGGCTGTAGGCTACTATATAGGCTACAGGCAAGAAGGTGGACTCAGATTGTAAACTTTACGCGCAAAGTTTCATGCTGAGCGTTTCGTGATATACTGGCATAAAATCAACACTTGATCAATTAATACTAACACTTTCTATTCTATTCTATCCTCTCTCTTTCTCTTTCTCTATATATATATATAAGTCCAAGTCCTAAAATGCCTACGTGTATTGCATTAGCTTAAACTGGGATCATAGCACATGCATATTGTTGTCCTCCTATTGTTAGCTTAACTGTAAATCGCTTTGGATAAAAGCGTCTGCTAAATGACTAAATGTAAAATTGGCTTGACATTGGACATTCACACATTTAGGGACCGTCTCTAAAGTTGCATACAACATTGGCATGTATGTTTCTAACTTCAATAGCAAACTTAAATTTATTTGAATAAATATCAAAAATCCAAAGGGTGCGCATTATGCCTGACACTACATGAACACTTTACAGTTGGTTTTATGACTGTTAAGTCGTTCTATTCAAATGCTATTGAAGTTAGAAACGTGTATACCAAAGTCGTATACACTTTAGAGACGGTGCCTAAATGTGCGAATGTCCAACATAATATGTCCGTCATAATAATCACAAATAAACTTACATTGCTGTAAATGAGTTTTATGAAAGAATGACTTGCCCTCATTTTTCTGGTCTTCGTCAACAACACGCGCTTTTGCACCCCCTGCTGGTGAGGTCGACTAACAGCAGATGGAGAGTATGCTCGGCAATCTACTGCTTTTCCTGCAGTTCCTGGACGTCAATGTTGAATTTACTGTCGAATTTGAACCACTGAATTTGTGGAAGCGAATTTGCAAAGCGAAATAAAATGGACCGAAAATTGCCTGTTGAATATTATAGGTTGTATTTTTAAACAGTTAGAATATTTTGGAAGTGAAATATGAATGGTGAATATGGATTATTGAATTTTTAATAATGAAAATGTGTTTGAAATGTTTTTAATTGAAATATTCACAGCTTAAATATTCAACCATGTTGAATTTCAGCCCATAAAAATGCAAGCCCTAAAAATACAATGCATTAAAATGCAAGCATGGTTAATGCAATGCCTATTTTTTTTCCAAGTAGTGCAATTCAACAGGCTTTTTATTTCAAAAACATTTGACATTATTTTACTTCCATAGTTATCCCTTTAATCCAGCATAATGTACAAAATTTTCGCCACACAACCATTTATTAAGGTCTATCATATTCAGCGGTCTATGATTGTGAGAGGAACATTAGAAAAATGAAAAACATTTTTATGAGAAAACCGTTTTAAAATGTTAAATAAAAATAAAATGAGCTATCAAACCAAGTTTAATATATGGGTTGACAAAACTAAAATAAGTATGCCATATAGACCTTGGTTTGATAAAACTCATTTTATTTTTATTTAACATTTATACATATATACATGCATACACACACATATACATACACACAAGCAAATGTTAATTATTAATTTGAATAAATTAAACATTAATTTCCAAAATGGTAGCTGAGCTGTGGGGTAAAGTGTGCCAGTGGCTCAACTAACAGTGAGCTTTACATCCAAATACAGGAAATGCTATTACATTGTTCTCGTCAACAAAAAAAATTCATTAAAGAATCTGAGGCACTCTTTTCTCCTTACTAGAGGTCAAATCAATGAAATGTGGCACAGTTTACCCCACTCTCCCCTACTGTCTAAAGGAATGAAGGATCAATATTACAAACACTGTTTGCTCAATTGAGACCCAACACAGCTGCCATTGAATAAACACGACGTTGAGGAATTGAGTAAACCGTATCATTACTATATCAAATTAGACTTTAAAGACATCATGTTTACACGGTTTCAAATAAACACACAAGCACAGCAGTTGAGAGTGCTGTGATTTCAATGGAAACATAAAGCAGCATTCAGTCTGTGCCAGCGTTACAGCTGCAGAACACTTACTCAGATGCAGACAGCTCACCACGTGTTTAAGGCCGACACTCAGATCAGAAGAAAGAAGTGTGCCATGACTGTGGGCAAATGAGTACTCCACCTTAGAGTAGTTCCACAAAAAAATGAAAATTCTGTCAATATTTACTCTGCCTCATGTCATTTCAAACTCATTTGGTTGTTATTTCTCTTTTGAACATAAAAAACGGATACAAAACTGGTCCATGTTTTATGAGTTATATTCTAAGACAGGGGTGCCCAATCCCGTTCCTGGAGATCTACCTTCTTGTAAAGGTAGGTACATTATTACATCACCTCTCCCCTCAGTCTGGCTTGAACACGGCGATTTCGATGAAGCCCCACCTTCCGAAATACGAAATGTGCTGTGCTTGGTTAGCTGGCTCAGTGTGTTGTGGTTGGCAGCGCTTAGCGCGTGTTCAGGAAATGTCCCACCCCTCCATAACTGTGAGTTCCTCTCTAGTGTAAATTTATACCATTATAGATATGATGTTATCCACCATTTAATCGTGATATTTGTTGGAAAACTAAGGTAATACAAACACTAATCGGTAACAAAACCATGGTTCATTTTCCAGTGAATCGTCTTACAAAAGCGAGAGCTTACAAAAGCAACAAAAAACAAGCATAAAATTTGCAGCGCACAGATAAATGTTGGGGTTATAATGTTCAGAAACACTGTGTTCAAATACATTTTAACCACTAAGTTTGTCAGTCTTAGGAAGGTCAAACAAATTTTCTAGTTTTAGAAATTGTGTCTCTTTGACATAGCAACAACACTAGGGATGTGTATCGTTAAGGTTTTGACGGTATTACTACTCTTTTTAATTTCAGGAAGGTCTACTAACATTACTATTCAGGTATGGTCTAAAAAGAAATCTAATAAAAGTAATCAAAAGTAAAATAACACTGCATAGTTTATCATAGATAGATTATTTATTAAAGCTGAAGTTATTCATTCAAGAGCTGTGAGTGATTTTCTCTTTGCCTTTTGTTGTTTGAGTAATGGCGCAATTGTCAGCATGTTTATTAGACTGCTTACCCTTTAAATACAGAGTGCAGATCTAATAGGCTACTAATGCACCATATTTTCTCCCAACTATTTCCATAACTAAGTCCATTTAAGACATATAAACTGTGTTTACGTGAATCTTCATGCCGGTAATTTTGACATTTTTTGTACATTTGCTCGTATAATTTGCCAGTCTCTTTCCGGTCTGTTTCGAAGCGCGCGCCGCCTCGGGAACAGCATTTCTTGCGCAGATTTTTGTGCTTTTAATAGCTCTTTTTATTATTAAACGCGTACCACGATTTAGCAACAGTAGCAAGACTGCATTTTACAACAATCACAGATCGTGCTGATTCTGTCGTTGAGTTTGAGTTTTAGGGAGAAATGACAGCGTACTGCTGCGAAGGAAAGGAAGTTGCGCTAGACAGAATGCGGCTATAGTTTTAAATGGTTTTACCTCAATATATTGTTTTTATAATCTTTGGAAGCTGAAATCTAAAATAAAATCAAACTAGTATCACAGATCTAAAGTGTAACCAGGCTACGTTTAGTTCTGTCCTCCGTCGTCACTCATTAAGCAGGGCTGCTGTGTCACCGCGTGAGAGATCTCTCTCTCTATTGGACTGTGAATAGCATAAATGCATCTCAGACAAATGGTTTAATGTTATTATACATAAAAATGGCTGGCGAAATAAAAATTTAAATAAGGTCTTTATAGCAATAATAAATAGCATGTGTATTTTCTTAATTTCTCCAGTACCGACAGCAGAACTGATAACGTCCAAGCTTATCGATACAGCGGTCTTTCAAAATTCAGCCGTTTAATACTGAGTTTCGGTGCCCATCCCTAAACAACACTATCTTCTCTAATGCAGCTCAAAAAGCCCTTGCACCTTTTTTGCGTAATCCGCGAGCGGGGATTATTTAAATGAGTACTATTGTGACTTCATAAGATCCGAAAAAATCGTGTTGTAGTCTCCCTTTGGAGTGGACTTTGAGCTTTGTAACCTTGCAGATGTTTTTTTTTATGCTCAAACAGCAACATTAGCCTACACACTAACTAAAGTTGAAAAAGCATAATAGGACCCTTTAAGATCTTTAGGAACACTTGATAATTATTACAGATATGTGTGTTTGATCAGGGTTGCAGCTGAAATCCACAAGAAGTAGATCTCCAGGAACAGGACTGGGTACCCCTGTTCCAAGACATCAAGCAAAAGATTATTTTAAAAAATAATTTAATGTTTTCAACAAAGAAAAAAAATACAATAAATGGTTTTGAGATAATGACACAAATTTCATTTTCGGATGAACTTTCCCTTTTAATCAAAGGAGGCAAGACCATTTTGTTGACTAAAAAACAACAAAAAGCTTTTAAAGTAAACAATTCTTAACATTTAACAGCTAACTTGCATGAAATAGTTTCAAGCATGAGAACGCGTTAAAAGATTTGTCTGATATGCCCACATTTAACCTCTGTCACACTAAATTTACCAGAACATCCTGTGCTTGTGTTTTTTTTTAAATAGCTACCTTTGATAAATGGACAAACCACAGATTGCACAGTCATGGCTAATGATTCCCATGCCCATTTTTGCTTTTAAGGCTTTATATTTTATTTTCAGGTCAAATAAATGAGGCTTCCGGCCAAAATTGCCAAGCTGAGCTGCTCCTGCCACCCAGGCACCTGGAACTGTAATGAATATACTGATGAAACATTTTAAAGTTGCAGAAAAACACAGAGTCAGCTTGTGATGGAGTAACTCTCTCAACAAACGATTGATTGCATCGCTGTTGAGCAATGGGATGGGAAATGGTCTATGATATATCACTTATAAGTACACTACCTGAACCCTAAGCTGTTGAACCTCGCGTTGTGTTTCTTAGCAGTAAATAAAGAGTGGATAGAAAGATGAAAGAGTGATAGCGTGACCTCTATCCACCACATTGCTGTGCATGCAATAACAACTGAATTAACAATTGATTGCTGTAAATCATATCTATTTCTCTCGGTGTTTGGTAGGAAGGCATTTTACATTTATTATTAGCAGTGCTTGCTAAGGCAAGACTATTACGACTGCTAATAGGGATTTGAACTTCTAAGTATTAAACTCCAGCAAATATTACAGACATGATATTTATGCCTCAAACTGTGTGGCTGTTCTATTACTTTTGCACGTGACTGGATTTATGATTGATTTTTGCCTGGCGAATAATTAAAAAAAAATCCACAGATTTACACTGGAGGAGTAAGGAGGTGGGCTCTACTAGACTTGGGGTCAGTAAGCAACCATCCATTACTAAGTTTACTGTATTTCTGATTAAATAAATGCAGCCTTGGTGAGTATAACTTGAGCAAGACTTCTTTCAAAAACATTCTAAAATTATTACTGAACCCACAGTTTTGAACAGTAGTACAAGTAAGGGTGCTTTTCACATTTGGTTCAATTGTCTGTTGGTCCGAACAGGAGTTCAATTGTGGTTATAGTGGTTCTCTGACGTCAAAAGAACCCAGGTTTGTCTAAAACCAACAAAATAAGTCACAAGGATCAATAACAGGTTCACATTTCCAAGTTCAACTGTATAACACTCTAAAAGAAATTTTTTCTACAGTGCTTTTAATAATACACACTCTCTTGTGTTTTTATTACAGAACAAACACAGTGGGCTCAGAAAGCAACCAGTAGAGAAAGTAATAGTGAAGGAAAGCGTTGTGATTTGGCTGTATGAGACAGATAATCCCATGTGTTCAGAATTTCATATAATTTCACAATAATGGACCAAATTCTGTTCTATTTTTAAAACATCCTCCAGGCCACATCGGAACAGGCGGCGTGCTGCAGTTTGGACACCCTCTGAGTTAAATTAATAATTAAGTAATGGAAAGAGTACAGCACAGCTGTAAATCTACCGAAACCAGGCCGTCCTTGAAAAGTGAAGAAACCAAGAGACCAACGATTTACAAGTTTCAGAGTCAGACAGGAGAGAAAACTGCTGTGCGGACACTCCACCAGTGACATGTCATATGACATCTCCCCTACAATGTACAAGAAGGCACGTGGGACATCTGAAACCAGCTAGAAGAAGTTTCTATGGTCTGATGAGACCACAATTGAGCTTTTTGGCTAAACACTGCACTTTTTGGTGTGAAGTCAAATGCATCATAACACATAACATCCCTCAGTGAAGGCCTCTCGTCAGAAGGCCCTGGAGGGCTTGTGAATACTTTTTGTAAGCAGTGTAAACAATAAAAAAAGAGATCTAATTTTGTGTCCTACTGATGGTGACAAGGCAAGAATTTGGTTCACCAAAAAGGGTATTTCCATACAATGCACTTCCTCATTTTTATTCTTGAATGAATGCATACTTTGCATTTCAAATGGGCTCAGCAGCCATGTAGAAAGACACAGCCCTTGATCATCCATCAATGCCCAGGCTCTACACCCTTCCGGAAACCTATATGAACCAGATTCCCTGCATTACACAACAACACGAGACAAACAGATGAAAACGGCGACAAATAAAGTGGTTTATATCCACAGTGATATTGCACCTCTGACATTCAGAGTAGCAGGCAATCTATAGTAAGAAAATAGGGCAAGAAGACAGGGCATCAAAGTGACAGTGACAGACTGAGAGCAGACAAACAGACTCAAGTCGAGTGTGAATGACTGAGTGAACAATGAGCTTCTAAATACTCCTGAAAGTGGATGTCAGAGGAGATCTCGTGGCACGGCGCTGATGAGACGCTGCATGTGACCGGCCCACAACCACAAACAAATGGCAAAACAAATGGTCTACTACTGACTTTTCATATTAATTTGCATACTCGAATATGCAAGGATGCTTCGTCTGAGCGGCCAAACATTGACAGAGACACTGGTTGTCAGAGGAACAAGACTGTTGCTACACTGAAAAGGGACCTAACTAAGGCCACGTCCACACGAAGCCAGAGCTTTCCCTATCCGATCTTTTTTTTCCTCTTTCTAAAAAAAAATTCCATAAACACGGCGCCGTCACAAGAAATATCTGCGTACAAACGAAACCACTGAAACCGACTCAAACCGATGTAGAATACATGCCAGACCAGTATGAGGCGCTGTATTTCTGACACAGATACACTAAAAACAGAGAAGAAGGCGCATAAACCTTTCGCGCTGTATAATAATATACAGTATGTAATATTAGGCACAGTAGCTTCTTTTCTTTTTTACCAAGAACTTTATTCAACAATATGAAAAACCATAAATGGCCTGGTACAAAATAGGGATGAGTCACGATATTCGATTAGTTAGCAGAAGCATAAAGCTTGCCACAAAGAACCGGCAAATAGCCTAATTATTATGAATGTGTCAAATATAGCAATGAGACATTTTAATTGTTTATTAATAAACTAGTGTTTTGTGTGACGATGCTGACTCGCCACCTTCGCAGTATTGTGAAGGTGCCTATAGAGAGAAATGCACACTTCATATGGATTATTAGAGTTGACTGTTTCTTTTCGTTTTGAATTGTTTTGTTTAAAAGTAGACATTTCAAGCTTAGATATATTTCTGAGTTTCTGTTCATTTATGAGACAAGCTCCAGTTCACGTGCGATGCAAGTTATATCGCGTCGGCGCCTCCATGTCCTGATTATAGGCTATTGTCTGCTATATTTGCTTCTTATTTATTAAATCCAGGGAATTGGTTGATGAAACATTGATTAAAATTAAGATACAATTTATACAAAACGAAATTCACTTTAAAGAAAGGCTTTATACAAAACAAAACTTAATGAAGAGGTCAAAATGATGTGGCTCGATATTGCTTATCTTATGATTAGGCTACTCACGCATGTTCACTTTTCATATAATCAACATATATGAAATGGAAAAAAATAACATACTATTTAAACATAAATATGAAACTAAATTTTCTTTAATGGCTACAACATGTAGGCCTACAGTACAGAGAAATTTAATGTCAGAGCGAACGCCGTGTTACCGGTGAGCGTGTGAAGCAGGTGTGCGTTTTTTGAATAATAATAAAATAATTCCCAGTGATCGTCGAATATTAGTTTTGCTTGAAATGCCCATCCTTACAAAATACTAAATGTCTTAATCAGACAAAATACAAGCATCATAGCATAAGAAAGAAATATAAATAAATAAAGAAGTAAAATAAAGAAATAAAATAAAAATACATTAAAGTAGACCTAAATAATAAATAAAGAAATAAAAGAGGCTCAGTAGTTTCTGAAGCATGAACTCAAGCAAGTAGTCGCAGACAGTTGTTGTTGCTGTTACCCTACTGATTTAGCGTGTCTGACTAGTCGACACGTGGGGTGATGACATAATCATTTCACAAAATATACGGATTGGCCGTACACACGAAAACGCAAGGGTGTCGTTTTCAGATTTATCCACCCTGGGACCCGGTTTAAAAAAATAGCGGTTTCAGTCTCCCAAAACGCCGGATCCGTCTGGACGAAACGCCGATCCGATAAAAAATTTGTACGTATACAGCTAAACGCGACTCCGTGTGGACAGGGCCTAAGAGCACTGATGGGGGAAAAAGAAAAGGACTGAGCGCTTAAAATAACTGCTCAGTTTTAGAGACCTGAAGTAGTGTAAGAGGCTTTATAAAGGCTGTATTAAACCATACAACACCCACTCACTCCACTCAGCTCATAACCTAATGCGAAGTGGAGCAAAAGGGCATGTTTTTAGAGACCCAAAACAGCTCTCATCAGGCACATCTGAGTTTGTCAACACCTAAAATCAACAAAATCAGTCATAAGGATCAATACCGGGTTCACAATTCCAATTTCAAATATATAAAACTCTTCATAATATATTGTTTTAAAGCAGTTTTACAGTTGTGCCAAACATTTAAATTGATAATTTTATATTTTAAAACCACTTAATATTAATTATAAAAAAAAAAATGACGTTAAAGATTTAAATGATACAGTTAATATTATATAAAACAATTATCAAGCTGAGAAGTTTAAAATATTGACAGCCGAATTTGCACCAAATGAGTGGGCCTGCCTTGCACAATAAGAAAGTCATACACTTTTTTTGACACAGAAAAAAAGTAAACGTATCAAAAAGTGTGTAGAAACATGTCCAATTATGATCCGTGTGGCAGCACTCACTGTGCCAGCTCTGTGCTTCACAATAGTGGTGCAGCAAAACATTCAACAAGCTTAAAGCCAAATAAATCAAGCTATCTGGCTACAGTTTTGCCATAGTTATGCAAGGAGTGCCGAGGTTCCCACAAATCGAAACAAAACACAGATTATTTGATTTCGACATCAAGACTACATTTACACAGCTAAATTTAATTATCAATTTGTCTGGCACAGAACATCATTTTGCTCGGATTTAGATTGAGCTTTCATGGGGAAAAAATGAAGTGCATCAAGTAATATCAACATCATCAACCTTACATTAGGACTTTAGCAGCTGCTTCTGTACATTACCTGATAATAAACCTGAATAAAAGGCCTAACCACCTTCATTAATCATATGTTATACCGATAGTAGACACCACAGAGTATAGCAGATCCCACAATGCTTTGTGGTACTAACTCCTAAGTCTTTTATTCTCTATCACATGCAGAATACAGGGTGGCACCAGGAGGATATTAATAGCACCACCATGACACGGTGAAGTGAAGACTGGTAGTGAGAGAAGTCTGAGCAGCGGTGCAGTAGACTTTCTGTACCGTGGCCTGGCCTATATTAACACGGCCTCACTGAGAGAGAGACGAAAAAGGATAGAAGCAGAAAAAAGAAAGCAACTAAACTGCATCTGGGAATTGTTGGTGTTGCACACTCAAATGATGTATGAGATCAGTTTTCACTGATAGCTTTGTGATGTCAATGCTGATTGCTTTTTGTTTGAGACCTTTTTTTCCCTTTCGCTTTTCCAAATGAAATTATATCAAGATGTGTTCCCAAAACCTTGCTGAAGACAAGCCTGTTCTTGCTCTCAACTGCAAATAAAAAAAAAAATGCAACTGGTCTGAGCTTGCTTGGCTCAAGCCCAGTTCTCAGAAAGAGTCTGCAGAGACATGTGAGATTACAGAGGGATGTGAGAGAGGTGAAAGTTTAAGGAAAAGATGAAGGATAGAAAAACAGCAGGAAGCCAGTGTGCTATTGTCTGCACAAAGAAAATGTGACTTGTGATGACAGCTTGCTGTCAGCGAGGCTGGGAACTTATTTTTGAACATTATCGAGATAACAGGCATTACATTCATTAATCATGACTACAGATGTCATGACACACCAAGACAACACAAAAGAAAACTCTATGACTATAATTATTTCTTACTTAACACAATTCATCAGGTCCCACATGTGGGGAGAAATTTTATTTATTTCTATTCTTCTCTTTCGAATATTTGAATCTGCTTGGTCAGTCGTGTCATTTTACAGACAACTATTTCTGTATAATGACTGCTTCCATTGTCTCATAAAACTGATTTGCTGTATAGCTGTGCTAGTTTCATTCTCACGTATAACAAATTAATTTGAAATCTAATCAATCTCATGCAGGTCCATTAACTAATCTATTTGTGTAGTCATGTAATAAGCAGTAAAAATGTACAGTCAGCCAATCATTAACACAGCATGCATTATTCCATACATGTATCAGCGTATCCATATTGATCCCATCAAAAGTCCTGTTCTACTCTATTTCCCTCTGAAATTCCTGGTTCTGAAAGTTAAAGGAGCTGTGAATGTGGTTTCATGTTGTCTTTAAGGAGGACATGTACAAAATGTTTTTCAATTTGATCTGCAAGATCAACCATGGATGCTTATCATTTGAGAAAATAACAAACAAGTATTTCTTGCCAAAGGTTTCTGATTTTGTAAACAATAATGAAGATAAAGTAACAACAGCATATAAAATTACTTTTTTAAAACAATGTTGATGAAAATATGATGGGAAAAAAAAACATGCAATGATGGCAAATAATTGATAAAAAAATATATATATTGTAGTATGTTGGGAATTGACCCACTTAAGTAAAAAGTGCTGAGCACGGATAAGCTGAACTACTTTCCTAGCTTATTTAACTCAAACACATTTGAATATATATATGAAATTAAACAGACAATGAAGCAAATTCACAGATTAACTTGAACTTTAACATGTGCCAAAACACCCTAAGTCTAAGACAAACATAACTGACTCTAAAAATTAAAAATTACACACATTAGCTAAAAAAATGTGTGTGTGTGTGTGTGTGTGTGTGTGTGTGTGTGTGTGTGTGTGTGTGTGTGTGTGTGTGTGCATGTGTGTTTAATTATATTTATTTCAATAGCTCAGGTTAATTGACAAAACTAAACAAAAGTAAGAATTATCACTGTTTGGGGGAAAAAAAGTCTAGAAGGCTTTCAGGAAAGTGTTCAAGAAAGACATAACATTTTGAATCCCTACATTAAAAAAAAATATTAAAGATATTTAAATGCACTACAAAATGACTATTTTAAAGTCTATAGTGCAAGAGATATGCATATAAGCAATTGAGCATCCTCTCTGTTGGAGGAACATTAGCACTATGGTGTTAATTTAGGTTACTATCATGTCTGCATCTTTGCACGGTGCGTCTTTGGATAAACTAATCAGTTTGACTGCACTGTGGCTTTCATCCCAGAGAGAAAAAAAGAGGGGGAGGGACAGAGGAAGGAGTGATGGAAAAGAGGGAGTCTTTCTAGCTACCATTCAACATCGGATATTTGCATCTAAATGCTGACATGCAAAAAAATCTGCATCTCAGCTCTTGTGGATCTGATGCCATTATCTTTTACTATACATTGAGCATCATGGACTGTAATTACCATTCAATTAATTACAGCAAATTGTGTTTGAAGGGACTGAAAAAACTAGCTCTGTCAGAAAAGAGTAACAGCAAAAGGAAACGAATGTGCGCTACGGAGCATCCAGGTTGCTGAGGCGGCAAGTGGTTCGAGCTGCAGGGCCACGGCTCTGCTCGCAGGCACCAGTGAGCTGAGTAAAGATTCATTTCTCTCCCTGCAGCGGACTGATGGGAAAGCTCCAGCGTGGGCTCTTCCGGTTCTCATTGGAGCCAGTTATTTAACCAGGAACTCTGTGTGCGCGGATGTGCATCAAGGCTGGTTAATGGGTCCTTTTGCTTTTGTTGGTGTAAGTGGAAAGTGTCTCTTTTTTGCCTGTAGAAGCAGAAGTACAGAGAAACACTAACTCAGATTTTCTGTTTCCCTTTCACACACTCACACTTTTCATGATTCTCTTCACACTATGGCGTGAGAGCTCTTGGGGTATTGCTGGTAGCTAGGGCACAACACAGGGAATCTCAGGATGAGACTTTATAAATATATCATGACAGGAATGCATTTCAAGTCCACAAGCCTGGTGACGATATACAGCTGGAAAGGGAGGAACGCTGTGAGGAGAATTTTAAAAACGAGGCATGTAAATTATTTAAAATGACAAACTGAGAATTCAGTCTTGCTTTTAGAGGTAGACCCAGATGCTCCTTGATCTCTAACGCTCTCTGAAAGCCTGTCTATTATACATTGAAGGTAACGGAGGGATACAACAGGTAGATCTGCACATGCACTTGCATTGCCTTGTCTGCACCGTTTTCTCTCACCCATCCTGACTCTGATGGGATGTGCAGTTCAGCCTTGTGCGGCTGGCTGCGTTTTGATTATGGGGTGCCGAAGTGCAATGAGAGAGAGAGAGAGAGAGAGAGAGAGAGAGAGAGAGAGAGAGAGAGAGAGAGAGAGAGAGAGAAGTAGTAGTCAGCATAAGCATTTCTGTCTGCCAGCCAGTTCGGGAGGGACAAGACAAATGGCAGCAAAACGGAGCAAGACTCTAATCAATACGTGGCTCTCCTGATGAAACAAGGCCAATAAATCACTGGTCCAGGCAGGCCAATGTGGGCCCCTCACCCTCTGCCACTTACCCCAAAAAGCCTGTCACACCATCAACATGGTTATCATCAGTTTAACTACCCCTGCAACACGTGGACAGTGATGATAATGGGCTGTTTGTGATGGTCAGGAGGGTGATCTGAGATCTGCGATTAAGTGGCTTCAGAAAAACAGGAACCAACCAGGTCTTCTGCCCGTAATACTACAGGTTTCTGAGTTAGCGAAGGTACATGGTGGTCACTACTCTAGTACAAAGAACAGCTTATCTGATCGATTTTAAAAAGACTGTGAATTGTATTGTCAAAGCATGAACAATAACTAACAATTAATTGTTGTTTTTATGCTCAAGTGCCTCCCAGAGTATACAACAAGGCTGGAATTAACATGCTTTGACGGATAATCTTCACTGATTACTGGTTGTCATTATAATAATTTCAGTAGTTGGTGCCAATTCCAGTGAAGATTCACAATTCTCTAAGCAACTGTAAACCTATAGGCTACTACAGAGCAAAATCGATATGGTTTTAAAATGTATGTTTTAATACACATATTAGCTAACTAATTTAAAATGCCATGAATATTTATCATTTAAGAAAACCAGCAAGAATCAAGGACGAACAGCATTCACACTGCGCACGAAAGCAGTGCTTCACTAAGTGTAATTCTGCAGCATGTAATATTCGCAATATAGGCTTCTATGAAGAAATGGTAAAAAGTGAAAACAGTAACATTCTGTAAATTTAAGTAAATGTTTTCTATTTGAATAAACTTTATAAATGTTATTTATTCCTGTAATAACAAAGCTGAATTTTCAGAAACCATACTCTAGTCTTCAGTGTCACATGGTCCTTCAAAAATAATTCTAATATGCTGATTTGGTGCTAAAGCAACATTTGGTTTGATGCTCAGATGCCCCGGCATGGCCACTGTATATGCAGCTTTTAACATGATCCACTCGTTTAAAACGCCTTAAATTATCTAAATACTATATAACCTTTATTTCGCTAATAAAAATCTAAATAATTACAGCTCTGTGGAAATTAATTATCTCTGCGAGAGAAGTTCTGTGTAAAAGCACAGATAAAACAGCGCTCTGTCAGCAGGTATTTCATAATCTTCTAGACTGACAAAAATTAATAATTCTGATAACATGCCAGATGAGATGGACTCGGTAATTGCGATAATGTATTCGCCGTTTTTTTTTTTTTTTTTTTGGGGGGGGGAGGGTTTGGACAATGTTAATGTATTCCTGCGAATGCATGCGTCATATATTTGTATTCCAGCGAATATTCCAGCGTGTTCCATTCACCTTTTAAAACTGTAGTTTAAAATATTTAAAAAATGCTTTTATTTATGGTGAGTTGATAGACTCCCCTGTCATTTATGTTATCCATATGAAAACATTAGACTTATTTTGCCTGTTGTTAAAGGTGCCTTATGTCAAAAAATCAATTCATACTCCACATATTCCATACCAGATGGGGGCAGTATACCTCCAGAAAGTTGGCCTACTCTAGTCTGTTTTTTAGTTTCAGGTTGTTAATCTTCTAAAACCGTCAAATAGTCCGCTTTGTCCCGCCAAAGCCTATTTTGATCGGTGAGGGATGTAGAATAGAATGACTGCTGCCGCTGCGCTTGACAGGGCGCATTACGAGCAGAGAGAGAGAGAGAGAGAGAGAGAGACGAGCAAACAAACAACACGAGCGCGGTCCTGCTCTCTCACCCTCGCGCATATTAATCAAATCAATTGACACTATAGTAAGACCGCAGTTTCACGTGGAGCATTTGGAGATTTTTAGAGATTAAAGAGATACAAGCCGTGCGAGTTATTCGTGTGTTGCAGTTTGGCTGGTGGTTATGTATGTTGCCCGCATACCGCCTCCCATGGCCGAAACTGGTATTAGACACCGGCCGGGCCGGGGCTAGTAATTTAGCATGCTAATTCAGGTTTATATCTCGGCAGCACTATAACTTGGCATTTTTTTAATGACATCATTGCACTTATTTCTTCTCATTCTTTTGATACGTGTAGCTCATTTTTTGGATATTTTTACCTCAACTTTTACATATGGCACCTTTAATATTAATGCTGTTGTTATAAAAAAAAAATGCAATTAAGCTACACTAAAGTAGTAATGTTTTTTATTCGGACGGTTTATGATGTTTTGTGATTTTATTTGGTAGAATTGATTTTACATGCTATATTCATTACCTGTTTGTTTACCTGATCAAAAATGATATTTAAAAAAGACACTTTTAGTGACAGTGCACTATATTTGTTTTTATTTTCTTTCAAACTCTATTTGATGTATAACTTGTTTTGTATGCAAGGAGGGAGTGAAATTGCAGTAATTACAGTATTTTAAAAAAAGTGTTAAATAAGTTTGTTCAGTTCAGTGCTGTATCGCACACCTTGGCAATAGAATCGCCATTGGCTAGTAATTTTTTTAGTATACTCGCCAGACTTATAAATCAGCTTATCTTTTTTTTACATTAAGATACATTCATATGTGTTATGATCTGAAAGGAAAACAAATACACTTAACATTTTTTGACAATCAAGCTTTTTTAACAAGTAATTAGAACTAAAACATGGTAACCATGTATGAAGGAAAATGCATATTTCTCATTTTAACAGAACTTAGGGCTGGTGACGCTTGAGACTTTGGTCATTCGGTGTTTCTGTAAAAAAAATTAATTAACTGATAAGATAATACTACTACTAATAACAACAATATAAAATACGCTAAGGTCTGATGAGCTGCTGGGTTAATGAATATTAATAACGTTGTCTACGTTTGCTAGAACTGATTTGCTGAAATCAAAACAGGGACGGTAATAGGTGAGCGCTTGCGCATTAGTTCCCCCCACTACAGAAGAAACCGGCAGTGGCTTCTGCTTGTTCTTAAAGGCTGAATAATTCCAAATGAACAACAAAAAAATATAATTTACATTAGGGGAAATTTGGGGGATTGTCATACGATTTGGGGAAAATGTCATATTGCAATTTTCGAGGTCAATATTGCGATTGCGATATAATAAACAAATGAGTCAACTTGCTTGGTTCTCAAGGAAAATGCACACACAGATTAGTGATGATGCTGAAATGTGTATTTCTCAATTCAAACTAGCAACAACAACTAAATGATTGATAACAACTATAATGATCAATAAGCCATTGATGTCTGGATAAAAATGGTGACACGCGCCTCATTCTCTCACGAGTCACAACTCTTTACGTTCATCATAAGACTGCTCCTATGTTATGAAGATACTCGACAAAAAGACATTTTGGCATAATTGTGTGTTATTGTTCGTTCAAGCGCGAAAGAGAACTGTATTCTGGCGTGCTGTCTTGTGCGCACGCATGATACTGGCGCGCGTCTTTCTGTGTGTCCAGTCAGGACATTCACAGGCAGCACGCTCTCTTTTGTCTTGTCGCGCATGAATGGTTTAAAAGCATTTGCATGAATAAGAGCGGGATCATGTAACGCTAGCCAATGGATTACAAAAATTAACATATGCTGCGTTAATAGCCTTAATTTGTTTAGGCTATTTCATATAAAATCGCAGCATTTTGCATCATATAATCGCAAAGGCTTGACATCGCGTTTACGATTGCGATATGATTAATCGTGCAGCACTAATTTACATGTACCGCGTCAATTCTACGTGGTATGTAAGACTCTCTTGCGAGTCAGGTGCCTTCACACTACAGTTTACGGTGCATCAAATACACTGCACAAAGTGTGTATCCACTGAGTTGAATTGCAATAGTGAAAGTCTCAAGAGCTTAGTCAGAGTGTTCAAGATGAGCGAAGGCGAGTGTAAAAATATCTGTGCTAAACTGTGCTACTTAACTTCTAACCTTAAACGCTGACGAGTGAAATCTAACAATTTATTAGCCAATGGCTAATAATAAACATTATTTAGTCGCCTAAAATGAAAATTTAGCTCCATATGCGAGTGATTTACTCGCATTTTAGAGGGTTGTCAAAACCGAAATAAACAAAAAAATAAATCGAGCACATAAACATACAAATAAGTGGTATCGTTATCGGTTATTAAAAATCAATATCGGTCAATCTCTATTAAAGACACTAAAGTTATCTATAAGAGCAGTGATATCACATTTTCTTATGGTTGTTTGATCAATATCCGTATAACTTACAGCGGCATTATATTAGGGTTGGGTGGGTAGGCCTATTGTCTGGATTTTAGCGATTCCTAGTTTAGATTCCATTAAGGTACATTTATTCTGTGTATTGTAGTAAAAAAAATTTGCAGCTGAATACCATGAACAAAAATCAGTAGCCAAAAGAACACTTACACAAGGTGCAAAATACCTCAGAAAAAACAACTAGACTAACTAATATCAAATTCAAACATTATTAAAGACAAGTAAACAGTCAGTAATAAAATAAAAACAAATAAATTAGCAATAGCACAAATAAATACAACCGAACAAAGTTCAGGTACAGAAACTGAAATCAAATGTAAACTAACACTGCATAGTTTTCTTTTTATAAATAAAATATAGATTAATCCTTAAGGTTACGAAAGTAATTCAGTCAAGATCAGTGAGTGATTTTTTAATTTTCTTTTGTTCTTTGAATCTTAAATGACACCGATGGCATCAGGTATATTACGCTGTTGTCACTTTAAAACCTGACACACATATCCAATATACTGTTACACATGCGTTTTCTTTATTAAATGTATACGTTCACTTAACAAAAAAACGACTTTGTTAACGAGGATATTTTTACATTATTTTGTGGTATTTTTCTATTCAAGCGTAAGATGCGAAAAATAACTCAATTCAGTATTTGCCCACCATATGTAAAGCAGGTTTTTGTGCGCAAACACTTTGAATGTGGTTCTAAAATAGAACCGGTTCTTGATACCCAACCCTAACTCCAAAACCTTATGCACAGATTGACTATGAGCACACATCTGATTTTCCACTCATTTACATTCACTCGAGACAATCAACTGGGATTACGGTAACACCTCGTCAAGATGGGCATTTGACACTTCACACACAGAGCCGCATTGCCTCACAGAGCGTATGCACACGCATGCATGAGTGTTGGGTGAGCCGCCTGACAGCAGCTGCTTTCCAACAAACCTGCACACCAGGTTCCCTGAGACTGGTGACTTCTGTTTATGATGCGCTACTGCACCACCCAGACACCCAAAAAACATCCTTCGTAGACACAGCCAGACGGCACGACTGATTAGCAGCTAGGACACACCACAGTGGAGGCAGAGGAGTAGAGTAGGGCTGAGCGATCCTTGTGTGACAATATGCCCGGCTACTCGGGCAAAACACAGACAAGACAGCCAATCACAAGGCGAAATGAAAGCTCTAGCTGGGTTTAAAATCTCATCAATATTGAAAACAATCCCATACAAAGTCATGCAAATTAACTCAGCAGTTCCTTATAGTGATGTGACATCCCTAAATTTTAAGGTACTATACATTGCGTACTCTAATCACATAACAGTTCATGTTTTTACTTGCACATATGATTTTCAAAAGAAGTGCACGCTCTCTCTCCCTCTCTTTAGCATCAGTTAACGTTAGTAATATGCTCCTCATTTTATTCTTTGCTATTGCCATATCAGACTGAACTACAGTGCAAACTTTCCAGCGATGTGTGTGAAAAAGGGATGTACCACTGCATGCTCAATCCACTCCACGTTTCGCTTATCAGCTTGAATATAGCAGCTATATAGGCGTAAATATTTGTTTAACATTCTATTAATTTGATACATTTCCTTCATAGACATCCTTCTCTCCGTTTGCTCTGTTGTCTGTGTTCCTTTGTCACAAGGACTGTACTGTACATTAGTATCAGTTGTTGGTATCGGAGCATTTTAATGAGTGCAAGTACACATACCTATACTGGTATCGGTGCATACCTACTAATAAGCAACTAGTTAATATTGGGAATTGGACCCTAAACTAAAGTGTTACCAAATCCTCATAACTTGATCTTCCAATGACAACAAATTCTCCAGTAATTTTGCTTAAACCTCACCACTATTTTTTTTTTCAATAATCCATTTCACTTGTATGTACGTCACATACCGGTAGAACATATCTGTTGCTACATCCATTTCATTACAACTTTTATCTAGAGGACCTACAATTTTGCAAAAAAAAAAAAAAAACTGGAAAAAAAAACATGCCGCCAATTGAAAGTACAAGTCACCAGAGTTTAAATCCAGGTTCAGGTTATTTCCCTGTAGCTCACATTCTCCCACACAAACTTTTTATGTTGTTTCCTGTTGCCCCTGCATTTTCCTAGCAAAACAAAAAAGCCCAATAAAATGAAAAAAAAAAAATAGTATAAAGAGAAGACAAAAACATCTCTCAGATGTTTCACAATATTACAAAAATGATTAAATGACTGCAGATGGTGAAAAACTAGAGTGAGAGGAGAAAAGGGACCTTCAACACATCAAACATTTGCAGTGTTCTTTGGCTAAGCCATGGTTAATAACATCCGCACAGCTCCATCTTCAGATCTCCTCAGGGGTTTGCTTCAAAGAGGCAAAGTCTTTCCTAAGAGAGCATCATATGCACCAAAGGAAGCTCTCTGACTTCACCTTTAACTACTGAAGAGGAAGGACCTGAGCAAATGCTCCAAGAGAGTGACAGGACAACACAAAGAAATCCGGTCAGACAGGGCCTGACGTACAGTAGACGTGTCAACAGCAACTCTTAAGTCAAACAAATAAACTCTGTTTGTTCATTGTCATTTCTGCTATCTTGCATTGGTATCAAGCTAATGCTGCACAATACATAGAAATAAAATTGATATCACGATACTAGTGATCGACCGATATTGATTTTTTTATAACCGATACCAATTATTTGCATGTTTATGTGCCCGATAACCGATATGAAGAACCGATATTTATTTACTGTTATACTTCTGTTTTTGACACAATTATTAAAACACAAATGAACTGAACAAACCATTTTATTTAAAACAATCACTCCCTCCTATATAATATATATATATATATATAATATAATAATATATAATATAATCACTCCCTCCTATATAATATATAAATATAAAACTTTATATTTATACACAAATAAATAGAGGGGTCTGAGTCCAAAAAATAAAGTGCCTTTGTTTAAAAATAAAAGCTTTGATGAGGTAAAACATAAAGCACAAAAATTATTCTAACATACTGGGGGGAAAAATCTAAATTACATGAATTTTAGTAGCTATTTTAGTAGTGTAACTTAATACTCCCAGTTAAGCAGAACTAGGTTGTAGTGTAGAAAACAGAGTCTTTCAGCATTCTGCTCTGTAAGCCTGCTTCGTTTGTTTTCATAAATGGTAAATAAATCAAATTACAATAAAAACATTTATATTATTACATTATATAATTTATATCTAAATTATACATATAATTTATAAGCATCAGCAGCAACAATGTTAACAATAGGCAAAATAAATGTTAAAAGTCTAATGTTTTCATATGGAGAAAATAATTGACAGGGGAGTCATATCACCTTTGCAGAAATGTAATTCATTTTAAACAGTTTTAGAAGGTTTATGTGCCGTTTAATAGGTTTAAACTAAGAGTAAGGAATAATTCACTGGGTAATATTAATTCACTGAATAATATTAGCTAGAATATAACATTGTCAGGAAAGTAACAAACAAAACAGCATATACATCATTGCATTTTCCAACTAGTATGTTATTAATTATTAATAATATTTTTGTAGGTCTAGATCATGAAATGCTTTCTGACAAAGTGCTGTTTATCTATGCATTTTCACAGAACTATAACTTAGGCTACTCAACCGCGATCGCGCGTGCAGATAAATAATTAATTTCAACAAAGCGGTATATTTAGATTTGTATTAGCGAAATAATTGCTATAGTAAATGATAATATAATCTAGGGAGTTTAAACAAGATAATCTTGTCAAAAGTTTCATTCAGTGGCCGTGCTTGAGCATTCCTGATCATCAACCCAGTGAGTGCTCAGCAATATGAACGAACTTTTTTTCGAGACTAATGGTGAGCAAATACAACAGATAAACAATTCAATTCAGCGCTTTTATGTTCAACATGCACTCATTCATGTCTGTTTTATTTAATTCATGTAATGTTACGTCTTTATTGGGGCAGGACATGACGGATTACGCTACGTGACTCCATGAGTTCGTCTCAATTTTTTAGAACCAAGCTGCATAAACTATATCAGGCATTTATGTCTCAAACATCATTTCTGCATGCCTGTTATGTTAAATAAAGTTGAATAATTAAAGCAAAGCAAGTAGAACATATACTTTACGTGTGCACAGAGTTGTTGTTGACTGATCTCCTCAGACGCGGGCTGCAATGGCGGAATTCTCAAAACGGCCACAAGATGGCGCCGTTTATCGGCAAATCCGATATTACAAAACCGATACCCGATTATGGGAAAATGCTTAAATATCGGGAAAAATATCGGTAAAACCGATACATCGGTCGATCACTACACGATACGGCGATTCTTAGTGCGATTTTCAAATCAGGCAGATTGCGATTTCTTTAAATAGTACATGTGCTATCAGCTCCAGATTAGCACTGCTGATCCACACACATGCAGCGCTTGATACAGCCACGAATGAACCACGAACTGCATGAATGCAAAGTGCTGAGTTTTACTCTGAAACCGGCAGAGCATCATTTGCTGGCAACCCATCAAAATAAAAGCTTGATGGCTTAACATTTGAAAATGAAGAAATTAAGGTGTAAAAAATTGTATTGTAATTTTACAGTTTCACAACATTGCATGTGCAATGTTGCACAATATAAGATTAAATTATTTTTTATTAAATATAAAAATTTGGGGGGGAAAATTAAGGCTTCTATTTTTTTAAAATAAAAATTAAAAGCAGCTTCTGGGAATATTTTCATCTGGTTCCAGCAAGCCGCATTCCAAGACGTTTCCCTGTGATCTATTTTCATTAAATACTTGATTTCTTATACAGTACAACAGTTACAATATTATAGTTCTTATTTTGTTTTGTATATTATAATAATAATCAGAATAAAAATCACAATTATTATTTTACACTAAATTGGTAAAAAAGTGGGAATGTGGAGAACTTTATGGTTACTGAAAAAGTTTGTGTTAGTTCTTGTAAAGACTAAATGCAAATGTGAACATCAAATTTATTGATTTTGCACTCTCCAACAAAATCACCCCATGCACTCATTAACTCATCCAAATATAGCTACACAAGTCATCTGGTGAACTAGGGCTGCATGATATTTGAAAAAAAATGACATTGCGATATTTTGTTTTTCTGCATATATGAAAACGGTTTCACCAGATGACTTGAATAGCTCTATTTGGAAAGAATTATTGATTCTAGAATGATTGGGGTGATATTGTAGGGGAGAGAATCTGCAAAGAAAATAATAAACAAAATGCAATCATAGGTAAATACAATAGAACAAAGATACAAATTTTTTTCAGATAAGTCTAACAGTAAGGTATAGAAATTCAATAATCAAATGTAAAATAGCACTGCATAGTCTTCACTATATAAATTAAATCTAATTAATCTTTGTTAAAGCTACAAAAGTGATATTCTCTTTGTATTTTGTTGTTTAATTAAGGTTAATGACACAGACAGCAGCAGGAATATTAGGCTGCTGTCACTAAGATCGAATGCACGGATCAAATATAATGATACACATCTGTTTTCTTTTTCAATTGTTTACATTCATGTAAGCCATTAGCGACTGCATTTATGAGGATACTCACCAAGACATAATGTTGACAAATTTGCGTCAAGCTAAAATAGACACGGAAGAGAACAGAATTAGGTGTTTGCGTGCTGTCTGTGCTGCTCTGTGTGCGCACAGAAAACAGAGCGCAAGCTCCTAATTGACTTGTTTTTCAAATCTTCTTGCGCTCGAATGGTTTAAAATCAGCTGAATGTTTAAACTGACAGGACCTAAATCACATGCAAATGATAAACTTTTGGATTTATGATGGTTAAAGTTTGCAATTAATCCAAGAATCATGTGAGTCTCAAACTGTGATGCCTGGTCCAAACGAATCAACTACAATGCCCATTCTTGACATCGCACATCCTGTGATGAGACTATCGCGGATGCGCACGTTGCGATATCGATGCTAAAACAATATATCGTGCAGTCCTATGGTGAACATTCCTGTATTTCTTCATGTGCTGCCCTATAACAAGCCTCTATAAGCATTCAAGCTCACAAGTTTAACTCCCAATTAAAGCTTTTTTATTCAAATAGATACATTTTCTGCCTGGTGTTTTACGTAATCTTTCCAACTTGGCAACTAGCAGCACACGCTCTCTTCTGCACTGCAAAAAAATGTGTTGTTTTTTGTTGTTGTAATAGAAAAAAGTTAACTTCATTTGCAATTGCTCAAATTAATATTAGGAATTTCACCGTTTTAGCTTTTGTGGGAAGCTTCTTTAGGTTTTACCAGTTTTCATAATGAAGAGTGTGTTGATGTATCTAAATATAATGAATCAGGAAACCAGATAGGGTAAACCCTGCGTACGAGTTCTCCTGATTTGTGCTCAAGTGAAAGGGCAAGAATTCAAATCAGAATTTGAGAAATTATTAATCACAATTATAATTTGAGCAAAATAATCGGTTATCAGTTTAACCATTATTGTGCAGCCCTAGTAAACAGACTGCCAAAAATGCACCAGTACATGTGAACAATGCAATCGTCTGAATGTGTTCATATTGTATTCACATCTTTGCAAAAGAGATTCGAACTTGAATGCTATCACATTTCCTCCAGACCACCAGCCAAGACACAACAGAAAACATCAAGAAAACATCAAAGGCACCAAGATTTAGCATTCCTGTCAGAGAACTACAACCAAAAGGAATTTCCCAAAACAGGTCTTAACACCACCCTCCTAACACTATTTTTAATGACTTTGCCAAGAAAGCAGAGTTAGAAGATTCCCACCTATACAGTTAATGCAAAATTTGATTTCCAGTAAATTAAAGGCATCCTTCCCTGATAACATGGACAAATACTGAACAACTGCAATAACAATACTGTCTACTACAGGCATGGTGGCCACGCAAACATTATTTATGAGCCATACAAAAAGATACTGAACCAAACACTATAGCAGGGCCAGAGAATATGCTGACAAAACCTGTGGGAATATCAGAGCATGCTATCATTATATTGGTCTATTACTGCTGGTATCTATAGCGCTCACACTGCCAGCAGCACGATTTTGCCTAATGGCACCAACAAGTTATTGGAGAGTTACACTATAAAAAGAGACAAGATAGTAAAGCAGCTCAACATAAAAGAAAAACCTTGTGTCAGTGCCACCAGAGCCATGTTACTGACCAGTAGGGACATGCAAAATTTTCAAAAACGACTAGTCAACTAACTGGTCTTAAAGGACCCATGAATAATAAGGCTGGTTTTGGGTTTGCTTGAATTAAAAGTCAGATAGAGGGGTAAAGAATTTAAAAAAGGTCTTAAGGTCCTCTTAAGGTCTTAAGAATAAAATGTTGAATTTTTTTAATTTGACATACTGTCTTATATGCACAATGCTCGAATTTCTTGTGGTGGGACGCTAAAGAAAATTTGTACCAACCAAAGATCCATGTGAATGTGCTTTTTGTATCTGGTTGCTTAAAGGATTGGTTCATTTTAGAATTAAAATTTTCTGATAATTTACTCACCCCCCACGTCATCCAAGACATCTTTCTTTCTTCAGTCAAAAAGGAATTAAGGTTTTACCGACCTAGTGTTTACAAAGCGAATGTGCAAAGACTCAAACGCCATTTACAAAAAAAATAATAATAAAAAGGTAAAACAACGGTGTCGGATGATTTTGAAATTGGAAGAGAAAACTTTTTCGAACTTACCCCAACATACAATTAAAACACTACAATAAATTGGTTCTAACACACCCATATTAAAGGGACAATGCACCCAAAATGAAAACTCCAATCATTTAATCATTCTAATGTTGTTCCAAACCTAGATAGATTTCTTCCATGGAAACTTTCACTGCATTTTTTTATCTTCATATAATGGAATAACAACTCAGGCTTTCTCCATTTGTGTTCCACAGAAAAAATGAACTCATACGGGTTTGTACTGACATGAAGGTGAGTGAATACATTTTTAGTTTTGGGTGGCCCCTTTAAAGTCGGCATGAAACGGAAGTTTTGATAGTCTTTTCTTCCCTATTGTGATACCTGAGTGAAACGCCTTCTCGAAAAAGAAAAAAAATGTAGGGTGGGACTTGATTTCATGTGAGTGACAGGTTGTGCCGCCCTCGTGCAGAGCAAACATGTCATAGAAAAAGCAGTGGAAGGGAGGGGAAGTTGGTTTGATTAAAGATTATGAGGGTAGGCCTACATGCATTTTAACAAAATAATAATGTGCACAGATATTTTATAATAAAGACTACAATATTTCATTAAAAAAAAAGAATTGTCCATTTTGATTTCATGGTGACTTTAAGGATATGGAGTGCACAGTGAATTCATGTGTAAGACTAATTACAACAATAATTGAAGCACAAAAAGAGAGGAATTTGATTACAAGAACTTCCACCACAGCCTAAAACAGCTACTAAAAAGGCTTCATCTTAAACCCAGCATTAAACTTCAAGAGCTCCTCCAGCATTGCCCTGATGCTCTGCAATTATGTGGTAAGAGCAGAATTACTGCATCACGTGTCCAAATAAAGTTCCCATCTAAAAGGTTGCGACAGCAATGAAGGGCATTAGGAAATTAATTATTGGATTCAAGTACAACACGTAAAGGGCTTAGCTTGCAAGACTGAGCAGTATTATTTGATTAATACTATCAGGAATGCAGCTCAACTTTAAAAAAAAAATTGGCAGGACACATATTTATACGCGATCCCTAAAGCGATTATCTTCACCACAGCAGAGGCGTCGCCAGTCTCTCAAACCTAGTAAGATGACTGTCCTAACCCTAGGTAGCCAAATCAAAAGCCTTTGAAACAACCGTCAACTTCCCCCCAAAAAAATATTTTACGGCTGCTAAACCCCATAAACTCATGTTTTGAATCGCTAATGTGCGTGGCACGACTCACTTAGCAACAGCTGGTCCATGTTACCAGGAAGTTGACTGCACACCTCAAGTAATTACTTCTTTGGTGGTATTGAAAAACTGTTTGAGGCTAGCCAGACCAGCGCTTTCAGCAGGGTGGCACCCTAGTTTTTAAATAAATGCTCCACTTATGCACCATTTAAGATATTTCATTAACATGCGCCCTGTTGTCAGACTCAGATTGATCATCATTGGTAACAGACTCGATCACATCTTCGTTAGCTGCGTTTAAGTAACATGTATGCCATAGTTACCAATCGGTTGAGGCTCCTCCGTAACATCTTTAATTCTTCTGTCTTCTTTGGTCTCTGAAGACACTGATGAGCAGCTGTTCCTTTTGTTGCAGCCAACTACAGGCTAGTTGAGCTTGATGAGTAAGTTTGCATGTATGACGGCAATATGCGCCCTATTTAGCTATCTACTACTTTCTAACCTGTTTCCCCAAGCTTTATGCAATGCGGCGGTGAAGTTACATCGTTTCCATATTAATTGAATCCTGTCATCTCTAACCATTCGCATTCTCCTTTTGGATACTTTGCGCGGCGCTAGTCGCGGGAGCTCCCCGCGCGCGGGGTTGATAGAGTCAGCGGCATCCTGTACTCTGTGTGCCCTGTTGCTTAGCCTCCAAATAATTCACCGCATTCGCTTCCCCACGGTTAACGGACTGCCCGCGACTGAAGATTGACGAGGGGGAGAAAGTGATGGCGATCTCTTGAAGGTGCGGATTTCCACTCGTGTGCCGCCGCCCCCTCCTCTCGTTTAGATTCCTGTCAAACACATTTTACTCTCCTAACGCAAGTGCCGCTACGACAACAAGCCCCGCCCCTCTGTTCCGTCATGACGCAAGCTTTCTGGGAAATGTGTTTTTAGGCAAGGACGATTCTTTTTTTTTATTTCATCTTCAAAAAGCGTTTTACTTTTGAGAAACTTGTTCAGTTGAAATTAACGTTGGTTGTAGTAATCGGAAATTGGAAATGTTGACCTTTCATAGTAAGGTTACAAGGAAGGAAATACTCTTTGTTATATATGCTACAGTAGGCTATATATTGGGACAAAGCATGGAAAAGCCAGCATATAATCAAGGTCAAAGTCAAAACAGTCATAAAAATTACATGTAATATTATATATAGGCTATAATATAAAAACCATAACATTTATTTTGAAATAGGCTATAAGTTGATTAGTGTATGCTGTAGTATAGACACTTGGATAAACCAAATTAGCAAATGTGGCATACAGTAAAAGTAAGAATGCTGTATCATATTTATTATTTCATTATTACATGCATTAAAACACCTATATCTAACGTATTTTATGTCTGTGTCAGTGGTATTGCAAATAGATAGACTACATGAACCATTAATAATACAGCGTGTTCGCTTCTGGGCTGGGAAGGGATAAAATGCATTTTACCAAAAGTACTGAATAACGGACATCCTCTCTCTCACCCCTTTACTCACACTGTCAGCTTGTTGATATATTTTGTTATAGCACCACCACGTGGTTCATATTTAGATTGCAAGCATGTTATATATTTGCCCAACAAGAAGATTGATCCAAATTCTAAATAAATTCATTTGCAGATTGGTCACACTTTAATTTGTTTTTTGATATGTTATAAATTTGTAGGCTCATTTTAAAATCCCCCCAATATGTAATGCTTTTATTAACTATCTATCTATCTATCTATCTATCTATCTATCTATCTATCTATCTATCTATCTATCTATCTATCTATCTATCTATCTATCTATCTATCTATCTATCTATCTCGCCCTCACAGAGTGGAATGGTGCTGCAAGCGGGACAGTAAGCCAGTTTTCGCACCACCTACCTATTATACCTTTAACACAGGGGAAGAAACTGGCTCCACCCAGAGATCATAAAATCTTGCAAAGGTGTCGCCCAGTCTGCAGCTCTGCAGATGTCTGCTAAGTAGGCATCGTGCGTTAACGTCCAGGAGGAGGCTGCACTCCTTGTAGAGTAAGCTCTAACTCCGAATGGGCACGTCATGCCTTGAGTTTGGTGTGCCAAGGCAATATCTTCTTCTATCCAGTGGGCCAAATTTGTTTGGAGACAGCCTTTCCCTTTTGCTGACCTCCAAAGCAGACAAAGATCTGCTAAGAGCTCCTAAGGCTCTGCGTGTGGTCCACGTAGGGCATGAACGGGACACAGCAACATGAGGGCTGGGTCTGCCTCCTCCAGGGGCAGTGCTTGCAAGTTCACCACCTGGTCCAGAAAAGAAGTGGTGGGGACTTTGGGCATGTCCAGCCCAGGGTCTCAAAAATGCCTGCAGGCCCCCCACCCTCTCTATGGGCGTGAGCGCGGTCAGGAGCGCTGTCTTGAGGGACAGGATCTTAAGCTCAACTTACTCTAGAGGCTCAAAGGGTGCTCTCTGCAGAGCTGTAAGTAGAGGTCCCACAAGGGGATGAGGCGTGGCCGAGGAGGAACCCGATGAACAGGTTATGCTTTCCCAAAGACCTAGGAAGGTAGCTACCTTCCACTGCATCATGATACATGCTGCAATAGCAGCAACACGCACTTTCAAGGTGGAGGAAGCCTTTGCTCCAACCTGCAGGAAGGAAAGCACAGAGCTGATCAGGCATTTATGGGGGTCAGGGGCGTCATGCAAGCCAAAATTCTGGGGGGGCACAATCTGAGACGTTCCAATTGTTTTCTGACGGGTGACATGGATCATGTTAGGAGGGGTCAGGGGGTTTCTCACCCTGAAAATTTTTCAATTCTGGCTGCTAAACATACCATTTCAATGCAGTTTGGGAGGGACAAAAATACCTTAACGGAGCCAGCAGCAACCCTCCTATATCTGAGGACTAAGTTAAAGTATCTATTTTGTAAGTTTATGTAAAAGACAGGTTGATCAAAGAAGAACTGTAAGCTCAAATTCAAAAGCTTTTGAAGTCTACTTCATTAAAGCATGTTTACACACACACTTACTGTCCACTTAGGCCTACTACACATGATTTTAAAAACAGTAGGCTACCATTGCAGTTTTTATGTTATGATTTTAAATTGGTATGTGACCTAAGAACGATCTTACATTAAAGGTACATAAAGGTGCTGAGGTCTGACTTTGTGGTGCTCTGAAATTAAGTTATTTTAATATTAATATGTGATGAAGGACTTTGAAAGAAGTTTGACAGATTTTAGTGCTGAATAAGGTTAACACTACCCTGTTTATTTGAAAATGGTTAATATTTGACAGAAATGTAAAAAAGTAATCAAATCAAATGTAATATGTATCATTACTTTAGTAAAATCATTGAAATACTGTAGTTATACTGTCTCTAAGCCTACATCACGGTCATATCGATCTGTATAACAACTATGCTGTAGCTTTCGAACGGGTAGCCTATCTTTTTTCACTGCATTTGAATTAGCTGCCTGATCCGTGAAGAACCGTGAATAACAGTCTATGAGAGAAACATCAAGTCGATGCCTTGATAACGTTAGGTTGGATTTTTCAGTTAGCCTACAACACATTTAACACCCTCGTTTCTATGTAACTGAAAACAATTGAACCAGCTGGAGATTTTGACACAAGACAAAACAGAACAGATGTTTCAAAACCGATCAGATAACATTACTATGGCTTATTGGCTTTGTATGGCAGGGAGTAATGTTAGCCAACTAGTTTACGGTTAGACTAGGCTAGCTATCGATAACGTTACACTGACACAACTAAAGTTATGCTCTGAATTCGCAGCTAATATCAAATCCATAACTTTTTGATCAAGTTAAAATTTCCAGGTCAACCACAAATAATCCCACTACCTTTTAATATCATCCAATAACTAATTCAATGGCGATTTGTTGCTTTGCCCACTTACCACTTCAAGACATTGCCAGCTCAACGTGCGAGACGAGTGAGTTGCTTGAATATACACAGCAAAGATTCTAGACTACGCGCGTAGCGCTCTAGATTTGATATACACAGACACCATATTAGGAAAAAGGGGCGGGCTGATGCTGACCGATTTATTACACATCCAGAAGAATAGATTTGAGTCGTTATAGGCTCTGGTAATTATGGACCATAATAGGAATAAAGTTGTGACAAAAAAATTATCAGGGAGGAAAAATCTGAGGGGGCACGTGCCCCCTCACTTTGAATGGGCATGACGCCACTGATGGGGGTCATCCTGACGTGAAGAACACCTATCTGGATTAAGTGATAGTGGCTACCACTGCCGTAAGCCACTGAAGTCTACCACGTCCCGTCCAGAAGCCACACATGGAGGTTCCAGAGATCTGGACGCGGGTGCCATATGGTGCCCCGTCCTTGAGAAAGAAGGTCTTTCCTTAGGGCAATCAGCCAGGGAGCTGTTGTTGCAAGGAGCATTAGGTCCGAGAACAAGGTCCAAGTGGGCCAGTATGACGCAAGCATCAAGACCTGCTCCTCGTTCCTCCCTGACCTTGCAAGCAGGCTCACTGGGGGAAATGCATATTTGCGTAGATCCCGGGGCCAGCTGTGTGCCTGTCGTGAGAGCATTTCGGCTGCACAATTGAGCTCGAAATGGCGCAGAGCGACCTGAGCAGCTGCTGACACCAGAGGAGGAGAAGACAAGCGAGTTGCAACATGCGACGTGAGCGTATATCGCCCTGGTGGTTGATGTATGCCACTGTCTTGTCCATCCGGACCAATACGTGCTTCTCCTGCATGCAGCAACGATCTAAACCTGCACAGGGCTAGTAGTACTGCTAGCAACTCAACGTAGTTGACATGCCACTGCAGTTAAGGTCCTGTCCAGAAGTCAGAAGCTGCATACAGTACCAGCAGTCGTGGAAAGTAACTAATTACAAATACTTTCATTACAGTACTTGAGTACATTTTTCAATTTTTTCTTCTTTGTTGAGTATAACTAAATTGCGGTACTTTTACTTGAGTTGAATAAAAATAAAGTAGGCTATTCAATGCTACATTTATTTTTCACCAAAAGTACAAAGTACTTCACAAAGGTGCTGACGGAGCAACAGGGCGAGCTGGCATTTGACGGACACTTTTTAGTGATGGGTCGTTCATGAACGATTCGTTCATTTTGAACGAATCACTAATATGACTTGGGACTAGGGCCCTGTCCCAAATGGCGCACTTCATGCGGACTGTCGGTCTCGTGGACTTAAATTGCGCGTGCTCGCAGAGTCTACGAGTCCGTAGGCCGTCCCATTTAGCATTTTAACGCTCTGAAGTGTACTCAGCAGCGCCCCCTTTGTACCCTTGAAGCGGTCTTCCGCGAAGGCCGCATAGATGCAGGCTCCACGCACTTTAACTACCCAGGAATCCTTGCGAAATGCCAATCAGAAAACGGATGGGAGGAGATTTCGCTCACGGACTGTTAACATGGCTTTATGATATAGGCGTACATTTTACCAGTTGTTACTTACAGTTTATACAAACATTATCGACCAGTGGTTGATATCTCAAACATAATAATAGCGTGTTAAATAATACGATCGCATTATGATTCATTACATAAATAGAACCGAATGTCATGGCTTTACTGAGTCATATAAACGTAGTATGAATATTGAAACCTATACATTTTTCTTAAACTCATTTACATTTTAATTTTGTGTTAAAATTGAACATTATGTAGGCTATTATTATGTACAACTGTATTGATCATTTACATAACCATGATATCTATTCTAATGCCCAGGTGGCATATACAATTATAGAACTGTAAAAGCAGGCTGTGTAGTTCACATGGACATAAGATTTGGGAAAATAAAATAAATCCTGTTCTCAATGCTAAAGACTGTAAAATTTTTTAATGATATTTGTGATATTTTTCTAATAAAGGGACTGATGAGATGACCTTTAAGTTTATTCAGCTTTGACGTCAGAGCTGAGACCTTCTTCCCGTTTCCGGCGTGACGATCGAGTCTGCCCCAAAATACCTCTCAATGCGCCCTCGCGGACTCGCGCTAAGGGCCCTATAGGTCTGCACTACATGACGTCACCGAAATGTGGACTCTGAGGAAGTCCACAAGTCCGGTGTGTGCCATTTGGGACAGGGCCTACGAGTTGTCTCGGAGAGTGATTCGTTCATTTGTGTTGACTGCGCATGCGCAACATATGGGTTCTGAAACCCATTATTTAATCTCTCGAGTCTACAAGTTCGGGTCCGAGTCTTTTGTTCTTCCTGTCTGTACCGGAAAGAGAAATGATGATAAGTTCACCTCTCGAGTCTTCGGGTTCGGGTCCGAGTCTTTTGTTCTTCCTGTCAGTCCCATAGAGGCAATGCTGTCGGTAGGCTACAGGAAAGAGAAATGATTAGTTCACCTCTCGAGTCTTCGGGTCTGATTCTTTTGAGTCTTTCGTTATTTTGTCAAACTGATGAACGAATGACTCGAACCCGAAGACGAAGATGAACTAATTAATTCTGTATCCGGTACCGACTCCATAAGCTATAGGCTATGGGGATGTCACGCGATGAACGAATGAACCCGAAGTCCATAGACTCGAAACGTGAACTAATCAATTCTGTATGTGGTACTACCAGACTCCATAGCTCAGTTAAGAGAATGTCACGGGATGAACGAACGGCTCAGATCGGGAGGTGAGGTAAACTACTGCAAAGCTTTACTCAGTTTATGAGGATGTCATGGGGATGAACGAACAGTTAAAGCCTGGTTCACACGGCAGGATAATTAGGCCGATTTTAGCCCCAATTTACCCCTTCCGACAATCTTAAGGATGCTCCGATTATCGTAAAATAATCTGATCAGATATTCCTGCCGTGTGTGGTGTGTTAAGACAGCTCTCATCTGCTCAGAAGGACGCCGGGACCACTCCGATCTCAAATCGGGGATATCCAACATGTTGGATTTTTTTGGCCCGATTCTCCTCGTGTGTGGTGTCCCCCGGGGACAAACGAGCACGCAGCCTGTGGACTGTGGCGTGTAGTCAAATCGGTTTGTGTGTGATGTGTTGATTTTGCCGTGTGGCTGCGCACCACACACTGTACGACCAAAACTGTTAGACCCGTGATTTTTTATCGCCGTGTGTGGGGTCTCTCAATTTTAATTATTTTTTTAAAAATTCAGAAACGTTTCTGTTTCTCATAATTTGGCCTTTTCCTTGCATTAATTGATTTTTTTTTTCTCATTCTAAATGCGATCAACATTTGATTAGTTTGGGGAATTTGGTTAACGTAACATTTTAAATACATTCTGCTGAAATAAACGAAATAACTCGAAAAAAGATTTGCTCATTTTGATGAACGAGATTCAAAGATCAAAGACCAAATCAGTAAAATGATCCGAACTTCCCACTATTAACACTTTTCAAACTATTGCAGTGGAGCCCTGCGCTTCAGCCAATAACAGACAGGTCAATAACAACTCGGACGGAGCAAGAACAATGTAGCCTATAAGTGTCTAAAATGCACGCACAGAGTTCAGTTAAATGGTAAAGATTGCCCTCTTTAACGATGCAGTTAAGCTAAATGTACGAAACTGAAATAACCTCAACATTAGCAGCAACAGTGAAATAAGATTGCATGCTTAATCTGTCTATCAGATGCATGTAAAAGTGTAGTTCGTTACTATAGCAACGGAGAAAGCTCGACACCCGACCCCGCCCTTCAGTCTCAGGCCAGCTGTGACAGAGCCAGAGTGAGTGTCGATGCCGAACTAGTCCGCGTCCTCAGAAAGGCTGTCAGCGACCTCAGCATCGTGGTCGGTTCCTGAGGAGCCCACCGTGAGCCACTTTTGAACCAGAAACAGCGGCAGAAGCGCCTGGACTGGGCTACAGAGAAGCAGCACTGGACTGTTGCTCAGTTTTGCATGTCATTCGGAAATCAAGGTGCCAGAGTCTGGAGGAAGACTGGGGAGAAGGAAATGCCAAAATGCCTGAAGTCCAGTGTCAAGTACCCACAGTCAGTGATGGTCTGGGGTGCCATGTCAGCTGCTGGTGTTGGTGCACTGTGTTTTATCAAGGGCAGGGTCAATGTAGCTAGCTATCAGGAGATTTTGGAGCACTTCATGCTTCCATCTGCTGAAAAGCTTTATGGAGATGAAGATTTCATTTTTCAGCACGACCTGGCACCTGCTCACAGTGCCAAAACCACTGGTAAATGGTTTACTGACCATGGTATTACTGTGCTCAATTGGCCTGCCAACTCTCCTGACCTGAACCCCATAGAGAATCTGTGGGATATTGTGAAGAGAAAGTTTAGAGACGCAAGACCCAACACTCTGGATGAGCTTAAGGCCGCTATCGAACCATCCTGGGCCTCCATAACACCTCAGCAGTGCCACAGGCTGATTGCCTCCATGCCACGCCGCATTGAAGCAGTCATTTCTGCAAAAGGATTCCCGACCAAGTATTGACTATTGAGTGCATAACTGAACATAATTATTTGAAGGTTGACTTTTTTTTTTTGTATTAAAAACACTTCTTTTATTGGTCGGATGAAATATGCTAATTTTTTGAGACAGGAATTTTGGGTTTTCATGAGCTGTATGCCAAAATCATCAGTATTAAAACAATAAAAGACCTGAAATATTTCAGTTGGTGTGCAATGAATCTAAAATATATGAAAGTTTAATTTTTATCATTACATTATGGAAAATAATGAACTTTATCACAATATGCAAATTTTTTTAGAAGGACCTGCATAGTCATTAGCCACGCCCCTTCTGGCGAGCTCTGACGCGCACTGGCGCGGAGCGCCCTATTTGGTTTGCGCGTCTCAGCCGCCTCGCCATAGGATGTGTAGTTGCTGCAACACAGCTAGACGCTCTGCTCTATGCTCGCTGTGCAGCTGCATTGCAACACGAAGACGCAACACGAAGTGACTGTTCTCGAAAGCAGGCACGTGCAGAGGGGGGGGGGGCTTTGGGTGCTCGAGCACCTGCCCTTTTGCCCCTTGGTGCCCAAAGTGCCCTTTTGTCAAGGCAAAATTTCCTCTCCTTTTTTTGTAATTAAAGGCCCTTTTGTGGATGCCTGCCCAATCTAACTATTAGTAAAATTAATGAATAATAATTTAGCCGTAAATAAAATGACCCACATGATGACCTTTCACCTGACGAACTCATCCGGGACGATTCCTCACGCTGCACGCGCATTTTTTAATTTCGCGCGGCTACGCGCACTACCAGAGGATATCTTCAACTCTGCGGCTGCTGGTAAGTGGTGTTTTATTCTCAGCGAAGTGATTTTGATGTTTGTTTACTTATTTTTATTATTTTACAAGAACGACGTGAAGAGCACGCTGAGATGTTGCTTATATTGCCGTGTGTAGGCTGTAGAAGTAACGTTAGCTTTCTGTTTGAGGGAGAAAAGTTTTACGGGCGTCGAAGGGTCTGGTCTTTTTATGTTATTTGACTAAAAACTATTATTTTTACTTTAAACTATTATTATTATTATTATTATTATTATTATTATTATTACAGTATTTATTTAAAAAACGTATAGTGCCATAAAAATTATTATCACAAATCTTTTATGAGTATAGGCTTATTATCACATAGGCTTACCAATATCTTATGTTTTGTGTGCAGATTCAGAAGCGTCTGTGAACATCTCCCCTAGTACGATTATACTATTATTATATTATAGTAGCCTGGGCAGAATCTGCAGCTTTACAGCAGGTCAGTGAGCTAGTGAAGGTTCCAAACACTGTCAGCAATCTTTACATCTTGTCATGGTCACATGAACATGATTTAATCAGCTAATATATCTCTATATGTTTGTTTTAATGTCTACAGTCTCAGATCAGCTCCAGCAGTATCAGCAGCAGCAGTAACAACAACAGCAAAGGTAGCAAACTCACTTAAGGACTTTAGTAAGAATGTACCAGAACAGGTATCACATTAATGTTAAAAATCTTGTAAAGTATTAATTGCTGTTTCTGTTTGCTTTGTTTTTATTTTCATTGTATAAATGTTACTCTTGTATTTTTGTAAATCAGTTTTTGCCATGAAAATAGCCTTAGATGCTGATATGGCATTAAATAAAACTATACTGTACGAAACATGGGCCACATTGATTTTGTCCTACACAGTTTACTATAACAGATGTTCTTTATTATTCTGTATAACAGAGAAGAAAAAGCCATCAGGTTGGGACCACTTAAGATACTTCAGTTTCTAATCCCAGAGTTATTAATAGGTGCACACTGCACATTAATTATTTTTTTAACATTAAACTTAAAATTTGTCATTTCGGTTCTGTTTCTTTTTCAAAACTGCATCAATGCATTTGCGATACAGAATCATCCGTATTGATATATTACTGTATTGATATTTTGAGGACAGCCCTATTTAAAGCCTTGTTCCGCATGTGCTCCCTTTTATACTTTGAGCACCTGCCCCTCCAGAGGTCTCTGCACGGCCCTGCTCGAAAGGAAACACAACTAGTCAGACAAAATGGAAAAGGTAGGTACCCTATATGTTGCGAATGGAATACTGACCGCTGATTGGACGAGACATCTGTCAATCAAGACAATGCAGAAAGTACAGCAGACTGCGACAAGAGAAAGTAGATTCGCGTCTGCATGTGTAAATATTAGAGCTGTGTCATCTACGATAGTAATTTTTTTTCATAATGTGCGAGGCTGCCAGCTGACATTATCGAGTATGTCACTCACTTTGCAAAAAACAAACAAAAACACTATTAGAATGCAGTTATAATGCCCCTAAAATTTCAGAATATGGGCAATGCCCCTGGATGAGCTTTTGTCTTATATAATATGATATAGTTAACACAAGCAAGAGTGCTGTTTTTTGCACATGTGATATTTATTTTATACAGATCAATAAACAAGAAATAAATATTGTGAATTACAATTTGTCAATAATGTAAGTTTGTTTTCTCTATTTCATCAACGAAAAAAATTCCAGACTAAGCCACAGCAAAACGGTTGTGTGTCTCTGAGCAACACACTCTTCATTCCTGAATGAATTGATCAGCCGTTTTAACAAATTGTTTGAATAACTAATGATTCATTACAGTTTTTCTGAATTGCTAAAACACTAATCACAATTCTCTAAACCAAATTATCAATAGCCTAAACCAATTTGTCGAATAAATCATTCTTTCTGTAAAACATAAAAAAAAGTTCAGGTAGCCTAGTTAAAACACTGTTTACAAATCTCATGCACTCTTTTTTGCAAAACTCTAAACATATTCTCACTCACTAAAACACATTTCGCACTGTGATAGTGATACACTTATGTTTCAAAACGCTAAACACATGCAGGCAAAAGTTAAACACAACTACAACACTGTTGTCATCGTTTACACACAACGACTCAAAATTTGTTTACTCTTATTTTCTAATGATGTGACCAAACCAACTGTACAAAATACAAGTCAGTTCAGAGTCCCAAAATGGACTCAATATTTTGCACTGAAAACCAACAATAGATGGAAACGATATAATAGGGCATAAGAGTACGAGTTAGAGAAGGTGGACGAGGAGGAAGAGAAAGAGCAAGGTGTGAAGAATGTTGTCAAGGCTGGACCTGGCTTTAGGGTTTTTCCCTTTGCTTGCATAGATGACATTGTCTGTGATGTGGAAAAAGTCCTCAGGCCGGACCCGACATGAAGACATGATGCTGAAGCTGAATAAAATCTCTCTGTTTGATATTGCTAGAAGAGTCAGAGGTTCTCTAAATGTGGTTTGAAAATTTGGTTTTGTGTTTAAGGTTTTGAGAAAGTTAGTGATGGTTTCAAGAAATGTGTTTTAGCGATTCAATAAAACTGTAAGCCTGTCACTTGTTACCTACTGGGGGTTTTAGTTTCATATTTAAAGGATAATGTCATTTAAAAATCATTTCAGATGTTCGATCTGAAAACATCAAACGTCTACAAAACATTACTCTCATAGCATTATAACTGCAGTGTAGGCCTAATGCATTTTGTAAATTAAATTGTCTTTCCAATGGAAACTTTTCTTAGATTTAAAGTTGCCAGAGGCTGTTCTAGATGTGCTAGATGCTATTTAGTGCAAATAGACTATCATATTGTAGGTCAGTTAAGTATATGTTATACATTTTATTTACATTTTTAAACATTTTCTTCTTTTTTATTTAAAATTAAATTATAATTGTTAGGTAACGTGGTTTACCAGGAATCACGAGGAAGACGATGAGGAACTGGAAACAGGAATTTATTCAAACAAAAACTCAGGAGCCACAACACACATTCCCAGCTGGCATTCGACTGACATTAAACGTTTAAATGTGGTTGAAATAATGTCAGTTTATGAAAAAACATTACTTCAACGTTAAAACAACGTTGAACACCAAATAGTTGAAGTTGTGTTGTTGACTCACTACGGATTCAACATAGAAATATAAAAAAAAAATTTTAGTTGTAGGCCTACGTCAAATCAACATTATTTTTACAACCATGACTTTTATGAAAACCATGAAATATATCAGTAGAAAAATAACGTTGTTCCAAAATCCAATTTGCAATCTGATTTGCAAAATCTAAACAAAATTCAACGGTTATCCAACACTGGCACCTGACGTTGATTCAACAGTGACTCGACGTTAAAATGCCAGCTGGGATTATAATACAAACGAGAACGGACCAAGACTGAAAGAACTGAGGGAAACTAAATACAGAGACTGAGGCTGCGTTCGGAATCGCATACTCAATGAGTAGGTACTTAATTTCAATGAGTACTTACTTAACGAGCGCTAAAAGAGTAGGTACTTAATGGCCAAATCTCGTTAAGTATGATTGCGATCCGGACATCATTCGCCATGTTGACGTTACATGTGATATCTACTTCTTCTTGTTCTTTTTTATATCGTATCCTCTCGCGTGGCCTCCTGGGATAGATGAGTACAAGCTGAAAAACACTCAAATGTCTGGGCGAAAGCAGGAGATCATCCGGGAACTTCTCGCCTACTCTTTTAGGAATACTGATGTTTCGAACGTACTGCTTCCCTCACGTACTGTTTTCGCCTACTATATAGTAGGAAAGTAGGCATATTCGAACGCAGCCACACTGTTACAGTACACCCCCTCCCAAAAAGGCGCGTCCTTGCGCCGTATAACATCAATGGGGTGGGGTGGGGTGGGGTGGGGGGGGGGGTGGTCACCCTGGAGGCTGAGGAGGGCGTGGTCTGGAGCAGGAAGCCTCCGGGGCGGAGCAGGCTGTGCAGGAGGACAGGCCGGAGCAGGCTGTGAAGGAGGCCAGGGCGGAGCAGGTTGCCAGGGCGGAGCTGGTAATTCAGGGGACCAGGAAGGATTAGGTTGCCAGGGCGGAGCTGGCTGTACAGGCGCCCATGGCGGAGAAGACCCTTCAGGTGGCCATGGCGGAGAAGACCCTTCAGGTGGCCATGGCGGAGAAGACCCTTCGGGCGGCCATGGCAGAGAAGACCCTTCTGGTGGCCACGGCGCAGAGGACCCTTCGGGTGGCCACGGCGGAGAGGACCCTTCGGGCAGCCATGGCAGAGAAGACCCTTCGGGCGGCCACGGCGGAGACGGGTAGACATTTTCTTGGGGAGAGTGACAGGGTCTGGGATAGGCTCTGGGACAGGCTTTGGCTGGGCAGTCTCTGGCTGGGCAGTCGGGACGTGAACAGTCTGTGGCTGGATGTGAACAGTTTCTGGCTGGAAAGACGGGACGTGGACAGTCTCAGGCTGGGCAGACGGGACGTGGACAGATTCGGGGTTGATGGGTAGCACGGGTGGCGCCAGCAGGGCAAGGAGCTTGGGCGACGCAGACAGGGCCAGGAGTTTGGGCGGCGTCGGCAGTGCAAGGAGCTTGGGTGGCGCCGGCAGGGCAAGGAGTGTGGAGACGGCCTCTAGGCTGACAGGAGGCTTAGGAATGATCTCCGGGCACTGTGGGATGCAGGAAGTCCTCCTCCTCCGTTTCCGAGAGCGAGAGGGCGCTGGGCTGGACGGGACCAGAGGTGAAGGCTCTGGGCTGGACGGGACCAGCGGTGAAGGCTCGGGGCTGGACGGGACCAGCGGTGAGGGCTCGGGGATGGACGGGACCAGCGGTGAGGGCTCTGGGCGGTCTCGGAGGGATGAGACTCTGGACTCTGGGCGGTCTTCTTGACGGCTCGTGCGGCCTTTAGCGGTGGATCAGCCTGGCTGGAGATCAGCCCTTGACACTCATAGACTGACCTGATGGCAGGCTTGATGGCTGGCTTGGCTTGAGGATCTGGTTGGGATACGGCGTGCCAAGGGATGAAGCTCTCGAGACAGGTGAAGAGTGCCTCTCTCCAGTCCAGACCGGAAAGATCTGGTAGTTTCCTCGGATCAACCGCATTCGCCCCCACCCGATAACACGCCTTGATCCTCTCGTCGTCCAAGCCGCAGGTAGAGGCGAGATGAAAAAAAGCCTCAGTGTACTCGAACAGATCGTGGCTGCCCAGCGCCGTCACTGCGATCTGTTCAATGAATTTTAAACTCATCTTTGAAGGTCCGTTCTTCTGTTAGGTAACGTGGTTTACCAGGAATCACGAGGAAGACGATGAGGAACTGAAAACAGAAATTTATTCAAACAAAAGCTCAGGAGCCACAACACACGTTATAATACAAACGAGAACGGACCAAGACTGAAAGAACTGAGGGAAACTAAATACAGAGACTGATGAGTATAATGAATAGGAGACAGGTGACACAGATGAAGATAATTAACTAAACACAGGTGAAACAACTGGAGACAAACGAGGAGCGCGAAAACTGAACAGGACTAAACCAAAATACTAGAAAAAAGGGGGAAATGCAGAGTCACAGTGTTACAATAATAGCTTCAATAATAGCTATAATGCTCGATTGCTCCTCCTGCTCGATTGCTCCTGTCTGCCTTGCTGTTGGTTTGTGTCTGTAGCTTCGTATATCTTTCTGTTTTGAATCATTATTTACTACCATTCCCTGTTATTTATACTGCTAAATACAACTTACTTAACATCACATATAACCTGACATCGCTAGCTTCAATCTAAATCGTTGCTAGCACAACAAGCTACTAATTCGCTAGCCTGTTAGCGTGCCATCCGTGCGCTCTTTGTTTATTTATTTAGCTCGCGCCTTTTACAGATCCATCAAAGCTGTGGTAAGTAGAATCAGTCAACAAACACGGTGAGTCATGTCATCTTCTCCTCTTATTGTGACTTGCACTTCATGTAACATGTATAGTATAGCCTTCTCCGTCTGCACAGGATTTACATGTGATAAATGTAGGGAGATAGTCAGGCTGACGGAGAAGATTTCAGAACTAGATACACGCATCCAAACTTTAATTGAGGTTAATTGTAAGAGTGCAAGGGCCTTAGATACTGCTTTGGATGCAAATAGCTTAGAGAACACTGTACATTGTTCGGTTCCGGCTGAAGTAGAGCCTGTGCAGCAGGGCAATTGGGTGACGGTAAGGCGCTGTAGTTGCAGGCACTGTAATTTGCTCTGGCCCCCTTCCTGTTCGCAGGAGTGATGAGATAGTTAGCAGATAGTCATCACTCAATGGCTGGTTGTATAAGTGGTGTCCGCAAAATAATATAGAATTCATAGACAACTGGAAAAGTTTTTGGGGCAGACCTGACCTGTTGAAAAGAGATGGTATTCATCCCTCCTGGGATGGTGCTGCTCTTCTCTCTAGTAATATGGCACATAGTCTTAGAGCTCAAACATGACAATCTGGGGCTTGGGTCAGGAAGCAGACAAACTGGCTAAACCGACCGTCTGCCAGCTGTCTCACGTCACCAAGGTCAGATAAATCCCATCACATATTGGCTCTTTCACCTAGATATCATCATATAGAGACTGTGTCTGTTCCCGAATTCGGAAATACAAAAAACTTCCAAACCCATCTAAGGGTAAAAATTTGATTTATGTTCAACAAATAAAAAACAGAAATAATACAAATGATAAAACTTGGGGTTGCTGAATATTTGATCCCTTACTTCAAAAGCACTTATTGTTAATGATATGATTACAGACTATAACCTAGATGTGCTGTGTATGACAGAAACCTGGCTAAAACCAAACGATTACATTACTTTAAATGAGTGCACCCCGCAAGATAACTGTTATAAACATGAACCTCATCTGAAAGGCAAAGGGGGAGGTGTTGCTGTAATTTATAGTAATATTTTCAAAATTACTAAGAAGTCTAGTTTCAAATATAATTGTATTAATTCATATAAATGAAGTGTTGGTGCTTAATGTAACTATATATAGAGCAAATTATAAATCACGTTTAAGATTTGTGCTGGCTACTGGGCACCATACAGACTTTATCAAAGAATTTGCTGACTTTCTATCAAAGTTAGTACTGGCTGCAGATAAAGTCCTAATTGTTGGTGATTTTAATATACATATAGATAATGAAAAAGATGCATTGGGATTGGCATTTAAAGACATTCTTAACTCTACTGGAGTTAGACAACACGTGTCAGGACCTACTCATTGTCGTAATCATACTCTAGATCTAATATTATCACATGGAATCAATGTTGATGCTGTTGAAATTCTGCAGCAGAGCGATGACATCTCAGATCATTATCTACTCTCATGTAAACTTCATTTAGTCAAGACTGCAAAGCCGACTCCGTGTTACAAATATGTTAGACCTATCACTTCTGCTACTAAAAGTTGCTTTATTAATAATCTTCCTGATCAGTTTCATCATCTCAGCATCCCAGATAGCTTAGAAGAACTCGATATTGCGACAGAAAATTTTAACTCTCTCTTTTCCAGCACTTTAGACACAGTTGCTCCGTTGCGCTTAAAGAAGATCAAAGGTACAACGAGCACACTCAGGCCCTTAAAGGGATAGTTCACCCAAAAATGAAAATTCTGTCAGTATTTACTCACCCTAATGTTGTTCCAACCCAGTAAGACCTTCATTCATCTTCGGAACATGAATTAAGATATTTTTGATTAAATCTGAGAGCTGGATCACTCCTCCATAGGCTTCTTAAAGGAGAACTCCGGGCAATTTTTAAGTTAATCTTGATCGTTATACCTTTGTGAGTAATGTCTATAGAAAAAAAAAAACTAATCGGATTGGTGCTTGCAACACGGAGCTGTTCCCGCAAATGCCCAGAGCTCCCACTCAGCTAAAACGGCAGTTATGGGGGCATATACATAAAGAGTGTCTTTGTGCCTCATAACAGACACGAAATGCAATTAAAATGTCTGTCCAACATGAACAGGCCCCTTACATGTGAACAAGATGCGTTTAGCAACTTAGCCATTGTTTAAATTCACCTAAATAGTGTTTTAGACGGCTATAGTCTCGCGCTGAAGTCCCGTGGGAACTCAGTTGTAGCAGGGAAAAGGTAAATACCAGTGTGCAGGTGGGAGTATATTATATATATAAATATAATTGAAGACATAGAAGCTAGTGAAACAATTAAAGTTTCGCAAATAAGACTACAAAAACATATTAATGCACATCTCAAGCCGTGTGTGCCCAAATGGAAGGATAAATAAAGTTTACATTACCTCCACAGTAGTTGCACCCGTCTTCGTCCACGGAATGGATTTTTTCTTCCCGCTGTGTTGTGTCTGTTTAAGTTAGTCATCCTTGTCAAAGTGTTCGCTGCAAATGCGTAATCTTTAGCTCGTAGTACTTGTATGGGAGTTTGCACATCAAGTTGAAGTAACTAGCCACAACTGCAGAATCTCGAGGTCATGGAAAGGAAGACGATGAAAATGTAAGTTCTTGTATTTTCGCATTCTGTTGCCACAATCCGGAACGACACAAACGCGAACCATTTCTTCTTCACTTGTGAGCAACTCCGATCATCACTCTTCACACTACGCTCCTCCCACGTGCACACTGTTTACTTTTTTCTGGCTACAACTGAGTTCCCACGGGACTTCAGCGCGAGACTACAGCTTGCCGTCTAAAACATTAGGCTTGTTTGAGATGCGCCTTGCCTCGCCTGAAATGTAGGCGAGAGTAGGCGGCTGCAGTGAAAGGAGGAGTGAAAAAAGCGCAGGCAAGCCGGACAGTTCTCGCTTCTCGCAGTGGATCTGACACCTGTGAGATCAATGATGGATATCGCGGGATTCACGGGATTCACGCTCGTGCACAGTGTTGCTAATAAACTGGATGTAATTTAAGTTATGTTGCTTTTATATGAAAATAAATATAATGAACAAGAAACCCAAAGTACTTGTTATTTATTTCCATTCCAAATAAGTGTTCATCAATCATTTTTTCTTTAATACAGACATAGGCTATGTGTTTTTTTATATATATAATAGAATGAAATTGCATAACCCATAGAGATTGCACTGTCCGAGAGTTTGGGAATATTCACACATAACATATACACATAAAACGTACTCGGTTACTAACGTAACCTCGGTTCTCTCTAGAGAGGGAACGAGTACTGCGTAATATCTTACGCTATGGGGAAAACCTCTTTTCCACGAGATATTGAAGCAAAAACTTATCCTTAATTTTGAATTAATGTAAAACGCTGTGCAGCAGCATGCAGATATAGGCAGGACGGCTCGCGCGCCTATTGGCTGCCCTGCGGCAAACAGCAGCAGCCTATCGAGAGAGGTGCTGCGTGACATAATCCTATGGGGGCATTTCGCGCCCATTTCGTCACGTCCAGCCAGAAAAGGGCGCAATTACGCCCTATAAATATAGCTCGATAAGGCTGGTACACTGGTTTTCATCGCCGAAGCGAACCAGAGCTGTGTATGCACGGCAAGATACGCAGTACTCGTTCCCTCTCTAGAGAGAACCGAGGTTACGTTAGTAACCGAGTACGTTCTCTTACGAGAGTATCTCTCGTACTGCGTAATATCTTACGCTATGGGGAACACAATGCAAAACGCCGTGCCTACTGGGATCCGACACCAAAGTCCCAAGGGCAGTAGCCCGGGGCTCATGTAGTGCATAATCACCATAGACTCACAGAGAGTCGGAGAAGAGAGGCTGCAAGCATCATTCCCCATGAAATAGCATCCTATAGGGGCTAGTTATGTTAATAGTGTTTCACACAGACAGGGTGAACGTGTTCAGCCTAAACTGGTTAAGATTACGGGTTATTCAACACCCATCGAGCCGTGTTATCGCTCAGTGAGCGATGCACAAGCAAAACTCAGCATCTGGGCCGGCACAGCGGGGCAGATAACACTGAATTCTATACCGACAGAAGCTTGGCTTGTAAGTCGGGAACCTCTAGGTTATAAAACCTTATAAATGTAGACGGCGAGGCCCAGCCCGCAGCCGTACGGATATCTTGCAAGGTAACGCCACTATACCATGCCCACGACGAGGCCACGCCTCTCGTGGAGTGCGCTCTGACACCCTAAGGACACTGCAGGCCCTTAGAAGTGTAAGCCAGTGCTATGGCATCGACTATCCATCTGGATAGGCTCTGTTTTGATGCGGCCAGTCTCTTGGAACGTCCGCCAAACAAAACGAAGAGCTGCTCGGTCTGCCTGAAGGCAGACGAGCGGGACACATAAGCTCTCAGTGCCCTGACAGGGCAAAGGAGACTCGCATCCTCCTCATCATCTTGAACCGAGAGAGCACACAGGGAAATCACCTGGGCTCTGAACGGTGTGTTGAGGGATTTGGGCACGTACCCGTGCCTCGATTTGAGAATGACTTTTGAGTCATTAGGCCCAAACTCCATACATGATGCGCTTACTGAAAGCGCTTGTAAGTCCCCTATGCGCTTCACTGAAGCGAGAGCCAAAAGAAACACCATTTTGAAAGACAGATGCTTCATGTCTGACAAATGGATTGGCTCGAACGGGGCACCTTTCATGGCTTCCAAAACCGTAGAAAGGTCCCACACCGGGACTGAAGGAGGTCTAGGAGGGTTCAACCTCCGAGCTCCCTTGAGGAATCGCACGACTAGGTCGTTCTTCCCCAGTGACTGGCCAGACACAGGTTTTGTAAACGCTGCTATAGCCGCCACGTACACTTTGAGCGTGGATCGGGTTCTGCCCTTATCCAGCAGCTCTTGAAGGAAGGAAAGCACTTCCGTGACCCCGCAGTCTACGGGTGAAAAGCCCTGAGCTTGACACCAGGCAGAGAACACAGACCATTTCTAGGAGTAGAGCCGTCTTGTAGACGGGGCCCTTGCCTGCGTGATCGTGTTTAGCACTCCCTCCGGGAGGATAGCGGGTACCCGTTGATGGCCCATGCGTGCAGGGACCATTGCTGGGGGCGAGGATGCCAAATCGAGCCCTTGGCCTGGGAGAGGAGGTCTCTCCTCAATGGTATTGGCCACGGGGCAGTGCTGGTCAGCTGCATCAGGACTGGAAACCAAGCCTGGTTTGTCCAGAGCGGAGCCACAAGCAGCACTGGGCATCCATTTTCCCTGATCCGTTCCAGCATTTGAGGCAGGAGCGAGATGGGGGGGAAAGCATAGAGGGGACAGCGGGGCCAAACGTAGGCCAGCGCGTCCTTGCTATTGGAGAAATATTTCGGACAGTGAGCATTCTCGTTGGACGCGAACAGGTCCACCTGCGCTCTGCCAAATGTCTCCCACAGCAGTTGGATCGTCTGCGGGTGCAGCGACCATTCCCCTGCTGGGACATTGTATCTGGACAGCCTGTCTGGTCCCAGATTCAGGTGACCAGGCACGTGCGCTGCTCTCAGTGAAAGCAGGTTGTGCTGAGCCCAGACCAGGAGGCACTCCGTCAGCCTGTAAAGGTTTCGGGACTTGATGCCGCCCTGATGATTTATGTACGCCACCACTGACATGTTGTCCGACCGGACCAAGACGTGGTGACCCCTTATCTGGGGACAGAAGCGCCGCAGCGCGTTGTCGACTGCCATCATTTCCAGACAGTTTATATGTAGGAGCTTTTCCCGTTCTGACCACTGGCCAAAGAACGGTCTGCCCTCGAGCAGTGCTCCCCATCCCGAGGTGGAGGCGTCCGTGGACACCACCTTCACGCTCGAGGGAGTCCCCAGACTCACACCTGACTGGTACCAGTCGGTTTTCTTCCAAGGCTCCAAAGCTGAGACGCATTTCAGACCGACCCGGAGGCGAAACGACCAGCGGTCCATGCCCTGGGCGGAACCCGCGCTTTCAGCCATAGCTGCAGTGGGCGCATGCGAAGCAGCCCCAACTGGAGCACTGAAGCTGCTGAGGCCATGAGACCCAGCATTTTCTGAAACCTTTTGAGCTGGACAGTTGAGCCGCGGCGAAAAGATTTCGCGGCGCGCTGAGTGTCCTGTGCGCGCTCTGGCGACAGATGCGCTGTCATAGATAGCGAGTTCAGCACTGTTCCCAGAAAAGATATTTTCTGGCTGGGAGACAGCGAGCTCTTCGCCCAATTGACTGTGAGACCCAGATTCTCGAGATGTTCGAAAAATCTGCTTACATGATTTTTCTGGGTCGCCGTGGAAACGGCATTTGTGTGTAGACAAGCGGGCCATGTTACCGGCTTGTTTACTGCAAAATACACTGGAACAGTCGCATTTTCTTGGAACTGAACGAGTGAAAAGTTTGGGTGTAAGTCTGGCTGCGGCGAGACTAAATTTTTATCCGCTGCGAGAGCTGGGCTCGAACACGGGTCTCCCGTGCGAAGGCTTTGGGTTTCGCCACTGAGCCACAGGGGGAAACGACAAAAGCTTAAAATAGCCCAAGACGATAAAGAGCGTCATCACAGTTTTGTGTGCGTCGGCGTTTGTTTGCAGGCGTGCGTGTAATACAACAGGCTCATTGCTGCAATATTGACATTTTCAGCCGCTCAAACCAAGAGGAGCTGAGAAATGTTTGAGAAAAGGAGATTGGCCCGGCCTCGGCGGGACTAAAAACACACTCTTTCCTCATTTCGCCGGTGATGCATGCCCACGGGGGGTGGGGTAGCTTTCTTATAACGTAAAGAAAGCTAGCCGCGGTTTTGAAGCTGGCCTTCTCTACAGATGCAGCTATCTCGTCGTCATTAATGGCGGAAGCGGCGGCGCGCGGCGGCCGTTGTCCGTCAGCGAGCGACTCGAGTGAAGCTGGTGAAGCTGGTGGGCGAACCGGCGAGCTATCACGAGCTGGAGAAGGCTCGGGGCTATTTCGTCGACCTCAATGGAGGAAGCGGCGGCAGACGGCGGCCGCTGTCCGTCGGTGAGGGACTCGAGCGATGCCGGCGAAGCTGGCGGGCGAACCGGCGAGCTTTGGCGGGCAGGAGAAGGCTCGGGAGCGCGCTGAGCACGGCGCTTTTTACGGCACGGCGCTACAGCGGGCTGCTCACAGTGAGGGCATCCGCCGTCAACGAGAGCGAGAGCCGCATGATCCTCACCCAGGCAGGAAACGCAGATAACATGACGGTCCCCGTCGCTGAGTGTGGCTCGGCACGAGCCGCAGGATCTTTGCATCTTGAAAAAGACGCAGCTCTTTTAGCAGAGAGAGACAGACAGTGAAAAAATGTGTGTCGCAGCGGCGAACACACACACACACAGTTTGAAAAGGATATAATGCCGGAAAGCGTAGCAGGTACGGCGGCTAAAGGCGGCGATGCCAGCGACTTCAGACTCAATGGCTCGTCCCGCTGTGTGCTTTTTCTCAGACGGCGTGGCTTCGCACTCCGGATCCAGCGATGCGTGATGCTTCGCTGAAGAGATGAAAATCAATGTACCAGCCTTATCGAGCTATATTTATAGGGCGAAATTGCGCCCTTTTCTGGCTGGACGTGACGAAATGGGCGCGAAATGCCCCCATAGGATTATGTCACGCAGCACCTCTCTCGATAGGCTGCTGCTGTTTGCCGCAGGGCAGCCAATAGGCGCGCGAGCCGTCCTGCCTATATCTGCATGCTGCTGCACAGCGTTTTACATTAATTCAAAATTAAGGATAATTTTTTGCTTCAATATCTCGTGGAAAAGAGGTTTTCCCCATAGCGTAAGATATTACACAGTACGAGAGATACTCTCGTAAGAGAACATGATATCCGAGTTTTAAAATCAAACATTTTAAAAGAGAACAAGACATCACGGTTGTTTAAACCAATCAACATTAAGCTGTGTCGTCAGCAAGTCGTTTCCCATCATGCTTTTGATCAGCGCAGTCGGTGGAGAGCAACTGCGCGCGACTACAGAATCCGACATGTGCGCCTTGCGCTCGCGAGAGCTTTTTGACACACGTAAGCATGACATCAGAGCAAGGCGGACCGCACTCGGACACATTTCTAACCGGCATGCGCAGAACCGATCACCGGTGATCAACGCTAGATGCATGCCGGTTAGAAATGTGTCCGAGAGCGGTCCGCCTCGCTCTGATGTCATGCTGACGTATGTCAAAAAACTCTCGCGACCGCAAGGCGCACGTGTCGGATTCTGCTGCCGCGCGCAGTTGCTCTCCACCGACTGCGCTGATCAAAAGCATGATGGGAAACGACTTGCTTACAACACAGCTTAATGCTCATTGGTTTAAACAACCGTGATGTATTGTTCTTTTTTAAAATGTTTGATTTTAAAACTCTGGTATCATGTTTTATGTGTATACGCACGTTATGTGTGAATAAACTCTCTGACAGTGCGATATGGGTTATGTGATGTCATTTTTATAAATAAAAAAATATATAAACATATGTCTGTATTAAAGAAAAAAATATTGATAAACACATATTTGGAATGGAATTAAATAACAAGTACTTTGGGTGTCTTGTTCATTATATTTATTTTCATAAAAGCAACAGAACTTAAATTACATCCAGTTTATTAGCAACACCGTGCACGAGCGTGAATCCCGCGATATCCGCCTTTGATCTCACAGGTGTCTGATCCACTGCGAGAAGAGAGATCTGTCCGTCTTGCCTGCGCTTTTTTCACTCCTCCCCTCACTGCAGCCGCCTACTCTCACCAACATTTCAGGCGAGGCAAGGCGCATCTCAAACAAGCCTAATATTTAGATGAATTTAAACAATGGCTAAGTTTCAAGGATGACTACACAGACACAACACAGCGGGGCCGGTTGAAGAAAAAAGCCATTCCGTGGACGAAGACGGGTGCGACCACTGTGGAGGTAATGTAAACTTTATTTATCCTTCCATTTGGGCACACACGGCTTGAGATGTGCAGTAATATGTTTTTGTAGTCTTATTTGCGAAACTTTAATTGTTTCACTAGTTTCTATGTCTTCAATTATATTTATATATATAATATATTCCCACCTGCACACTGGTATTTACCTTTTCCCGGCTACAACTGAGTTCCCACGGGACTTCAGCGCGAGACTACAGCTAGCCGTCTAAAACACTTAGGTGAATTTAAACAATGGCTAAGTTCCTAAACGCATCTTGTTCACATGTAAGGGGCCTGTTCATGTTGGACAGACATTTTAATTGCATTTCGTGTCTGTTATGAGGCACAAAGACACTCTTTATGTATATGCCTCCATAACTGCCGTTTTAGCTGAGTGGGAGCTCTGGGCATTTGCGGGAACAGCTCCGTGATGAAAGCACCAATCCGGTTCCTTTTTTTTTTCTATAGACATTATTCACAAAGGTGTAACGATCAAGATTAACTTAAAAATTGCCAGAAGTTCTCCTTTAAGGGATTGACACTTGTTCCCCGAAAAGTTATTAAAGACATCGTTAAAATAGTCCAAGTGACTACAGTGGCTCAATCCTAAGTTTATCAAACAACGAGAATACTTTTTGTGCACAAAAAAAATCAAAAATAACGTCTTTATTTCAACCATTCATTTCTTTCTCTGTGGGCCTCGAGTCAGTCCACTAGTGTAATAGCATAAGCTTCTGTTGTTGTAGGTCACATGCATCACACACATGACCAGCGTCGGCCAATAGTGAGCCTGCGTGTGACGTAGCTCTACGCAATCACACTAGGTCAGTGTTACTCATTGCGCGGCTCGCGAGCGGTAAATAATACAGTGATATGATCAAGCAGTCACTACAGATATTTCATTAAAACATTTAAAAAGAAGTAGGACTATAACATAACCCATTAAAAACTCAGTGTCAGCTCTATTTTCAAATAATTTCGATCGGATTGAAAGGGGTGGTTTATCGAGAGAACATGTTCACTTGATCGACTGAAAACCGAAACTGATAGGACGCCGTCCGTCGCGCTGAACGCGCTGTTCTTCTGATGAATAAAGTGTCGTATAAACGAGTGTCCCGTCGTTCTATAATTCTCCTTTCACTCAGTATCTGTTAAGTGAAGCAGGACAACGGCTCACCAGTCCTTGTTTCAGATTCTCATCCACAGACGACTGATTTTGGGCATTTTTACTGCGTGATCAATAGGCTACAAACAGAACGGCATAACGGTTCATCATAGTCTCCAAATTATGACCAGAATTTGATATTAAGTCTGCTGTTTAAAACAAATAAAGAACAATGGTAGGAAAATGGTTATTACGCGACAACAGCGGGAAACTTTGTATATTTGTGCAGTGTGCGAATGTCAAAAAACCTATTCCCAATTTGAATCTTTTGACTTATAGGGAATGTGGAGATGACGTCACGCCGTGTTGCATTATGGGTCCGCCGCCATATTTACAGGATCGCGCCCAATACCGCTGTATTTAAATGCATGTGTTGCAGGCTGTGTTTGGATTTTCTGTCGATTTTAATAAACGTCGATATGGTTGTTCAGTTCAACTGCCATAGCAGGTCACACGATCGTTCAGGGATGAAACTGAACACGTTTTTTCACCTTTCTTTCTTGGAAAAAACAACAAGGGAAGCAGGTCGAGGAGCTGACGAGAAGAGCCGGATCGCGTGGAGTGCCGCAATCATGAGGCAAAACTTGACTTACTGTCCTCCACTGCATACTACGTTTGTTAAAAGTTGTACAAAGCGAGAGGTTGTGTATTGTATATTCCTCGATGACTAACAGTTAGGAGGATAGTTGATGAATGATGTTGAATTTGTGGTTCATGTTAGCAGACGATAAAGCCAGGACACATTGCATGAATCAAATTATATTTATTTTGTTTTCAATTAACAATTTGCTTTGATATTCTGTATATCTTTTTACATGCCTTTTTTAAAATGTTTGTGAATCATGTTTTTATATAACTGCTTAATAAATACATTAAGTGACTTCTCTGTTTCTGTACTGATTGCATCCACAAAGACCCTTTAAGTACACATAAATGGGCAAAGATACATCAAACTGTTTTAAAATAAACGACCAAATACCCTCATTTTTACATGTGTCAACATTGAATGATGACAATAAGGCAAAGTTGTATTTAACAAGTTACCACATCTTGTGGCATTATAAAGTAATGTACAATTTTTTTCTTGCACAACCTATGAAAACTTAACATATGCTGAAAATAGCAAGCTAACATTAACTATGAGAGCTGCTTTTCAGATAAAATAGCTTGAACTTTATGTACAATAGTAATCAACCTAGCATAGGCTTTGAACACCAAAACTAAATCAGATGTATCAACGTTGTTTATCGCGGATAGTTTGTCCAAATAACGTGTTTTGGCAGTGGCATTTAGTTTATCCCGGTAGGGTCCCTTCTCTTTTTCTTTAAACATCTCAATTTCTTCCGTTCTTCTTCAATTTTACCTCCTTTTAGCCAAACACCCACTATTATACCAATGGTAAACAGAGATCGTGCCTGTAAAGATGGCGCCCACGTCCCATAATGCAACACGGCGTGACGTACCTCCGCATTCCCTATAAACGTGCACATCACCCCGATCATGCATCATATCACGATGTTAAGCATTCATGTAAACTACAATACATTCAGATTAATCAATCAGAATGAATTCAGACCGATTGAAACAAAAGTTGTGCATGTAAACATATCCAGTCCCTGCGGAGTTGCCAGTTCCCTTTCGAGAGGTCTCTCCTATTGCGTAAGTAGCTTACGCTATGGGAAAACTCCTTTTCTCGAGAATATTGAAGTCTTTATGTAAAATGCATTGCAGCTGCACAGCTGACAGCAATGAACGAAGGAGCTCGGTCATTGGCTGTGCTGCGGCAACTTGCTCGAACCAATGACGGGGCGACTCTGAATGCGCGACCAATGAGCACGCTTCGCGCCCGCACGCGTCAGAGCCCGCCAAGATGGGCGTGGCCAAGCTATATATTGGGCGCCCCGTCATGAGAGTTCTTTAGATTTTATCTCCTTCAGCGAACACCTTCGCTGGATCCTCCGGATTATTGAAAGCCTTCGCCGCCGTGGAAAAGCATACCAGCGGGATTGCTACGAGGACGTCGGCACCTTCAGCCGCCTTCGAACACCATCCTATTGAGCCATCCGGCACGCCACACACGCAAGTATTTTACATCTGTTCGCCCCGCGACATTTGTAAAAGAGCAATTTTTCTGAGGCGTTGTTTCAAATGCCTTCCTGCGCGTCGTGCAGAGACCTTCTCCCGGACGGGGATCGTCACATCATCTGCGCTCGCTGCCTGGGCCGGAACCACGCAGAAGCTGCTTTGACCAAGGGCGGATGCCCGGAATGTGACGACCTGGGTCTCTCCACACTGCGGGCTCGCTTTGCCGCTTTCGCCGCGAGCGAGCCCATCGCCGCCACCCCTCTGTTTGAGCTGCGCTTAAAAAAAAAAAAAAAAAACGCCGCTCACAGAGGCTTCCTGAACCTGAGCTCAGTGACGTCACGCCGAGCCAGTCTCCGCGTGCTTCACCGCCGCTCTTGCCTTCCCCACTGCCGGTTCAGTTCACTCAGCCGGACCCACACCCCTCTAGCAGAGCGGTGGGCCTTGTGACTTTCGGCGCGTCCGAGGACGACGGGGGAGTGGATGACAGCCTGTCCATCGACGCTGCATCTGACGACTGGCCGGGCTCCACTTTCGACCCCGCCCCGTCGACGCTAGCTAGCACGAGTGCGGGCTCCACCATGGATACGGAGATTATCCGCATCCTCTCGAAGGCCGTGGAGGACCTCGGGCTCGATTGGTGTTCTCCGCCAAGTCATGGAAAGCCCCCCACTCTGCGCGCCTAAAGCCTTCTTTTTCTTCTTCGCTCTCCTCAGTGGACGGCGCGAAGGAAAGAGGCTACGAGGAAACGCCGCCCCTCGAGGAGGCCGTGGCCAATCATCTCTCCCCGCCCTCCACCACCGGATGGAAAGCCAAAGCTTCCCACCCCTCGAAGCCCTGCCGCACTACCTCTGCTCTCGCCGGTCGCGCCTACGCCGCCGCCGGCCAAGCTGCATCAGCGCTTCACTCAATGGCGGTACTTCAAGTGTTCCAAGCCAAGCTTCTCCGCTCTATGGACGAGTCTGGCCCCGAACCCGAAGCCTGCAGGGACCTACGCAGCGCAACTGATATAGCTCTGCGAGCCACGAAGGCCACCGCCCAGTCTATTGGCCGTGCTATGGCTAATTTGACTGTTCTCGAGCGCCATCTGTGGCTGACTCTGACTGAGATGAAGGACGCGGATAAGGCGCCATTTCTCGACGCGCCTATCTCCACCAGCGGGCTGTTTGGACCGGCGGTTAAAGGTTTCGCCGAACGCTTCACTGAGGCCCAGAACGCTTCACAAGCTATGCGTCATTTCCTGCCAAAGCGCTCCAGCTCATCGCAGAGCAGACAGAGACCGCCACAGCCGCAGCGGGCTAGAACAGCTCCCACCGCCTCTCAGGCTGACGCTCGACGCCGCTCGCGCTCTCAAAAGCCGTCCTAGCCACAGAAATGAGAAGAAAGAGTGCGTGTCTCGCAAAAGCCGGACCACTCTCTCTGCAAAAGCTCAAACATTACCCAGTCCCCTTACAGGCGGCTGGATATGTCCATACAGCAGTCAATGGGCCAGTCACAGAGCTCGCTCATCTGCAAACAAACGCCGTTTTTACGGCGACGCACAGAAAACACAAAAAATAGTCTTTTTCTGCCTGCGTCACTAAGGGTTAACATGTCCACAAAGTGTGCATTCCCAGATACTGTCAAAACAGTGCCAAATTCATTCCCAGCTCAGGCTGCGCTTCCCATGAATGTAGATCACGTGCCTACGGTCATGTACGCACCACTACACACAAGCACTGTTCACACAGTTATAAATTCATCCCCAGTAAAAGCGGGAAACATTATAAAGGTGACGCGTGTGCCTAACACTGTTTATGCACCCCCACTTATAAACACTGTCCTTACAGTGTCAAACACAACCTCAGCTCAGGCTGCGAGTTTTACAAACACAGCGCGCGCTGTTGTAATCACACACGCGCCCATTCGCTCAGCGCGCGCCCGCGCCTCTGAGAGCTACGAGCTCAGGCGATTCGCTGGCCAGGTCCCTACGTCACAGCGGCCCGCCCCTAGCCTGTATTCAGCCCATATCTGTACACGCAGCGGCATGGGAAAACATTCCAGATATGCCGAAATGGGTATTGAATATAGTAAAGCACGGATACTCGCTCCAGTTCGCTCGCAGACCACCACGTTTTACGACTGTGGTCGAGACGAAAGTGAGAAAGGAGTGTTCACATGTTCTACGCACCGAGGTGCGCAAACTAATAGAAAAGGGCGCTGTGGAAACTGTTTTCCCCCTCTCTGAGCGGGACAGGTTTTTACAGCCGCTATTTTCTCGTCCCGAAAAAGGATGGCGGTCTCCGCTCCATCCTAGATCTCAGAAACCTGAACAAAGCACTAATGATTCGCTCGTTCAGAATGTTAACAACCAAGCATATCCTCGCGCAAGTACGCCCAGGAGATTGGTTTCTCTCAGTGGATCTGAAAGATGCTTACTTTCACATTCCAATAACGCCTCATCACAGGTCGTTTCTGAGATTCGCTTTCGAGGGACAGTCATACCAGTACACAGTACTTCCGTTCGGCCTGTCCCTGGCTCCCCGTACATTCACGAAATGTATGGATGCAGCACTTTCCCCCCTAAGACGAAGGGGAGTGCGAATACTGAATTATCTCGACGATTGACTGGTTCTAGCACAATCAGAGAGTCAGTTAATAACACACAGATCTTGGATTATCAGCCATTTAGAATGCCTGGGTCTAAGAATCAATTTTGCAAAAAGCATACTATCTCCCAGCCAGAGGTTTTCTTTCCTGGGAATAGTTCTAGACTCGATGCAAATGACAGCGCGTCTCTCATCAGAGCGCGCGCTTACCATCCGGCGCCTTGTAACATCATTCAGGGCGGGCGCGCGCCCCCGTCAAACGGTTTCAGAGGATGTTCGGTCTCATGGCCTCAGCATCGGCCGTACTCCAGCTAGGATTGTTGCATATGCGCCTTCTCCAACGCTGGCTCAAAGAGCCGCGTCCCTACTCACGCGTGGCGTTCGGGCCACTTTTTAATCAGAGCGAACCACGGCTGTATAAAAGCCAGGGCTCGACATAAGCAATGGCCCGATGGCCCGGGGCCAGTAAAAGAGTATGTCGGGCTAGTTGATTGGCCAGTCACTGGCCCGCGCGGGCCAGTGAATGGCCATCAGCAAAACAAACAGCAAACGTCATACACGGTGGCGCGAAGAGTGTCTATGTTACTTCAGGTTATTCATAACGTGTTAAAATGTCAAAGAACTAAGGACATTCCTAGTATGGCTGGTATATCGAGTTTGTACAATAGGTTATATCGATTTTTTTTAACAATATGGAATGAGGCAATACCGTTTATATATCAATACAGTAGTTTGATACGAGCACATCTGAAAAATAGTAACGTTACGCAGTGTCGAGCTCCTGCAGTGAAAGAACATAGTACAATTTGTCCTAAACATGACACAAGCTTATATTAAGTGCTTTAAAATAACTGGTAAGATATAGTTAACAAGTTAAAAGCAGCAGATACTCTGACAGATACTGTTGCTGACTGACAGATAAATACTGCCGCTGTTTAATGTGTTTGAGACGTGGTGCTTTCCTCAGTGCTTAACTTACATTTCACAGGTATATTCTCCATTTGTAAATGTTAGAAAGTCAAACAAATATGTCCATTTCACTGTCAGGAGAGGACGAGCTTCTGCAAGTGAATCTCCGCTAAAATTCAAGCTTCCGTTAATGAGCGCCGCCGCGAGCACGCGCGCCAAACAGACGGAGCACAATAGAATAGTAGCGCAATAATTCTGACTAAAATATACAAATTGCTAAAATATTTGTTGTTGGAGACAATAAATGTGCCATATGTGGAATTTTAAACCTACATATGTATTTATGAAAGAGACCATTATAATGGGGTAATCAAATGCAGGCTAATAGCCTATAATTAGTTTGTGCTTTTGTTTTTATTTTCATTTTTAGTTTAGCCTTTAGTCATTTTAAAAACAAAAGCATTACTTTTGTTTTTAGATTGTAATGTTACAATGTTATAATGTAATGCGATTTTAACCACCTTTTTGCACATAATATATTGCATAGCCTACATTACATTCCCTATATTTGTTTCCATATCCTTCAATATCAACATTGTTTGGATATCATTGAGCAGGATGTGAAAAAACATTTTTTTTAAATAAATACAGATTTTCTTCATCCAAATAGAAAAACGTAGAAACGTACCGAGATATATATCGTATATCGTCATTTAACCAAAAAATACAGATAAATTATTTTTGGCCATATCGCCCAGCCCTAATTCCTTGTGTCATGGAAAACACAGTACACCTGGGTGGAGATGAGGGCATGTACTGTTTCGTTTGCCGGAAATTTCCAACAAAAGCCGACCGAGCCTTTATGCAAAATGCATAACTGCATGCCTGCGGGCTATCTAAAACTAGTGTAATCAAATTCCCCTAAACTACTGCCTAGCCCCCCTAAAAATGTGTGATTAAGTGTAAGCTACACAAATTCGTGTTCGTTTCAGTCTTGTTATAATCAGATTCAGCGCATTCTTAATTTTTTTCTTCATTGAAAGTTTTTTTTAGGTCATAAATGTTAAACGAATGACAAAAATAATCAGGCAAACTGATATACTTTTGTCTAATTTCACCATTTTGAAATGAAAATAGACCTATGTAATGTTACTCATCACTCATGTAATGTAATAAATAGTTTACTGTCATTGTGAGGGGACAAGAATTAAAAAAAAATAATTAAAAATGAATCCTAATGTACACAATAAATACAGTTTAATGGAAAAGTGCTTTTCCTTATATTTATTTCAGGGCCAGTAAAAATATTGAAGGGGCCAGTAAAACTCTGATCTACTGGCCCTGGGGGCCAGTGGGGATTTTTTTTTATGTTGAGCCCTGATAAAAGCCCTGACGCACTGGAAAGCCGCCGACTGGTACCAGTCAGGCGTGAGTCTGGGTGTGAACACAAGGAGAAAGATGATAACGACAGATGCCTCCAAAATAGCTTGGCGGGCCCTTTAAGAGGGCAGGCCTGTCTCCGGCTTTTGGTCAAACCCGGAGAAGCGCCTACACATAAACTGTCTGGAAATGAAAGCGGTCGCTTTGGCTCTCAGAGCCCTGCTCCCACATCTAAAAAAAAAAAAAACGAACACGTCCTGGTCCGAACGGACAACATGACGGTAGTGTCGTACATAAATCGCCAGGGTGGACTCAGGTCGAGCTCCATGCATTCAATGGCCAGGAGACTCATTTTATGGTCCCAGCACAACTTGCGCTCGCTGAGAGCAGTGCATGTGCCAGGCGCCCTGAACCAGGGGGCAGACATGCTATCCAGAGACAAGATTCTCCCAGGAGAATGGGCTCTCAACCCGCTGACGATTCAGTGGTTATGGAAAACCTTTGGCAAAGCGGAGATCGACCTCTTCGCCTCCAAGGAGAACACGCACTGCTCTTTTTTCTTCACGAAAAGCACGGACGCGCTCGCCCAGAGCTGGCCGAGCCGCCCCTTATATGCCTTTCCCCCGATCGCGATGCTGCCACAGGTCATCAGTCGGGTCAGAGAGGAGAAAAACGCAGTGCTGCTGATAGCCCCACTCTGGAAGAACCAAACATGGTTTCCAGATCTGATGCAAATGCAATCTGCACCACGGCCGATTCCACTGAGGCCAGACCTCCTCAGTCAGGCCAGCGGGATGATATTTCATCCCCGCCCCGTTCTGTGGGCCCTTCATGCATGGCCCCTCAACGGGTTCCCAGGAACCTCGCGAGCGGAGCACTAAAAACCATCGCTGAGGCGCGGGCGCCGTCCACGAGACGCTTATATGCCCAGAAATGAAAGTGTTCAGTGATTGGTGTAATGCCAAGGGCCTGAACCCTGAGACATGCGAGATTATGAATGTACTCGTTTTTCTACAAGGGCTTCTGGAGGCGGGCCGCACCCCCTCCACGCTCAAAGTATATGTGGCGACCATCACAGCGTCACACGACCCTGTAATGGAACGTCCATTGGGAAGAAACGACCTAATTATTCGTTTCCTAAAGGGCGCTAGGAGGATGAACCCTTCACGCCCCCCTCAGTGCCGATCTGGGACCTAGCTACTGTCCTAGACGCTCTTAAAGGGCCCCCGTTCGAACCACTCCGAACCGTGCACCTTAAACAGCTCTCGCTCAAGACTGCGCTCTTCCTGGTACTCGCCTCGGTCAAGAGAGTGGGCGACCTGCACGCGCTTTCGACAAGCGCTGCCTGCTTAGAATTCAGTCCTAACGACTGCAGGGTCGTCCTTAGGCCGAAACAGGGGTATATTCCTAAAGTGCTCACCACTCCCTTCAAAGCACAGGTTATCTCCCTAACTGCGCTTTCGTCTCCAGCAGACGAACACGACGCTAATCTACTCTGCCCCGTTAGGGCTCTCAGAGTGTATTTGGAGCGTTCTGCCCTATTCAGACAGACAGAACAACTGTTTGTATGCTTTGGCGACCGTACGAAAGGTTCCGCCGTTTCAAAGCAGAGAATCTCTTATTGGATAGTTGAAGCTATAGCGCTGGCTTACGAAGCTAAGGGACTTCAATGCCCCTGGGGAGTCAAAGCACACTCCACCAGGAGTGTGGCTTCTTCCTGGGCATGGTCGAGTGGGATACCGATCGAGGATATTTGTGCGGTGGCAGGCTGGGCCTCACCGTCCACATTTATCAGGTTCTACAACCTACAGGTCCCGACATTGCATTCCAATGTGCTATCAGCATGATGCTAGTTGAACTGCGAGTTTGCATCTAGATTATGTATGTGCTTGTGTCACACTGAGCGCCTTCTAGCCGCTCTGTATTTTTTCCCACCAATAAAGCTCGCCTCTGCCGGCTAGTTGGATGATAACTTTGCTTTTTAGCTCAGGCACCTGCCTCTGGCTATCATAAGGCGAAGTTCAGCACGCACGGCGTTTTGCATGGTGTTCCCATAGCGTAAGCTACTTAAGCAATAGGAGAGACCTCTCGAAAGGGAACGACTCGGTTACTAACGTAACCTCGGTTCCCTGACAGGAGGGAACGAGTATTGCGTAAGCTGCCGTGCTTGTGCTATATTCTTGTGCAGTATTCTCGTCACTTGATAAACTTAAGATTGAGCCACTGTAGTCACTTGGACTATTTTAACGATGTCTTTAATAACTTTTCGGGGCTGGCAAGTGTCAATCCCTCAAGAAGCCTATGGAGGAGTGATCCAGCTCTCAGATTTAATCAAAAATATCTTAATTCGTGTTCTGAAGATGAACAAAGGTCTTACGGGGTTGGAACAACATGAGGGTGAGTAAATACTGACAGAATTTTCATTTTTGGGTGAACTATCCCTTTAAGAGAGCAGCCAGAAAAATGGAGCGAAACTGGAAGAAAACAAAACTAGAGGTATTTCGCATTTCATGGAAGGAGAGCTCGATTGCATACAGAGAGGCCTTAAAAACTGCTAGATCTGCTTATTTTTCAACCCTATTAAAAGAAAACAAACAAAACCCTAGGTATTTATTTGAAACAGTTGCTAAACTGACAAAAAATAAAGTTTCAAGCCCAGAAGTGTGCAACCAGCACAGCAGTAATGACTTTATGACCTTCTTCACTTATACGATTGATAATATCAGGGAGAAAATTATAACTATGCAACCGTCTACTACAGTATCGCATCAGACAGTGCATTGTAGTCTCACTGACGAAAAATTCGATTCATTCATTGCTATAGGAGAGGAAGAATTTTCTAAACTCGTTAAATCATCTAAATCGACAACATGGATGTTAGACCCTATACCGACTAAACTATTGAAAGAGATGCTTCCAGAGGTCATAGATTCATTGACATCAAGGCTAGATTATTGTAATGCTCTTATGGATGGTTGCCCTGCACACTTAATAAACAAACTACAGTTGGTCCAAAATGCAGCCGCTAGAGTTCTTACCAGAACCAGGAATTATGACCATATCAGCCCGGTTCTGTCAACACTGCATTGGCTCCCTATTAAACATTGTATACATTTTAAAATATTGCTGATTACTTACAAAGCACTAAATCGTTTAGCTCCCCAGTACTTGAGTGAGCTCTTAACGCATTATAGTCCTTCACGTCTATTGCGATCTCAAAATTCCGGCCAGTTGATAATACCTAGAATATCAAAATCGACTGCTGGCCGTAGATCCTTTTCCTATTTAGCACCAAAACTTTGGAACAATCTTCCTAACATTGTCCGGGAAGCAGAAACAGTCTGTCAGGTCAAATCTAGACTAAAAACACATCTCTTTGGCTTAGCATACACATAACACATTATAGACCTCTATAATTCAATGTTAGGCTGCATAGTTTAGATCAGCCGGAACCGGGAACACTTCCCATAAATCCTGATGTACTTTGTACATTATAAGAAGGATGGCGTCTACGCTAATATTTGTCTCTCTGTTTTGTCTCTCCACCAGGCACTGTTTTATGCAAATGAGCGGCGGGATTGCATTAAAGAATTTTCTGTTAGAACGGTGTCGTGTTAGCTGCCCCTAAGTTAATTACTTATGATCGTTGCAATGGAAGTGAATCAATCAAAACTAACTTTAGCTGGACAATAACTTTATTCTAGAGCTGCTGTAAAGCCAAAACAATCTCTGTTACTTTAATTTCCTATTATCACTGTAAAGCTGCTTTGAAACAGTCCATATTGTTAAAAGCGCTATATAAATTAAGCTGACTTGACTTGACTTGGTAGTAGCTTAAATTAAAATAATAGCGTCTTCGAACTGATAAGAGATGGCTATATGGAGAAAAAGGGAGAAAGCTTTCTCGTCTAAAGCTAAATCTGCTGTTCTTACTCTACACTCCACTCTCACACTTTACCAGATCGAGTAATCCAGATCTTTTTTTAATTTTGTCTGACCAAACCAGATAGTGGTAGGAAGATTTTAATATGAAAAGGGTTTTTTTCTCCATAATAATCGCACTAAATTACCCGGTTAAATAGACAGCTCTAATGTTTACACATGCAGTGCACACGCAAATCGACTTTCTCCCGACGCAGTCTGCTGTACTTTCTGCAACTCATGATTGACAGATCTCGTCCAATCAGCGGTCACTATTCCATTCGCCACATAGGCTATACCTACCTTTTCCGTTTTGTCTGACTTGTCGTTGTGTTTTCTGACTTGCTATTTTGTTTTCAGATTTGTCGTTGTGTTTTCTGATTTGTTATTTTGTTTTCAGAATTGTTGTTGTGTTTTCTAACTTGTTAATTTTTTTTAGTCTTTTCATTGCCTTTATAATTTGTTGTTTTGTTTTTGGATTTGTTATTTTGTTTTCGGAATTGTGATTTGTTTTGCTCTTCTCGGCCACTGTACAAAACGTCTCTATCTGCATGCTATTCAGTTGTAACAATATCGGATACATTTGTCCATATAAGGTATTTCCTGTAAAGTTTAATACTTCTATAAATCTCACTTGTGGACTTTCTGTGCAGGAACGCCCTCCCACTTCCAGTATGAATGAAACATAAATTACATGAGAGTGTTTAACGCTCCATATTGCTAACATCTCCTCATTTTGGGTAAGAATAAAATAATAATACTAAAGTACTTTGTAACGTAGTAACTTGTAGTTTTTCAGCAAATTACTTATTTACTCTTACTTTAGTTACTTTACTTTTATTATTCTTCAGTACTTCTACTTGTACTCAAGTAAATTATTTCTTATGTAGCAATACTTTTACTTAAGTACAGTTTTTTTAGTACTCTTTCCACCACTGCATACCAGTTGCATACAGTGCCTTAGCCCAACCTGAATGCATCGGTTGTGACAATCTCTGGGTCACCTGTCTCTGGGACAAGCTGAGTTGCCTTCCTGCGGGTGTCGTTGCGGCCTAGATGTTCCAGAGCAGATGTAGACACTGCAGGGGGACGCCCTTGGTGACGGGTAGGCCTCTTTTCTGCTTCTGTACTGCCGAGAACTTCTGGGCAGAGTCCTCGACAGTGTCACCGAAAAGGCCGGCCTGGGAGATGGGGCGTCGAGAAAGCGATCTTTGTCAGCATCCTTCATCTGAGCCAGGTTCAGCCAGAGATGGCGTTCTTGACATTGTCTGGCTGAGGGCTTGTGCCGCGACTTTTGCCGCCCTGAGGGCAAGGTCAGTCGCCGTGCCCAGTTCCTGCATCAACCCCGGCTCAGAACTACCCTTGTGCAGCTCTTTTAGGGATTTAGTCTGATGGACTTGCAGGAGGGCCAGCATGCAGGGCGGAGCCTGTCCAGGCAGCCGTGAACTTACAGGCCTTGGAGGGGAGACGCAGACGATTATGCCAGGTGGTGGCACTTTGCAGGCATAAATGCCCCGCAATTGTACGCTCCACTTGAGGGTTACTCCGCGTACACCTTGGCTGTGGAGCCCCACCATTGGGGGTTGTGAGAACGGAGGAAGCACCAAAGTGGCTTCGGGCAGTAAAAGGTGCTTTCCATGACTTCAAAACCTCCTCATGCACCTCCAAGAAGAAAGGTACCGGGGCAGGACGTTTCTGTGAAGCACGCCCCGCGCCGAAAAACCAATCATACAACCATGAGCGTTCCGCTCAAGCCTGACAATCACAGTGGTCCGGGAAAGCATGGTCGTCAACTCTGGGTCTGACTCAACCTGCACCACTCTCCCAGAAGGGGACAGCGCTGCTGAATCTTTATCCTGGGAGGACTGAAGCTCACCCTGTGTGTGAGGAGTGGGAGGCCATTGGGGACTGGCCCGGTGGTACTACAACTACAATCCTCAGATCAACGTGCTTATTAAGCGAAGTGGCTTTCTGCAGTGCAGAGAAACCAGAACGGGGAATAATGGACGGGGATTCCACCTTTTTCAAGGTACTCGAGTCTAGATCTTAATATTGCGATGGTCATGTCCCACAGTGAGAACATGAACCATCAACAAACACTGCCTCAGTGTGTTGACGGCCCAGGTCGTGGCTGTCAGATTGGGCCAGGAAACGACCGCATCCAAAAATACATGGGTGGAATGCCATGCAACTTCACCCATGTTTTGCTCTGAAATGTTCCCTTGGCAACTTGCTGAAATTAAGTTTATTTTATTTCAGTTAACGTTTATTTAATTTTATTTATTTATTTTGGTTTTAGTTAACTATTAACCGTGGCATGAAAATATTATAAATTTCCCTGGTGATGGTTTAAGAAAAGTAGCTCATGCTTAGAAAATTAATCTGCATCTGCAATATGCAATAATCCCACACGATGGCGTACTAATGCAGTAAGTGGCAGCTAAACTGATTATACAAATTCTGTGATTGTTGGTTCAGGCTTCATTCTGGAGACACTTCACATCCTTGAGGCTTTTACACAGTTGGCTGAGGTAGAAATAAATATTTAGAGCTACAAAATAGCGCAAAAAAATATGGTGAGTAATTTTTTTGTAGGCTATGTGATATGTGTAATTCAAGCATTTATAAAGGAATTTAATGTGTTTTTGTACTTAAAAACCTGTTTTCATTGTAATCTTAAATAGGGTAATTGTCCAAAGACATGCACACTTTATTCATTCGTTAATGATAGCTGACAAAGATTTCATTTCATTACCATGAAGGCTCACTGTTATTAGTTATTAGTGTCATCTGTTAGTTGAGTCATATATATATATATATATATATATATATATATCATATATACAGTGAAGTGAATAAGTTAGGACACCCATGCTAAAGTTGCCTAAAAAGAGGAATAAAAAAATCATCTTTTGGAAATTGATCTTAATGCCTTAATTAAAAAAAATGAGGAAAAATCCAACCTTTAAGGACACCAATTTTCTTTGTGAATGAATAATGTATCATAAATAAATAAATGTTCTTCCTTAAAATACAGGGTGCATAAGTCAGTACACCCCTATGTTAAATTCCCATAGAGTCAGGCAGATTTTTATTTTTAAAGGCCAGTTATTTCATGGATCCAGGATACTATGCATCCTGATAAAGTTCCCTTGGCCTTTGGAATTAAAATATCCCCACATCATCACATACGCTTCACCATATCTAGAGATTGGCATGGTTTTATTTCAGTTAGCCTAATAGCTGGTTTGATTTGCATTGAAAGATGATCTTATGGAAAGTGCCCCATGCCAATCTCTAGGTATGGTGAAGGGTATGTGATGATGTGGGGTATAAAATACAGTTTATTTCAGTGTTAGTTGAGTTGAGTTAGTTGATATATATATATATATATATATATATATATATATATATATATATATATATATATATATATATATATATATATATACACTGTATACACACACACACATACATTACTTTTTGGAATAATTTGTTTGTATAAATTTTGTATTCATGCAGATTTTTCAGTCTTTTGAGTAGCTTTTTTTTCCATAATGACTGTTTTTTTGTCTAGTTTTTACAGTTTATTATTACTAGTAGCATCTGTTAAGTCATTAAAGTATATATTTTATTTGTTGGTATAAATAGTATAATTTATACAGATTTTCCAGTCTTTTGAGTATTTAATAGAAAGTGGCATTTATATCTGGCATTCCATCACTATCTCTTCTCATAGCGATACTGAGCTAGTCACTCACAAAGTTACTCTCTGTTTACGGGACTTCCTAAAAGTTGCAAGACTTCCTTTGACATAAATTTTAGGGGAGCCCCCTCACTTTCTCTCGCTGTACTCATCCCTCATTCTCACACTGGGTCTTTGTCAGCAGTTCCTGTCCTTGGACGAGGCGTGGTGAGCCGTGGGGCTAGGGCAACCGTAGCTGCTTTCATAGACACCTGCAGATTGGACAAAGGGCCGAGGGTGCCAACACCGAAGACAGATTGATGCTTTGTGCGCGGCAAAGGCAACCGAAGGAGAGAGAGCGCAACTTACTCACACACGTGTGTGTGTGTGTGTGTGTGCGCGCGTTGGTGGAAGGGGTGGGATTAGGGGGTTTATTGGAAAGAGTGAGGGTGGGAAGGGGGCCGGGGGGAGTCGCAGAGATTGTCACTCCAGTCTGTGTGAGTCCGGGCTTTAGAGGCCTCGGAGAGATGGACAGCTTTTGTGGGTTGCGTCGATGCACAATAGTGGCACTTTAATGGGCGGTGAAGCTGGAGCAGGCTTTGGCCCGGGATTGAGGGGAGCTCGGTGGCTAGAGGGGGAGATCTAGGGCAGGGGGGCTGTTTCACTGCTTCTCTTAGAAGGGACTAATTCATTGGCATTGAGTCCATCACTCGTTATTCATTGAATGCGCCCAGTGCAGGAATGCAGAGGCATCAATTAGAATGTGTTAGCAGATAGCAAGGCGAAGAAGAAAAAGCCTGCTCTCCCTTTTGCTCGTGGGACAACACAGGCCCACTATAGGAGGTGTCAGAACCACAAAGCCTTTTTGTGATTCTCTCTCCATTACATTACCAGTGCAATATGTAAGGTGGGGATTCTTTTGATTCAAATTAAGTGGAAAAAACACTAAATCCTATTTTTATTCAGCAAGGATAATGGTGTTATACTCTATAAAGGTCTTTAACTACTTATCTGTGGCTTAAAATCTCCCTGGCTCCCATTCTCTCGTTCAGTCTCTTGCTCTTTGCATTATATTTATTCAGTGGCAGTGGGTCAAAGACAGACTGTTAAACAGAGTTGCTTGTAGCATTAACTGCCGCATCACTCTTAATTGTATATCAGTGGGTCAACGGTTTGTTGTGCTGTCCCCCTTTTTTAAAAAGAGGGTATGAATTAAAACAGACTCTTGTAAGCCATTGTCGGCGGTGTGCTTGCGCTGCCACTTCAGATACTTTGGGTCTTTTGAATAACGAGACCCTCTCTAACTTGCGGCATTCGAAACAAAAAAGAGGAAAGGCTAGAGTATACTTTGATGATGGAACGTCTGGGTGATATAATTCCATTTCGCTTTACGACTGAAGGGGAAACAGAACGTCTGCGTTTGGACTAATTGGGACGCCGTGTCATCGGTGATGGCAAAATACAATCGCTTTTGATTCACTTTTTCGGAATGTTTTAAGTGAAATCTAAATGAAACCAACTTGATGGATAAATTCCGTTTTTACTTCTTTAATTGGCATTTAGGAACATACAGGGAAGTTTGGAGACGGCGGTTGCTGAATCAAAAGTGCTAGCAGGATGTTTAATGTTCAATGTGCTCAATTGCATCATCCATTTCCTCATCATTCCCCCAAACAGAATGATCCAGCTGGCACGTGTGCGCAAATGGATTTTGGGATTTTTTTTCATTCTCAGATTTAATATGAACTAACTAGGAAGAACCTCTCATAGCAAGGTGTTTGCTTGAATATGAGCAATTATGCTTCATTTGGAGCCAAATGAGGGGAATTTGCATCCACTGAAAGGAGCGCTAGTCTTAACTGTGCAGAAAGTGCAGTAAATTGGTGCAAACTGAGCAACATGCAGACATGCATCTTCAGTATAATTGTATAATTGTGGAATGACTTTAAATGCAGCCTTCCAATTAAACTTGCTTCTTCGGTGAGGCGAAAGGCAAAAGCACTGAGTCTTGATGGAAATCTGAGAATTGCCACATTGTAAAAATTGCTTCCTTCAAGTAGGATCATTTGCACCAAAATGGGAGATTTGGAATATGGACAGATGTCTTCACACATGCGGCGGAGTGAATTGGTGAAGCTGGCATTCGGTAAGAAGGAGGGAGAGAAATACGTCGAGAGAGAACTTCCTGCCTTTTCTGGCCCCGCAAACCAGCACGGGCGACTTCCGAATGGAAAATGAGACTGATACTTGTGTCTGAGTGTAATCTGTAACATCTAATTACATTGGATGATTTTAGCTCGATTTAAGTTCACCTTTACATCGGCGCGAAAAAGAATATAGCTGTCATTGCTAGAAAGCTGAGAGCGCTGTCGTCAATGACAAATGAGCAAATGAGAGTGTGAGGGAATGAGAATTTGTGCAGTGCCAGTGGATGTGAGCCTACAATGGTCCGACTGCTGCTGTCTGCAGGGATCCAAACAGCCAGGCCTCTGTCTGGATTAAACCCTGCTTCAAACAAAGGGGGGCTCAAGTAAACGGTTCATGAATGCTGATTAATTGATGCCATTTTTCTGCAGTGTGCCATGGTGATTTAGTTGGTGCCTCATCTGGGGGATGGGAAGGGCGGCAAAGAAGTGGGTCAACTTCTAAAATGATAAACCCAATTCTTCATTCAGTGGGATTTCTGGCAATTATTTATCAGCTGAAATTGTTTCGAAAAGTGCTAAAACTCAAATGAAGTTTGAGTCTAACTTTTGCTAAGAGTCGGTTTTTCACTTTGTGGCTGCACCGCAACACAGGATTAAAAATAATGTGTCTAAATTGGTCTCTGGTTTCAGCCCCCAGCTGATTTAGGTAACAAGGTTCACTGTCGAGGTTTCCCACGATGGGGGTAGGTGAGCACAGGTGTCCTGGAACAACGTGAGGGTGGCCCAGGGCCCGAGGAGCGAAGCGCTGGCCCGTGGCCCGCCTCAATGTGGGGCTCCCAGGGGCCGACTCAATAGGCTGGGTTCCACTTGATGGCGAGAGAAAGGGCCGTTTCAGCCACTGCCCAGCAGGAAGGATCTGCTTGTGGAAGACCTCTTTCAGGAGCCTCTGTTTGTCTGAAGGCTGTCACAGCAGATGAGTACTCAGCAAACAGCGTGAACAAGGATTTGAACCAGAAAACCAACAGAGCCTTGACAATATTGTGATTGGGGCTTGTCTCCTTAGAGGGGGCTGAATGGCCAATCGAGAGTAGGAACAAGTGTGCATTCAGAACGGGACGTGGATTCCTCATAGTCGCTTTTCAGGACAGGGCGAGAAATCATGGCAGGAAACAGAGGACTGTGTGTGCTTAGGAGAGTCAAAATCCAACAACATGTCTAATCGACAAAGAATCAAGCTAAGCCTAGATGATCCTCTGGGCGCTTGTATGGAGTGTCTGTGTGTGTGTGTATGTGTCAAAGCTACGGTTTAAACATATGGCCATAAATTAATAGAACAGAACAGAGATGATTTTGATTAACTGTAGAGCAACTGCTCACTTTCAAGATACTCACTGCTAAGATACTCTTGCATCTTCTAAATGAAGAAACCCTTGTTGTTAAAGGAATTCCATGTTCAATACAAGTTCAATCAACAGCATTTGTGGCATGTTTATTATCACAAAGATTGATATAGACAAAATGGAAGTTAAAGTCAGCATGAAACAGAAGTTGCAAAAGTCTTTTCTTCCCTAATGTGACATATATCTGAGTGAAAAGGCTTCTGGAATGAGAAAAATGCAGGACAGGATTTGATTTCATCCTTCGGGAATTGATTGGATTGTACTGTGGACGCAGATCTGACCTAAATGGCACACTTTATGTGCACTTGTGGTCTTGTGAACTTACAAGTCCACAACACTAGGATGTCCCATAATGTGCATGGATAAATCATTTATAATAAGCACAACAACATTCTGTAAAATTTTTGATTTCATTGCGACCCAAAAATGAGGGCAATTACAATAGATTTAAAAGCGGCAATGTGGAGCTTATAATTTTATAAAGGCATTTACATTAAAAACTGCCTTTTAATTACATTAAAAGGCATTTATAAGTTAAAACTTACTTTATATTACTTGTATGTTTTTTTAACCGTAAAGCTATTCAAATCATAATTTTTACAGTCATTTTATGGCATTGCGTTATAACCCAATAATATAACATATCATTTTAGACAAAAAGGGTTAGTAAGGATTTTTTTTTTACACTCATGTTAACAAATATTTTTTGTGCTATAGCCTACTATTGAAACAGCGAGCATTTATTTGTTTCCGAATTAGTCACTTGCACATGAATATTGAATGAATCAAGTGCATTTTGATTTATTATTGGGTTTCTTGTTGCTAACGCTGCTCAGAAGCATTTCATAACCTAGTGTTAAGAGAGAGGTTTAAAAAGATGATACCCTGGGTTAAAAGCAGTATGGAAATTCTGATTTATTAATGTAAGGGTTTGTTATTTTTAACGAGTTTCTTAGAGAAAATGATCAAATTCAAACCAATCAAAGCCAGGTGTAGCCTAAACATTGTGCTGCAGAAGTTCATATTACTTATCTATTAGACTAACAGTGGAGCTATTTCTCTTATTAACCAACTTAACCTGAACCGGATGCCAGGAGTTCATGGCTAACAGGTCGTGGGAAGCTTAGTCTCACTCTACAGCACTTCCTTACACAAGCCTGAGCCCAATAGCATGACCTCTCTCCGGCCAGGTTAATTCTGATACCTTAATCCCCTGTGAACAAGCCCTACACTCACACCTGTGTGCTGTCACCTGGCTGCTGTACAGCCAAGCAGAGGCATTCCAGGGGATTGGCCTCTTGTCATTACATGCAGCTTAAAGGATGCTGTTTTGCACAAGCGAGATTGAGGGTTAGGGTTTCTCCTAATGAATCCATGGTATTAGTTTGTCAAAGGAATGATATCGTCTTTCTTTAAAGGCTGTGCAATTTCTGTGTTTGGGAAATGCTGATTTACAATGGATTGAAAGGATTTGTTTAAGCACGCAATTTGCCATTTTAAAAAGCCAAATGTGTATCCCAACAGGAACTGTCCTGAGAGATTTTCAAAGCATCGTCAGCTGTTGCAGACAGGCCTGGAAAATCAGCTGATGGTTGTCGTCCATTTAGTTGTCTTTAAAAATTCATCATGCGCTTATTGACAAATTTATCCGCTTAATGGCTGGGTGGAGAGGTTGACAGAGAGGAATGTTGTCTGCTGGAAGAGCTGTGCTAAGTTTGAGGGGTGTTGAAGAGAGACGGTTGTGATGGAATGGGCAGGGAAGGGCTGTGACTCCTCCATTGAGTGTGTAGGGGCACGCTGAATTGGGCTGATTTGCCTGTGAATGGAGCCTTTCCATTATTCTTGTTAGGGAGCTGTCACATCCAATAGAGAAAGTGAAAACCTCCTTTTATCAACCTTTTCTAAGTGAAACAGAACAGGCAATCAATAACCGAATTCAAAACCGGGGGAAAGTCAAGCAGAATGATATGGGGATGTTAAAAAAGGGGGCATTTGTCAAATTGCTAATGAAGAAAAAAAGCTAATAAGTGATACAATTTCAGCTCAAGTAAGATAATTATAATAACAGGAAAGTTATTCATATAAAATCTAAATTTAATATAAAGCATTAGAATAAAAATGAATTATGCTTTCTTTTGAAATAATACAATGATTTAAAAAATAAAGTCTAAAAATTATTTTGAGTTTGTGAGCATATGGAATACTAGAATGACAGAGGATGCTTTTATTCTGTTCCTGCCATCGTATTTTGTATGCAGACCTACACAGGAAATAAAGTGAATTATGTCAGCTTGTGTGATTCAACAAATAGTAATTTATATTGCGTTTATAATCAAATTAAATTGCCAGGTTTGTTATACAAAAAAATCTTTAAAATCATAAATTCTAAATTTGTTGGTATATAAAATAGAAAAACTTCAAATGTTCTTTTAATAATTTGATATATAATCTAAATAACATTAGATACACTACTCGTTGTAACAAAAGGAATGCACTAATATGTTTTTGTCGCCTAACCATTTCCTTTTTCAAGATATATTGTACTGCTAAAGAGTGCTTTCTTTAAAACTTAAAGCATATTGAGTTGGATTTTAAAAGTTATTTCTGTTATTTCAGATGAATATATTGATATCAGAATAACAGCACAGTGTATAATCTATATTTGAGTCTTAATAGACAATAGTTGAATTTGATTTTTTTTTTTTTTTTGCACAAATAATCTGATGGTCCCATCACAGCTATATCCTAAAAAAAAAAATTCAAAGTAATTTAAATTAGTATAATTTAAAAAATGTGAAATTTGATTTTTGTTTCTAAGAATGAAATTATATGACAAATACATTTTAAATGTGTTCAGGAATCTAATTTAAAATTGTATTTTAATATTTTAAATGGGGAGTAGTTTCATAATATCTTGTAGTATTATTTATGCGATTAAAAGGGAGAATTGAAAAATAAATGAATGTTCATGACTTTTTCTTATCGAGCCAAAATGGAATGAATGTAACATTCATCAACTAATTTTCATATACTGCAGCTTCCAGTGTTTTTCCGCTGGATGGAGAAAATGAATCGCATCATTTAGCCCCATCAATCAACCTGGTAATTGATGTCTTAATTGATGGCTGGGTTATACAGTTAATTGAGCACCTTCATCGTGGACTGTCATTGTTCACTCTTTTCAAACACACTGCCTAGCAAACGAGCACAGGATACATAGAAAAACTTGAGAAAGACATAATAAACCAGTGCATGTGTTGCTTATTTATTCCAGAGGAGAAAAGTAGAGAAGATCTCATTTTGGGATCCAAATAGAAGAGATGGATATCAGATTAATTGGTACTTTCCACAAATAAGGTAAAATAAGACCTAAAACACTTTAAAAAAAAAATCTTTTTCAACAGTCAGAGAAAGGAGTTTAGCCATCAGAAAATGTTGTTTCTCAACTTCATGATTCAAATAACACTGTTATGTTAAGTTATGACAACGTGTTTTTACATTGCTTTAACTAGTCAAAATAAGTTAAACAATTTTCAACTTTTTTATGTTATACAAGATTCAATCATTTTTTTTAAGTCAGTTTAATGTAAGTTGAAATGACTTAAACATCTAAGTTGATTGTACTTATAAATTTAAGGCAGCAGTTTTTTTTTGTTTTTTTACAGTGACATGACCTGTTTTATTTTCTATTAATTTTAAATGAGATTTGCAGTTTTGCAGAACTGTTCCCAAGTCAAAAGGCACGTCTAAATACAGTTTAAAACCTGATTTAAATTACCTATTTTCCAATAAAATTAACATAATAATAAACATTTAATAGGCCTATATGTTTAAAAAAGCCAAAGAAATAAGCATAAAACAAGCATGAAAAATACAATCAAATTAAAAACATAGATTAAAAAAGAAAATAATGGATAACAGGGTTGCACATTTAGCCTATAGGCTATCAACATTTTAATAGAGGACATCCATTTGATGTGTTTAAAACACACTACTTTTCATACTAAGTTAATTTATGTTAGCTAAAAGGGATCTTTTCTCTCAGCAAAAAAGCATGAGATTTGTAAAAAAAAGAGAGAAAAAAAAAAGAAAAAAAAGATTGAAGTTGGAAAGTGCCAACTCTGTTTATCAGTTTGTGTTTTCTAAAACTTACTCTCTCTTCTATGATATATTTTTTTCAAGTTGTGGGCTTTCAACATTCCCGGTTTCGCTGCTTGTCTCCGCGGTGACTGAGTGCTGAATCGCTGTGAACGATGGAACTGTCACCCATCCATCTTCACTTGCCTGGCTGCAGATTAAAGCAGAAGGATGTATAAATCAGAGCGCTAATGAAAAGCTGTACTCAACGGAGGAGAGAGACTTACCTATTTTTCTCTGCCCACTCAGTGGGTCCCACTGATCTCTTCCAACAATCCTTCCTCCTGAAACTCTCTGGCCAGAATGGCTGTCAAAGAAGCAGAATGGCTGTCAAACACTGTCTTTTCTTGACAAGTTAGTTGTTAAACACCACCCTAACTAAACTAGTCTTTAAACACTGTGGGGGCGGTAGCAGGTATCAGTGGGAGAAAGGCTGGGTGAAGCGTCGGCCTCTCTGTGTGTGTAATCCTGGCCTGCTGATGGTGCTGGGGGGCATTTTGCTTAATTGGGTTACAGAATACTTTAATTACTTCACTTTCCCACATTCTTGCTCTGCGCACAGACACAATGATGGCACGGTGAGAAACTGCAGCCCAGGGCCCTGGAGTGCAGCTGCAGGGTAATTATCATTACGAGCTCCATGCATCTGTATACAAACAAGCCCACAGCTGCTAACTCTCTGAGACTGATGATACAGAGCACATAAAAGTGCTGTTGATGCCACTGTGCCTGTGTATTCATATATAAGTATATATGAATTAATATAGGAATATATAAGAATATATAAGGTTAGTTGACAAAATACTTTTGGAAAATGTTCTGCAGCTTTTTCAAACATTTTGCTAATTATGTATAATATTATGAATGCAGCTTTAATGAGCACATAGTAAGGTCATAGTCAAGACAAAAAAAGTTTAGAATGAGAAATTAAGTTACATTATGAGATATTAAATCAGATAATATTTTTAGACATAAAGTCACGATTACAAAAATTGTCACAATTTCTTTCATTTTATTTATATTTTTAGCCAGAAGCAAGTAAAATTGTCAAAAATATTTGTTTTGAAAAAAAAAAAAACATTATACACTATCATTCAAACGTATGGGGTCAGTAATATTTTTTTAAGGGATAATAAATTTATTCAGCAAGGATGCATTAAATGGATCAAAAGTGACAGTAAAGACATTCATAACGTTACATATGATTTCAATTTCAAATAAAGGCTGTTCTTTTTAACTTTCTGTTTTGTCAAAGAATCCCGAAACACTTTCCATCAAAATATTAAGCAGCACAACTGTTTTCAACATTGATAATAAGAAATTATCTTTCTTTAGCAGCAAATCAGCATATTGTAATGATTTCTGAAGGATCACATGACACATTACATTTTAAAATATGTTAAAATATAAAAACAGTTATTATATTGTTAGCATATTTCATAAAATTACAGTTTTCAGTTTTGATCAAATAAATGCAGCCTTGGTGAGACTTCTTTCAAAAACATTTTACTAACCTCAAACTTTTGAATGGTAGATGTTTCATACGTATACATATATGAAAATATAGGACCTTCATGCATTATACAGATACACACATACTGTATAATTAAATAAAATAAATTAGGTGGACAGCATGACTCTATGGACACTGGGTGTGAAGTAAACACTTTAAACAGCCCACAGGGAATTAGCTCATCTAAGGGTGGACTGTAAAAGGAGCATTTTTAGACATTTTGCCCATGAATTAGCCCATAAAAGGTGGTGTGGGAAAGGGCAAGATGGCAGAGGAACAGTGTGTGTGCGTGGAGGAAGCAGGAGGTGTGAAGAATAGAGAGTGATCAGTAGTGTGGATGCAGTGTGGGAGAGGGGGCTGCCCTGGCTGTCAGAACTCAGGCCCACAGTGGCCCAGCGAGAGCCCTGGCTGTGCTCCCATGATGCCCTGTTGCCGTGGCTGAGCCCTGGAATGTGACAGCACACAATGGAAGAGCAAGCCTGAGAAGGCCCTTCATCCTGATAACCACATTAAAGGCCCACCAACATCTGTTGAGGCACAGGAGAAAGGCCCTATCTCTGGGCTTTAACCCCCAACAGCACTAATCATTAACCCCCAGCCCTGAGAAGGAGCCCAATAACAGCACCTTATTTGTGAGGCACCCTGCAGAGGGACTGAGGGGACTAACATTGTACAGCAAACAGCGTGAGAAGAGCTGGATGATTACTCTTAAAGCCCCTAATATACTCATGGCAGAGTTATTTTTCGTTCTTTGCTAGAAGAAGTTTGAAATACCTGAGAACTGGTAAACTGTTGGGATGTTTGGGGTCAGTAATATTTTTTGTAAGGGATAATAAATTTATTCAGCAAGGATGCATTAAATGGATCAAAAGTGACAGTAAAGACAATTATAATGTTACATATGAATTCAATACCAACTAAATGCTGATCTTTTGAACTTTCTGTTTTGTCAAAGAACCCTGAAACACTTTCCATCAAAATACTTGATCCATTTAATGCATCCTTGCTGAATAAATTTATTATCCCTTACAAAAAAATATTACTGACCCCAAACATCCCAATGTCCCATGGTGCTGAGAGAGGCATTTAGGTGATAGGTGAATATGTAAAAATGTGCTGCACGTTTACCTCTTAACAACAAAATACAACACAGTGGTGAGAAAACGTCTCGGTTACATATGGTAACCCTCGTTCCCTGAAGGAGGGAACGGAGGCGTACGTCATGACCGACTAATAGGAATCTCGCTAGAGAGGCCAATCTACTTCGAGTGAAACTAAACAAGCCAATGCACATTGGTGTGCAATCATTTGCATCAGCTGCTCAGCCTTGCAGCGTGGGTATATAATGAGCAGCAGGTGCGATTGCACTTCAGTCTTTTGCTGAGGAGCCAAGCCTGATAAGCTGCCCCAGCGGGCGGCAGCAGATGTGGCGAAGGGACGTACGTCTCTGTTCCCTCCTTCAGGGAACGAGGGTTACCATATGTAACCGAGACGTTCCCTATCAGTCGGTGACTCTCGACGTACATCGTGACCGATTAATAGGAATTTCTACCAAAGCGCCACAGCTGCTGCACCCCATCCAGCGAGCCTCTACCCCTTCTTGCCTGGAAGGACGATAGGAGAAGGTTTACACAGAGTGAATCTGTCACTGTTGTTCCGTGATAACCTATACAGTGAGATATTGGATAACACTGGGAAAGTGTGCCCTTTCTGTTAGGAAGGAGAACACTGCGGAAGCCACTTTCTTCAAGGAGTTACGTGGAAAATACATATGGACTAGCCCGAAGGTTGTACTACATATGAATACTGGGTGACTTAGCCCAAGGGAAAGACTCGGGCTTCCAATAGGAGCAGCCTTGGAGAAAATATACACATATGGGATCCCCGTAGGGTCACACATATGGGACCCAGCCTAGACCCGGTTCTCAAGGATTCAGCGGATAAAGGCCTGGTGCCGGAGGCTCTGCTATGTCCGGGCCGAGGGTGTTGGAGGACTCAACAGGTTTTTCACTCTGGAGTAATAAGGGTGCACAGTAGGGTGCAGCAAGCCGACAGAGCCGGACCTCTTGGAGCTTCGACCCGTTTAGGGTGAGGACACAGGAGTAGACCAGGTCTACACGTAGGCTCTAATATCTAGCGAACGTGTTAGGTGTCACCCAGCCCGCAGCTCTACAGATATCTGTTAGCGAGGAGCCACGCGCCAGCGCACAGGAGGATGCAACGCCTCTCGCGCTGTCTGTGCAACCTCCAACTCCATACCGAGAAAAGAGATCCTCTGTACGAGGAAGAGTTTGCTCTTTTCCCAGTTGACCTGAAGACCCAACTGGCTTGAGGTCCCAACTGGCTGAGATGCCTGAGCACGAGGTCCCTGTGTTCGCATAGCTGATCTCGAGAGTGTGCTAGTATGAGCCAGTCGTCGAGATAGTTATGGATGCGAACGCCCTGTTCTCTCATGGGAACAAGGGCCCCCTCCATGACTTTCGTGAAGACATGGGGGGACAGGGACAGCCCGAAGGGCAGGACTTTGTACTGATATGCTCGACCCTCAAACGCAAAGCGTAGAAACGGCCTGTGTTGAGGAAGAATCAAGACATGAAAGTACGCGTCCTTCAGGTCGATCGCTGCAAACCAATCTCGGGGACGGATGCATTCAAAAATTCGTTTCTGCATGACCATTTTGAACGGTAGTTTGTGGAGACTCCGATTCAAAACTCGCAGATCCAAGATCGGTCGTAACCCACCGCCTTTCTTGGGTACAATGAAGTAGGGACTGTAGTGCCCTGACCTCATATTGGCTGGAGGGACCGGCTCTATCGCGTCCTTCACCAGTAGGCAGGATGTGTTTGATGGCTTCTGTCTGCTTTTGTACAGCTGAGAACTGCTGGGCGAATTTCTCGACCGCATCGCCAAAGAGGCCGGTCTGGGACACAGGGGAGTTAAGGAACCGGAGCTTGTCGGTCTCCCTCATGTCGGCCAGACACAGCCAGAGATTGCGTTCCTGGACCACTAAGGTGGACATCCCATGACTCACTGACCGTGCGGTGACCTTCGTCGCACGAAGCGCGAGGTCCGTTGCGGTACGAAGTTCTTGGAGAACTTGTGGATCATGACCACCCTCGTGCAGGTCCTTCAGTGCCTTGGCCTAATGGACCTGCAGCAACGCCGTGGTGTGCATGGCAGAGGCAGCTTCCCCACAGGGCTTGTAAGCCTTGCCAGATAGGTCTGACGAGTACCTACAGGCCCGGGAAGGAAGACACGGTTCTCCGCGCCAAGTGGAGTTAGGGCACAGCTGTATTGCAACGGCCCGCTCCACTGGTGGGATACGCGTGTATCCCTTAGCTGCCCCGCCATCTTGGGTGGTGAGGGAGGAGGAGCCACCGAGACGGTTTCTGGCAGTAAAAGTTGCCGTCCACGTCCCCGTGAGTTCCTCAGGCACCTCCGGGAAGAAAGACACTGGGGTTGGTTGCTGAGAACCAGCGCGCACCACCCCGAGACACCAATTTTCCAGGCTCGAGGGCTTGGGACATGGTGGAGGGTTCCACTCGAGTCCGATCCTGTTGGCGGCCTGGGAAAGCATGGCCATCATCTCCGGGTCCGACTCGGGCACCACTGGCACACCCGAAGGAGGCAGCAGTGCCGAGTCGTCGTCCGCGGAGAAGTCTGACCCACCCTCCGATGCAGCGAAGACAATGCATCTGATCATAGTCATGTGGAAATGTTTGCACAAGCTCTGCACTTCAGAACTCTAGTCAAGTCACATTAATATAGCACTTAATGCAATCAATTTGTTTAAAGGTGGGGTAAGCGATATTTGAAAAACGCTGTTTGGAAGTTAGTTGGGCCGACACAACAACAAATGTGTGTAGCCAATCAGCATTAGGGGGCGTATGACGGTGGAGGAGAGAGAATGAGCAAGAGGGAAATTTGAAGAAAGACTGCAGAAATAGAGATGAGAAACAATACAAAAGAGTAAAGCTCAGAAGAAATCACTGGAAAATTAAGGGTTATGGCCACGTTAATATTAGAAAAGCTTTCTGGAGAGAGCTAAGCGGGAAGTCCTGAAAAGAGACGCGGACGTTGCTTTGATTCGGGTCCACACATGAGTAACACTGGGTTTGAGTGTCATTGTTTGTTTGGAGCTGCTGTGCTGTTGGCAGCTAACAACGAACTCTTGTTCCTAATTAATTACTATTTTGTATGCATGTAAATTGTTTTGTGCTTCCTTATCATTCGTTCATCATGTGCGCTTTATTTTTCGTGAAGCATTATTTTGTTGCGCTTCTGTTATGATACACAGACATCCAGTCTTGTATTGCGTGCGCAACGGAGGCCAGCTAGTGAGAGTCGCGCTGACAACTGCTAGAGAATGCGTGTTTAGCGTCATTGTTAGTGCACTCGCCTCGCATGCTGGCCGGTCGAGATACGAGGCTGACTCGAATCTCGACCTGCAGGTTGGTTAGGATTGGAGGGTGAGTTTTGGAGGCAGAGCACTGAAGAGAGGGGTGTGTTTGTTTGGGTTGATTTCAAATATCAACAATGTCCAATAGCGTTTTTGAAATATTGCTTACCCCACCTTTAAAGCAAGCAGCTTTACTGTACAATTACAAACATGAAAAACATGTTGCTTTCAATTAGAATTACAATTTTCTAAATTACATCACACCAGTTCGTTGTTCGATTTCACTTGAAGTATATCAGGCATTTAGAGGTCTAAAGTGACTACAGTAATGCACATCTTGGGTTTCTGAAATCTTTCAACCCGACCTCATAAGAATATGTAGCAATTTTATGAGCCGGCGATTTCGTATAAATTTGTACAATGTGGTGTATAAGCAGACAGTCGCTGACTGTTCAAAAACTAACTAATATAATTATAGAAAAATCAAATTAGCTATCAATAAAGAAATTAGATAGTTACAAACTGCCATGAGATTGTGTTAAGTATTCAGAACATATTTCACGATTTGGAGTTTTATAGACACAAAAAAAGAGTGATAGATACATTGCCACACTTATTATAGTAGTGTAGGTTTTCAGTAGCATGTGATCCGGATTATTTTTGCAGTAAACGAGCTTGTTATTGTCTGTGTGCAGGTGTCCTGCATCCTGAAGCACAGAAAGACAAGATATGAGCCATAAACAGGTGTCCTGTCACAAGAAAACTTCTCACACTCCAGGATCCTCATCTGCCTCGAAGGGCCTTTAAGGTTGCCTCGCTTCCACAGGTTTCAAAGCCTTGCCAATTTCACCAGCATGAACCTGGAGACAAAGCAGAGGGGCTGGAGGTGGGGGTGAACGCAAACAAGAGTGATGCAGAAGAGAGGTGAGTGTCTTTCTCTCCGGCGTTTCATACGCAGCGCTCTCTGTATACGGGCTCTGAGATTAGGAGCTGCAGGAGGTACCCCTAATGCATGGACTCCTCAAGTGCCCCCACACAAGTAAGCCCATTCACCAGTAGCTCATTACACGGGCAATTAAGTGTTGTGCGGGGAGGGGGGACGAGGGGTCGAAACGAGGGCCGCCAGCCATCGTGAGGAGCCCCTTCCCCCCGACCCACTCCTCCCAGAGTCTTCACCTGGGCAGGCCAGTGGACACCTGCCTCTTCTAATGAAGATCCATGGCCTCATTTCCATTTCTGGAGTCGTATCAGAAACGGCGGCACACAAAACCACGCCTGTGTCCTCCGGTCCAGAGAAGCGGATAGAATGACATGGCTAAGTGCTCTTGCAGAGCTGGGGCAGCTGTAGGGCCTGAAAATTGGGTTTTGGGAGGTTTGAAGTGGGGTGCTGTGTTGCCTACGATGCTGCTCTCCTGCTTATTGGAGGGTGCTTCAGGTTCCGATCGGCCACAATGGCTGCTGCAAGCTTCCTCTGCTCTTCGCTTATAATGAGCAGAAGGGAGGAGAGCCTGAGGAGGAAAAAATGCTCGCAAACAATTCTCACCTCTGTTCAATTCAGGTTGACTTATTCATAACTTCTAAAAGCATCTGTAAATATGTGATGAAGCATTTTCACTGCAGAGACAATAGATTCCTATTAGGGACCTGTGCTGCACTCATCTCTGCAATAAGTCTCATAAAATTAAAAGTCTCTTAAAAATAAGTCAATAAGTCTCATAAAAGTAATTCATAGCACCTTGCCTTCTGTGTATCTGGACGTCAATATATGACCAAAATGTTCAATGTTTATTCAAATGAATTAAAAAGGAAAACTCTGTTTTTATATATTTGCTTATAAATATACTGTGATGAATTATGGTATACTCTGTAGAACTATGGCATACTACTCTCAGTCATATTTAGTTATCAATGTGAACTTATGAACTATACCATCTTTTCATAGTAGCTTGGGGGGGGGGGGGTTCGGGGGTGCATTTCTGGAAATTGAGAGAAATATGGTCACATACAACTAGGGGCTCATTGACTGCTTTATTTATTTATTTTATTAAATGATCTGCATAAAACATTAGGATAATTAAAGCTGCAAGGAGCATTTATCGGGGTTCAAGCGGTTTAAGGCCTTTAAGCACATGCGTAAAAAGATATTATGTTTTATTTAGCAAGCATGTAAACACTTAGAAAACTTAGGAAACCAAATGTAGTTTATAAAAGATCATATACTATAAGAGATTCAGTCAAGAATAATTTTGTACAGACGTAAATAATGTATGTTGGATTGATGTTTATAAGGAAGTTTATCCTGATAATGTATTGTCAGCATTTGAAAGATTATTTTGCCCTTTGGTGGACAAACATGCACCTATGAAAAAATGTACAGTGAAGAATGTTTGGGCACCATGGATTGTTGAGTTGAAAAACATTATGTTTGAGAGAGATGTGGCAAAGGGTACAGCAAACAGAACTGGGAACAAGGAGGATTGGGACGTCTATTGCAAATTAATAAATCAAGTAACTAAAATGAATAGGAAAAAGAAAAGAATGTTTTACAAAATGAATATAAGTGAATGTAGATATGATTGTTAAAAAAATGTGGAGTACACTCAATGAAATGGATAGGAAATCAAGTCAAATTCCTTCTTTTATTGATACGGTGACTCATTTTTAACTATTTTTAAACCATATGAAATTGGACATTTATTTTAATGATTTTTTTCATAAATAAAGCTGATAAATTAAGAGAAGAAATGTTGTTTGGGATAACCAGTTTGCCACATCTTTAATATCAGTCTTAAAAAAGGGATTTTTCCTTTAGCTTGGAAAGATGCAAAGTTTATTCATCTTTAGAAAAATGCAGCACTGAGTTTTAATGGTCATAATAGTCGACCAATAAGTTTGCTACCAGTTCTTAGCAAAGTATTGAAAATTATAGTTTGTGAGCAAAATCAATTATATATTATAATGAGAATAATTTGCTCTCTAATTTTCAGCATGCATATTGAGAGAGCACAGATTGATGACAATAACTTAGTAGGAGCAGTATTGTTAGATTTTAGCTCAGCTTTTGATGTACTGGATCATAGGTTATTGCTGGATAAACTGAAATGTTACAAATTTACTTCTCATACTGTACAGTGGTTTAAAAGTTAACTGTCTAATGGGACAATGTGTATTTTATAATGGAAGTTACTCTGATGTGAAGGAGTAGCAATGTGGTGTGCCTCAAGGAAGTTAAGACCAATGATCTTCCTCTTGTTTTAAAGTGTGCATGGACAGTCATGAATGCAGATGATAAAACATTATATTTACCTGCAACATCAATTAAGCAGTTGTCTACTGCTTTGGATGAGGAAATACAATTAGTCATAAAGTAGGTACGGAATAATTGGTTCTAAACTTGATAAAAACCAAAAGCATTGTGTTTGCATCAAATTGCTTCAAAAGTTGATTGCATCAAAAGTTAAATTTGTCTGTAAAGAGTGTGCCTATTGAACAGGTTGAGGAAATAAGACTTCTTGGAGTTATATTAGACAGTAGGCTGAAGTGGTCAAAACAGATAGAAAATATGGTAACAGGTATGGGAAGAGGTTTGTCTGTTATTAAGAGATGTGTAAACTGTTAACCACAACACTGTATTTCTAAAATTGTGCAAACAATGGTTCTTGCTTAGATTATTGTCCAGGGGTGTGGTTGAGTGCATCAAGTAAAGACAAAAAATTGAACCAATTGAAAAATTACAAGTAGTTCAGAACAGAGCGCACGACTCACTTTAAACTGTAATAGAAGGGCTAATATAATAAGAATGCACTGGTGAAGGATTGTCTTTCTGCTTTGTTTTATAAGAAAAATTTCTGTGAGTTTCTAATGTCCTGTACTCTCAACTTTTGTATAGTAGTACTAGTCATAATTTTAACACCAGGCATGCGTAAAAGGGATGTTTTTTTATTTCCTGTTTCGAAAACCACTGCAAAACAACGGACTGTAATGTATAGAGGAATGAAAATATGGAATGATTTACCATTGATATTATATATTTTTTAACAAGAAAAATTAGTTTAAAAAAAAATTAAAGGAACATTTAATGGCACAATATAGTAAATTGTTGATTTTGATATTTGGAATGAATGTTGGGTTTGTATGTTTCATTGACTTGACATTTTATTGTTGTTGATTAAATGTCGTTTTGTATTTTTTACTTGTTGGGACCCCAGGAAGAGTAGCCACTGCCTAGGTAGTGGCTAATGGGGATCCAAATAAACAAATACTCTTAGATCAAAGATGGAAAAGACCATTTACAGCCAACACATGCAATTTACTAAGGAAAAATATGTTTTTTTTGACAGTTATAGCTCCATGTCTTGCCTGATATCCACCACTTTTATTAGGTGTCCGCAAAGTGTGCCCATACATATGTGAGTCAAATTTGTTGTAAATATCTCATTTAGTTTCGAAGTTTAGATGGGTGACATTGATTGGATTTTTTTGTCAGCTCCTATCATAATTTTGACATTTGGGCGTTATTGTTTAGCTATTGACCTATGTTTTCAAATTTCCTGTGGTGGTTTTGTCTAGATCGGACTAACGGTTTCGACGATAATCGCAAGTGCTAAATGACACCGTTACACAAACCATAAGGCAAAACCTGGCATGTTTGGTATCGTTGGACTCGGCAAGGATTCAGGAGTCTAAGGAGGCCACTTCCGTGAAAAACGCTGGCTTGAAACTTATCAGGCTCCTTCAGGGCATTGTGTTGATGACGCATACTGAGTTTTTTGAGATACGCCAATGTTCTCATAGACTATCATGGCACCCTGGACAAAGACACTGCATGCCAATTTTCATCAGACTAACAGTTGGGTGCGGTCATAGCCATTTTCATGATTTTTCCCCCCCTGTTATTACACCACCAAGTGGCTATTTTTTTCATGTGTCCTCAAATTGAGCTCATAAACATGTGTCCCGAGTTCAGCAAAAAATATCTCTTTCTGTTCACAAGTTATAGCCGTTTTAGTAAAAGTGGCTCCGGTCACATCGAACATTTTGGTTCCCCTTAGCGACCGTGAATTGAAATTTCGAATTCTTTTGATGATTGTTGATAGTCACTTGCTAGAGAATAGTTCTGCAGTGGTTTGGTTCCGATTAGGCCAAAAACCTAGCAGTAGTTTGCAAAAGTATGTTTTTCAAAAAAAAACTCAATTTACTCGAAGGGCGAGCAAATCTGAGGCATGCAATTTGTCCAATGGATTGCAACGATATAAGACACTTGAGCCTATGCCTAAAGGTTTAGGAGTTATGAGCCATTTCATACTTTTGACCGCTGTAGCGCCGCCGTCAGGCCGATCGGCGTGGGCCTTGCTGACATTGTAGGCGGTGTGAGTACTACCAGCCCTCAAAGTTTCAAGTCTCTACAACTTACGGTTCGATCTGCCCGATCAGTTTTAGATGGAGAATGCTGCATCATGGGAAAATTAACAATAACAGTAGGGTTTCAGCATTATGTGCTTGAACCCCTAAATATGTTATTTTAGTCCAGCCACAGGATCATAAATAGTTATTTAATTGTGTATATGTTCATTAAGGTTTATTCAGATCGTTCATTACCAATTAAAGCAGTGAAATGGACCATGACCTGATGGGGATGTATAGCAAACAGATAAAAACTGCACTTGCTAATCATTTGCTGCTCATAATTGTCACTCTTTATTTTCAGGGCAGTAAAAACAAGGGGTGGGGGGGTTGGGGGGTTGGGGGTTGTCTTGTGGTCCGTTCCACACTTCTCGCTGAAAGCTCCATTCAGGATTGCAGCGTGTCTCTCAATACGATTGTGGGATCCTCCCTTGTTAACATGTTCAGGCTCACCGCCTCCTCTCAGCACCTGAGGGCAAGTAGAGCACCCAGAGCTCAGGTAATGGAGGAAGAGGAAGGGCAGAGTGAAAATAAACAAGCTCAGTCTCCATCCATCCGTTGTGCCTCACCTGCTCTGCTCCGTTTCAAACTCTGACACGGGTCGCATCAGAGGTCTGTGGATGGGATAACAATTGCACTTTATTTTACAGTACGTTACAGTGTACTTACCTAAGAAAGTACTGGGTAATAAGGTAACTACATGGGTTAAGGTTAGGTTTAGGGGTAGGTTCAGGGTAAGTACCTAGTTATTGTAATTACATAGTATGTACATGGGGAAGAGGACTGTAAAGTTAAGTGCTACCAGGATAATCTGTTGCAGTGCTGTGCTCAGTGATATTGCCATATCAATAATTACTAGTCACCCAGCATTTTATGGGAGTTTTATTATTTGTATGGACAAGACCATGGTGTGTTTACTACACAATTACAGCCCTCAAAGCATTATTTTTAAAAACCTAGTTACACTACAAACAAAAAGTAGCTAACTGCATTGAAGTTGAGACATCAATATGTTTTTATACAACCAAATATCTGTTCAATAAATTATTTAGGCTAATTTATAATTTAATCCGAGCCGAATTTGCACACAAAAACTGGGTTTTGAATGACTGAATTTTATTTAGGATGACAGTATCAAACACATTCGTTTATTTTAAATACAATAAAAACACAATCATTTCCATAACCAAATAGAAAGCATATAGTACAGGGAATCCAATTGGTGAATCATTTTTGTGAATTTGTTCATTTACATGAGCTGTATGAACCGTTTCAATATAATTAATTGGCCATTCAAAGAACCGATTAGGATGAATCGATTCATCATAAGGAATCAGACTTTCTAACGCTAGCATTAGACTTTATATCATTAACCCATTTACTAAAATGAATCGGAATTACAACGCTTCATATGAAAAGACAGGCCTGTTTAGGTGAGTGCATTTGGCTATATGCTACACTGCTGCTCATTGGATAAAGTAGCTTGTTACTGGAAAATCTGCACTATTATTAAAATAGCTGCAATAATGTCAGGCTATTAAAAGTGTAGTTATGTTAGTTGCATTGCAACTTACTCCCAAACAGTGTGAGCACATGTGTGTTTAGGTGTGCTTTGTGCCCCAGGCATGGTTACACAATGAGTTTGTGTGTCAGAGTTTGCGCTTCTAAGCAGCAGATCTGGCTTCCTCGGCTCTCTCTTCACTCACCTGTGACGGAGCACTTCCCCTGGTCGGCTCTTATCAGCCCACAGAGGAAATACCTGCCACAGGTAAACAGGACCTCGTGACCCCCAGGCTTTGCACTCATGCTCAAGCAGACAAGATGTTGTTCTTTCTGCCCTGCCATGAGCATCCCTGCCCCCACCTGCCTAAACCCTCTCCCACCCTCTCTTAAATTTAATCTTATCTAAATATCAGCAGGTGTAAGGCAAGAGCCTGCTTATTATGATAGATTCAGTATGCACAAAGTTGATCAACAGTGGCTCAGCACAAATGCATTTCTGACTGCCTGTAATGATGCCGGTAGCACTTTAAAATGACAAGTCCTCTTTCTCAGAGATTGTATTGAGAACCCCGCATATCATATAAATTCTTAAGAACCTAAAATATTTTTTTCTGATATTGAGATTATTTAATTTTATAAAATTGTAAAAATCATGTTAGACTTTAATGTTTAATTCTATTGGACACAATCCAATATTCAGATTTTTAAATGTATATATTTTGTTCCTCCAATCCTGTGGTTACATATTCATTGGATTCAGTTTGTAGCTATGGCATGGCATTTGAAGTTTAATTTGATTATTGTTTTTGTTTTTTCTAAATTAACATATTTATCAATTTGATTACTTATTTACTTATTCTTATATTTATATTAATTACTAAACCACTGTATTCAGTATTTTAGTCATATTTTAATATTTATAAATATTAATACAAGCATAAATTAATACAGAACATAAATAATGGGTACATTTTTAAAAGCTGAAAGGGGGTTGTACTAATAGAACTGTCACGATTATTAATCAGAATGCATTATATTATATTATATTAATGCTCTTTTTGTTTTAGTAGACACAAATCTACTAATTTACTGCTTTACTAAATTTGTAGATTTACTACAAATCTACTACTTTAGACACAAATAAGACACCTTATTTTTAACATGCATTTCACTTATTTTGCATTGTTGCAGCACCTCTCTTCGCGCTCTGTTTAGTTTTTGTCTATGAAGCCCCTCTTTCTGAAAAGTGCGATGTGCTCTGATTGGTCGGCTGGACCAGTGTGTTGTGATTGGACAACTGCTTTGAGTGTGTTTCGGAAATGTCACATCCCCTATCATAACCGTGTGTTTCAGCTTCTCAGGTAAACGCTGGCACCTCTACCAGGCCTTGCCCCTTTTTGTTTCATATGTCTTGTGCGGGAATTATTTGTAACTTTGCAACTTTGATCATAACAGGCCTAGAACAAAGCAACCTCCAGGACAGCAACTCACCTAAGACGCCTCAGGGTCAGGGTTACTCTCTCTCTCTCTCTCTCACCTCTGGCCAGCACTGCTCTGCCCTTCCCTACCATGTTACCTGAGCCACATGCACCAATGCTGCCCTTTATTTGATGGATGCGGTTTCCCACACTGACACTGATGGGTGACGGGAGCCCCTCCAACCCCTTCCTTCTTTAAACACTGTGATTGATATAGGGAATGTGATCCCCTGGTTATGTTAAAAAATAATCTCAAATTTCAAACTTCATCAATTCAAATATACATAGATAGTAACATTTTGCTGTGATGCTAGAACCATTTTTAATTCCTTAGAGAACCTTTCAGTGATCAGAAAGAACCATTTTTTCCCCCTTAATGTAAAGAACCTTTTTTTTTTACTATAAAGAACCTTTTGTGGAATGGAAAGTTTCCATGGATGTTAACCTTTCTCCATGGAACCAAAGATGTCAATAAAGAACTTTTATTTTTAAGAGTGTATGATCTGCACTGAGCTGAAATCTTGCACATACTTAAACTTTCCAGGATGTTTTACAAAGCGTTTATGTTTTAAAAGCCCAACGTTTACGCGGTTAATGACTTAGTTAATTAGTTAAATTAGTCCCTTCAGTATCTTCAAACCGACTGGTTTACTTCCAGCCCAAACCATCCTGGACTAGGATAAGTGAGCATCAACACCAATATGTTGATTTACTAATTAGGGCCAGTACTTCCCTGCAGTTTCTGAATGAGGCAGGAGCACTTGTCTTTGTCTTATTATCACTGGTCATCCATCCCCCTGCCCACTCCTCAATAGCCCCTGGCCCAGCAGATAGGCCAGGACAGAGATAAGTGGAACAATGGGTCAGGCCCACTGCAGTCTGCTATCTCTGTCCCCATCTCACTGCCTGCCTGTGTGTCTGGGCAGAGGATGTTGTTAAAGCAAGAGCAAACACTCAAACATCCTGCGCCAGCTCTATCACTTCCCCCTGATCTCTCTCTCTCTCTCTCTCTCTCTCTCTCTCTCTCTCTCTCTCTCTCTCTCTCTCTCTCTCTCTCTCTCTCTCTCTCTCTCTCTCTCTCTCTCTCTCTCTCTCAGTGCTATTTTCCATCCCTTGCAAGATGCTTTTGAAGGATTTTCACAAGCGACTACTGTGGCCTTCACTGGGTGTTGTGAACGAGATAGGGGGGTTGATATATCAAATAAATCTGATTCTATGGAGCAAAACATTTCTGTGATAGTGATATAGAATCAGTTTCTTATAGTTTCTAGGTTTAAGGTGTAAGGGATCTTGTACAGTCATCCAGTCATTATCACAAAATATTAAATAAACCTCTTCAGGGTGATACAAGATCAGTCTGCTTCATATTGGGGTCCTGATCACCATGTTGAGGTTTGTTTTGTGATCATGTCCAGCTCACCTGTGCATTATCCTGCCTGTTTCATGGTAAAATAAAATAAAATGCACAGTCATGTAGCAGTCATACAAAAATATTTGATTACGGAAAGCTGCAATTGACCAATCAGATGCATTCTATAAAGCCATGTAATAATAAAATATAAATTATATTGAAGTGATTTCATTTAAGCCAGCCTTTGCAGGACCCTGGTCAGACTGTATTCTGATATTTGCTATGTACCATTGTAAAGATATAGAAGTTATGGTAATTTATTTCGTTTTATAAAGATGTACTGTGAAAGAGGAAAGTAAGAGACAAAATTAATAAAAATGTATTTTTTATTATTAAGAAGTGTCATATATGCTCCCCAAGATTGCATTATTTTTGATCAAATATTTCACAATATTATTACAATTAAAATAACTGTAAAATGTAACTTGTTTCTGTGATGGCAAAACTGAATTTTCAGCATCATTACTCCAGTCTTCAGTGTCACATGATCCTTCAGAAATCATTCTAATATTCTGATTTGGTGCTCAAGAAACATTTCTTATTATCAAAGGTGAAAACAGTGCAAATGTGGTAGATCTGTTTCAGGGTATAAAACAATTTTATGTTGATCTCCATTAATATTTTACAACCTCAGTAGGATGTTGTCCTACAACCCAGAAAAGTGTTAAGCTGATGAGAGGAGAGGGAGAGAGAGAGAGAGAGAGAGAGAGAGAGAGAGAGAGAGGGAGAGTGGTGAAGAGAGAGATACGGCTCTCCTTCCTCTGCTCTCTCTCTCTCTCTCTCTCTCTCTCTCTCTTTCACCCTCTGTTCTCTCTGTAGACTTGACAATATGCACGCGTACTGTTTCAGGCCCGGGAAACCCGGGCAGAGGCAGGTTAATATCGGGAGCACTTGACAACAATGGAATGTTATAAAAAGGTGCAGCTGTAATAAGTTCTTTGTTGGGACCTTCCATTTCCACCACGTCATATCATTACTCATCCTGCTAACCAATTTACTGGTTGCCATGGCAACCGCAGCGGGCCAAAGCCAAGAGGCAAGAGTGGAATCTCAATGGCTGTAGGGGAATAAAAAGTGGTGGACAGACAGAAGTGTACAAACTCCTCTACGTCCAAATTTATTCAGATTTAACTGGGGTTTCAAATTCAAAATGACCCCCATTTCCTGCTGTCCACCCTCTCATACAACAATAATGTGAAGTAAATACTGTAAATAATGAAAAACAGGGAAACCATTTTAAGTTGTGGTGGAAAAATAAATAAAACACAGAACAGAATTCATAAATAAATAGAATATACAGTATGTTCATGTTTTATATAAATGTTCATGTATAATATATACATATAGTACATTAAATTCAGATTTTTTTTATTTATTATTCAGTAAATCTTGATTCTTCTCTTTTAGTACCACCAATAAAAACAACGCTGGTCTAATTCGATCTTCTTCTTTTTTTTTTTCTTTTTTCTTTCTGGCACAGCAACAGTTTCATGCATCCGTGTCCACGTGGCTTCACCAGGCATGCTGGGATACACGTAACCGTGTTCAGCCTGTGGAGGTATGCGGGGCCGGGCCGGTGGGCGTGTGGTGAAATCCAGTTCGCCTAAGCGCACAGGTCAGCGCTGGCCGGTCAGCAGCTGCTGCCTGGCTGCGGTCCCACGCTTCCCAGGCTGGGGGGAGGATTGACAGGTCAGTAATAAAATCAGGCGCCCTGGCTGAGCTCAGAGCTGCCCATTGTTTGAGGGCCAGGCCCGCTGCTGCTGTTTACTCTCTCCCATATGCATTATTCAACGGCCCAGGAGCTCCCAGAGAAAGGGGCCCCATTCAGGGAGCCTCTTGCCCATGTTTTGTTTTGCTAATTTTCAATTAAAATAAACCATGGCGCTAAGGGGGGAGTATGAGGGCTCAAGGGAGAGATAGTCTCAGTACTATTTACCCTGTGACGTCTAAAGGGATTAGGCCGATCACATAAATGACAATAAAACACTACTTATTGAGTATTATGTCAGTGACATATCTGTTATTTTAAATAAGGGGTAGACTGTGGGACAATGAGGTGTGATGCTGTTACAGTTTGGTTTATTTCTGCAGGGGATGTCTGAATCACTTTTGCACACTAATAAGCCTGAGAGTGCAAACTCTGTAGTTATGTGACGTTGTTTTATAATAATTATTGCTTTGTTCATTGATTTAAATGTAATTTAAATATATGTAAGTAATTGAAAACTAGTAACATTAATGTGCAAAAGCTTGGGGTCAGTAAGAATTAATTCATTTATTCAGCAAGGAATCATTAAGTTGAACAAAGATGACAGTAAAGATATTATTATTGTTACAAAAGTTTTCAAATAAATGCTGTTCTTTTGAACTTTGTATTCATAAAAGAATCCTGATAAAGGTATCCCTGTTTTCACAAAAATATTAAGCAACACAACATGAAAACACAATGTTTTCAACATTGATAATAATAATAATAATAAATGCTTCTTGAGCATCAAATCAGCAAATTAGAATGATCTCTGAAGGATCATGTGACTGTGACTGGAGTAATGGCCAATGTAGGGAAAAAAAAATGCAAAATATATTAAAACAGGAACCAGTTATTTACAATTGTAATAATATTTTACAATATTGTTGCCTTTGCTGTGTTTTGGATCAAATAAATGCAGCCTAATTTAAAACTCATCACATTTGATGAGTTGAATAAAGAAAAAGATTTGATAACAGATTGGGTTGATACGCAGGATAGGTCACTGAACGTTTAACTTGATGAACATATTAACCTGCAGAAAGACGACATGACCTGCAGATCATTAAATATCAGCATGCCTGACACCATGGGCTAATCAATAAGTGCCCTGATAGGTTTTTGTTGTTGAGCTTTTTCACACAAGAGGGGGCTACACTAACCCAGAGGAGCAGCGGACAGATGCAGTGACAGTGGGGAGTGAGGAAAGTTAAAGATTCACCACACATCTGTTACTCTGCCACAGAGCGGACTCTCAGGCACCTACCCCCGCTGTCTGCCGGCTTGCCCGCCTGCCTGGGTATGTCTGTCTGTCTGTCTGTCTGTCTGTCTTCCTGCCTGCTCGCCTTAATACGTGACTGCGTGCTGTCCACCTGTCTTTCTGAATTTAATTCCTGCATGTGTCTTCTCTGCGTGCTCATCACACTCTCAGCCTAACTGACCAACTGCTTCCTATTCTGTACATGTGTCCGCTTCCCCCTTAATGAGCCAGCACATCTTTAAACCGTACAGAAACTTCAATCACCCGCCTCATTTTTTGCAACCGTCGCCCGTCAACAGTCTGCCAAACATTTATGTTCTATTCAGTTTTAATTATAGCAAAAAAGGCCAATCTAGTTTAATCAGGAGTGCTGTATAATTAATTCTGCCAGTCATTTAGAGCTCTGCCCTGCCTCTCATTTAGGCAGTTTTCACAATTGTTTGGTCCAAAACCTAAATTTGATTCCACCTCACTTTCAAGCAGGCTTGAGGTAGGCTTTCAAGGTCGAAATACTGTATTTACAACTAAATAAACCGAACTCCGATGTCTCATAATAATAATCTTTTTACATGCATTGAGAAACTGTAGAGGCAAAATGCTAAAATGAAATACACAGAAAAATTTGCAAAATTGGCAGCTTGTCACTGGGGCAGTACCATAAAGCCGTATTTTTTTTTTTTTGGTTGAGTATCATGTTTAATAATCAGGCCGTTTATGGCTCATATATTATAGGAAAATATGGAGCTCATACTTGAGGAGGAAAAAAACTGTTTTAAAAAACTGTATAAATATGCAAAAAAAGAAAGAAAAAAGGATGTAAATAGGTGTAATTGCCCATATTAATATGGCCAAAATATAAGATGAAATTCTGATAGAACATAAGATCTTTGTAACAGTTTAGCAGACTACTTAAAATGCATACTTTATAAATATCAGTTGTCACTTTTTATCTCCCGATAATATTTAAATGTAGGCTATAGTTTTTATGATCTGTAGCTCTGTAGTTTTTATTGTCCGGGACAAATCATATAATGCAATGTAATGCAATTATAATTGAGAGATGTAGAAACAAAATTCTTCAAAAGCCTATAATGTCATATTTGATACTCAAATTTGTTTTTAATACAAATTATGTGTGGATAATTAAGTAAGCCTAAGCTGCTTCAGTCTCGTAAGTGTTCGAGACATGTACCACCAACCGAAGGTGGGCAAGCTGTTGTACCCCAATATTCCTCAAATTTTTCTGACAGATTAGCATTCTAGCAGGTATGTATGAAATTCCCTCTTTGCAATTGTTTATGTATTTAGGGGCTGATTTTGCTATTTTATTGACAGTGAAATTAGAGAGATGATAGGAAATTCGTAAAATATTGAGAAACATGGACCTGAGTCATCTTATGCATGAGCGTTGTGTGCTAACCACTAGGCCAAAGCCTAAATAGCTAAAGCTTTTTGCCTTTTTACAAGTTATAAAGTGTTCCTGTGGCTAAAACAATACAGCATGCTGCTAGCTACACCAAAGCCATAGGTTAGATTCCCAGGGAATGCATAAGCATATAAAATGACCTTGAATGCAATGCAAGTCAGTTAGTATAAAAGAGTCTGACAAATGCATTCAATTAAAATTGTAAGTAAAACTGCTTGAGAGCATTTAGTTGTTCCACCTGTCAGCCCATACAACAGCATGAATCGCGTGTCTATCCTTCTCTTCGAGCTGTAATCCCGAGCCCTCTCATCTCCTCAGGACCCTTTGTGTGGCAGCGGTTTCTTCACAGATAAGATGTACATAACTGAAAAAAGTGAGGAGCTTCGGATGGGGAACAGAGAAGTTCAGGAGACACGAGTGGAGTCAGGAGTGGAGAAGAGCGCATGTCCTCTTGGGTTTGCTGAATGGGCTTCATCCCCCGCTGGGTGCAGGTGAGCACTCGAGGCAGGCTCGCACCTGCCCTCTTTGTTCCTGACTGATGGGTTTACGGCGAGAGGGATCTCTCTGCCTCGTAAAGCCAGCGGGCCGAGGGGCAGTAAAGCCTAACTGCTGTCAGAGCTTTGTGTGAGGGTGTGAAAGTGTGTGTGAGGCCCTGAGAGACAGGACAGATCATCAGGGAGCATCACACAATGCAGACAGACTGACAAAAAAGTTACACTCCTGTAGAGGATTTTCAGACAAAACAGAGTCATTAAAGCCAAACCGATAAAAGCAACATTTAATACAGAGAGGTTTGACGTTTAAAGAGCTGAACTCGCTTTTTACTAAAGTTGACCTCTAGGCAATAAGACATTAAATGTAAAATTAAAATGCCTAATTCAATTTCAGGATGTCTAATATTACAAAATTAAAAGGACATTGACTACAACATAGGACCAGAGACTTGTCCTGTGGCACAACTTGCCCCACTTCAGGGGTAATTCTATCATATCAGAAGGTAATGGTTTTTACATTTCAAAGAAAAATATGGATAAAAATGAGGTGGCACAATCCACTTTCAAGTTTATTTATTCATTTTTTGTTTTTTAATTTCATAAACAAGCGAGTATAAATATTTCAATGTAGTGAAGCATTTTTCAACATTTTGGAATAGTGTTGATCAAATACTGAAAAGAAATTGGACTTTTAAATGTATGGTTATTTTTTTTATAATGCTTATTGTAAATAACAGGGCAAATTAAGTTTATGTGATATATACACATACATACATACATAGCATAACAATTAGGGTAATGTAAAATAAAATTAATTCTAAAGGGAAAACAAGTTATTACCCCATTGAAAAATATTTTTTCTTGTTTTAAGCGTGAAGTCGTTTAATTTTTTTAACATTTTCAGAATACAATACCTTATATCTTATCACTTTTCTTCTCAAGTAAATGTATCTTCAGTTAAGAATGCTGAGATATTTGTACAGGTAAACAAGACAAAAATATTGACTAAGAAAATTATTATGTATATAATATAAAAATTAATTTCTTATGCGTATCTCTTAAATGGATAGTTCACCCAAAAATGAAAATTCTGTCATCATACTTACCCTCATGCTGTTCCAAACCTGAGTTTCCTCAGTTTCCTCAGGTTTCCTGAAAGAAACCTATTCTTTTGAACACAAAAGAAGATATTTTGAAGAATGTTGGTAATATTGGTTGACGGTAGCCATTAACTTCCATATTAGGGAAAAAATACTATGGAAGTCAATGGGTGCCGTCAACTATCTGGTCACCAACATTCTTCAAAATATATTTTTTTGTGTTCAAAAGAATAATGAAACTCATACAGGTTTGGAACAGCATGAGGCTGAGTAAATGATGACAGAATTTTATTTTTGGGTGAACTATCCCTTTAATCCAAGGCAGATATATGACATGAGCCCTTCTATATTTATGGTCATGTGACAAAAACTATACAGCTTGCTAGATTAAGGGGTGACATATATTACCCCACTCTCACCTACATGTGAAAATAGATAAAAAAAAACTACGAAGGCTTTTTTTTTTGGTCTCACTGACCATCCCATCCCAGTGTTCAGTACACAGAGAACTTAACGCTCTTCCTGCTACTGTCAGTGTCTGATTTCACACCGCTAATGACTGTGCACTCTTTACAGTGCCTCCTTTATTCTTTGCAGGGTCACATTACTACTGCCTCAGAGAAAGCATACAACATGCACACACAGACCAGTGACCGATATAAAATGTTTTTTTCCTAATATGTCAGACCTCTTTAACTCAGTGACAGTGTTTTAAAATGAAAGATTCTGATGCTCAGCGGTTTCTAACACGAAGGCCCCTGACAGACATCACACCTCTGAGCACTCTTGTGGACACCAAAATGACGGAACAAAAATAAGCACCCACACTAATGTTTAATTTATACGATTCTCTCAGGATATCATATCTCACTGATAAGAACCAAATGACGTGACTGAAAGGAAGGCGAAGAGATTCAAAATCTGTGCTTTTTTTTGGCAAGGGCATCTTAGAAACCAATTACCACACAAGAAATAGATCATTATTTCTTCTAAGCAGAGAGTCTTGGGGGGTGGGGGGCAAAGGTGCTTGCTAAAAGGATGGGTAGGTTTTTTTTTCCCCCCAGCACAATAAAGACATAATCATCTCCCCCTCAACTTTTCCTATCCAACTTTCAGATTTTAATTTGCCGTCTGTGAAGTGGTACCTAATTTACTTTCGCCTCGTCCCTTCAATGCGCCATTGTTACGGCGGCAGAGACTCAGAGTTTCCTCTCTTAGCTCACCTCGGCGTGAAATTGGTTTAATGAAGCTGAAAGGTATGAAGCTCTCACAACACTGCGGATTCCAGCGACACTGCTTCATCACCCCCTCACGCCCCCCCAAACTCACATTACGCCCACAAGTTATAAAGCAGCGCATTAAAGATCGCTATCTCTCACATTACATCAGTGGATATTGCTGTCCCTTTCAGAGTGTCGGCGCTCAGACTAACCGCCGAGAGACAAGCCGAGGCCGTCGGTCTCAGGGACATACCCTGGGTGCTTCATATTCATTTGAAGAATCATATCACTCTGAATCAGACTCAGTAATGAAACATTCTGAGTTTGGTGGAGGAGATATTGATCAGTGTTTTCCACCTCGGAGTATCCCGTCATTTCCATGCAGTGACCCTGTGAAATGCGTTCTCATGTTACCTTGCTGCTGGGTGTGACACTTGTGGGAATGCAACGGAAGTCCTATGAGATTATTATTAGTGTGTCTGTATGACTTTGTTTGTGTGTGTATGCTTGTGAGTGTGTGTGTTATATTAATATGATCTCCTTGTGGTGTATCATTTACTGCTTTTGTCCCCCTTTTGGACAATTGCATGAAAATGTATCCGTAACTGAATATTCAGGTCTGTTCTGGTTTCAGTCATGTTTCAGGATCTGCAGGGAAATGGACATGAGGAAAAAAAAGATTGACAAATACCAGAGGACTGCATAGATTTGTGTGTGTGGGTTTTGCTGGGGACCAGCTTTCTGAAGAACAAACTTGTATCCCCACGAAGAGAATTAAACGATGTCTCCGTTTGTATCTGAAATGGTTTAAACTATTGTGCAGAAAGTATAATTAACTTAGGAAGTGTGAATAGGAAGTACACACTTTATAAAACATTGTGAGTGTGTGTTAAAAAGAGGTCCCATAGGAATAAGAGAATCCCATGGAGCCTCATTACAAAAAGATTAATTGCAAAAAATCTTTCTTAATCAGTATTTTTGTCATACTTTCCAGCAAAAAAAATTTATGTGAGAGACAAAATTGTCTATATTTATATAACCTCACTATATTTGGATAGATTTAGGCTTAAAACAACAAATGAACTTAGTGAGGAGAGGTGATTACAATCTTAGATTCGCCAAGGCCGTGTTCATTTGATCAAAATTGTAAAATATTGTTATAGTTTAAAATAAAAGTTTTCTATTTCAATATTTTTTTAAATGTAATTTATTGCTGTGATGATAATATTGAATTTATATTTATTTGTTTGTTTGTTTTAAGCATACATCTATCTAAACTAAATTTAGTGAGGTTAATGCAAAAAAAAAAAAAAAAGAATTGCCAATGGATTAAGTAAATACTATTTAAATATTTACATCTTCAAATTTAACACTTTAAATATTAATGAAGATGAATTTTTAATTAAATTGATCTTGTTTTAAAGATGTTCACTTTTTTTTTCCCGAAAATGACAATAATGCTAATTAAGAAAATTATTTTGTGTGATAACATTGTCATTCCAAATAACATGTCCATTTAGGTCAATTACAAGTTTATGTGACAGCCAAAAATCCTCCAAAAGAACCCAAACTTTATCATTGGTGCTAGATCATTTGAAGACAAACTGCTTCTTACATTCACTACTAAAAGAGTTTACTACATTTCCATGGACTTTACAACCACTTTGGTGACATTCCAAGCCTATTCCATAGTAAAGAACTGAAAGAAAAAAAAATAGATTAAAATAGATTCCCTAAATTGTCACCATTATCATCTTATCATCTGTAAGCCATTGCGCAAAACAGCCTTTAAGAAAAGGAAATTGCTCAAAGAACTGTTCCCTGCGTCTACCTTCATTTGATGCAGGCAGAAATGAGAGCGATCATTCAAACGCACATACACACAGTAAAGTGTGCAGTTAAACTGAGCATTTAGCCTCTAACGGAGCTAAACGCTGTTCTGCGGGGAAGGCCAGTCGGTGAGATTATCTGTGTTTCCCGGCAGGAGTGCTATCTTATACAGGTAATTACTCAATTATCAGCAAACACACAGAGGTCTGACAATACATGCTGGAGAAATAAAGAGAATACATATGGGAAAAATGATTTAAAAATATCAGACCTTACAGACACGCTTACATCTGAACTTCATCTGCCTACTAAAGAGAGAATGATTCTTGTGTAGCTGCCATAAATGCACTTCCCTAAAATTGCAGGAGTGTCCAAATAAATGCCTGAGTAGCTACAGATTTATTATGTAGCCTACATATCAAAAAAGCAGAGGAAGGTACAAAGTATAAAAAAGCTCGATGTAGAGACACATTGGTTGCTCCAGCTGTCGAGAGTTAATTTATGAAATCTCTCCAGTAGCCTAATGTGTTTCCACTCATCTCCACTGGTTAGCGCTAAAGAGAGCAGAACTGATGGAGATGGTCAACTTGCCTCATGACTCAAACTTATAGTTGTAAACAAAAAGATAAAAAACTAAATTTTAATGTTAGCCATTTACATTTGAAAATGTGTTAAGTATATTTATGATGCTGCAGGGGAATCTGCCCATTTTTATTCGATCATAAACTGCCTTGTGTGTGTGTGTGTGTGTGTGTGTGTGTGTGTGTGTGTGTGTGTGTGTGTGTGTGTGTGTGTGCGTGCGCGTGCGTGTGTGTGTGTGTGCGTGTGTGTGTGTGTGTGTGTGTGTGTGTGAGAAATGAAAATATGTGTTAAACAAAAATGCTATATAAATTTAATTAAAACCAAAGCTAAAATTCAGCTAAATGTTTTGTTGTCTCTCCCACATTGATATGTATTAGGCAAAATTTAAATGTAGGCTACATATATGACTCTGTTCATCTATGATTGATAAAGTTTAATTTGTTAGCATATTAACTACATGAACATACTAACATATTTAACTAAATGAACTAACAATGACAAACATTTATTAATCTAGGTAAATGATAATTTTCTCATTACATGATTGAAATCAAAAGTTGTATCTGTTAATAATATTTAATGGACCTGAGGTAACATGAACTAACAATGAGCAGTTGTATTTTTTTAACTAACAATGATTAATAAATACTGTAACAAATGTATTACTCATTGTTAATGTATTAACAAATGTCCAATAAAGGGACCTTACTGTATACCCAATATTTTTCAATGTAAGCATCACAAAAAAATGGTACTAATATGCTATGCATAATATTACAGGCCATCCTTAAAATGAACACTGAATTTCATACAATATATAATGGAAGGTTATTTGAACTAAAGGCCCCTTGGTATAGTATTCATTTCAAAAATGAACTTTTAAGTACCTGTCAGATTTGAGTAAATTTCCCTGTGAATTGGGTGCAGTGTGCAGGACGCGGCTTGTTCACCCGGCAGACAGATGATCCCAGTAAGAGGGGGGCTCAGTGTCCCTGACAAAAGCAAACAGGAACAGAAACCCTTTACACACAAAACAAACAGAATAATATCAAATGAACACTGAATATACAAATATGGCTGCTCTCACCTGTTTTGTTAAGCTTGATGCATTTTTAAGATAGAGATGCGTAACTGTGCCATCACAAGACATCAAAATCACTGAAAGTGATAAAATGTGATTAAATGTTAAAAGAACACTTTAGGAAAGATCTTAATGGTACAGCATTTATTACAAGATATATATTGCAAAATATAAGATATATTATGGTTACACTTTATTTCGATGAAACATTCTACTAACTATAAGTAACCTTGCAACTACATGTCTAGCTCTCATTATTATTAGTAGACTGTTAGGTTAGGTGTTAGGGTTCGGGTTAGTTGAATAAGTTGACATGCAGTTGCAAAGTTACTTACAGAATGTCTAAAGTGGATCATTGTAATAAAGTGTTATTGGTTATACTGCTGAAGAAATGTGATTTAAATGCTGTTTACACCCCCCCCTCCCCCCCCCAAAAAAAGTGCTAAAAAGTCCCCTGATACATGAATATAATTATCATTCAGCACTATGGTATGATCATGATTGGACCATAGTTTTTGTAAGGGTTAACACCATGACAACAGCCCAGTGAAGTGTTTAAACAGGCTATAATACACTGGAGAGCATCCCAAACTGTGATCTAGTTAACGTACCGCTGTGCCGACCCACCCAACAAGCTCGTTTAAACACCACCCCCCCCTCCTCCTCACACAAGCACCTGCCAGTGGACACACACCTGGCTCACAGCAGTCTCCCACAGAGAGGCCCTGTGGTTCTCCACGTTCAGACCGCATGGGCTCAAACTAACACACACTCGCACAGGCAGCACAAATCCCCCTGAGACAGCCTGCCGTGAGCTAATGAGGAATTAGAGAGGACTAGGACAGCTTTACTGGGGTTTACCTCATGAGAATGACTCACAGGAAGACCCAGAGGCCACAAAATGCACACACACAAACACTCACAGATGCATGCTCAGGCAAAAATACAGATAAACACACTCTTACCCACCCATGGAATCAAATCTTATTGCTTATAGACATAACTTTGTTCGTACCGCAGCTATGCACACCAAAACAAACATGAAAAACTACATGCACGTACGTGCAGTTATATCCAGAAATTAGTTTTGAAGCAAATGCAAACAAATTGAACTGACTCACATTAGGTGTACACACCATAATGTGCCATTTTTACTAAAATGTGTGTGTTGAGGAATCAAAACATCTTTAATCAAAATAATCACTCCTAAATCTAAAAATGAATATGGTCATTGACAAAAAGCTTTAAAAAAGTGTTTTAAACAAATCTTTTCAAAACTGATGTAATGTTTTGAGTCATGAACAATGTTTTTAAACAAGTTTCAGTTGTTAAATAACATTTCGAAGTGTTTAAATTATTTTTTTTGACTGTTTTTATGTCAGGCAGTACAACCAAATAGTATATAATGTATCAACCTACCCATACTTGAAATTAGAAGCTTTTACCAGTATTTGAGAGAGATCTACAAACCTTTTTTACTCAATGCATTATCATGTTTACTGTTATTACCTTGTCAATTCATAATAAAAGAGCTATGTTTGCAGTTGTGCCAACCTGACATTTGAGAATATGCAAATTGCTGGGCAAAAGTTTTTCAATTATCTCCAACAGCTTTAAAACTGCTATAAAAATAGTTTATATGAAAGGTTACAAATCTAAAATAATGCCATAGTATTTATTTTTTTATTTTTTTATTATTAAGATAACATTTAAAATAGCTTTCTTAGTCTGTTCATTTGTTCGGACCGTTGCACCACCTTACATTTTGGGGGTTTCAACATCAAACAATATGTATTAAATGTTCTAATGATGAATTCAAACTAAATAGGTTTAAAGTGATATGTCATGATTTTATCAAATTATTTTAAAAGGAAATAATGCACTTGGACACAAAAATATGCACATCATGTCATTGACCCATACGTGTTTTGTGGTGTATGGTTTATAGGTGGACCACAGGAGGTTTCATTATGTGTGGGAAAAATATTTGTACTGTTATTAATATCATTATTAATATTATTAAATATTCAATGTTTTTTCACAGTACAATATTATTAGAACAATACATTTCTGTATTTGGTATTTTGTTATTACATATATATATATATATATATATATATATATATATATATATATATATATATATATATATATATATATATATATATATATATATATATATATATATATATATATATAACAATATTGTTATTGTTATATTGTTATATTTAAATAAAAATGTATATGTTTTTGAAACATAGATGCGTTTATTTGATCAAAAACAGTAAAAACTACTATTGCAAAATATTATTACAATTTAATAGAACTGTTTTCTATTTGAATAATGGTTCTTATTATTATCAGTGTTGAAAATAGTTGCATAATATTTGTGGATATTGTGATAATTTTTTTTCTGGATTATTTGATGAACAAAGTTCAAAAGAACATAATTTATTTGAAATAGAAATATTTTGTATCATTATAAATGCCTTTACTGTCACTTTTGAGCAATTTAATGTGTCCTTGTCCTTTTTTATTTTTAAAGTTTTGAATGGTGTATTATCACAAAAATATTCAGCTCCAAAAAACTGTTTTTTAACATTAATAATAAGAAATGTTTCTTGAGCAGCGAATCAGCATATTAGAATGACTTCTGAAAGATTACGTGACACTGAGGAGTACTGATTCTGCTATCACAGGAATAAATTACATTTAAAAAATATATTCAAATAGAACAGTATCTCACAATGTTACTGTATTTTTGATCAAATAAATGCAGTCTTGGTAAGCCAAAGATATTTATTTAAGCAACAAAAAAAATACATTAAAACTTTTGACTGGTAGTAGCCTATACATATCATCATTAGTTATTAGGGTAAACAAAATGTATATTAAAAAAAAACCTTGATAAAAAGAGAAATAACACTCAGCATTGTTAGCAATAGCCTTCCCCTAACACACTCTCTGTCTTCTTCAGAGTGAGAACACCCTGAACATGTTTGTAACATGTAATTACCACATCAGCTCTCCTCACGCACTGCTCATTAGGTGCTGTGACGTACATGGCGGAGGATGAGATATGTTGATAGAGTGATTTCTAAAATCAGGATTCTGACAAGAACATGTCAGCTCTCTTTTTTTTCAAACATGTCCGGAGGAAGGTGATTTGGGTAATAGAGATAGGTAGGTGTGTGTGTGTGTGTGTGTGTGTGAGAGAGAGAGAGAGAGAGATAGTGAGAGTTTAAAGATAGTTATCTAATACAACATATTACGTTTGGGTTTCTGCATTCTTGTCTGGTGTCCTTAGAATGCAGAAACAGGTCTGTGTGACAGCCTGGGAATCATGGGAGGTAGTTGACATATGATGTGATTGACAGGCTGGCAATCATGCGTGCTTTCAGGTGCCTGCGTAGGTGAGCATTTGCATTTGTGGCATGGGTGCATGACTGAGTAGTTTTAAAGATGAGGTCAAAAGAAGTATGCATGTATATAAGGCCCGGGTAGGGTAGAGTGGGGTAGAACCTAACACTTTTTGACTTGTAAACCACTTAGGGTTCAGAATATTTTTTTTCCCCACATTTATTTCCCACGTGTCTAGTACAATTATGCGGTTTCGTTTCATTTATGCAGTGTATTTTTCTTTATTTACCCCAAAAGAATAGAAGTGAAATGTGACAACATGCCCCATAGGTTGGGCACGTTGTAACATGTGGGAGGCTCATTGTAACATGACCATATGACAGCTTAAAGTGTTTTCTGATCTAATCAAAAATATGAAATATTTCACTAAAATATTTTGTCAATAAAATACAATTATTAACTTTTTAATATAAAATAATGGCATTTAAAAAAAAAAAATTTTTTAGTTGTTTGACATTGTTTCCAAGCGCTTAAAGTCACTCGCACATGACAGTATCAGAGGCTCTTTGAATAAGAAAGCTGTAAGAACTTAAAAGCTTGTGAACTTTATAATACATTTATTTGATTTTTATCTATATGTATAGCCTATGTATGTATAGGCTATTTACTTTGTTTAAACTTTTATATTAACTTCTCCCTGGCAACTGTTTTGTTTGTTGTAATTTGTTTTTCTATCTTTTTCTTTTGATATTGTTCCTTGATACAACACTGACGCGAAAATTACATCACACGGACAGTGCGCAGACCATCGAGGAGCGCTAAAGTAGGCTTAAGTGTGTGTGTGTGTGTGCGTGCGTGCGTGCGTGCGTGCGTGCGTGCGTGCGTGCGTGCGTGCGTGCGTGTGTGTGTGTGTGTGTGTGTGTGTGTGTTAAGCCATGTCCGCAGGCTGAGGCGGAGGACAGTTGGCAGGAAGACTGGCATGTATTTCAGGCCTCCACCTGCAGAAAGATCAGGAAATGACCCACACCCAAGCTGAGGGATAGACAGACAGACAGACAGACAGACAGATAGATAGATAGGCTGAGATATGTTGATCGAGTGATTTCTAAAATCCTGTCCTCTCTGAAAGAGGAAGAAAGAAAGAAAGAAAGTTTACCTATTAATCTAATAAAGCAATAATCCTGCTTGAATGGATGGTGATCCTAAACTTCCTTTAACTTCCCAACTAACCATACAACACTTCAAAGCAGAATGATGTCAGTCAGGCCTTTCATTAATGCTGTGTTTACATCAGCTGTACACAGGCTTTTCATGTGAACCAGATGCAGAACCTCTGTGTTTGTAATGTCTGCTCCCTGCTTCATGTATTCTAGGTGAAGACTAACAAAGGGAGAAAACCATCAGCATTCATGGTCTATTATTTTCCCATAATGGGTCTGGTACATTCCTCCTCCTACTCCTTCCTCAAACAGACAGCCGAGAGAAAGTGTGGATTAAAAAACACAAGATGTTGTGGTGGCCCAGGTTTGCTCAGCTGTGCGGCATTTTAGCCCCACCCAAGAGCCCAAATCCAGCACAACCTCTTCATTTCTCTCTCTCTCTCTCTCTCTCTCTCTCTCTCTCTCTCTCTCTCTCTCTCTCTCTCTCTCTCTCTCTCTCTCTCTCTCTCTCTCTCTCTCTCTCTCTCTCCCTCCCTCCCTCCCTCCCTCCCTCCCTCCAGCACTTTTACAGTTGATATTGCCCATGAATGAGACCTGAAAGTCAGGTTTGTCCAGTGGGGCGAACGCAACAGTAAAGGATGGCGGTAAGCTGGGGAACTGCGTATTACGAAAGAGAGAGAGTGTGAGGTTCACTGACTCTGAGGAGGAAGAATACTGAGGGAAGTGGACAGAGGGACGGCCCAACAAAGAAACACGCAATGGAGAGGACGGTGAGAGAGAAGCCGAGGGAAAGAGAAGTGGCTGGGAAATGAAGGGGTGAATGGAGCGGAAGAATAGAGGGGTCAGAAGAGAGATGGGAGGGGAGAAACGGAGGGGGCGAGAGGAAGTGAGGGAGACAGGGTGTGGCCTGCAGTGGCAAGTGGCAAGAGGCTGCAGGTTGTGCTCTCCGGGCCAAAAGTTCATGGAGGAGGTAGAGCAGGTAAGCCAAGCCTGCATGTGCCTGAGTCTCACGTGGATCTCCTTTGTTTCCAGAGCTTCACAGTGGCCTCAGGTTTCTGCCCCCCTTAAACACACACTCTCTCACACAACCAGCCTAATGCCCCCGGCCACCCGCCCCTAACATACAAACACACACTCACACACATACACACAGACCCTTCCACACACTTTCATTGGTATATGAAAGACGGAAGAGCTACAAAGTTTCATAATGTATACACACTCCTAATAATAATCTACAGACCCTCTTTCTTTGAAGCATTTCTTTGCCGTTACTTCTTGTGCGGAAACATCCTGTCCTGTGGCTTGCGAGAAAAATGCAGATAATTACATTTCAGCATAATTATAAGATGTGTTTTAAGTGTTGACTGTGAATATGAAACCATGTTACAGGAGGCTGTGTTTAAAGGTATATCTATATGGAAACATTCCTCAGGGATTTTGGTACATATTAACATGGTAGCATCACACAGTTGCTGCACATTTGTCAGCTGCATGTCCATGATGTGAATCTACCGTTCTACCACATCCCAAAGGTTGGATTGAGATCTGGTGATTCATTGTCATGTTCAAGAAACCGATTTGAGCTTTGTGACATGATGTGTTATCCTGTTGGAAGTAGCCATCAGAAGATGTGTTCACTGTGGTCATAAAGGAATGGACATGGTCAGCAACAAAACTCAGGTAGTCTGTGGTGTTTAAACAGAGCTGGTACTACGGGGCAAAGTGTGCCAAGAAAATATCCCCAACAACATTACACCAACAGCAGCATCCTGAACCATTTATACAAGGTAGATGGATCCATGCTTGAATATTCTTTACACCAAATTCTGACCCCATCTAAATGTTGCAGAAGAAATTGAGACTCATCAGACCAATTTTTGGTGAGCCTGTAACCTCAGTTCCCTTTCGTAGTCACTCCGAGTTACGTCAGATGACGGAGAATGGGGGTTTCGCCTAGAAAGCCTATCGACTTCGAGTATTACAAAACGAGCCTATGGCAATGAAATGCCATGGGTCTGCGGAATTTGCATAGCGTATCTCCGCCCCACCGCGTGGGTATAAAAGGAGAGACGCCGGCAAAGGCAGATCATGTTTTCGCTTCGGAGCCAAGAGTATCTCTTCACTCCACAGCTATTTCTGACTTCGCTCTACGAGACGAGCCACTCTCCGGTGTTGGTGTGACGGCGATCTGCATCGAATTCACATTGCCTGCTGGTCTGTGCAGTGATCTGCCAGTGAGTGTGTTTCTCCCTGCTCGCTTCAACATCGCAGAGTTTTCTCTCCTCTCACAAAAAGAGCTCGCACGCGGCACGTCTTTTTAAAGACGGCTCGCCCGTGCATTTAAAAAAAAAAAAAAAAAGAATGGTTTCGGCAGCTTGGTATCGGAATCTGATGGGCACGAGCGTTGTCTAGTATGTTTGGGCTTGATCATACTAGAGCAGCGCTCGTGGATGACTCATGTTCTCTCTGTGGGAACATGACCATCGCGTCATTAAGGTCGAGACTCGGTGAACTCGCAAGAGTGAGAGTCCCCTCATCCACCCCCTGATATTCGGCTGGTGGCCAGGGTGACCTGAGGGTGTTGGTCTGGAACAAGGCGCCGACTCCGTGTCCACGCCTCAGCCCCCCCTCCTCAATGACGGTGCCCGCTAGTGAACAGGTGATTCCCACGGGTCTACCTTCTGGTGGCCCGTGTGTTTCATTTGAAGCTACAGAGGATGATACTATGTTTGTAGCAGCTTCACTAAGTGGGTTTGATTCTCTGGAAATGACCACTCGTCACAGCTGCCACCTTCTGGTGTGCATACGGCTGTGCCTGAGTCCGATCCAGAGATGACGGCCATGCTTTCCTGGGACGATTGGTTTTGGGTAAGGCCGCCGACACTTGTCCACGGCAAACCCCAATACCTTCCCTCCCAGACGTGCATGATGAGATCTCGAAGTCCTAGAAGACCCCCTGGTCTTCTCGGGACCGCTCACTGATCTCATCCGCCTTTCCTCCCCTCGATGGGGCCGCTGCCATGGGTACACTGGGGTTCCCCCGGCTGAACGCTCTGTTGCGATGCTATGTGTCCTCAGAGTGCTTCTTCTCGGCGCAATCCTAAGCACCCGTCCGTGGCCTGTAGTTTTTCGTCTACACTTGTGGCGAGATCCTATAGCGCCACTGGCAGCCGCCTCCCTGCTGCCATGGTCATTCTGCTGGTCTACCGGACCCAGATGCTCATGGTCCTGCACGAGGGCGGGACTGACCCAGGGCTCTTCACTGAGCTGCGTGCCGCCACTGACCTCGCCCTCCGAGCGACGAAAGTGGCCGTACGCTCCCTGGGTCAGGTGATGCTCACCATTCTGTGGCTGAACCTGTCTGATGTGCTGGATGTTGCGCGGCCCCGTCTGTCCGACATTCCCATATCTCAGGTCGGCCTCTTCGGCGGTGCAGTTGAGGACTTTGCCCAACAGCTCTCAACCGCCCATGTGCAGACTGACGTTGATTCTGTCCCGACGGCCCCGCCGTCCGCTCAGATCCCTCGGTCTGCCCACCGCCGAAGGCGCCCTCCTGCGGCTCCCTCCCCGCCCGTTAATGGGCCGGCTCTGGAAGCCGCGGGCGGACGCCACAGCCCTCTCCAGCCCCGCCCCCCGCTACATGCCAGGTTAAGCGGCGCTCTTGAGACGGGCTCCTCAGAGATGGGACTCAGTTCTTTCCAGGAGTGGGTAGCAGGACCACTCATTTCCCCGGTGGAGGGCCGGGGGAGAATCTTTTGTTCTCCCTAGAAAGAACCGATACTCCCATCACTGAGCACACAGAGCCGGATGACAGTGCGCGACGCCCCCGGGCCTCGCCGCTCTCATCCCTCTCTGTCACAGAGTTCTCGGACCGCAGTGTGCGCCGCACCTGGGCCTCGCCACTCCCGTCCCCCTCTGTCCCAGAGGGCTCGGATGACAGTGTGTGCCGTCTCCAGACCTCACCACTCTCGTCCCCCTCTGTCGCCAGACCCCTGGCAGAGCAGGCCCCCGTGGAACGCTGGTCCTTCCCTGGTCTCCTCTGTCAGGGCGCGGAGCTTGGCCACGCCCCCGCACCGGGCCGCTATGCCACCCTCGCCTGGGCTGGTCACTCCGCTTCGCTGCCCCTCCGGGGGGACGTCTGTGGTTCGTATGACCCCGCTGGTTCAGTTTCTGGCAGCTTGGTTAGAGCTCCCCAGCCTGTCCCGCTGGGTCGCCCGAACGATCAGGCGCGGCTATGCGATTCAGTTCGCTCGGTCTCCTCCCCGCTTCTCCTCCATTTTACCTTGACACAGACCGTTTCTCCGGTTTGCTTTCGAGGGGCAGGCATATCAGGCGGTTCTCCCATTCGGGTTGGCTCTGTCTCCTCGCGTCTTTACGAAGGTCGTCGAGGTAGCCCTTGTTCCCCTACTCGAACACGGGGTTCGCATCCTGAATTATCTCGACGACTGGCTGATTCTAGCCCACTCTCGAGCTCAGGTTTGTGAACACAGAGACCTTGTGCTCCGGCACCTAGCCCGTCTGGGCCTTCGGGTCAACTGGGAGAAGAGCAAACTCAGCCCCGTGCAGAGGATCTCTTTTCTCGGTATGGAGATCGACTCGGTCGCCATGTCCGCGCAGCTTACGAGCGAGCGCGCACACTCACTGCTGACTTGTCTTCGTCAGTTCGAGGGCAAGAGTGCGGTCCCACTGAAATTATTTCAGACGCTCCTGGGGCATATGGCATCTGCAGCCGCGGAAACGGCGCACCGATTGCTTCATATGAGACCGCTTCAGCAGTGGCTTCGCGATCGAGTCCCGAGGTGGGCATGGCATCACGGCACGCTCCGAGTCCCAGTGACTCCGACCTGCCGTCAGTTCTTCACCCGTGGAGGAACCTCAGTTTTCTACGGGCCGGAGTTCCCCTAGAACGAGTTTCCAGGCATGTTGTTGTCTCCACAGATGCCTCTTCCACGGGCTGGGGCGCCATGTGCAACGGACATGCTGCCGCGGGCTCCTGGACAGGACCCCAGCGCCTTCTGCATATCAATTGCCTCGAGTTGCTGGCAGTACGCCTTGCCGTGCACCGTTTCCGCACGCTGCTCAAGGGTCAACACGTACTAGTCCGTTCAGACAACACCGCAACAGTAGCGTACATCAACCGCCAAGGTGGTCTACGCTCCCGCCGTATGTCGCAACTCGCTCGCCACCTCCTCCTATGGAGTCAGAAGCACCTGAGGTCCCTTCGTGCTATCTACATTCCGGGGGACCGGAACCTTGTAGCCGACGAGCTGTCACGGTTCCGTCCCATCCCCGGCGAATGGCGACTCCATCCCCAGTCGGTCCAGCTGATTTGGGACCAGTTCGGGGACGCACAGATAGACCTGTTTGCCTCCCACGACTCATCCCATTGCGCCCTGTATTACTCCCTGTCCGAGGGCACGCTCGGCACGGATGCACTGGCGCACAGCTGGCCGCGGGGCCTACGCATATATGCGTTTCCCCCAGTGAGCCTTCTCGCACGGACTCTGTGCAAGATCAAGGAGGACGAGGAGCAGGTCACTTTGGTTGCGCCGTACTGGCCCACCAGGACCTGGTTCTCCGAACTAGTACTCCTATAGCGCTCCTTGGCCTCCTTGGCCAATTCCTCTGAGAGAGGACCTCCTCTCTCAGAGACGGGGCACCCTTTGCACCCTCGTCCCGATCTTTGGAGGCTCGACGTGTGGCTCCTGGACGGGACGAGGCAGGTTTGAGTACCCTGCCACCTGCGGTGGCGGCTACCATCACTTCCGCTAGAGCTTCGTCCATGAGACATCTCTATGTGTTGAAGTGGAACCTCTTCGTCAACTGGTGCTCTTCTCGCTGAGAAGACCCCAGGAGATGCTCGATCAGTGTCGTGCTTTCCTTCCAGCAAGATGGGCTGGATCGAAGGCTGTCTCCCTCCACCCTGAAGGTGTATGTGGCCGCTATCGCCGCATATCACGAAGCAGTTGAAGGTAATTCTCTGGGAAAGCACGACCTGATCGTCAGGTTCCTGAGAGGGGCGAGGAGACTGAATCCTCCTCGCCCTCCTCTCTTTCCCTCTTGGGACCTCTCAGCGGTGTTAAATGCCCTGAGGGCTCCCTTTGAGCCTCTGCAATCAATGGAGCTTAAGTTCCTGTCAAGACAGCGCTCCTGGTTGCACTGGCCTCCATCAAGAGGGTAGGGGACCTGCACGCATTCTCCGTTGATGAAGCGTGCCTGGAATTCGGGCCGGCTTACTCTCACGTGATCCTGAGACCCCGGCCTGGATATGTGCCCAAGGTTCCCACCACTCCCTTCCAGGACCAGGTGGTGAACCCGCAAGCGCTGCCCCTGGAGGAGGCAGACCCAGCCTTGGCACTGCTCTGTCCAGTACGCGCTCTCCGCGCTTACGTAGACAGGACGCAGTGTTTCAGGACCTCAGACCAGCTCTTTGTCTGTTATGGTGGGAGACTGAAGGGAAAGGCTCTCTCAAAGCAGAGGTTGTCTCACTGGATAGTGGACACCATCGCTTTGGCTTACCAACAGCAAGGCCGACCGTGCCCCCTTGGTGTGATAGCCCACTCCACCCGGAGTGTGGCTTCCTCTTAGGCTCTTGCGCATGGCGCCTCGCTGGCAGACATCTGCAGAGCTGCAGGCTGGGCGACACCTAACACATTCGCCAGATTCTACAATCTCCGAGTGGAGCCGGTGTCCTCTCACGTACTCGCTTCAATTAGCTAGTACCGGACCCGCTCAGGTGTCTTCACTTGCTCGCCATTCCACTCCACGGACTGGATACGTGCAATATTCTCCTCAGGTGAGCCTTCCTCTCTGAAGCCCTGAGTTCCTCCAGCACTGTTGACGCTGCCGCCAGTATTTATTGCCTGTGCGTCGGCTAGGTGCCTCCGTGTGCATGGTTCCTCCCTTGAGTAACCCCCACATGTGTATTTCCACTGTAAGCCTCCCTGAGCGTGTGTCTTTCCCTCGGCAAGCCACCTTGCCACCCCTGGAGTTGAAAGTTGCCACCCCACGGGCTGGTCACTCCAGTGTTCCTCCATATGCAGCCCTCCGGCCATAAGTGTGTTCCTAAGTCCTCCCTTCGGGTAGGCATTCTGCGGCATATTTCCTCTGAGATATGCTCCCCAGTGTACCTTGGTATTCCTGTGTTAAGTAGGACTCCTTCGTCCGTGCCAGTATCACGACAGGGGGATCAGACTTTCGCAGGGCACTGGAAGACAGCTGTGAAGGTGGCGTGATTATACGGGAACCCCCATTCTCCGTCATCCGACGTAACTCGGAGTGACTACGAAAGGGAACGTCTCGGTTACGTATGTAACCCTCGTTCCCTGAGTACACTTCCGCTGTACCGCTGGGCAGACGCCTGAGTTCAGTCTCGGCTCCTCAGCGAAGACATGATCTGCCTTTGCCGGCGTCTCTCCTTTTATACCCACTCGCTGGGGCGGAGATACGCTATGCAAATTCCGCAGACCCATGGCATTTCATTGCCATAGGCTCGTTTTGTAATACTCGAAGTCGATAGGCTTTCTAGGCGAAACCCCCATTCTCCGTCATCCGACGTAACGTCTCCATTCCCTACTCAGGGAACGAGGGTTACATACGTACCCGAGACGTTTCCTGTTCTTAACTGACAGTAGTGGTACCTGGTGTGTCTTCTGCTGCTGTAGCACATATGCTTCAAGGTTTGACATGTTGTGTGTTCAGAGATGATCTTCTGCAAACCTCGGTTGTAACAAGAAGTTATTTGAGTTACTGTTGTCTTTCTGTCTGCTCCAACCAGTCTGGCCATTCTCCTCTGACCTTTGGCATCAACAAGGCATTTTCACCCACAGAACTACCGATCACTGGATATTTGCTCTTTTTCGGACCGTTCTCTGTAAACCCTAGAGATGGTTGTGCATGAAAATCCCAGTAGATTAGCAGTTTCTGAAATATTTAAACCAGTCCGACTGGCACCAACAACCATGCAACATTCAAAGTCACTTAACTCACCTTTCTTCCCCATTCTGATGCTCAGTTTTTAACTTCAACAGATCATCTTGACCATGTCTACATGTTTGAATGCACTGAGTTTTGACTGGCATTGCCATGTGATTGGCTGATTAGATATTTGCGTCAACAAGCAGTTGAACAGGTGCCTATATAATAAAGTTGTGTGTATATATATATATATATATATATATATATATATATATATACATACATACTTCTGGCATGACAACTCTGAGTGTTTGGTATGACAATATATTTATATATTTGATCTTGGCAGAATAGATCTACACTGCTGCAATTGATTATTGCTGCTGCTGTGAGCAAGTAATGCTACTGCTGTACAAAATAGCATACATGAATTACCTTTAGCAGATCTATACAGGTGGAGCTAGGAGAGGTGGAGAGTTTCTGAAAACGTGCTGCAACTGCTACAGAAAAGATTGAACAACAAGTTAATTGGCAACATGATATAGCAGTAACCAATCAGGTGTGCCCTGTAGAAAATGATGTGATTGCAAGCAGATGGCGTTAAGGACCTATCATGAGTTTCATGAAAGAACTTTGTATACAGTATACTGTATATAGGCCTATATAAATGAGCACGCACCCACACTCTAATGAAGTAATGGCTCTTCAGGCTTTCCACTGCATGGCTGATAATACAATTCACAGTGATCAGGATTTTATTGGCAGACAGTACAAAAAGCTGACTGTGAATAATGTTGTGTGATGGTATGGTGTGAGTGATAACTTATTAGAAAATGTGTGTGTGTTGCTGTATGTTTATGAATACTGGTGTCAACATAAAAATTGCCTTTCAAGGACAATAAAGTAAAGTAATGTATTCACTAGTTAAGGTCTTATTTGTTTGTGTGTGCCAGTTTACCCTGCGTCCCCCCTGGTCGAGGTGGGGGCCTCATGTCCATATTTAAAGACGACATTAGTTGTCGGATGATATCGTCTGATGTTTCTCACAGCTTCGAGCTGCAGACTTTCCAGATAATGTCGGCCAATCCGGTGCTCGTTGCTCTCATTTACCACCCTCCAAAGCCAAACAAGGACTTTTTAAACTAAATTTTAGAACTTTTTAGCAGGTTGGCTACTCATTCGGACTGCTTCCTTATTCTGTGGGACTTTAACCTGCACTTGTGCTGTGCCCAGGATGCAGTTTCCAGAGAGTTTCTTAACCTGATTGACTCATTTGATTTAAGACAATGGGTGAATGGGCCGACTCACAAGCTGGGCCATATGCTGGATATGGTTTTATCTTTTAACCTTCATATTCAAGACATTATGATTGATGAGATTGTTTTTTCTGACCATAAGCCTGTGTTTTTTAACATTTATCTTTATAAGACCGCAAAGAAATCACTGCCTGAAATGAAACGCTTCAGGAAAATGACTCCCCGGACTAACATAGAGTTTTCTGGGCTTTATAGAGACAGGTGGGAGTCCACTCTCTGAAACATTCTTGATGGACATAAGTATTGACGAACAGTTGAAACATTTTAATGCTGTTTGTTTAGAAGTTTTAGATAGTGTTGCACCTCTCAAAACTAAAAGAATTAAACCTATATCCTCGCCATGGAGAAACGAAACACTTATGCTCTTAGACAAACTGCTCGACAAGCTGAGAGGAGATGGAAGAAATTTAAATTACATGTCTATTATGACATATTTAGGGAATCCTTAGCGAACTTCCAGAAGGATTCCAAAAATGCTAAACATAAATATTATTCTGAGATCATTACACCTAATGTAAATAACCCTAAACTGCTATTTACGACTATAAATTATATTATTAATCCTTCTCAAAATAGGCATCCCGACCCTGATGTTTTAAATTGCGATGACTTTCTTAATTATTTCAATGAGAAGATTGTCGCGACTGCTATAAACTGTACAGCCAAGCCTACAACCGACCTGTAGTACAGAATGGAGAGAGTTTGAACTCATTACACTTCCAGCTTCAGTGGATATAGTCGCACATCTCAAACCGTCTACTTCTAAAGGCGATGTCATGCCTCCCCATCTTTTTAAACAGACGTTTGACAGTTTATCGACAGCTGTGCTGCACTTAATCAACAGATGCCTTAATCAGGGCATTTGTCCTGCTGATTTTAGGCATGCCTCAGTCACCCCATATCTAAAGAGGCCAAATTTGGCAACAGATGATCCCAAATATTTCAGACCAAAATCAAACTTACCTTTCTTAGCAAATATTTTAGAAAAAGTGTTTTTTTAAACAGCTGCAAACTTATATTACACTAAATAGCAGTGTATAGCAGAGCCTCTTCAATCAGGATTTAGTACTGAGTTCATATAGTACTGAGACAGTGTTGGTCAAGGTACTAAATTAAATTTTTCTATCATTGGACAACGGAGAAAATGTTATTTTGATATTACTGGATCTCAGTGCAGCTTTTGATATGGTGGACCATGAGATTTTATTGAAACTTTTAGAATACTGGGTTGGTTTGAAGGGAAACGTCTTGAAGTGGTTTAAATCATACTTTACCGACAGATCTATTTTAGTTAGCATGGGGAACTGCTTTTCATCAAAACTATGTCTTTCATGGGGTATACCGCAAGGATCGATCCTTGCTCCATTACTTTTTTCGCTGTATATGTTACCTCTGGGGGCTATATTTAGGAAACACAATGTAGCATTTCATTGCTACATGGACAATACTCAGATCTATGTCCCAGTGAGACAGTTTAATACAAATTCTGTTGATGCTTTATCAGCTTGTCTGCAGGACATTAAGGACTGGATGGTTGAATTTTTTTTTTAAACTTAACGAAGATAAAACAAGTAATTGTGTTTGGCCCTGGTAGAGATGATGTGAGACAATCTTTGATGTCAACCCCTTTGTCTGGCTTTATAAAATCCAATGTAAAAGATGTGGGCTTTGTCTTAGATAGCAATCTAAAAATGGATAACCAGATAAACTCAGTGGTGAGAACTATTTTTTTTAATTTACGCCTTTTAGCTAAGATTAAACCATTCTTATCAGTCACAGATTTTGAGACAGCAATTACAGCTTTGTTTTTTTCTCGATTACTGTAACTCCCTGTTTTATGGAATCGAGTCAAGATTTCTAGCCCGCCTTCAGAAAGTCCAAAACGCAGCAGCTAGGATGATTAAGTCTGCAAAAAAAGTATAAGTCTGTTACACCGCTTCTGATCTCTTTGAAATGGCTGCCCGTACGCTTTCGAATTATGTACAATATCCTTATTCTTGTTTTTAAGGCCAGCCACAATCAGGCACCTGTGTACATATCCAATATGCTGTCACTTTATTCTCCACCTAGATCCCTGAGATCGGAAAATCATCATCTTTTATGTGTGAGTAGGACAAAATATAAACATAGGGGTGACAGAGCATTTTCTCGAGCCGGTCCAAAACTATGGAATGATCTCCCACTCGCTATTAGATCTGGCAAATCACTTCCTACTTTTAAACTGAGGTTAAAATCACATCTGTTAAACGCTGCGTGTGAACTCTCTTGAAGGGGTTTCGATGGCAACTGTGTTGGTATTGTTTTTATATATATATATATATATATATATATATATATATATATATATATTACATTTACATTTATTCATTTAGCAGACGCTTTTATCCAAAGCGACTTACAAATGAGAACAATAGAAGCAGTTAAACTAACAGTAGGACAACAATACGTAAGTGCTATGACGTAAGTGCTACAAAACAATACGTAATATATATATATATATTTTTTTTTATGATGTTGTCTGTGATTGTAAAGCACTTTGGGCAACTTGTGTTGTATTAAACTGTGCTATATAAGAATAAAGAAAGAAAGAAAGCAATCATAGTTTGCCATTTCAAATTAAAGGGCTCATCCGAAATCATTAGAATGAAATCGTGCCTATGCTTTTCCTGTTACTCTTATCAAGCACAATGAGAGCGACCTCAGAGCACATCCTCGCATCCCGGCCTCACGCATGCTGCCTCCATCCATCAAGCGAATGCTAACAACAGCTCAATCTATGTGCCATAAAGAAAACAATGCAGGGTAATCGTTCCTCAGACAGGAGTCCAGTTAGGCCAATCAGCAGGGGAATCATCTGGAGAGCAGGGGGCTACAGACACTGATTGCGCGGTGATTTACCTGGAGGGATAATGACTCCACGGGTCATGCCTGCCGAGAGAACGCTAGCCTTGCTGACGAGCGACATTCAGGATCACCTCTGGCCAGGCGCACACACATATTTTGGTGGTGGCATCTTTCACTGTCATATATTGTCTTGGGCACCTGACCTGTTGCCCTGAGGGTCTTACAGCAGCTTATTCGATTTTCATTTCACATCACAAAGGCGAGGGAAGTCACCTGGCGAGCCACTTACTAAAACACCAGGACAAACAGAGAGCAAGGAGACCAGTGGATAGGTTAACAGATGGGACTGATGATTCGGTTGTAGTTTTTTTTTTTTTTAATGAAAGGTGTTATACAATGGCTGGAGTATGTGTGTAAGGGGAGGTGGTGGTGTGAGTGTGTGTTTTTGGGGGTGGGAGGGTAACAGCATCAAGTGGACTCTGTATGGAGCCTCTCTTTGATGTGCTGAGGTTACCTTGCATCTGAGAGGGCAGAGGAAGGGCAGAATGAGGAAGAGGGTTCTTCAAAGACCAGCCCCTGGCTTTGTGAACTTCCAGCCCACAGGGCAGTATTAGAGCTCTCCATGACTGCAGGCCATTCGGATGTTAACTTGAACATCATCATTGAGAAAGGCATCCAAATCTGCCCAAAGGACGGTCCAAATGGTCTATTGGGACCCACCCAGTCTCAGCCTCTGCAAGCCAAACAATATCAAGTCAGATCAGCTTTTATTCTCAGTTAAACCTTATATATACACTGGGAAATTAAATTCCATTAGTTATAAACCATGGTGCAAATTTTACATTAAACTATTCCAGACTTAAAGAGAATAACCACAGTGCATTGCATGACAAACACAAAAGCACAAAACAATATACATACTGCACACATGACAGTAACACCAACAGTTATAAGACATAAGTATGCAAAATAGTCCTAATTGTGAGACATAAAATCTCAATTATGATAAAATTGAGTTGTGATTATAAGCTATTGTTGAATACAAATTTGCATATTTTCTATGTTTTTGAAAAAAGTGTCTTATGCTCATCAAGTATGCATTTTTTAAAATCTAATATACGTACAAACAGTAATATTATGAAATATTATTACAATTCAAAATAACTGCTTTGTGTTTGAATATTTTAAAATGTAATTTATCCCTGTGATGTCAAAGCTGAATTCTCAGCATCATTACTCTTCAGTGTCACATGATCCTTCAGAAATCATCATAATTTGCTGATTTGGTGCACAAGAAACATGTCTTCTTATTATCAAAGTTGAAAACAGTTGTGCTGCTTTATGGAAACCATGACAAAAAAAAAATTCAGGATTATTTGAAGATATGAAATAGAAACCTTTGGGAACATTACAAATCTTTTACTGTCACTTTTGATCAATTTCATGCATCCTTGCTGAATAAAAATTATAAAAGTAATGAATTTCTTTCAAAAAAACATCTTACTGACCCCAAACTTTTGATCGGTAGTGTATATAGTCAAGAAATAACAAAATTGTGAGATATAGTCACACCGTCAAATATAAAGTAGTAATTGTGATATATAAAGTCACATTGTGAGATATAAAGTTGCAATAATTATAAACAGAACGTCTCGGTAACGTATGTAACCCTCGTTCCCTGAGTAGGGAACGGAGACGTTACGTCGTGACGAGGAATTGGGTTTCGCTTAGAAAGCTTATCCACTTTGAGAATATAAAACGAGCCAATGGCAAGAAAATGCCATGGGTCTGCGGAAATTGCATAGCGTGACTCCGCCCCACCTCGTGGGTATATAAGAAAGGACGCTGACAACATGCAGTTATGTTTTAACGCTGAGGAGCCGAGACTGAACTCAGGGAACGAGGGTTACATACGTAACCAAGGCGTTCCCTTTCGTAGTCACTACGAGTTAGGTTGTAATGACGAATGGGGTTCCCAGTCTAATCACGCCACCTCGGCTGTCTTCCAGTGCCCTGCGTAAGTCTGAGCTCCCTGTCATGAGACTAGCATGGACGAAGAACTCCTACTTAACACAGGAATACCAAGGTACACTGGGAAGCATATCTCAGTGGAAATATGAAACACAATGCCTACCCGAAGGGAGGACTTAGGTATACACATATGGCCCGAGAGGGGGTAACATATGGAGAAACACTGGAGTATCCAGCCCATAGGGTGGAATCTTTCAATTCCAGGAGTGGCAGGGTGGCTTGCCAAGGGAAAGACACATGCTCAGAGAGATTTACAGTGGAAATACACACGTGGAGGTGGGGAACCATGCACATGGAGGCACCTAGCCAAAGCAAACGCTGCCACAGGCATAGACTCTGGCGTTGACGTCAGCAGTGCCGGAGACACTCAGGGCTTCTCGGGGAAACTCACCTGAGGAGAATATCGCACGTATCCAGTCCGAGGAGTGGAATGGCGAGCAAGCGATGACACCGAACGGGTCCTATTACTGGCCACTGGGGGCGAGTACATGAGAGGACACTGGCTCCACTCGGAGATTATAGAATCTCGCAAATGTGTTGGGGGTCGCCCAGCCTGCAGCTCTGCAGATGTCTGTTAGCGAGGCGCCATGCGCTAGAGCCCAAGAGGAAGCCACACTCCGAGTGGAGTGGGCCTTCACACCAAGTGGGCATCGTCGACCTTGCTGCTGGTATGCCAAAGCAATGGCGTCCACTATCCAGTGAGACAGCCTTTGCCAGGCTTTGCTTGGAGAGAGCCTTTCCCTTCAGCTTCCCACCATAACAGACAAAGAGCTGGTCTGAAGTCCTGAAACACTGCGTTCTGTCTACGTAAGCACGGAGGGTGCGTACTGGACAGTGCAGTGCCAAGGCTGGGTCTGCCTCCTCCAGGTTCACCACCTGGTCTCGAAAGGGAGTGGTGGGAATCTTGGGCACGTATCCAGGCCAGGGTCTCAGGATCACGTGAGAGTTAGCCGGCCCGAATTCCAGGCACGCTTCATCAACCGAAAATGCCTGCAGGTCCCCTAACCTCTTGATGGAGGCCAATGCAACCAGGAGCTCTGTCTTCATAGACAGGATCTTAAGCTCGGCTGATTGCAAAGGCTCGAAGGGAGCTCTCTGCAATGTCCCAAGAGGGTACGAGGGGAGAGCGAGGAGGATTTAATCTCCTGGCTCCTCTCAGGAACCTGATGACCAGGTCATGCTTCCCCAAGGACTTACCTTCAACTGTATCATGATGTGCGGCGATAGCGGCAACATACACTTTGAGGGTGGAGGAAGACAGCCTTTGCTCCAACTTTTCTTGCAGGAAGTTAAGCACGACACTGATCGAGCATTTTCTGGGGTCTTCTCGGCGAGAACAGCACCAGGTGATGAAAAGGTTCCACTTCAACGCATAGGCATGTCGAGTGGACAGTGCTCTAGTGGAATTGATGGTACCTACCTCGTCCCGTCCAGGGACCACACATGGAGGTTCCAAAGATCGGGACGAGGGTGCCAAAGGGTGCCCCGTCTCTGAGAAAGGAGGTCCTTTGAGAGGGAAAACTCTGCAGATGCTGAAGTGACCAGGGAGAAACACACGACTGGCAAATCACTGCACAGATCAGCAGGCAATGTGAATCTCACTTGGAATCGCGGTCACACCAATACCTGGAAAGAAGCTCGTCTCGAAGAGTGAAGAGAGATGATCTCAGAATGGTTTGTGGAGTGAAGAATGCTCTTGGCTCCGAAGCGAAAAACATAACTGAAGGTTGCCAGCATCCTTCCTTATTTACTCACGTGGTGGGGCGTATTTACGCTATGCGAATTCTGCAGAACCATGGCATTTTCTTGCCATTGGCTCGTTTTATATTCTCGAAGTGGATAGGCTTTCTAAGCGAAACCCCATTCGTTGTCACGACGTAACTCGTAGTGACTACGAAAGGGAACTGTATACAGAACCGGTATTAGTTCAAATGTCAGTCATCTTGTATTCAAATTTTCAAGCTTCTTGCATTCACACATTTTACAAAGTAAAACATATTTCTCTTAAATTCAAGTTAACTCAAGTTTACAGCTCTGCCATTTCTCAGGAGTGGGTACCCATTTCTCCAGAGGGGCTGGGACAGGAAAGAGGGGTGTTGGTCGGAGGTGGGGATAGGGGTTATGGATGGGGTTTGGGGGGCAGAGTGGGTCTATTTAGCCCTCAGCGGCAGAATGCCCACCCCCCCCCCCCCCCACCCCACCATCCCTTCCCTCCCCCGGGCTTTGTATGCCCTCAGCCCCACTCCTCCCTCTTTTGTCACTTGGCCATTCCGCTTTGCTTAGCATACACAATGGGAGCTCAGTGCTTGGGCTCCTGACGCTGCATTCTGCCTGCGCACTGGGGAGCGAACACGGCCGCATTGGGGGGAGGGGGTGATACATGGGGGCCAGGAACACTATTTGACTAAATGCCACTCTGCCCCCACTCCCCACCCTCACCAGCCTCCTGATACTTACCAAACACATACACACATACACAGATGGAGCGCACAAAACAAGTGCCATCCGACCAAACCATGGCACTCGGCAGAAAAACAACCCTAAACAAACAAGTGTTCCCATCATGCCAGCTGTAACTCTCTGTGCTGGGATGGCTCAACTGGAGCGTGAATGAGCCTGGCTACATATGTGTTCTCTTTATCTTTCCAGCGGGGCGCCGGGCACTGGGCCCATGCGGAATTTTAAGACCTGTCCCTCTGAGACTTTGGTTAGAAAATTAATCCACAACGTGGGGGCTCGAGTGTGTTCATTTGAAACAATTAAACTATGTCACGCCCACTTGACAAATCAATCTAAGGAGACATGTGTTTGTGTTATGTAAAATTAACGGTAAGTTACAGTTTCCAAACATCCATAAAAAGTACCTTTTGACTTAAGCATGGGCTTTACCAACAATAACAATGCAACATATCACTCATATCAGGGTTTAAGCTAAACTAAATAGAATATATACTTAATGTGTTACTATAGGCCAGTGGTTCTCCACCAGGGGGCCGGGACCCAATAGGGGGCCTCAGCAAACTTCTAAGGGGCCTCAAAATGGCTTAAAGGTACTTAAATTAATAAATTATTACTAATATATTAAAATAATTATAACTCAAATCTAAATTAGAATGTAAACATTTAAGCCATGGTTATTATAGTTAACTAAATTTAAAACCATAAAAATCTTTTGCAACGTGAAATAAAATAAAAAACAAAACACATAAATGTTAAGATAAAATGCTAAATGACCTGTTTTGTCCAATACTTCACAGAATCTTTGGCACATGATGGAGTGACTACAGGTGCATCCTCGCCAGCATGTCCCAAACATCTGCCCCTGGTGCCTGGACCCCACCAGCCTACTGAACACACAAACACAGTCACATGTGCTCACAAGAACATACACGCGACCCCAGAGATGGATCTGTCTCAGTGGGCACAGTGCTAATACTAATAACTAATACGGCATGGAGGGAGAGGGGTGGTTTGTTGTTTCTGTGTGTAAGTATGTGTATGAGGGTGAAACAGAAGGTGTGTGTGCGTGTGTGTGTGTGTGTGTGTGTGTGTGTGTGTGTGTGTGTGTGTGTGTGTGTGTGTGTGTGTAAGTAAAAAGGGGGGGGGGTTGGAGGGTGGGTTCAGTGTGGAAAGGGGGGGGGGGTTGGAGGGTGGGTTCAGTGTGGAAAGGGGGGGGGGGGGTTGGAGGGTGGGTTCAGTTTGAGTTTCAAAGCCCTGCTTGTTCGCCTATATTTCACACCACACTGACATCTTAAAGACCAGACAGGCCTGGTTGCTCTGCCCTCTTTTTTCACATTAGGAGGGAAAGATAGAAGCTGAGACTGTAGGAGGGGGGATTGAAATATATGTAAATAGCCCCCAAAGGGGATCGGAATTTTATGGGTTCAGAAATTTAGTTCAACCAACCTGAATAATCAAATGTGGGAACAAAAAAAATACCCCCTCCCAACTTGCTAGCACTAACATCACATACTCCCCCAAAGCCCACACATACACTCTCTCACAGCCTCAGTTTTCCCCTCTTCGTCCAGCTATCAACAGCCCATGGTCAGATAGTGTAATAGTACCTGAGAACAGGCTCCCATCGGGGTCTGCTAACCACACGAGTGAGACGAGAGGAAGATGAGGAAGGATTTTGAGGAAGGTGGAAGCTTCATACCTGATCAGGCAGCACAGCCGGCTCCTGATTACAACACCATTTTCCCAGCGGGCCCTCTGCCTCATCCAGCACCTCTGAATATGGAGCAGACGGGCAGCCAATCACAGAATGGCTCTCTCTCACCTAATGACAGAATTAAGGCTTGTTTGGATCGATTTTCTCAGACTTTACAGGCTTTCTGGAGAAAACCACACAATGGGAAAACTGTATTATTGCGTGGGAGGTCTAGCATGTAACAGAGCTAAAAAAAATAATAAAAAAAAGTCTGTTTGACAGATCTTAGGATTACACTGAGCTAGTGGTATGGGAACATTTTGAAGAGAAGTGTTTGTAGTCTGACCTTACATTTTTTTTTAAAGATTCAGTATTATAAAATATATTGTAGGTAGAGATCAAATGTCCATAGATATACTTTTTATTATATTTAATTATATTTATAATATATAAATACACACTACCATTCAAAAAGTTTAAGGTCCATGTCTTGTATATCTAAGCTCTAATATCTTGCATTGGTTTACATTTAGATTTTGCAAATTCTGCTGTTTATAAATGTGCCTTATTAATATAAAACACTGGTAACACTTTATTTTACAGTGTCATGGTTACACGTTACATGTACTTACTATAGGAATTACGGTAGCACTTTATTTTACCGCCCTGTTCCCAATGTACATACTAATAACTGGGTAATAACTACTAACCCTGAACCTACCCCTAAACCTAACCTTAACCCATGTAGTTACCTTATATATTACCCAGTACTTTCTAAGGTTAAAGGGATAGTTCACCCAAAAATGAAAATTCTGTCAGTATTTACTCACCCTCATGTTGTTCCAATCCCGTAAGACCTTCGTTCATCTTCGGAACTTGGACTATTTTAACAATATCTTTAATGACTTTTCGGGGCTGGCAAGTGTCAATCCCTTAGAAGCCTATGGAGGAGTGATCCAGCTCTCAGATTTAATCAAAAATATCTTAATTCGTGTTCCGAAGATGAACGAAGGTCTTACTGGGTTGGAACAACATGAGGGTGAGTAATTACTGAAAGAATTTTCATTTTTGGGTGAACTATCCCTTTAAGTACACTGTAAGAGCACGTATACTGTACTGCAACCAGAATTATAAATTGTGCATAATTACATGCAACTAACCCTATAGCAAGTACATGTATTACTTAGTACTTAAATATATAATTACACTGTAACACGACACCTTAAAATAAAGTGTTACCAAACTAATGTGTCTAAACCAAATGCTATTGTTATATCATACATTTCATGTAGAGAGAACAAGTATATTTATGATCTTAAATGTAATGTGCCAAAAGTAATACTATTCTTAAAATTTGGTTGTTTTCAGCTTAGAGTCACTGAAAATCAGGCTCTCCTCCCCTGAGTGTTCAGTGATTCCAGTGCCTTACAATGCCACCCTTTCCAGAAGGGTCTACACAAAGGGTTATGACACTCAGGAAGCCTTTGAGGGTCTAGAGCACAAATCCCTTGAGCTCTGTCAAACTGCATTACATCCTCAATATGCTGCTTGTGGAGTACAAAAGGATTATTAAGAAAGTCTTTCTAGTAATTATTAAGGGCTAATTTGCATGAGCAGTGAAATAAGCATGTACCTCTTGTGCAGTAGTTCTCAACTGGTGAGTTAATACTCAAAAATTGGTTACAGTCATGTTCTGACAGAAGTAAAAAAGAAAAGAAAAAGAAAAATGCAAATAATAAAATGCAACATATAATCATTTTAAAATGGGTAGAAAACTATATTTTGTTGTTGAGGTCAAAAGGTTGTGCATCCAATCAAACTCTCCTTAAATGTATCTGTATGTAGAACTTAGACAGATTCCAGCATAAACAGGTTGCTTTTCACACATTCATCTTCAAAAACCATGAAAAAACAATGCAATGTAAAAGAAAATTTACATCAAATGAGTTTGTTATTATGGTTGTCTTGATGCACATCACTTTGAGTAGATGAGAGAACAGGAACAATCCCTATATTATCAGCCATATTCTTGGTCATGCAACTGCCTGTTGCTACGAACCAAAAAAAAGAAAGAAAAAGACATAAAGAGTGAGACAGGCAGGATGGTGTTAGTCTGCCGACCTGCAGGAGCTCCTTCTCTCCACGGGCCACGAGAACAACACATCTAGGCACTGACACAGCTGTGCTCATTGAAGGTTGTGCTAAAACTCACCCATGCATACACACAACATTAAGCAAAGTCTCTTTCTTTAATTCCCTTCCTCTCACATACATCATCACGCATTGAAAACTTCACTGCATCAGTGTAAAAGAGGAGGCTGGCTATTGGGCCTCACACAAATCCCTGAGCCACCTTAAATCCCCAACATTGACCCACCTGTCAGTCACTGAGGTGGCTGCTACTGAGCTTCTGCGGGTAGCGCAGCGCCTCTCACACATAGGCCTCTTTTACATTTCAACGGACTTAAGCTAAATACTAACGACTCCCAATCAAGAGGCGTCTAAACTCCCATCACCATCAGCCCTTCGCATATTAGAGCGTATTTAGGACAGTCTAGAGAAGATTAGGGAAAACCGAGAGGCGCTTTGTTTTCGATTTCAGGATAATAAATTTGACTACGCTTTACGTCAGTTGGTTAATTGCCTTCCGTTTAATGCACTAGCCATGATTATCCTTTTTTTAATGGAAAAAAAAATCAAATAGTTCAAATTAATGGTAAAACTTATTTACAATAAGGTTTCATTAGTTAACATTAGTTAACTACTTTTGTTAAAAACTAAGAATGAACAATACTTCTACAGCATTTATTAATCTTAGTTAATGTTAATTTCAATATCTACTAATACATTATTAAAATCAAAGGTATATTTGTTAACATTAGTTAATGCACTGTGAACTAACATGAACGAACAATGAACAAATGTATTTTTATTAACTAACGGTAATAAAGATTAACAAAATAATGTAACAAATTGTTCATTCATGTATTGTTCATTGTTAGTTTATGTTAGTTACACATTAACAAAGTAAACCTTATTGTAAACTGTTATCAAATTAAAGGAGCAGTGTGTGATTTTTAGCGGCATCTAGTGGTGAGGTTACGAATTGCAACCAACAAAAGTCACGGTGGCCGGCAGGAAAATATATCATCGTCTGAGACAGCAGAGAGTAGCCAGTTCAGAAATGAGGTTTCTTTACAAGGATACATTAAGAAATTATGTTTACTTAATTATTCAGTTAAACTATATGTTATTGCGAATATTATTGTTACTTGTTCGTCATTGTGTCAGTGTTTTATTCGCTGAACTAAGCTTGCTTCCTAGCAGGAAGAGCAACATAGTAACGAAACGCGTTTGTCCGTTTGGGGCTACTGTAAAAACATGTCGGCGCATTTCAATGTATGGGAACCCGCGATGTATGTGGATAGAAACTGCTCATTCTAAGGTAATACAAATATAACGGTTCATTAAGGTCTTTATACACCACTGAAAACTTATTTTTCAAGGTAGTGACGAAACACGCTCTGTAGCGCTGTTTGTTTCCTGTCGGCTACGGTAGAAACATGACGACACAATATGTTGACCTCCATAGAAGGGGTGCACGCGGTTATGGAGATATAAATGTCTCATTCTAAGGTAATAAAAACATAACGGTTCATTATGCAAGGTCTTTATACACCACTGAAAACATAGTTATGGATCTTATTGCATTTATGTCAATAGATCCTCAGAAATATTACACAATGCACCTTGAATTTAATTTTAAAAAAATCAAATATAACCATTCAAATACTTTCTCATTTCTCTACAGTTTTGCTTTGTTTCTGATTCATTCAGTTTCATCTGATTCATGTTTCTGTCTGTACTGAAACGAAAAACGTATTTACTAGGTGAATTAATCTATAGATCATTTTGGTATATTGCAATACTACTTAAAGCTGTAACTGCTTTATCGGTAGCTTCCACAGGTGTCCACACAGTGTGTGCCAGAGGGCAAACATAATAAAGACAACTACACATCAATTTTATTTAGTGTTTGTTCACATGCGAAGGCAGTCTCCAGAATAATTAGTACATGACAACCAGCCTACAAACATACCAGCTCTATATAATTTGCAGCGAACACACCTGTTGAGACATGAATAACAAGATGCTCTGGTAAGATTGCCCAATAACACACCACAACACAGAAGGACCATAAACCTTTGATTTTCATACTGTCACTCTGAGACGTCTTTAGCGATTTTAGTCTAAACAGCACAAGCAGGTGCCTAAGCCAGGTGAGGAGGAAAAGGAAAAGCTGGTGCAGGCTTCTCGCATTTACATGACAACTTAAGAAAAATGCTTTTTTATGACTCATTCAGTCACTAAATCACTCCTTTCCCTTTTTTCTCCCATTGCCCTGGCTATTAAATCACCATCTTGACCCGCTGACCCAAGGCCCGGGCTGTAAAAAAGCCCCCCGTGGGTCACAGTCCTGATTGGAGCATTTGAATATGAAATGCGCTCGGCTGGGCATGGAAACAGCTCAGCGCTGCGAGGGCCACGCTGACCCCCAGGAGAGAGGCCCACCGATCAACGGTTCTGGGGACAGGGAGTTCTCACTCCCTCTCTCGTTCGCTCTCCCTCTTTTTCAAACTCTCTAAGTATGGATTTACATGGCCCATGAGGAGGTAGAAAAGGAGAGAGGGATGTAGGGAGGGAGAAAGAGAAGGAGAGCATTTGAATAAGAGAAGAGGCAATTCCTGTTAGCATGACAAAGAGGGCTGCCATCATTCCTGATTGGTGTCACAGTGCGGCTGTATAGCCGGCCAGGCCCCCTGCGTGGCTTGATGTGTGGAGCTCAGGCATGTTTATGCATCCCGAGGTGTGATATTTGCCGGGGGTTTGGAGAGAGTGATGCGAATGAACTTTTTGGGTTCGACTTGAAGGACAAAGTGCACACAAAAAAAAAGCTTTACATCTCATTTGGCCCTATATAGCACATTTTCAAGGCACTGATAAAAAGGATATCACCTTAACCCGTATAGTTAAAAGCCAAGACTGGTTTCCCACGAAACAGGACATTTTAATTAGCTCTAAAAACCACAATAATACTATTCTGACAAGTGGGTCCTATATAGGTGCAGTCAACATCGGCATACACAACGCTCAATGTGATAAAAGAGGGGAAAAAGCTGGTATTCTGCATTTTAACGCTGTTTTGTTTATTTTCTGTTATCTTCGACTACTGCTCATTAGCTAATGTTGCTTCTCACCCTTGCAAGTAGCTAGTCACACCAGCTACTGGTCTTTCTACAAGCTCACTCACATGCTAATAGACCCTGGACTGCTGCTGTGAGTGACAGGCTGAAGTGGACAAAATAATAAGGCTGTTGATGTATGCGAGCATTTCAAAATATATCATATTATGCAATAGTGATTGAGACACTAAAGGATAAACATAGGGGAGAATCAAAGAGTACCATACTTAAAAGCAGGACACAATAGCGGGTGGCTGACTATGACATGAAATACCAAAACAAATACATATGGCTTTTGTTAAGTTTTGTTGTATTATGGTCTAAATGGAATTCCTAATGCTATTGTGCTTCACGTCTGTAGTGAATTGAAGGGATAGTTTTCTCAACAACACACAAATAAAACAAAACATCAGTCATTATTGTGTCATTACATCTGTCCCTCGTGTTGTTTCAAACCTAAGACTTTCTTTCCTATGATGAACACCTAAGAAAATATTTTGAAAAATGTCTATGCCTATGTGGTTTTGGGACTCAATTGACTTCACCATATAGACAAAAAAAAAAGTTGAAAAATAAGGTGAGTAAATGATCCCTTTCACCATTTAAATTATAAAACGAAAATGAACAGAATAAACAAGAAAATAGTGGGGCTCATTATCATTGTTTTATTGATTGAAAGTGAAGAAACTGGAGTGGGACACTCCATAAAAAGAAGTATAAAAGGAAACGCGTTACATTTTTACATCCCTTCAGACATGTCCTAATATGAGCCTTTGGCCCACAAATGCACATATCTCAGAGAATTGGCTGAATGACAATGGCAACTAATCAATAAACAAGTGAGGCACTTCTGTGTGGGGTCTTCTTTCCATGTGCATGGAGAACTTCTACAAGATGTTCACCTGAGTGAAGACATTCACCAATAACGCAGAGGATAAAAGAGAGAGGAATTGAGGAGAATGTCTGGTGAGTTGGACTAATGTAACTACTGTCCAAACATCCTCAAAACCCCTGACATTACAGACATGACAAGGAGACATCACGCAGATATAAGACCATTGTTCATCTGTCAATCTCTGTTTCTTCTTGATGACCAAAACCTACACTAATCAATATCTGTGGCCTAGATGAGAGTCCTAGTCTCCTGTTTCACAGCCCTGCCCCCAACTCCATAACCTCCTTATTTCATCTATTGTCTCTACTTTCCCTACTGCTTTCATTATCCTTGCACATATAGGTTGTTCATCACTCCTCAACATGTTCTCCTTACTCAATCCCTAATTAGATGTTGAATATCTCAAGTGCTTCTTTAAATGAAGTTTTGAGCTTCTCACATTTTTTCCCTAGTAATCTCACATGTATCCTTTGGAGTTTCACAATGGATCTCAACAATGTCTGATGCTATGCTCAGACACTTAAATCTGCAACCAGTTTCAATATTTACTCAAATATTTCCAACCACTATCTGAACTAAGCTATTCATGTTCGTTTTTTTTAAACTCTATACTCTTGTACGTCAAAAGCTTTTTCCTGTGCGTCCATTTTATTTATCTGAAGGAATTTTAGGAGAACATCTTAGACAAAGAAGATAAATAAAACCAACAATAAATAAATCAATAAAACAAATCATTCAATAAAACCAACACTCTCATGACAATTTGTATGTTTTGGCGAATTGGTGGCTAATTCAGACAATCCATTTCCGTATGATATCCCCAATGACAGTTAGGTGTAGAGGTGAGATTAAGGGGGATCTTTACCTCATTACTTTTTTTCAAAAAATCTTGTTTTTCCTAATAAAATAGTTACTCATGAGATCGGGTTGAATACAACTTAATATATAGGTTGAAAGAATAATCTCTGTCATTTTCCCCATGGTTGACATATCCCTAAAACAGTCCCATCTACCCTAATGTCACCCAAACTCCACCAAATTCCATCTTGGAGAGGCTGGGTTAGAGATAGGCACCCTAAAACCTGTTTCCATCCTGCGTCAGAGAAACTCACATCACCTGCTCCACCCAAGAGAGCACTGCAGACGTTAAGGGCAGGGTAGTTCCATGTTCAGGGAAATTTCCACACGCTCATTTTAAGGCTCTACGAGGGGTTTCACTCAAATATTGTAATGAGTAATTCCCCTTCAGGCCACTACTTCTCGCTGCAGTTGACAAAAGAAGCTCTAGGGAGATATTCAAAGAATAAACTCTATCCCAGATATTATAAATGTGCAGTGTTTAACATAGATAAAGGAAACACTTGATTGGTTGCACAAGAGAAATGTAAAAGTGTTATTATAATTGGTGGTTAGCTCTGGGAACTTTGTTGACAGAAATGTATGAATGTTGGACAAAACTGAACTACATTCATGTCCTAAACCTCTACAAAATAATACATATTCCAAGTCAAAGGGTACATGGTCCCAAGAACGACACTGTAAAACATTACGTAAAACTATATTACAATACAATATATAATATCACTGAAAGAATTTAGTCTAAACTGCTCTTCCCTCTGAATGCATCTCTTTAGACACAGTCTTTTATTAAAATGGTCTGTCCCCTTGTGTTAAGACTCTATTAATTAGAATTATTTACTCTACACTGACATCAATGCAAGTCACTTGCACCTGGACTGCAGGGCCAAGCCTGAATTGGAGCTGCAACCGCCCTTTAAACCTCCCACTCTACATTCTTTGTGGTTGTGTAATGCCACAGAGATCCAACCATGGCTGTAATTACCAACAAAAATCAGAATAATTGGAGAAGAGAAGCAAGTTGGCACATTCCCCTACACTAGATTTGTGATTATCTTTAAATGTCAAATAAAACTGCCACTTTTCATATCTGAAATCTATAACAACGTTTATATCTGATAAATACATGTGTTACTGTTAAGCCTTTTGAAGCTTCTTCACTCTTAAAAAGAAAGGTTCTGGTTAGAATCTGGTTAGAATTAGAATCTGGTTCAATAAATATCTATGAAACCTTTGCATTGCAACTATTCTTGAAAGGTTATTTAATGGCATTACTTTGAAAAGAAATTCTGAGACTGGTGTAAACTAAAGTGAAAAGCGAAACTAAAGTGAACAAGGCAGCAACACTTATTTAACACATGAACATAAAACGCAAAGAGGAACCAAAATCGTGACACGTGCTTGAAGAAGAGGAAGAGGTTAGATTTACGTGAATAATGAGGTACAAGAACAGCAAACATACAATAGTGCCACGAGACAATAGCCATAGGCAGGAGAGGTGAGCCTGTCTCTTAGATAAAGTGCAGGAGAATGGACAGCTCTCTGAGGTGGGATGAGACCGTGAGGGTCAGCTCAAAGTCCTGACCCCGTAAGGATTGGATGCTATTTTCCCACGGCGAGAGCTGATCTAAAAGGGGCTCGTCAATGACATCTGCCCCAGTTCAGGGAGATTAATTCACCCCCACACCTCGACTCCACTCTGTCCCCACAGCCCACATGAGACTCACTCCAGTGGACAGGCCCAACAGCAATGCCTTGAGCCAGCCTGCTAATCAATACTAGGATATTTTGTTTTTTAAAACAGAACGCCACAGCAAGTCCAGTCTGGCACCATCGAAATACCATAGAGCCTGTTCACTTTATTTTTCAAACACACCCATTTCTTCAACTGACGTACTGTAATCTGTGTACGTTCGTGAACAGCAATACTTGGGGAAAAAACACCTACTAGAGATTTGGAATGAGGAGTTCCTAATGAGAGTTGCTGAGCAGGTTCAGTGAATGAAATTGATACAGGGCTGCTGCCATTTTTTTATTCTTAGATTGGCACATATGTCAGGAATAACCATAACAATCAGAAGAAACAGGAAGGTATATGGTATTAATAATTATATAAAAATATATAAAAATTATCCATTGGCAGAAAGAAAGTGAGAAAGCTTTCTGACTCTACTGCTGTCTAACTCTACACTGCAAATCCAGCATGCATGATTGCAGTAGGGTGCAATTATGTTAGTTTGGGAAAAGGGTTAAACAAACAGCTCCAGTGAGGTCATAAGCAGATGGAAGTGGGGATATGCCTGCACTTGCTGAGTGGGCACAGTGCTCCACATGACTGAGCCAGCAAGAGAGAGAGAAAGAGAAATAGAAAGAGAGAGGGCCCCATGCACTCTTTGCTGGAAGGGACCTAATGCATTATGCTACCAGGCCTACCACTTCACTCATATGAGTACTTAATAAATTCCTTCATTTTCACTAGCAATTGGATACATCAAGTTAAAAAAATATTGTGATTGTGAAAAAAAGTTTCCAGCATATTCATATCAGGCATAAGTAACATATTCACCACTGCTTCTCACATAGTTTCTCTAATTTAAAAAAAAAAAAATTTTTTTTTAAGAATTAGGAAGCATGATTAGCTGATACGCAGTCTCAGACACACTAGAATGACTTAAGACCCTGCCGCTGATTTCAGGGAGGTCCGTTTAATCTGTTGGCATCCATAGAGGTGCACAGGGCTAATCCAAGCACAGCAATGAGGCATGGTTTAAACCTGTCAGTGAATGTGGGAAAGACAGCAGCCAGTGCATGCACTCAATGGCTCAGGAGAATAAATGCCTTGAGATGCCGTGCAACTCTAAAAAGCAGTCAGGTGCACCAATAGAGAATTTCTGTTGCACACTTCCAAAGTGTGACAGCGTCATTTAAAAATATCGTTCCATTTAGCTGTTATGAGAAATCTCAAAATAATCTAAAAATAGTGCTAAAATACTCAAGTGACATCAGAATCTGAGTTCTTAAAGTATTCCTCATACACTCTTAAAAAGAAAGGTTCTCTACAATTCCATGAAGAACCTTTAACAACCGTGAAACTTTTCCCTTGCAGAAAAGGTTCTTTTTAGATTTTACAAATGTTCTTCATATGGTTCACTGATCACTGTAAGGTTCTTTGGGGAACCAAAAATGGTTCTTCTATGGCATTGCTGCAAAAGCCCCCTTTTGGAACCTTTATTTTTAAGAGTGGACATAATCTCTTGCTTGAGCATTTAGGTGAAAATGTAAATAGCTGATATTAAATTAAGAAGGGTATTAAGGATATTAAATTATAAATTTATAATGCAATACGTCCACAGAGTTTTTAGTTAAGTTGGATTAGGTTATTCAAAATGCAAATCAGTGGGTTTGATTCAGAAAATGTAGGGTGCTTTGCAGAACGGATAATTATTGAATGTGAATGAACAAGTGATATTTCAAAAACAAGTTAAATCAAGCATCCAAAATCCTCAGTTGGAAAATCCATATCTGAACACCCACTTTTTCAGCCTATGTTATTGGAAAACTTTAGGTAACTATCACGAAGAACTTTATTCTGTAGTGATCTCTATGATTTTAAAAACCAACACATTGATCTAGAAAATGCATTTATATTTTAATCTCCTATAAAATGTATATCTTTATTAGAAGAGAATTTTTGTTGAACCAAAGATGTTGTAAAGAGCCATTGAAGAATCTTTATTTTTATGAGTGCATGGTACACAGTACATATCGGCTACTATACATATTATATATTGAGGACTCAGTAGTGGAAATTACACCCTAAATTACAAAAGGCAGTCCGAAACGGCCTTGTATGTTCCTCCTCTCCTTGGCCGAATACAAAAAAGATATGGAAAAAACGGTCCCTTGAAAAACACACCAAAAGACAATATGGTGTGATATTCAAATCATGCACAAAATAAGATACTCAAATATTTAACCTCTGTCTGACCCCACAAAAAAATCGGCCACACTTGGTAACTCATAAAGTGAAATGGCAGAGAAATTATCCCTGTATTAATCTCTTATTATGAACATAATTATCAGAATTCATCCGCAGTTTCATCGTCTGGTTCTGACAAATTCAAGGGATTAAATATATTTATAGTTAACAATAATTATACAAGTCATTTTGAGGAACTGTGTGTACCTAGAGGAGTCAACAAGTGAAAATGCAGGAGGAAATTACACACTTTAGAAAATATTTGCATGACAGTTAATGTGATGTAAAAAAAAGTAATTTTTTGTCCCTTTTAAGCATTTATGATTTTGCACATTGATTATTTTTGTGTATTAGGCCTATATATTATTGCAAATGAGAAATTTCTCAACAATAGAGTGTATCTTATGAAAACAACGAATATAAGTTCTATTTTATGGTTAGTATAGTATGCTATTATCGAGACTACGGCTATAGTATACACCAGTTGATACTTTAGGGGGAAAAGCCATCCGGTATTTTGGAAGATATGGATTAGCCTATTCATTTATAGAATAATATTTATAGAGTAATTTACATGACAATTGTTTTTGAGACAATTTGAGAGGCATAAAAATATGCTTTTGGCTGTTTGATGAGAATGTTCATAGCTTTTAACCAATTTAGCTTAAAACCAATTCACGCGTATTAACGTCTGCATGGTAGCGAGCGTGTGTTCGCAAATTTTCTCTTCATTTAACCGATCGCCTCAAATTACCACATTTGGGTTCAAGCGAATTTGACAAAGTCACTGGTTTCCCGGTAGACATACGATTTGAACAACCAAATTAAAACCTGAAGTAAAAAAAAAAATTTGATATCTAGTCATAAACTTTTTTTGTAAAACAAATTTATTCATTTAGTCTTAAGTAGAAACGTCAGTTTAAATAAAACTCTCAGTCCCACACAATGGATTAACATGATACTGCCATAACATCACAGAAAGGAAGATTCACAAAACAAGAGTGGAACATTTCAGCAAAGACGTACAGTGGTTCACAAGCTTTAAAAAAAAAGAAAACTCACTATAAATAAAACAAACTTTGCGCTTGCGACCAGCACAGTCTTTCATTTCAATAAAACCTAGTTCATAAATGAACAACAAAAATACTACACAGATTTGGACAAAATCGACATTCTAAAAATAAGTGTAAACATTTATGAGTGAACATACTCTCTCCCTCCATTTTTTTCTTTCTTTTTTTATTTTGTTTTTGAAATACAGCCTCTTCACGAAGCCACGTGCCTTTTTCATAAAGACAAACTCTGGCGGCAAATAAGTCAGAAGTCCAATATTCTTCTACAGACGTTGATTGCTTTACAGCTTATGACAAAAGCTCATCTGCAATGCAATTTATTCTGAAGTCCCAGATATGTCGTCATAAAATGCTTTCAAACGGACAACTCATTGAGATTAAAAATAGTTTCTTTTTTTTAAACGAAATTGAACTTCGATTCTTTTTTGCAAACCAAAATGTTCAAGTATCCGAAGTACTTAGTCTTTTTTAGGAGTCTTTCAAATGTGGGTTAGGGGTAGCGTTCCGTTCACGCCAGTCCCTGCGCTTTGATAGTGCGGATGAACGCTGTGTAACCGACTGGTCTGTAGACTGGAGTGCTCGGCGCTGTCTCCTCCGGGCGGCAGGTACATGCTTATCATATCCCTCAGGTCTCCCAAACAAGCACGCTGGGAGTGAGAGGTTATGGCCGGAGGAGGAGAGCTGGGTTCCGTCTTGCACACTGAAGCCATGGAGCCCAAACCCATTGCACTGGAAGTTTGCTGCGTGTATGCTGGTGACATGCTGTACGTGGACGCCGCGTTCATGTAGGTCTGGGCCGTGGACATCATCGGGTACTGAAGTCCCGCCATATCGTACCGGTGCATCTGCTGAATCTGGGGGCTGTTCATACTGGGATGCTGAGTGTAGGCCAGTTGGTCCTGCATGAGGGAGTACGCGCTGTTCGTCCAGCCGTTCATGTGCGCGTAGTCCATCCGCTGGCCCACCGAGACGGCACTGTTGACAGCGTTGGCACCGGGCGCCAAGAGTCCTCCGGGCAAGGAATACTTGTCTTTCTTCAGCAGGGTCTTGGTCTTCCTGCGGGGACGGTATTTGTAATCCGGGTGCTCCTTCATGTGCATGGCTCGTAACCGCTTAGCCTCGTCAATGAAGGGTCTCTTCTCGGCGTCAGTCAAAAGTTTCCAGTCAGCACCGAGGCGCTTGCTGATCTCAGAGTTGTGCATTTTAGGATTCTCCTGTGCCATCTTCCTCCGCTGACCGCGAGACCACACCATGAAAGCATTCATAGGCCGCTTCACCCGGTCCTGGTCGTTGGCACTGTTGTTTTTGCCGCCCGCCGCCGAGCCCGTGTTGGACTGCGGAAGGGGGCTTTTAATCTCGGTTTCCATCATGTTATACATTCAAACTACTTAAAAGTGGTGCCTTAAAAGCACTCGAAAGACAACGCTGAAATTTAAAGAGTCTCACAAAATAAAGTAGTCGGTAGTCAGTCAAAAGTTCAGAGAGCAAAAACTCAAGTCACATAAGCACCGAAGTCAAGTTTCAAATGTCTCCACACCAGTCCCGAGTGTCTCACTCTGCTCTGCCACGGAACTCTGAAAAGTTGTGCGCTAAGCTCAGCTGTTAATAGAGGCTCGGCCATGTAATTTGGATTGACAGCATAACAATGAGCTCAGCGCCGACCAATCAGAGAGCGCATCACACTCCGCCATCCAAGCAGCGCGCTGTCCGGGCACCACTGTGTTTCGGGATGCACTTTAAGTGGAATAAAATACATAAGTGGCATCTTTGCACTTTGACAATAGTAATCACTTTGCAAATATTGTTTTAAAGCGGTCGTCATTTAATGGAAAATGTTAGCCTTCCATACACTACTTTTGTAGTCTACCAATAGGGTTAAATAAATATTGTGAATTCCAAACTTTCATTCGGAAAATGCGGAAACTGTTCAAAGTAAAAAGGAAAGAAAAAGAAACATGTTTCATTTATTTAATAAAAATAAAGGCAAGAATCAGGTTAGATTCTACTTAATGAAATCAAACGTAGGCTATAGCCTACTGTAAGCTTTGCCTTACACTGGTTGACAAAGGCACTATAATAATTAGTAATTACACAAATAATAAGAATCAAATAATGTAATTCAAAGTTCGATCTTAAGCGACATGACAATCATGAGCTAACGGATTTTGGTTATCTTTTTTTTGCCCTCTAACACGGTTAGACTGTGGGAATTAAAGCTCTTTAAACTGACATTAAAAGGTCGATTTTAACACTTTTAAAATTACTTAACTATAATAAATATTATAATAAACTACTGAAGAAGCTATTTACATTTGTCTCAATTTATTCTAACTTTCATTTGACATCTCAGTAGTAGCCTACTAGCCTGATATTTGCACGTTTACAGGTTGAGCTGAAAATAACGCCAAGCTAATTTTAATTTAAAAAATAAACATTAAACAAAACAGTTTTAAGTTTTAAAAACAAACGTCGCAATTCTTGCCAAGTGTCTACAAATTAAGTGCAAATACAAAATTAATACAGTAACGCCCCCCTGTGGATGAATTTTGTAATTTTCTGAAGCAAAACTAGACTAACTGATGTGATGTGACTATCTACATGCAACTCTATAAATTACTTTTTAGAACTGCCACGTCAATTTGGAGTGTAGCCTATGTTAATTAGCCCTATTTATTTTTGCATTACCAATTATTGCTAATTGCAAACATTGCGCGTTTTATCGGCTATATGATTTACAAATGACTCAAGACGTGTTGGGTTGCGAGAGGTTTTCAGTCTCCCGGGGAGAAATTACACCTTCGAAAGGGTCAGTAGCCTATTAGCACACCGTCCATCGAGAAGAACATCGACATTTAACACATTCATCGCCACTGAGACTGAACGATTACAGCACTGAATATTCACGATGGGCTTTTAACACCACACACAAACGACTCAACCATTTAGAGAAGTTTCACCGTGTGTGACCGATTTGGACACGAACACCAACATGTCTCCGTTATTTACTTTCCAAACTGGTCTTAACAAGTGCAAGTGTTGTTAGGCCTACTCAATGCAGTTATTCAGTTCCGATGTTTACATATGCAAAGCATTATAATAATTCATGATATTATAGCAATTTAAAAGAGCGATCGGGTTTTTGATATAGAGAAAAAAATATTAAAACATTGCCCAATTATAAATGGCTACGATTTTGTGTAGTCAAGTTAATTTGTCACGTCAAATAAAACACTAGTAGCTAGCATTTGTGATTAGAAGGCTAAATAAACAAGTTTTCACTGAAAAAATTATCATGGAGAAACAGCCATATCCAAAACTGGGGAAACCAGGATATTTGTTTTCAGTCACTTTCAGTTTCATTAGAGAGATAAAGTAAATTTGTCATTTGTAACAGCATTAGTCACTTTACATTAATATGAATAGCAGTGCACCAGCCCTTATATGACAAAAGTTCTAATTGGAGACTTATTCCACGAAACCGGTGATTTATCCGAGTGGTTTCAGGAACATATCCTCTTGTAATCTGCTTATGGAAATGTATGGAGACAGCGGGAATAGGAAAACTCCCAGTTCCCGGAGCTCGGTAATGATGGCTTCTGTTCTCTAAATTTCCTAATTAACGTGAGCTAAGGCCGAGGACCACCAGGAAAGCCTTCCAGTGTTCAACATCATTGAGTTCCGAAGGCTTCCGAAAATCACTCACGTGTATGATGGTGGCAGTGAATTGTCCATTAGTGTAGTAGGCAATAGCGACTCTTCAAATGACCAGATTAGAATAGACTAAAACTGCCACTGTGCAGCAGATAAATACAATCCATTATATGTTAATTAACAGTAAAAAATAAACAGCAAATGCAAACATCTAAAATTATTAACCCTTTCTATTGAAAGCAAGATGGAAAAATTATAAATTACAGTTAATTATTGTCTAATATGTCACATGTCAGACCTGAGAAATTAAGATAGTTTTTATTAGCTGAACGTTTTAACAACTCGTTCTGTCGTGATGAACTATTGAGAGACCCACAATACCATAACAAATCACCACAGGACTATTCTTTATCACCGTGTAAAGTCTTCTTTTTTTCTCTCGAACCCGTGTAGCTATTCACTTGTTAATTAGCTCAACTTTAAAAAATTAAAGTGGAAATAAATAATAAGCGCACTTTTTTATATAGCCTACTTTATAAGTTCAAATAAGTGGACTTGATATAGTCAAATAAGCTTGCACGCGACACACCCGCTTTAACAAAACAATAGCTCGAGCCACATTTATGTGGGAAAAACTATGAATATTTGGAATGATTTTTACGGGTTGAAAAGGGGATTATTTACCATTTAGGTAGGCCTATACAAAAATACTTGTAGCCTATTATTTGTACTTTAAAAATGGCTATAATATAACCTATAGGATGGCTATATAAAATTATCCCGATTATTGCGAAAAATAGTAATTTTGAATAATAGTAGGCTATATTCTGTCTACAACATATGAATAGCGCAATAACACGTTAAACGACGCCTGTAGCCAAAACGATAGCCTACTAAAATATCTATATTTTAAAAGTTTTTATGTAGCTATAATCTTCACCTCCGATTTTTGAGATCAAATGTCCCCGAACCATTAAGCATTTCTCTGGAGTCCATCTGAATGTCATAACCGTGTGAATTAATAACTTTTTTGTTTCAATTCACTGGCTACGAATAAGGACAGAGTTACCATGGTTAACAGAATGATTTTTCAATTGCAGGCACAATAAAGACCGTCTCATTGAGATTTGCATGATTTTTGAACCGAATATGCAAATGAAGATGCAATTTCACCACGGTCTGTTATTCTTATTGTATTTCGCTGAATGGTTGCGTCCCCTCTGGTTCTGTGACACTGGTAAAATAATATTCACTGGTCAAATAAAGAAAAGAGGCTTGGATATGACCTTCTTACAGATGTCACTGTGAACTATTGGAATGATATCCCGTTTTATTCTTGAAACATGAGTCCGGTCCTTAAAATAAAGCCAACAGTGTTAATTACTGTAAAACTGAATTATGCCACAAAAAAAAAAAAAAAAAAAAATATATAGAAAAGAAAAAAACGCAATTTTTGTTTCTTGTCCTATCTCCTTGAATTTATCACAAGCATTTTGAGTCACTAACGCAAATGCGCTGTTTGTCTGTCAAATTTTAGCCTATAGGCCTACATTTTTAACTTTTTATTTCGGCTATTTTAATCGAAAAACAAGTTAATGTGCGCGTTTCTAATATTTCGCAACACTTTTACAATCGAAACAAATGTATAATAGATCGTTTTGGTTTAGATTCCAGATAAATATTACAAGTCTTGCTTCCTCATTCACATTGTCTGTCCTCAGCAATTTTGTAATGCGCGCTTAAGTAGCTGTTGCTCTGTCACTTGCTGTGGACAATTACCGACTATCGAATGAACAACATGTGGGACTCAAAGCCACTAATGCGACAGCCAAATTTAGACATCACAATCAATCCAATTTTCCTCATTGTCAAAAGAAAATTTATAGGCTATATATATATTTTTTTTTTTCATTTTGACGTTTCTATTTCTAAATGAGTGAACATTTTCATTTAAATTCCCAACTATAGGCCTATGTCAGACTTTATACTGCAAATAAAAACTAGATCAGAATGAAATTGTTTTAGCATTAGAGACTGAAATTTTTTTCTGACTGATATTCCAAGGCTATCTATCCGTTTCTTTGAGTTTCTTCATCATTAGAGGCAAATCAGATTCACTACTTGCAGCGAATGTACAGGTAAACCACAGGTAAGGCACTGTCGAACACTAGAGCACATGATGTCTTCCATTGATGTCCACAGCCTGTTGTTTAACTGTTTTGTCTTGGTATATACAGTCTGAGAAAAGATGAGCACTGTTACCTGAAAAAGAAGAAATGTCCTATCACAAGATATAAAAGGATATAGAGGCATCACTGATGCAGAAGACATACCATCTTCAGATGGTGTAGTCCTGTTTGTCATGGAATACAGCCAACTAAAGTCCATACAATTCACGCCTATTGTGTCACTGTAAAAAATGATATGATCAATAAGTTATGACAACAATATGTTTTTATATTGCTTTAACTATCAGAATAAGGTAAAAAATTGTAAACTTTTTTTATTAGTTGTGCAAGATTCAACTATTTTTTTTAAAAGTCAGTTTAATTTAATTTAAGTTGAAATGACTTAAACGTCAAAGTTGATTGTACTTAATTTAAGGCAGCAATTTTTTTTTTTTTTTTTTTTTTACAGTTTACACTTTAAATGTCTTTCTTTACTATAGAATCAAGGCATGACTACCTAAAGCTTGTGCATCCATACAAATATAGGTGTGGGGTTTTCTTTTCAACTACCCTTTTTAAATTGTTCAGATGTATGCTAATTGTTAATATACATTTACAAAGAATACGATCATTTTCACCGTTAAAGCACACAATATTTAAGAGAAGAGCATTGGAACAGAAAAATCAAGGCATGTTTGAGAAGCTCTTTAGCCCAGTTGGTGATAAATAGGATTTGTGATCTAATGCAGCATGAAGCTAATGTGCACACATCACTCCTCAATGACAACATTTTTCTACAATATCTTTAACTTTCAGGAGGAAAATTTTAGCGAAACATTAATAAAACCCCATTTAGTACATGATGCGTTAAATGAAAATAGTTTTAACTACATTTATTCTAACCCGGTGAAAGCTAATTTCAATTAAACCGCTGATTTAATTTAGCAGAAAATTACTATAAATATAGTTTTGATTAAATCACTGAGCAAATTCTAATAGCACAAGCAATTGTCTTTGAGTTTAGAGGTGTTATTAGATTTGGCTGAATGTATCTGTGAAGGAATTTCTCGATGTGTTAAAGCGTTGTCTCTGTCTCCTGCACATCAGCACTGTGATAATGTTCATAATGTTTCTAGTTTAAGTGCCTGTCAGAAAAACGATTAGGGTATCATGTGAGTCATGCCTAGAGCTGTTTAATTATTTTAAAATGAGAAAATAAATTTAAATAAAAAACAATTTTTCAAAATATCATATTGAGCATCCTGAGCAAAACACAGCACACATTTTTGTTAACTCCATGTTGTCTTTTATCAGTCAGACTTGCAGAAATGGACAAGAACTGCCATCATTGAAATGCCATCTTTGGCTGCTAGGCTAATTACAAACCTCATTATTTTCCATGTATCTTTTGAATCATTTCCATGTTCTACAGTTTCTCCAAAACAATAGAAACTTTCTCCTTTTTTGTTTAGCAGAGAATGCTGAGTTGTCTGATTTTGCTTTGCACCAAATGTGGCAAGCAGATGGCTTTTGTTTTAAACATAATTAAGATCCACTAATCTGGTGCCTTTTAAAAATGAAACAGTCGCTTCGTCAGGCCTTCATTAGTTAAGATAATATTGTGGAAATGCACAATTAATTTGCAGGCTATATCTTTAATTAATTAAATACACCCAATTTTGTAATATGATTAATGCCACAAAGTTGTTATCTCTAAATTATTCTAAAATTAATACGTAACGATAATACTTTATGCATTATTAGCGAGAACTGAGGTTTCGGCTGTGGCAAAATCCTGAAGAACTAATTACGCAGGGTAATTTATTGAATCTGGAGGAAAGAAACAAACAAGTATAAATTGATATATTAATCATGGGCTTCATTACGTTAATCTGCGAGTGATTTGAGGTGAAAATGACAAATCTCTGTTGAGCGCCGAGCACTTGATAATGGAGATACTGGCTATAAATTTACTCTACATAAAGGCCTCATTAAAATAAGCATAATTTAATTAAGAGTTAGCCATCGCCCTCCAAATGCATTAATTACCTTGGGTATGATGAGATGAGTTTTGGGATTACTGATGATTTCATTACGGCCAGTGTTGCTGCTAACTGTGGCAGGGACCTGCTGTTGTTGACAGGATAATGGATTGGGTGCCTGGGGATGAATCTGTTCACCTTGGCAGAAAGAGACACAGAGGAGACACAGAGGACTACACCGGACCCCTATAGGTGGACACGGTCCATAATATTTAATAATTGTTAATCCTGAAAAATTACATCATAGCTTTAGTCCACTAACATTTTTATACTTATTAGACTCATTACTTTGGTTGCTCTGCTTTGACCTGGCAGGAAGGAAAGTCTTGACGGACCAAGTTATTTTGAAATCTGAACAGTACATGACTAGTCACTTAAAATGACCCATTTAAAGGATCCTTCAAGAGCAAATGTGCATTATACTTCCTTTATCTTTTTTGATCATGTTTGCCACTAATATGGCAGTCTGCCATCCTGCACACAAACACACTCTTTCTTCCGCTCTCTCGCTACTGCTGGGGTGAGAAGGGCACAGTAGGGCTGACAGCTCAAAGCTCTGGAAACTGACATGTCAATGGCAGATACAAGCTGTTGCGGTTGCACTGGCGGGGACACGTCGCAGACACGAACTGCTTCCTCTTGGCGACAGCCTGACAAAGACATTCAACTACCTTTCAGAGCTACACACATCATGCGTAGACCACATGTGGCACAGACAGAGAACTGATCCATATCTTTAGTGGCTTGTGTCATCATTTATCAATAATATTGAATTTATTTTGTCAAAATTTGCCTGGCAACATGTTGGCAAGAAATTAGTTTGTAATCTCAACAGTTTCAATATGATAGCCTACATTTAACGTTTTTAAAATTTAACTAAAAAATGAATAACTTTTTGGAATCTAGAATCTTGCTGAATATTAGGAAGTTTTAAGTCTTTAATCTGAACACTCAACACTGATAATTAAATAGGGCAATGGTCATGAATATTCTTTAGGGAGTAATATCATCCAATGATTAATTCATGATGCAGAATGAGAACAACCGCTTTAACAAAAAATAACTCAACAGAATGACAGCCTATGACTTAATTTGACAAGAGGAATACTCATAGATAAGTTAAGTGTATTTGTTTTAATATAAAGTTTTTAAATCAAACCATTTTACTCTGTGTAGGCATTGGACTGAACTAAAATGCTAACAAAATCCTCCCACCCCCCACCCCTGAACAAGCCCCCCCTCCAAATGTACTCCAGCCCACAGCTGCAGTTTTCCAGAAAGACACTCACCGCTGCACAGTCGTTCTTCTCAATCCTTCTCTCTGCATTTAAGGTCCTGCATACTGTTCCACTGGAGAGAGCCAGGTAAGACTCTCAAACCATGCCGCTTTGAGACGAGAGAGAGAAGGGCAGGCGAGCTGCAGTCTTCCATTCCGCTCAGCGCTGAGCCAAGCCCTCCCTGCACTGGGCAACATCGCATTCAGCCAAGATTGCTTCATACAAAAGTTGACAATGCCCCAGTGAAAGCCATTGTTGATATTCAACATTTTTTAAATAGCTGAGCAGAATGGACAACATGGCAGACTACAAAACTTGGTTGGGAGACTGACCTGGAGCTCCTGAAAAGCACCACGGCATATGACAGAGAAACGACTGAGAGAGTCTGAAATAAAACAAAACAGAATGTTATTGCTCAAGGTTGCTGCAGTACTGGGGCTTGTTACAGGGGTAAAATTAAGTTTTAATCAAAGAAATAATTGAACAATTAATCATTTTAAAAAAAAAGTTAGTTGCAAACATTTCAACATATCAACATAGTACCAATTCAAAGCAATGCAAACGTGTTCCTAACTTGCCATATAAATGATGACCGTTCTGTGCTCATCCATTACAGCCTTTAATTGTTTTTCTCATCGTCTTGATGGCTCCTGACAGTAAATGCTGTTTTATTTCAATCTTTGTCAAAATGACAGGCACAGATTAATAAAGACATTTAACATAGCCCTCACAACCCATCTGTCAATATGCAACCTGGGGTAATAGAATGATTGCATAAACAGAGGGAATTCTCATATATTCATTTGACTGCATGATTATGTATATGTGAGGTAAAGAATTTATGTTGTATTTGTGTTGTCTGTGCAAAGAGACATCATTCATTTCATTAAGAAAAGATAAAAACCCCACTACTACCATGACCCCACCCGTAGCCCCATCTAAGGGCCATCAACGCATTCACACCCTACTGACCACAGGCGGCTGTTAAGCACATCATTACCATACATGCCACAGGGGGCAGTTTTGTTTCACTAAGATTACATTGTAAGATAACAAAAATAAAGAATTTAACTGCTGCCACTTACATTGCACATTTGTTTTCCATTAATTATGGTATAATCAAGTAAGTTCATTTGGACTGCTGTGAGGTGCGCTCCGCATCCAGTCTGTGTGATTTCCAAGGGTTTAAAGTATGGGATTAGTCACCTGGAAAACTGGCCATCTGAGCGGGAGGAGGCCACTAGAATTGCATAATTATATTGATCAGGGGCAAATTACAGCCTTGACAGCAGAGGCCAACCCAGTCTGATCTTACATGGGTGTAGGGGAAGAGAGAGCAAGCTGCAGGGAGAAAGAGAGATCTTCCTGGAAATATACGTCAGTGGCACTCATCTCAAACCATTAACTGCCATCAAAGAGCTTATTTTACTCTGCACATTACACCCAATCCTACTCGTCCAACCCCCTCCATGCTGCGCTGGATGGAGAAGCCTGGTGGGAAAACGACATTCAATCTGCTGGCCGCCCCATTCAGGCCAAATTGTCAAATGATGGCTTTCCGCCTCTAAAGTTTCAGGAAGTGAAAGGTGGCACCGGCCCTGGGCTGAGCCGAGGACTAAAAGAAGTTGAAGGAGGAACAGGGAAAGAGAATAAAATACCTCAAACTCATCCCCAGCATCCCTACTCTGTGCACTACATATCAAATATACATATCAAATATTATGAATTATTAATTCATAAATAAAACTTTTTTTTTTTTTGGGGGGGGGGGGGGTATTTTGCAACTAACTTTGTCTTCAAATTAGTCAAATTAGTTGATATTTTAGTATCATTCTTGACTTATTGACCTGGAAACAGTCATGAGGGTCTGCAGGGGGTCATTGTCGCTGTGATATTTCCTGTATCATGATGTTTTTTCCCCTGTATGTTGGTCGGACCACTTGACTTTGAGATATACATATACACACACACACACACACACACACACACACACACACACACACACCGGAATATCATTTTTGTTTGGTTTTCTGATAGTTGTAACACCCTGATATAAAAATGAAATTATTACTGAAATCATAGACCAGGTGTATTCGAACTGTATCTATAAATGGCTTTATTAAATTTTCAAATAAATTAATAGATAAGACCAAAATTGTTAATTACATTAATTGCATAGTTTTAGAACATAGAAGCAAATGATGACAAATCCAGACACGATACTTAATGGTTATATTATCTTCAGGCAGTGAAAGAAAAGGCAACCTTTTTAGTCAACAGACCATATGCAACCATATGAAACCGCTGAAATACGGCACTGAGCAGAAATGGGCATACAAACACAAGCAAACGTGCAAAACAAAAAACTTACGGCCAAGGCATACAGCGAATATGCAGAAATATTGTACTCAACATACCCCCCCCCCCCCCCCCCCCCCCCTTCCCACCCCACACCCGGAAAGAGGGGTGCTCTCTGTGCTAATTAAGTGCTAATGGTAGTGGCCCTGCAGAGAATACTAATTAGGATTTCTATTCTCCTTTTAGGAGAGCATGTACTTCAACACAGCCTAATGAGGGGAGGCAGGTATGTGTGTGCTGTGTGCTGGGTTAATGGGGGGTCCACTCTCAGGTCTCAGGGCTGAGGGCTGAAGAGGGGGGCGTTTCCTGTGTCTTGGCCTTTCTGACATAGAACCACACACACAATGAGGACTGAAGTCCAGGGAAAGAAAGAAACTCCAAGATTTCTGGTATATTTACACTCCAAAATATTCTATAATTCACTTTGCAATTACTCTCTCTCTCTCTCTCTCTCTCTCTCTCTCTCTCTCTCCATGACTTCATCTATCCCTCTAAAACTCATACTTTCAAATATAACCATCACATTTTAAGGGATAGTTACCCAAAAAATGGAAATTAATTTACTCATCCTCAACTTGTATTACTTACTTTCTTGTGTGGAGCACAAAAGAAAATATTTTGTAGAATATTTTGACTGTTTTTGTCCATGTAATTGAAGTAAGTATAGGGGCCAAAATGACACTAGACCCTACTGACTTCTGTTGTAATGACAAAATATGTGTTTAGGGCGAACAATCCCTTTAAAGCCTTAAGCTGGACGGTTGCATAAACATAGCCCTTATGTTAAGCCCTTATGTTTCTTAACTACTAATATGAAGTAGTGTTGAGTCAAGGGGCAATCAGTCTAACTAGACCAATCTACATTTGTATATAACTGATTTGAAACAGTTATGAACGGTCTTAAAAAAATTGTGATGACAGTTGTAAGACTGGTCTTAGCTGTTTCCTGGAACACTATAAGAACAACATCTAATCTAATTTCCAATGACAAGGGGATACAAAAAACATTACACTGATAAACATACAACCATGATTAGTCTTCCTCTAGTCAGTAGTGAAAGCAAATGCTGCAAAGGAATTGTAAAAAGTTCAGAGTTTTGCTCTTTAAAGTCACTTTTGAGATTTACATATTCTGAAGAATCCTTCTCAGTAGGGATTAGTTAAATGAGGGAAGCAATATATTTTAAAATCTCAATACATTTTAACAAGGTACAGTTCCACACTCTGCTCCTCTTGTGTGAAAGAATTAATGAATGTAAGCAATTCAATGACAACTTAACTCACTTCTCAAGGCATTCAGACTGAATAACTTGAGTTCTCACAGAGCCATGAAAGCTGTCACCTAAAAACTGCTTGCCACTGAGAAAACGATTCCCGTCAGCCAAAACTTCCTGTTTATTTACAGGCAAGGACTAGATAAAAAAATAAATAAACATGCATTGTGCTGAGCAGAGAGACTGCGAGAATCTGATGGCAGTGTAGTGTAATTGGGAATATGAGAGGATGTGCATGCGCGTAAACACGCAGATTGGGGGTGGTACTGGAATTACCTGAGAGAGATAATGGCAATGCATTAGATTAACTCTCCTTCCTTAAATGCGACACATTTAAGTAATCTTGTCCCCCGAAAACATGTCAATGTCTGAAAGGCTGCCTCAGCGCTATCAGGACCCTCTGGTCCCCCACACTGATGCAGCTGGCAAAATGCTACCGTTGACTGTCAAAACGCAGCGCGAGATCTAGTTATAATATAATTGAATTTTCATATCAGAGGAGACCAGAGTTCTAGCAGACAATAGGAGTGCTGAGTCCTCTCTGATATTGGCACAGACCCTTTGCCACGCGCATGAAATCAGTATGTTAATGTTCCCCGGGTTTTCTTTTTTTAAGGGCACTTGTGCCTCCGCAATGTAATACCGATGTGGTTTCAAAAAATTGCAACTATTGATAAGTAGGCAGCTAGAAACCCTTAGACCACCCCCTCCTGTTACCTTTCCCCATCCAAGCAAGCAAGCAAGCTCCCAGACAGCATACCACCCCCATCCCAAACCCTCTTTATTAAAATTGTAATTTATTTTTCTAAATCAGAATGACAGCTTGCTTTCTTTTCTCTGCAGCAGGCGGTGAATCAAGCCGCTTTAATTACTTTCGTAACTTTGCTGACCCCGGGACTGCGCGCCTTGTGCCGAGAAAATGGGCCGGCGACAAAGCCCTCCCACTGCCGCGGCTGCCTCTGTTCATTTAAAATGCAGGAATTTATCTAGCTCAGGATTTTCTATGATTTTGTTAACATTTCACCTCCTATCTTTTCCACATTCTCATTTGACCCTCTCGGACCGCGTCAGACCGTCTTACGCTAACAGCAAAAGCTTGGTACAAACAGAAGTGAAGTTCATTCAAGGAGAGTGAGCAGACTTGCTGGTTGCTCTGATGTATACTAACTTGTGTGTATGTCAATTAACGGACGCTTATCACTGTCCTCAGTAGTTTGTCGTGGCCCAGGTGGTTGCCCTCACAGCAGAAGAACAGATCTGGGCTGCTCAGCAGGAATCAACAATGCACTTGATCTCTCAGCAGCTTCTGACCAACAGAGGTCAGGGTCAACCTTCAGATGAGAAAGGATTCATTGAACTACACATCAATGCACAAGTCACATCATCATTAGTTAGAAAGTGCTGGCTGTTCCTGTTTACTCAGGAATTTTTTCTTGTTCAAAAGTTTCTTGCCGTAAGCACGCTGAGCCTCCACATAAAAAAAAAACTAAAAAAAACACAAGCCAGATATCTGGTCTCCCAAAACCTTCTCTGCATTAACCCTCCTGAGCTGTTTGTCTTATTAAAGACTTTAATATGGTGTAATCCCTGCTATCAACCTCACCTCCTGACTGGCACCCCTCTGTTCCAGCCTGCCCAGCGACTGAGAAACAAGGCTAACCCGGTGGGCACGGCCCTGGGCTGACGGTCTAATAATTGAATGAATGATTATCTGTCTCATTAATAGACAATGATACAGAGTGCACGGCCATATATCTGGAATAATAATGAGCAGCTGCAGGGGGCTTGATAAGCAGGAAATAGTGTGGCTGCTGTAATGGGGTTTAAAACAATTTGCCTACGTTGGGTTGGCCCGGCTGATTTGGGCTGTGTTAATCCCCAGTAACCCTTACACATAGCTCCCAGCTCTATGTCTGTGATCATCAGCCACATGCAGACGGGCCTCCAGCGCAGCCATAAGCTTCCTGCATCCCTGCTGCACCGGAGCAGATTGATCAGTAACCCTCTGAAAGAATAAGGGCTAAGATTTTATTAAAAATGTATCACTCATTACAGATAACTTTTTTTTTAAAATACAAAATACTGTGATTTCTTTAAAACACTTCCAAGATTTTATAGTGTTAAAATCATATAGATTTTTTTCATGCACTTGTAAATTAATACATATTTTAATTATAATCATATTTAAATATTTTAATAAGTACTTGTTTTATATTCTAAAAATCTTTTATTTCTGGAATCTTTTTAGAAACCCTCATAGATAAAAGCATTCTACCGGGTTTTTCTTTCTTTCACATTTATCATTATTTAATCAAGCAGTTATATTAATATTATTTAGTAATAATATAGTAATATTATACATAGTGTATATATATATATATATATATATACACATACATACTTATTGCTGATGGCTTTGCATTTTGTGTGATAACTCCTGACAGCAAAATCAATGATTGTTCTGAAAGCATAAACACATGGCAAGGAAGAGATATTGTGAATTTCACATTTCTTTCACATTATATGGTTGTTTGGTTTTAGCCTTGAATGAACGTTTAAAAAACTACACAATTGCTCTTATAGATTTTTCCCCTTCATTCACTGCTTTGTCTCTGATGTCAACTTGGTAATAGGATTAAGAAAAGTTTCTTGTGGAAATTTAAATGTGGCCAAAATCTGAATAAAGAGGTAAATTAAACATTTACACTGAAGGTCTGCTCAAACACCAATGTGAACCAATATCTAGCACCTACTACATTGGAAAGCAATATTTCCCTTTTTAGCATGCAAAAATTGTGTTTAGGCCGGTGAAGTACCTTATTATAGGTTTGTCAGGGACAGAAAGCCCTGTTCCCATGGTGACTATGAAAGCCATTTGCCTCCTTTTCAGCTGGGTAATGAACTTCTTTCCTCTTTATGTCACTCTTTCTCTTCACTCTCAGCATCTCAGTCCTTGTCCACATCCTTGAAATCATTCGTTTATTCTCGAATGTGACAAACAACAGAGCAGAGAGACCGTGAAAGTAAAATTATCATGCATCCCAAGTTGAACAGTTTGCTTATAAAAAGTACGGTTCAGTAGGCAGAAACAGAATGTCTGTATGACTGGAAAGCACAACCATAACTCCTCGAGCATTACTAACATGACATTTTTTTTAATTATTTGTCATGTTTATTCATTCATCACTGCATATATATTTTATCTGTTGCTTTATATACAATAAAACAACATACGGGAATGTAAAAAATAAAAGGCAATGAACTCACACAATAATTTATAGAGAAATGTGGATGTCGTTTTCACCATACCTTTTTAGACATGATTGGCTGCCTAATGATCATAGGTCATCTCTTCCTAAAAGAAACACAAGCATGAACTGCAGGCCATAGAAGAAGAGATTTATCATATATATATATATATATATATATATATATATAATTTTATTTTTTATTACAGACATTTTTGTATTGTTGTTTCATAGAATATAACATCTACCTTATTATTGTCATGCAGAACACAGAACATGCTTCTGTGACCAGAGAGATCAATTCTCTTTGGACTATGTAGCTCTCCTTTACATCTGTGCACAGCACAAATAAGACACATAAATGTTAGTTATTGCTAGAACAGATGGGGAAAAATCATGCTTCTCCGGCAGTTATATATTTTTTCTGAGTATATATGAGTATTGTATTGCAGTGCTCCTAACCCCATGTCCTTGGGCCCTGCAAACGAATGAGAGGATGAAACAGTTGAGACAGAGAAGGGGGAAGGGGAGGGAATATTAGGACTACTAGAGAGAAATGAATATTAGTCTTAGAATATCACCCATCCTCTTTGACAAAAACATATAACTACACTTCAGAGATATTTACTACAAAAAAGCAGGCTTTGCAGTTCAAAAACAAAACTTGCATTTGGCAACACTCAAACAGTTGTTTAGATTTAATTGTATTTTTCACAGCGATTTACAATGGTTTAAAATTTTCCCCCATTTTAAACAGAAACCCATAAGACTAAACTTAGGCCACAGTCATCAGTTTTGGCAATTTTCCTTAATTATATACATGTATTGTGTACCTTGGCTTTGGCTTATTTATTTCATTTGTTTCCGTATATTCAGGGATTGTAGTGCAAGAAAAGAAGGGGGACATGAACTCTCCCTGTTCTGTGCATATTAAACTATTCATGACCTCAACAACCCCACAACAAAAGCAGCAGCAAACAGGTCTATTTATCATAGTCAAAGTCATTGGACAGAGATCTGAAGGATATGAAGTCCATGCATGCACTCATTCAAAACAGCTCTGGGGACCTCTACTGACCAAAAGAAAAAAACGAAGCTTTTCTCTGAGAGCCCCAAGACCAACCCTCCTCCTTCACAATCTCAAAAAAAAAAAAAAAAAAAAAAAAAAACATGATTAAATAATGACAACATCAAAATTACAATAGATGTCCTTTTTAATTGTTCTAAGCATAAAATAGTTATAGTAGTATTCACTTTTCAAATCAATTACAAAAAATATATGTAATTATAACTATTGCAATTATAACTTTTGCAAAGTGTCCTTAAATGACACTCACAATCTTCTACTGTAAAGAATATATGGTTGTATATAAAAACAAAAGAAATTTGCATTTCAATACACTATTAAAAGAAAGGTAAATCATCCATTAATAACTTAAATCTTAAAGTGGGAACTGTTTTGCAGTATAAAAAAAGCAGAAGACAATATAAATTATCAGCATTACAACACGTTTGTAGCATGTTCTAAATAAGATCGATTATTTATTTTATTCTACTTATGTAAACAAGTTTTTCACAAAAATGTGGTATAGTCTCTCCTTTTGATTTATTTTAGTTTAGTAATTTTTTTTTTTTTTTTTTTGTATGAGAGGGGCATATAAAATGGACGGAATATGCAAGGAAACCTCAGTCACTTAAATGTAAATACAAAACACATTATGTAAATACAATTTCAAATTAAACAAATACCATAACCAGATAAATGTCACAAAATATTTACAACACTAAACATGAAATAATCAACTGCACAAACTCACAAACATTCCCACAGAGGTTATATCCGGGTGGTACTCTCACTACGCCAAAACGGATCTGATTTCTTCCATCTTTTTATTTTCTTCATTCAGCCCTGCTATGCAATTACTCACAAATACACACAAACACATGTACAACACAGCTGTAGATCTTCTCCACCAAAGGACAAAAACAGCTGTACGAGGAATGAAGCAGGCCAAGAGGGGATATCTGCACAACTGCAGCTTGCCGTTCAGACTCCCCCACAACCATTCACCTTTTCACTAAAAGTGCCTCAAAAGGCTTCCAACCTCTCGGGTTAATTCAAATAAATGACATTTTAAGAGCACCTTTATTTCCTACCATAGGACCTTCAGACATAACAGAACACACAAAAGGCTTTGTGATGGCATTTCTGTAGTAACAGTCAAAGTCCAGAGTCCATCTCTGGGATATAGAGTGGGTTTTGTTTTCAGTGTTGACAGATCCCCAACACTGCAAAGTTCTGTCCTTGAAAAACAGTGAGAAACTTCAACATTACAAGTAACCATAGGAGTGACTGGCCATCAGTGCTTTTATGAGCTGAAGTTTCTCTGAACTACATTACCAGCAATCATACAGAATGGGAAAAACATTAGGAGTGCACAAAGGAAGCAAACCACATCCTTTCTCCAAAGAGATTCCTTCACTTTTATCTACGCTGTAGTGTTTACAACAAGACTGTTCTGAATTCTTCTGGGTATACGTGTGACTTAGCAGACATGGATTTTGACAGAACACATTCTACAATTTGAGGCAGTCTTTCAGAACAGCTTTTTAAATTATTACCCAAAATATCTGGGTATGTGGGCCTAGAGTCTTGACTCATTGCTGGCTTGGGCATCTGGGTTCTTAAAGGTCAGTCCGATGTTGTTTTCGTGTACATACGCTGTAGAACGAGTGTTCGGAGTCTGCCTAGTGAAAACTCTTATAAGTTTAGAGCGGTAGAGATCCCCTGCCAGGAAGTAGAGGATGGGGTCCAAACAGCTGTTCATGCTGGCAAGAGGGCGAGTGATTTTGTAAGCGAAGTTGACGATATTAAGGGACTTGCAATCTGCGTCTAGAATACGGTAGGCGTAGTAGAGGGAACGTGTGATGTGGAAGGGTACAAAACAGATTGCAAACACAACCAGCACCAATATGATAAGTTTAATGGACTTCCTCCGGGATGAACTCTGTTGACTTTGGGACAGGCCCTTTCTGGGTTGGCAAAGGGCCCGTGCCATTAAACAGTAGCAAACCATGATGACCAGAAATGGTAGAATAAACAGCAGCACCATTACCACAGAGTTATAGGTAACATAGTTGTGAAATTCATCTGGGCGGCTGGTGTCGTGACACAAAGTGTCATTGCCCCTCTGAGAAGTGGTGACGAAAATCAGCTTGGGCACCAAGCAGGCAATAACTGCCGTCCAAACAAAACCACAGACCATGTGGGCATGGCGTGGCTTCACCATAGTCAGAGTACGAATGGGATGACAGATGCCAAGGTAGCGGTGCACACTGATGCAAGTGAGAAAAAGGATGCTGCAGTACAAGTTGGCATAGAAAAGAAACCGCACAATCTTACAGAGGAAAACACCAAAAGGCCAATGGCTGCGGTTTGCATAGTAGTATATGAGCATAGGCAAGGAGAGCACGTAGAGTGTGTCTGACAGGGCGAGGTGGAACATATATACTGTACTGGGTTTCCAGGGCCTCATCTTAGTGATAAACATCCACAGAGCCACAGAGTTCAGTATCAGTCCCAGGAAACACACCAGTGAGTATGATACAGGTAGCAAAATATACTTGAACTCCTCATTGAAGAGACAGCTGAAATTCACTTCCTTGGAAGACATCGATATCAGTGTGGTGGAAGGAAGGGACAAATTTTCCTTGAGACACTTTTCCTAGAGAATGAATTAATTTCTGTTAAAATAAAAAATAAAAATATATTTAAAGCAATTTTAGAAACTTGGGAGATGTTATAGGTGATACACATGACACATGATAAAACAGATTTCATTGTAAAGCAATGTAAAACAGGTTTCAAAGCAATTTTCCACATTGTCAAAACACAAGCTATAAAATCAACATGAACTACTTAAGTGTCAACAAAGAATACACTATTTTGTCCTCACAAGTGTCATTTTAACTCACCGTCACGAGTTTAGGTCTAAAACAATAGTCAAACACCATATCCAAACAAAAAGAAAACAGAGTTTAGCACCGAAATAATATCTTGTAAAACTATCCCCAGTCTCAGACATATTACACTTAATAATAAATCGCAAAACGAAATACAAAAACAAAAAAACAAAAACTCTCTCACACAACTGTACACATAAGGCACATGATGGGTAAATCTTTCAGAAATACAGAGAGAGAGCACGCGGAACTGTTTCCACGCACTAAAACTTACCGTTCACTCAGCTGAACATGATAAACATGTCCCTTCACAGGTCAAAACACGAACGTAGATAATTTGACGCTAATGGTTAAAAACCATTCAGCCTGTTTAAGAGATTTACGGATTCAGACTTATCGGATTGGGAGCGCTCGAGTTGATAATCATATGGTACCGCGCTAGAGTAAGTGAGCGCGTGATGAGGGGCGGGGAATCAGCGCCAAATTTAGTTTCTCACTGCTGCGCTTCGAGAGTCAGGTTTGGCAGATATTGCTTAATATCTCATCACCTTTGCTAAATACCACGAGAAACTGACCACAATAAAAGAAGTTGGTTTTAGAAATCTTCGATTTTTATAGAGGAACTCCCCTTTTTCTAATTTCTGAGAGGCGAATCACTTAAAATTACCTCAGTAGGATACAGTATCATACCTTAGCCTTATCAGTTTCTGCCATCTTTGCCCATCAAACAGACAGTAGTAATTTACAGTCGAAGCTCATCTCATGCCTTTAAACATGTTGGCTCTCATAAATGATACAGCCCAGGTTTTATGATCAAATCCTTGAAGGTAAAATGTAGGACACTTTAACCCAAAGCAAACATGGTGCTGTTGTCTTTCCGTTTTATACCAGATACAACCAACTCCAGACATTTGACACTCTTAATCTTTTGATTCCAGGATATTTTAGATGGTTTTATGATACTTCCTTTATTTTATTTCACTTTTACCCAGCACTATGTGACATAAATGAGCATTTGTGTGTAGGCTACACATCCCTAAATGTAATACAATTCCAAAGAAGTGACAGTATTTTTCAGTATCTAGTAAAAGACAAAAAGTGTTTTACTTGTTTCCCAAGCATTCTAGGGGAGTTTATGCATAGGCTATTTGTTTTGTAGACTAAATTTAATATTTAGTAAAAAGTTAAAACACATTCCCATTTGACCAATGAGTGGTTGAAAGTGCAAGATTTTATCACAGAAGCATTTGTTAGAACTGATTTTTTAGCAACATATAGGCCTACACTCAAAATAATCAGTAACACACATTTATATTAGACTACACAGATGTGATGGTAAATACTAAATAATATGATCTGTGTTTACTGTTTAGTTAGGGCAGACTACCATGAACATTGAAGAGCAAATGTATGGAAAGCTAAATGAACAGGGCAAAAGGTTACTGCAAGAGAGACCTTTATCTGCTAGTGATCAGTTAGAGTGCCATAACTGGGTGCATGACTGCTTTGCCTCACTGAGTTAAAGTTCACATTGAATATTCACACAGTGACTTTATGATGTTGGCTGCAGTAATAAACTGAGTAGTTTGTGATTGAATAATCTGTTAAATAGTTTTCAAATCCATTTGACTTATATCAGGATGCGTTAGTAGCCTTGAAGTCTATATTGCTGACACCAAGGATGTTATAATAAAAGCATATTAAAATACAATTTACGTCGTGCCATGCAATATATGTATATATATGTGTGTGTGTGTGTGTGTGTGTGTGTGTGTGTGTGTGTGTGTGTGTGTGTGTGTGTGTGTGTGTGTGTGTGTGTGTGTTTGTGTGTGTGTGTGTGTGTGTGTGTGTGTGTGTGTGTGTGTGTGTGTGTGTGTGTGTGTGTGTGTGTGTGCAAGGGCGTAGGTTTGGTTTTGAGATTGGTGGGGACATTCCCAGAAGCTGAGGAATCAGGAAATTAATAGGTTAATATTGAGGTTTTTAGTCTACGTATATTGACCTTAACAATACGTTAATGAATTCTGTAATGTTATGGTAACTATTAAAGACATGAAGGGAGTTTAACAGAGACTAACTTTACTCCGTTCATAGTGCAGAGCAATAGTGCAAATTAAAGGGATAGTTAAGGGGATAGTTCACCCAAAAATGAAAATTCTGTCTCTCCCACAAGTTGTTTCAAACCCTTATGAATTTCCTCCTTCTACTGAACACAAAGGAAGATATTTTGAAGAATGTTGGTAACCAGACAGTTGATGGACCCCATTGACTTCCATAGTAAGAAAAAAATACAATGGAAGTCAATGGGGTCCATCAACGGTCTAATTACCAACATTCTTCAAAATAACTTCGTTTGTGGTCAGCAGAAGAAAGAAACTGTTGAAACAACTTAATGATGACAGAATTTTCATTTTTTAAGGAAACCATCCCGTTAACAGAAATGAACTTTTTGCATATTAATTACTGTCCAGTTTGTCCTGTTGGACATGACACACAGCAACTTGTGCCATTGTTCTGAGCCATGTTTTCATTGTCCTAAGAGCAATGAAACTTATTTCAGCCTCAGCTGATGAGACTGGGATGACAAGGGTTTCAACTTGATCAAACAGACCTCTCATTTCAACAGACCAAGCAATTTTGTGTTTTCATGTTTAATGTTGACTTTCCATAATGATTTTTATACTGTACAAACATATTCTATCCCCCTACACTAACCCTATCACAGATAACTTTCTGCATTTTCAAAAAAACGTCACTTAGTATGATTTATAAGCTGTTTTCCAAAAAAAAAAAAAAAAAAATCCCCACAAGTATTTCGGAAATTGCCATCTTTGTGGGGACATATTGTCTTTGTCCCTACAAAAATGGCAATATAATAAAATCTTGTCCTTGTGGGTATTTTCTTTCTTTTCTTTTTTTCCTTTTTTGGAAAACGGCTTATAAATCATACTAAGTGATGTTTTTACTAAGTTTCAGTGCTCTTTGCGCGCACACAGACACACTAACGATTATGTTTTCCACCTATCCCGCGATTGTCATGATACATTATATTGTAAAAACTGAGCTGTCCCCGAATCATTATTTGACGCCAATTACCCCGTATTTTTGTGCACAGAACTGTAGATTACTCCATAGTTTACCGCATCTAGGTTTCCTTCAGAGGAGCTTTGCCGCTTCGCACAACCAAATGTAGCTACAGCCTCTCACAAGTTAGAAAGAAAACACAAAGCCAATCAGTTTAGCGATGTGTGTTACGGGCGGGACCTAGATCTATTAACCGTTGTTTCAGGATTTGCGCATTTTTCTCTGAACGCTCTTGTAAGAGATTTTAATCTGAGATGTTTCCTGGTTAAATAAAATAAGAAATACATAAAACCCACAAGACCCAACCGGGCAACAGTGGTTATATATAAATATATTTTAATTTTTGATCGAAATTATTGCTAGGGACAAATCAGTGTCACTGCATATTGGTAGGGACACGTCCCTAGCGTCCCTACTAAATTCTACGCCCCTGTATGTGTGTATATGTATATATGTGTATACTGAACAAAATTATAAACGCAACACTTTTGTTTTGCCCCCATTTTTCATGAGCTGAACTCAAAGATCTAAGACTTCTTCTACGTACACAAAAGGCCTATTTCTCTCAAATATTGTTCATGAATCTGTCTAAACCTGTGTTAGTGAGCACTCCTCCTTTGCCGAGATAATCCATCCACCTCACAGGTGTGGCATATCAAGATGCTGATTAGACAGCATGATTGCACAGGTGTGCCTTAGGCTGGCCACAATAAAAGGCCACTCTAAAATGTGCAGTTTTATCATACAGCACAATGCCACAGATGTCGCAAGTTTTGAGGGAGCGTGCAATTGGCATGCTGACTGCAGGAATGTCCACCAGAGCTGTTGCCCGTGAATTGAATGTTAATTTCTCTACCATAAGCCGTCTCCAAAGGCGTTTCAGAGAATTTGGCAGTACATCCAACCGGCCTCACAACCGCAAACCACGTGTAACCACACCACCCCAGGACCTCCACATCCAGCATCTTCACCTCCATGATCGTCTGAGACCAGCCACCTGGACAGCTGCTGCAACAATCAGTTTGCATAACCAAAGAATTTCTGCACAAACTGTCCAACATCAGAAACCGTCTCAGGGAAGCTCATCTGCATGCTCGTCGTCCTCATCGGGGTCTCGACCTGACTGCAGTTCGTCATCGTAACCAACTTGAGTGGGCAAATGTTCACATTCAATGGCGTCTGGCACTTTGGAGAGGTGTTCTCTTCGCGGATGAATCCCAGTTTTCACTGTACAGGGCAGATGGCAGACAGCTTATATGGCGTTGTGTGGGTGAGCGGTTTGCTGATGTCAACGTTGTGGATTGAGTGGCATGGTGGCGGTGGGGTTATGGTATGGGCAGGCATATGTTATGGACAACAAACACAGGTGCATTTTATTGATGCCATTTTGAATGCACAGAGATACTGTGACGAGATCCTGAGGCCCATTGTTGTGCCATTCATCCATGACCATCACCTCATGTTGCAGCATGATAATGCACGGCCCCATGTTGCAAGGATGAGTACACAATTCCTAGAAGCTATAAGCATCCCAGTTCTTGCATGGCCAGCATACTCACCTGACATGTCACCCATTGAGCATGTTTGGGATGCTCTGGATTGGCGTATACGACAGCGTGTTCCAGGTCCTGCCAATATCCAGCAACTTCGCACAGCCATTGAAGAGGAGTGGACCAACATTCCACAGGCCACAATCAACAACCTGGTCAACTCTATGCGAAGGATATGTGTTGCACTGCGTGAGGCAAATAGTGGTCACACCAGATACTGACTGTTTTTCGGACCCCCCCCCCCCCCCCCCCCCCCCCAATACAGTAAAACTGCACATTTTAGAGTGGCCTTTTATTGTGGCCAGCCTAAGGCACAGATGTATTTGATTAGACAGCATCTTGATATGCCACATCTGTGAGGTGGATGGATTATCTCGGCAAAGGAGAAGTGGTCACTAACACAGATTTAGACAGATTTGTGGACAATATTTGAGAGAAATAGGCCTTTTGTGTACATAGTTCAGCTCATGAAAAATGGGGGCAAAAACAAAAGTGTTGCGCTTATAATTTTGCTCAGTCTATATATATATCAGCTGTGTGAAAGCTGGGGAGATTATTTTGTGGTGTTGGTATGGTAAGACCCCCTTCCTTTGCAATGGTGACCTGATGGTTAGTTCAAGAGGGAGTTACAAGAAAGTGCATAAATTGTACAGGAATTTGAGTGGGACAATGACTCGGTGATGTGATGTGAACTGGTCACCGGAAATACAGCTAGTTAAGATTCACTCTTCATCTCTGGCCTACATATTAATCTAATGACTGACAGGTGAAGTCAGGAAAGTCAGGAAAGCGAGTGCAGAATACACACCTATTCTCCACCCACTTTCATTTGCGTCACAACAAAGCAGATTGATAGAAACAGTCAAGAAGAGTCCAGCCACAAACCACTGGAAGGACAATTTTTTGAGAGAGTGGAAAGAAAGTAGTGCATTTGTGATAAGCTAAGATGACGTAATAACCAGACTCACAGATGCATTCTCCAACAGAGAGCACACAAGGATGTGAACTCATGCTGAACTTTCTCCATCTCTCTCTCTCTCTCTCTCTCTCTCTCTCTCTCTCTCTCTCTCTCTCTCTCTCTCTCTCTCTCTATCTATCTATCTATCTATGACATGTCTCTTGACATTTTTAGGACATGTTGATGTCATTACAGACTATCCAAACTCATTGTTTTTGGGCCTGTTTACAGCTGGTCACTTCATGCATTTTTACTGATCACATAGCTGATTTATCAAAACGATTCCATTTACACTTTATCACATAAATATTTTTTTGCAAAAAGGATATAAATTCGATCTTCAAATTCCCGTGCTATAAGTTTAGTCACCGAAAGCAAGTAATGAGCTGCATATTCATCAGCTAATTTCAAAATCAAAGACCGCAAGAGGAGAGAGCGCGACAGCACTGGTAAGATCATTTAGCTTCTCTATTTTGAATGAAGATGATTGTGTGTTGAGCGTCTGTGACTTACTATCAGTTTTATTTGCGATAGTTTGCGCGTTGGCACGATGAAGAGCTAGGCCTACTCGGCTGCTCATCTGCGGTGATGCGTGTTGCAGTAGGCCTAGCGCCGTCATATCTGGCTGGCATGTCTTATAGCCTATATAACAGGCTCTCACCCGTTTATTTTTTAGCATTGTTAAAGGAGTAAAATTTACATATGTGGTTCCAACAACCACATGCATTTTGGCTAGGTTCAGACTGTCAGTCCAAATCTGATTTTTGTGCATATCCGATTGAAATCCGATTTTAGCTAGTAACGGCAAAAAATCTGTTTTACAAATCTGTTTCAAGCTACACCCATATGTGGTTTGAAATCCTATTCAAATCACATTTCTGGAAATCCGTCTCAGTCTGACCGCTCTGATCGGATTTTGCGTGGTTTATGCTTTCACGTAAACTTAAAACGTGAATGCCAGATGTTGTTATAGGAAACATGCTGAACGTTGCTGCCGATACAAGGCGTTGTTCCAAAGTGCCAGACGAGCAGAAAATTAGACATGTTTGTAAACCCACGGAGACGACAGCACGGAAAAAAGCCTCAATAATAATTCTGCCGCTACCTCAATAAGACGGAATAGTCCAGTGTGGCAGCTACACATTGTTATGTTGTAGAATTTAAATAAGACAACATCTCTATTGCAATCCCCTCCATGTTGCGGTTGTTGTTGTTTTTGGCATATTCCTACCAATGCAACGTCATTGCCATAAAAACCAATGCAGATATTCCGGAAAATGAAAGAACTGCATGGACACAAATCGGATCTGAACAGTTGCGATCCACAATATGGACACTGGACAGTCAATAATTTTAGACAAATAATCGGATTTGGACTGACAGTGTGAACGTAGCCAATGTGGACGTCAATCATTTTAGATCAGATTCCAGTCAGATATACAAATAATCGGATTTGGTGTGACAGTGTGAACGTATAGCTTTAGACTGGTCTAGTTTCGTCCTGATGTGGTTTGAGTGATCGTATTTAAATCCGCCTCGAATGCGTTTACACCCGGTCTTTTCACGATCGGATAGCAACCAGATCACAGAAAACGCATGAAGTGACCAGGTGTATGTCTGAGAGTAATTACTACTACCTCAACGCAAGCATAGTCCTCAAAGATCCTGTTTCTACAAACAACCTTCTGTACCATATTTTTTCAAGTTTAAAGATGATCAAATATCGACACAATAGTATTTGACTTAGATTCAAAAACACCCTTTAATCACTTTTTTCATTATAATCCAAAGATAATATTACATAATTGATCAAATTACGAATATACAAATGCAAGTATAAAGCACTACTTGGCTAAAAAGAGGATAGGACTGTGGAGGTGGGAGAATGCACTAACGTCAAGTTAACGTCATAAATTAGAGCACAGCTAGTTTGCCTTAATAGTTTCATAGTTTGATAAGAATAAAAAGCTAATAAAATGGCATGTACACACTGAATTTTACAGTTTGTATTCAATCTCTGTGGGAAATCAGGTTACATTTTCAATGGTCAGAAAACAAATGTGAACAGTTATTATTCTTTAACCTGATTTTGAAGGTAATATTTTCAGTTGATTCAGCAATGTAAGACTACATTGGAAATCATTATGTTTGTTCAAGTAAGCATTAAACCTCCATGAGCTTATCTCCTTAAGTAAAGGGAAGAACAGCAATTAAATCCCTGGGGTAAACAGTAAAATAGGTATTCCTCTTAAAAGGACCAGCTGACTGCATTAGCAAACATTTGGTTTATGCACTTTTAGAAGGTAGTAAATAGCTTGGGGTCTCTTATGAATAAATACAGGAACAGGGATATAGGCAAGCTGTGTTACAGTCACCAGACAAGGTACTGAACCACAAAGTGGCATTTCACAAGTAATGCTTAGATAAGACAAGGATATGACTTTGCTATTATATACACAGTATCTACCTATACGTATCAAGACGCTCAACATAGAATAAACAATTAAAGAATCTGTGTTTTAGTGATATCTATGATTTGTTTGGATTGTTTGAAGCATGTATTGGACTGTAGTTTATTCCACACTGTATGTTTAGGACCACAGGAACAGAATGAACATTTGGTGTGATCAGCTTTATTATGAAAGGAATTCAATGTTTTAAATTACAAAGGAGAGTAAAAAAAGATATGTATTAGGAATGCAAATATTGAACTTGTCATTGATAGTCTTCCTGATATGACACCTGATAGTCTCTCAGGCTCTTTGTGATCAGTCCCAAATCTTGGGAAGGTTCTCCAAGATTCTTCGTCGATGAGATGGGTTAGACACACCCGCTGTACACAGTTCCTCCTCTGTAATACCACTGCAGGACAAAAGAACACAATTTTGGCAACGTATTTGTTCACAAAGCACCATTGGTGCTTATGGCGCTTTTCAACTGCATGGTACGGTACGGCACGGTTCGGTACGGCACACTTTGGTGCTTTTCCACTGCATGGTACGGTATGGCTCAACTCGGTACGGCTCAATTTGTGGTGCTTTTCCACTGCATGGTACGGTACGGCTCGCTTCGGCTTGCTTTAAATGGTACTACCACCTCTGTTGAGGTTTCAAGCATACCGTACCGATACTAAAATGTGACGTGAAAACACTACAGATGAATGATTGGTCAGACAGAATCGTCACTACCAGCGTCATTGTATTTGCGAGACATCAAACCCGCTAGATTTAAATAGTCAGTAACAGCCACCGCTATAGCACCTGTATTAAAACTACTTGATTGACTTGCTTGAAGAAAAAAGAAAGAAAAAAACTTCCAAAAAAGAAATGGCTGAATCGTGACGAGAAGTGCAGACGTTCCTCTCGTTGGTTGCCGAGGAGCGGATAAACTATAACGATCAGTCTATAATCCTACCCACTTTGAAGCGGTACTAACTGCATTGGAAAACCGAGCTAAACCGAACCAAGCCGTGCCGAGCCGAGTCGTACCACGCAGTGGAAAAGCAAAGCGAGCCGAACCGCGCCGAGCTGAACTGTACTGAGCCGTACCGAGCCGTACCATGCAGTGGAAAAGCGCCATTAGAGCCATTAACTAAAGCACAAAGCAGTGAGAATAGAAGAAAATGAGGAAGGCAATCTATTTAAAAAAATTCACCACATCACATCAACATCAACCTTACCTGAAGTAATCAAGATCATCCCAACCGTTGCGGCTGAGGTCCAGCGTGTAACGCTGCAAACCCAGAGTACTGAGCAGCTCTCGCACTGTTTCTGGGGCTCCATGTAAGACTGACACCTGCAGACACACATTGGCTTTGTATTTATCAAAGCTAAACCAGAAAGCTAATCCTAAAGTCCATATTTACATGGTTTACTGAACAACATGATCCATAGTTGAAAACTACCCAGCTCACCTCTTTCTCCCAGCTGTAGTTTCTTTCATTAGCTAAACCATAATCATACCCATGATGCCTTTGCTCAGACGACATTTCATGAAATTGGTACTTTCTGTCTACTGGCTGAAAATCCACCTCACTTAGTGATTTAGCAATTTGGAGAGCTGTTAGTGAGTTGTCTCCTGAAGCTGTAGTTGGCTGCTCTACAATCCAGGGTACAGAGGATTCATGGACGGGAAGCCTTGTGAACACATAGGGGTTTAGCTTTGGTCCATTTTGCATTGGCATGGGCCTGCCTTGATGCAAATTGTGATAGTCCTTTCTGACTTTTTCTTTGAGTGGTGTCGGTATGTCCCGGGAAAAAACAGAATGGTTCATGTAGGAGTTTGTGAGTTTTTTGACTGACAATACTGGACCCTGTCTTATATTGATCTGGGACTCTAACTGTAAAGATGGATTTGTGGAAGTCGTGTGTCTTTGATTTGGGGATGTATTAGGAACATCTGGACCTGGGAAAAGCTGATAAGAGGACGCAGTCAACAACAGTTCATTTTGAGTCTCACAAGTTGGTTTATAGGGTGCTAAGGAGCCAGGAATATCAATCTCTGTAAAGTCGGATCTCCGAGCAGACCTTTTGCCATGGCTGTGACCTCCAGTCACTCTAGGGAGCTGTATCACGCTGTCTTTTGCCCGTACTAATTGTGATTCTTTGCTGGATGAGGGAATTTCTTCGACTCTCTGCAACACAGGCAACCCCTCAAAGATGAAGTATGCAGGATTGGTGTAGCTGTTTGGAGCTGCCATATACGGGGCTGATGGTGCTCTATAATGGGAACATGAAGTGTATGTCATCCAATGGAAAAGGCTAGTGGAAGTGTGTGAATAAAAATGCTTTACCATAGATGAAGTAAACAATATTAGCTTAGGGCTCATTTTTAACTCACTGGGTGGGGAATGCACAGGACGAAGGGCGGGACAAATGGTCCTTCGTCATTTCCTTCTCATCCTTCTCAATACAGAGCCACTCTGTAATGTGCAGAAGACATGGCTCGTGTCAAACTGTTTAAATTTTGTAGACATCTGTGGCAGAGCCACTGGACGTTTTGTGTGCATCACTTTAAGAGTCATATTTCAGTGAAGGTCAGGATGCATCTGGACAATATCAGGCAGCAGGGAGCCAAAAGAGGAAGCCATGGAAGAAAAGTAAAAACAGATCCAAAGCTGAGGAGGAACTAAAGCAGGAAGAAATTTAAGGGGAAAAGGTGTCCAGGGCATATTTGAAGAAGTGATATTGTAAAGCCATGTGGTTAACCCACCATAAACCCTTTCCCGAATCTTTCGGCGGTCTGGTGGTACATAGACCCTGATTCGTCCTCGAATAGAGCCCATCTCCTCTCCTCTGTGAGTCAAGCATGTCTCAAATGGATCCGATGATTTCCCTGTTACCGAGCGAAGAGGCACACAGCACTCACCTGTAATGGCATAACTCCCATTACATTTTCAATCAATATGACCACAATGATTCGACAGCATTAAGGAGTTCAACAAAGTGCAAATAATTCAAATAAGAGTATGTTTTATGTAGTTTGTTCTGAGGTAATGGTTTCTAAAAACCAAACCACTGTTTCAGAGCCATTTACCGTATGACTCAAAGCCGTCACATGACTTCACAGACAACAGAAAGTGCTGATCCCGGAGATGCTCTAAATCTGAGAGAATTGGGTGGAACTGAGAAAAAGGAGAGGCAAAAGAGATATTTGATTTACCAACCAAAACTGTCAAATCCTTATTAATAGCTTAAAATGATCACACTAAGCCAAATGATCTCTATCACAACCTTGGGAAACTGTTTGGAAGACCAGCCAAGTTTGAGAAACCCTGGCACCTCACAGCACTGTGAGTCATTCTCGGCAGAACGGCGAGAATCTAAACAGAAGGAGAAGCATAAAGTCACAAAAAAAGAACTGTCACAATTATCTCATGATCTCCTGACATTTCAAAAGGAAACAGACTAGCAACAAAGCATTGCATGATCGCTAGCCTGATTGCACAAAAGATACCTTATACCTTCTAGACAGCGGGAGTGGAACTCGATGAAAAACTTGGCCTTGCTAGCTGTTTTCACTATGGCCTCAATCACCTCCAGCTCAATGCTGGCTCTCTCTGAACCTGAGTCTACATCCACAGAGATGGAAAAAGGGACTGTGTGACACTATGACACTAAGTGAAACAGTAAACAAATATTCAATTAAAAAAAAAAAGACTTGTTCTATTTTGATAGCTGATGTGTATTTGTTAAAGGGACAGTTCACCTAAAAAAATAAAATTCTTTTATCATTTATTCACCCTCAAGTGTTACAAATGCCATAAGACTTTTGTTCATCTTCGAAACACAAATGTAGTTATTTTTAATCAAATGTGAGAGATTTCTGTCCCTCAATTGAAAGTCCATTACACTAAAACTTTGATGTGTCAAAAGGTTCATAAAGAGATTGTAAAAGAACAGATTTAATTTAGGCTTTTATTCAATAAACACTGATTAAAGAACATAGGCTACAACGAACACATCAAATATGGTAAATGAAAGCTAAAATGTGATTGCTTGATGTGTGAGAACCACTGAGGTTTGTTCTGAGCTCTCAGGTTTTATTAAAATATTTTTATTTGTGTTTATAATATGGTTTGAAATGGCATAAGGGTGAGTATCTAATGACAGAAGTTTACTTTTTGGGTCCACTAACCCTTGTTTTCTAAAAGCTTAAATGGATTTAGGGCTTTCTCATCATTAAACGTGCTGTTAAAATGAACCAGCCTTGAATCCAGGATTGAAAAATATGTGTTTAGTGGTAAAGGGAAATGGTGGTTCCTTAATGAAATGCATGTTCAGCAACCCTTAATATAACTCCTTGAGTTATGAAATGACCTAAAGGTCAAAAACTTCATTATCAGAGACACAAGCTGAAAAGACTCCATACCTGTTCTGGGAAACTGTGATATTACACCGACTTCAAAAGTTGCAAAAACAGGAGAGTGATCACTAGTGAAGATGTCGTCTGTGCATCCTGATGAACAGAACCAAACAATCAGTTTTAAATATTTGTTTTATTACTACATACATTTGTTGCCAGTTATGCCAGGTACACACTAGCCCTGATTTTCATTCGCCAGCAGTTTTGTGGAAATCGCAGACCTGTGCCTGAAAGGAGACAAGTCGGTGCTTATTCACACTGTTCTCATCGCTTAATGTATATTATCAAAGACGCAATCTGAGAGAAGTACCAATCCATTGCCGATGCCATTGAGATATTTAGCATGATAAATATCTGGACCTGTCTGCGACTCAGAGTCCTGCAATGTGAAATGTATTTTGACTGGAAAATACATCGGCGACAACCTACAGCCAATACGAAAGCAAGATACTGGGCAAGGGAAAGTTCAGGGCCAGGAGTTTCATGTCAGTCATGTTTCATGTCTTCTCATGTGATCCCCTGTTTTAGTCATGTGATTCTGCTATGTGTTCCCTTGACTTATGTGTCATGTTCTGATTGGTTGATTGTCTTAATTATGTTCACAGGTGTTCCTTGTCTTGTCATTTAGCCTTGTGTATTTAAGCCCTCATTTTTGTCTTGTTCCTTGTCAAATATTATTTCCTTGTAACCACTGTGGTAAGTGCCATGCCCATGCCCATGCCCATGCCCATGCCCAATGTTTGATCACGTTTTGTAAATAAACTGCACTTGGGTTCTCTAAAAACTTGCCTTCAGTGGACATTATTACATAAACAGAACATCAGCAAGCATGGCTTCTGCAAGATATATAGGATCAATATACAAGATCAATAAGATCAAGCTACCTTTTTATGTAACTGACTTTAAAACAATTACAGCCAGTCTTGAAGAAAAAAATGGATGACTAACTTTTAAGACTAGTCTAATCAGTTTATTCAACTGGCCTCAGGACTCGTTATTGGCAGATACTCAATATTAAAGGGGCATTCGGCAACTATTTCAACTTAATAAAACCGCTTAGAAATCATTTGGATGGTTTAATAACCGGTTCTGGTGAGAATGGTGACTTTCCCCGCTCCCCCCAGCGTTCCCAGGCGGAAAACCAACCTTGCAACATGGGGACTAACGTCCCGGTAAGTTGGAAATAGGAAGTCTTGTGAGAAGCGAGAAATAGCGAAAAACACAAACTGCTTTACGGCAATTCGACATAAACACACACGCCGCCCTCAATGTGTATGATGTATTACCCACCTCGGTAGACATAGCTCCACACGGTAAAGTTGGCCGGCTCCGATAATAACAAATGCACATGAGCAGCGTGGGTGAGCAGAGGAGGGTGCCGCAAGTGAGGTTTTTTTTTACGACATTGTTGTGTAATATATGCCTCACAGCTGTAGGGGGAGCTCGTTGAGAAAACATGCGACCACAAAAGTGAAAATCAGCGAAGAAATAGCTAGAGTTGCCGAATGCCCCTTTAAATGACTTGGATCAGATCAGGGCCACAAAAAACTTGATTGGGACATACCTAATCAGTTCTGCTCACCTTCAGTGACACAAGTGACATTGTGTGCTGATGCTTTGAAAACAAACCAAAATATAAAAGTGTGATGAGCAAAGCTATGCATTTTTCCACATTATCCTGCATCACTGTTAGAAAGCAACAGGGGTAGCTGCTGCTTTGATGATGTAAAAGCACCACGGTTCAGACCCAAATAATATAACCTGAACACAATTCAGCGTGGGCATGGGGAGGGGAGAGCAAACAAACTAGAGTTTGGATCAGGCAATCGAACCAAGTGTGAAAGCACCCTTACAAGTGGACGATGGTAAATGCAGGTGTAAACAGGATCTAAAACGTTTTGAGCTTGTCCAATTTCGACCACTTCCAGAAGTAGTCAAAAATGCATTCGACTGGAATGCTTTCGTTGTGTATTCGCTCATGTGGTCAAATGCATTGAACAACCCCTCCAAAAAAAATTTAAACTTTGTTGGCTGAAGATCCAAGTTTGGTATGGAGATGAAAAAAGTACCAAGCACAATGTTCTCTCACCATTCCTGATTTCGAACACACACTCACAGCGTTCGGTGTGGTCTTGCGGCTATCAGAGCAAAAATTATAGCTTCTGTTCTCCTTGTGTTTTTCCCGTCGTCAAACTTATTTCATCCATTAGATCGAAAGATCTGAAAAAGCCCATATATTTACCCAACCATAGATTGACCCTCCCCTCAAATAAATAAGGACATAAGTGGTTGTAAAGTGGGCAAAATAGACAGATTAAAACACCAGGTGTAAACTGAAATGTCTCCCTCGTCCACCTGTGATCCCATCCATCAAAACGCATCTTCATATCAAGTGTTAGCAGGGCCTAAGATTTTAATGGGCATGCCAAAAACTCCTACCTATCGGTTCAAAGTCTATTCAACTCTATCATCTCTGTTCTTATCAACACTTCCCCTTTTGTGGTACATGCTTACAAAATTCGTTCATTCCTTAATGCTAAAATTGGTGTCTTAATGAGACTTCAAGCATACAAACCATCCTCTGAATTGCACATCAAATTCCCATCACATAAAATGCTGCCATTAAAAAAGTTAACTAAAACACTAATGTGAGGTATAGTTATAAAATACTATGCATTTGGTCAGTGTTGGCTGTGATCATATACACTGGCATAATATATGTGTAAGGCTTTCACTGAGGAGGCTGAATTCACATAATTAGAGCAGACAGACAGACAGGATATGACTCTGATCATAGACCACAGACCTACAACCATACCCAAAGTAAATATTTGCTGTGCAGAGTAGCTACACACATCTCATTCCAAAATGCTACAAAAATAGCAGTCCAATGTTTGTCCCCTAAAGCTAAAGTGCAAACCAACGAAGGAGTTTGTCTAGCCACTTCATCGATTATTAATACATTGTAATGCACTAAAAAACTACAACACATTATAGCTGCAGCTGCTACATTATTCCTATTTTATATGATTTGACAAACACTTGAGAATAAGAAGTGAAAGAAATGAAATATACCATATGAGGTACAGGTTATGTGAGACTCTGGGTAGGACTTCCACAGAACTCTGTCACACCATGAGGGCCCATTGACTCGCACCTAAATAAAGTTTATATAGTTTTAAAAACACAATTAATAATTAGAAAATTAATTGTCACACATGATCATCCCAATCCTATCACCGATTTTGATTCATAGGGCATTTAGAGTGTAAATAGGATGTTTGAGCAATTTCAGTATCAACTGAAGCAACAGAATAAATGAAGTAGAAAGTCTTACCCCACTGGACTTGTATTTCTGCCACAGATAACAGTCTCTTGAACCACGTTCATACCGATAGGTGGGGGGGAACAAAATCTTCTCCTCCTCTTAACAGAGAGAGAGAGCAAGAAATAAAATATCTGTTAATGCTTTTTTTGGCCCACATGTTGCTGTGTAAACTTGTTGATTGATTTCATGTGTGTTGTCCATGGGAGTGGAAGAGCAGCCGCTGTTCTTACTAAAGTTAAAAAAGGCCTTTCTTCTGTGCCGCTCTCTAGTCAATTGGTCTGCACACATCAGCTCCTCAAATTCTCGCTTTGAAACATGCTTCAATATGTCCTGCAAAAGAGAGGCCTCGGTCAGGGACAGCTGACCTTCAATATATGATATAAGTGAGCACAAGTATTCACAGAATAACTAAGATGATTCAATGCTCTTAATGGGGTCTCCTTGAAGCAATGTTTAAATGGCTATAGAACACAGTTAATAAAAAGCATTGAGCAGGAATAAGTAAAGCTGGAGTGACTAATATCTACACATAAATAAAGCAGATAAAAGCTGTGTAACCAGTGCATCCAGGTCCAGGCGGTAGTTAAGGTCTCCACACCAAAAGAGATGATTGAAACGAAGGCTAATGTCAAAAGTGCTGAGCTGCTTTTCTCCAAGAGACAAAAGTCTGAGGATGTCTTGGAAGTTGTGGTTCCTCCTAAGAAAATAAAGAGGAACAATGCAAAGTAGACACTCTCACTTAAGCTATCATTCAAAAGCTTGAGGTCAGTAATATTTTTTCAGTGTTTTTGAAAAAAGTCTCTTATGCTTACCAAGGCTAAATTAATTTGATCAAAACGACAATAAAACAGTAATAAAAAAAAAAAACTTTTTTCTAGTATCAGGTGATCCTTCAGAAATTATTCGAATGTCCTGATTTGGTGTTTAAGAAAATATTTATTATTATTATTATTATCAATGTTCAAAAATTTTTTTATTCTTTGATGAACAGAATGTTCAAAAGAACAGCATTTATTTGAAATGGAAATCTTTGGTGACAATATAAGTCTTTACTGTCACTTTTGATCAACCTAATGAGTCCTTGCTGAATAAAAGTATTAATTTCTTTTAAAAAGTCTAACAGCCCAAACTTTTAAACAGGAGTGCACAAGACATAGTAAACACAACGTTATCCAATGCATAAACTGCTTAGTCTTAAAAGTTAGTCATTCTAATATTTTTCTCCAAGATGGCCATTGGTTAGATAAAAGTATAGATTGGTCAAATTTGATGCTAAAAAGTGAATATTTCTCCACAAGTTTGTGTTCTGAACGACCTTAATGTCTGACAGGTTGTGATCCTTGTTTAGTGTATTATGCCCAGTTTTTTCCTCTGAAACCATTTACAAATTCAGAAAGTGTATGACACCATAGTGTTTTAAAAACTGTTCAGATTTTGAAAGTCTTATATTCCATCCTGAATGATATGGAAACAAAATCTAGGCTGTTATGTGGTCTGCAATTTTTTTTTCTGTTGAAGTGGTCTGCCACCTGAAAAAGTTTGAGATCCACCGCTCTAATATAAATATATGTGTGTATTTATCACTACCTGAGTGCTTTATCACTACCAGAAGTCAGATGGCAGTTCACAAAGCCCATTGAGGTGCCGTTAAAGAGAAGAGAAACTCCTACTGCTCCCTTATTTCCTGTAACCAAGACAAAACAAATTATTCTCTTTATCAGATTTATTTATCACTTGGTTTGTTTTTCTTGGCTACAAAATACAAAGGAGGTGAGAAAAGATGGGAAAAGCAGAGTTAGTTCATTAGTGAGTGTGTTTGTTTGTTTGTTTTAAAAAAGAAGATTTGTACCAAGTGTGTTCCCCAGGCCAGTTTTTACACTAGCTGTGTTTACTTGACTGATGCATCCTTCATGCTCTGGTTTTACAAACACAGCCAATCTGATATTCCAAAGGGACTGTACTGCCACCTACAGGAGGAAACACAAAACAAACTCACAATCTCCTCTCACCATTGTCACACTCAAATGTAATCTAATCAAATGATTAATAGAGAAACACTGTGTTCTGGTCTATGAAGATTTAGATTTGTATAATGTTAGACCTGCTTGAAGTCGATGTTGGTTGCACTCCGAAGCGTGCCTCTGACGTGTTCAACCCACTCTCTCTCGCCCTGCGGGTTGTCCTGAGTGCCCACTGCATATATATCATGAGGCAGAGAGGCAATGGACTCATCTGGGGTGAGACCCAGACCACAGCAAGTAACCCAAGTCTGCAGTGAAGCAGGTGGTGGAGTGTCCCCTGCAGGCAAAATACAGATACAACAATAAAATATCTTGTTGCAGCCATAATATATTTTATGACTAATTATATATTGATACCCATATTCCAGGTGCCCACAAACACAGAGATGACATCAAGCTCAGACTGCTGAGAGTGAGCAGCCTTCATAAGCTGCAGCAGTCGACAGAAGGCTTCGCGCTTCTGGTGAAGATACATCAGTACTTTAGATTTAGGACATTTAAGGTAAGCCAATTCAAGTCTTGCCCCCTCACCTTTATGCTCTCAAACACCAGTTCTCTTGGTGGGTTGTGAAGACTGTCAACGACCATCTTCAGTTTGGCAGGGCCTTTCTGAAACTTTACCAACTGCTGGACTAAAACAAAAGCATTAGACGGCATTTACTAGCCTTACATTATAATAATAGAGACTAAAGTAAGTAATGTTTTCAAGGCACGGTTAACTCACTCCTGTTGTGTGTGACAGTCTCCACACCAAATGAGACAGACTTCTTGTCAAATAGCAGCACTCCTGCATCTATGTCTACCGATACTGTTTGCCTGCCATACCTGACCACCTTGACCTTGACATTCAAACACATGCACATAAATAAATGCACACACTTTCATAATTAAAATATTAGCACTTTGAGAAAGAAAATAGACATTGTGCTACCTGAAAGCTGTGGACGGGATTGGGTCGGGCATGCTTTTTGTTAGCTGTTACTGCCTCAGGAGGAGTGGCTGGTTGCAAAGATAAGTTGTGATTGGTTACAGCTTCTTGCAAAGCTTTGAGAACCTGAAAAAGACATGACATTGCTATCATTGTTACAAGAAATGCAGAAAGATGACATGTATGTGGTTTGTGTGTGCTTGTGCATGCTGTTTTTATATTTCATGTGTGTCTCTACCCTCTTCTCCAGAGAAGACAACAGGTTACAGAGGGTAGTGAGCTTGTGAAGTAGATTATCCATGTTTTCTTCAGGACTCGTTCCTGTATTCTAATGAAGAGAGAGTTAATGAGAAAAGGAATATATGAGGAAAAGGTGGAGAAGCAGAACATTAGACCCAAAACTCGCTTCCTGGAAGAAACTGTTGTCTTTGCACTGCTATCTCATGTAGAAATCACCTATACACAAGTCTGGGGTGCTGTGGTTTGTGCATTACACTGCAATACTGTTGCTAAGGTCTGCTGTGAGGTTGCAAAGGTGTTTTGGGTGGTTGCTATACAATTGATTACTGGCAAAAGAGCTCAAGGTTCCGATAATTTTCTGATCCCTACCAGGGAGCAGGAGCCCACCAGGGGGGAGGATGCAGGATGACTTAAAATTATTTAAATGGATATATTTATAATAATAACACAATTGGTTAACATTGGTTAACTCCCACTTCTGCTAGTTTTACTAAGATGTCTTATCCCGTGCGAATTGGCCATTAATATTACAGACGTCCTGTGGTAAAATTACATTACTCCATCTACCCTTGTAAAGTTAATCTCGTCCGAATATGGCTTTAGAAAGGTAATCGGAAACCTTTCCTCAACAAGCTGAATGATTTGAGCAATTATTTATGTCTTTAAGTACAAACGAAGAAGGACAAATTATACACAAAATTTTAATATTTAGGGTCAGGGCTTAATTCAGATATCTAATAAGAAGTTTGAGCAATAGTAATAGTGATGTTTATCTTTGCAAAGACCAGTAAAGATCCCATTTCTGTTTGAACATGTAATAAAACTTTGAATCTGTTGTTCTGGTTCCATATATCAGCCACACAGTGTGCAATCCTTTACAAAAAATGTTGCGTGTGAAGCAAACTTATTAAACTAAAGACATATAGGATTGATTAAAAATAGTAGCTTACTATATTAGACTTATGTATGTGTAAAAACAAAATGGGATGTACCTGCATTGTGGGAAAGGTGAGATGGCCACTAGGATGATCAAACACTTTCGCCAAAGTCTCCAAACTGGACAGTGTCTGGTCAATCTCACTGTGATAAACAAATCAGGGATAACGTTTTGCCAGGACATGTAAAAGTCATTATTCAAATGTTCTTCTTTCAAATAATTGCAACAGTGTGTAAAAGGACATGTGATGTTAGGGAAACAGCACCTATGCAGACTGTAACATGCACGGCTGAGGATACGCTGAAAGTGTTGCAGTCCTGACGCGCCACCTTTCACATTCTCCAGGTCCTTACACACATTGCCATGCAGATACTCATCTAGTAATGGGATGATCTCGCAGCCTAAACTGCAGAGGTAAACATTGGTACAATGAGCTGTAAAAGTGGCAATAGTGTTCACACATTTCTTTACAAGCACAGAGAGTGTTCCCTTTCGAAGGGAACTCAACAATACGTCAACGACGTTATGGGGGAACGCCTCAGGCGTGACAGGTGTCTGAAATCACTATCAAATCACGTCAATCATATTGACCGGCGACAGCCCGTGAATCACTAGCGTGAATGATTAACGTGCGACCTGGGAGTATAAAAGGGGCGCCTTGCAAACATGACAAATCATCTCATCGTCTTCAGGGACTGTCTGTTTGAAAACGCTACTCAATGAAACGGTAAGAAAATTAAATGTACAGCAGACGAGTGTGCTTTTCCTGCCTGGGAGAAGAGCACGCACGGGAGGTTCTCGAGGGAATCCTCTGTGTGAACTGTGAGCGTTTTTCTCTTAAAACGCTCCGCTCTCGTCTGGCCCTCTTCTCGAGTGAAGGGGGTTCAACGTCTGGTCCTCGTGGTCCCGCTCGTGCCGAGGCAGAGCGGCGACTTGCATCATGGGCTTCCAGATAGAGCTCGTCGATCATCTTGAGAGTGCTGTAAACCTCTCAGATGATTCGACGGCTGACGAGGGCGAACTGCAGGTCGATGTTGAGGATTTTTCACCGACAGTTTCCTGCAGTTGCTGCTCTTCAGGACGAGCAGGAGATGGCTGAGGAGGTTTATAATCAGGTAGATCCAGAACCCTCTCAGCCACCCTGCCCCGTGTATGCAGGTCTGGTGGATGTTGTGGAGCGCGCCGCCAACAGGCTGTAGCTGCCATGGCAACGCGCTAGAGGAGAGACCGCTCGCGGTAGGCTCGGCGATCGGTTTCTCCCCGGCCATACACCACCAGCTCAGGTGAGCCTTCCATTCCTTCCTGATCTTCACACAGAGATCTAGAGGGCATGGAAGAGCCCATACTCTGCCAGTATTCACTGACATCAGCGGGTTAATTTCGCTGATGTTGAGGGGATCGCAGAGCATGGGTATGTGTCGATGCCGCCCATTTGACGAGTCGTTTGCGAACTATCTCGTGTCTGGGCAGGCGTCGACACTGAGAGCTCCATTTCTGCCATCCAAACCGCTAAAGACAAAAGCGCGTTTGAATGGCAGACCATACACGGCAGCAGTTCAGGCTGGTGCTTCCCTGCACACCATGGCGGTGCTGCAGGCATACCAGGCCGACCTGCTGCAGGATCTCGACCAGGGGGCAGGGATGTCCCCTGAGGCGGTTACTGAGCCGCGCCGAACCACGGTTCTTGCGCTCCGGGCCACCAAACAGACTGCTGCCACGATCAGTCGGTCGATGGCGGCGATGGTGGCCACGGAGAGACAGCTTTGGTTAAACCTGGCCGACGTTGAGGAGAAAGAGAAGTCCTTTCTCCTCGATTCGTCGGTTTCGCCCTCTGAACTCTTTGGCCCCTCCGTGGAGGCGGTGCTTGGGAAGTTCAGGGAGGCGAAGGCGCGCTCAGCTGCTTTTAGGACCTGCATACCGCTGAGATCCGGTTCCACGCCCAGGCAGGCGGGAGGGCCTGGCCCTTCACGGTCTGAGGACCGTAGACAGGGCCAGAGAGCCAGTGTCGCCTCTCGTGCGCCCCCTCCGTGGAGGAACAGGGCGCAGAAAAGGCGTGACTCCCGCAAGAAGAGGGATCTGAGGGAGGTTATCCAGCACAAGCGCATACAGCGTCGCTGATGGATAATCTCCCCGGAGGGCTTCGTTAAAAAGAAATCCAGCCCTCTCCTCTCTTCTGACTCCCCAGACGTTCATTACATCAGGCCTGGGGCTGGGCCTGTGATAAGAACGATGTTCCAATGGCCCGCCTAGGCTTGGTTAGTAGAAACGCCTCTTTCAGGCATGTAAAGTGGGGACCCCAGGTTCATAAAGAACTATCTGGCGAGTCTTCACTCCGCATGCCGCAGGTGAGCTGACTGGTCTTTTCAAGAGTAAATTTTTGTGAATTAAAATTCCGAAATGTATCTCTCTACAGACCTCGTTCCCTGTATAGAGCTATGGGGTCATGTCATTTGCCATGTCATCAGGTAATAAGGTAAGAGAGTTTCCTGGATTATTAGGGCCCTGAAGTTCCCCATTAGGTGGCCAGAACGATAACTATGTTAGCCTTCGGGCTGTTAGCCACCTCAGGGTAGAGTAGTTGGTCTCTCTCTTAGAATTTGTTACTTAGAGTGTTGACTGACGCTAGAGCTTCAGATAGATCTTATGTCCGGCCCACGGGTCCGTTTGACTTCGACTGAGTATTTCGCCCCTTGAGCTCTGTTTGGGTTTTCATTAGGCTGAGCGATCTACAGCCTTTGTATGGAATAATACAGACTATATTCTTTAGTAAGGCTGTGGCTCCTCCGAGCCCTCAGATAGATCTATGCCTGCAGGCTGGCCCTCACCAGGGCCGCCTCTGTAGCTGGCCTAGGCTGTGCCAGGGATAATAAAGGCGCTCTGCTAAAAATTTAGCATTGCTTCCTCTGAACCTTCACTTTGTGAATGTAGGTTTCTAGCATCCCTGTATAAACAGCCTCCTCCCATGGGAGTCGTTAGGCCAAGGCCCGCCCCCTTCTCTGCATTCTGGGGTGACTAGAGTAATGCAGCGTGGTGCAAAGGATGGTTTGTAAGGACATGGTAGGCCTCAAACAGGCCTCCGTGGTATTTATGTCTTTATTGAGCAGGGTTAGGCCGTCTTTCGCTTCACGAAGAAGACTGGGTTTCCTGCCCGACCCTGCCATGCAGAACTGGCCTACGGATTTAGGCCGCCAGTTTAGGCTTCACTCAGCGCTGAGCTACTGCTCGAGCACTAGGTTGTAGGTGGTTGGCTTTCATTCAAGCCCCACTCCCCTAGGTTGGGCACAGATAAATTTCTGTCACCCCTAGAGCCGCTGGCAGGCCCGCACCGTGGTAACCTCAGGGTGAGGTGTGAGTATCCCCCTGTGATACAGGGTAGGTCTGAGCACTTCACTCCCAGTTCTGTTTTATCCTACCTCGCACCACTATGGCTCGGGTCGAGTATGAAGTGAGCTTCACTTCTTCTTTGGTCGAAGTACGCTCCCCTGAAGCCAGAGCATTGCCCTGAGCTGACGCCCATGCATAGATGGTAGGCCCCTGACTAACTGGGGCCTCCATTGAGGCAGAGTGGCGTATGTTGTACTCCCCTTGTTTTGAGGGTGCTAGCTTTCTTGCGGAGTACACTGCCATGGGCAATGTGATTAGGCACCAGGATGCTGTAGGCGCTGTGTAAACAGCTTTTCTGCCAACGAAGGCTGCGCCATTGGGTAGTAGGCCTCAGCAGGCCTCCTTGATTGGACAGCCCCCTAGAGGGCACTGTAGGCCAGCTCACTTTACGTGGTTGGCCTTGGTGGTTCGGGCAGTTGACTCACTGATGGGTAGTAGGCCTTTAAACAGGCCTCCTCGGAGGTGAGTCCCAACATTGTGGGACATACCTTATAGCGCTACTGGAAGCCCATTAGTAAATTATGCTTGTGTGGTATGGTTCCCAACAGTGTACTTTATGGCAGAATATGACTTGCTATTAGCTAGTAGGCCCGACCAGGCCTCCCTGATAGGCGAGTCCCCAGCTGGCTGGCCTTAGCAGGCCACCTTATACTATCACCCGGACTCAGGGCTCGAAGCTACCAGTGGTTTTCAGGTAGTAGGCCACTCAGGCCTCCCTAAAGGTGAATTCCCACTTAAGATGGTTATCAGGTAGTAGGCCTCACCCGGCCGCCCTGAAGGCGAATTCCCACTTACGTTGGCTATCAGGTAGTAGGCCTCTCTGGGCCTCCCTGAATGTGAGCTCCCAAATATTGTGGCTGTCAGGTAGTAGGCCGCTCTGGGCCTCCCTGAATGTGAGCTCCCAAATATTTTGTCTGTCAGGTAGTAGGCCTCACCAGGCCTCCCTGGAGGTGAGTTCCCACATGCTGTGATTATCAGGTAGTAGGCTCCTCCAGGCCTCCTTGAATGAGAACGGTCAGGTAGTAGGCCTCACCAGGCCTCCCTGAAGGTGAGTTCCCACATGCTGTGATTATCAGGTAGTAGGCTCCTCCAGGCCTCCTTGGATGAGTACGGTTGGGTAGTAGGCCTCACCAGGCCTCCCTGAAGGTGAGCTCCCCACATACTGTGGTTGTAAGGTAGCAGGCCTCACCGGGCCTCCCTGAAGGTGAGTTCCCACGTACTGTGGTTATCAGGTAGTAGGCCTCTCTTGGCCTCTCTGAAGGTGAGCACCCCACTTACTGTGGTTTTCAGGTAGTAGGCCTCTCTGGGCCTCCCTGAAGGTGAGCACCCCACTTACTGTGGTTATCAGGTAGTAGGCCTCACGGGCCTCCCTGAAGGTGAATTCCCACTTACGTTGGCTATCAGGTAGTAGGCCTCTCTGGGCCTCCCTGTAACGTTCCCTAGTGGTGCTGGGTTTATGAAGCTAGTGGTCTCTTGCTATCAGTTTCAGCTAGCCTTAATAGGCAGCTTCTGAAGGCGAGCTTGCGCCCTGGCTCGCTAAAGTGTTCATTCTCTGCTATTGGTTCCCTCTCTGAACTTTTTCTGCCTACAGCCTGGTTCGCCTACCAGGCAGACCTGTGCTCCCCTCACCGAGGGTCTCTATGAGCATGCGGCTTCCTGAGTCTGGTCAGACGGTTGTAGGCCTCTCGTGAGGCCTCCCAGTTAGATCAGCCCTTAGGCCTTCACAGGCCTCCTCAGTGGTTTGAAACTCAGACACTGGGTTGATCCGTGGATCGAGTAGAGAAACTCCCCTCGCTAGCAAGGGTTGGAAAGCACTATGCTGAGTCATACTCTCCGGGATATCCCGTCTCCGAGATCAGGGCCGAGGGTTCACTGCCAGCTTCGCAGTCCCTCGGGTTGGATGCCTTACTTAAGGCTTTGTTGTCCAGAGGCTCTGTCTTCAGACAGACAGGATTTGGCCAGACTAAGTGTCTATGTACTGACGCCAGGTCAGGCCGTCCTGGTGGCATTTCGGGGTGAGTACGTTCCCCTGAATAGTGACTGGCTGGGGTTCCTTCGGGTTCCCTAGCCACATTCCCTAGAAGGGACCCCTTCTAATTGGAAGCTGTGGTTCCAGGCCCGGAGCCGGCCCAGGTAGACCTTTCATTTAACCATTTTATGAAGGTTTTTCTGTGAGGCTGTAGCTTGGGCTATGACCGTAGGGAATGCTGTCACTGACAGCCCAGTGTGACCTGAGGGTGAGTGGTTCTAGCGTTTCATTTGAAGTTGCTGGTTCTGACAGTTGTCACTGCCACTTGGCATGCACTCCCCTTAGCATGGCGGAGTTGGTATATCGTTCCCCATAACGTCGTTGACGTATTGTTGAGTTCCCTTCGAAAGGGAACGTCTCAGGTTACGACTGTAACCTATGTTCCCTGAGAACAGGGAACGAGACAATACGTCTCCCTGCCATGCCTCGGGGCTTGCCTACCGTACAGTCCCTTCAGACGATAAGGTGGTTTGTCATGTTTGCAAGGTGCCCCTTTTATACTTCCAGGTCGCACGTTAATCATTCACGCTAATGATTCACGGGCTGTCGCCGGTCAATATGATTGACGTGATTTGATAGTGATTTCAGACACCTGTCACGCCTGAGGCGTTCCAACGTCGTTGACGTATTGTCTCGTTCCCTGTTCTCAGGGAACATAGGTTACAGTCGTAACCTGAGACGTTTTGTGATGTGATCCAAAAGTTTGATATTGATCCATAGGTCAGGTGTGAATGAATGTACCTGTTTTGGCGGAGCTCCTGAAGCCTCTGCAGAAGTAAACGAGGGGCTGCTGAACTGGAAGGTGGAGGGTAGCCTGCAGGGGACATTGCGCTTGGTGGAGGGGTGGCAAATGTTGAACCTGGCTTCTCATCATCACCATCTTCAACGAGAAGACACCTGTATGTAAGCTTAAAAATTTGAATGTTGTGCCTGTGGGTAGGACTGTGTCTCAGCAAAATATCACACAAAATATAATATACACTTTGCCAACAGGGCTGCAAGCTGCGGATTAAATGGTCGCAAATGCGACAAAAAATTAAAATGTTTGACAAAAAGTTTAAATCTAGTCTTTTTTGTAAGTCCTGCCGTTTCATTATATATCAGCCGCGCACCACAGTATTTTCTGCTACAACAAACATAGCTTAAGCCATGATGTCTGATTCGCAAACAAATGACTCATTTGAACTGCTTCTTTATAATGAACCAATCAAAAAAGATTTACGTAGCAGCCTCAAACTTGTGGTTTGAATTGGATTGTGAATCATTCACAGCTGCACTGTTACTGCGTTCACATCTGACTCTTTCAAATAGTGATTTTTCATTTATGTCCAATTCTAAATGATGAGCTTCTGAACAAACATCTTTATCAAAGATTCTTGTATTTGTCAATTTAAAAAAGAAAAGTGTCTGGAGTCCACTATGCTTCCTATCCCGTCTTACCTGAGCTCTCATCGTTGGGCTCTGATTCACGCATAACAGGGTAAAGCAAAGGGGCCACCAGACCTTTGTGAGGGTGTTGATACCCCACAATTAAATCACCAAGAGTACGGAAACAATTCACCTGCACTCCCTGCGTGGTCTGAAATAAAAACACACACAACCCAACACATAAAAGCAAACAGATTCACAGATCAAATATACAGCAGGACAGCATGAGGATTTGAAATGTGCATTACGAAATTTCAACATTTTATCCTGCAAGGGAGGTTGGAAAGGGAACAGTGGTGTAGTAAAAGATTGACAGGAATAATTGTATTATCAAAAGCATGAAAACATTTGTGACAAATTGTATATGATCAGAGATCCCTTTTTTTACTTTTTTGATCACAACCTTTTACATTTTATTTATATTTCAGAATTGGCTAACTTTTTATTAAACTAAAAATATTTGGAATTCTGACAGATCAGTAAGGTCCAATTCTCACTTTTAATAGTTGCTTATTAGCTTGCATATTATTAGGATATTGGTTACTAAAGCACATATTAATGCCTTATTCTGCATGACCATATTCTACATCCCTTAATCCTACCAAATCCTACCCAACTACCTTACTAACTATTAATAAGCAGTAATTAGGAGTTTATTGAGGCAAAAGTCATAGTTAATAGTAAGTTAATAGTGAGAATTGGACCCTAATCTAAAGTGTGACCAAAAAATTATTTGAGACTCTATATCCTGAGTAAACTAAAAAAGGAAGGCAGAAAATGCAGAATTGCTAGGTTTGCCACAACAAGAAGTTGGTCTAGGTAGGGTAACTCCCAAAACATTTAAGTTTTTCCGCTTTATGGACCAAAGATACAATTACATTATGATACTCTTATTCTAGCGTCTGCCAAACTCTACATACCACAAGCAGCCACTGGCCAGCTACCCACTGTGCAAACAAGGGCACGCACACACACACACACACACACACACACACACACACACACACACACACACAAACCATCAGGCATCATGACAAAATAAAATAACCAGCTCTTTGAATGGCTTTTTTTAGAAGCTTGTATTTTCAGAGTATGGTCAATGAAGCCATTTTGGCAAAAACGTTCAATTATTTCCCCTAAAATCTCTATATAGCAGAATGTTTTCCTTCCAAGAGTGCAGCTCTTGAAAAGCGATTAAAAGAAATCAGACACTGGGAGGGGGAGAAAATTCAGAAAATGACTCTGTTTTACAATAGAAATACTTAAACAACTTAATATGACTTGTGTCTGTGTCATTGTATTAATTCTGTGCTTTAGGAAACCGCCATTTTAAAGTCACCTTTAACAAACTTACCGTTTTGGAAGAGTGTTTCTATATGAAACAGACCAACATGCCTTATTCATGCAGTAAAGAATTAGTACAAAAGACCCACAATGCATCTAGCACTGCTGCATGCCCAGAAACATTTATGTCACACATATTTTAATTTCCACACAGACAGACAAACCCATTCCAGTCATTCTTCACTGGATCTGAAGCATGGGTGCTGGAGGAATCTGTGTGAAACATTTTATTGACAGCAATGCCATTGAGGTCATTTTGAAACCACGCTGCATGCTTATAAACAGCAGACAAGACTGCTTCTTTTTTCTTCTTCTTCTTCTTTAAGAAGTGAAACTAAGTAACAATGAATGTCAAGCAATTTGCATGTGAAATTTAAAATTCATTAAAAGGTAATCCTGCCAGGATATGATTAGCAGACCCTTTGTCCTCTCACCTGCACAGCCAATAATCCATCTGCATCGGGGAGGATTCGGTATGTATGAACATGTCGCTGGAATCTATGTACAAAACAGACAGACTTTTGAATCAAAGACAATACAGTAAAATAAATATTCTTTGAGCCATAGTTCATCCAAAAATGAACATTCATGTGTATCAAAACATAGTGACTGTCTTCCTCCTATGGAGCACAAAAGGAAACATTAGGCAGGATGTTTGCTGCTCTCTACCATATTGAAAGTGAATGGTAACCATGACTGTCAAGCTAGACTTTCAGTAATTAGCAACCTAAATGACAGTATATTTGTCACACAAAGCTATCATATGGCTTCATAAGACTTTAAAATTAGTGCACAAGTTCAATGGACCACATTCACATTCATCCTTTAAAGCACTTCTTCATACAACTTTTCTCTTATCTTCTTAAGCTCTTATCTTCAGTAAAACTCTGTCAGAAACATCTTATCAAAGAAATATGTAAACTGTTCTATATCATCATATATAAAGTTCATCAGATTTAAATCAACATTTTCAATGACAATTAAATATCTTGTACTGATAGAGATTCAGCGATGGTACAGATCGTGTGGTACACATAAATGGGTCATTGTGTGGTTTAATGAAACAAAGTGTGCACACTGGACATTGATATTTTCCGTGGTCACCATAGGATTATAAATCATTAAAGTAGGGTAAAACCTCATTAATACAATATGCAAGGCCACAGTAAAATAAAGTTCCACCTGTTAATGTGGTCACTGAGGTCATGATGTCAAATCATACAAGATCATATTTCTGTGCAAGATCATATATCAGAGGTTAGATAAACCACAATTTGTGCTCATTCACATTTGGCCACAAAACCTGGAACACATATTCAACCGAGCCCAATGAAGACACAATTAGAAACCTCATTGTTTCCAGGTAATCTAAAACAAGAGAAGAAAGCACAGAGAGGAAATGGGCTTCGACTGTGTGATTAGATTATTTGCATGTGAACTGTTTCAGAGAGAAGAGATGAGGTAGAGAGCAAGGGAAAGAATGAACCAGAGTCAGACAACGAGCAAAAAGGAGAATAAATGAGAGAGAATGAAAGAAAGAAAGTAGGGAGAGCAGTTGAAGCTAGAGGGCTCAGCCTTCAGGAATGTGTCTGGCTGTGGGCTGCAGTAGAGAGAGAGAGCAGTGCGGTCACTGGAGCCTATTCCCTCCTACAGGGGCCAGAGACAGGAGGAAAACAGGGGAAACTGAGGCCTGAACAAAGCTGACCAAGTGGGGCCTAGAGGGGCTGATGTAGACTGCATTTCATCTCCTGGTGCTCATATGCATTGAGATAGACAGCACTAAACAATCTGAAAGGTCTTGCCAAAATTCTGCTAAAACCTGATGGGGAAGGCAGACACATGGCTGTAAAATCCATCTCACAAGCACAGATAGAAAAGGGCTACAATAGCTCATTGACTTCTTGACAATACCTGGCAACTATTGCGATTTATATGAAATTGTCAGTGTGCATCACCCGGAAGTGCTGTGGATAGACAGCTGGGTGTGGTGCCAAACTCATACTCGGTAAATTCATTAAAAATAAAAATATTAAAAATAATATGTGTTCTAAAATCAGCTCAAAATATCAACCATGTCTGATATCCTCTGTCTGGATTGAATCATAGTCTGAAGCTTATAAAAATTAAGTCTGTGCCAATCACTACGTGATTTTCTCTCAACCTGCAATCTGCAAACTGACTCTGACTTTTGGCAACCAGTGTCGACTCATCAGACAGCAAATCTAGGCAAAAGTCGTGTAGTGTATTCCAGCATTAAGGTGTTGTACTTACAGCAGACACAAGGCATAGGCTCCAGGCACAGATTCGCTGTCCCTCACCAAGAAGCTGCCATCTCTCCCAGCACGGGCCAGCAGCTCTTCAGCTTGCACACGGCTGATGTCCCGATGGTACCAAGTCGCTGCTGTCATGTTGCTTTCAAAAGAGTGTTCTAGCAGAGTGTCCTACAGTCTAATTTTCAAAAAAAGGTTTGGATCTGACCTGTTGAATAAAAGTTTGGTGAAAGATCACATGCTGTTGCTGTTGATCTCCAGAGATGCTAAAACCAGAGGTCCACACTGTCATCCCCTCTTCTTCAGAAGTTGAGCATGCAAAGTTAGATTCAGCAACATTACAGCCTCAAAAAACCTTCTTATTTACACTGTCTAATAAGTTTTCCCTCCCATGAGCATGTGAATTTCAAAGGCAGGATGCATATTTGGCCAGAGGGCAGATCCAGGACCAGCCTACTCCTCTCGTGAGTTGTTCTGACTCCACTTGTGAGAGCTCATGACAGAGCGCCCATACACATGCTGCTCACCCCCTGACAAAAGCTCCCTATTGTCTGGCAATGAACATCCTCTGTGTAAACGCATCCAAGAAGAGGAACCAAGAGTAAAGAGAAAGCACCAGCTCCAGATCGTGCAGACATGAAAAGGCAGTGTAGTAGTACCACCACAAATTCAAATACTTTTGCACTTGGTTGGTTTCGCCTCATAAGGGCAAGGCAACACCCCTCTGAGAACTTCAGCTGATGTCTGCAAACTCCAGTAAAGTATAGTTAACTACAGCCAGAGATTGGCCAACAAGCTTTAGGGTAAGATCCAGACCTGCACTCCATACGCAAAGATGATTGTGAAGGGAAAACCACGAGGGTCGTCATGCAGACGTAAAATCGGAATGTATGGACCCCCGGCAAATGGAAGGAAGTGCTTCACAGCTCCAGATGGCAGAGGAGCAAGAAAGAGCAGAAAAAAATGAAAACACTAACCTGAATTCCTCTAAGTGACCTCACATCATTGGTGGTGCATGAACCTGAGAACAGCACTTTAGGAACTTTCAGTCTCTCTCGTTCTGTCGTTCTATCCTTCCCAGTGAACTTCAGAATAAGCCATCCCATCCCATTCACAATAACATTGTAACTAAATCATGGTCACATGCTTTGAATCGGTCTCTACAGTTCTCTCCCAGTCATATGCTCACAGCTTCAAATCATCTAGGTTACTGTGCTACTCTTCCAGTTGTTTTTCTCTCACTCCTTGTTGGCTTCCCAGCTCCCTCTCTTCCTCGAGCCTCTCTCTTCGTCTCCCTCTCTCTGTCCAGGAAGTGAAGAACACAAGCTCCACCATATGGATACGATCATCCCCCTTTCTCTGCGTCTCTTGTTTTGTTCTTCTCCTGCTCCTGCCCTCTTTTTCTTCGTTCTTTCTGTTTCCAGCTGCTTGACTAGCACCATCCCTCATTACTCAGCAAAAACAGTCTGCAAACCTCTCCACCACACACAAATAGAGAACTCCACCCCCAAATCTCTGTATGTTGTGAGTGGGCTATAAAAAGTCATTGTTTTTCCACTATTAAGTAGCTATGAAGGAAGTAAAGCGGTCCCAAGAAGTTTCTACCACACCCTTTATCCGTAGTGTTGTCTGTTCAGTGTTTTGGAAATAGACCACAAGGTCATATGACGGTAAAGGTTTTTGAACATGTAAGAGTAATCAGAGGTTCTAGCATTTAGAGTGCCAACAGCACCTCCGTTGTGAAGCACTGATGAAGACAAATGATAATGGAATGTAAATAATCTCTATTTTTATCCCTATAAATATTTAAACCAAGTTGCACACTTTTCCATTTCTGCTCTGTTGTGGATTTATGGTTCTGATATGCATTAAACTTTTGCATTTAAAGGCTGTTCGCAACCTACTGTACTTTCATAATGTAATTATTGTATTAATTGCAAATTGATGGGTGGTGAAAAGAATGGAGCCATTGAATGTAAGTTTGTAAAACATTGCCTAAATGGCTATTTTTTCAGGGAGGATAACATTATCAAATAGCCTATGTGATGTCAGCGGAAAAAGAAGCGTCACTTCAGAGGATGAGCAATTTACAAGATTACAAAAACAAACTTTTTCCTTTTGGAATAACGTGCACTGATGAACTGTTCATAATAAGACAACTGTGGAATGTACATTAAGAAAGTAAACAGGGTCATTTTGAATTCTTGTTCACTGTGAATATGTTGCATTCCCTTAATGTCAGTGCTTAGGCCCCATTCACACTGAAAAAAAAACTTCTTAATGAGTATATTTATCTTATTTACTTTTCTTGATAAAATATCTAAAAACCCTTAAAGCTAAATAAACTTACTTTACATAAAATTTCAAGACTTTCACTGACTACATACAAAAAGTATAGTTCCCTTTCGTTGTCACTCCGAGTTACGTCGGATGACGACGAAATGGGGTTTCGCTTAGAAAGCCTATCAACTTCGAGTATTACAAAACGAGCCAATGGCAAAGAAATGCCATGGGTCTGCGGAATTTGCATGACGTAACTCCACCCCACCTCGTGGGTATAAAAGGAGGAAGTCCGCAACAGCAGTTTATGTTTTCGCTTCGGAGCCAAGTGTATTCTTCTCTCCACAAGCCAACTCTGAATTATCAGCTTCACGAACGAGTGCCTCGAGTGTTGGTGTGACGGCGATCTCCGGCGAGTGCGTGCTTCCTGCTTATCTCTGCAGTGGTTCATCAGAGAGCGCGTGCTTCCCCGGGCGCTTCAACACGTGAGTTCTCTCTCTAAAAGAGCGCACGCGGCACGTCTTTTTAAAGACGGCTCGCCCGTGCATTTAAAAAAAAAAAAAAAAAACGAATGGTTGCGGCAGCTTGGTATCGGACTCTGATGGGCACGAGCGTTGTCTGGTATGTTTGGGCTTGATCATACTAGAGCAGCGCTCGTGGATGACTCATGTTCTCTCTGTGGGAACATGATCATCGCGTCATATAGGTCGAGACTCTGTGAACTCGCAAGAGTGAGAGTCCCCTCATCCAGCCCCCAATCTTCGGCTGGTGGCCAGGGTGACCTGAGGGTGTTGGTCTGGAACAAGGCGCCGACTCCGTGTCCGTGACCCCAGCCTCCCCTCAACGGCGGTGCCCGCTAGTGAATAGGTGATTCCCACGAGTCTACCCTCTGGTGGCCCGTGTGTTTCATTTAAAGCTACAGAGGATGATACTATGTTTGTAGCAGCTTCACAAGGTGGGTTTGATTCTCTGCGAAGTGACGACTCGTCACAGCTGCCACCCTCTGGTGTGCATACGGCTGTGCCTGAGTCTGATCCAGAGATGACGGCCATGCTTTCCTGGGACGATTGGTTTTTGGGTAAGGCCGCCGACCCTCGTCCACGGCAAACCCCAATACCTTCCCTCCCGGACGTGCATGATGAGATCTCGAAGTCCCAGAAGACCCCCTGGTTTTCTCGGGACCGCTCGCTGATCTCATCCGCCTTTCCCCCCTCGATGGGGCCGCTGTCACGGGTACACTGGGGTTCCCCCGGCTGAACGCTCTGTTGCGATGCTATGTGTCCTCAGAGTGCTTCTTCTCGGCGCAATCCTAAGCACCCGCCCGTGGTCTATGGTTTTCGTCTACATTTGTGGCGAGATCCTATAGCACCACGGGACTGGCAGCCGCCTCTCTGCAGGCCATGGCCATTCTGCTGGTCCTCGACCCAGATGCTCATGGACTTGCACGAGGGCGGGACTGACCCAGGGCTCTTCACTGAGTCGCGCGCCGCCACTGACCTTGCTCTCCGAGCGACGAAAGTGCCCGTACGCTCCCTGGGTCAGGTGATGCCTACCATTCTGTGGCTGAACCTGTCTGATGTGCTGAATGTCGCGCGGCCCCATCTGTCCGACGTTCCCATATCCCAGGTCGGCCTCTTCGGCGGTGCGGTTGAGAACTTCGCCCAACAGCTCTCAACCGCCCATGTGCAGACTGACGTGATTCTGTCCCGATGGCCCGCCGTCCGCTCAGATCCCTCGGTCTGCCCACTGCCGAAGGCGCCCCCCCCGCGGCTCCCACCCCGCCCGTTTAAAGAGACGGGCCGGCTCTGGAAGCCGCGGGCGGACGCCACAGCCCTCTCCAGCCCCGCCCCCCGCTACGTGCCGGGTTAAGCGGCGCTCCTGAGACGGGCTCCACAGAGATGGGACTCAGTTCTTCCAGGAGTTGGTAGCAGGACCACTCCTTTCCCCGGTGGAGGGCCGGGGAAAAATCCTTATTCTCCTAAGAACTGACTCTCCCGTCTCTGGGAAGACAGAGTTCTCGGACGACACAGAGCGCCGCCCACAAGCCGTGCTCTCCTCGTCCCCCTCTGTCCCAGAGGTGCTTGACACGGCGTGCCGTCCACGGACCGCTTCGCCCCTGTCCCCCTCTGTCGCCAGACCCCTGCCAGGGCAGGCCCCCGCGGGACGACCAGCATGGTCCTCCCCTGGCCCCCTCTGTCAGGGCGCGGTTGCTAACTGTGCCCCCACACCGGGCCGCTATGCCGTCCACGTCTGGGCCAGTTACTCCGCTTCGCTGCCCCTCCGGGGGGACGCCTGTCGTCCGCTTGATCCCGCTGGTTCAGTTCCTGGGAGCCTGGTTAGAGCTTCCCCGTCTGTCCCGCTGGATCGCGCGCACCATCAGGCTCGGCTTGCGATTCAGTTCGCACGGTCTCCTCCCCGCTTCAGGGGAGTCCGCTCCACTTTGGTCGGTGGCAATGCCCCTATCATGAGAGCAGAGATTGCCACCCTGCTGGCGAAGGGTGCAATCGAGACTGTCCCTCCAGCCGAGATGAGGTCCGGGTTCTACAGCCCCTACTTCATTGTCCCCAAGAAAACCGGTGGGTTACGGCCAATCCTGGACTTGCGCGTGCTGAACCGCTCCCTTCACAGGCTGCCGTTCAAGATGCTCTCCGCCAAACGCGTTCTCGAATGCGTGCGGCCCCAGGATTGGTTTGCAGCGATCGACCTGAAGGACGCCTACTTTCATGTCTCCATTCTTCCTCGACACAGACCGTTCCTACGGTTTGCTTTCGAGGGGCAGGCATACCAGTACGCGGTTCTCCCTTTCGGGCTAGCCCTGTCTCCTCGCACCTTCACGAAGGTCGTCGAGGCTGCCCTTGTTCCCCTTCGGGAACACGGGGTTCGCATCCTGAGTTATATCGACGGCTGGCTGATCCTAGCCCACTCTCGAGATCAGGTTTGCGAACACAGGGACCTAGTGCTCCGGCACCTAGCTCGTCTGGGCCTTCGGGTCAACTGGGAGAAGAGTAACTTTGCCCCGTGCAGAGGATCTCTTTTCTCGGTATGGACATCGACTCGGTCGCCATGTCCGCGCAGCTTACGAGCGAGCGCGCGCAGTCACTGCTGACTTGCCTGAGACATCTCAGGAGCAAGAATGCGGTTCCACTGAAACATTTTCAGAGGCTCCTGGGGCATATGGCATCTGCAGCCGCGGTCACGCCGCTCGGATTGCTTCATATGAGACCGCTTCAGCTTTGGCTTCGCGACCGAGTCCCGAGGTGGGCATGGCATCAAGGCACGCTCCGGGTACCAGTTACTCCGACCTGCCGTCAGTTCCTCACCCCGTGGTCGAACCTCAGTTTTCTCAGGGCGGGTGTCCCCCTGGAACGAGCTTCCCGGCATGTTGTGGTCTCCACGGATGCCTCCACCACGGGCTGGGGCGCCATGTGCAATGGACATGCTGCTGCGGGCTCCTGGACAGGACCCCAGCGGCTATGGCATGTCAATTGCCTCGAGTTGTTGGCAGTACAACTTGCCCTGCACCGCTTCCGGGCGTTGCTCAGGGGTCAACACGTACTAGTCCGCTCAGACAATACCGCTACTGTAGCGTACATCAACCATCAAGGTGGTCTACGCTCCCGCCGTATGTCACAACTCGCCCGCCACCTCTTTCTATGGAGTCAGAAGCATCTGAGGTCGCTTCGAGCCATTTTCATTCCCAGAGCCCTGAACTGTGCAGCCGACGAGCTCACGGCTTCAGCCCCTCCCTGGAGAATGGCGACTCCATCCCCAGTCGGTTCAGCTGATTTGGGACCAGTTCGGGGACGCACAGATAGATCTGTTTGCCTCTCACGACTCGACCCATTGCGCCCTGCATTTTTCCCTGACCGAGAGCACGCTCGGCACGGATGCACTGGCGCACAGCTGGCCGCCGGGCCACAAATATGCATTTCCCCCAGTGAGCCTTCTTGCGCAGACCTTGCGCAAGGTCAGGGAGGACGAGGAGCAGGTCATTTTGGTCGCGCCGTATTGGCCCGGCCGGACCTGGTTCCCCGAACTTGCACTCCTCGCGACAGCACCTCCCTGGCCCATTCCTCTGAGGAAGGACCTTCTTTCTCAGGGACGGGGCACCCTGTGGCACCCTCGCCCCGATCTCTGGAGCCTCCACGTGTGGCTCCTGGACGGCTCGAGGTAGGTTTGAGTACCCTTCCACCTACGGTGGCGGCTACCATCACTTCCGCTAGAGCGTCGTCCACGAGACACGTCTACGCGTTGAAGTGGAACCTCTTCGTCGACTGGTGCTCTTCTCACCGAGAAGACCCCCGGAGATGCTCGATCAGCGTTGTGCTTTCCTTCCTTCAGCAAGGGTTGGAGCGAAGGCTGTCTCCCTCCACCCTTAAGGTCTATGTTGCCGCCATTGCCGCACACCATGACCTTGTCGAAGGTAAGTCGGTAGGGAAGCACGACCTGGTCATCAGGTTCCTGAGAGGAGCGAGGAGACTAAATCCTCCTCGTCCTCCTCTCGTTCCCTCTTGGGACCTCTCAGTGGTTCTAACTGCCCTGAAGAGTGCTCCCTTTGAGCCCCTGCAATCAGTTGAGCTTAAGTTCCTGTCAATGGAGACAGCGCTCCTGGTTGCACTGGCCTCCATCAAGAGGGTAGGGGACCTGCACGCATTCTCCGTCGACGAAGCGTGCCTGGAATTCGGTCCGGCTTTCTCTCACGTGATCCTGAGACCCCGGCCCGGATATGTGCCCAAGGTTCCTACCACTCCCTTTCGGGACCAGGTGGTGAACCTGCAAGCGCTGCCCCCGGAGGAGGCAGACCCAGCCTTGGCACTGCTCTGTCCAGTACGCGCTCTTCGCGCCTATGTAGACAGGACGCGGTGTTTCAGGACCTCAGACCAGCTCTTTGTCTGTTATGGTGGGAAGCTGAAGGGAAAGGCTCTCTCCAAGCAAAGGTTGTCTCACTGGATAGTGGACGCCATTGCCTTGGCTTACCAGCAGCAAGGTCGACCGTGCCCCCTTGGTGTGACGGCCCACTCCACCCGGAGTGTGGCATCCTCTTGGGCTCTAGCGCATGGCGCCTCGCTAACAGACATCTGCAGAGCTGCAGGCTGGGCGACACCTAACACATTCGCCAGATTCTATAATCTCCGAGTGGAGCCAGTGTCCTCTCATGTACTCGCTTCAACTAGCTAGTACCGGACCCGCTCAGGTGTCTTCGCTTGCTCGCCATTCCACTCCACGGACTGGATACGTGCGATATTCTCCTCAGGTGAGCTTCCCCGAAAGCCCTGAGTTCCTCCAGCACTCCTGACATCGGCGCCAGTGTCTATTGCCTGCGCGTCGGCTAGGTGCCTCCCGTGTGCATGGTCCCTCCCCTGAGCGACCCCCACATGTGTATTTCCACTGTAAGCCTCTCTGAGCATGTGTCTTTCCCTTGGCAAGCCACCTTGCCACCCCTGGGGTTGAAATATTCCACCTGCGGCTGGACACCCCAGTGTTCTCCATATGTTTCCTTCGGGTCATATGTGTATTCTCTAAGTCCCCCCCCCTCTGGGTTGGCATTAATTGCATACTTCCCCTAGCTTGGGATATGCTTCCCAGTGTACCTTGGTATTCCTGTGTTAAATGGAGTCCTTCGTCCAGTCTATGACAGGGATCTCGATTTACGCAGGGCACTGGAAGACAGCTGAGAAGGTGGCGTGATTAGACTGGTAACCCCATTTCGTCGTCATCCGACGTAACTCGGAGTGACAACGAAAGGGAACGTCTCGGTTACGTATGTAACCCTCGTTCCCTGAGTAGGGAACGGAGACGTTACGTCTGCCTGCCACTTTCCGCTGTACCGCGGGGATCGCCTGAGCTCAGTCTTGGCTCCTCAGCGAAGAAACATAAACTGCTGTTGCGGACTTCCTCCTTTTATACCCACGAGGTGGGGTGGAGTTACGTCATGCAAATTCCGCAGACCCATGGCATTTCTTTGCCATTGGCTCGTTTTGTAATACTCGAAGTTGATAGGCTTTCTAAGCGAAACCCCATTTCGTCGTCATCCGACGTAACGTCTCCGTTCCCTACTCAGGGAACGAGGGTTACATACGTAACCGAGACGTTTGTCTTGCTGCACCCGCAGATCTTTTCACTTTTTTTACTTGTCCATTTGCCAATGCTGTAAGACTAAATGTGCTTGTATTAAAGATACATTCTCTTAATATCTTATGCAATGTTGCTTCTCCAGCAAATTGATCTTTCTTTGAAGACTTTTTTTATATTTTAAATAAAAAGATTAGTGTTTTTAGTGTACACCTGGTATTAATATCTGTCTGTGATCCAAAATACATTAGATATGTGATCATGGATAACTGAGGGTCACAAAGTCGGACCTGACAGTTTTTCTGTTCTTTTCTGAAGGTACAGTCCATCCAATTACCCCCGGGTCATGTTTACAATACACACAATGGATTACAGACCATCTCTAACCCAGGCTAAGCCATCTAAGACATGCTCTTAGTGGCCAGCATTTCATACAGTTACTGAATGTGTTGCTTCTATTCCACCCGAGGGAAAATTGGCTTTTGTTAGCACTGAAGACGGGCAAATAACTGTTTCCAGAGTTTTTACTTGGCAAACGTACACTATTTGGATGGATCATGACCTAAACCGTATGCTAAAACTCTCCAATCCTAGCACAAGCAGAGCTCGAGATTAATTTTAATCACATTAATTTTTGACTGCATTGGCCGCTAATTCAGAGTGAGCCATTAAGACCAGCAAAGATCAGACTAGCAAAGAGCATTACCTGCTTATTCCAAAGTATTATGAGAAACAAACAGGTGATGGAAGAGGATTTGCACTCTCTAAAGATAGATCCCTGGTGTTTAAATAGAAATGTATGGCTATTTAAATTGCTTGTTTAATTTAAAAACCCTCATGAAAATAGTACTACAATATACATTTTGGTCTAGTAGTCTAGTTTCTATTTGAGTTTTAAAAAGTGAGTAGTGAGTATTAAAAGAAATATGAATTCTGAGATAAACTCAAGAGACAATTTTCTAGTGTTTGGGTATCCAAAACAGCGTTCTTACTCCGTGAGGAGATAAGAAAAGGTCTAAGACATTAGGAAAGAGGATTATGTGTACAAGCCAAGCACATGTGCATTAACAAGCGGTCCTTTAAAGATAAACCAATTTGTTCTGTTTTACTGGGGGGGGGGGGGAGGTTTAGTGGCGGGGGGCACTAAAATCATCTTAAATTTTCTCAAATCAAACATGATTTCTTATTGAGTTTTAAATAACAGACTGCATGTCTGTACTCTACAGATTAGTCATTTAAATTAGTCATATGGGGAGTGAGCGTTTGTGACTACAGGAAATGAAACCAAGATGTTTAGGTCTTAGTCGAAAACTGAATTTGGTTGGGAAATTTGGTTGAGATGTGAACCTTAGTAAAAGTATCTTAGTAAAAGTAGATAGCAAAGTCATGTGTTGTCACCTAGACCACCCGTTTTGAAAATAAATTGGTTTGTACCAAAAACATAAGAAAGCCCCCGTAAACAATTATCATTAAATGTTTGTTTTTTTACAACAAATAAATTACCTTTTCCTAAATGTAAATTCTTAATGAAATGGTTTTAAAGGTAACATCATGAATTCTGAACCATGCAAAAAAAATACACACTATAATGCCAAAAGGTAATCCAAATCATTGAATTCAGGTGTTCCAATCACTTCCATGGCCACAGTTGTATAAAATCAAGCACATAGGCATGGAGACTGCTTCTAGAAACATTTGTGAAAGAATGGGTCGCTCTCAGGAGCTCAGTGAATTCAAGCGTGGTACTGTGATAGGTTGCCACCTGTGCAATAAGTCCATTCATTAAATTTCCTCACGATGGGTGAGTCTGGGTTTGGCGGTTGCCAGGAGAACGGTACTTGCCTGACTGCATTGTGCAATGTGTAAAGTTTGGTGGAGGGGGGATTATGGTGTGGGGTTGTTTTTCAGGGGTTGGGCTTGGCCCCTTAGTTCCAGTAAAATTCACTCTTAATGCTTCAGCATATCAAGACATTTTGGACAATTTCATGCTCCCATCTTTGTGGAAACAGTCTGGGGATGGCCCCTTCCTGTTCCAACATGACTGCGCACCAGTGCACAGAGCAAGGTCCATAAAGACATGGATGAGTGAGTTTGGTGTGGAGGAACTTGACTGGCCTGCACAGAGTCCTGACCTCAACCCTTTGGGATAAATTATACCGGAGACTGCAAGCCAGGCCTTCTTGTCCAACCTCACAAATGCACTTCTAGAAGAATGGTCAAAAATTCCCATAAACACAGTCCTAAACGTTGTGGAAAGCCTTCCTAGAAGAGTTGAAGCTGTTATAGCTGCAAAGGGTGGGCCACTCCAAATTGGCTATGGATTAAGAATGGGAAGTCATTAAAGTTCATGTGCATTTAAAAGCAGATGTCCCAAAACTTTTGCCAATATATTGTATATATCTGTTTAGGGTATAGTCAGTAAGTCTAACTCTTAAAAACAGCTTATACATGAAGTGTTTTAGAACCTTATTGGCTTATGCTGATGTGGAGGTTCACACATGTTTTGGAAAGTGTGGTAGTGAATGGCAGGGAAGAGCTTGGTGCTTGTGACCTCTCAGTCAATATCTGCCTGTTCAGGCTAGCAGGGTTAGAGACATGAGCAGCTGTGTTTAAGGAGATCACATCTAACTGATGCCCTGTTGAACACACACACTATCAAAGTCAGCATGTGTAAAAGTGTCTGTTAGAGTTAGCCCTGATTATTTAAAAAAATATTTACAGCTATATTATTCTTTTGTTTTATGATTACTATTGTGCATTCAGCTGACAAATGTGTTGATAAACCTGATTTAAGTAATCATAGATTTCATATGATTAACTAGTTGGTGACAGAGTTAACAGAGCATAATAATAATTTAAAAAACACCTTGACATGCCACCCGAACAGAGATCACAAGCCTTATAACCTTAGACCATCTGTTACAGCAGGTGTGAGTTGTGGTAAGAACTGGGTCCCAGCCTGATCCTCTCTCTTTCATCCTCAGAAAATGTATTACATCGGTCGCTACTTCCATTAATAACAATATGTTCAAAATTGTGTTTCTGTTCAAAACCTTTTAATTACAAAACAATAATACCTTATAATTGCATAATGTTTTAACAAAACATTTTTGTTAGGGGGAAAGTTGGGACCATAATGACAGATATTTGTGTTTTAGGAATGCTATACACCATATAAAACAACTAATAGAGACACCTAGTGGCATGGATGTAGTATCATACAAAAAAAATAGTTTTTTTTTTTTACATATATACTGTATACATGGTGTATGAATTTATTTATTTTTGATATTAGTTTCTCACTGTCAATTTCAAAAAATTATCTCAAAGACATGTTAAGTGTCGTCATGTATTGGTTGGCGCAAATACTGTAGTAACCAATCAGCTGTTTGTACTATATGCCCGAGCCACATATCCACCTGAGGGTACAATGACAATGTCACTTTAACTGCTTTTCTAAAATAGTCTCACATCCACCTCATTCTCTCTAAACCCTAGAAGACCAATGCCAAGAGAACCATTTGAATGTTTATAATACAATGGCAATGCAAGCAGAAGTTTTAAAGCTGAGTGTACTTTGATGCCTGTTCATGCTCATCATCTAAAGATGAAAGTACTGTAACCTATGTTGTGAAGCTTTAGAAGCAGTTGTTATTGTTATTCTGGCCTCATGACTTGGAAACTGAGGCCACATGAGTACATGCCCTAAATGGACACATGCTAGAGGTGGAGCTCTATTATGAGAGATGTAACCATATTATTACAATTCTGTCGTCCAACCAAACGACCCCGAGGCTGACACTCTCATTCATACCATGTACTTCTCAATAGCTAATCTGCAAGTCCAATTCTGTGTTTATTTTTATACACATTGTAGCCAGAAAAAGATGAGGACTAATGAACTAAGAGGATTGGAACCAAAATGAGGGAGGAGAGTTTGCACTATAAAGGCAGACAAGACTAACTGGGAAACACACTAGCAAACAAAAAACACCAGCTACAGAACGGTGCTCACGTGCAACAATCAAGAGCAAAGCAGAGGACGTCTTCCAGGAACTTGGACACAGGTAAGAAGATCTGGACTGTCATTACACTGAAAAAATGCACATAGACTTTGAGGTGAAAGTGACAGAGCATGAGACAGCTGATTTGGATTCAGTTTATATGAGATTGTTCAGTGTGAACATTAGCATTCATGTCTTCTTTAGGAAGATTCACAAAAAGGAAACAATTGACATACTAGACTGATGAAGAGCCACATGGCACAAAATGTCACTTTTGGTGAGAACATGCAATAAATACATTTTCTGTTTATGGAGCTGTGGTGTGCCGATTTTTACCTTTTTGTGGTTGAGCACCCTCTGAGATTTGTGCCTGCTGTGTCTGTGCACTTTTTGTCTAATTCTTGCTTTAGGGAGATTGAAATGTGGCATAATAAATACAATAGAGACCTGAGGAGCATCGGTTGTTTTTATGGTCAGAAGTTTGCTTTCTGCTTATTCCTAAACCTAATCCTGATGCTAACTGGCATAAACTTAACCTGACAAAATAAGGTGATCTATATCAAGAATATCCACAATTGATCATGAGAACGATAAGAGCCAACATATGAATTTGCATCTTGATTGCATTTGAGAAGACTGTGATTATTGTGTTCATTGTGTTTAATTTCTCTAAAATGTACAACAAAAAGGTTAATATTAATTTTATATGTATTTGGAACCACACAAAACAAATATATTTAACGGAAGATACACACAATTCATGCAATTCCTTAAAAATATATCACAGATGATTTTCTAGCTCTACCCAGATTTGAAATAGTTGGCCTCATACACAGAGGCAAATTAAAAACAGATAAGAGCTAATCCTGAGTGCGACTTCTGTGGAGGATTATGAAGCAGTCTATCGTTATGCTAATCTCCTCTTCCCTGATTAGCCCTAGTGGATTGAAATCTCAGCAGGACAACATATAAACATGAATGGTTTTCCAAACACTGTACTCAATTCAGGGCAGGATGTTGGTTCTTTTAAATGTTGCTAAATCAAATGACTGCCCTCTGCTGGCACATTTTACACACTAACCATTTCACTTCTCATTTCAGAAAGCTTCAACTGACTTTCCATAACCATGACAAAGTAAGTTTGTGCATATTAATTTATCCCAACATTTTACAAATACGAGGAAAAGACATTTAAAACATCAAACAGGCAAATGAAAGGCATTTAAGATCCTAATTGCGCCATATCCTACAGACTATTCAATATTTTATTCATATTCATGAGCAGCCTTTGTGTAATACTCCTACACTCTCTTTACTAGTAGTATTAAATCTGTAGAAGTCTTTTTGGTCTTCAATCCTAGTGGATTACCAGATTATAAGAAATCCCTTTTAGAATGGATTAACAGGATTACCACAAGAGTTTAAAAGTAACAGTGCAAAGCTTAGCATAGCCTATGCAGATGACTATATCACCTCATGTAGACTAACAAGTCATATCATACAAAAGCAACAGATACTGATATTTGTTTAAAATACAGCACAGGTTTTTTTTTAAGAGACCAAGCAGAACACGTTAGTTTCAGTGATGTGTAATGGCCAACATTGCAGGATTTTCCCTATTTGACTGTGAGTTATATCATTAACTAATTCAGTACAGACTCAAAGCAGCACGTCATGATTTTGCAGAGTTAGACTTGTCCCTGGTTCAACATATTTTGCTGATCCTGGAACAATATTCCTGTCCAAAGATGGAATCATAACCATATCCCTACCCCTAAACCTAATCCTACCCATAAATTATCCCTAAAATCAGAGGGAAATAATAGGTGAATAACACTGATGTAGAAGCACCTAACCCTGGTTGTAAGCCTAAACTTGACATAAACTGTAAACTTGTCCCTCAAATCTGATTGGTTGCTTAGAATGCTGTTCCAAGATTAACAAAGATGTTGATCCAGGAACATGTTGCACTTGGTGAAATCAAGTTCTGTGTAGTTTTCCATGTAAAACAAGCTTCTATCTAATAACTGGATATTATCTGCGATAAACAGTAAATATGTCCTGGTGATTGCGTAAAATGTTATTACCAGTTGGGTGTAATTTTGTTCGGACACAACTCAAATGAAACAACTTGCCACTAATTTAGTCTAAGCAGCAGAGGTGGTAGAGGTGGTAGCTTTCAGACTGTAACAGGACATGACAGCGGGACAGTGCTGGTTAATCACAGAACAGGCTGGTTTGAGTAGTAACACATGAACAAAAGAATTGACTTGATTTTAGGTGGATTTTAGATTGAAGACTACTTTTCAAACCATTGCACCACTGTTGATAATTACCCCTCTTATTATATGCATTTAATTTGAAATATGTCATTTCTGTGCCAACACTAAAATCAGACAATAGATAAAATTGCAAAAAGAAATTTCGGAACAGGTTTCCCAAACACTTCCCTATCTGCTATTGGTCAGACTAATAGATAGCCCCGCCCCCAAATCTCATGCCATTGGCTGAGCTGCATCCATAAAGAAATGGTGTAATGGATATGTTGCTGTGTCTCAGCCAAAAGGGATGTTTTGTTTTACATTAAAAACTACACACATCCCCTTTAAAAGAGTAAATTGAGCTTATAACAAAGATTATAATATTAAGACCGTATGTTGTTTCTACAGGGTTTTCAAGAAGACTAGTGGAAATGGTTCGGTAAGGTTCCATTTATACCGTTTACATTACTTGTCATCTGCTCCACATGTACATGCTCTCAACATCTTTTTTACAACACAAGCACACGATAATCATCTCAGTCATTATTACAGATTTGCCTTTATTTGGGGAGAAGAGACTTTGTGGACCATGTAGATAGTGTTGATTCAATTGGTACGTTCTACTTTACATTGAAAAATGTATTATTCCTCAAGATTGTGATGTTGTCTCTTTTTTAATTAAATGTATACATGTATATTTATATACACCACTTTTCTATTCATGTGCAATATTTCAAACAACCTGTAATTTCCCTCTTAGATGGGGTGCTCAAGATTGATCCTTCAGAACTTAATGGAAGGAAAGGTATGATTTAATATAATATCATGAAAAGTTAATTAATTTATACACTTCATCTAAATATTACATTTATTTTTTTCAGTGTGGGTACAGCTTGCATGTGCCTTCCGCTATGGAAAAGAGGATCTGGACGTGATTGGAGTTTCCTTTAGGAAAGACATCTGGATAAAGCGCATACAGATGTATCCCTTTGAGGGAACCAAGCCCCCAAATACACCAATGCAGGAAGCGCTTTTGAAGAAAGCTGGAGATCAAGGACATCCCTTCACTTTTGATGTAAATCCACACTTATGCATCTGCTTAAGCATTGAGAAAACAATCAAGGACGTCCTTCATTTGTGTCTCTCCTGTTCTGTCTCAGATTCCAGTACGTCTTCCATGCTCAGTGTCCCTTCAGCCAGCACCAGAGGATGCCGGGAAGGTACAATTGCAGAAATACATGAAGAACACACACAAATGCAATCACAGATGTCTATGTCTCTCTAATATATAATATGTTTACTTTTACAGCCTTGCGGGGTTGACTATGAAGTCAAAGCCTATATAGCAAATGAAGCAGACAGCATAGATGAGAAAGTTGAAAAGAAGTATGTACTGCTCTATTTTAACATAAAGATACTATCAAAAGAAATTAATACATTTTCACTCTGATTCTGGTATCTCTACCAATATAGGGACACTTGCCGTTTGATCATCCGCAAAATCCAATATGCACCAAATGAGATAACAGCCGGACCCAAGGCCGATCTCAACAAACAGTTTATCACAGCAGACAAACCAATTCACTTGGAAGCCTCCATGGAGAAGGAGGTACAGTGTTTTTAAATGCCTGTTGTAAATAATTTAAGAATTAAAAAATATATATATTCCATCATATGCAGTTTTGTGTCTCTTCTTTATTCACTGCTGTTTTCTCATCCTTTCAGCTCTACTATCACGGCGATCCCATTCCTATCAAAGTCAAAGTGAACAATGAGACCAGTAAAGTAGTGAAGAAAGTCAAAATCAGTAGTAAGTATTTTTATAATTCATATCAATAAACAAAACAGCCAGTCTTCATCCATTTAAGCTACTTAAGAATGATTCATTATTGTCTTTCAGTAGAAGAGTAAGTGTTGCCCACAATGATCCAAAAATAAACTTTAGCTCATTGTGTGTTTCAGTTTACCAAATTACAGATGTGCTGCTTTACTCAGCGGACAAATACCACAAATGTGTCCTGAATGAAGAATTTGGGTGAGTGCAAAGACCTCCACATCGCATTTGTCAGAGGATCTTTCAAATATTTTTGGATTTTAGTTTTATACATATTTTATATGTTGTATTAAAAAAAAACTTCTATAAGTTTGTTTTTATTTGTTTTTGAGATCTGAACTTTGAGATTTTTTGTTACAGGGACCAAATTAATGCGAACTCCACTTTTGAGAAGGAATATAGTGTCACTCCTCTGCTGGCCAATAACAAAGAGAAACGTGGTCTTGCACTGGATGGCAAACTGAAAGATGAAGATACCAACTTGGCTTCTTCAACAATGTCAGTTGCTGTCTTCATACAAAAAAGACAGATTTTCATGTTCATAGTCCAAATAACAGCTCTGTATTTTTATACATTACAAAAAACAACACTTTTTTTAAATGAAAGAAAAACAAGGTGACTCATCTGCATCTCTCTCTCTCTCTCTGCAGTCTGCAACCCGACATGGATAAGCAAATCCAAGGCGTCATTGTCTCCTACAAAATAAAGGTTACCCTCATGATGGGAGGTGGTCTCTTGGGAAGCCTTACATTAAGGTTTAGATCTTCATATTTTCTTTCAACTCAATGTCATTGGACTCTCAGTGGAGAGCTTTTTACTGTCTTCTTTCTCTGATGACTTTTGTTCTGCCATTATGTTATATATTTCCATTGATGATGCCCAAACACAACTATTTAACAAGGAACAGTCTGCTTAGTTACATTGTCATTAAACAACAGTGAAAATAAATTAAGTAGTACATGATGTGTTGTGTTTTAACTTTGTGAGCAGTGAGAGTACTCAAGTCATGTTTTATCTTCTGTTCACAGTGATATTACCGTTGAACTTCCCCTGGTTCTAATGTCACCCAAGCCAGCAGGTGAGATTTCTGTTCTTCGATATCTGAAATGAGGATCGTGTGTGTGTGTGTGTGTGTGTGTGTGTGTGTGTGTGTGTGTGTGTGTGTGTGTGTGTGTGTGTGTGTGTGTGTGTGTGTGTGTGTGTGTGTGTGTGTGTGTGTGTGTGTGTGTGTGTGTGTGTGTGTGTGTGTGTGTGTGTGTGTGTATACAGCCCAGTTTTCCAAGGATAGTTCTGTATTTGTAACCATAGGTTTTTCAAAATTTCAAATAATAAACATTACACCCTTTTTTTAACTGACACTGCTATGAAACATACTAAAGAGCACAATTTTCTTGTCTTCTAACTGCATCCTTCTGCATTCTCAAACTGAGCAGAAGTGTAAGTATCAACGTAAACCTGTTTCTAATGTTCAGACAGAATGTTGAACTTCTATGTGCTTTTCGTTTTAAATCTTAGACTTTGAATTGAACAAAAATTATCTTCATATATATAGTCATTATATAAATATTTAAAGCCATTGTAATGTCTTTTTTATTCCAGGACTGATATCAGCCTCGAATAGATTCTACAGCCAGTGATGGTGAGGAGCAAGTCAGGACGAGAGACACTCAGGAATAGATGCAGATACCAAACAACCCCATTTCATGAGCCATAGACTAATATTGTTGCAAATAACTGTGTAAAAGGAATTATCTGTATAATGTTATACTAAGATGAACTCAATGACACTGAAATCAAGCATTGGTCTGATGCTTTTTAATTGTCATGTTTATTTCTTCTGCCTTTATCATGGAAACTCAGTTTAATAGCGTTTTAGGTTCTTTTTGTATGTGAATTAGATGTGTAAAATATCAGGCAGTAATACATTTACTTTAATTCTATTATTATAATTGTATATTTAATTTTATTGTTGTTGTTGAATGTTTTTTTTTTTTTTTGTCTGGCCGTGGTGATGGTGGAAATCAATAAAAATTGGACTGTTATTTGGACCACTCCCAAAGTCTTTCCTCATCATTCATCATGACTTTATGTAGATGCAGTGGAGCAGTTTGTTCATTTTTTTTTGCATAGGCCTATAAATATAGAGTGTGCTTGTTATGTGCACTTACTGTAACAGTAGATTATGCATTATTAGATGCAACTAACTAACCATAAACCAAACCCTATTCCTAATCCTATTGTAAATACATGTTGTAAATTATTATTACTCAGTACTTAAATGTAATTACACTGTAACAAGGACACCTTAAAATAAAATGTAACCAATACTTCTAAAACATTGATTAATATTAGTTAGCCTAATTCTAATCGTTAATGCAATAACTGGACCTTATTGTGAAGTGTTACCCCTTATATTCATAGGCCTATTGAAGTGCTAAGAGAAGAAATGTATTTACATTTACTGACCTCAGATCAAATCTTAAATGTTATCAAACGTGTCTTGAGCAGTATGAATGAATGCGTTTCTCTTTTCCTAAGTGGATTAGCTTTAGCTCTCTCAGTTTAAGCAGCAGTTTAGTTTGTGCGTCTAAATTCGCCTCAAAGCGCAGCGGCTTTGTACTTTATACACCCAAGAGCACCTAAACAGAGCTGCTACGACAAAGGTAAGCTTCTCACATAGTAATATGCTATGTACATCGACGTGTAGTTCACAATAAATGCACATGATTTGCATGACAAAACTGAAGAATAGTGTGAGAGAATGAAAATGCTACTGTCGTTTTTAGTTTCATCCTAAGAGACTTAACCGTAAGGGGAAACAACAAATTTATGGCAAAGTGCATGCTTGACGAACGCTGTAGATTAAAGAGTTAACATTACAAGTGTGCTATTTAAAATACAAATACTTTGTGAGAAATATGGCTAAAGTTGTTGTGAATCCGTACAGACTGTTGTGATGTCTGTAATCATGTTGTCAAATGTCATAGTAAATGAACTGGACAAGTACAGATCTCAGATCACATTGATTTGTTAAGTCTACGTTACGCAAACCGAAAAAGTATCTGACTTTTTCAGACGTAATTGCGTGATTGTTATAACTTATTCCGTGAAAAATAAAGCTACAGTGTGAGAGTGTGACGTTCCCCGCATCAATGTTGCCAAGTGTTACTACTTTAATACTGTTTCCGCGGGTAGTTTTTGTATTCCCCGGGTTGAAGCGAAACCCCTGCAAACCTGGCAACCCTGCCCAGCATGCAATGTTGTGCGCATTACGTTGTTTCCGGTTAGCTGCTCGCTATCGTCAGACACCGGGATGATCAGACATCATTCAACGGGCCCGCGTGTTTCATGTAAACCCGCTGGTCCGCGTAATTGGACCTGTAATATCGATGAATACCGTCTGGAGTTCGAGAGTGACAAGCAGTGGTCCGCCAGACGTCAGTTCATAGTGAAACACGTTAAAGAGTACGAGGGAAATGCTCTTGATAATTTACTGGCCCTGTCGATGGTATGGGTGAACTACGTTTTCCTGGGATGCAGGTGGGGATTGAATATATCATAAGAATTGGGCTGTTTAACTATTTCTTTTTCCGTAGGGGTTTGAGTTCATACTTAGTTTAAGCAATTGGGCAAGTTAATTGTATACCATATTTAATTTTGCATATGCAAGTGTATGCCTTATTTATACATACCACATTCATTGTAAAGTTATGCATTAGTAATGCCAACCAATACTATGGCTGTCTTTTTTTCTTTTTTTTTGGCGGGCAGATATGCCTCCCATCTAATGCTCAAGGTGCTTGAGATGGCAGAAGGGATTGATGTTGGTGAAATGCCTTCATATGAACTAGTCCCGAATGCTGAATCAAAAAAGAGACCAGGTTCATCTGATGGAAGTAAGTCTGTCAATGCCTGAAATCTATCTATCTATCTGTCTGTCTATCTATCTGACATACAAACATACATTTTTGTGATTAAATTATTTCGCATTTGAAAAGTTATTTTGTGGGTGCTTGGCATCAATTAAAGACCCCCCTGTGGTGAATTTTTTTAATGTTGTTTAAATGTCTATGTGGTGATTTTAATATGCTTTAGGACTAGAGTTGTCAAAATTGAAGTCGGTACTGAAATTTGAAAAATGTTGACGATACCAGTTCCCTCTAGCATTTTGAGCGCTGTTGAATGGTTTCTTAAACGCCTCTGATTGGCCATTGTGTTGACACGCTCAACATATATGTCTGTGATTGGCTACAATGATCAACAATTACATCTTTGACGCTCTTCATCGAGTGCTTACACAGATACACACAGGATGTTTGAAAGTGGCGTCAATCAGTGGATCCGTATATCAGCAGATTTATTAGGGATCCGCTGATAGACGCCTGGTTTTAAATGCTCAGTGTGTATCTATGTAAGCAATCTGTGAAGAACCAAAGTTCAGTACCAAGGTCGGTACTTTTTGACAACTCTATTTAGGACAAACCATGTGCAAATTCATGTCAACTCAACACCATTGCTGAATATTTTCTCCTTAAAACTCTGTCTCAAAATCGCGGTTTGAAATCACTGGTGTTTCTTATGTCACAAACTACCTTGGAACCAATCACGTCAACATGCGGGCTTTAGCATATATTAACAATGACTGCTCTGAAGCAGGGGAGTCTCAAGAGAAGCCAGGTTATCTCGGTATATTTTTCTGTTGATATGAAAAATCGGGTATGTTAAGCAATATAGCGGGTGAACTATGTATATGATATTACAATGTTATGATGAACTATATGCCTTCTCCACTGACATTCTTGTTCAATGCGTTTCTAAGGATGCCGATTTTTAGTTTTCTGACTTTGAGATGGTGAATGGGAACATGGTTTGTGTAACATTAGCAATATATTATCAGCAAAAGGCTAATCATATTAAATACCGTTATGTGTCCAACCTTGTAGAGAGCGATATATAAAACGCATTACCATTCTGATACGTCAACTTGTAGACAAGCCTGTATGAGTGGAGGCGAAGTGAGTGGTATTCAAGTATACTGAATGAAGCAAGGGTGTAGTTTTTAAATATGCCATTTTGGTGATCAAAGATGAGTTTTAAGGGATAAAATAGTTGACTACAGGGGGACTTAAAATAAATATTTTATTCTGCATGTAAACAAAACAGCAGTATAAATGATCATATTTGCATGTAAATGGATATTTTAATCATATATGACTTCATATTGTAGGTGAAGAGCCCACGAGGAAGATGCCTGTGTCAAAATTCACTTCCAGACCTCGATTTCAGCCAGTACACTTTGTGAGTGGTGGGAGTTGTGGCAGTGGCAATGGAGAAACTGACGAAAAAGAGAATGAGAAGGAGCGCAGGAGGGGCGAGATGAATGAAGTAAGACACAAGGAACCATATCATCAGCCATATAATGGTAACCATGACAATGGCCCTTCTTCCTCCTCTGGCTGTCTTGAGAGAGGGATGTACGGTTATGATTCTTGGCCTGAGAACAGAACCAAAGACGGGGCTGCGAGCGGCAGAAGTGGGCTTGGCTATGGCAGCAGTACCCAGAACTTCATGTGCAAAGTGCAGCAGGAATACACTGCTAGTTATGAGGCTCATCATGCCAAACACTCGGAATCATTCTCACAGGCAGTCCGAGTTGAGGGATACGGAGGTGCTGGACGGTCTGGAGCCTGGGTTAGCAGAGGGTGTGGACTGGGATTTGGACATCAGGATAGGCCGACTTCCAGCAAGGCTTTCAGCAGAGTATACGGCGGTCCAAGCAGAGGCGGCTCTGGCCTTCTCCCTACACCCTCTCTGCCGTCTTCTATACTTCCAGAAACAATTAACGAAAAACAGAGGCTTATTACCAGAGTATCATCAGCCGTTGCCATCACCCTCAGAAATCCTTCGTTCATGAGTGGGCCCGACAGCCCAAATTACAATTTCATACTTAGCCGCAGCATTCAGGCCTGCAAGACGAACCCAGAGTACATCTATGTCAATTTAAGAGATATTCCACCCGCTGACCTTCCTAAGAACAGAAAAGTACCCACTGACGGATATGCATGTGAACTGAGGTGTCAGTGTGTGTACCTTGCCACCGGGTACTCTGGGAGCAAAAACGGTGCCAGAGACCGAGCATCAGAACAGGCTGTCAAGCTGTTTATGAGGCCGGTGGAAGTCCGTGTCTTGCAACGGCAGTACAAGCGTACTTGCGTCAATGACATGGTGGTGTGCCAAGTTAACACTCCAAACCCTACCCTCCCCCCACCTCTTCGCAACCCGGAGGACAAGCCGTCCCCTAGTACCAAGGGCCAGTATGAGCCTGACCAAAGCAAACACTGGACAGAATTTGTAATCATGGAGAACGCACACGATGCCATCTGTATACTCAACAACTCGGCTGCCTTCAACCGCATGAAAGTTGATTACACATTTGACCCGGTTCATAATAGCAATTTATGGCTCTGTAGTGTGTACTTGCAGGGTGAGCTGGTGGCACAAGCTAGAGGGACCAAGAAAAGCTCGAAACACGCAGCGGCGGAGGAGGCGGTGAGGAAGTTGCGAATGAACCAGACTGCTCGCCAACAAGAGCAGCAGCAACAGCAGCAGCAATTTTCTGGAGGGAACCACACTTTGGACCAGCCCAGTGGTCGATACACCCAGCAAAGCAGCAAGAAAGCACATCTGGGTGAATTGGTGATTCTTGAAAACTCTGATAATGCTATTTGCATAATAAATGACACTGCTCAATTTAATAAAGTGCTTGCTGACTACAAATTCACGGTTCTGCCGGACCATCGCTGGCAGTGTGAAGTTTACCTAGATGGGAAGTACGTGGCTGCAGGCGTTGGCCCTAAAAAGACGGTGAAACATATTGCAGCAGAGGAGGCCCTTGCCACACTTCGATGTACACAGGCTGTGGTGAAGTCCAACCTCAGGAAGGAGGGCAATGTGGATGCAATTTCCCGAAATCAAATCATTGCCCGTTCTGGCGAGGAATCCATGCGACAGGAGATCAAGGAGGACAACATTGGTAACCAGCTACTCCGTAAGATGGGCTGGACGGGTGGTGGTTTGGGTAGAGAAGGAGAGGGCATTGCTGAACCCATCAAAGTCAAAGAGCAGTATAACAGGGAAGGATTTGGCATGGACAGGCAAGGTAATCTGACTAAGCGTGATATTGAGGAAATCATTCGGAATTATGTGAGTTCAGATCGTCAAGATGAACTACGCTTCTCTTCGGAGCTCAACAATGAAGAGCGCCGGCAGATCCACCAGATATCCCAAAGGTATGGGCTGCGCAGCAAATCATACGGACAGGGCCGACAACGCTTTCTTGTTGTTAGCCGCAAAGTCCAGAAGGAACAGCTGATTGGTCAGCTTTTACAGGAAGGGCAGGTGGGACGATATGAACTGGTGAAGCCTCAGGCTTCACAATGACTGTGCTCAACAGGCCTCTGAGATGACTATTAATAAAAGAAAAGCAGTTTTACTTGTTATATTTCCTGTTAATTTGTTTCCGAAGAGTGTAATTAAAAAAAAAAGATTATTCTCAATGTCTACAATGTGTACCCTTTTCTTACCTTTATCAGTTTGTCCAATTATGTCCAGATTTACTGTAGGTTAGGTCAAGGTCAAGATGAACACAAATCATGTTAGTCACTAAACTTTGTAATATCATGTATCTTATAAATATTTATTGACATGGATATTAGAAGTGGGGCCTTTTGGCAGCACATAACATTCCATTTTCTGTTTTATTATGCTTTCAAAATGGACAATATGTAATTCACACAGTCTTTCATCTGTTGTAAGAAAAGCAATTGAAATATAAAAATATCCTTTAAGTAATTACAAAACATATATTTTTCTCATTGTTGATTGTAGAATTAAGTATTTATCTCCAAATGATAATGCCCAAGCAGCATGTGAAGCTGTTTGCTTTTGTGAATACTGTCAACCAGCCTGCTTGTTTTGACGCATTAAATTTAGTCTGGTCATGGTCCATTTTCCAGTTCATTTAGTTGTTTGTCCTATTTTTGTTCAAGAAAAAACACCATAGAGTTTATTTGACTGTTTATTTACAAGAAGTGAGAAAATGTACAGTTTCTTACATGGGTTACTAGTGCAAATCGGACACTCTTGGTAAATGAGAAAAATTAAGATTTTAATTAGCTAAAATGGACACTGCATGACAGCATCACATCCATATGTTTGGAGGAGCAATTCAATGTCAAAAATACACGGCACTTTAATGGAATTTTAAAAAAGCAAGAAAACCATGCAACTGGGGTGCAAAAGAGAAAATAGTGAATACAGAACTAAAGAAAACACACTTAAAGATGCCAATTTGTTATGGTCTGATAGATCACTGTGTACCTTCAAACAATTACTGCTGACAAACTAACATGCAGTCCGTGTCAATAGGCAACACCTTAAACATCAATATGAACTGCTGAATTAAAAGAACAAACCACTTGCACTTGATAAAAAGGGCCATTTCCCACATTCGGTTTTAAAAAGTCAGGTTTTCCAAGTGCAGTTATAAAGGCATGTTTCCAAAACATGCACGCTTTCCATACCAGACAGTGGATCAACCATCTTTAATGTCTTTGCCATTTAATTTGGAACTCTGAATGGTATGACACTTTTGCAGAGACGCAACAAAATCTCTATATTCAAACAAAGATAATCAAACTTGGATTCATACTGAAAACAGCAACCAACATGTTAATAACCCAAATGAAATCAGGCCACATTGTAGAATGAAATAAAGATGACAAAAATGAGGGCTGGTCAAACAAAAGAAAGTAACCCTGGAAACAATATTTTTGTTAAACTAAGGTTTATACTCCTCCAAGATAAGGTTCTGCATGAAGAGGGAGACCACAACACAACAGCACTCTAATCTTGCAACAGCTACAGAACAGACATTTTTACTGAGTAAGTGGAGAATGATTCAAATCATGATGCGTTTTATTTTATTCTTTGCAAGGTGGTTTTCCTCTCATTGGCTGAGGCGGACTATTGTTCGTATGGGAACTGTAAGGTGGGTCAACAGTCGCGCCAGCTCTGTTCCACAATGGCCGACACACGTTTCTCATACTCTCTCTTGTTTTCCTGATACAGCTGAGCTGCCTGGCTGTTGGCAGGGCTGTTTGGGTTCGGCTCATCCAGTAAAGACTGACAAGTGAAAGACATGTTAACAACCTGAATAATGTCCTCACATTTTTTTTAATGGTACCATCAAAATGGCAAAAAGAAAAGTAGCAAAAAAACATCTTGTTAATTAAAACATTTAGTCTGTGCAAAAAAGCAGAAAGAAGTGCACACATGTACCTGTATTGAGGTTAAAATTGAAGAAACATCATATGTTGGACTCCAGCGATTCTGAAGAATGTCCAAGCATATACTACCATCTGCATAAACTGAACACAGAGAAAGACAATTTGATGTTATGGTCCATTGGCACATACTTAATTCTAGAATGTGACATATGTGCACATTAAGAAATCTTAAGTGCAAGGAATTTATAAATATAAAAATCACTAAGTTTGTAAAACTTACCATTAGGGTGAAACATTTTAGAGACAAACCGAACTGTAGGAGGTTTGTTTGGATATTCTTCTGTAAATTCTATTGTGAGTTTGAAAGTCCCTATGACAAGCAGAAAAAGAAAATATGAAGCAAAACCATTTGTCAGATGTAAACAAAAAAAATTACACCATTCCAAATAGTTGTACACATTTACAAAGTGGCATGTAAAAGCAGTTGCCAACAGTATTTAGAACCCAAAGCTCAATACTTACTCAGCTGTCAATGTAGTTTGTTTTGTTTTGTTTTTTAAAGAAAGAAATGACTTTTATTTAGAAAGGAAAGGACATTAAATTTTAAAAAGTAATGTTACAAAAGATTTATATTCAAAGAACACTGAAATAAATTTATTTTTTTACAAAAAGCAAGCAGCACAACTGTTTTCAACATTCATAATAAGAAATGGTTCTGAGAGCCAAATCAACATATTAGAATGATTTCGAAAGATCATGTGACAATGAAGACGGAAGCTTGTGTTTTCTTGACTTACCATCTTCAAATGGTGTTCCTTCAGGGCTGTAGGTAGAAGAAATGGGTCAACATGTCAGGTTACACACATAACACTTGGCATGACAGCAAGAAACAAAGCCAAAATCACTGGCCAATGTGCAAGAGCCCTGCGCATTACTCCATATCCAAAAATAACAACGCACAACAGTCTACGGATATTACATTATAACCTGTTTCCTTCGCCACAAGACAACACAACACACTGCTCTATTCAGGACACCGTCACTTAAAGATCAAATAACCAGCACCTCTTATGGGGTCCACTGGCCATCTGGCCTATTTAAAACTGCTTATATTACAGCTCAAAACCTGAATCTCATAGACATCGAATTGGTTGAGATAAACAAGTGTCAATGTGTTCTGTTATCTGTTTATAGCGGTCAATAAAAGCAAATGATACAAACCCAAAAATGACAGCGTTCCAGACCATGATGTTGTTTTCAGACGGGGCTCCGCTAACTCCTGCTGGAGGATCCTCCTGGAGACTGCAAAACAAGTTATCCAAAGAAGTTACATTACATATACTATACCTACATTACGACAACACATACCGCACAGATGACCTCCAAAATACATTATCGGAGAGGGGTAGTGTCGGTAATAAATGTATTTTATGGGGGAAAAGTCGCCATGTTAAACCCCGAGAACAGCCGGTGTCTATACAGCACCCAGGGGCCTTTAGCATTTTCTCTGTCGCTTACCGTTTAAAATCTCTCATCAGTCGCCGTCTTGCTGGGGTTGACATGGTTTAATTGGATAGCCTAGACGTAAACATAAGGCATCGACGTCGTTCCTTTGAATTGGGTTTAATTCTTTCAGTTTAGCGGACGTCGGTTTGGTCGATTCGGTTAAATATCGACGTTAGCCTTTCGCTTGCTTGGATCCTCCTGCCTGTTTTCTCTACTAAGCTCGTCTCTCTGGGACTGGACCATACCAATATAAAACGGGGGAGAAACAACTGCTCAAATAAAACTGAGCTCGTTCACAAACCCATAAACCTATTCGTGGTTTAAAAATAAATAAATAAATAAAATGATTTAAGAGTACTGACATGAATAATTAGAATATTTAGTTTAATAATAAGCATAGATATGGTTAAGGTAGTTTCGAGAAAACCCTCCGAACAAGCGCAGTTGTAGCGGACTAACAGTTACGTCATGGGTTTGACAGTAGGTAGGTACAGGAGCAAACATTTAATATTGTAACTTTGCAGAGTCAAGTACAGAATATGTAACAGAAAATGTTAACTGTTAATTTTTTCCCCGTTTATATTACAATTTAATAAGGTGCAATAAATCAAACGACTCGCAATTATTAGTCAAATATATTTATTGGCAATATTATTATTCAAACACATTCCTCACAGACCCTGTATTAAGTCGTCTTGTAAAATCATAATCAGTAGCATAATGACTTTATCCATTTTGTCCTGAGTAAGCTGTGCTGTTTTTAAAATAGCAAAACAGTTCTTCACAGTGCACAATTTTAAGGAACAAAACAAAAAGTGAACTTATACAGTGATATATTAGTTTAAAATTTACACCAAAGAGTAGCTAAAGTAACCAGAGGTTAACATTTTTGTTGAATAAAAAAATATCAATAAATCTATAAATTAATAAGTGTTCATGCTGCTCATGGCCTCACTGAGGTATATCAGAATGCATCTTTGAAAAATACTCATATAAAATATTAAGTAATGCACATTTAAAAACAAATTATTAAAATAATAAAGACCCTTTTTCTATTAAGAAACACAATCCTTCACAGTTAGATTAGCTACTGAACTGAAGGCAGGTTCTCCAGGCAGGAACTCCCTTAGAACATAAGAAAGCAGCCTCTACGGACACACACAAAAAATATAAATGTGAATCTGGTTCATCTTTGAATACATTTCAAAATAGATTTTAACTAAATAAGATGAATAATAATAATCATAACTAATGAATAATAATAATAATCATCATAACTAGAGTTCTCACATAGACCAGTTTCTTGTTCTTCACCGTGTCTTGGAATATCTTAAACAACGTTTCCACATCAGTCTTCTTGAGGATTAGAGAGTTTGAATCTAAAACATGACGACAATTACAAGGATGAAGGAATCATTTAAAGAGAGAGGAGGGGGCTCATCACAGCATTGGAAAATATTGTACGTACATTTTGAATTTATAAGCTGTAAAGCCTTTTCCTTGGTGTCTTTTTTGGTCTCACTGTCCCGTGACGGCTGTTGGGGCACGTTTTCATCTGGCCATATCTTCTCCTGGAAAGTGTCAATGTAGGTTGCAATCTGATCTTCGGTAGGATGCATCCTTTTTAAAAAGTTGTTTATTTTCCTGCATGGAATGAAAGCTTATGCTTATCTTCACATCTACAGCTAAACAACCTTGGTATTAGAATAAATATGATATTAGATACTTACCTCTTTACCAAGGGCTGGACTGGTTTTAGAATGGCATCAACAATATTAATGAGGACTGAATTACCTGAAAAGGGTAAAGAGAAAAATTAAAGGGCAAAGAAAATCAGTTTTTAGTTTCAGTTCTTGCCCATCATAAAAGCCAAACAGAACAAGGAGTTACATCATACCAGTTATTTCCTTCAATAAATCAAATATGGCTTTGGTGGCCTCAATCTGCTCCCAATTGGTCTGGGATTCCTTTTTCTGAGGCTGATTTGTCATATCATCCTTGAACTGTCCAGTTTTACCTTTTACTTTGAACTTTTGTGATCCATTTGGCTTTTTGTGAGTTAGCTTTTCTTTTCTGTTTGTTTTGCCACCAGATTGGGCACTTCTAAAGCCGTCAACCGAGTCAGACTGTAAGCCTTCAGTATGGCTCATGACTGAGCTTGAGATGTCATTGGAGTATACTGTGGGAATTACTAATTTTGACCTATTAACAAAAATATCTAAGCTCTCAGCAAGACTACCCTGCCCATCAGAAACCATATCAGGATCATCAGAGATCTGATCGTTGTCTTGTATATCTGGTTCTTTACTTCTGAAGGGGTCAGTCTCTTCATGGGGGGTACAAAACTGTACGTTTGTAGCCATTAGCCCTTCTACAACACCCCCCTTTGGCTCTTCATCTGTGTCAATGCAGGCTTGCTGTGCTGTCGGTCCACTGTGATGTTTTGAGGCTCCTGCTTCATCAAGCTTATCCACTCCTCTGCAGTTACGGGACTGGGAAAAAACATAGTAACATTAAATTACCTGTATCACCAGAGGGTGGCGGTATTCTCAATAAATTACACTGTGCTCTGGTAATTGAAGCTAATTGAAGCTAAATGTGTACTTTAAATCAACAAACCTTAGTTATATTTGGACAAGATATCAAATCTTGGAGTAAGTATATTGATGAATACACTACCGGTCAAAAGTTTGAGGTTGGTAAGACTTTTCCATGTTTTTGAAAGAAGTCTCATATGCTTAAAGGGATAGTTCACCCAAAAATGAAGTTTATGTCATTAATTACTCACCCTCATGTCGTTCCAAACCCGTAAGACCTTTGTTCATCTTCATAACACAAATGAAGATCAGGACCCCCAAAACACTGCAATGTAATCACCACTTTCAAGGCCCAGAAAGGTAGTACAGACATCGTTAAAATAGTCCATGTGACTACAGTGGTTCAACCTTAATGAGAATACTTTTTGTGTGCAAAAAAAAAAAAAGATTGCCTTTATTCAACAATGTCTTCTCTTCCGTGTCAGTGTCTTGATGCTGTTCACGTTGTAAATGCAGTGCTTGAGGGTTCTACGTCTGAAAGCCGTCTCAGTACTGGCCGGCTCCTGCGTCAGCACCACACACACAGACTGACACAAGGCGGCAAGAAATTGTTATTTTTGCACACAAAAAGTATTCTTGTCGCTTCATAACATTAAGGTTGAACCCCTGTAGTCACATGGGCTATTTTAACGATGTCTTTACTACCTTTCAGAAAGGTCTCGGATTTCATCAAATTTCTTAAGCCGGGGGTGCAAACTGTGCCATTTATAATAGTCCTTTACGACTGTTTTTTGTCAGACTGTTTTACATCAATCAATGACACGTTCGGTGATGTGAGCTGCATTACACACACAGGATTGAAATGGTGGCTACAAAGAAATCTCTAACATTAATTTTGGTCATGGCTTGAAAAACGAAGACAATTTGACGGTCATTGTAGGAAAAGTCACACTGCAGTACTGCGAGTCAAATCTTCTGACACTGCCAGAATTTCATCGGCGGTAAAATTTGATTGTTTGACCAAAATTTGATTTTGGTCATTAATCGGCTGTCGGTGAACATATCAAACTAATGATCAAAGACTTCAGATTTTAGTCAAGGGTTCAGAGGAATCTTTTAGGATTTGCAAAATGCGTCTCAGATGGCCAAATCGTGGCCAAAATCGCACAGTGTGCACCCGGCTTTAAATTGTGTTCCGAAGATCAACAAAGGTCTTACGGGTTTAGATCGACATAAGGGTGAATAGTTAATGACACAATTTAAATTTCTGGGTGAACTAATCCTTTAACAGGGCTGCATTTATTTGATCAAAAGTACAGTAAAAACAGTAATATCATTAAATATTATTATGATTTAAAATAACAGTTTTCTATTTGGATATATTTTTTCCTGTGATGTCAAAGCTGCATTTTTAGCATCATTACTCCAGTCTTCTTTCTTATTATTATAAATTTTGAAAACAGTTGTGCTGTTTTGATCAAAAGAATAGCATTTTTAAATATAATTATTTTGTAACAATGTAAACTGTAACTTGATTATTAATTTAATGCATCCTTGTAAATAAAAGTATTAATTTCATTGAAAAAAAATCTTACTGACCCCAAATTTTTGAACAGAAGTAGATAATCAGTTTCATCATTAGATAGTCTTTCAAAGACCCCTTGTGGTAAAATCAAGTTTTTAATGTTGTTTATATGTCTAACGTTATTTGTCCGACGTTTTAGCGACACATAAAACTTTGTAGACTAGCCTTTTCCTCTTCTTCTTCTGAATCAGTTTCTGGTTCAAACATATATGGCTGAATTAAACTAATATTTCCACTTGCCATTGTGCAGCGTTTACTACAGAAAAGTTGAGCGACTGGATCAGGTATTCTAAGCTTGTGTGATTGCGTGGAGACAGAGACTACTTTGCATATTCAAGGATCTGCATATACTAAATGAAGCAAGGGTGTAAAGTAACATTCAAGCTATTTTAAGGCATGAATAACTGTTTTAAGGGATAAAATTATTGACTTTAATCTATTGACCTAAAATCTGTTCTTACCTCTTCCTCATCGTGGCTAGGAGTGAGGAAGCTAGCAAGTCCATTTAGAAGACTCCACACACCTCCCTCATGTTCCTTATTACTCAGCAGCCCAGCAAAAGGGCCCAAGAACTGAAATACAGGCTGAGTGTGACCAAGCTCTGCATCAGAAACCAGCTCCTGGAGAGAAATGAGGGGAAAACATTTCCAGGTATGTAGAATTACTGACATTCTACTTGCAACTCCCTCTTACATTCTAGACAGTGTGTGTGACTGCTGTTACCTGTAAAAAGTGCTCAAAGGCTGATCTCACTTCCTCTGTGTATGCGTCATCAAGTTCCTTTTTTGTGTTTTCTACTAGTGGAGAAATAGAGGGTAAAGTGGAAGTATCCTTAGAAAAAAAAGAATAATTAATAATTAGAGTCTAATATTAATGACTATAATACAAAATAGTCAATAGAAACGATGCTTTGAAGATTCCTCCCCAGTTCCTCTCTCACCTGCCAGAGCCTATAAAAATGAAGTATATCTGACTGGGTCTTTTTCACATCCCAGTGGAGATTCTCAGGGTTATCTCTTTCCTCCAGGTGAACCGTGAAACACAGCTCTTCACTATCCTTCTGAACCTAAGACAGTGTTTTTATCATCATAATTAAATTATTCTACTCAATTTAGATTGCACATGATTTAGCTTCCTTTGTTTTAAAATATGCCTCACATTTGTAACACGGACTGCCCACTTCCCCACCCGCCACATCTCATAGGAAAGCTTAAACTCCATCATATCCTCTTGGACAGTTGTTAGGTAAACATCTGTTTCACTGTCCTTTAAAAAGAAAGCACAGGCAGCGTCAGTTGCACCGAAAACTTTATAAATCAATTCAATATTAACATTTGCTGGTATATTCCATACATAATCAGATTCCAAGCCACTTTTGATGGAGCCCTCTCTACTGTTTGCACTATCATCTTCAATAACTGCAGATCTACGTGCTGATAAAGCCCTCTGAAAAAGCGCTTGCTGCTCCTTATGTTTTTTCTTTTTGGCTTTCTTTAACTTGACCTTATCAACAAATTTAGAAAATTGTTCTTTGATTCTATTGCCTACTTAGAAAGAAGAAGAAAAAAAACGTTATTATTATTATTATATTATGTACACATACTGCTCATAAATCAAATTACTGAGATGAAAGAGAAAGATACACCACCCTTCTTATTTCCTTTTATGTCTTCAGACTGACAGTCCTCTGCTTCATCTGTCAATCTGTGGAATTTCAATCCACAAGTTTGAAAGCAGAAAGAGGCATCCAAATGAGACTGATATGAAAAATATACTAAGACTAAATGTATAGAGATGACTTACTCTTCTGCTTCTTCACTTCCCATAGAGGATGGTGTGCCTTCCCTATTTGAGTTAACCAGGTCTCCCATTGAACTTTTAGGGGTTACTCTATCCAACTGCAAAACCACCATCTGATTCAGGTTGTCTGGCTTACAAAGGCATGTCACAAGCACATCAAGTGCTAGACATGGACGGCAGGAGTGACAAAGAATCAGTGTATTAGTAGAAAATAAACAATACAATGGGTATATTACAAAAATAACAACTTGTGGGGTCAGTAGGATTGATTTCTATTTATCAAAGAATCCTGAAAAATATGCATCACATATTTGCACAGAAGAAGAAGTTTCTTGAGCACTAAATCTGAATATTAGAATGATTTCTAGGCTCATGTGACACTGAAGACTGGAGTAATGATGCTGAAATTTCAGCTTTGCCATCACAGGAGTAAACTACATTTTACTGTTATTTTAAACTGTTATTATTGTAATAATATTTCACAATATTACTGTATTTTTGATCAAATAAATGCAGCCTTGGTGAGCATAAGAGACATCTCCCAAAAACATAAATCTCACTGACCCCGCAATCTTTTCAGGAGTGTAAATGTTAAGATAGACAGTAAATGTTTTTGTGACAGACGATTTAAAAAAGAACTTGTATTGGTTAACAATTAATTCTATAAAACATTTCAAATGTTTAAAGGGATATCAAAGGAATTTCAAACATTTAATTTTTGAAATTATATTAGAGGCAGTTAAGAAAAAAAAAACATTCTTTGTAGTCATAACCATTGAGAAAAAGTGAAGAGATTAGTTTATTTTAATGCCCTTGAGTATTTAGACACAGAAAAATGTGGATAAACAAGTCTGTAGAAGCAGTGAAGACATGCTGAGACAATCCTTGAAGCAACGAATGACAAAGTAATGTTTGTTTCAGAGATACTATCCTTAAGAATGAATGCTACATATGTTGATGTCAGATAGCTGATTGGAATGTTCTGATCACTAGAAAGATCATTAGAAAGTATTTAGCACAAAGGTCAGTAGGGCTAACCTTTTGTAGCTACAATCTCAGTTAGGACACACTGGTAGAGTTTTGCTTCCCAGAGGTACTCAGGGAAAAGGTTTCGCACCAGAGCTTCGGAGAAAGTTCTGAGGACTGCCATTTCCTCTGACCTTGAACTGAACACTGGAGAACTGAAACAGAAACAGGCCAGTTTCCATTTTACTAGCGGTATTCTTGGAACTGCATTCAATGGAAAGTCCATCAGTTTTGGCATAAATTCATAGCTTTTAAAACATGAGCTTGATAATCATAAGACCCAGTTGGTCTCTAAAAAGGACTAATATTAAAATAGAAAAGTAAGGAAGTTCACAAACTCATAACAATACAGTGGTGTCACTCACGCCAGAATATTTTGCAGTATATTAGCCAACAGACAAACATGCTCACCCATCTGACTGTTTTGCATTATGCAGGTGGTGAGTTAAGATCCTAATACAACCCACACTGGTAGCAGACAGATCAAAGTTCTTTGCCTTGCAAATAATTCTCTCCACAACAAAATTATATTCCTCCTGTAGTGCCCTATAAAGGGGCTGACTGTCATCAAGTTCTGGGACAGTGTACCATGGCTGGATCAGGTGAGTATAGGCACATTTAAACACTATAAAAGAAAAACAAAATGTAATCATGACATGCACAACTGCAGTGATCTAACTTTGATGCCATAAATGTCTCTATCAATTTTGGTAAGGAAATTAAGAGGGTATAAAAGGACATTTCCTAAAATAGAGGCACACAATCCTATGAGAATTCTGTTATCATATTTTCTGATCCTGCATTTCTGTTGTACGTCATCTTTAGAACACATTTCAAAATGCGTCATGAGTGCAAGAAAAAAAAAAAAGATCTCAGTCATATCTCTAGACATGTTGGATATGCATAATGGGGGATGAAGCTTGTGAACAACAAAATTATTATTTACCCCGGAGGAGTGACCTCTGTACATTTGGATATTGCATTGTTTTAGACACAATTTGTCTGGTTCTTGCGGTATCAGTCTCATCAATGGCACCAACATCGTGACCTTTCTTTGACTGAAAAAGGAGGATTAAAGTGCAAGGTATTAAACAGATGATGTCTGATATCAAAGTCATACAGAAATTAGGTCAGCAAGAGCTTTGGGTTTTTGCTTTCTGGAAGACCCTACATCCAGAAATAAGGAACAAAAAGTGTTCTTGACGTGAGAACCGGAACCAAAGTCTAAACCAAAGCATTTAATAATGAAGTGATAATGTTTTCCATGTTCTCCCCACAGTTCTGTCTAAAAGTTTATTTTATTGTTATGTATCCATTTCCAATAACCATTAGATATGTCTTCTATTACACTGCTTTAAAATCCAACATAAGCTAGAAGCTTTGTTTTGGGACACAGTAGCTGGTTTCTAGCTGGTTTACAGAGTAGTCTTTAGCTGGTGCAAGCTGGGAGACAATCTTGAACAAGATGGTCCTTCCATTTCAAGGTAACCAAGCTGGTTTTTGGAACATAACATCTGGTCAACCAGAAACAAAGTTACCAGCTAAGTTAGATTTTCCAACAGGACAGTGTCAATCACTCCATACACTTGTTCAAAGCAATAATAATAATAATAGCCTAATAATAATAACAGTTCGGCAGAACTATTGTTAATGTTCTCAAATCACATACGTTGATACATGAAGACAACGTTACCTGTGCTGTCTCCTCAGGTGTATCATCCGTCTGAGTGCATGACTCACGTTCTTGCTTTTTAAAAGGGAAATTTAAAAAGCATAAAAAACAAAAAAACGCTTGTGTCCATATTTGTCCAAACTCTGATAAGTACCAAACAAGTACAAATATAATGGCGAGAAGGCATCGCCAAGTGTACATTTTTAAAAAGGTCTAGGTTCAGAAAGAAATCCTTTCACATTAGCGTTCTTCATTCGTCCTTTTAAAAGCAACACTTTATCCCTCCCTTCAGCTTTCATCCAGGTAGACGAGAATCATACTGCAGAACCGGAAGGTAAGTGTTTATGGTAAGAGGAACTTGCGATGGTTAATGTGATTGGTGCACCTGAAGATGTCGTAATATTTCCCCCTTCCTGGAACGTTCTCAGTACACTTGAACGAAACGATCATTAAGTGAATCGTTCACTTCCATACTTTACGAAAGACCGTTTACTGTGAAGGCTATTGAATGACAAAATTGCTTGCTGTATTAAAGCAGGCACCATGCGACACAAAATATCAAGCATTCAGTGAAACTAAGTCTACATTAAAAAATTTCGCCGCTGGGTGGCACAGTGGCACACGTTGTGGCTACACTTCATTGATCCCTATGAGGGGAGTGTATTTAATGTTGCTGCGTCCCAATTCGCCTACTTATACTACGACCTAAAAGTATGTACTCCTTTTGTGAAGAAAAAGTACATACTTTTGAGTGTGTAGCAAAAGAGTAGGCAAGCTTTGGGACATACTATCACGTCATCTTTAACGGACAGATATGTCGCGTGTATCCGGTCACCGTAAACTGCCCTGTCAATCATCCTGTCACAGTTAAAATCCTCCATTCAATCTAATTTGATTTCCTACCGTTTCCGAGAGCACGTTCATCTGCCAGTCGTGGGTCTTTCATGCGGAGACTCTCCTCATGTGTTTGCAATTTGAATATAATGATGCATTTAAAAGGTAATGGCTAAACATATCTTTACAAAAGTTCAAATGCTGCTGCAGATTAAATATAATGTAGACAACGTTAAATAAATAGGCTACATTTTCGTCAGGTTAGATACTAATAATTAATCACTCAAACCCCTTTATCTAAACCTCTACATAACCGCCGGACTCGCACATCCTCCATGTCTGTAGTTTTTAAACACTTTTCACTCGTGTTTGTAGTTCTAACCGAATCCTCGTCCAACGCGCGATGGGTTGTGGGCAATATCAGCCGTTAGAGTGCGCATCGATCTGCACTTCGGATTCTGACCGGATATAGTAGACCATCCGGGTATCTTTGGAACACTCATTTCAACATACTATGATTTGGGACGTACTAATTATATTTTCGAATACTATTTAGGACGGATAGTATGCGAATTGGGACGCAGCCACTGATCTATATAGAATGACTGGATAGCTCATGACGTCATAAACAGTGAAGCCACCGAGCCGCCATATTGGTATTCCCTAGTGAGCTCACGCGTTCTATTGAATCAATAGGAAATTTTATGATTTGACTGAAAAAACATTGCCTAACGAGACACAGTTTTTAAATCTAAAGTATCCCTGTACATTCTCACAACGCAAACATCATAAGCATTTAAATGGGTATTTGTTTAAAGTGAGAAATTTTTCCAGCTTATTAAAAAACGGCAATTTCTTTGCAAAAGTAATAAAAAGCTGTATGAGAACACTAGTCGGCCGTCACTTAAGAGCTATCTTCACAGGTAAGAAAAACAGTTTGATACTATTAATTATATAGTGAATGCTAAAGACCTATATTTTTGTGAATTGGTGAATATTCAGGTGAATATTGTTTAGTGGCCACAAATTAATAATACCTCAGCACGTTATACTAATTTGTTCCCTCGTTTCACTATATTGTGGCCACGTTGTCATTCGTTAAATCAAAACGAGGGAGGGAATTAGTTCAACGTGTCCACGATTTATTAAAACGAGGGAACAAAGTCGTCGTAACAAGGAATTATTTAGATCAGTGGACAGGGCGCATAAGAACGAGCAGAGAAAGAGAGCCCCGGCCGCGCGCGCGCACTCTCTCACCGCCTTCAACGAGGTCGGAAGACCGATTGTGTTTTATATATTAGTAGTTTGTTTATATAAAGTGTTTGCTTAGCAAGTACGTGTTCAGGAAATGCATAATACAAATTGTATGGGTTAATGTATATGTAAACGGACTCTACACAAAGCTCTTTTGAAGCTGTTAAATGGTGTCGCTATTGGACACTTAATTGTGATTATTGCTGCTCTGATGTTTCTCATAGGCTACTGTTGACTGTTTTATCGTTGCTTGTTAAAGAAGCAGCAGCATTAGTTTACCGTTACTCTTGCCTCGGAGAAAACAACACGGGCATAGCGACAGTTTTGCATATAAATAACTACTTATATGGCTTGAATTACAACCTGTGGCAGTTTTTCTACGTCCTTTTGTGAACGTCGATCTTGTATGCTGCTCAGCGGTTGGTTGGGTCATCTTTAAAGTGCCGTCGGGCCTACCAATCTCTGTATAACGGCCGTTGGAGCCCTCTGCTGGTAGGGAATCGTAAGATGGCCGCTCGAACACTTCCGGTGGCTTCACTGCCTGATGGCAGTTTAGAACGTCATGAGCTATCCAGTCATTAGATCAGTGGACGCAGCATGTGTCTTCGCAAAACAGGAGGTGAGAATTTGGGTCATATGACAAAAATGTAACATAACATTATTACATTTATTACGTGTAGTAGCCTATTAAATTAAATGTATTATTATTATCATTATTATTATAGTAGGCTAGACACTCTACCGGCTAAATAACTGTGGAAAATATTATTTTTTATAGTTCGCCACTTGTTTAAATTTAAACACGTTTATGTGATCGTGGACGAACAGAACTGAACGAATCATACAAAATGAATATAATCGAGGTAAAGAAGTTACAGCTCTTTATATAGGCTGTAGCAGATAATATTTGATAATACAGATCAAATAATGTGTTATTTGCAAGGTATAAACCAATAAACATTTTAGATCATGCTCTTCAGACAAATTTCAGGTAAAGTGGGCGATCCCTGATTTACCAAAAATTATCCTGGAGCTTAATTAAAAACACATGATTAACACATAAGCTTTTATCAAACAACCCTTCAACTAACTCAAAAACTTAAAGAACTTAGGCCTATCAGTTCACTCAATTTATGTGTAAAATTCAAAACAAAACTGATTTGATAAATTCAGAAATCAGAATATTGGTGACAACATTAACAATGTGACTATGACGCATGCAACAAGGCTAACATAAATTGAATAAAAGAAACATTTAACATGGTAACCATATTGGGGGGGGGGGGGACTCTTTCACCTTGAGGGCCACACCCACCCACTAGGTCACGTGATTCATGTAGTTCTGGGGTCAGAGAGCAGCAGCTATTATTGCAGCAATTATCGGTAAATATTGACCCATAATGTACATTGATTATTACGTTGACACTAAAATTACTTGCACATAATAGCATTTTTTTTTCTGGGGAGTAGCCTATCAGAAACACAGCATTAATACGTTTTTGTTTAATTTTGTAGGGAAATTGGCTGCTCCCATAATGTAGGTATATACATATAAATGTGTGTGCGTATATATATAAATAAATGTGTGTGCATATATATATATATATATATATATATATACACAGACATATATACATACACTTTGATGTCAATAAAGCCCTTTGAATTGAATACATTTTTTGTGTGATTAATTTTGGAGGGAAGGGGACTGCTCCCATAAGGTATAATACATTTACAGTATATATTTTCTCGAGCTTCTATGGTCATAATTATCAACATCCTAATGTTATGTTATGATACATTCACATAAACCTGTACAACAAGTGAATATCACTTAATGCCGTCGGTGTATGAGTGAGTGAGTGAATGTGAGGCAATATGAAAAGCGCTTTGGTGGCCATTGGGTCTGTGAAAGCGCTATATAAATGCAGTCCATTTACCATTAATGATAGAAGCTGCTTAGTTTAAGTCAAGAAATAAGTTTGGTCAACAGTAAAAAAAATATATACAAGGCAACCATTTGTATTCAACAAAACATTTAATTATATATCTAGTGAGAGGGTAGGTAAGTTTTCCTTGAATGCTCTTCAAAGAAACTCGATCGACTTCCTACAGGGAGAGAAAGATGACAGAAAGCAGGCCAGAAATGTAATACAAGTGTTCACAATAGCTATTACATTCTTCCACCGAAGCTGTCACCGATGATCTGGAGACCTGCTGGTGAATCGAGAATCAGTCAAATGTTTCAATTGGTCCACTAAAATATTTGGTGGATTTTTAAGAGGCGATGACATTGAAAATTGCTCCAAATCTATTAAGTAAAACCCTTCAGTCTAGTCATTTTGACGAGATAAAGGTGGGCCCTGCGATGAATGTCTTTAGCAAGGGAACAAGTGCAGGCCTGAAATACATGGAGTAGGAACAATGACCCCCTCTTACCGGACAACAGCATGGTTTCTGGAGCAGGTGGACCACTGGTTTGACATCATGCCCTCTCGCCACCCAGTAATAGCACTGAGCACACACAAAATAGAGTAGCAGAAGGCCATTAATTTTCTCCAGGACAACATTTGTGGTAGCTTTGGCACTTGACAATGATTTTCTGACTAATTTCAAACAATATTATATTCTATCTTACACTTACAGCCTCACCCTCATCCCACCAGTCTCGACACTCCATCGTTCCAATACCTACTGACTAGATTCACGAAAGGTCGGCTAAAGTGTTTAAAAGTCAAAAATACAGTCATTTAATTAATTTACCAGCGAGCGTATTTCGGAATCACTTAAAATGAATGGGGTTCAGTCAGTGGTGTAGTCTACGTGATACGCAGGTATACGCCGTATACCCACTAGAAAATGTCAAGGATTTCCGTATGCCCACTAGGAAATGTCAAAGATCTCCGTATACCCACTTTAAAAAGCGTGAGGATTCGTAACAACATCGTTTTATGAAAGAACTTTCATTCATAAATTCACCCCGCCGTGACATCTGTGTTTGCGCAGCGACACGGATCGAATCGTGGAATCCAGCAACAAATGTAACTTAGCCTACTGTAAAGCGGAACGTCACGCAACTTGGCCATTTTTGAATGAATAAATCAAAAGTAATGATACAATGAATCAAATCTCGATATGTAGGCCTACTAAGTGTCTATGAATATTAAAGCTCAAAAAGACTGCTATTGAAATAAACTGAATGTTCTGCGTGTTTCTGTGACTGAGCGCTCAATGTGTGCTCTACTACACACTGACGCGCGCATGACACTCGTTGTGTTTTCAGCGTCTATGAGGAGGACATGCACACATTTGAACTTCATTGCAGAGCTTATATGAGAGCCATTTGATAAAACTATCATCATTCATTCGTATCATATACACACTCACAAACTTTAAAGTCTTCATGACAACCTGTCAAAATCAAAGTTTTGAATAACTTGAAGAAAATATAACAGAAATATATTACTATTGCACAGTAGAGTATACTTCAAGTAGGCCTAATAATAATAATAATAATAGTTTATTAAAACACACAGAAGCTCAAATGTCTTTAATTTACAACCCACCAAAATAAAAGTTTGTAGAGATAAAGTAACTCGAGGGAATTATGAAAGAAATTGCATAGTAAGATGTACTTTTTAAAATAATAATAATCAAATCTATTAAAACATCATTTTAAAGGAATATCACACAAGTTTTTAAAAAGCAAATTTTTATTTGTGCTTATAATGTTTAAGTCTTTTAATTGTCAGCTGATAAAACCTGTGCTTCAGGGACCATATTGATATAACATCTAAGGCTAAATGTAGCTCTTTACTGGCTGAGTTAGATGGCGATTAACACTAAACAGTAGAAAATGGGTGGCGGCGGCGGGGGTTTGGGCTGGTATATCACAGTATACTCACTACAAAAAACTAGACTACACCACTGGGTTCAGTGCTGGTACTATCATTGTTTGGAACTGCTCCACGACATGCCTTACTTCCTTTAAAGAAATTCATATTTACATAGCAAGAAAGAACCTGTATGACGAGCAGAAAAAGAAATGTTGTGATTGGGCAGCCTTTTCTGATGCCCCTAGAAAGAAAAAAATCTACCAGAAGTCCCTAACATTATAACAGAGCTGTTACATTCGGTGTACAGGGTTGTAATTTTCTTCCTACTGAAAGAATCAATTAATCTTTTTGTGAATGGGTCACTGAGATTAATCAAAAACCTCATCGCTAGGCTATTGAGTAGGCTACCACCACTTTCCTTTTACAGCAGGATCAGCAATCCAGTTAGCAGAAGAGAAATTGATTCTTGGACAGGTTCATTCAGGCAGCTGGCATATGATTAAACCTCTACACAGTCACATGATGGAATACAGTCTACAGCCAGCGCCACTGCTAGCCAGAGATTAAACCTATAAAAATAGCACCATACGACCGAATCTGAACAAGTCATGTGATCTGCGAGTAGCGCCTTCTGCCAGCCGGCTCAAGTTTGAACCGCCTTCCCAGGATTTACGTCACGTCCAAGAGCGAACATGCATTGGCGAGTTGCGTAATCTGCTGCTCGTCATGTTAGTGCATATATAACACGATATAGTAGGGAAATTGTCATTTGTTCGACCAAACTGAACATTTCATAAAAGTGACGAAACATGTAGTAAATTAATGAGGTGCAAATATATATTTTTTAAATCCCTTCAGCTATGCTTTGCATAGCTAATGAAAATTACATTAATCCCAAAAGATTTATTAATACATATAGTTGTGATATAGTGTGAAACAATCAAAAGGACTTCAAGTATGCTAAATAAAAATGAACACTGTTCTAAACAAAGTTTAGTCTTAAAATTGAACAGCCCCATAGTCCCTGAGAAATCAGTTCAAAAACTCATTGCACTCATTCAGAAGGCCAGATTCTATTATCAACATCATCCACTATTTATCCCTGCTTAACATCCTGTAATACCACACAAGAACTCGCCACACTTGAAGTGAAGGTGATGCAAGGGCAGATTAGTGAGCTAATTTACGACTAGCTTGATGTCTGCTAAGAGTTCACCAAGGTTTTTAGCATAAGAGGGTACATGAGCCACCTTCTCCAATAGTGGATTGCACTGGAGAGCCATTAGCCTCACAACTGCTAATTTCATTCTTGTTGCTAACATTAGGTCACCTGCAACACTATGACCATCTGACCCTCTCAAGCTTCAGCAAAATTCCACCATTTCAATTATTTTAATGTGATTCTACAGGCTTAATAGTTGACTCAATTTGCAGATATGAATTTTAGTAAACCATAACTTCAAAAATCACCTCAAATGTAAAAATGCAAAGCATATTGAACACACTTTGATATTTAGATTATACAGCAACATGTAGGCCTCAAATAAATCCGTTCTGAAAGACTGAATTATATTGAGTGGCACAAGAGTCCCCTCAGCTGTCCTTGGCTGAGAGTCAAACACAACTCCGGAGGGCCAACAGGGTATGAGGTTGCATCTTAAGAAATAAAATACTGCCTGACATCCAGGAACATCTCAAGGCATGTGAAGTCTAGCTTTTGAATAAACACTTGGACACTTCTGAGACAACTCTGTGGTGGAGTTTACAAGTGCTGCAAGAAAAGTATTTTAACATGTATAAATTGTCCCTACTACACTGAATGCCTTAAATCAGGGGTGTCAAACTCAGTTCCTGGAGGGCCACAGCCCTGCAGAGTTTAGCTTTAACTCTAATTAAACACACCTGATCCAGCTAATCAAGTCCTTCAGGCTTATTTAAAAACTACAGGTATGGTGTTAGAGCTGGTTGGAACTAAACTCTGCAGGGCTGTGGCCCTCCAGGAATTGAGTTGACACCCCTGCCTTAAATCATTGATCTGAAAAGCCAAGGATCTTTAAAGTGCAAATCAACCTTAGAAAGGCCTGAGAATAATTCTGAATTGCTAGTTCAGTTTGTGGACATGTTTTTTTAAAGGGTGTGGATTTTGTTTGAATTCAGGAACAGGGCAGAAGCAACCCAAGTGGCTGAATCATTTACAACACCTGTAACGCAACAAGAAAAAAAAAAAGAAAAGAAAAAAAAAGACAAGTTATGGTTTAGGTTCATTCAGTGGATCTTTATTGATGCATCGACTAAAAACAGACCGCCTGGAAAACGGGTAGATTTTAGAACCCGGCATTCTTTCTTTCTGGGAATGACAGTATGGTGAGTGGAACAAAGAGGAAAAATAAGATGAACGGGGCAAAAGAAAACCGCAAAAAACAATTCCCCCAGTACAACTAGTACTGACATACTAGTTGGTCCCTATAAATAAGGCGGAATTTGAGAGTCCTTCCAAATTTACAAGATATGTTACAGTTAAACATCTCACATTGAATGGTGGACAGGAAACATTTACATGACCTTCTTCAGCTCATCATACAAGACCAGCACAAAGGCACCACCCATGCCTCTGAGAACATTGGACCAGGCTCCCTTGAAGAAAGCCTTGCCACCCTCATCACGTGCAATCTTCTTCCAGCAGTCAATTGTTCCACTGTACATGATGTCAGCTGCAATAGAAAATAAAACAAAGTTAATCCACTGCTTGAACTAGTCAACTTGTACTGGAAAAGTCTAAGTAAAGCAGCAACTGACCTCCTTTGCGTCCAGACTGCATCATCATACGACGACGGACTGTGTCGAAGGGGTAGGATGCAAGACCAGCAACAGCAGTCACAGACTGAGCAATCATCCAGCTGACAAAAATGTGGGTGTTCTTGGGATCTGGCAGCATACCTAAAGACAAAAGAGCAGATGTAATGAATGCAGTAATAGCACACACTGATGATATACCTTAATTGCAATGTGGACTCACCCTTGGCTGTGTCATAAATGCCGAAGTAGGCGGCTCTGTAAATGATGATGCCCTGCACAGAAACGTTGAAGCCCTGGTACAATCCTTTGAGGCCATCAGACTTGAAGATCTTTGCCAAGCAGTTACCCAGGCCAGAGAACTCTCTTCCTGCTCCAGCCTTGCCGACATCGGCGGCCAGACGGGTTCTTGCAAAGTCGAGGGGGTACACAAAGCAGAGGGATGTAGCACCAGCAGCACCACCTGAGGCCAGGTTACCAGCAAAGTACCTCCAGAACTGGGTGCGCTTGTCCACGCCATCAAGGAAGACCTTCTTGTACTTGTCCTTGAAAGCAAAGTTGAGGGCCTGGGTGGGGAAGTACCTGATGACATTGGCCATGTTTCCTCTCCAGAACGAGATGAAGCCCTGCTCCTTGGGAATACGCACCACACAGTCTACAATGCCCTTGTACTGCTTATCCACTGTAATCTGTTTGCTAGCATGTTGCACCTGTAAACACAGGAGGAAGTCAATGTATGCACACAATAAAAGACAATCAATGAATAAAAGTAAATGAGATTACAAATCTCAGCAACTAAAACTGAATTATGCAGAAATGTTTTAAAATCGCGATGGCTTGACAGAAAATCGAGGAAACACCACGTGATCATGCGAAACGAAAGAAGCCGACAACGCGAAAAATACGCGTTATCTTCCGGTAAGAGGTTCCTGTAAAATCGTCTGGAATGATCACTAAAATCTTAAATTTGTGTAAAATTGTGTACGAGCTATAAGTATTTAACATTAAATCAAAACCTTAGCATATGATACGCCCTTAGAGCAACGTGTCCTCTTAAACAATAGCGGAGACTTCGTCGTCCTAGGATGAGAGCGTTAGCTTTTAAGCTAGCAATAAAGGCCTAACTATTCACAGGCCTCCCCTTCTCGCGACCTTGGCGAGATGAGTGAGGATGCTGGTTTAACGTTACCGTGTTTCACGGAAGTTTTTTAAAAGAGATAAAAAGACTCTTCTCAAACCCTTAGTAAAGCAACAAGCTTATATTGCCCTGTTAAATTCCAGTCGTTTGTGCGGTAACGTTAATTGACTGTCGATCGATGCATTTCTCAAGTTGTTCTCTCGAGGAGGGTTGCTAAAGGTTAATACAAGCAGTCAAGGCCTAGCTAGTCGATACTCTAAAGAAACATTTGACGACCGGCTCAACATGTAAAAGAAACATCCGTTATTTGGTTATTTTACACAATGAGGTTTTCGTTTGGTCAGACGTCTTACCATTATGTAACGTTAAGGCTAATCTCCATTAACGTTAGATATTCAATCAAACATGTAACGTTAAAAGAAAAAAAGATTAAAAATCTAAAAAGGATATTACGTTTTTTAACCATAAACTGTCCTAATATTACACTATGCTAACGGTTAGTTGTATTCACATTTTGCTCAATATATAACTTCATTTAAAATTACGGGATTATATAATTCCGATAATATTTTTGCGAATATACCTGAAGCAGCAGCTTGACTCTCTCAATGGGGGCCACGGCGGTTTTAGAAATAGCAGCGGAAATTCCACCGGCCAAGAAGTCCTTGGCGAAAGAAACGACGGTCTCGTTCATTGTCGGATGTTCTTAGAGAGGTGTAGCTTGAAGAGGTATATCCCGCTCTGCCGCAGGAACAGCGTGGAATGCCGGCTGATTCGAAATGGCCGATTGAAAAGTTGAAGCGACGAATTTAAAAGGTTCGTCTCGCGAGAGAAATACGTACCCGACGCTTCTAAGATTTGATTGGACTGTAGACCAAACGTCACAGGTTCGAAAAGGCGGGGTCTTCGCGTGATGACGAAGATGAATGGCTCAAAGTAAAGTAACCTTAAGCCTTCTCAAGGTGGAACGAGTAAATGACAACAGGAAGTTTTTAAAACTGAGACAATTTTGTTTCCAAGTAGCCAATAATGCATGACTTATAATATTTATAACGTAACAAAACACACACACTTTTTGCACTGTTTTTGATACACACTGACAGTCCAATACAGCAAGAGAATCAGGATTGTCCAGTTTTTCCTTTCAGCTGTCAAGCTAAGAAGCAGTTCTCCATTCCAAGGTGACATAGCATGCATGTATGTTACTAGCTAAGCTAGATTGCTGCATGCCTTCAGTTAATGATCTCCAAGGGCATGTGTGTGTGAGAGGAAAAAGGCCAACATGTCAGAACAAAGTCCTTCATACGACTTTTGACTGTGTGGCAAAGCCAGTGATCCATGTGACTACAGAAGGCAATACAAAATCAATACTATCTGAATCACTGTCATTTCTACTAAAGCGATTTAATTTTGTATTATGTAACAATCAACGGATAGTAAAATATGGCAAGTTTATAATACAATACGTTGACAACAAGGTCTAAGATGTTTATTGCTTATACTTAATAATTTTTTACAATGTGCTTGAAGATTTTCTCTTAACATGTGCAACATTTAAAAATGTCTTAATGATATAATCAAAAACCACAAATAACCTTTCATTAAACAGATCCTGTCCTCTTTTTTTTCCTTTTTTTTTTTTTTTTTTACAGCCGAACGAGATTAATTAATTACTGGGTTAGCATGTGTCCAGATCAGCAGGAAATGTATATATTACATTTTAATGCAGATTCAGAATCATCATATATGATCATAAAAGCCAATGCCATAACCGCACCACAATATGACCTTAAAAACATGTGGTTCATAAATAACAGAAGACCTTTACAAAGGCCAAAGAGCTAAAAATCCAGTAAAAGACTAACACTTTGTTTGACAAAGGCATTGCTCTAAACTGTTGAAATGATGTTCAACATATTTTCCTGAGAAGTGATTAGACAGATCTTAAAAACACAATTTCAGTGGAGTGTAAAGCTAAAAGCAATATATGTCAATGTTGAAAAGAACGGGAACCTTTAATAATACCTCCTAGACACACTTCTTTCCTTTAAGGGCCTGTCTGATGCGTTTGAGGTACTGTAGAATGTATGTAACGGACTGTGCTTCAAGTATGTATGTGTAGAATCCTTAAAATACCATATCAGAAGTTAAATACAACAAGAGGTAAAGAATTCTTCGAAATAATCAAATATACTGCGCAAAGTACCACTTTGAATAATACACCGTGCTGTCCAGCAGTACAAATACTTAATATCAATGCACATCTCAGAGTTCTGTTTATTCCTGATAAATCTTGGATTAGTTACCAGCGGTTTCCTATGGATGAACTCTGTGCTTTGTGTGATTTTCTGTTTCTCAGGTAGCGCTTAAACTCCTGCAGTTCATATGGGCCCAGACTTTGGTCCACACCTGGTTTAAGTTTGTAGCTTAGTGGAGAAATGATATAGCCATTCCGGTAAAGGCAGAGTTGCTTACACATCTCAAAACAACTGAAGAGCAGACCAAAATACGGGACAATCTGTAATGAGTAAAACAAAACAATATCATTAACAAGGAAGTGGAAATGCATTATTTATATAAGGTATTTCCACAAACAACCCCTGAAAACATTTGAACATGCTATTTCATGCGGAGCCAGCTCCAGAAACTCATGTTCCTATTTGTTGTATTAATTTCATAGAATGCATGTTTGTGTAATATACAACCATGTCAGATTTTTTTAATTACAGATCGAAATTTGAATGACCATGTACACAGAAAACATGCAGTGCTTGGGTTATTTTTATCTTGTCACCACCTAAGTACATAAAACAGACATCACCTTCACCATGTTGGCTGTAAGGCCACTCCAAAGAGCCATGACACCCTTGTTCTTGATGACCTGTCTGAAGCAGTCTATCATTCCATTAAAATGGACATCAACTCCTCCACAATGGGGCAAAAGAAGACTCTGGGCCTAAAATAATGATTTAAGAAATAGTCCTGATCATTAGGAAATACATAGATAAGAGAATACTAAAATGATTGTTTCTAAAAAAAAATTATATAAAACGTTGTCTAGTGTAGATGATCAAATATGATTTTTTTGAGGTTTTTATTCAATTCATGTACATTCGTTTTTACCTGATTGCCCTACTGTAACACATTTTGCGACATTTACCTACCCTTAAACCCCCTGTGTTTTCCGTAGGCTGTTTTGATTGTGTCAATAGATACTTTGGTAACACTTTACAATGTCTCATTTGTTTACATTAGTTAATATATTAACTAACATGAACAAACAGTGAACAATACATTTCTTTACAGTATTTATTAATCGTTGTTAATAATAACGTTAGTTAATACAAATCTAGGTTTTTTTTCATTGATTGTTAATGTTGGTTCACAGTGCAATGATGAATGTTAACGTATTAGTATTAGTAAATGTTGAAATTAACAATAATTAAGATTAATAAATGCTGTAGAACTTGTTACTTATTAGTTCATGTTAACAAAAGTAGTTGAAACCTTATTGTAAAGTGTTACCAATACCTTTTAAGCACCAGACTGAAAGTCTCAGAATATTCAGCAGCTTTGGTCAGTTTATTTCTGACAATTCAATTTAACTTGCAAAAGAGAAAAAGCTGAACTTTTCATTTCTAGCTTGGCTGTTTGTAGAGCCAATCAAAACATATAGGAACTAGATCAGATATACCACTAATGTTTGTTGTATGTGTGTGAAAGGTCAGCTATCTTTAGACAATTTATCTTTGGCATAGGCAGACACTGGACACTATGTACATTCTCAGCTGCTGCAAGGCCTTTTGTCCTTCATAATGGTGTCCAGTATTGTTCTGTGTGACCTGTTGCAAAGACTATGTATAATTCTTATATATATATAAGAATTATACATAGTCTTTACATAGTTTAGTTCTTGACAATAATCGACAATTTTTGACAACTTTAGGGAGACCCAAGTCTGTGACACTGGTACCATCGTGCCCCCTTGTGGTGAGACATAGCACAACACCTTTTCTCACCTGCATCTTCTTTTTAACAGTTTCGAAGGGGAAGGAGAGAGTCTGAGCGACTCCTGCCGCAAGACATCCATTGATGAAGTTCTGCAAAGAGGTGAAGCGAACATGACGCTCCTGCCACAGCTTATCCAAATTGACATAGACCGCATAGCAGCCAACAGAGAACGGAACAGCGCCTATGCCACAGACATCCAAACATAAAGTTCTATCAACTTTTTAAGCAGAATTATAAAACTGTTATTAATTAGAAGGTTATGAGCTTGGTTTTGATGTTGTTCAATTCAGATTTAGTGTAATTTAATGATTCTGAGGTGTAAACCGGGTCTGAACTAATACATACCTAACACTGTGAGGGAAAAACCCCTGTAGAGAGCTTGAAGTCCTTCATTTCTGTACATGCTGGAGAGAGAATGCAGTAAGCCTCTGTAAGTTGGTTCTTTGCAATTCTGAGCAATAAGTCTGGTTTCAACCACCTCCAATGGATATGTTGCTAGAGCGGCTGATATGCCTGCCAGCCCACCGGCTACTATGGCTCTCCATTGTGAGATATCACCCAGTTCATCAATATGAAGGTGGACAATACTGCCAAAAATAGAAGAAAATTAATAGTAAGCATATTTGATAAGTGTAGAGTACCAGACATATCTACCAGACACGTATAACTGATCTAAAGGCTAATGCTTAAATGCTTTAAATTAGTACACATAACTTGAGGCCTATGTACACTTTAAGAAATGTGCAAAAATACAGCATGTTAATATGTAGGGATTTTCTGTTTTACTGATATTTTGAATGAATCATTGTGTTGTGTCTTAAGGTTGAAGGAAACGTACACAATCTTTACAGAAGGTAGCAGTACAAAGGTACTGCTAATTTTCTGCCAGTACATTTCGCAGTACAGTGCAATTTTTGCTTACAGTGTATGAATTACTAAAAGGTTTATATGAATTTTACAAATATAATTAGGCTATAATGTAAAATATAATTGTAAAAAGTTATACATTTCTTAAGTATTGTTATTTGGTGTTAATATATGTAGATATAGGCTTGTGTTAATTATTACGTAATTATCAAATAGCTGTACTAGACAATGATATCCTTTACTAAAAATGTGATTATTAACCAACAACATAAACTTCGTAACCAGCAACTTGCATTCGAGAGGTACACACGTATTCTTTAAAGAGGAACAATCCATTCAAAACAGGTCGTAATACACCCTCCACTCGTCTTTTCCTGGAACACTGGAACACTATGTACGGGTCTTTCTAAAACTGTTTCCGGTGTCTCCGTTAACCCTTGCAGCATGTGAAAAACCCGTGACACTACTTTCGGTTATGGACAGGCACAAGCTGAGCTGAACGCTGATAGGCGTTTCCAAGTGCATGGTTCATATCCATGGAAACACTACAGCGGAAATTGACACTGAACTTGTTTTATGAATGCACACATTTTAAGACTTCATAGAATTAAGCCCACGCCCACTGTAACCAGCTGCGATTCAGGATGACACACCACATTAACGCGCTGGCTTTCTGAGCTACGTGATTGGTCAGGACATGAAGGCGTGATGTGTTACATCATGATGAACTAACGTAAACCCCGTTATAGAAGTAACAGAAGCTAAGCTAATGAAGCAAGGCGGTTAAAATAAAATCATTTCTTTAAACGATCCGTAAATGAAACATCTTAAGCACATTTAAATAAGTCCTCTCTTGTTAGTATATACATTTATAATTAAATTATTTTCAGGCTTCTACTTTCAAATGCTATCAAGCTAACAGGTCAACTTCCTGTTGTCGTTGTTTACCATCACAGCCGATTGAAAAGCTGATCATATCTTGAATTACACAAAACAGCGAAACGTATCGGGCATAAACGCTAATTGCCAGGTACTAATTATTACAAATTAAAGTATTAAAATGTATAATACTTACTTTTTGTAAGTTGCTAAATGTATGGCACTGTAGGGGAACAACCGTAGACAGGAAACCATATTACCCTTCCAAAATGCTCGAAGTCCCTCATTCTGACAAATAAAAACAAAGCTGTGCAGAAAACCGCGCTTACAGTGAAATGTTCCTATTTGACTCAAAATCTTTACGACTTCCAGAGGTGACGTTACAGTTTTGCTAAAAATCCCGGCAAAACCGACGCACAGTAGACTTTGAGAACTTGTCAGTCGGTCGTCCTTCTTGACTGTGGCCATACTTCATAAGAGAAACGATTTTCTATTCTCCAGACTTTGGAGGAAAAATAACAAACGTGTAAAAATGAACACACCAACTGTTTTGTTTATCATACAGCCATCCAGCTGCAGCGCTACTTGTCGTTCAGCGGCCAGTCACATTGCAGGATATTTTGGGGAAGGCGGGGTCTAGTTTGTGCATGCGCAAGTTTGCTGCATGCAAAATCAATCCATAGCTTACTAGCTTTCAAAAAGTTATAGATGGAAAGAAAAGACACAAACCATATCGTATGTCCAAATACAGCCACAAACAAAGTTGATGTGGTTAGTGCTTTCCTTATTCACTTTAGGCCAATGCAAATCTGATAAAAAAAAATTGATGGACCGTGGACACAACAGGCTCCTCTTATCAGGTGCTACACTGAGTTCGGTGTGAAAACATTTAAAAAAAAGACCAATAGTTTTGGGGGGGACCCTAGTTGGGGATTTTATATTTTAAACCATGGATGCAGAAAATCCAACTATATTTATGTATGAAATTTGCACAGCGTCTGGAGGCTATTACCTGGATGGAACTCCTTTTCATTTTGTACTGGAACTCCATAATGTTTTGTTTTTATCAAAAGACCTCTCACACACAATGGATCTATATAATGTGGTTGCTTATGATATCTGAATAATATGAAAATGTATAAAAAAAAAAAACAATATATTCCAAATAAATCTGGCCAAATAGAGTTTTTTTAATTCGATCTTTCCTTCCAAGTAACACCTGTTCATTGCAGTGATGAGGGTATTCCTGCAATCCCGGAAGCTGAAGTTTCAGGACCACATTTCTAGGACCCTATCTTTTTTTCTTTTTTATGTATGTGTATGTATTAGCCATTTATAGCACTTTTTATTATTTTCAGGAATTATTTAGTTGTTAAATTGTATCAATTTAATTGATAGGCATAGCATATTGTCATAACCAACCCCTAACCCAAACGTATAGCCTACCCATTGGCAGCCCTCTAGAAATATTTAATTTGTTTCAGAGTACACTCTTAAGAAAAATGGTTCTAAACAGTACCAAATTAGGGTTCTTCTGCTTGTAACAATAGCAGAACCCTTTCTGGTGCTAAATAGAACCCTTATTATAAGGTTCTATCCAATCCAATCCATTTTATTTATATAGCACATTTTAAAAAAACAAGGTTTACAAAGTCCTGAACAGGAAATAAAACATAAAAACACATAGAAAACACATAGAAACACATAAAATAACAAGACTACACAGCTCTCATGCTGGGTTAAAAGCCAGGGAATACAAGTGGGTTTTAAGACGGGATCTAAAACATTCGAGGGTCGGGGCCAATTTGACCTGTGGAGGTAGCTCATTCCAGAGTTTAGGAGCTGCTGCTGAAAAAGCACGGTCACCCCTGGTTTTTAACCAGGTTTTTGGAATGACCAGCCGAAGTTGGTCAGTAGACCTAAGTTGACCGTTGGCGTTGGTGGGGGGGGGGGGGGGCGGTTCGACTTGTAAGACGTCTGAAATGTAGTGAGGTGCCAACCGATTCAGTGACTTAAAAACAAACAATAAGATCTTAAAATGTATTCTAAAATGGACCGGGAGCCAGTGGAGCGAGTCCAGCACTGGTGTAACGTGTTCATGCTTGTGAGTTCCCTTTCGAGAGGTCTCTCCTATTCCGTAAGTAGCTTACGCTATGGGAAAACTCCTTTTCTCGAGAATATTGAAGTCTTTATGTAAAACGCATTGCAGCTGCACAGCTGACAGCAATGAACGAAGGAGCTCGGTCATTGGCTGTGCTGCGGCAACTTGCTCGAACCAATGACGGGGCGACTCTGAATGCGCGACCAATGAGCGCGCTTCGCGCCCGCGCGCATCAGAGCCCGCCAAGATGGGCGTGGCCAAGCTATATATTGGGCGCCCCGTCATGAGAGTTCTTTAGATTTTATCTCCTTCAGCGAACACCTTCTTCGCTGGATCCTCCGGATTATTGAAAGCCTTCGCCGCCGTGGAAAAGCATACCAGCGGGATTGCTACGAGGACGTCGGCACCTTCAGCCGCCTTCGAACACCATCCTACTGAGCCATCCGGCGCGCCACACACGCAAGTATTTTACATCTGTTCGCCCCGCGACATTTGTAAAAGAGCAATTTTTCTGAGGCGTTGTTTCAAATGCCTTCCTGCGCGTCGTGCAGAGACCTTCTCCCGGACGGGGATCGTCACATCATCTGCGCTCGCTGCCTGGGCCGGAACCACGCAGAAGCTGCTTTGACCAAGGGCGGATGCCCGGAATGTGACGACCTGGGTCTCTCCACACTGCGGGCTCGCTTCGCCGCTTTCGCCACGAGCGAGCCCATCGCCGCCACCCCTCTGTTTGAGCCGCGCTTTAAAAAAAAAAAAAAAAAAACGCCGCTCGCAGAGCCTTCCTGAACCTGAGCTCAGTGACGTCACGCCGAGCCAGTCTCCGCGTGCTTCACCGCCGCTCTTGCCTTCCCCACCGTCGGTTCAGTTCACTCAGCCGGACCCACACCCCTCTAGCAGAGCGGTGGGCCTTGTGACTTTCGGCGCGTCCGAGGATGACGGGGGAGTGGATGAAAGCCTGTCCATCGACGCTGCATCTGACGACTGGCCGGGCTCCACTTTCGACCCCGCCCCGTCGACGCTAGCTAGCACGAGTGCGGGCTCCACCATGGATACGGAGATTATCTGCATCCTCTCGAAGGCCGTGGAGGACCTCGGGCTCGATTGGTGTTCTCCGCCAAGTCATGGAAAGCCCCCCACTCTGCGCGCCTAAAGCCTTCTTTTTCTTCGCTCTCCTCAGTGGACGGCGCGAAGGAAAGAGGCTACGAGGGAACGCCGCCCCTCGAGGAGGCCGTGGCCAATCATCTCTGCCCGCCCTCCACCACCGGATGGAAAGCCAAAGCTTCCCACCCCTCGAAGCCCTGCCGCACTACCTCTGCTCTCGCCGGTCGCACCTACGCCGCCGCCGGCCAAGCTGCATCAGCGCTTCACTCAATGGCGGTACTTCAAGTGTTCCAAGCCAAGCTTCTCCGCTCTATGGACGAGTCTGGCCCCGAACCCGAAGCCTGCAGGGACCTACGCAGCGCAACTGATATAGCTCTGCGAGCCACGAAGGCCACCGCCCAGTCTATTGGCCGTGCTATGGCTAATTTGACTGTTCTCGAGCGCCATCTGTGGCTGACTCTGACTGAGATGAAGGACGCGGATAAGGCGCCATTTCTCGACGCGCCTATCTCCACCAGCGGGCTGTTTGGACCGGCGGTTAAAGGTTTCGCCGAACGCTTCACTGAGGCCCAGAACGCTTCACAAGCTATGCGTCATTTCCTGCCAAAGCGCTCCAGCTCATCGCAGAGCAGACAGAGACCGCCACAGCCGCAGCGGGCTAGAACAGCTCCCACCGCCTCTCAGGCTGACGCTCGACGCCGCTCGCGCTCTCAAAAGCCGTCCTAGCCACAGAAATGAGAAGAGAGAGTGCGTGTCTCGCAAAAGCCGGACCACTCTCTCTGCAAAAGCTCAAACATTACCCAGTCCCCTTACAGGCGGCTGGATATGTCCATACAGCAGTCAATGGGCCAGTCACAGAGCTCGCTCATCTGCAAACAAACGCCGTTTTTACAGCGACGCACAGAAAAGACAAAAAATAGTCTTTTTCTGCCTGCGTCACTAAGGGTTAACATGTCCACAAAGTGTGCATTCCCAGATACTGTCAAAACAGTGCCAAATTCATTCCCAGCTCAGGCTGCGCTTCCCATGAATGTAGATCACGTGCCTACGGTCATGTACGCACCACTACACACAAGCACTGTTCACACAGTTATAAATTCATCCCCAGTAAAAGCGGGAAACATTATAAAGGTGACGCGTGTGCCTAACACTGTTTATGCACCCCCACTTATAAACACTGTCCTTACAGTGTCAAACACAACCTCAGCTCAGGCTGCGAGTTTTACAAACACAGCGCGCGCTGTTGTAATCATACACTCGCCCATTCACTCAGCTGCTCAGCGCGCGCCCGCGCCTCTGAGAGCTACGAGCTCAGGCGATTCGCTGGCCAGGTCCCTACGTCACAGCGGCCCGCCCCTAGCCTGTATTCAGCCCATATCTGTACACGCAGCGGCATGGGAAAACATTCCAGATATGCCGAAATGGGTATTGAATATAGTAAAGCACGGATACTCACTCCAGTTCGCTCGCAGACCACCACGTTTTACGACTGTGGTCGAGACGAAAGTGAGAAAGGATGTTCTACCTGTAACTCCTCCACGAAACGCAGCCAAGGGCGGCAAAGCCAAGAAATAACATCAACTACTGCAACACTCCTATACATCCTGTCCATCATTCTACCTCTCCTTTTCCTTCTCCTCTTCAACTCCAAACACCAAATCAGTGCAGGTTTTTTTTAGCTGTCTCCATCAAGACGAGACTGCTGGCAATCTGAGCGGTCATATATTTGTGTTTGACTGAAATGCCCTTGTGAAAAGCGTGTTGGTTTCTATGTGAAACAACAGTGTGTATTTGTGGAAATTGGTTTTGTTGTGCGAGTTTGTGTGTGAGTTTTTCTTCACTTTCTCTAGTAACTGCGCACCTTTAACTGCGTTTTTAGCGGTTCTGGTTGATTTTTCCTTCCAATACATCTTCACGTCTTCAGCCAAAACGTGATAATCCTTTTAAGGCCATTTTAAGATGTTCACATGTTCTACGCACCGAGGTGCGCAAACTAATAGAAAAGGGCGCTGTGGAAACTGTTTTCCCCCTCTCTGAGCGGGACAGGTTTTTACAGCCGCTATTTTCTCGCCCCGAAAAAGGATGGCGGTCTCCGCCCCATCCTAGATCTCAGACACCTGAACAAAGCACTAATGATTCGCTCGTTCAGAATGTTAACAACCAAGCATATCCTCGCGCAAGTACGCCCAGGAGATTGGTTTCTCTCAGTGGATCTGAAAGATGCTTACTTTCACATTCCAATAACGCCTCATCACAGGTCGTTTCTGAGATTCGCTTTCGAGGGACAGTCATACCAGTACACAGTACTTCCGTTCGGCCTGTCCCTGGCTCCCCGTACATTCACGAAATGTATGGATGCAGCACTTTCCCCCCAAGACGAAGGGGAGTGCGAATACTGAATTATCTCGACGATTGGCTGGTTCTAGCAAAATCAGAGAGTCAGTTAATAACACACAGATCTTGGATTATCAGCCATTTAGAATGCCTGGGTCTAAGAATTTTGCAAAAAGCATACTATCTCCCAGCCAGAGGTTTTCTTTCCTGGGAATAGTTCTAGACTCGATGCAAATGACAGCGCGTCTCTCATCAGAGCGCGCGCTTACCATCCGGCGCCTTGCAACATCATTCAGGGCGGGCGCGCGCGCGCCCCCGTCAAACGGTTTCAGAGGATGCTCGGTCTCATGGCCTCAGCATCGGCCGTAATCCAGCTAGGATTGTTGCATATGCGCCCTCTCCAACGCTGGCTCAAAGAGGCCCTACTCACACGTGGCGTTCGGGCCACTTTTTAATCAGAGCGAACCACGGCTGTATAAAAGCCCTGACGCACTGGAAAGCCGCCGACTGGTACCAGTCAGGCGTGAGTCTGGGTGTGAACACAAGGAGAAAGATGATAACGACAGATGCCTCCAAAATAGGTTGGCGGGCCCTTTAAGAGGGCAGGCCTGTCTCCGGCTTTTGGTCAAACCCGGAGAAGCGCCTACACATAAACTGTCTGGAAATGAAAGCGGTCGCTTTGGCTCTCAGAGCCCTGCTCCCACATAAAAAAAAATAAAAAATAAAAAAACGAACACGTCCTGGTCCGAACGGACAACATGACGGTAGTGTCGTACATAAATCGCCAGGGTGGACTCAGGTCGAGCTCCATGCATTCAATGGCCAGGAGACTCATTTTATGGTCCCAGCACAACTTGCGCTCGCTGAGAGCAGCGCATGTGCCAGGCGCCCTGAACCAGGGGGCAGACATGTTATCCAGAGACAAGATTCTCCCAGGAGAATGGGCTCTCAACCCGCTGATGATTCAGTGGTTATGGAAAACCTTTGGCAAAGCGGAGATCGACCTCTTCGCCTCCAAGGAGAACGCGCACTGCTCTTTTTTCTTCACGAAAAGCACGGACGCGCTCGCCCAGAGCTGGCCGAGCCGCCCCTTATATGCCTTTCCCCCGATCGCGATGCTGCCACAGGTCATCAGTCGGGTCAGAGAGGAGAAAAACGCAGTGCTGCTGATAGCCCCACTCTGGAAGAACCAAACATGGTTTCCAGATCTGATGCAAATGCAATCTGTACCACGGCCGATTCCACTGAGGCCAGACCTCCTCAGTCAGGCCAGCGGGATGATATTTCATCCCCGCCCCGATCTGTGGGCCCTTCATGCATGGCCCCTCAACGGGTTCCCAGGAACCTCGCGAGCGGAGCACTAAAAACCATCGCTGAGGCGCGGGCGCCCTCCACGAGACGCTTATATGCCCAGAAATGAAAGTGTTCAGTGACTGGTGTAATGCCAAGGGCCTGAACCCTGAGACATGCGAGATTACGAATGTACTCGTTTTTCTACAAGGGCTTCTGGAGGCGGGCCGCACCCCCTCCACGCTCAAAGTATATGTGGCGACCATCACAGCGTCACACGACCCTGTAATGGAACGTCCATTGGGAAGAAACGACCTAATTATTAGTTTCCTAAAGGGCGCTAGGAGGATGAACCCTTCACGCCCCCCCTCAGTGCCGATCTGGGACCTAGCTACTGTCCTAGACGCTCTTAAAGGGCCCCCGTTCGAACCACTCCGAACCGTGCACCTTAAACAGCTCTCGCTCAAGACTGCGCTCTTGCTGGTACTCGCCTCGGTCAAGAGAGTGGGCGACCTGCACGCGCTTTCGACAAGCGCTGCCTGCCTAGAATTCAGTCCTAACGACTGCAGGGTCGTCCTTAGGCCGAAACAGGGGTATATTCCTAAAGTGCTCACCACTCCCTTCAGAGCACAGGTTATCTCCCTAACTGCGCTTTCGTCTCCAGCAGACGAACACGACGCTAATCTACTCTGCCCCATTAGGGCTCTCAGAGTGTATTTGGAGCGTTCTGCCCTATTCAGACAGACAGAACAACTGTTTGTATGCTTTGGCGACCATACGAAAGGTTCCGCCGTTTCAAAGCAGAGAATCTCTCACTGGATAGTTGAAGCTATAGCGCTGGCTTACGAAGCTAAGGGACTTCAATGCCCCTGGGGAGTCAAAGCACACTCCACCAGGAGTGTGGCTTCTTCCTGGGCATGGTCGAGCGGGATACCGATCGAGGATATTTGTGCGGTGGCAGGCTGGGCCTCACCGTCCACATTTATCAGGTTCTACAACCTACAGGTCCCGACATTGCATTCCAATGTGCTATCAGCATGATGCTAGTTGAACTGCGAGTTCGCATCTAGATTATGTATGTGCTTGTGTCACACTGAGCGCCTTCTAGCCGCTCTGTATTTTTTCCCACATATAAAGCTCGCCTCTGCCGGCTAGTTGGATGATAACTTTGCTTTTTAGCTCAGGCACCTGCCTCTGGCTATCATAAGGCAAAGTTCAGCACGCACGGCGTTTTGAATGGTGTTCCCATAGCGTAAGCTACTTACGCAATAGGAGAGACCTCTCGAAAGGGAACGACTCGGTTACTAACGTAACCTCGGTTCCCTGAGAGGAGGGAACGAGTATTGCGTAAGCTGCCGTGCTTGTGCTTGGTTAGTTCGCTTCAGTCGTTTTAACCTAAAGAACTCTCATGACGGGGCGCCCAATATATAGCTTGGCCACGCCCATCTTGGCGGGCTCTGACGCGCGCGGGCGCGAAGCGCGCTCATTGGTCGCGCATTCAGAGTCGCCCCGTCATTGGTTCGAGCAAGTTGCCGCAGCACAGCCAATGACCGAGCTCCTTCGTTCATTGCTGTCAGCTGTGCAGCTGCAATGCGTTTTACATAAAGACTTCAATATTCTCGAGAAAACGAGTTTTCCCATAGCGTAAGCTACTTACGCAATACTCGTTCCCTCCTCTCAGGGAACCGAGGTTACGTTAGTAACCGAGTCGTTCTGGTTAAAAGACGAGCGGCCGAGTTTTGTACTAACTGTAAGCATGAGAGAGAGGTTTGGTTAGCGCCAATGTAGAGTGCCTTACAGTAGTCTAGACGAGTTGAGATAAAAGCATGAATCACATATTCAAAGTGCTTACGAGACAAAACAGGTTTGATTTTAGATAAAAGCCTCAGGTGATAAAAACTGGATTTAACAACATTATTTATCTTTTTATCAAGTTTAAAACCATTGTCTATTTTCACACCCTTGTCACTACGGGTTTCACTTATTGTTGCAGGTAGCCCAGGTCAACAGAAAGGATATCACTGGCCCGACTGGGTACAAACACAATGACCTCAGTTTTATCTTCATTTAGATAAAAAAAAAAGAAAAAAAAGAACCATGTTTTGAAAGTGCTATATAGAACCTTAATGGTGTTATAAATAACCTTTTCAATTATATTTATTTCCATTAATATTAGTATATTAGTATCTTCATATTATATTACTATTATTAATCATATTTTTTATCAATTATTTATTAATATTGTTTTTTAGCCCTCTATCTGCCTGGTCTTATATCTTGTTGCCTCTATGTGGGTTTTACATAAAAAAACAGCATGATGTGTCACTTAGGTAGGCTACTTTTATTTTTTATTGACATGGCAGATAGTAGAAAAAATTACAGTGCCCTAACAACAGAGGTTAGCTGAATACATTAGTAAATAACAATTGACATTGAACACGATATATATGTAATGAAGACAAAGTTCCCGGGAAATATCTTCAAACTGAGCTTGACGACAGTCTGACAGTTGTAAATCTTCTAGTAGCTGTGCCAAGACAAATCTGAATCACCTAATTCCACAAAAACATTGTTGAAATATTTTGTCCGGTTGTTATTATGGACTCTCTATCTATGGGCTTCTCCCTTGACTTTATGCCTCTATGTCCCCCTGATTGCCTCATATACAGTAAAAGATTTCTGGGAGCTTCTCCTCCTGTCTATACGGTAATGTCTCTATTGTGCGACATATAGTCGCGTGGTTATGACGCTATCGTTAGCCTGTTTTTAACAAAAACGGCTTCTACGGGGCTATAACGTAAGATACAAAGTAATGAAGCCTTTTATACATTGTCGTGTTTCTTTAGAAATAAATAATGGACAAATGAAGTCTTTGGACGCCTTAGATGTAAAGTTATTCGCTGTCAAAGTGACGTCAAAATGAATGGGAGTCAATGGAATGCTAACAGCAGGTGAAGTTCTGCTACAATGGCGGCTCCTGCGAGGCTTCAGTTTCCGGTTGATGGGTTACCCCCTTGATCGCAGACAGCAGCGCAAAGTTGATTCTGCCAATTTGATCTAATATTTAAAGTTGCAGTGTGTGGTTTTTAGTGGCATCTAGTGGTGAGGTTACGAATTGCGATCAACAAAAGTCACGGTGGCCGACGGGAAAATATGTCATCGTCTGAGACAGCAGAGAGTAGCCAGTTCAGCAATGAGGTTTCTTTACAAGGATAAATTAAGAAATTATGTTTACTTACTTATTCAGTAATGTTATTGTGAATATTATTGTTACTTGTTCATCATTGTGTCAGTGTTTTATTCGCTGAACTAAGCTTGCTTCCTAGCACGAAGAGCAACATAGTAACGAAACCAGTTTGTCCGTTTAGGGCTACTGTAAAAACATGTCGGCGCATTTCAATGTAAGGGAACCCGCTGTGTATGTAGATAGAAACTACTCATTCTAAGGTAATACAAATATAATCCAAGAAAGACTAAATAAGGCCGAGTCTGAAACTACAGTCTCTACTGAGAATCTTTATACACCACTGAAAACTTATTTTTCAAGGTAGTGACGAAACACGCTCTGTAGCGCTGTTTGTTCGCTGTCGGCTACGGTAGAAACATGACGACACAATATGTCGACCTCCATAGAAGGGGTGCATGCGGTTATGGAGATATAAATGTCTCATTCTAAGGTAATAAAACATAACAATTCATTATGCAAGGTCTTTATACACCAATGAAAACATAGTTATGGATCTTATATTGCATTTCTGTCAATAGATCCTCAGAAATATTACACAATGCACCTTTAATGGTTTATAAAACCCTAGCTGTAACGATGCGGGAAGAATGAAGCGAGAAGTGAATCCAATTGCAAGCACATTTATTAATAAAAGAAACTCAGACCAGGACCACAGAAACAGCAACCATTACAACATTAACAACTCACAAAGACAGGGCTGAAACACTGGGCTTAAATACAGGGGTAAACGAGCTAAACAAGATAACAAGAGGGCGTGGTTAATCAGAAACACCTGGGGATACTTATAAACTAGAAAAACTACAAAGGACTACAAAACATGACACAGCACAGGAAATAACTAAAGTTCACACAAGACAAGGGAAACACAGGACAGACAGGAACAAGACATGAACCCACACCGTGACATAGCCCTCCCCCTATGGGCGGCTCCCGACGCCCGTAAAAAAACAAAACAAAAAAAAGTTCAGGACTGTGGTGAAGTGCAGGCGGTCTTGGGGGAGGGATGGAGGGCCAGGTCCGCGCAGGGAACAGAACCAGGGCCTTGGAATGGCGGGCATGGGCCATGGAACGTGGGCGGAGCAGGACGCGCAGGCGACCCCGGCTCAGGAACAGCAGACACTGGCTCGGGAACAGACAACACAGACACTGGCTCGGGAACAGACAACACACTCACTGGCTCGGGAACAGACAACACACTCACTGGCTCGGGAACAGACAACACACTCACTGGCTCGGGAACAGACAACACACTCACTGGCTCGGGAACAGACAACACACTCACTGCCTCGGGAACAGGAACAGTCTCTGAATAGGCCATCTTGTCCATAGACACTGGCTCGGAGGAAGTGACGTGAATGGTCTCTGGCTCGGCCATCTTGTCCGTAGACACTGGCTCGGAGGAAGTGACGTGAATGGTCTCTGGCTCGGCCATCTTGTCCGTAGACACTGGCTTGGAGGAAGTGACGTGAATGGTCTCAGGCTCGGCCAGCTTGTCCGTAGACACTGGCTCGGAGGAAGTGACGTGAACAGTCTCTGACATGGCAGAAGTGACGTGAACAGGCTCTAACTGGGCAGAAGTGACGTGGACAGTCTCTGGATCGGCAGAAGTGACGAGGACAGTCTCTGGATCAGCGGGCTCTGGCGCAGGATCAACGGGCTCTGGGCTGGGCATGATCAGCAGGGAAGAGGGCTTTGTGCTGGGCAGGACCAGTGGTGACGGAAACTCTGGGCTGGACGGGACCAGCCGCGAAGGAAACTCTGGGCTGGACGGGACCAGCGGCGAAGGAAACTCTGGGCTGGACGGGACCAGCGGCGAAGGAAACTCTGGGCTGGACGGGACCAGCGGCGAAGGAAACTCTGGGCTGGACGGGACCAGCGGCGAAGGAAACTCTGGGCTGGACGGGACCAGTGGCGAAGGAAACTCTGGGCTGGACGGGATCAGCGGCGAAGGAAACTCTGGGCTGGGTTCATGGGCTGTCGCTGATGTGTGTGCTGCCCACACACACAAAACAGCCATGGACACCACAATGAGCGCTGTGTCCTCCACAGCAGACTCAAGTGTGGTGTGTTCAGTCTCTGGCGGGCAGGTGATTGGCTCCGGTTCTGGCGAACAGGCGACGGGCTCTGGCTCTTGCTCGAAGACTGGCTCTGGCTCTTGCTCGAAGACTGGCTCTGGCTGGACGTGGCTGACGTGAAGCTCTGGCTGGACTGGCTCTTGCTCGAAGACTGGCTCTGGCTGGACGTGGCTGACGTGAAGCTCTGGCTGGACGTGGCTGACGTGAAGCTCTGGCTGGACGTGGCTGACGTGAAGCTCTGGCTGGACGTGGCTGACGTGAAGCTCTGGCTGGACGTGGCTGACGTGAAGCTCTGGCTGGACGTGGCTGACGTGAAGCTCTGGCTGGACGTGGCTGACGTGAAGCTCTGGCTGGACGTGGCTGACGTGAAGCTCTGGCTGGACAATCTCTGGCTGGACGGTCTCTGGCTTAGGAGCCACCGGACACGTCGTTGAGGAGTGGGACCAGCGGTGAAGGCCTGGCGTGACACGGGATGAAGCTCTCCAAACATCTGGAGTGCGCCTCTCTCCAGCCCAGACAGGAGAGATCGGGGAGTTCCCTCGGGTTGACCTTCTTAGCCCCCAGCCGGTAACAGACTTTAATTGCCTCGTCATCCAGGGAGCAGGAGGCTGCAAGAGGAACAAACCCCCACGTATACTGGAACAGATCAAGGCTTTCCAGGGCCAAGGCCGCTATCTGTCCAGCGAACTACCGGTCTAGCCTGTGTAGATCAGGCGAGATCCGTGCTGCTGGATTCATATTCGGTGAGTTGTTCTGTAACGATGCGGGAAGAATGAAGCGAGAAGTGAATCCAATTGCAAGCACATTTATTAATAAAAGAAACTCAGACCAGCAACACAGAAACAGCAACCATTACAACATTAACAACTCACATAGACAGGGCTGAAATACAGGGCTTAAATACAGGGGTAAACCAGCTAAACAAGATAACAAGAGGGCGTGGTTAATCAGAAACACCTGGGGATACTTATAAACTAGAAAAACTACAAAGGACTACAAAACATGACACAGCACAGGAAATAACTAAAGTTCACACAAGACAAGGGAAACACAGGACAGACAGGAAAAAGACATGAACCCACACCGTGACACGCAAATACACGCAATGTATTTTGCGACAAAGGGTCTTCTTAATCATTTTCAGTTTTGTTCAAAGTAATTTGAGCAACAGTTTTTCAATAACGGAAGAATATGTAAAAGCATGGTATTTGGGGTAAAAAGCCGCCCCTGCTGTTGGGGCTAAAGCCACAATTATTAACATAAGAAATAGCTGGCTGACTTTTCCATTTGTTAACATGACATGGTTAGATTCAGATGGTAAATATAATATATTAAGTTGGGTGACCACCTTAGAGATAATCACCATGTTTATTAGTTTCAGTTTTCAGCTCAACACACTGCAGACTCAAAACCAGGTACTATTCCTTCAGACATCTTTTAAAAATGTTTATAGTTGAAGCGACTCTAATGTGAGACGGTAGACTATTCCATCTCTTTGGTGCTGTCACTGCAAAGGCCCAATCACCCATTAGCTTATCCCTCTGAACAATTTAAACAGATTGGTCCGACGACCTTAAAGTCATGAAACCATCATATTTAAATAAATAAAAAATCATATTAAACATATACTACTACTGTAAATCTATAATAAATTATGGGATCTCATTCAATGCTTTTTCAAAATCTTTACTTTTTAAAATATTTTTTTTTCTGTGTTTTTAAAATATATTTTTATATTATGTTAACGACAGTAGCCTATATTTATTGAACAAAAAATATTTTATTGAATCAGGTCTCCTCTGTTGGAGTAGAATTGGCTAGTGGCGCTGTCACAAAAAATTAGGTCCCAGAACTGCAGCCTCTTAGCTTGACAAGTCAGACCCACATCAAGATTACATTTGTTGCCGCTAGGGTGCCTCTAGATTTCTAGGCTATAGGAGCCTCCTGTATTTTACGAATAGTGAGGCTATAGAAAAGTGACCAGCAGATGGTAGTCATGGCCCAAAAATATGGATTCAATTTCTGTTGAATCTTCAATTGTTGAATTTAATTGAATAATAATCATACTTTAAACAAAATAATTAATCAGTTATGTGTATAAAATATACAGTTTAAATATAGCTTAAATAATTTAATTAAACAAAATATAAAACAGATAAAAAATTTGACAATACTCTAGACTCCATTTTTGGTTCAGTGTGTTTAAAGTCTTCCTATAATGATCACGTTATACTTTAAATATGTATTTTGAATTGGGCAAAATCCGGTTTCCTTTTTTTAAAATATATTTTACAAATAATATAATAGATATAATCAAACTTTCCATAGAAAAGTAACATAGCCTATCTAAAACACACACACCATTATTAATTTAAAACATTTACCAGTCATAGGTACATTACCAGTACCACTGCCGTTCATTAAATGCGACGTGCATTAAATTGATCTGTATTGGTGCACAATTGATAGTAAAGTAGGCCTAATTAATAACATTACAAAAGATTTCTATTTCAACTTAATGCTGTTCTTTTGAACTTTATATTCATCAAAGTATCCTGACAAAAGAAAGAATCACGGTTTCTTCAAAAATATAAGGCAGCACAACTGTTTTCAACATTGATAATAATAAGAAATGTTTCTTGAGCATCAAATCAATGATTTCTGAAGGATCAAGTTACACTGAAGACTGGAGTAATGATGCTGAAAAAATCAGCTTAACCATCACTGGAATAAAAGTATCAGAAGATGTATGTCAAAACCATTGCTTTTTAAGAAGTTGTCAAATATATACTTTCCATCAATAATTAGACAAAAAAAAAAAAAAAAAAAAAAAAGCAGGTGTCAAACAATGTCTTATGAAGATCCACAGGCAGCCAGCAGATGGCAGTCTTTACCCACAACCACACTTGGTAAAAGAATACATTTACAAATAAATTTGAAAATGAGATAGCAACTGTTATGATGATAGCAACTGTTATGATAACAACTGTTATTATGATGAGCAACTGTTATGAACTGTTATGAACTGTTATAACATGAAATGATGCATAATATTAATAAGGGATTGCATATGAGGAATATATTTTTATTCAGATTATTAAGGTTAATAATGTGTTGTAATTACTGCAATGCATTAATAGCATCACAATATTATTACCTGAGCAATTCACAATATATCAAATTAGAAGCATTGTTTTACTACGTAAGCACAGAAGGTGATTGTATTTACTGCCAATTGCAACTGTATCGGGACCCATCTTGTTCATGAATCTTATGGCTTTCATTTTATCGCTTTGGATATTCAAGTAAAGTACACATAAATGTGGGGTCAGGTTTTATCATCAAAGCAGACACCAGTTTTGTGGCTATACTGTTTGTGTCAATATCTTCAAATGCACCAAACTGAGTTATGTAAACAACTTCTCCATGCCAGTCATGCCTTCAGACCCTTCACAACAGCAAACACGATAAAGGATGCCACATAGCATGTTGCCCTATGTATGAAAATGAGCACACAAGTCCCCCTAATATCCCAGCAGGGTCTTGTAGTTCCTTTCCTGTTAGGGCCAGTGTTTGTTTTCAGCCTGTATCCCCCTGCAATGTGCGCCTCCCTCCCCTGCTGATTCGACAACCTCAGCTGCCTGTGAAGAGCCCACCTCTTGTCTGTATCAGGGCCACTTGGCTTTTTCACAAAGGCTACTGGAATAACAGTGCCCCGAGAAGGAAATGACAGTCTGTTCAAAAGAGCCCCTGTGCCATAGTATTGTGCTGGGGGGTGGGGGCTGGTACAGTGCAGGGGATGCTTTATCATTCCATATTGCTTCAATATCAATTCAAAATCACAAAGCACCATTCAAGTCAACCAATGTTTAAGCTATACTTCTACGTCATAGCAGCATAGATGGTGAACTGTAAATATTGAAAGTGTAAATAAAGTAATTCCATGAGAAGGATGTTTACAGTCACGTTGACTGTCATTGTGAGTGATTTTTCCGTCCTCAAATGTAGTAAAAGTCCTGGCACTTCCTTTGTACTTGACAAGAAGGGCTCCTTTGATCTTTCAGTCACATGTATGCGGATCCAATTACAAGATAATGGAGTGATACTTATGAAAGATCAGGTGTGAAGTGTGCGCATGTGCTGGATCTTATCAATTAGTGGACGAGCCACTTGACAAGACGGACACATTGTCTGCTACCGAGAGAAAATATATTCTCGGGCCCCTTTTAATGTGTCTCTCAATCATGTTCTCACCTTTGTTTATTCACTTTAACCCATCATCGTCCGCCGCCTCTGTGATCTGCATCTACTATAGTGGATAGGGCACTGACTTCCTCTTAAATTCACACAGTGTCCTTCCTGACTCCCGCACTGATGTGTGTCCTGGACTTATTAACCCGGTAACTTCCAGAGCTCCTTTGTCTTGCTCCTCTCTATACTTAAGGGGGCTGCGAGCAGAGGGGAAAGCTATTGTCATTCACTGTATGCCATGCGCAAGTCTGCCCTTGATCCCTGGCTTTGAAATGGAGTGCTGGAGGAAGAGAGACTGACTCAAGCAAAAGTGCCTGACCTAGGCTCTCTTTCTCACCCTCTAAAAATATTCTACTGATAAATGACGATTAAACGTTCTTTTGCAATTGAATATTTTTACTTCAATATTGTAAAGCCATTTTAAACTATTTAGGGTTCTCCACAATCCTTTTCTGAACTCCTCGCCCTGCATGATATAGTCTGTTGTGAATGTAAAGCATCAAAAGAGGGCGCTCTTTGTCAGTCGGTGCAGTAATGGAAACAGGCCTCCTCTAGCAAACTGGTGCCAGGCCAGAGACAAGAGCAATAAAGTTCTCACCTCATTATCAAGAACACAGCCACATCACAGCCTGCTGCCAGGTGGGACGGGAGGAGGGGGGAAGATAGAGGGGTTGTATAGATAATCCGGAAAAGAAAAGGGCTGATCTGACAACCTTCACCTGGGAAGACAGATATTTGACTAACCCAAACTCCACAGAAAGGGAATATGCTTTACTGAAAATCTCTTTAATGTATGGACTGTATGGATTTTGCCATACGTTTTGTAATGTTTAAGTATAATAAACACAATTTAATAGTACATATGTAATACTCATATGTCAGTATAATATACAGTCCAATTGCACTGGATTTATATAGACCAGGGTTTCCCAAACAGGGGGTTGATAAAAATTAATGAAATCATGAACATTTTAAACGAATAAATAGTTTAAAAATAAAAATAAAACACTTACTAGAAAAGATAATATATATTAAATAAAATATAAAATAAATATTAATGTCTACCACGGTTAAAAAAAATCCAGAAATGTATTTATCTGTTTTATGTTAAATGTTCTTTCACACCCTCAGCCATGTTAGGGACATAACAATTATATTAATATTATATTTGTTTACCTGCAAGAAAATTAACCAACATCAGAGAACCAAAACAGGTTGAATGGTTGAAATATTAACTTAAAATCTCAAGGGGTCTTTAAAAGTCATAAGTAAATATTTTAGGTCAAAAGTGTTTAGCTGACTAAAAGTTTGGGAATCCTTGATATAGGCTATTTAGGTCATGAAGAATAATTATTATGATCATTGAGAGGCTTTCAGGAGAGCCATTTAGTTATACAGGCTTGCAAAGTACTAGATGGACCTGGGCTCCTAGCAGCTGGTGTTCTCCTATCTTCACATGTACAACCAATAAATCAATATCAAATCTAGCAGGAAGCCAGATGGCCTCCCTCCAGACCTTCGGTATAGTGGGTCACAGACCTCTCAAAGCCAGCATGGCTACTGTTAGCCAGGCCAATAGCGAAGAGCCTTTGAAGGCTTAGACATTCAACAAGGAGGCTATGAATGACTAAAGGGGACAAATAAGCTGTTACGACTTGGGTCAGATCAGTGTTTGTGTTTCTCTGAACATCAAAGGTCAGAGACTGTTTGATATGCAGCCCCCACACCTTGATCCAGAGCCGGGACAGGTAATGGGGTGGAGTAGTCCATTGAGTAACAAGGAGGGGGGGCTTGTAGAGTCCTCCTCTTAGGTCTTGCTGTAGGGCACTCGACTCAGACAAAGAATTTTTTAGGGCCTCCGACTCCCTACGGAGCAGTCGGCCCCATGAAACTATGAGCATCTTCTGCTCACGGTAATGGCCTGCGCCAGTACCTGGTTATGGGGGCCTTTCTGTGGTCCTAAAGGAACTTTTGCATGCAGTGCCTGGTACTGATACAGATACATCATAAATTAACCACTTTTTTTTATCATATTTTCATTTTTGTATCATATGGTAATACTATGGTACTTTGTAATACTCAATTTCTGTACCATTTACATGGTACTACACAATACTTCCAAGACCACCAAGTAACAGTCCTTTTTGGTAATTTTTTTTAAGTGTCTAATTCTGACCATAAATTACCATTCAAAAGTCTATAGTCAGTTTTTAGTCAGTAATAATAAAGCAATACATTGATAATAAAGTGACAGTAAAGATAAACAGTTAAGACATGTTGCAAAATATTTCTAATATAAATAAATGCTGTTCTTTTAAACTAAAAAAAAATATATATATATATATATATATATATATATATATATATCACGGTTTCCACAAAAAACAACATTAATAGTAATAAGAAATGTTTCTTGAGCAAGACATCAGCATATTAGAATGTTTTCTGAAGGATCATGTGACACTGGAGACTGAGTAATGGATGCTGAAAATTCAGCTTTAATAAATTACATTTAAAAATATATTCAATATTCAAATTTCCCATTACAGTAAACGGTTCTTTTAAATTATAATTATATTTCACAATATTCCTATTTTTTACTTTATTGTCATCAACTAAATGCAGCCTTGCTGAGGATATGAGACTTCTTTCAAAAACATTAAAAAAGTCTTACTGACCCCAAACTTTTGAACGGTACCTATTTGTACCCATCAGCTACACCTAACAATTTTATGTTAAACCTAATCTAAAATGCCCTTAATAAATGGTTACTGTTAGGTTATTGGCTTTTCTTCACTACATTTGAATACCTAAATTTAAATCAAATGCTACTTTCATTGTAATCAAAACAACAGCACATAATATGGGCTTGTAAAAACATTTATACTGTCGTATAATATGAAGGAAATGCAATTACCCTGCCTCCTTGTTTTTCAAGGTTTTTAAAACCAACAAACTAATTGAGAAAACACGGATCAGTATGCTCCAGGGTCCAACACAGATGATGTCGCAATTCTAAAAAAAAAAAACAAGGCCCAAAAAAACAAGTTAAACAGTAGTTTGATTGAATGGCTGTTCACAGAGGAGTGTGAAATGCCAGCTCTATGGTGAGGTGTGACTAGGGTGAAGGGGGCAGCTCTGGCCTTTGTGTAACTCCCAGGCTGAATGTGCGGCCGCTATTGTTCAGGCACGGCCGCCTGGCCTTCAGTCTCTCTCCTCCACAGCTTTGTCCAAAGCTGCATGACCACTTCCTTAACCCAGGTCAGGGCAAGGTCGTGACTTTGGTAACTTACCCCTAGACCGTCTGCACTGTCTGCTCATCCATAAATGCATAAAGGGACCTTGAGGACCTACCGGGGAATAAAAGCATGGAAAAAGAAAAATTCTATTAAGCCATTTGAGCTTACATTTTGATTGTAGAAAAATTATACCAACTTGAATGAAAACAATTAAATTACAAGTAAGTAGATTACAAGTAAAGTAGTCAAATTTATAGCATAGTAAATAAAGAATTACATGAACCGCTTCACAGAGCGACCAGGAGTGTACATAACATGCTCAGATTTACAATGTTGAATTAACCCCCCTGTTAACCCTAATGGGCTCATCTATGTAACTGTGAAGACACAGGTCAGTCTGGTCTCTTTCTCTTGTTTCAAGGCCTTATTGGACTGTGAAGAATGAAACCCCTTCTCTGTTGATAAGAAGAGGAAAGGCTAAAGTGCTCAAAGGCATGGTATACACAGTTTTGGAACTTTGATGGAGGCAGAGTGAAGAAGGAGGGGAGGTATATATTGGCTGATAAAGATCACCATGGGTCTTTGATCTTTAAGGAACAGATAAGATGTTACCAAGTGGCATGCTGGGTGGACAAGCAGGCCCACATGACAGGTACAAACAAGCAAACACAGCCCCGGAGGTGATGTCTTCAAGGAGAACCAGATAGCTACAGGAGAAATGGCAGATGGGCAATTAGTCATTTCACTTTGGAGTGAAGTGGAGTGAAAAGTTAAAACAGCACACTTGCCTCACTGAGCAAAGTACTTTAGGCTCAAATTAGATACGTTATGCATGAGTAGAGGACATTATTTATGACTTAAAAACAGAGATCATGTTCTCATTTACCTAATGCGACTAATCAAAATTTCGTTTTAGTAAAATCAACTTTGCCAGAACTTCAGGGCAAAATAATCAATGAAAGAACATGCTCCACCAACACAGCAGAATGAATCAAAGACACCATGCATTTTAAATACATTTGCTCAATTTGAAGGCTGGAGATTGTTAAAGTGACACTCGAATGTCAAACTAAAGCATAGCGGGGGTGGGCTGCGTCTGCGTGCTCCCTAGGCACTGATTTAGGGCCTGCATGTGGATGCCAGACAGAGCCTGAAGTCTGGGGGTGCAAGCTACAGCCTGAAACAGATGCCTGGCTGTCTGGCTGAGGGAGGAGGGGAGTCAGTGGTGAATAAAATGGGAGAATTGCCTGTGGTGTTAATGTGCTTTCATTGGTCCTCCTAGCAACAGAGCTGTAATATGCACTGCACCTGCACCAGGTCTGTAAGATGCAGGAGGACGTTACAGTGGATAATCGTGAGTGCACATGTGTACATGTAATTAATATGTATATTGGCTTGCACACATTAGGTGACAGGAAAGAGAGTTCATACACAAAAATGGCATCAGTGATAATGCAGTGTGTGTGTGTGTGTGTGTGTGTGTGTGTGTGTGTGTGTGTGTGTGTGTGTGTGTGTCTGTGTGTGTGTGTGTGTGTGTGTGTTCACTACTCACTGCTACTGATGTGTGTGCACTAACTTGGATTGGTTAAATGCAGAGGAAAATTTTCCAAGTAGGATTACCATACTTGGCCTTCACATCGTCACTGTCACTGTCATTAAAAAAATCTAGCAAAGACATTTCTCTTTGATGACAAGGCACTCTTCCAATCAAAGTAAAACATGCTCTGTATTATCAAAAAAAAAGGGGGAAAAAAATCTTAATATAAAATATCTGTATCGGCCTCTAGGACAAACGGTTTGGAAAATTGATGAATGGCTGGAAGTATAATAAAATATATATTAAAATGTATTAAGTTTGATTCCTGTTCATGACCCAACGACAAAGACAATTAAAAGAATTAAGACGTAAGACCCTTCATTATCAGTTCCCTCCTACAGACATCAAAAGACACATACAGTGAGAGTGCAGCTGCCCTGGTGGTGTGACTTTCTTCTCTCACACTGCTGTTTGTGTTGAGGATGTTTACTGATCCCAGGAAAGACAAACAGGTTCACTCTTATTTGTGAGAGTTGTACTCAAACAGAGAAGCCAATAGGACTGATTCAGCAAAAGGGTCAGTCTGTTACTCATTGTTGCTATTGTTGTTTTTCGTGTCCTTTCACGTTAGCTCTGTCTTCATACACACAGACTTTCCCGTCAACTGCCATGGTCAGAACTGGAATGTTTTAGATTCCATGACCTTTTATAATACAGATACTATACTAATGCTGAAAAATGCATGTATTGTACCAATTTCAGATACAACTATGATTGTAAATGCCAATCAGTTTATAGATAAAATAAAGATTGCACATAGATTTCAATTGAAAATTTTTATTACCACTTACCAGCCCAGATGATCGGCTTTTACTCGCAGCACCTATCCATTGTGAATGTAAACATCTGGGGACAGCTGCATAAATGTGACACTGGCACAGCTGATCTCTGCAACGGCACAGGAAAACAATTTTATTTGGCTTGCTTATAATAAATCAATTTAACTTGGTTATGAGATGTTTGCGCATGTGGATTGTTGGGTTTCATTCAAAATTTAGTCACAATGACAAATATAAACACATTTATATAAATAACTGCATAATAACTTTTGTTTTTCATAATGCTATAATATACCTGTAGGTGTGACCCTGATTCTTTTCCGTTTATAACGGATATGCTACTTAGTACAGTATTTTGAGGAATAGATGAAACAAAGAAACGTCTAGTTAAACAGTGATTGGTTTGATCAGCAATAGTCATTGTCTGTGCTGGACTTACAGGGGTATAAATCACAGAGGGAACAAGCCTCAGCAGAGAGGTTTTATGAGGGGAGACTTCCCTTGCATCCTGCAGGGGGTAGAGGCCGACACTGTCTGAGTGTCAAAGACCTTTTAACTGGCAGGATCACAAACAAAGAATTATTACTTTATTGGACATCATTTAGGGAGACCTTTTTCCACTCTCTCGGATTTCTAGTAGGAGAGAAGAATTAACACGCAGAAGCTATTCACTTAAAATTATAGTTATTATGAAAGGTTTCCTTTGAGATATACTCCTATTGGGTTGTTATGGTTGATGAAAACCACTCAGAGAATATAGCAAAGGTCATTGCAATTAATTTAATTATGCACCCATAAAACAATTATACACATGAATTGTTTGAACGAGGACACTTAACATTTGAAAAAGTGCATTATTCTAAAATTAATGATGCCCATAGAAGTGTTTTCTGAGTGCTTCAGCTATTCTCACAGCCGCTAATGAATTGCTGACACAAAACACTTTTGTCAAAATATTTTGGGAATGCCCAATATACATAACTGCAGTAATGCAGAAGATGGTCCTGCAGATTAATCAAATCTCTAAAAAAGCCACATAACTTAATCCATTGAGAATTTGAGTAGCCTACATGGGAGACTCTTTTGATTTAGAATACTTTTAGGAAATTAAATTTAAAATAAAAATTAAAGTAATATTTTACTATATCTGTTTAGTAAAAAAGTGAGTGCAATACAACTAGATTGAAAACATTCAGATAAGTATCAACTATATAATGAAAAGTTTTTAACTGAAATGTTGAACTGGTCTCAGGACTGGTGTTTGTCATAAGTGTCAAATCACGCTTGAATTGAGACTGTTTATAAGTTGTCATGCGTTTTAGAATTTGTACATTTATAAAATGTATTGTAAAAAAAAATTGTGCATTGAGTAGCTACTGTTTTGTATATTGTACATTGTTTGGTAAATTTGCACACACTGTCCCACCTAGGCTACTAAAACAAATCTCTGGCCAAAACAATGGTTATGGTTTGATCATTTTTATGTTAAAGTTTCATGACTGCCTTGGTGTTTCTTAAATATCTTGAAGTTTAAATGTTGCTATAATATAATGTTTTAGCAGGTTCCCACTGTGACAACTTACTCCATATGGTGTGACATGTCCTGCATTAAGGCAAACTGAAATTTGCCTTTCTGTGCAGTAGGATATAAACATTATAAACAACGTTTAAGAATTATCCTAACTTCACATTTTTGACTGATTAAGTATTTTCCCAGCGTCACACACCTCTGCACCTGCACGCCACGCGCTCGCGCCGAGTCCAAAGGTGAATTTATCCCCTTCCTGTGAAAGAAGCGTCAGATCCGACTTTTTTGACTGAAACTCACGATGGTTGCGTCGCCTATGGTTTAATCATATCTGGCGTGGTGTCCAGTTATCAAAACATGGGAATGGAAATGATGAGATATTCATATTTTGGATTTTAGACGAAGTCACGACGGTTTATGTTTTATATTTCGACCGCGTCTTTGTTTTATTACTTCCGGAAAATCCCGCACAGGTAAGACGAGTTTCGGTCTTGAGCGCGAAATATCCTACGCGTCTCTTTTCTTACATAATAGACTAATCTCACAATATTTGTTTAACTTCAGCTGTAAGCTACTTTTGTTGCTTTATTACCATTGAATGTGAATCATTGAAGGTTAAAGAATAGCAAAGCGAACACTACACCGCTTCTGACATACCTCGGACACGTTGAAGATGTTTTTAGGAGGTTGGGAAAGATGTTGTTAAGATAAAGGTTACTATGCTGAGTTACGTAGAGAAACATGTTTTATTTGAATTGTTTCTTTACCCAACACGTAGGCTAATTCAAGGGCACTCGATTGTCCAGGTTACCATCAGACTCTCATGTCAGCTGATTGATGAATGATTTATGGCTTCTTTCTCGTGTGTCATCTACCTGCAACGTGCAGGTCAGCCCACGAATACCAATTTCAGAAGGTTAGAAAAGTCAGATACTATTTTATTTCGGATGGTATGTGGTATTAAAGTAAAACATAATGTGTGCTTTAAAGCGTGCTGTTAATACCATTGCCTATCAGTTGACTGACTCCATAAAACGGGTAAAGTTACCCCCTCCCCCTCAAGGTGGAGTCTCCTTTCATAACTTAAACAGACTTTTAAAGGTAAACAAATGATGCGTGTTGTGCTGTCAGTCCTATCCTGCTGGTTGTTTGGTACTGGTGCATTTTTTTAGTTTGTTTCTTTCTTTCTTACAAAAGAGAAGGTTGATGTTCTACACATCTGGTCCAACATTTAATGGATCATTTGTAATGAAATCAAAATTCTGCCATCATTTACTCTTCCTAGTGTTACATCAGTCATTTACAGTATTACTTTCTTTTTACATAGAGCAAATAATAAGATGATGACAGCATGCAGATGCAATGAAAGTGAATGGTGACTGAAGCTGTCAGTCCCTAGTATTATATTCCTTCTTTCCTTATTCCTTTGTGTTTCCCAGAAAAAAAGGATTTTTGTTATGGCATGATGGGAGTAAATGAGGAAACAGTTTTCATTTTGAATGAAGTGCCTCTTTAAGCCTTGAAATGTTGATTTAGTGCATGCAATAAAGGGTTAGTTCACCCAAAAATGAAAATTCTTTCATTAATTACTCACCCTCACGTCGTTCCCCTCTAATACTTTCATTCATCTTCGGAGCACTCTTTGATGAAATCTAAGAGCTTTCTGTCCCTCCATTGACCGCTGCGCAACTACCACTTTGACAATTAAAAAAAGTTCATAAAGATGAGATCATAAAACCATATGAATTGAGCGATTAAGCCCAAATTTTCTGAAGAGACACGATCGCTTTATATGATGAACAGATTTAATTTAGGCTTTTATTCACATTTAAACATTGATCAGCGAACATTAAAGGGGTCATATGATGTGATTTCTTGTTTTCCTTTTCCTGTAGAGTGTTATGTAGCTGTTTGTGCGTGTATAAGATCTGCAGAGTTAGAAAGTGTCAAACGCAAAGAGATATTCTTTGTAAAAGTTCAGGCTCAGCCACGCTTTCCTAAAACGCTTCATTCAAACATGTCCCCACAAATCTACGTCAGTATGTGGGGGCAGTGTTTCAGAACACCACCCAAAGAATACGCAAAGAAAGAAGGCGTAACTTTTATTATTATTGTTGCCGCCATGTCGTCGTGGAGACGCTGTGTTTTTCGTTGCAAAAGTCAAACTACTTAATTTGGCCTTCCAAAAGAGGACACTATTAGAAAACAGTGGTTAAGCTTTATTTACAACACTGTTCCTGAACAGTACAACCTAAATATTCGACTGTGTGCTGCGCATTTTTCGTAGGACCGTTTCCAGAACCTGGGAGAGTACAAGGCTGGCTGTGCACAGAGGCAGATTCTAAAAAGTGGGGCAATTCCATCTTTGCAAGTACACTGACTCACAGACACAGCCTGTAAGTATGTTTTCATTTTTTAATAATTTGCTACTGACTATTTAAGCTGGCCAATCAGAGTACACTACGCTTTTCAGAACGATGAGCTTTGTAAAAATCGACACGTTTCAGAAAGGCGGGGTATAGCGGAGCAACAATAATGTACGGTATGTGTAAAATAATAACTTTTTTTAACCTAAAACCGCAAACACATGGCATTAAACCAAATACACAAAATAAAGTTCTTTTTAGAACCATCATATGACCCTTTTAACAGAAGCTTAACTGAACCTGCTTGACACGTGAGAACAAACCTCTTTGGTTCTCGCGAAAGCTCAAACGTTCTGCATAACAAACAAGAATGAACCTCATTGGTTCTCGCACATCAAGCGAACATGCTTTATCTTGTTAACCACAACTGATGTGCAAGTTGTTGAATGTTTATATGTATATCTGTTCATCATATAAAGCGATCATGTCTCTTCAAAAAAATGTGACTAAACCATTCAATTCAAGAAAGCTCTCAGATTTCATCAAAGATCTTCATTTGTTTTTCCGAAGTTGAAAAAGTCTTGCGGGTTTAGAACGACATGAAGGTGGGTAATTAATGACAGAATTTTCACTTTGGGGTGAACTATCCCTTTAAACGGTTAGAGTAGGCAATGTTTAATCAGCTTTACTTGTTCCTATTAGCTTGAAGGACAATAATTAAAAAAACCTCCAGGTGACTATATAGCGGTGTATTTTCATACTTTACAAATTAGGTCATTCTGTCGGAGCTGTGCCATTGCCCTTGTATTCATTCTGTGAGGGTGTGTCTGAGGGAATGATTCATGGCCCTTGGTTGAGTTGGGTAGGTGAGAGCTTTTCAGACTGGGTATTCACTTTTTCTTTGATTTACCATTTGTTCTGTAAGCGGTGGACGGGAATAGTCCATTTATTATGATATCAGCCCCAAGGTAATCTTAACAACTGGAAACACTATGGACTTTGAAACAGTCCATGTGACTGTTCAGTAAACAAACAGGTAAGTGACAAACTGTGTACTCAGGGAGGTATGTGAACCTAGGTTTGTGGAGTTTTGTAGTGGAGTTCAACCTTGAGAGGTTTACAAACTCTACATCATTACAGGACAGGAGAGATTGACTAGCTGCTTGTCTCCAGTGTGTAAGATACTCCCATGAGGCTGGGGTGAGTCCATCTATCTTAACCAGGGTCACAGCTTCAGTTGACAAGTGTGGAAATAATTTAAACAAAACACATCACTATGCCACAAGGTTCACGGTTTTATGATATAGAATGTTTATCAAGGCTGCTGTTAATTACTGGTGTTTACTAAGGCATTTTTTACTATTTACTATGTTGAAAACCTTAACCCCAAGTTATACATTTTGGCATGTCAAAATGGGCAACGAAATCATAGATTTGCACTGATATGGCCCAAACCTTATCTTGTGATGAGAATATTGTTTGCAATATTATTCATTTGCTACCATTCAGAAAACTATAGCAACAGCCTAGCCCACCCCTGGCATTGTGGCGATTAATTTCACACTGCCAAGCATCAGTCAGTATTTTTCCACGATGCATCGTATTATTAAACATGCAACAGCAGGGCTGCACCAATATTAAAATTATGGCAGATACAGATAAAACGATAATAATAACAATTAGGGATGCTAACGATTAATCGACGGTTGATTAATTGTCGATAAGTTTTATCAATTAAATTATTATCGATGGTCGATTAAGCAAGGTTATCATTAGTTCATAGTTTTGCTCTGGTTTTTGAGTTGCATGAGGCTCATGTGCAAGATGTGCAGCCGATACATGAGGAAAAAAGTGTAATGTATTTTAAATGTATGTCTTCAAGCCATAATTAACCAAGGGTCCAAAATCCCTCCAAACAAGTGATTTAACTGAACATAAGAACTACTACAATAAAACAACACAACAAAAGAACATAGAATAAACAAGTAATAATTAGACCCTGTGAGTGATGATCTTACAGCGCTGTTTTAGCTCTGCACTCCTATTCTATGGGGCCGTTTTTACACAACACCATTTTCATAAAATGGTGTTGTGTAAATGGCCCCAATGAATAGGAAAACTGTTTATGCATTTGGCCATTCATTTACACGACAACTGCGTTTCGGTAGCCTGAAAATGCTTGCTAACTTTTGAAAATGTGTCTCAAAGTGCATGTTTTTGAGACCTTTATTGTCTACTACAAACTACAAAAACTACAAACTGTAAACTACAAAAATGCAAATGAAAACAATTACTGGCCTGTCAGCATATTTCAGCGTTTTTAATTGTTTTTCGCAGATCCATGTAAATGGGGATCGTTTTGACAATGTTGTCGTCTGTAAGCGAAAAACACAAAAGAAAAACTTCAGTTTTTAGTACATCGTTGTCGTGCAAACATACCCTATGGCTCATGGTAAATCAAGACCTGTAATTCTGAGTGATCAAACCAATCCAAGCGCACATCAGCTGTAAAACGGTGTCCGATTAGTAACCTGTCTGCAAATCATCCTTACCTACCACACCCGAGATCCAGTTTCCATTGGTTAAACCTTCAAATAATATTGGAAAACAATGTGTCATGACTCATGATCGTGACGCAATCACAGATTCTGGAAGTCGTTTAGCTAAGCAGCTTCATGTCACTCCGTGATCTAGACATTGTCTTATGTTGTGTCTGAACTCGTTTAAGACCACCTGCTCTAAATAAAGATATGTGATCTACTAGCCTATGGTTTACTGATGTTTCGTGAAGTTACAAACAAAAACGTGACACAAAAGTATCATGTGTATACTATTTACACGTTCGTCGATTGCGCTTTTTCATACAAATACTTTGTATAGTTTGGTCTATAACTGAAACGAATATGCTTGTTGTATTCTGTTCAGACCTTTCAACGATACATGACACAAGCCTATCTGTTATGTACAATGATTATACAGACATCATTTTTTATGTAAAAAAAAATAAAATAATATACAGTATTAAAATTGATATTCATTTAGGTATTTGCTAAAGATTACATTTAACAGTGTTATTCAAGTTATTTTATTAAATTATAAAGTGTTTTTAAAAATTAAGCTTTAGATGAAGGGAAATGTCATAATTAAAGGGATAGTTCACCCAAAAATTAAGATTTTGTCATTACTTACTTACCCTCAAGTTGTTCCAAACTTGTATGAGTTTCTTTTTTCTGTTGAACAAAAAATAAGGTATTTTAAAGTAGGGCTTCCCCCTAATATTCGACTAATTGTTAGTCGACTAGAAGAGGTTGCCCTATTCGCACTGGATTAGTATTAGGCTACCTGTTGACCTCTAGTCATGTGTGATAATTGCGGAGGTCGTCTGTGATCTTAATCCCGTGCGAATGGGCCATGTCTGTAATTTGTAAAGTAAAAATTCCCCTGCAAATGACCTACCATATTTCGCCAAACACCGAGGTCCCGTCACGTGATAATATTAGTCCCGTGTGAATTGGCATCTCTGTGATTTGGTGGGGTCGTTTATAATTTTTTCAAGGTTTTTGTTTCCTGTGCGCCTTTTTATTCATCTTTCGCGAAGAATGTAGGTTGATAGTGTGAGTGCTTGATAGTATTTTGGGTGCTGGGTCATATCACTATACCTACATCACAACTATACAATTTGCAGAAAGATAAGGCTGAAAATCATAAGTGAAAATTTGAAGTAAATTTATTGTTGAGAGGAAAACCCCTTGAGATGTGACATCTCGTTTTCAAGGGGACCTCAAGAAAAACATACTTCACAAACATACATACATACTAACAAAACAAAGACAAAAACAAAAGCTCTCCATCACACCAAAACCACCCATATCTTCCCCAATCCAACCATTAGATATTAGGCAGTAAACGGTTAAGGTCATTCATATAAACAATTGAGAATAAAAAAAATATATATATTTATATATAATGTCTGATATGGAATCAAGTATTGTTTCAGATAGGATGGGTAGTTTGAAAAAATGCATTTATGAACAAACTGCAACTAATGATACTGTCGTCTAGCATTTAGTGAAAGAAGATTCAATGACTGATACATTTGACAGTGATGAGTTCTAAATGGGCACCTCAAAACAAATCTGCAAAGACTATTATAGATCACATTCAAAGGTTTAAGATTGGTTACGGCTGTGTTCTGATAAACAACATCCGCATAATCAATTATAGGCAATAATAGTTGAGTAATTATTTTTAATCTAATCTGTTTTGTAAAACAATTAATTGAGCGATATAACATTCTTAAGCTACAGTTTATGTTTTTTACAATTTAATCGATATGAGGTCTGAAAGTAAGTCGGGAGTCGAGCCAAAGGCCCAGATATTTAAACTCATCAACCTTCATTAAAGGTGTACCATCCAGGAATTTAACCTCAAAATAATTATTTTGCTTATGGAGTGCAGATCTGGTTGCAAAAAGCATGCTATAAGACTTCTTTTTATTCAATAAAAGCAGATTAGAAGAGAACCATGTTTGAATACGATTGAAATCAAATTGAAGTGAGGTTTGAATCTTATATAGTTTTTAGATGTGTATATATAACTGTGTCATCTGCATATAGATGAATCTGACAGTCTGAGCATATTTGTGGGAGATCAATTATAAAAATAGAAAATAAAAGGGGTCCTAGGGAAGAACCCTGAGGGACACTCGTTTCCATTACTCTAGGCTGGGAGAGAGCAGCATTAAAAGACGTCTGTAATGAAGATATGAATTAAACCAGAGAACAGCTGATTTGGAGAGACCAATAGCATATAGTTTGTCAAGAAGAATATAATGATTGACCATGTCAAACGCATTGGTCAGGTACACTAGGAAAACAAAAAAGAATGATTAGATGGAGATGGATGACATACAGCAGCATGTGGTAAAGAACATTCTTCTGTTTATGATATATCATACAGCTAGACCTATAATGACAAGCCATTTCCAAGCAATAGCCTAATAACAACATATCCGGGAGATAAATCAGTAAATTTGAGTAAAATCACAGGCTTCGCTAATCCCGTGCGAATGCGCCACACGAAATTCATGTTGGTGGGTAATTTCTAAATCACACGAGTTCCCCAGATAATACTAATCTAGTGCGTATAGGGCTTTATTCAGTTAGTCGCAAAAAAAAAAAGTGTGGCGAAGTATCACAGTCCGTGAGGGAGAAAACGTATATGACGGGTCCTGTGGTAATTGCAGTATATTTGGCAGGAAATCCAAACGTTTGCCTTTTAACCCTCAAATATGGCTTCTCATTTGAAACATGCTAGTAGCAACTTCACATGGCTGCTCGCTCTAATGTTAACCTAGATAAATGTGCGCTATTATTAGGCGCATATCCAAGTGTTTATGTTGAGTGTGGAAGTATACTGCGATTACTGCATGACATCGACGTGCTGGTGTGATCACTTGCATTTTTTCCTGCTAACAGAGGAAACAACTTAAAAATTCTCCGTCATTTTTGGTCATACAGATTCAAAACTAAAATATCTAGTGTAAATTCACAATAACAACAAAACGTTGTGCTTTTGTAAAATAAAAAACTCGTTCCCTCTGCGTAATATCTTACGCTATGGGGAAAACCTCTTTTCCACGAGATATTGAAGCAAAAAATTATCCTTAATTTTGAATTAATGTAAAACGCTGTGCAGCAGCATGCAGATATAGGCAGGATGGCTCGCGTGCCTATTGGCTGCCCTGCGGCAAACAGCAGCAGCCTATCGAGAGAGGTGCTGCGTGACATAATCCTATGAAGGCATTTCGCGCCCATTTCGTCACGTCCCGCCAGAAAAGGGCGCAATTTCGCCCTGTAAATATAGCTCGATAAGGCTGGTACACTGGCTTTCATCGCCGAAGCGAACCAGAGCTGTGTATGCACGGCAAGATACGCAGTACTCGTTCCCTCTCTAGAGAGAACCGAGGTTACGTTAGTAACCGAGTACGTTCTCTTACGAGAGTATCTCTCGTACTGCGTAATATCTTACGCTATGGGGAACACAATGCAAATCGCCGTGCGTACTGGGATCCGACACCAAAGTCCCAAGGGCAGTAGCCCGGGGCTCATGTAGTGCATAATCACCATAGACTCACAGAGAGTCGGAGAAGAGAGGCTGCAAGCAACATTCCCCATGAAATAGCATCCTATAGGGGCTAGTTATGTTAATAGTGTTTCACACAGACAGGGTGAACGTGTTCAGCCTGAACTGGTTAAGATTACGGGTTATTCAACACCCATCGAGCCGTGTTATCGCTCAGTGAGCGATGCACAAGCAAAACTCAGCATCTGGGCCGGCACAGCGGGGCAGATAACACTGAATTCTATACCGACAGAAGCTTGGCTTGTAAGGCGGGAACCTCTAGGTTATAAAACCTTATAAATGTAGACGGTGAGGCCCAGCCCGCAGCCGTACAGATATCTTGCAAGGTAACGCCACTATACCATGCCCACGACGAGGCCACGCCTCTCGTGGAGTGCGCTCTGACACCCAAAGGACACTGCAGGCCCTTAGAAGTGTAAGCCAGTGCTATGGCATCGACTATCCATCTGGATAGGCTCTGTTTTGATGCGGCCAGTCCTTTGGAACGTCCGCCAAACAAAACGAAGAGCTGCTCGGTCTGCCTGAAGGCAGACGAGCGGGACACATAAGCTCTCAGTGCCCTGACAGGGCAAAGAAGACTCGCATCCTCCTCCTCATCTTGAACCGAGAGAGCGCACAGGGAAATCACCTAGGCTCTGAACGGTGTGTTGAGGGATTTGGGCACGTACCCGTGCCTCGGTTTGAGTATGACTTTTGAGTCATTAGGCCCAAACTCCATACATGATGCGCTTACTGAAAGCGCTTGTAAGTCCTTTATGCGCTTCACTGAAGCGAGAGCCAAAAGAAACACCGTTTTGAAAGACAGATGCTTCATGTCTGACAAATGGATTGGCTCGAACGGGGCACCTTTCATGGCTTCCAAAACCGTAGAAAGGTCCCACACCGGGACTGAAGGAGGTCTAGGAGGGTTCAACCTCCAAGCTCCCTTGAGGAATCGCACGACTAGGTCGTTCTTCCCCAGTGACTGGCCAGACACAGGTTTTGTAAACGCTGCTATAGCCGCCACGTACACTTTGAGCGTGGATCGGGTTCTGCCCTTATCCAGCAGCTCTTGAAGGAAGGAAAGCACTTCCGTGACCCCGCAGTCTACGGGTGAAAAGCCCTGAGCTTGACACCAGGCAGAGAACACAGACCATTTCTAGGAGTAGAGCCGTCTTGTAGACGGGGCCCTTGCCTGCGTGATCGTGTTTAGCACTCCCTCCGGGAGGATAGCGGGTACCCGTTGATGGCCCATGCGTGCAGGGACCATAGCTGGGGGCGAGGATGCCAAATCGAGCCCTTGGCCTGGGAGAGGAGGTCTATCCTCAATGGTATTGGCAACGGGGCAGTGCTGGTCAGCTGCATCAGAACTGGAAACCAAGCCTGGTTTGTCCAGAGCGGAGCCACAAGCAGCACTGGGCATCCATTTTCCCTGATCCGTTCCAGCACTTGAGGCAGGAGCGAGATGGGGGGGAAAGCATAGAGGGGACAGCGGGGCCAAACGTAGGCCAGCGCGTCCTTGCTCTTGGAGAAATATTTCGGACAGTGAGCGTTCTCGTTGGACGCGAACAGGTCCACCTGCGCTCTGCCGAATGTCTCCCACAGCAGTTGGATCGTCTGCGGGTGCAGCGACCATTCCCCTGCTGGGACATTGTCTCTGGACAGCCTGTCTGGTCCCAGATTCAGGTGACCAGGCACGTGCGCTGCTCTCAGTGAAAGCAGGTTGTGCTGAGCCCAGACCAGGAGGCACTCCGTCAGCCTGTAAAGGTTTCGGGACTTGATGCCACCCTGACGATTTATGTACGCCACCACTGACATGTTGTCCGACCGGACCAAGACGTGGTGACCCCTTATCTGGGGACAGAAGCGCCGCAGCGCGTTGTCGACTGCCATCATTTCCAGACAGTTTATATGTAGGAGCTTTTTACGTTCTGACCACTGGCCAAAGAACGGTCTGCCCTCGAGCAGCGCTCCCCATCCCGAGGTGGAGGCGTCCGTGGACACCACCTTCACGCTCGAGGGAGTCCCCAGACTCACACCTGACTGGTACCAGTCGGTTTTCTTCCGAGGCTCCAAAGCTGAGACGCATTTCAGACCGACCCGGAGGCGAAACCGACCAGCGGTCCATGCCCTGGGCGGAACCCGCGCTTTCAGCCATAGCTGCAGTGGGCGCATGCGAAGCAACCCCAACTGGAGCACTGAAGCTGCTGAGGCCATGAGACCCAGCATTTTCTGAAACCATTTGAGCTGGACAGTTGAGCCGCGGCGAAAAGATTTCGCGGTGCGCTGAATGTCCTGTGCGCGCTCTGGCGACAGATGCGCTGTCATAGATAGCGAGTTCAGCACTGTTCCCAGAAAAGATATTTTCTGGCTGGGAGACAGCGAGCTCTTCGCCCAATTGACTGTGAGACCCAGATTCTCGAGATGTTCGAGTAATGTGGCCCTGTGTTCTATGAGCTCTGATTGTGATCGAGCTAGAATCAGCCAATCGTCCAAGTAGTTCAAAATTCGCATGCCCTGAAGTCTCAGGGGTGCGAGAGCCGCGTCCATGCACTTCGTAAAAGTATGGGGTGCCAGGGACAGGCCGAACGGCAGGACTTTGTATTGGTATGCCTGGCCCTCGAAGGTGAATCTCAAGAATTGCTTGTGACGTAACGCTATTTGTATTTGAAAATAAGCGTCCTTCAGATCTATCGACATGAACCAGTCTCCTTGGTGCACTTGCGCGAGGATTTTCCTGGTTGTAATCATTCTGAACTGATATAGGCCGTGATATAGCGGCGGCCGGAGAGCTCCGGTGTGCTGAGAAATAGACACTGTGTTTATAGTGTGCGATGCGGGGGTGCGCTGATCACAGCGGGCAGCCTGACCGCGCTCGGCTTCTCTCTGACGGGATGTGGAGAGAAGCCGAGCGGGGCGAGCCCCGTGGGGTTCGGCATGTCTGTGAGGGAATGTGGGCGCGGGATAGCGGGCACACTCGCTGCACTGAGAACACTGTCGGCTAGCGCCAACTGAAAATGTGTTGGTTTCGTTTTTACAGAAACCGTGAGACATGCTTCATGTAGTGTTTGTGGGCACTGTGTTGTGGGCACGTACACTACATTTATTGCACAATCGACATGAGTCGATTTTTTTTTTTGCTAGCCCTGTATTGTGGCGGGCTGTGTCTGCGTGTGGGAATGGGCACTGAGACGTGGGCATTCTTACAACACTCATAACACCATCGGCCGTGGCCGGAATTCCAGAAAATACACCCTTTTTGGGATTTATCTGGGTCGCCTTAAAGCTGGCGTTTGTGTGCAGGCAAGCGGGCTGTGGTACCAGCTTGTTTACTGCAAAATACACTGGACAGTCACATTGTTTGGAACTGAACGAGCGAGAAGTTTCGGTAGAGTCTGGCCGCGGCGAGACTTAAACACCGTGGGCCTTAGCTGACTGTATGTGTGTTGGTTTCTTTTACAGAAAACGTGGCACATGCAGTGTGTAGTGTTTGTGGGCACTGGGTTGTGGGCACATTCACTATAATTAATGCACAATTGACATGAGTCGAACTCATTTGTGCGAGCCCTGCACTTTGGCGGGCTGTGTTTGTGTGTAGAAATGAACACTGGGGTGTGGCATTTTTAATACACTCATAACACTATCGGCTGTGGCCGGAATACCAGAAAATACACTGCTTACATGATTTTTCTGGGTCGCCGTGGAAACTGCATTTGTGTGCAGGTAAGCGGGCCATGGTACCGGCTTGTTTACTGCAAAATACACTGGAACAGTCGCATTTTCTCGGAACTGAACGAGTGAAAAGTTTGGGTGCAAGTCTGGCTGCGGCGAGACTAAATTTTTAGTCTCCCGTGCGAAGGCTTTGGGTTTCGCCACTGAGCCACAGGGGGAAACGACAAAAGCTTAAAATAGCCCGAGCGGATAAAGAGCGTCATCACAGTTTTGTGTGCGTCGGCGTTTGTTTGCAGGCGTGCGTGTAATACAACAGGCTCATTGCTGCAATATTGACATTTTCAGCCGCTCAAACCAAGAGGAGCTGAGAAATGTTTGAGAAATTGAGATTGGCCCGGCCTCGGCGGGACTAAAAACACACTCTTTCCTCATTTCGCCGGTGACGCATGCCCACGGGGGGCGGGGTAGCTTTCTTATAACGTAAAGAAAGCTAGCCGCGGTTTTGAAACTGGCCTTCTCTACAGATGCAGCTATCTCGTCATCATTAATGGCGGAAGCGGCGGCGCGCGGCGGCCGTTGTCCGTCAGCGAGCGACTCGAGTGAAGCTGGCGGGCGAACCGGCGAGCTATCACGGGCTGGAGAAGGCTCGGGGCTATTTCGTCGACCTCAATGGAGGAAGCGGCGGCAGACGGCGGCCGCTGTCCGTCGGTGAGGGACTCGAGCGATGCCGGCGAAGCTGGCGGGCGAACCGGCGAGCTTTGGCGGGCAGGAGAAGGCTCGGGAGCGCCTTGAGCACGGCGCTTTTTACGGTGCGGCGCTACAGCGGGCTGAAGTGCAGGCTCTGAGAAGGATGCCCGGCGAGTCCTCAGAGTCACCATAGGCAGTAGCTCACAGTGAGGGCATCCGCCGTCGACCAGAGCGAGAGCCGCATGATCCTCACCCAGGCAGGAAACGCAGATAACATGACGGTCCCCGTCGCTGAGTGTGGCTCGGCACGAGCCGCAGGATCTTTGCATCTTGAAAAAGACGCAGCTCTTTTAGCAGAAAGAGACAGACAGTGAAAAAATGTGTGTTGCAGCGGCGAACACACACACACACAGTTTGAAAAGGATATAACGCCGGAAAGCGTAGCAGGTACGGCGGCTAAAGGCGGCGATGCCAGCGACTTCAGACTCAATGGCTGTGTGCTTTTTCTCAGACGGCGTGGCTTCTCACTCCGGATCCAGCGATTCGTGATGCTTCGTTGAAGAGATGAAGATCAGTGTACCAGCCTTATCGAGCTATATTTATAGGGCGAAATTCCGCCCTTTTCTGGCGGGACGTGACGAAATGGGCGCGAAATGCCCCCATGCTAGGATTATGTCACGCAGCACCTCTCTCGATAGGCTGCTGCTGTTTGCCGCAGGGCAGCCAATAGGCGCGCGAGCCGTCCTGCCTATATCTGCATGCTGCTGCACAGCGTTTTACATTAATTCAAAATTAAGGATAATTTTTTGCTTCAATATCTCGTGGAAAAGAGGTTTTCTCCATAGCGTAAGATATTACGCAGTACGAGAGATACTCTCGTAAGAGAACAAACAGGAGGTACTTTCTGTCGTCTCGGTCTCTGTAAACTTGAGCGTGCAAAGCGATTGTCAACCAATTTAATTGGAAAACTAATATTCTCACATTATGTAATCCGTAAGAAACATGCATATAGGCGTGTCCACTACTGCAGAGATGACGAGTCAGAATCATCGACTTAATCTCTGCAGCCGAAAACACAGAAAACATTATCAATAATTAAAAAAATTTAGACAGTCTCCTTGCTGTTTTTTCACAACACATTCATAATCGTTATTTTTGACTGTGCACTCTGACAAGCTTTAAGTGTGCACTTGAGCACTGATTAGGTTATGTATTTTATATATATATATATATATATATATATATATATATATATATATATATATATAGGCAATTAAAGGCTCATTATTATGATTTAAATGGCTTATTAATATACACGTGCGAGTAGTTGACTAATCGCTTAAATTAACGACTACTAGTCGACTAGAAAAATCTTTAATCGAGGGTTATTTTAAAGAATGTTGGTAACCATACAGTTGACAGCACCCATTTACTTTCATAGTATTTTTGGAAGTCAATGGGTGCCATCATATGTCTGGTTACCAACATTCTTTAAAACATCTTTTGTGAACAGAACAAGGAAACTCACACATGTTTGAAACAATGAGGGTGATTTAATGATAAACTTTTCATTTTTGGGTGAACTATCCCTTTAAATATCCAAAAAAAGTATTTTATCTAGCTTTAAAGTAATACATACATTTTACTCGAATTGCCACTTAGTATTTAAATGTAGTGGTAAGGATTATAATTTTTAGGTTGTGAATAACTGATTTTGTGTGGATTATTATGCTCACAGTCTATTCATATGTCTATTCAGTTATTAGCAAAAATAGGAAGAAGGGGAGTGAGAGAGAACTATATCCTGCCTGACCTCGGACAACACACACACACATATAACACACTATGTAATTGGCCAGAGGTTTAGCTTGGTTCTTAGAATGCTCTGCCTGCACGAGTACCACATCAGCATTCTACACTCCCCCTCATCCTCCATCTCTCTCTCTCACACACACACACACACACACACACAAATGCACGCTCTCAACACCTCCTCCTGGGTCGACACAGCCGGATTCTAAACATTTCTCTCCAGTCTGTTGAGCTCCCCTTTAACAGCTTGTCCTTGCATACACACACGCACAAACACACTCTGTCCCTAGTTGAGATGACGGGCTCTGGTTTCAGTCGGTGCAGGCGGCCAACGCAGCTGTTGGGCTTGAGTTTCTTTTTTTCATGCAGTGGCTGCGGGGAGTGTAACTGCACTGCCATCTGAGGTGGGTTGGAATAATGATTGAGATTTACTACCTCACATTAATGGCGGACAGTGTGTTTGTTTTGCTCATCTTTTGAAGTGCCTGTTGTTAATTGTGTCGTTGCATTTTGCTATTAATTGTTTTTATACAATAGGAATTTTTGGTGTAGTATAATTATCATATTTTTATGGTATTCTAAAGGAGATTATTTTTATAGTATATTTATAAGGGTCTGACACTGACACATAAGAGTGTCCATGATAAAAGATTTAATCTAAAACGCATGCACCAACTTCTTTGTATTTATGTTGGTTTCGAAAAGCTTAAACACCATTTTTAATTTTTTTGAACTTTAAAAATGTCATGTGGTGTAAACAAGTAAAAGAAAGTTTTTTTTAAAACGAATATTCATATTCATTCATAAATCTCTTTAAGGATTCAGGGAGTCGCATCACATAAATGTGTTGTATTTAAGGTTACAAAACAAACATTCATTGTAGATGGATTTAGCAGAGATTATGTGGCTCACAGAGGGAAGTCTTCCACTTTACATCGGGCATGCAGAAGTCATTACCGAAAAGCTTTTCATTTTTACACTATTCATTTTCAGTTTTTTACTCCTTTTTAGAGCAGCTTCTTTGTTCGACCTAGTAGGTGAGTTTTGACTGTTGCCCTCCTATCATTTCACAGTGCTTAACCGGTTTAATGACTTAAATAGTGTTAGTTAGCCAAACTCAGATTGCTATTGAGGAGGAAACTCGTGGAAAGGATACAGCTGCAGCCCTCTCCCCATATTGTTGCTGTTAAGGGGATTCATGTCATTTCCTGTCCAGCCGACATGAGCCAAAAAAAGAATGCCAGACGTGAGCTTCAGTTTTTCTTTGTTCTCTTTTCCAACAGAAACTTGGGTGTAGATGAAGCAGCTAGCAGTTTGTACTCTTACTGGATTGGAAATATTTGATTGCTTCTCATCTGATGAATCTGATGTAGACTTTGCAAGCTGAAAAAAAGAGGCAGAAGCTCTCTAGCCCTGTGGACGTCCAGATTAACTTCTTCAGGCCATGATGGAGCCCAAGGCGGCTCCACTGGCGGGTGGCATAACGTGGCTGCGGGTGTGTAAGGAATGTGGACAGTGTCATGAAGGTCATGACAGTCACCTGTTTGAATATCAGGATGAAGTGGATGACGAGCTGGTGTGCCACATCTGCCTGCAGCCTCTGTTGCAGCCCATGGACACGCCATGCGGACACACATACTGCTTCCAGTGCCTCAGCAACTTCCTGCACGACCAAGACTTCTGTCCAGTCGACCGCCAGAGGCTTCAGCTACAGCAGTGCCGAGCCTCCAGCCTGCTGGTGCGTAACCTGCTGGACAAACTGGCTGTGCTGTGCCCGTTCCGCAGCGAGTGCCAGCTGAGCATGCAACGCTGTGAGCTGCAGCCCCATCTGCACAACAGGTTAGTGCATGCCACGATTTTTTGAAATGGAATGAAATGTTTACATATCACTAAGGCACCAAGGCATACTCGAAGAGATGAAGACAGAGATAATGCGGATATCATTCTGTAGAAATTAAATTAAATCAATTATGAAGAGTCTGTGGATATATGTGCAAATGGTATTACTGTAGCGATTAAGGGAGCTGCTCAAAAATTTGTGGAATTCCACTTATCCAGGTTTCATGTGAACAGAGAGATTTGAGAGAGCTGAACAGGATTAAAGAATAGACGTAAGTGGACCGTATGACCGACTAGAAGGCTGAACTCCCGAAAGAACTGTGTGACTCTTTTACATAATGGAGTTAATTAGGAATCACATGAGTGATTACTATAGAATGTCTGCAGATAGCTCATCCTGTTCACCATCTGCCAGGAACACATTGGAGTTGACATATTTAATTTGTGCCCGTTTAGTTACGGGAATTAAGTAGTATTAAGAGTTCATCCCCTCTCACAACTTTCCCTTGTACTTAATAAGATTGAATGTAAAAAAAATATATATATATATATATATATATATAATTTACTTAAAGGTTGTTCCACCTAATGCAAAGCCATAGTTGATGATATGGTATGCAGAAAAGAAAAAAACTCTTGACATTAATGGAAGACAAGTATGACCCTGTGCCTCAGCGTTCATCTCCCTTACATTGGTTTTCTTTTGCCGTTTTATCATACTTATCTTCTGTGATGTAATAGCATGGACTAAAGGTTGTTTGGCTGATAATTCACATGGGTACGAATGGCCCAATGTAAACAAAGAGAGAGCAGCTGTTGGACGGGAAGGGAGGTGTTGTTGACATGGTGAAACCCAGACTAGACCCAATTCTGCTCATTTTTTGACCAATACCATCCCTGCAATGCAGCAGAAAGGCCTGTTCATCTCTTCATCTGCATAGCTCCTCTTGTTTCTGTACTGAGAATTCCCTCTCCCTAAGCATGTTCACCTAAACTAATAGATAAACGCTATGTAGCTTTGCAGTGAAACAATTAAGCATTGATTTGTTTTTTCGCTGCTGTTTTCTGCTGACTCCTGAATATGTCAGATCCTCAGCAGTAGTCAGCATTGGTGCATGTTTAGGATATTTTTAGTTACTGTGGCTGCCGTCTGGTAAGGAATGTCTTGTTGGTTAATTAACGGCAGGCCACTGAGTAATGATGCTGAAGTTCTCTTTCTTCCACTGTGCTCTACTTCCCTCTTTTTCAGATGTCCTGCCTTCAAACGACTCAGGGAGGAGGCGGAGAAAAAAAAGAGACCTTCCTGGAATGAGTTTAAAGGAAGCAAATCAGATGGAGATTTAGCTGATGCCAAATCTACCCCAACAATTGCACGCACAGCTCAACTCAGTGGACCCTCAGAACCTGGACTGGTCAACCCAGCCTTTGAGGAGGGTGAAGATGGTATAGCATCACTTTTCTGTTTTTCCTATACCCTGTCCATCGTATTATTACAATAATCTTATTATTACATTATTACAAAATCTTATAAATAGCAATAGCTGATTTATTTATTTTTTAGGAATATTGGCACCAAAACGGGTATCGAACAATATTGCATATTTGTTTTTATTTATTATTAATTTGTGTTTGTCAATATTGGATATTTAATTGTTTATGCTCATTTCCCTTCACCTAGATTAGCTGTCTTCTAATGCTCACTTAAAGTTAATCTTTATAAACACTTATTTATTAACACTGTTAAATTTAATCTTTATTAAACCTCACAATAAATATCCACTTTTAATTTTATGTAGCATTTTAAAGCATTTGATAGAAATTTGATGTCAGCTATCCATTTATCTGTTATCACATGGAAATTAGTGCTGGGCAACGATTAAAATTTTTAATCGCGATTAATCGTATGGTTTTCTTGCGATTAATCGCATTGTTATGCGCAAAATTGAATAATGACTTCTAAAGTAGTGTATTGCGCACTTTTGATTTAAATGTACTGCTATATACACAAAAGTGCAATAACTTTAAACAAATAAGGTGCTTTTATACCAGCAGTATTCCCTTTACACAGTAATCTCAAATCTCAACTTAAACATTAATGTAATCAAATCAAATATTTAAACAAAGCTATTTGCCACTGCCAGGGCATTACCTTTTATCTAGTTTGTTAAAACGAGTCCAGTTTTCTTGTTTTTTTTCTGAACAGGTATCAACAGGTATCTTTTATCAGGGAGCAGCAGAAACAGTCTATGTAGTAGTCAGAGGTCATGATCACTACTATATAAGTCGACCAACGTTACTTATAGTAGCTTAGGTTTGGTCATGCCATGGTTTCCCACGTAAGATTACATTAAACAGAGTAAAAAAAAACAATTTATACTTTATACTTACGCTGTTGCTGTGTAGCGCGCGTACACTTCGGCGTACCCTGACGTGCACCTCTCCAAAAATGTAACGTCAATTCTACGTGTACCGCAAGCGCTGTGATTGCTAGAACCGCTCCCCGGGTTTCACATGCTCTCTCTGCATGTGTAATTGCGCGTCAACGCGGACAACGACGCAGAGATATAAATGAAAACCAACGCGTAGTCTATAACGTATTGTCTTCGGCGTAAGTCCGACGCAGAGTGGTCGAGCACAAGATGCAGCGACAAGCGGGTGCGTTCCTGTGAAACCTTTGCGGTCATGCTCGCCTCAAGCACGCGCCCGGGCCCGCTCGTTGCCGAAGTTGAATTGTCTATAACTTTTTATAAAGGACGCGCAGCACAAATCATTAGAAGAGAGACTGATCCTCGGCTCGCTGTTAGTGAGTTTCCAGAATCTAAATAGTTATTATCTATAGGTTTTATAGGTACTATCCATAGAGCGCCTGTCATTCACTCGCGGAGCGCAACCCTTTAACTGTTCACCAGAGAGAACCTGCCTCTCTCCACTGCTTGTTTGGGTGGGTTATTTGCTGGCTGACCAACATCCCACCCCTCCTGTGATCATGGTTTGACTGTAGGCCTATGTGTATTCAGAGCCAGTGAGCAACGGACTTTCAAAATAATAATAATAAAAAAAAACTGCGTTAACGTGCGATAAAAAAATTGTCGGCATTAATTAATAAATGCGTTAACGCGATAATAACGCGTTAACTTGCCCAGCCCTAATGGAAATAAATATTGGCTTATCTGCAACGGCTAGAAATGTAATATTGCTGTTTCTCTACATTAATAATATTTGTATAATATCTCTGTTTTCTCTGTTCGGTACACCACCTGGTAAGGATTAGATGTAAAAAAGAATAAAGCTCATTCTTGGTGGGGGTTTTTTTTTTACGGTAGTTTTTGATTTGTGGTAGCTCAGGAGGAAAGGTGAGAAGAGTGTAGCACTGACGGTGAAAAGCAGAGGAAATTGATTTGCAGCTGTGTTTACTTTTGGGTAAACCAAAACAGAAGGTATCTTTCATGTGGCCCTTTATCCTGAGTAGATGGCTGAGGAGTTGTCAGGATGTTACTAATATTCCAGTGAAATTCATTTTGGCATTAAAACCAACAATTGTCACTGTCTGAGAACATGTATACTCATGGAGATTCACTCCAACTTTTATCTGCCTAAACTAAAACACCTGGAGGGAGTCTGGACCTGTCTTCTGAATGAATGGAAATTCTGTTAGTCATAAAGTTACATAGCAACTATCTCATTATCTCATGGGAATATTACATCATACATTTGTGTGCTTCCTTAGATAAATGACTAAGTCCAAAGCAGTCATAAACAAACTGCATGAGTGACTGCTATATGTTGCAATACTTAGTAGTTGTATGCATTTGTTCACTAAATTGGGTTCTTGTCTGTTTGTTTCCCAGACACCCCCCTGAGGTCCAGTCTTGTGGCAGAGGCTACTGTGGTGGAGCTGTTACGAGAGGATACAGAAGAGGATTTGGGATTGCGTATTGTGGGAGGGAAGGACACACCCTTGGGCAACATCGTCATTCAGGAGATTGTGCGTGATTCACTGGCTGCTCGAGATGGCAAGCTGGCTCCTGGAGATCATATTCTAGAGGTGAGGCATATCTCAGCTCGCCACACCATTTAGGTTATCAATATCTATGGAGTTAAACCCATTAGATGTTGTTTTCATGTTGTCAGTGTACATACCCCAGCGTCATTGTGTTTACATTTCAGTCACATCCCTGGATAAAGGTCACAAGACCCTCTGGCTGGCACATGATTGACCATGTTAAAATGTAACAGTTCGCAATTGCAAATTCTGTCATAGGAAGTGTATCAAAATATATATAGTTAGTTTGAGCACACGGATTCTCTCCGACATTTAGTGAAACACCATTTCATGTCATTTTGACATAGCGAAATACATTAAGGGACGTGACCTTCATTAAACATAAAAAAAAAAAAAAAAAATTTGAGAAAACTTTTGAATGCAGTCTTCATCTCATGTAATTGTACACCATTCAGATGACTTAACAAAAACGCAATGCTCTTTTTTTTTTTCAAAGACTTTAATTTAAAACCAAACTACTGATGCCACCTTTAAAAGGCCAAGTTACACAGTATTGCTTCTCAATTACTATTCAGTTCAGCAAATTTACATTCTTGTTCCCACAATCCTACGCTCTCCTAGGATTTCTTCCCCTGGTAGTCCGGGAATGCAATGCCTTAGTAAAGGAAACCAGCATGCTGCATTCAAATTCAACCTTGAGTTTGAATGAATGCCTTCAGCTCATCTTGTCTTCTCTGAGATCATATATATGGAAATTTAAATTAGGCCAACTGACAGCCCTAGGATGATCTGTATCCCACGCGAAGCTCCTTTGACTTTTTTTAGGGAGCTATGGCTTGTAAAGAGATCTGTGGATGACTTGCATATCTTATTTCTTGAAATGGAATCTCTCTTTTCCCCTTCTGGTTCAACACGGCATTGATTATCGCAAAGGGCTGTTCCAAGCCTTAAGCAGGAAGGCTTTTTTTGTCAGCAGAAGCATAAAAAACAGCATTATTTTAGGATCTATTAATATGGTGTTCTTTAAAGAGAATAAAATGTACTTGTTGGATCTTAAAGGGGTCATTAATTGAGAAATCAAATTTTCATTCATCTTTTGACATTTAAGAGGTCATTGTACTATAAATATATCCTGAAGGTTTCAAAACCTAGTCCAAAAACTATTGAAACTAAGCTGCCAAAACAACTCGTTTTAGATTTTGTCACGTTATGACGGAATAGTACGACAACAGACTGCACTCCAGATCGCGTCATTAAGAAACTTAGGTTTATTTGGTTCTTTTTACTGCGGATTCGTTTTGCACAGGCTTTTTAGAGAACCTGAAAATAAAAGATTATGCATTGACTACTGTATTGGATTCGACAGCAATATCACAACACAGTGTGAGTAACACTATTTTTTTGCCATGTGTCACTTTTGCTTTGTCTGTTGCAGATTGTTTGATATGTACTGAGTATTTGTATAAATACTCAATACATATCAAACGATCTGTAACAGACGAAGATCTGTAGCAGCAGTCAAACTGTGAATAATTGTGATTTGATGTTCTTTCCTTTGCTTCTGCATTTAATACTGGGGGTTCCCAGTGTTGTGCTGAATTATGTGACCCTAGTAAGTGCTGTATTAAGATAATCCTAATCCCAATCCTAACCCTACCATCACTACTATTGTGTACAGTCACATAATTTGGTATAACACTGGATATGGAAGAAAACAAGTAGTGCTGCTTTTGTTATTGTTTGATCAAAGCCATTCGCTGTAATCCTGAATAAAATCTTCAGTGAGCGACGTCTTGGTTTGTCATCAGTAAGACAGTACAACACGTGTTTTATTTAATGACAGTGTGACATAAGATGGTACAATCACAGGTACAGTAAATCATAGTTCTCTTTACACAAAACGCCGTAAGTTATCCTGTCAACTATAACTGTGGTAACTCCAAGTACTTTTGTACTTGTACCAAGTACTTTGGATGTGGCAAATAAAGTGTATGTAATATGCATAATGTTTCACATTGTTGGAAAATGTTTCATCTATATAACAAGATATTTTTCAACATCGGAAGTTTTCAAAATAATTCCACACGTGCAATGGCTGGGATGTTGAAAAATATTTTAATATTCAAAACTATTACCCAATCATAGCAGAGGGTGTTCCAAGTCTTGAATGCGACACACCTATCAAAACGAAAGTGAGGGTCAAACACGGGAGAGAAAATAGCTTATTACTTCTAAATCATTTTTTTTTTGTGGACCTAAATTAAAGTGTATTTAGAGTCGGCAGGTAATGAGAGATCATCCTATCTATTTTCTAAATATATGTAATTAATTGTAAACAATTAATCTTTACATATGTTTCTTTTCTCTCTTTTTTTTTGAGCTTATAATCTTTTTAATGAAAATGCAGTAACTGGATCTTCTGGTGAAACCACAGACCTGTCTCTAGTGGCATACGCCAGACTTAAATAATAATAAATAATAAGTCTGCATAAATACCGCCCCTTTCGTACAATCGACCTCATGCTCGCATTTAGGTCTGCCAGCATCCAGTCAATATCCGAAGTCCTCACCCTTCGTTTTTTCGATAACCTGCTTTACTCGAATGTACATCACAATGTGGAAGAAATGATCTGCCGTTACTTCTGTTACACTCAAACTAACAGTGTGATCTTCGCAGGCAAATGATGTCAGTTTGGCATCCATTCCCCACAGTCGTGCCATTGCTGTGCTTCGGCAGTCATGTTCCCGCCTCAGGCTAACTGTCATGCAGGAGAAGGGCTTCAAGCCCCGGCCCGAACTTCTCGCTCAGCCCTCAGCTTCTTCCCCATCGCAGTCTCCCAATCCCAACCAGAACCACGGCACCGTCATCCAGGTCACCCTGGTAAAGCGTGAGCGCTCTGAGCCGTTAGGAATCAAACTCATCCGTAAGTCTGAGGAGCCAGGAGTCTTCATCCTGGACCTACTGCCTGGAGGACTGGCTGCCAAAGATGGCAAACTGAGGAACAATGACAAAGTGCTTGGCATCAATGGACAGGACCTGAGACATGGCACGCCGGAGAGTGCAGCTCAGATCATACAGGTACAGAGAGTGACAGAATCACTTTAGAGAGAAAAAGTGGATTTCTCAATCTAATGCTACTAATAATGAGGTTACTTTTAAACACTAGGTTTATATATAGCAGGGGTGTCCAAACTCAGTCCTGGAGGGCCACTGTCCTGCAGAGTTTAGCTTCAACCCCAATTAAACACACCTGGACCACCAGCTAATCAAGGTCTTATAGGCTAGAAACTTCCAGGCAGGTGTGTTGAGTCTGTCTAGAGCTAAACTCTGCAGGACAGTGGCCCTCCAGGACTGAGTTTGGACACCCCTGATATATAGGATATCAGGTTTTATAGTAAATGTAAGGGATTGTTGTGCTCTCTGTGTATGTGGCAGGCAAGTGAAATGCGCGTGAACTTCGTAGTAATGAGACTTCCTGATCTCTCCGAGGAGGGTGGTGAGGGACAGAGCCGAGGGGCCAGGAGAGTCCCCGAACCGCAGTACTTCAAACGACGCTCCGAATACATGAAGGTAAAAAGTGCAAATGATCACAAGTTAAAAGGCACGACTAGTCTAAGCTGTGGTCTAGCGTTTCAAATGTAATTTATTCCTGTGAAGGTAAAGCTGAATTCTCAGCATCATTACTCCAGTCTTTAGTGTCACATGATCCTTCAGAAATCATTCTAATTTGCTAATTTTGTGCTTAGGAAACATTTCTTATTATTATAGATGTTGAAAACAGTTGTGCTGCTTATTTTGTGGAAACCGTACTACATTTTTTTTCAGGATTCTTTGAATAGAAAGTTCACAAGAACAGCATTTATTTGAAAAAAAAAAATTTGTAACAATGTAGTTACCTTTACTGTCTATTTTGTTTAATTTAATGAATACATTCTGAATACATTTTTTTTAATCTTTCAACAAAAAAAAAAAAATGACTGAAACCAAACTGTTGAACGGTTATGTGTGTGTGTATATATATATATATATATATATATATATATATATATATATATATATATATATATATATATATATAATAAAAATAAATACAATTTTATTTATACATAAAAAATATTATATTTAATAAATATAATTAAATTTTACTCTTAAATTATTTTTTAGATGCAACACTGGACAAAATTGAAGCGAACCATACAAGAGAGATTGAAATCTGTCATAGGTTCGTTCTGTCTCTCTGACATGCTGAATCTGTCTCATACATTTCACAGTGAATGTCACAATTTAATACAATGCAATGCATGGAGATATCATAATTCATGATATGTATTGCAATGTTTCGCATATTATGGGGTAGTTTATTATATTTTGTTGTTATTATACGATACCCAGAATTATAAAGAGCATTAAAAAAAGAATTGTATTGTAGATCTAGTTTTACGTACTTATTTTCAAATGGTTACATGCAGAATGGGTTAAATGTTTGTGCTACTGTAGTCAAAGTCTGCGTATGTGTGTGTGCGAGGTGACTTTTCGCCCAGAGACTAGTCACACCCTGCTTTTGTGACACTTCCTCACCAGCTGAAGGCAGAGGCAGCAAACACAGGCTGGGTAGTGGGAGATGAAAGCGGATGCCCCCTCTCTCTCTAGGACTCGTCCCTGATCAAAAGGCCCAGGGTGCTGCTCTCGAAACTGCTTCAGCCACTGTGTTTGTTTGTAGCTGGGGATCAAAGCTGGTGACAGTTAGCTTTCACCTGTGGAGTTGAAGCTTGAGCTCATGCTGGGAGGAAGAGCCTCCCTGCTGGGTAGGAAGAGGTTTCCCCTCCCCCTATGGAGGTCTGGGGACTCCAGTGAGACTGGGAGAAGATGGCTGAAGGAGAGCGTTTTGCCACAATCTATGAGTTACGATGGCAACGCGTCACATTAACACATCTCTCTGCTTCGCAGCAGGATCTTGGATGTTTGTTTTTACAAATGTTTTCACCACAGGAGTCAGTCACATGTCTTAAACTTTCACTTTTCACCCAACCACCCAAGTACAGAAATTTATGGAATACTTAGTTGCTATTATGCGAACTTCATCTGCTTGTCAAAGTATACACAACACAATACTTAATAAAATATTTGAAGGATAAAACATAAATTCTGTCCTTTAGAGCTTGCTCACAATGCAAGGCCAATCATAGTCCGATACACTTCTGTTCAAAAGTTTGCGGTCAGTAAGATCATTTTTTTTAAGAAATTAGTACTTTTATTCCACAAAAATCATTAAAATGATCAAAAGTGACAGTAAAACATTTGCATTATTACAAAAAATATTTAAAATTAAAGTTCAATAATATAAATAAATGTATCACCGTTTCCTCAACTATTAAACCGCACAACTGTTTTCATTAACAATAATAATTATACGAAATGTGTCTTGTGTAGCAAATCAGCATATTTTAATAATTTCTGAAGGATCGTGTGACACTGAAGACTGGAGTAATAACGCTAAAAATTCAGCTTTGCCATCACAGAAATAAATAATATTTTAAAATATATATAATTTTGTATTGTGTGAGTGTCTTAATGTGCATTATGTGGGTTCAGGAGCCTCCAGGGGGTTTCTCCAGTCAAGAGAAGACAGTGAATCTAAAGAAGGAACCTCGACTCTCTCTAGGCATCACCATCGCAGGTGGCAGAGACTGCCGCAGCCGTTTGCCCGTCTACATCACTAGTGTGCAGCCGGTGGGCTGCCTGCACAGAGACGGCACCGTCAAAACAGGTCATTCTCCTCATGCCTCCCTATAAATGCTTATTTCTCTTTGAGTCTTTTACAATGCTTGTGTTAACTGTGTGTTTTCATGGCTACTCATGCTTAGGTGATGTACTGCTGAGTATAAATGGCATTGACCTGACCCAACTGACCTACAATGAGGCGGTGACCGTCCTTAAAGCTCAGACGGCTCAGAACACAGTAACACTGCGAGTCATCCAAACCTTCACTGACGAGGAGGAGCAAGATGGAGAATCCAGCACTAGAGAAGACATGGAAACACAGGAGGGACACAAAGAGGACGACATTAACTGGGTTCCTCTCTGGACGCGCTGGCTGGGTCTTCCCAGGTGGGTGGGCTAGGGATGTGGGTTGGTATCATTAATCGTTGGTTTCGGAGCATTTTAGTGTTTGCGACAACAGAACAATCAGAGATATGGAGATGTCAGAGATTAAAGGCGTCTATGAAGTAAATGTATCCAATTAATAGAATATTGACCATAAATTCAATATTTACGTGTGTATAGTTGCTGTCCACGAGTTCATAAGTGAAGCACACTAAGTGGATTGAGTGTGCATTCGTTTCTCAAAGACATCGCTGAAAGGTTTGTAGTTCGGTTGGATAAGTTAAAGGTGCTCTAAACGTCAACAAGAAGTGACGTCACCCGACATCGCTTAAAGTATTGTCAAACAAAACGGAGGCTAGCTAGACCCTCCCTCCTCCTCATCCGCGCTCTAACCCCCCAAATCCGTCTTGTCGGTTATTGGCTGGAACAGTTTGTTATGTTTTGTGGTGCGGGTTAGACCAGTTTGTTTTTGTTGCCGTTTTTGGGGCCTGGGGTGTCTGCAGAGACCGCGTTTTTTTTAAAGTGTGTTCAGGGGACAGGCAGCTAGCGGATAGTGAGAAGATGTTTGCTGTATATGACAAAAAATGGCCTAAAAAACGTGCGACATCGCTTAGAGCACCTTTAATTGCAAAGAAAGTAAAATGATGCATCTGTTATTACTAATGTTGCTTGACTTACGTTGTTTCCTGAAAACGGAAGTATGAATGTCGTTCTTATAGGCATTGTTCATCCTTTGCGATAAAGTGAAAAACATATACATTGTCATTTGTTAAGGAGAGAAAGTGCACACACTTCTGTTGCATGTGCTTGGTTTCTGATCGCTCACTCAGCACACACGCGTCAAGCTACATAATATGATTTAGTTTTAATCCAACTAAGTAAAGATTTGAACTGTTGCATGATTTATGCATTACACATAGTTCCCTACATTATTACAGGAAAACAGAAAAAAATAATGTGTTTACTGTGTACCGCTGTAGATGAAATACGATGGAGCAATATAATGAACATTGAACAGATCAGAACAGTAACAGAAGCTTGTACAATACATTTTAACAGTGTACAATAATTCATTCAATTCAATTCAGTTCACATTTATTTGTATAGCGCTTTTCACAATACACATCATTTCAAAGCAGTCCAAAGTCCACATTACAAATTTAGAGTGATCTGTTATCAGAGGTAACTAAGTTATGCGTTTCAGAAATGTACATGTACAAAATCACAGTTAGCTAAAAATGTATTAATTTAAACAATGTAATAATTTAAGGCAGAAAAAATGAGCTCATTAAAGTAATGAATACTTGTTTGTTAACAAATGATTGACATTTTGAAAAATGTAGCATTGGTGCATGTTGATTCAGAGTTTGCGTCATCTGAAGTCTTCATTGGAGTTGGTGCCATCTCTTCATAGTTGTTGGGCATGAAAAAGCATGAAAATAACTGAAGGAAACATCTATTTGCTATAATAATTAAGCCAACTAGTATGATTCATATGGCCTCATTCTGGAAAAAATGGTATCGATGCACCCCTAGGGTGGGCCTTAATTCATTTATTTTTGCTCACTACATATATTGTGATGTCGATGATTAAGTGCAATATTCAATTCGATGTCCACTTTTGTAACTTTTAGCTTAGTTAATGGCTGTATGGGCTTAAACATGGGGAAAAGTTAATAATTTGACCATTTCTTTTAATCCAAGCTTCATCCACTGGTGTCGTGACATTATGCTAATGAAGACCAACAGTGAGAGCTGGGGCTTCAGTATCGTGGGAGGATATGAGGAGACTCATGGCCAGCAGCCCTTCTTCATTAAGACCATAGTTCCTGGAACTCCAGCTCACTTTGATGGACGGCTCAAGTGAGTCTCCCATCCTCTTTTTTACAACAGTTTTACAGTTTTTGTACAGTTTTATTTCTTTGTTTTTGAAAGAAATTAACACTATTATTTTGCAAGAATGTATTGTTGTTTTCTATTCACCAAGCAATCCTAAATAAATGTATCATGGTTTTCACAAAAAATATGAAGCAGCACAACTGATTTCAACATTAATAATAATAAAATTGTTACTTGAGCACCAAATCACTAGATTAGAATGATTTCTGAAGGATCATGTAACTAATGAAAAATTAAACCTTGCCATCACAGGAATAAATTACATGTGGAAATATCATCCACATTATTGTAATAATACTTGACAATATTACTGTTTTTACTGTATTGTTGATTAAATAAATGCATCCTGGGTGAGCATAAGAGACTTCTTTTCAAAACAAATTACAGACCCAAACTTTTAATAGAGAGTGTAGATTCAATTAATTTTTAAATAATTGAATTGTTGTTTATTGACAAGTCATTATGAAAGACATTCTTGTGTACAAAAAGTCTATCAAATAAAATGCTTTGTTTACTGAGACTCTTTCATGCTTTCCTTCAGGTGTGGTGATGAGATTGTGGCTGTGAATGGACTCACTACAGTTGGCATGAATAACTCCTCATTGATCCCAATGCTGAAACTGCAGAAAAACAAAGTCACATTGACCGTGGTCTCCTGGCCTGGCAGCCTGGTTTAAAGACTAGCCTGAACTCTATTGCTGTTACTGGGTCTGCCACAAGATACATGCACAAGTCTAATATATGAGAAGGGATGTTTTGACTCCTCTCTTAAGAACAGGGTGGCATTTTGGGGAAGTGTGTTAACAATCATTGACCTAGATTTAAAAACAAGCTGAAAGGTTGATATTTAATCCACTGTAGGCATTTAGCGTTTCACAAAGATTTCTGTTGAGCTGTTATGGTGAAAGAAGTGTGAACCGCACTTAAGGATACTGGACATTGGACAAGCTTGACTTTCTGTTTAAAAATAAGTTTTAATTGGAATATTTATCATGCCCTTTGCTTGGGTATATTTTAGTATGGAACTTCAAGACTTCTTGTTTCCATATATAAGCAGTAATAATCTTTAAGATGGTTTATGATTGACATCAAGTGGTCAGTAGTAAGGTAATAAATATGAGTAATTATTTTGACTACCTGGAGTTGGACCACATCACATTCTTATGTTGATGGCCGATCTAACGGCACTAGAGAATAGTTGTGAGAATAGTTACACTAGTGTAAAACTATGTAGTTGCTGTTGGGGTGATTAGTATGGACTGTTTTTTAAAACCACAGCTTGGCTCGTTTGACTTTTTTTAAAGAATGTATCTCTTAGGTGCCTTGGATATAAATGTGTACAAACACACTTATCTACACCTGCCTTAATTGCCTGTATACCAAAAATGCCATTCGTTATCTTTGGCCTTTCATCATCTGAAGAATGTTTATTTTAATGCTTTGTTGTTGTTTTTTTCATCTGATATCTGTACATTTAACCCTTTTACTTTTTAATGCATTTTAGTGAATTTCAATTGTTCTTTGGACTAGCAAAGCAATGTGAAAGGGTTATTAAGATGACAGAATAAAATATTTTGTTTTATTTTATTACGTCATTGTTCTAGGCAGTGGCTGTTTTCAATCTTCTTACTGATCCATAATAGATTCCAACTGTATTCTGTTATTTTTATTAGCACTTTTAGATCTCCAAATATTTCATATAAATGTGCATACCATCTGCCAGAACTACAGTACATTTTAACCCTGTTTGGCTTTATACTGTGTAGATTTTATTCTGGTATTCAAGAGTTAATGCTGAACACCCATATTTCACTCATCTTCCAAATCATTAATTAGTCCCTCTGATATTCTCCGGCAATAACAGTGGCTTTCCCTGTTGAGGATCACATGATCTGAGCAGTTTGAAGGGCGAGCGAACAACGTGCTGTCACACAAGGGACCTGTGGAGGATATAAATCAGCCATGCACAGTTTGAATTTAAGCCTTGAACTATGAACCAAGGATTAAATAGTTTTAAATCCTGCTGACAGGCTAAATCAATGCAATAGGTTGCCAACTGTGAATGATGAATGATGTGTGTGTGAGGTGTTCATTGTTGAATTTGATGTTAGATGATGATATATTGTCATCATGATGATAAACTGATGGTCTATTTGAAGATGTGCAAAAGTCACCAAGCACCTGCTGAGAATGTGAACTCCAAGATTACTTATTTCAGAGCAGATAATAACCAAATAATAATATCAATGGCTAAAAATGTACATTTTCCAAATGCAGAAGACATTCCCAGAGATTATTTTAGGCTAAATGTGAAAACTTCTTACATTTAGACTGCTCCACATCCTTCTTTGTGTCTTAGCCTGCCCCCTAGAGGCCATATAAAGCTCAAGCTTTTTATATTCTTGCAAAACTGTTGTTAAATTAATGCCTTAGAACCTTAAAATACATAAAACACCAGTAACAGTGGACAGACTCACTCAAATGCATCTGTTTGTATCTGAATCATTCATGCTGAGTTAATTTTGTTCTTCACACTCACCTCTTCACACCCCCTGATGTATGTAAACCAATGGGTCATTTCTATCTTTGAACATAGTAATATATCACATCTTTAAATTTCATGTATCAATATGTCAGAATTATTTAATCTCTGATGTAATACTTAAAAGCTATAAAGATTTTCTACAGCTTTTTGGTGTACTTTTGGTTCAGAATCTGTGCTGTGAGTCAGTTAAAAGTTTTATTTTATGTCTATTAGATAGACAGTAAAAGTAATCAATGTAATTAAGCCTTAATAATAAAACCTTTTTTGTTTGCAAGAATATAAAAAGAATTACCAGCAAGAGTTTAAATTATTGTTCAAAATAGTGTTTTTTTTTTTATAATATCAACAAGATCTTGCACGCACACACACATTATTTATATATATATAAATATATATGGTAGCCATTCATTTTCCGTATTACGTTACTGGAGGTTAAAATGATGTGGGAAAAGTAAATTGTAGGTCATGTGTATGTGTTGTTTTCCCTTGTTTTATTATTTGTAAATATGGCAACAGTATACATATGCATATAGAGAAAGAATGTTCAAAAACATCAAAATCAGGAATTTATTGAAGCTTTCCATAAGAGTTGGTAGGGACAAACATTTACATGTACTTTAACAGAACCAGCACTAAGAGCAGATTCCTTTCTCTCCGTTAGATTGCTAGGCAAATAATCATTCCTCTTAAGACCATCTACAGAGGCACTCGACTAATGCAGTCTTGTCTACAGTATATGGAGCAAAGAAGTCGTGCAGGTATAGAAAACACATGGGAGCAGTTTTAACCACTACATTTACAATGCTGCGTCTGTAGTGAACTGAAGGGCGTAACAACAGCATACAGCATCCATGAACAGACACTCCCAGATGAAGGTGAACTGAAAGAACAGAAACAAAACAAAGGAAAAAATACAGGGTACAAATAATGTTCCAACAAAAACTTGAATAGGTAAATTTCACTTTGTGTGAAAAGAATGACACATTGTTCTTGGTAACAAATTTTCATTGATTGGCAAATGTTATCGTTTTTAAACACACCACAATGACATTGTAAACAATATCAAAAACCTCCAGGACAATTTGGTTGTCCTTGTGTGCTCAAGTGCAATTTTCAGCTCTAACTCGAGTGGCATCTTGTACATACATTTTATGGCTTACTGGGTAACAGGTCCATATCAACTGTAAAGTTACAGAGACAGCTTATAAACAAACTATGCTACAATAATATCTTGGCGAAAAACTAATAACCAGCTAAATTACATAATGTAAACATGGCATACCACACTGTACATCCTGTCCATGGTATTTACAAGTCAGCTTGTTGACTCCCCGTGTAGTAGACAATCGCAAAAGTGCCAGAAGATCAAGGTGCTGACTGTTACTCTAAGCTAGTTCATGTCTCCTGCACTAGCTCCAAAAAGTCACAATGCTAGTCATTACACTCCGAAAACAATAACACACGACACGCTTCTGACTCCTGCACTTACACGTCCGATTTAAAAATGGTTGACCGTAAACATAAGGCAAATTCACACCGTAAGGTGCCTTGTTCTTAACAACAATACCATAATATAGTATATGGGGAGGACTTGATGGCTCTTTGGGGTAAATGCACTTTTAAACAGTATCAGAGTTTGCTTTGCTTTCTTCCAATCACTCGTTATATATAACAAAATGTCTGAGTGCAACACAGGAGCGCTTCTACTACATCAGGAAATGTGCAAAATCTGCTCTAAAGCAAAGTAACATTGTTTTGAATTCTACTGTACAAAGTACTGGGAAAATGGGTCTTTGTAGAAACCCAGTGAAGACCCTCAATACGACATATATACAAGGCACTAAGGAGAGGAATGAAGGGCCTTCCACGAGGATCCAGCAGAAGTCCTTTAGTCAGGTCTGAATATAGGATATTTTGGTACAAACTCTATAAGAATAACCTGTAGACATAAAAAGACAGGCTAGTTAAGAAAGAACACTTAATAATCACCAACCACATGATTTACAACCTTATGGTCTGCAGGTCTTGAGACTATATATATATATATATATATATATATATATATATATATATATATATATATATATATATATATATATATATATATATGAATGATGTTTGTTCAGAGGGGCTTCAGTTCGCTGTGTGCAGAGCTTCCTACTTTAGCTTTTGACAGCAGTCACTGCTGTGATTATGACACTTATATAAATCACTATATTAGTGAATTATATACACTAACATTTAAAATGTTGGGGTCAAGTAAGATATTTTACAAGAAATTCGTATTTTTATTTATCAAGGATGCATTAAATTGATTAGAAGTGACAGTAAAGACATTTATGTGTTATTTTCTATTAATCAAACAGACTAAAATATATATGACAGTTTCCACAACAATATTAGGCAGCACAGCTGTTTCCAACATTGATAATAAGAAATGTTTTTAGAGCACCAAATCAGCATATTAGAATTTCTGAAGAATTATGTGACACTGAAGAAATGACTGCTGAACATAAGAGCTTGGTTGCTGAGAATTCTTTAGAAAACTTTTGCATGGTAGCGTAAACTAGGTTTTTTTTGTATTTAGTACATGTATTTAGGTACAATTTGATGCTGTCACTCTAACAAACATGCCATATAAATATCACAGTTAAATATATACTGAATGTATATTTGTGCCTGTTTAACCCCCCAAAAAATATATACAGTAGATATATATATATATATATTGTTGATTACGATCACTCAAGCAAATGTTCCCTTAGAGCTGATTCAACCTTAAAATTGGATCTCATATTTCAAAACATAACCAAGAGTATTTTTTGTCAAATACTTGACAGTTTTTAGAATTGATTAAAATAAAACTATGATTAGGATTCTTTTCACAAACTGTTGCAACAGTTTCACTGAGTGCATAACACTGACGCACTCTTATAAGTCAATATTTGACACACGCAAAGTTTTCCTGACAGTATCCAATGGCAACTAGATTTTAAATTATTGTATCACATTTCATTTTGGTAGCAGCCTAGAGCCCTGAAATGAAAATAAAACAGAATCTTTATTTCCTTTTAATTACTGTTATCAAACATTCACACACACACACAAAAAAAACCCAGCCATGAACTTACATATTCCATCATGTTGTTGCTCTCACATTTTCTCCTGCTGAGTTTCCAGTGCAGCCCCAGCTGAAGGCGAGACGCAGGAAGATACCGGTTAGATAAAGCCGTGCGCTCGATATTCAACATAGTTTCAAGCACTTCAGATGCTCAGACACACTTTACACACAAGGGTTAGCAGAGGTCAAGCGGTGGCCAGTGCTTAGAGGAGTTTCCTCAACGTGTCTGCGCCGCTACTGGCTGCCAATCAAAGCTTCGAGACACAACAAAACGAACGTGGCTTTTTACTGCTGACCTTTCCGTAGTCTGGTCAGCCTCTGCACTATATCAATGCATCAGACCAAAATGGCTGCGAGGGCAACAAGCATTTGACAGGGTCAAATGTTAGCAGCCATTTTTAATGATTGTTATCCACCACACACCAAGACTTAAACACATCTTAACATGGCAGCTAAATTGGAGATGGTCTGCTGTTCTTATCTTTATGTGTCTCAGATCATTTCTGCAATGAGCTTACCTTGTGATATAATCTGTTGTTTTCCCATTCTAACAATTTCTGAATGGATCTTCGCGTCTGAAAACACACAAACACAAATAAACAAATCATTATACACAAACAAAAATAGACACACACACACAGGGTTTTATGCTAAATACCCGTCAAACACGTTTAACAAATGCCAATAAAACTCTCAGGGCATGAAGACTTCAGAGGCATTTATGGACCGAAGCTCGTAGTTAAGTACCTTGTAAGCTGCACATCATGGCCAATAACTTAAAATTTGTAGCTGTAAAATCATCACCTTTCCCAAGCATATAATTGCCTTCTGACATATATCAAATTCACACTCCGTTAATAAGCTGATGTAGTTGTTTCTTGCCTCCTCACTGGTTTATTTCTTAGGTGCTCAAATGGGCAATAAGTAATTGACATGGATTAATGGGGGAAGGACGGGACATGTCTGAGGAAGGACTCACTCTCTTGTTGAGACATATGACAGGCCACAGACTGCAGCCCACCGTACAGCAACAGCACAGGCAGCCGCAGAGCAGCCATTTCACATTGACCGGAAGGTTCTTCTTCAAGCATGCGTTTACTCGATTGACACTCGTCTTGAACTCCTCTGGAGCAACCTAGAGTAGATGGGTGAGAAACAAAAAGAGATTGTAGTATGTCAGGAAGTGTTTCTCTGTGCATTGTCAGTAATAAGTAAAATGTTCCAGATATAATTTTATACAATATAAATGGCACAATAAAAACTAAATATTCATTTAAGATATCTGAGAAGAAATAAAAGGAATTCCATAAAAAGTCATTGGAATTTCTTTTTAAAGAAAAACATCCATATTTGCAGATGCTCTCTGGTGATCTTGCAATTGCACGCTTGTAACTTGCCAACTGAGCTCTGACACTCTCAGGGCAAAGGGAGGACAAAAAGATGAGATAAGCCCGTGGCCTGTGGCTGTGCCGTCTAAACAACCTGAATGGCTGCTCATTCCTCTCTGGGTATGTACGCCATAAAACCGGGGTCGTAATCTTTTATGACAGGATGCAAAGGTCTCTTTGCAAACAGCAAAAGAACTCGGAATAAAGCCCAGCAGGCCTGATCTGCACCCTTCAGTCATCATAATCCTGACCTCATCCATCACATGTCACCCTGGGTCACAATACTGAAGCTCCGTTTTATTGCCCTGCACTTCCCTCGGCCTGCTCTTCCCCCTGCAGCCTTTTTGTATTTCTGCGTCCGACCCAGGAAGCTTCCCATTCTTGTGAACGGCACAGTCTTTCTTTCATTATTTTGTCACTGGGAGCTGTGTCCTCCCAGCGCTGCGATCCCTGCCTACTGGAGCCCTGGACGGTTTACTTATTGACAGATTCTGTGGCAAACACGCAGCATTTAAGAGACTACATCAGGGGATTCTGTATTAATCAAAAGCTTATACCATGGTGAATATTGGTGTAAGGGGAAAGGTCAGCAGGGAAATATATTTTATTCACACCAATCAATATGATTTTCTTTGTAGATGCAAGTTAGAAATCCTTACCTTTCCTGTGAGAACAGAAGGAAACTCCGTGTCAAACTTGTTGCTTAGTCCAAACCTGCAAACACAGATTTTTAAAAGGTTATATAATATGGTGCAAAAGTACAGAAGCAAATTTCTGCCCCATAAGAAAAAAATATCACGCTTTGGTAAATCATTAATGAGAACAAAAAGTCATGATTCTGAAATAAAATAAAGATAAGTCAATGTAATGACATACTGTGTCATAATTATGAGATGCTGAAATTGAAATTGTGACAAAAAGTCACAATTATGAAATAAAAAGTTGAAAATATGACATACTAAGATTGACAAAAAGTTGAAATTGACATCAATTGACAAATGTCAATAACAACAACAAAAAATCAACATTTTATGTCATGTTTTTTATCTCATAATTTCCATTTAGTATGTCATAATTTAGACTTTTATCTCATAATTATGACTTGGTATGTCACTTATTCCTTTTCATGACATAATTATGCTTCACCCAAGCATGATTTTTCTTATGTGCCAGAAATGGGCTTCCATACAAAGGCTCTGTGACAGTAAGAAAAAGATAGCTGGGTTAACGTTGGGTTCAGTTGAATTAGAAAAGACTTGATAAGCAGCACAGACAAAACAGAGTGAGAAAAGTTCAGTTTCTACATTTGACTTGAATTGCCAGGGAACCTAAAAGCTGTGTAACTGTATTGGGTTATGTCTATTAATAATCCAGTGCAGAAGTAGACTGTGCTGCACTGCTGTTTCGTGTACAAATATCCAGTTGTTTATATCATTAAATAATTCATTAACGTTACCTCAAACTTTGCTCTAAAGTGGTCAGACTTCTGAAAATATGCATAACTGACAGTTGCAGGGGTACTTGTGCTGGTCCACTAAAGTGATTTAATTAAAATATTATCTCTAAGGTTTACCTCAGCATATTTACTGTACAGTTACACACAACTTCAAATTAAAACGAAGATCCTAATGAGTTTGAGTGTGGTTACGGGGCAGCCTTTATCCACGGACAGCAATAAAACCATAAATCTCTGAGCTAACAACAAGACTTCGGGTAACTAGGGATGATTCTTCCGCTTAAAATCACTGTCAGGATACAGCTGAAGAAGCCTGGCCTACGTGTATTTTGATTCCACAACTTGGCGACAGAAACATTCAGTGAGCTTAGCATGGAGGCTACACAAACAGACATGACCTAACAGTGACTAACAGCAGTGTTGTCGCATTCATACGCTTACACGGTGATGTGACCAGCCCCGCGCATGACCACGGGCTCGGGACAGTATCTGATGAGATGTTCTTCACTCACAATTCTCTCATCTTCTTCTTCTAACTCATAAATGGTATCAAAGTCCGCCATGTTGGGCAGTAGGACGCTCATGACGTCTCTGGCATAGCGCCGATGACATCATCAAACTAGTGCTGTTCAGGCAGCGTCATCATCGCAGCATACGCGGTGCCTAGTAGGCTACACGAACGAATCCTAAAAGAAATAGAAAAATATCTAAATGTGATTTCAGTATCTACTAATAAGAAAGCTATAAGGACTGTTAGAATCTGCACTGCCTTTGATCTCTTCATGTGAACATTTTATGTGATGTAATGGCCCTACCTCTTTTTTTCTTTTTCTTTTTTTTCTTCTTGCTGTTGTCTCTTTTATTATTGTTTTGGTTGATATTATGTGATGTACATAGGCCTATGCCTTTTCTTTTGTATGTTCCGGTTCTCAGCATTAATAAAATAATAATAATAATAATAAAAAGGCTACACGAACGAATATATGGTAGGCCTACAAAATAAATTCCTGACCTGAACATAGATCATGTGTTTCTTTTTTCAACAAATACTGATGTAAGTGAGGTGTTTACCAACAAAATGCTAATTATCAATCTGTCTACAGACATCATATCACCGATATGTGTGATTTTATAGTTTTCTAGCATTAAACAGACTAGACTATTAAATAGACTATTAAATAGACTAGCCTATACGTCCCGGTTTCACAAACAGGGCTTAGACCAGGATTAGGCCTCAGTTCAACTAGGGCATTTAAGTAGCCTAGCTTTTATAGGCCTACATGTTTTGGAAAAAAAAAATGTAACCTATGGTGTGTATCTTAAAACAAAACAATGGCATGTATATAATGTAGGCTAAGATATGTCACTGCAAGTTACTTTCAGTTAAAACAGCTCAAACATGTATTTTAGTCTGGTACTAGTTAAAGCCCTGTCTGTGAAACTAGGGGGAAATTTTCAAAACACCAGAATGTTTAGAATTGAAAATTTAGTCTAAATCAATCTGTTCTCTTGTAGTAGTTTGTGGGCAAATGTGGGTTTTGTAATCATTTCCAGTTGGCCTAAATTAACGAAAATAGCCTATATTTGTTTGATCCTTTATTTATTTCATGGGTAACTGGGTGAATCGGTAAGTTTGATGAATGCAGTCAACACTGAAATGTGTAAAAAAAATAATAAAAAAAATCACTTAACTGCCATACAATAGTCTATTTTTTACTCCAATGAATATGAATTAAATATAATATAACAAAATTATGGCATTGTTGTATGATTTAATTTTTTTGATTGGCTACTGTCAAGAGGTTCAAGACCTCTTAGGTGAGATATAATCCCTATTTTAGGGCCAAAATCCCTATTTTAAAGTGTTTACAGACATTTTACATCTTTTGTGCTATGGGTTAATTGGATGTTATACAGTAATAGTTTGTTGTAGGAACAAATCAAGTCTCATTTTGAAGGGATTGCCTCTAATGCTTTAAAGTCATATAGGCTAATGTAGGCCTATTTGCAGAATAAATGCAAGCGCAGGGGAATCGCAACTGCTGTAATCAAACAGATTATTTGTTATGTTGCATATAAAATAAAAAGGTAAATAAATAAATAAGCTCATGTTACAACATAAAATAGAGGGAGAAATGTAGATCTCCCTCCCAAATGTTGGCTTTGAAAAATAATTAGGCTATGGAAAATATCCATGTTTCGACATTTTAATGTAAACTTGTTCATTTTCTTTGCTTAAATGTTTACTATTCAATCTTAAAATTAAAGTTTCTCTATTGACATCTGTGATTCCATGAAGAACCTTCAATACCCCTGCTGGAACCTTTCGATTGCACAAAATAGTAAAAAAAAAAAAAAAAATGGGTTCTTTAAATGTCCCACCTTTTGGAACCTTCATTTTTGCGAAACTATTTTTCAAGGGTTAATGACACAGAGCTTTTCCCGCAATATATATATATATTTTTTTACATTAGCCTAGTCCTATTCGTAATTTTTTCGAAAGATTATTTTTCTTTTTTTTTGGGATAGGGGGGTAGTTCACTTAAAACTTTTTTTTTTTTTGGTCTAATTATCCAATTTCAATAAATACAAGGCATTCGTACAGAAACATGGCCTAAAATCCCTTTCCCCATAATTAGGTTGCCCTGCCCCATAAGCCCAAAAGTTGTCTATGTTTAATCGAGTTTATGGTAGTCTCACGTTTAAAATGTAATACCTGATGTCTGTCAAGAGTGCCTTAACCAGATGAGCATATCACATATGAATTCGTTTAATGATATATCACGACACGATCAAATTTATTGCAAAACATTTTATTTACAGTTTGCTGGAATCAAACGTAATACCCATATCAGGTATGACACCTGCACATCACCCCTGAGAAAAGAAAGTGAACGACGTGCGCTTTGGACACAAACTGGAGCATAAAACAGCCTGCCATCGCAGGTCATTTGGTTTAAACAGACAATAAATGTCTAACAGTTCAAGAGTCGGGATCACTATACCTCCCGAGAAACGCTGTACCTGTTGTTTTCATTTTATTTACAAACATTTAGATACACTCACCACATACAGAAAATGATATTTATATCTTAATTGGGCAAACACAAACAAACCATTAACATATTTAGTCTCTGGATCAGACGAACAAGGTTTTTGTATGTTTTTGTTTTTTGAATTTTAAAAACTATTCTATTAAAACAATATTTGAAGAGCCTCCAGCATTTCGTTGCATTTAAGACGTGATTTCTCTGTTGTTGTAATCCACAACACGCGCCTCGATGCTTGTCATGTTATAGTTGATTACAAAGTAATCCTTTTTGACCACGTGAGTGGCCCGCTTCGGTTCTGTCCTTTCAGCGTGTTGGAGTGCTCAGTTAAAGTTGGACGTTCCAAGTTCGAGTTCACTGAGTGACAGTAACTTGCTGTAGGCCTATGTTCCTCATAGATGGTAAGGCGTTCATTCCTTGGGGTGGGTACAGAGAACCGTGGATATCTGATGGACTCAGAGACCCTGGTACCGGTAGGGGACTGACAGAACCTGGATCGCTGTGGACTGATCCTCCGCTTCCGTCAGACTGACCCATTTTCTTTTTGATTAATTTCCTTTCCTTGGCTCTGCGGTTCTGAAACCAGATCTTTACCTGTGAAGGCAAATCATACGGTTATGTAAAAAAATAAGTCGAATAGTTTAGTTAGATTGCCTAAATCCTATTCTATAAGTGAAAATCTAAATGAAAGTAATGGTACCTGTCTCTCTGAAAGCCCGAGGTTTACTGCCAATTCTGATTTTCTTCTGATTGTGATGTAGCGATTAAAATGAAACTCTTTCTCCAACTCCAGTCTCTGATGGTCTGTATACACCACTCGATATTTCTCCTTCGTTCTCGTTTTGCCTAAAAAAAGTGAAATGAACGAATAGGCTAATCATGAAAATGATTCATACAGTGTCGTAAAAGTTGATAATTGTGAAACAAAGTAAAATGTGCATTCTGCATAAAATGCGCGCCGACCATGATATAGCTATTAATAATATTTTGACGCAGAGGAAGAACTTGTGCATTGTATAATTTATATAGGCTAAATTTAGAAAAAAATTATTTATTTCATTGACTTAAGTTTATTTAGGAACTTGAATCTTTTGATGCATTTACAATCACTGTGCAACTATGTTAAAAAGTTATAACTATAAATCACAATTGCAATATTTAGTAAATTGTATAGGCCCAAACTATTACGTCGCTAGATATTCAAATTGAGCTTCTGATCTACTTTGAAGAGATGTTTCTGAACAAACTGCAGAACAAAGAGACCCAAAGACATTACCCAAACGCCATTGATGTGTTAAGAGACAATACACGTCTTACAACGAATTACAAGGAGATAACATCAAAAATCTTTTCCTCAAGTCGAGCATGCTGCACTTGTTTTATGTACAGATCAGCTATCTTTGAAAAATCAACTATGAACGAATAAAGACACCTGGAACGTAGCTAATTAATTCGTGTTTTTATATTAGCCTATATGTTTAGCTGCGAACACGTTGTCTAACATCTAATGTAAAATGTGACAATTTAACTTGATGTGTCATTTCCAAAACATTAATTTACTTCAACTGTAGAAATAAAAATGCGTTTACAGTAAGGCGATTGTTTTATTTGAGTTTTTTTTCGCTGTTGTTTTAACGTGCGCCGGAGACAGGAGAACTTTATTTGCTGTGAAGTTTGTCACTCTGTGAGGTAATATAACTCTCAAGAACAGAGACAGAGGAAGACGCGATGCTGCATATCAAAGTGAAGAAGGTGTTGAAAGAAGTCGCCGCCTGAATATGACAGATAACTCTCAAAACATGAGACAATGTAACAGGAAAAGTAGACCTCACATCTTGTTTACGGGAGTCGCAAATTAGCATTACAAGTGACACTGGCGCCAATTCCAAACACCTTAATTTTGCCACAAGTATTTCCCATGCGTTCATTTTTAAGGAAACAAATATTGGCTACTAATATTAAGTAGATAATCCGTTTCTGGAACGGAACGCGTTTTCCGAAAAGAATTGAGAAGGGCAGTTTGTAAAAATAAATAAATAAATAAATAAATAAATAAATAAATAAAATAAAAACATTTCGTAATATTTTGTCAGATGTGCAGTTAGTTGAGGCAAACAATGTATAATTGATACTTGTTACACAAATATTTGTTGCATTTCGCACAATTTCTCTTCGTGTAAATTATTTTTTTCTATTATTTTTAGTAGCCTACTAAACCAAAATAATTGAAAGCAAATATTTAGACTTTCTTTTTTCCTTTTGTTAAACTAGACTTATTATTAGACTTGTTCTTATTTTTTTCTATAAATGTTTTTACATTTTTAGTAGAACCTGTGCATCGAGATTTGATTACCAGATTCAAATTATAATAAATGTAATTTTTATTTTAAAGCAGCAAGAAAATAGATCATAGGTCTAAGCGTAGACTAGCCAATTTGTACTTTCACTTTTTCAATCACTGATTTCAGAACCTTGGAAATATTGAACAGTTTACATGTGTTCCGATTACTTAATTACTTTTTTTATTTTTATTTTGAAAGACATTTGTTGGCCCTTACCGGTTGATGACGACTGGACGGTTTTGCTCATCCACTGATAGGAATTACGCCTTTCTCTCTCAGGGGAAAGTTGGGCCACAGAAATGTTTTCAGGTGGCGGAGGCAGCACTGCTGATCCCGGGCCGTGCATGGCATTATAATCAGGCGAGCAGTAGGAAACTTGTCCCGGGGATGAACTGCTCATAGGTGCAGAAATGGTGTTTGGAGGTCCGAGGCTGTATGCGCCCCAGTCCTCTCTCGGTGCGCCGTAAGGAGCGCCCCATGCCCCTGATGACTGTGCGTGTGAGTCCATGTTGGGCACATGATGGTATCCTGTAAAATCTGAATACTGGGATGTGGAGACAAAATTCTGTGGTGGAAGACTGATGCCAGATCGCCGCACAGCTCCTTGGTGATACATGCTTCCCTCTTTATCCAAAAGGTATCCAACGTACATGATTCGAAAGAAACCCCTAAAATAACTTTTTTAAGGCAACATGCCAGCCATGCATCAAGCCAAATATCACTTAACAAGGCCTGCCTCAAAACTTTTACTATTTAGCTCAAGGGTGGTAGTCCAAAATGATCTCCAGGTCACGCGACGTAGTCCTTGACGTGCTTCAATCAAACATGATGTGACTCTGTTGTCAAGGTGGTGGTGGTGGCAAAGGTATAACCAAGCCCTCCTGACGTCAGCCACGACTTCAAAACCTCTCGATTTGCATTCAAATGACCAGCCAATAACACCAGCAAGTCCTCACAGATTCCCCTAGCGCCAGGTTTCTGCATCCCCTAAGACTCCCCTTCTGCAATATTCAACAATATTCAGTAATAGTAGTATTCACTAATACTTATTACTTTAGGAATCAATAGCCTGCATTACTCTGAGAAACATATTCAATTCAAAATTATTTCTTTCCTAAAAGCAGCCAAAAAAAAAAAAAAAGTTCAAACAAGCAAATAACGTAGTAAACTTTTTTAACTGTTTTTCTTTGACTATATATGTAAATTACGCCTATATATGATAATTGTATTGTATTTATTTATTTATTTATACAAGTATAAATTCATTTTTATTGTTCAAAAGTGTTAATCATAAAAGTGAAACAAGCCGTGACGTGACATGCAGGATCCTTCAGCCATTAATGGTCGCTTGAAGTTTTACAGCTCTCGTCTCTCTAATGAAGCTAAACCTGTGGATATGGGAACGTCACATCTGCATAGTACCTATGCCACTTTCTCGCCTCCAGAGTCCATACGTATTTGTTAAAGGATACTCTTGTAAAAGAGGTGCAAAGCGGGAGAAGGTGTCTTGAAGTAAGGCGAACTTTTCACATTCCGCATCCCTCACAACATGACACTCTCGGGTCACACTTCACAGCTAATTCCGGTTTATGGAAATGCGAGGTATCACCTACAGTACTCATGCGATGACAGTGTGTCGTGCGTGTCGCCATGTAGTCGAAAGATTAACGAGTTGTTAATTCATTTTATTGCAAGGTTTTTTAATCATTAACATATAGCTACAGACAGTAGCTTTTTCAGGCTTGACTGTCTCAGATGTTAGGGCAGAAAGGACAACACATTTCATGTCAAAATGAGTGTTAGGCTCGAGTTATTACACATATTTTCTAATGTTTTACGTGCAACCAGAATTTATTTTACATCCGTTCACACAGAAACTATTTATCATTTTAAAAAGGCACATATAAAATGCATGAAATGTTTTAAAATCATTAAATTACCACAGACTTGGCTATTCTGTGGTAGGCATGCTTATTATATTTCGGTTGGCTTATAGGCTATATTATTAAAGTATGGAAAGCATTAACTTATTTTGAACATTTTAGGTTCAAATCTATATTGGTAGTTAGTTTACATTAAATAGTTAGTCGTCCTGTGGCGTGACAAATGCTCAGCTCTACTTAAAACTATTAAATAGCTTTTTAAAATTAACACTTTTTATTATATGTTCATTTTAAATATTAAATTTCTGTAACTGGTTTTTGGCTGTTTATTTATCAAAAGTTTAGAGCAAACTGCTAAAATTAAATTAGTATAGTCATCTGCAGTTCAGTTAGCCTATATCACTTTATAAAGACTTGGATAAAGATGAGACATGGATTTATGGAATGCTTCCTTGAAAATGGTTGAAAATGATTGTGTGCTGTTTTTTTTAAATAAATCAAAATTATTTAAAATTATGTAAACATTGTTAATTGTAAAATTAATATACATGCATTTTATGACATCATCAGTTGACAGACTTCATGGAAAACAAATTATATATAAAAATGCATTTGTGAGCCCCCCCAAAAAACCTTTTTAAATTAACTAAAAAAAAGTTCAAATTAAATGTCAAATTCTGGATTATGACTGTAATAGATCCTGTCTGATGATAGAGTGAGCTATGCAAAAGTATGAGAGTTTTTGGCAGATTTGTGATGGTGCACAGATAAAATGTCTTTGCTCTCAGTCGTTTTTATGCTTACAACACTTACTGTTTACAACAATATTAAAGTAAATATCTCAAAACAATATTTATTGTGATTCCTCTGTGATAACTGACCTTTGAACACAGTAAGGAACTTCACTTGAACTGTTGTTTCAGCAACAGTGAGACTTATCATCAAAACTGCTTCAGTTTATAACAAATATATCTGCTAGTTTAAATGGCCTAGTCTACTTTAACAACATATTTAGAGCAGTTTTTTCAAATAAAAATTGATAAATCCAATTAGGATTATGTCAAATTAGGTCTATAGCCTACCCATACTGGGGAAAACATGTCATATATGATATATCAGCTTGAGCTGTTGTTGTTTTTGTAAATTTATATAGGTGACTGATATTATTTATAGAAGCCTATGAGATCAGTAAGATGTAAGCATGAACACATCCGCAATTTCAGAATGTTATTGGTTTCTCTGATATTTAACAGGCAATCAATTATGAGACCTTTATTTTCCATTTGTTCTGCTATTGTGAACTCACACTATAGTAAATGTGTCTGGGGTTAAACAATTACTTTTTGTTAGATAATAGACCGTTTCAATGCTGCTCCAAACAAGACAAAAAAGTGGTCCCCAGCATTAATATCACAACCTATATGATGGCAATATACGATATGGATAGATGTTGTATATAGATTTTTTTTTGTGCAGAATATGTGGTCATATATCCTACCACAACAAGCTGAAGGCCAGATCTGGGGTTTGCGCGTGCACGTGTTGCTGATGCAGGTGTACGCAATTAAGAAAGCAACAGGTTTGGAGACTCAACGCACAGCACAGCGACGCCCTCTGCTGGTCGATCAGCTGCAAGAGCGACTCAGTCTGAATTAAAAGGTATTGCTGAACGAACACATTTTCTGACATATATGCATGGCACAAAACGTTTTTCCTTTTTAATCCTTTCTTTTATTAAATGAAATTAATAATTATCCCCAGCATTCATTATAAATAATCAGCACAATTACAGAAAGACCTCTAGGGGGCAGTATTCACTAGGTAATGTACTGGTTGTTTGCGTCGTGTCTAACAAAACAACAGCTGAAGACTAATCACATTTCTGTTAATTTATGAGAATTGTTGAGCAATGATTGTCAAGAATAAAGCCTCTGCATGGTAATTAGCCTACTAAAATACCATACTAAAGAAAGCCTACAGTGGTCTGCCAGAACATACAAGTTTAAGATGGTTAGCTTTATTCAAGAAATCACACTCTCTTAGTTTGTCCAAGCTATTCAGTATTTATTAATTTATTTGTTAACATTTTATCATCATGTTATGCGAGTCTCCAATGGATGGAAATGAACTTCAGAGAAAGGGAAGAGGTTTTGAAATGATTCAGCCGAGTGAGATCTCGTCTGACTGTCTTAACCCCTTCAGACCTGAATTATGTTTCAAGTTTCTGAAAAATATAAAAGTACATTCTTCTATAAATGAGACCAAATGAAAAAAACATATATATATATTGTCTTTCATTGAAATTTTTTTTTGTCCATTCCAATGGACGTCAGGTCAAAACAGGTGTAATTCCCAAAAATGTACCAACATGAAATAAATTAATAAACATAAAAATTGTTGGTCTATACTTTAAGCTTTTTCTCAAGGTCAAAAACTTTTCAGCAGTATACCATTTCAACTTTAATTTTGAGGTTTTTGTTTTACAGATTGCACATTGTTTGTAACAAACTAAATATCTTCGAATCAATCAATATGGTCATATTAGAGTCATTTTCTGTGTGCATCTTTCTTTCTTTTTTAGATCAAAAACTTGAACATTATAACATTTCAACTTTAATTGTAAGGTTTTTGCTTTATAGATCGCACATTTGTTTATTCATAACAAAATAAACCTAAGAATCAATCAATGCATTCACGTTAGAGTCATTTCCTGTGTGCATCTTTGAAACAATTTCTCTGTTAACGGCTTTCTTGTATTTTAACAGTACATTACTAACAGCACGGTTGCCAGCAAGTTACTGTATTTTGATTTCCAGTAACTGTAGTGTAATTCACTTTACAGTACACAAGATCAGTACTGTAAACTACAAAATAGTACTTTACTGTATTTTTACTGTATTTCGTCATTTGCTCTGCTTCTGCTGTAATTAATTATACGGCATTGTACTGTAATATCTATATTGATACATTACTGCTAAATATTATTGTAATTTTTCAAAATAATTACTAATAATGATAATATTATATTATAAAATGTAGTTATTAGGAAAATATATAGTAGGGAAAAAATACTATGGAAGTCAATGGCTACTGTCAACTGTCTTGTTACCGACATTCTTTAAAATATCTTATTTTGTGTTCAGCAGAAACTCATACAGGTTTGGAACAACATGAGGGTGAGTAAGTGATGACAAATATAATTTTGGGGTGAACTATACCTTTAAAGGGATAGTTCACCCAAAAATTAAAATTAGCCCATTATTTACTCACCCTCAACCCATCCTAGGTGTATATGACATTCTTCTTTCAGACGAATACAATCAGAGTTATATTAAAAAATGTCCTGGCTCTTCCAAGCTTTATAATGGCTGTGAATGGTTGTTTCTGTTTTGAAAGTCCATAAAAGTGCATCTATCCATCATAAAAGTGCATCTATCCATCATAAAAGTGCATCTATCCATCATACAAGTGCATCTATCCATCATACAAGTGCATCTATCCATCATAAAAGTGCATCTATCCATAAAAAAAATTAATATAAAACAAAATATGAAAAATATTAACATTCAAGTTGCGCTTTAGATTTAAGTCAAATCCGTATGTTCGTTTGGCTAGAAGCTAGTATTTTACTTTATAAAGTTTTAAATACGGATATTTTTCTTACATCTCCATCTTCCTCATCACTCCACATAAAGTCAACATCTGAGATATTTCCATCATCTATATGTTCAAGCACTTCATGAACTGTATATTCTGCATATGAAAAAGTTTCAAAAATGTATTGGTACTGTGATATAGATTTTTTTATATATAAGAAATTTCAAGCAGCATTACTGGACATATGATTTCAGTAACAGGCTTTTGAACCCACTGTCCATTCTAATGGACAGACACATTTGAAAAAATGTGCAATTTAAAACGTGCAATTCTACAATCGATTTTTAACTTTAATTAATAAATTCAACCTTCCTATTTTACATACAAACTATGAAATACTGGCAAAAATATATAAAAAATGTAAATAAAACCATAGAAAATGTTGCTTGCTTCTGTTCTGTGTTTGGAGTGAAGTGCTGCCATGCTTCTCTTCAATGTAGTGTTTTTTTTTATAATTACTACATGCAGAGCTTTACTGCCATTTGATTGGATGACAAACGTCCAATCTCATGGACTGCAGGCTTTAAACTAGGTGAAATGCTCCAGAAGTAAAAAAAAAAAGGGGGCTGACATATGATGTCCATTGTAATGGACGCAGTGTCCGAATGGGTTAAGGAAGAATGTTTTATCTGAGGAGAAAATGCTACCAGCAGGACAGATTTACAACTTTCCTGGAAACATGAAAATAACAACATGTGCATCCCAAATGGTTTGGGGACGGTGGTCAAAATAGTTTAAATGATGTATGTTTTCTCATTTTCATTTCCACAATGAGAATTAGGTCATGATACTGTTCATAAGAATATTGCTACATTGTATATTTATCGGTCCTCAAAACAAGTTTGAAGGATTTTATTGGGAACTATATGCTATTTTAGAAGTCATTACACAATGATTGTTCAGAGTGCCTTTAGTGCAGTCATTCTCTAGTTTTTATGCTATAAGAAGTCTGTCATGAACCAGGGTTGATCTTCTCTCTCTCTCTCTCTCTCTCTAGCTCTCTCCACCCCAGTTCCTACAACTTTCCACCAGCTGATCATCATCACCACACCTGTTTTCTCTTTAGTCTGATTTTGCCTGCTACTTCTAGTTACCGTTCTTCCTGCTTTTCCAGATTGTTGTTGGTTTGTCAAGGCTCGTTCCTGTACCATCAGCAGTTACCTTCTACTCGGCTAAATCCACTTCTGGAGAACCTTGTTTTGTCTTATTCTGTCACGTAAACCACACGGGAAGCAGAGAATCCAATAGCAGTCATTTAATTAAAGGGCAATCCAAAAACACGTAGTCATGCAGGCAGGGGTCAAAATCCAAAAACACAAGTACAAAACCAGGAACAAGAACAAGGACGCAGATCTGGAAGTGGTGTGACATTAAACAAGGACTCCGTGACACACACTGAAACAGACTGGGTTATATACACATATTTAACAAGACTAACACAGAACAGCTGGGAACAATGATTACGGGGAACAGCTGAGTGGAATGAACTGATGAGTGACAGTGACAGACAGAATGCTGGGAATTGAAGTCAAATGTGAAGGACACCGTGAGAACGAGGACCTCTAGTGATAGACAAGGGAACACAACCAGACACTGTGACATAACCCCCCCTCTACGGAGCGGCTACCAGACGCTCCACGACAACACTAAAATACGACACAAGAGTTCAGGAGGGAGGTGGAACGGTGGAGGATCGGGCGGCCAGGGCGGTGAAGACCCCTCGGGCGGCCAGGGCGGTGAAGACCCCTCGGGCGGCCAGGGCGGTGCGGACCCCTCGGGCGGCCAGGGCGGAGCAGACACCGGCTCCGGAACAGCAGACACCGGCTCCGGAACAGCAGACACCGGCTCCGGAACAGCAGACACCGGCTCCGGAACAGCAGACACCGGCTCCGGAACAGCAGACATCGGCTCCGGAACAGCAGACACCGGCTCAGGAACAGCAGACACCGGCTCAGGAACAGCAGACACCGGCTCAGGAACAGCAGACACCGGCTCAGGAACAGCAGACACCGGCTCAGGAACAGGCTCAGGAACAGCAGACACCGGCTCAGGAACAGCCACAAGAACTGTAACAGTCACAAAAACAGACACAAACACAGAAACAAACACTGGCACTGGCTCTGGAACAGGCACTGGCTCTGGAACAGGCACTGGCTCTGGAACAGGCACTGGCTCTGGAACAGGCACTGGCTCTGGAACAGGCACTGGCTCAGCCTCCGGCTCAGCCTCCGGCTCTGGAACAGGCATTGGCTCAGCCTCCGGCTTTGGAACAGGCATAGGCTCTGCCTCCGGCTCTGGAATGGGCAATGGCTCTGCGTCCGGCTCTGGAACAGCAGACACTAGCTCCGGCTCTGGAACAGCAGACATGGACATGTCCAGGATCCGAACAAGACGCTCCAGATAGTCCAGATCCAAGAAGGCAGATGGCACTGACTCTGCCTCCGGCTCTGGAACGGGTACTGGCTCTGCCTCCGGCTCTGGAACAGGCATTGGCTCTGCCTCCGGCTCTGGAACCGGCATTGGCTCTGCCTCCGGCTCTGGAACCGGCAATGGCTCTGCCTCCGGCTCTGGAACCGGCAATGGTTCTGCCTCCGGCTCTGGAACCGGCAATGGTTCTGCCTCCGGCTCTGGAACCGGCAATGGTTCTGCCTCCGGCTCCGGCTCTGGAACAGCAGACACTGGTTCCGGCTCTGGAACAGCAGACACGGGCATGTCCAGGATCCGAGCCAGACGCTCCAGATAGTCCAGGTCCAGGAAGGCGGACGGAACGTGAACAGTCTCTCGCTGGGCAGACGTGACGTGAACAGTCTCTCGCTGGGCAGACGTGACGTGAACAGTCTCTCGCTGGGCAGACGTGACGTGAACAGTCTCTCGCTGGGCAGACGTGACGTGAACAGTCTCTCGCTGGGCAGACGTGACGTGAACAGTCTCTCGCTGGGCAGACGTGACGTGAACAGTCTCTCGCTGGGCAGACGTGACGTGAACAGTCTCTCGCTGGGCAGACGTGACGTGAACAGTCTCTCGCTGGGCAGACGTGACGTGAACAGTCTCTCGCTGGGCAGACGTGACGTGAACAGTCTCTCGCTGGGCAGACGTGACGTGAACAGTCTCTGACTGGGCAGACGGGACGTGAACAGTCTCTGACTAGGCAGACGTGACGTGAACAGTCTCTCGCTGGGCAGACGTGACGTGAACAGTCTCTCGCTGGGCAGACGTGACGTGAACAGTCTCTCGCTGGGCAGACGTGACGTGAACAGTCTCTCGCTGGGCAGACGTGACGTGAACAGTCTCTGACTGGGCAGACGGGACGTGAACAGTCTCTGACTAGGCAGATGGGACGTGAACAGTCTCTGACTGGGCAGACGGAACGTGAACAGTCTCTGACTGTGCCGACGGGACGTGATACATCTCCCTTTCACCTCCTCTGCGGCGACCTCCACGGGTCCCGCGGAACTTTACCAACCGGGTCCCCTTAAACAACTCCCTTCTCTCCCGCTCGGTGGCTGGGGAAGAGATGTCATAAAACATACCGCTGGATTCAGTGTGACGGAGTCCTTCTGTCACGTAAACCACACGGGAAGCAGAGAATCCAATAGCAGTCATTTAATTAAAGGGCAATCCAAAAACACGTAGTCATGCAGGCAGGGGTCAAAATCCAAAAACACAAGTACAAAACCAGGAACAAGAACAAGGACACAGATCTGGAAGTGGTGTGACATTAAACAAGGACTCCGTGACACACACTGAAACAGACTGGGTTATATACACATATTTAACAAGACTAACACAGAACAGCTGGGAACAATGATTACGGGGAACAGCTGAGTGCAATGAACTGATGAGTGACAGTGAAAGACAGAATGCTGGGAATTGAAGTCAAATGTGAAGGACACCGTGAGAACGAGGACCTCTAGTGATAGACAAGGGAACACAACCAGACACTGTGACATTCTGTCTGCGTGTTTGTTTAGACTGTTCTCTGCCCAGCCATCCTGCTGCTCATGATCTCCAAAATCACCGCTGCCTGCATATCGGCAACTACTGGCCTAAGACTGTGTCATCCTTGCTGACCGCTGCTACCCAGCTCGGGGACATCTGCTGTTGTGTTTCACCAGCCAAGTTATCGACTTTTGTGTTTAGCAGTTCTGCGTCCGCCTTACGGCAGACTGCTTTTGTTCCGTTTCTATTAAACTTTGTTTATCTGTCTATTGCTCTTTGGTCTTCTGTTTATCCTGACAAAGGCTTGTTGAAGAATTCTCAAATTTTCATATATTTTAGATTCATTGCACACCAACTGAAATATTTCAGGTCTTTTATTGTTTTAATACTGATGATTTTGGCATACAGCTCATGAAAACCCCAAATTCCTATCTCAAAAAATTAGCATATTTCATCCGACCAATAAAAGAAGTGTTTTTAATACAAAAAAAGTCAACCTTCAAATAATTATGTTCAGTTATGCACTCAATACTTGGTCGGGAATCCTTTTGCAGAAATGACTGCTTCAATGCGGCGTGGCATGGAGGCAATCAGCCTGTGGCACTGCTGAGTTGTTATGGAGGCCCAGGATGCTTCGATAGCGGCCTTAAGCTCATCCAGAGTGTTGGGTCTTGCGTCTCTCAACTTTCTCTTCACAATATCCCACAGATTCTCTATGGGGTTCAGGTCAGGAGAGTTGGCAGGCCAATTGAGCACAGCAATACCATGGTCAGTAAACCATTTACCAGTGGTTTTGGCACTGTGAGCAGGTGCCAGGTCGTGCTGAAAAATTAAATGAGATGGAAGCATGAAGTGCTCCAAAGTCTCCTGATAGCTAGCTGCATTGACCCTGCCCTTGATAAAACACAGTGGACCAACACCAGCAGCTGACATGGCACCCCAGACCATCACTGACTGTGGGTACTTGACACTGGACTTCAGGCATTTTGGCATTTCCTTCTCCCCAGTCTTCCTCCAGACTCTGGCACCTTGATTTCCGAATGACATGCAAAATTTGCTTTCATCCGAAAAAAGTACTTAGGACCACTAAGCAACAGTCCAGTGCTGCTTCTCTGTAGCCCAGGTCAGGCGCTTCTGCCGCCTTTTCTGGTTCAAAAGTGGCTTGACCTGGGGAATGCGGCACCTGTAGCCCATTTCCTGCACACGCCTGTGCACGGTGGCTCTGGATGTTTCTACTCCAGACTCAGTCCACTGCTTCCGCAGGTCCCCCAAGGTCTGGAATCGGTCCTTCTCCACAATCTTCCTCAGGGTCCGGTCACCTCTTCTCGTTGTGCAGCGTTTTTTGCCACACTTTTTCCTTCCCACAGACTTCCCACTGAGGTGCCTTGATACAGCACTCTGGGAACAGAGTATTTGTTCAGAAATTTCTTTCTGTCTTACCCTCTTGCTTGAGGGTGTCAGTGATGGCCTTCTGGACAGCAGTCAGGTCGGCAGTCTTACCCATGATTGCGGTTTTGAGTAATGAAACAGGCTGGGAGTTTTTAAAAGCCTCAGGAATCTTTTGCAGGTGTTTAGAGTTAATTAGTTGATTCAGATGATTAGGTTAATAGCTCGTTTAGAGAAACTTTTCATGATATGCTAATTTTTTGGAATTTTGGGTTTTCATGAGCTGTATGCCAAAATCATCATTATTAAAACAATAAAATACCTGAAATATTTCAGTTGGTGTGCAATGAATCTAAAATATATGAAAGTTTAATTTTTTTCATTACATTATGGAAAATAATGAACTTTATCACAATATGCAAATTTTTTGAGAAGGACCTGTATATATATATATATATATATATATATATATATATATATATATATATATATATATATATATATTGGGCTTTTATTTTGGGGCTTTCTTTCAGTTACAACCAAATACCACCATCAGTCCAGTGGATGTAACTGGGTCCATACTGAATATTAATTAATCATTTATGAGTTTATCAGTAATCCCATCTTGTTTTTCTTTACAACACACAAATATTTGGATATTACATCCAATAGCATAGGTATCTTTTAGACCCCCCCCCCCCCTTTTTTTTTTAGCAGTTTTGAGTCTAGAGTTCTTATAGCGCTGTAGATCAGATGTTTCTGAATTGCTTACAATGTCAGAATTCTTGACATATTATAAATAGTTTATTTTTAATCATTGGAGCTCTGTGGGGACAAAAGGAATTTACTTTGATCTGAAGGCCAAAGTCTGAGACAACTATTTTTAAGACAAATAGTCTGTGTGACTTTGTCAGAACTCTTTGACCCTGCCCTTGGGCGTTATGGGAGTTTAACATATTTTGGGCTATTTGTATTTCCAGTGCTACCTTTCTTGGAAAAGGTGGGCAAAAGCCATAATTTGTGGTAAATTAAGTCCACTCCATTGTCTCAGCTATAGGTGAGAGGTACGGATGTGGTTCCCCCCCAACCCCGATCCTGCTATTCCCTGCTCTCCCTCACCAGAACACAGCGTGGGAAGTGTGAGCGGAGGGGAAGACCACTCCATTAATGGGAATTGTACAGAGGAAGGATAATGGGGTATGATTGGATTTCAAGGCATTCTGTTTTGTCACTGATTGCATGAATGAGTTTTGGCAGACTCCCAAAGGCTCCAATATACCACCTCTGTTTTAGTGATTAATGAAGCATCTTGCCACCGGGGGGCTGTTTTCCTTGGGAAGGGACTCTGGAAGTAGACTTACACATTGTTGAACAAGAAAAACAAAATGGTTCCAATAGGAGAGAGCCTTTAATTAGATGCATTATGTTTTCCTCAGAGATAATTTTAGCAGATTCCATTATAAACTATGAAGTTATAAATAGACTACATACAATTCACAATCTCATATTATATTATACTGAAAGCAACTTGCATATCTTAAAACATGTCAGTGTCATTGTTTTGTCTCAAGATGCAGGCCCGGTAAGTCGGTAAGATTTTTTACACGTTTCCTTGTGCTCATTAAGTCTGAAAAAAAAACAAAAAAAAACAGTAATATTGTGAAATATTGTCACTATTTAAAATAACTGTTTTCTATTTTAATACCAATTTTTTAGCAGTCATTCCTTATTAATTAATAACATAACTTTTAATTCAGAGAGAGAGATAGATGAAGCATATGTGAATTACCTGTGTTTGTGTGTGTTCAGCAGAAGCGTCTCTACAAATAGCAAAACTGTATGTTTATATGCTTCAAGAACATCAGCGTTATTACCTCGCTATAGTGGGAAATGCTATGTGGCTTTTAAGTTGCTATTTTAGTGCTATTTTACAAATAAAATCATTAGAGCAGCGCTGACAACACGTTTTTATGCGAGTTTCTGTACTGTATGTGTGTGTTCGTTTGAGTGGGAGAGAGAGAGGGAGAAAGAAAGTATGTGCAAATTATGTCCATGTTACGGTCACAAAATTATGTTTTATTATGTACAGAATGTACATAATAACATGGACATAATTTGTCAGTGGGGTTGTAGGTTTTGGTTCTTTTGCTGTTGTAGTAGGTTGTAAGTATGGAATTCCAAAGCTGCCAATAAATAAATATATAAAATAAAAAAAATGCTAATAAATGTCAAATAAATGAGTATTTATACTTTTATTTCCTCATTTATGTATAATTGTATTTTTTCTACATTTATTTATTTTTTCATTTATTTATTTCCACAGTATATATATATTGTGTATGTAAAAATGTATTTATGTCTACTAGGGGTGTTACGAGACAGTTACCTCACAAAACGAGACGAGACACAAGATTGAGTTCATGAACGAGACTAAATGAGATTTTTACACAGTATTTTTTAGAAATCCTCAATTACTAGGCAAATAGTCTGCGGGGGCATTTTAAATAATCATCTTGCAATAGATATAATTTCAGTACTACTTTCTGAGTATGAATTGTCATATGCAGTAAAAGACAACAATACTCAAGCACTGTAAAAGGTTTTGCCACAAACTCAACTGACTGGCTTCTCTCCTGTATGATTTCATGAGTCTCTTCAGACCAACTGTACATGATTTATGAGCTTCTACAACTTTTTAATTGTAGAGCATTATTTTTTCTTTTTAAGTGCAAACAATAAGTGCAACCATAATCAAAGTACTCAATCAATATTCAAAGTGCATACAGAGACCAATTTCTTCAAGCATGATATAGAGCTACGAGCTGGTACAACTAGACAGCCCACCCTATGATAGCTTTCATATTGTGAGATATTCACAAGCTTTTATCAAGACATTTATTAGAAGCTTAGGCTCTGTTGTGCAACAAATCTTCTGGTATGGTCTTGTCAGTTATCTGATCACTTACTCTCATCACGTAATCAGTGAATTCTGATTCCTGCTGCACTAAGTACAACTCTGCAGCTTGTGATGGATGAGCTTGATGGAATTGAAGCGACCGTTATCCAACTGAATTAAATGTTTTTTTTATCTCTATAAAAAGCAAAACAACAGCGGAGGGCTGGAGGCGTAATGTAAACGTAGCGGTGGCGTATTCTATCCTAACTTCAACCTCACACTCCGTCATGACAATATCGCAACACAGCTTTTGACCTCGACGAGAAATCTCTTCACATTTTAATTTTCCGAGATCTCGTGTCACACCACTAATGTCTACATTTATTTATTTCCACATTTATTTATTTTCACATTTCTTTGTCTGAATGCCAATGAGGGGGCGCGTTTTACCTCAGACAATGAAACTACTTTAACCGTGCATTTCCCTAAAAATAATTGCACATTTGTCATCCAATCAGATTCAAGCATTCGACAGCCCTGATTGGTTGACGATCATGCAATCAATGCATCAACATAAAATGTACAGTCATGGTCAAAATTATTGGCTCCCTTGGTAAGTATGAAAAAAGAAGCCTGTAAAAATTAATTTGCATTGTTAATCCTTTTGATCTTTAATAAAAAAAAAATCACAAAACCCTAACCTTTTATTGAAGTAAAAGAAAATGTGAGGAAAATCTCTTTATGAAATAAAAGTTTTTCTTCAATACACGTTGGCTACGTTAACTTCTATAATGCCTAATGAGTTTGGAGAACACCTGACACACTATCAGAGACCATTCCTCCATACATTCTTCTCTTCAGTTCACTCCAACCATTTTCTATAGGGTTCAGGTCAGGGGACTGGGATAGTCATGACAGAAGCTTCATTTTATACTCAGTGACCCATTTTTGTGCTGATTTTTGTTTGTTTTGGATCATTGTCCTGATGGTAGATCCAACTGTCCGTTGTAAGATTTCTAGCAGAGGCAGTCAGGTTTAGATTTTTTATCTGTTGGTATGCCCAGGACCTCCGGCAGAAAAATAAGCCCAAAATCTCACAGATCCAGCAGTATATTTAACCATGTGCATGGGGTACTTTTTATCCCTGTTTGCACCAAACCCATCTGGTGGGTTTGCTGCCAAAAAAGCGATTTTTTTTGTTTCATCTGACTACAGAAACCAGTCCCGTTTGAAGTTCCAGTAGTGTCTGAGAACTGAATATACTGGAGTTTGTTCTTGGATGAGAGCAGTGGATTTTTGTTGAAACCCTCAAACAACATGTGGGGATGTAGGTGCTGTTCGATTTTTCTTTTAGGCTTTCTGACCCCAAGACTCAACTAATCTCTGCAATTCTCCATCTATGATCCTTGGAGAATCTTTGACCACTCAAACTTTCCTCCTCGCATGCATTAAGACAATATAGAAACATGTCCTCATCCATGCAGATTTGTAACATCTTTAGTTGATTGGAACTTTATAATTATTGCCCTGATGGTGGAAATGGGAATTGACAATGCTTTAGCTATTTTCTTACAGCCACTTTCTTTTTTGTGAAGCTCAACAATCTTTTGCTGCACATCAGAACGTCTCGGTTACGTATGTAACCCTTATTCCCTGAAGGAGGGAACGGAGGCATTACGTCAGCAACTGACGAAATTGGGGTTTCGCTAGAGAGCCCTATCACCTTCGAGTATTAGAAAATGAGCCAATGGTATGAAAATACCATGGGTCTGCGGAATTTGCATCGCAAACTCCGCCCCACTGCGTGGGTATAAAAGGAGCTGCGAGTAAAATCTCGCATTATGTTACCTGCTGAGGAGCTGAGACTGTGCTCCCCGGCCGTTTCAGCGGTACATCGGCAGTGGCATGTGGACATTACGAGGGTTACATACGTAACTGAGGCGTTCCCTTTCAGTCAGTCAGTCACCACGAGTTACGTCAGTGACTGACGAAATGGGGGTCCCAATCTAATTTCGCCAGTGCGGCTGTCTTAAAGTGTCCTGCAGAAGCCCCAGCTCCTTGTCGTGAGGCTAGCACGAGTGAGGCCAAAGCAACCAGGAGCGCCGTCTTCATAGAGAGGTACTTAAGCTCAACTGAGTGCAATAGCTCGAAGGGAGCTCTCTGCAGTGCAGATAGAACCACTGCGAGGTCCCAAGAGGGCATATGAGGGGGGCGGGGAGGATTTAGGCATGACTCAGGCAATTCAGCAGTGACTGCACGCGTTCGCTTGTAAGCTGCGCGTACATGGCGACCGAGTCGATTTCCATACCAGGAAAAGAGATCATCTGCACGGGGGAGAGTTTGCTCTTTTTCCAGTAGACCCAAAGGCCCAGACGGGCGAGGTGCCGGAGAACCAGGTCCCTGTGTTTGCAAACTTGCACTTGAGAGTGTGCTTAGAATCAGCCAGTCGTCGAGATAGTTCAGGATGCGAACCCCGTGTTGCCTGAGTGGAACAAGGGCTGCCTCGACGACCTTCGTGAAGACGCGTGGAGACAGGGCTAACCCGAATGGGAGTACCGTCTACTGATATGCCTGCCCCTCGAAAGCAAACCGTAGAAACAGTCTGTGCCGAGGAAGAATGAATACATGAAAGTACGCGTCCTTCAGGTCGATAGCTGCAAACCAATCTAACGGACAAACGCATTTGAAAATGACGTTTGGCTGTCACCATCTTGAATGGAAGGCTGTGAAGGGTTCGGTTCAAGATGCGCAGGTCCAGGATTGGTCGTAACCCACCGCTCTTCTTGGGTACAATGAAGTAGGGGCTGTAGAACCAGGAGCTCATCTCGGCTGGAGGGACGGTCTCGATCGCACCCTTCGCCAGTAGGGCGGCGACCTCCGCACACATGACAGGGGCATTGCCACCCACCATGGTATAGCGGACTTCCGGGAAGCGGGGAGGAGACCGTGCGAACTGAATCGCATAGCCGAGCCTGATTGTTCGAGCGAGCCAGCGGGACAGATTGGGAAGCTCTAGCCAGGCTCCCAAAAACTGAACGAGCGGGGTCATTGGAATTACAGGGGTACCCACGATGGGGCAGCGATGCGGAATGACCGGCCCAGACATGGGAGGCGTAGCGTTGTATGCACTGATATTTCTGTGCATCCGACTTGGGCAACGCTGGCACTCCCGAGGGAGGCAACGCAGCCGAATCCTCATCTCCAGAGGAATCAAGCCCGCCTTGTGATGCTTTGAGTGACATAGCATCATCCACCAGAGCCCTGAATGAAGCCCCGAGAGGAACCAGCTTCACCCGGAAGCTCCACTGCTTTTGATGTGCAGGGGGGTGTGGCTCCCGTCGGGTTGTTCTACACCGTAACCCTCAGATCACCCTGGCCACCAGCCAAAGTATCCCCTCTCGAGGAGGATATAGATTGGGGTGTGACAGAGGGGACTCTACATCCACGGAGGTCATTGAGTCTCAATCTTAACACTGCGATGGCCATGTTCCCGCAATGAGAACATGACTCGTGATTAAAGCCCAAATACGCTAGGCAGCGCTCGTGACCGTCAGGCGGATGGACCATGCGCCCACATCCAGAAACACACGGACGAGACATCTTTAAAAAGACGTGCCCGTGCAGCTCCTTTAGAAAATACAAAACTCTTTCAGCAGTGCTGAAGCGCCCAGGGGAGAAACACAAGCCGCGTGCAAGCCACTGCACAGACCAGCAGCAGGATCGTGAATCCGCTGAAACGCGCCGTCACACCAACACTGACTGAAGAGTGCTCGTTTGCTTGAAGAAGGCGAAGGAGAAGCACATACACACTTCGGCTCAGAAGCAGAAACATAATGCGAGATCGCACTCGCGGCTCATTTTATACCCACGCAGTGGGGCGGAGTTCATGATGCAAATTCTGCAGACCCATGGTATTTTCATACCATTGACTCGTTTTCTAATACTCTAAGGTGATAAGGCTCTCTAGCGAAACCCCCATTTCGTCACTCACTGACGTAACTCGTAGTGACTGACTGAAAGGGAACTATATTCTTTGGTTTTACTTATTGTGATGGATGATTAAGGAAATTAGGCCTTTGTGTTACTTCATATTTATACTCCTGTGAAACAATAAGTCATGGCTGAACAATGTTCCTAGTCACCCTGGTATGCTAATTTGTTTTAAATATGAATGGGAATATATAGTATATTTTATTAGTATATTTTAGTCATAGGAATTTCTAGGGGTGCCAATCATTGTGGCCAGCGTGTTTTGGAGAAAAACATCTATTTCTTAATGTGATTAAGAAATAGATATTAATCTATCAACACTTTCAACTGTTTTACTTCTATGAGATTAGATTAGTAGATTAGAGATTAGATTTTTGCAAAAAAAAAAAATTATGCAATATCAAAAGGATAAACCATGCAAATTTATTTTACAGCCATCTTTGATCATATTTACCAGGGGTGGCAATAAATCTGACCATGACTGTATATACAAAAATATTAATTTAATGTGTTATGTTTCTATGTTAATAAACTGGAAATTATGCTCATGGAAATGATGACTGAGCAGTAATATTCATGTCCATTTAGAGCAAAAGAAATTGAGAACTCTGATTAACTGCCGAGCTCAGAGACTGTGTGTACTTCCTGCGAGTGTGGAAAAATATGAGGTGTGCGTGAATGCCACGTTTGTGCTCGCAGCCAGAATATGATGACCCCTAACCCTCCCAACATCCTTCCCTTGTTTGCTTATACTTCATATTCCTGAATTAGTTTACACGTCTCACAGCCTTCATTAACACAACGCCAATCCACAATCAATCAAGTGACTTTTTACCAAGTGTACTGTAAACACTGTATATCTTCATTATGACAAGCAGAAAAAGCTCTGGTGTTTTAGTGCCAAAGCTGGGGGGCACTGTTGGCCCTTAGGAAGTTTAGTGTTTGGAGTCCTGTTGTGATAGGAATGATGGAGAAGCCCTTCCTTTTCTTGCTCACAGAGGTATTGTCCTGGTGACAGACAGACTGCCGTCACCTCGGCCCGGCTCAGGAAATGTGTCTCTGTGGCCAAGAAGCAGGAGGAAGAGAGCACAGATGACACACAGCCTAACCATCTCTACCAACAATCTTAGGAATAGTTAGCAAAATGTTACTGGAAATATGTATAGATAGACCTATTGGAAATTATGATTTAGGAAGAAAACTACAGTACAGTGTCATTGAATTATTTCTGTGCATTTTTATTTATTAGATGTATTAGCCATAAAATACAGGCATGTACTAGTACAAATGCAATCATGACTCTGAAAATGTGCTATATATAAATATATAGATCTTTATTTATTCTTGGTTAATATTAAAATACAGTTATAATACAAAATATATATATATATATATATATATGTAGAAAATATCAGTGCATACAATTTTACTTCACAAATACCAGTCAACATAACAACATTATTGAAAGCATCATTTGGCAATATATACATTTCATTATTTGGAAGACAGTCCATCAGCTATGAATGTAGTACTGGGACTTAAAAACAATCATTTTCAGCAATAACGGGCCTAACCGCTTTTATAACGGTCAATCTAATCTGGTTTAACCAATGCAATGATTTCCCACCCATTCCATCCCACAGTGTTGGTTTACTTGCATACAGATGTTAAGGAGTTAATACTGATAGCACCTACATGTGTGCACATGCTTTTACTATAATTATCATGTCCATTTAAATAGTGACCAGCCTGATGAAAATATTATAGCCTGCCCTGCAAGCTTTAGTAGTATTTTAGCACAAAAGACTACTGAATTAGTAACAGAATATCTTCCTCTGATTAATAGCTGCACAACATATTACGTGCTGTTATGTATACAGTAGTGTAAACAACATAAATATGAAAAAATACACAATGCAGTGTAACTATTGTTGAACAGAGCAAGGCCTTTTATTGTGGTCCACAGTTGATCAATAATTAACTGAATCTTTCCTATTAAATGTGCATGAATAATTTACTTGGTAAGGCTTCTGAAGCCACTTTCACAGTGATAGACTGGATGTTAGGCACCCATAAGCCACTCCGTCTTGCCATATGTAAGAAGCTTGACTAATTTTTAAGAAAAAAAATGAACGCTGTGATCTTCTGCCAGATAAAAAAATACTATATGCGGGAACAAAAGTGATCCATTTTAGCTTCATTGGGCAAGACTCAGGAAAATGGGCCTCAGACTGGAACATGGAAACACAATGTGCATCCTAAGTGTTGATGATCAATGTGTCCTGCAATATCAGATTTAGTTCTGGGAAGGAATTTCAGACCGCACATTCAATTATTCATGATCTGTGGTCTTTGTTTGACAGTTTGTCTGACAGTTGCGTGAAATGCGAGTAAAATCTGTTCTAAAGAAAAATATTTATTATCCTAAAAAAGTAAAGAATGAGCTTTAGTAAGCTCTGAAATAATAATTTTAGCAAAATAAAAATAAAATATCACATGACCAAAATTCCAGTTTTCATTTCAATCAAATATTTATCTAGAAATAAAATAAAGATTGCCTTTGTCCTCTCCTTCTAACCACTGAACAAATGATTTCATATTTAGCCACCATTCTGTATGAAGAATGCCATTTCACTGGGGAAAACAGTGCCGTTATTGTAATAAAATGTGCTTTTTGTGTTCACAGTAGACAGCAGGAATACCTGAGGTGGTCTGTAGCTGTATCTCAGACTGCCACAGTGATATGAGTGGCAGTTCACTGTACTCATACACTACCGAAAAGGTGCACAGAAAGAGGAAATGTGAAACTCTGATGACCATTCAAATATCAGAATAAAGTGGACTTCTGGTGGCTTACAAGTGCAGACCAACTCAGACGGGTGGTGTGGAGTAACGGACCACATAGTTATAGTCTGGAGGTGGGCTGTGACATTCCAGCTCTGGGTCAAGAGAGGAGTCCTCCAGACTTAGGTCCAGTGAGGGAACAAGCGCTGGGTATTTCTCCTTTTCACCCTCCAGCAGAACGGACTCCTTGCTTTTGGTCTTCATCCTGTGGGAGGAACAATGGGGTTTTAATGTACCCAAATTGAAGTTAACACTTCAAATTAATTTTGAATAGTATTATTTCTTTGTACTGTGAATGCAAACTTTGCTCTGTGTGTTGCAATGGGTTTCAATAACATCTTCATCCGGGGTGATTGGGTCAGACACCCTGGAGGGCATTGCTTTTAGTCTAAAGGGGCAGTAATTTGCAGTAAATATCTATAGGAAACAGATTGGCATGTATTGGGGTCTGTACACAGTCAGTGCAAAGCACTCCACATATGTGCATACTAAATGTGGGAGTATCAGGTGGAATCCAGAGGGACAATGTGGAGGGAGACTCTTGGACAGCAGTAAAGCTGTAGAAGGTCAAAGGTGACAATGATTGAGTGGGTCCTTGGCAGGGGCCGCCTCTTTACAATATATACATCATTCTCTGCATACACTGAGTGGCTTTTTTTCCCCATGGCTGTGACCATGGCAACCTGTGCATGGCTTTGCTAGATGGTTGCAGGCTGTGCCCAGCTTTTTTATCATATCGGGCTAGGATGTGGACGGCATTGGACGTGACAAGATGGGGGAGTGCTGACAGAGTCAAAACAGAGTGTTTTTAATGAAAACCTGTTGATTTTGTTCATTTGCAGTCAATCTTGGCTCATCAATCATAGTAGAAAGAGACAACCGAGCCCTGCAATCTTCCCTGCTGCTGTATTTATGTTGAAGAGGAGGAGGGGGTGTGGTGTTATTAAAACTTACTACACAGGTTTCTGGAATACTCAATTCTGATTTGTCGATTACAGCACTCCACGGTCTAATATTTCCTAATATTCGCTGATGTCCAGAGCAATGTTGTGTATCAGTCCATTTATTTGAATGAAATTGGCACTACTTTCATGTCTCTTATATCACACTATGGACTCGCTCATCTCAATTATTGATTATAGTGAAAATTAACTTTAGTATTAATATCACTGTAGTATTGTTACAGTATTCATCTTGTTACTACAGTAGGCTGAAAGTTTTGTACATTGTAAATTTTTTTCTTAGCAGAAGCTTTAAGATTATTTATTATTAGGAAAAATTATAAAATTTTATAATTATAAAAAACCCTTGTCAGGGTTTATTTTGTGATATTGACATGTTGACTTGGCATTATCAAAATATGTATAATTATTTTTATTTTTTTTTAAAGATGTCTCTTATGCTCACCAACTCAATAATATTATACATATTATTACAATTTAAAATAGCTTTTATGAAAAGATGGATCTCAAAATCATTCAGTCACTGCTGGAAAGGGTTCAAATATGCAAAAGATGCAGGAAAACTGAAGAATTTCCAGGACCTGAAAGACTTTTCAGAAGAACATTTGGCAGTTTAACTACTCAGGACAAACAAGGGACTCAAGAACAACCATCACTGTGATCGTGGATCATCCAGGTAACGACACGCAGTATTAAGAATCAATGGTATGTAAACTTTTTAACAGGGTCATTTTTATAAATTCGGCTATTTTTTTTGTCTTGTGGACTACATGTAAAAAAAAAAAAAATCTTATTCAGGACAGTACTATATAAAAAATAACACCTCTCTTTTTTCATTAAAACAATTAACATTTTGCAGATTCTGCAAGGGTTATGTAAACTTTTGAGCATGACTGTATATATATATATATACAATATGTTTCTGACCGAAAACTTTTGTACGGTAGTGTAGATTTATTTTTAACATGATATAGAAAAGATCCTTTTTCAGATGAAGATCATATAATATAGCTCTGGCATTGTAGTGTTACCACTACCCAACTACTCTTATCTAATGCCAATTGCATGTTTAAACTGAACACTTCTAAACAGCAAGACCAATTAGTTAACCACATTGTCTCTCCAGGTCTGAGTCATAAACCTTCAATCAGTAAGAGATTATCACTATTTGTCTAGCTGCAATTGGTGGTGCAAACTGTCACCCTCAAATATTAGGATGCCATATAGTCCATGAGGCCCTGAATGCAATTTAGAGGATAACCTTAGTAGATTAACCCTGGCCTTTGCTACACTGGAAGACCATAAACGGTGTCTCAGATCTCAAACGGTTTAACCAAAACCAAGGGTAATCCAGCCTAATGGCTTTCCATTAATAACTTAAAAGACTCCCTTCGCTTTAGTTTTCAGCACCATTTGCCCTGGGGGACTTTTATGAACAAGTCATGTTGTCTCAGACCACAACACACTTTAGTCTGCAGTTAATAAATCATTAGACTGGTCGAGGACGAGAACTGACAATGTTTTAATCATCTATTTCATCAGTCAGTCCACATATTTAAGTTTTATACATTCTGTAGCAAAAATACTACGACTCGAAATGGAATATATTAGAGTCTCTAACACTATTAAGCACATTCTTTCAATTACTTTCTCAAATAAAATAAATGCATAATTCAATGCGTATTATTATTTGAAATGGCAAAATGACATATCTGTAGCCGTGCCATTTCAGCGATGGAGTCAGAGGCCCAGGCGGCACAAACAAAGATGCTAGTCGCCAGACCTTGCAGCCAGCTTTAACCAGTCACGCGCCCAGCCCTGCTTTTGTTGTCTGGCTGTTGAGATTGTCACCTTAGGCAATATCTCTCCACTGTGCCATTGTTTAAGAGACTCTCGTGCAGGCACGTCACTCAAAGAAAAGGGGTAGTGACTGGAGTCGTGTGGAGCTTGGGGGAGAAACTGTATGACAATTGTGTCATCTACATTCCAGCCCAGTGGGAGGGTCTCCAAGGCATACGCCGGCAGCCCTATCCATTCCTGTGGTTTTGGACGTGGCCAGGCAAAAGGTCTAAATAGGACTGTATATACTGTACTCACGCTCTGGCCATGAAACTCTGCGGTCGGGCCAGTGACTCCAGGCGTTTCAGCGTCTTCAGGTCATCTGAAGATAGACCTATCCCACTATCTGACTGCCCACCCTGTGAACAACCAAGATGACTTAACCACAGACACAATATGTTTTGCATTGTTGCATAATGTGCAAATCAAGTGCTATTTCTTATGTGCGGAAAATCAAGCTCTTCACCTCATGGATCTTGTTGGTTCCATTCTCCAGGTTAATTTCATCAAAGGTCTTCACACTCGCTGGGCGGATCTTGATGTTCCTGAAAGCATAAAATACTCCACATAAGACCAGTATGGAAAATTTCTCATGACATCATGTCTGGCAGATTCAAACAAATACATGAAACCTACTAAAGTAAGAGGGATGTGTTCGGTATCACAGTTTCCAAGTAGTAGTTCAATACTTTGTTGAATAAAATACTATTAAATTTAATTTTACGCAGCAGGGATAGCTCTTTAATTCAGCTTTAGGGATAAACAAGAATTTCAATACTATTCTCTATACTTGAAGGATTCATGGAAACACAAGAGTTGGATAAATATTATCTTAAGTAGGCATAAATCCTGAAACTGCATTTGTGGTACAAGAGGAAATTCCTTGAGGGGCCCTTAACGCTACGAGGACCGTTCCTTATCAAGAAACAATTAGTGTTTCCTTCATTTAAATGCTTTAAAATAAGGCAAAGGGTGAAGGCCATTGGGGTGAAGTGTGGTGCATGTTTGGTTAGAAGAGAGAAATGTACTGTATGGAAACCAGAAAAATGTTGGTAGAACTTTATCTACAAAACACATTTCTGAAATAGTCCTCATAATTAATGACATAACGACTGATTTGTAACATCAGAAATACAAATACAGATCAGTCTGAGCATATAACTGCTAAATGGATAAGATAAAGATATCTTACCAAGCCATCCCGGAGTCTCTAATAGAGACAGGTCTGGAGGTCTCCTTTGTGGGGCTTGGGTTTGAGGAGTCTGCTTTGGTCAACAGGGCTGTGTTGATTGGAATGTAATGCTTTCCCTCCTAAAAGACACAAAGTGTTTAAAAATTCAGCACTTTTTAAAAACTGTGACATCACCCTGCATATGGTATTGTAGGATTCTGGAGGAATCTGTACATAAATCTGCAGAGGAATGTGTGGATAAGTTTTATGGAGATGATGTTATTAGCGACAGTCCAGGCAGTACACTAAGCTTATGTGAGAGAGGGAGTTTGGATGTCTTCCAATTCAGACGGCTTAGAATATGTTTTGATCTCAGTGCTGTGTATTGTATCCTTTGACTGAGACCATATCTTCTCCTCAAGCCATATTATAAATTAAATCCATTCCTTGCCTTTCCTTTTGAACTAAGAAAAATGTATCAGAACATACTGATAGTACAAATAGTGGATTTTTACATTTCTTCTGCTTGGATATCGTGTTGATTAGTACAGACATTGAAATTCACAAAAAAGTTTCACAATTTGAGTATTTAAATTTGCTTGGTAAATGAGATACATTTTGTAATTGAGAATACCAATACATGTGTGTATGTAAATGTAATATTTTTGTCTATGCTTGTATTTGCTTAAACATACAGTATTTTCAAAAGTTCAGGGTCAGTAAGATTTTTTTGAAAGAAATTAAAAGTTTTAAATGCATTAAATTGTGACAGTAAAGACATTTATAATGTTACAAACTTTTTGCAACATTGATAACAAGAAATTATTCATAAGCACCAAATCAGCATGTTAGGATGATTTCTGAAGGATCATGATTCACTGAAGACTGGAGTACAATTTGAAAAGTCAGCTTTGCCTTCACAGGACTAACTATTTTTTTATTTAATCAATTTTTTTTAAATTTCAATAATATTTCAGAATTAAAAAAATCTTACCAACCCTAAACTAGTGGAGTGACTTTGCTTGTTTTAAATTTCATTTACAGTCGCTCTGAAATCATATTAACAACTCATTCACCTTTGATCTGTGACTAACTGTTAAAAGCAGTTTGCCGTGACAGTCTGCTATGGTGTTCCTGAGTAATAGTAGTGCATCTTTCATCCCATAAAATCCTTGTGGTTTTGCTGTGGTCGGAGTCTTTAAATTTTCAAATACAGTTTATGGGAAAGACATTCAAGGATAATGAAGTGAATGAGATCGTACCTGCTGCACACTAGCCTGGAGCAGATCTCCTAGCCTCTCTACCAGTTCTGTGAAAGTGGGCCTCTGGGATGCTTCTCCATGCCAGCAGTCTAACATGGTTTGATATCTATGAAGAGAAACATGCACATGATAAAGAACTTCCTTTGAACATTGTGTTCAATACGCCATTATCATAAATTGCAATTCTTCCGCAGCTACACAAACCCTCATGAATTACACCCTTTGCCTTGACCTCTAGGTTAGTCTGCAAATCCGGCTTTATCCAATTATTTACACTCATCATAATATTCAGTGCGTGACACGAGGAGTGAGGCTGAGTGTTTTCATACCACCGTTCTCAGGGTGAGAGTTTGTGTTGAGAGGAACTTCCTCCTGATTTACACGAGCTGTCAGCATCTCTGCCCACAAGGGACGTCTGGGGTCCTTTATTGGATTTTGCAGTGGTCTGTAATGGTTAAGTTTATCTGAAGGCAAAGGTTCAGTTGTGAAACACTGGGGCGTCAATGCACCGTCCCGTCATTTGAGTAAATGATCACGGGCGTTGATTGAGCTGTATCCTGTTTATACTGTGGTGTTGCACTCACAGGTCCTTATATAAATAAAGCCCGTTAACCATGAAACTCTCTGATCTCGTCTCATTAGAACGACATTGGGCAATTTGGAGTATGGAAAAATTACTGTACCAGTTGATGACTCATTACTTCCTTACACTAATCACCATATATATTCATCAGGGTTTGAATTCAGTAGTCATCAGAGAGATGGTTTTCTTCTCGTGGGCTGCGTAGGAGATTAGCAGGAGGAAGCAGGTCTTCTAAAATGGTTATTTTAATGAATCCAGATGGAGCGACTCCTTTAACTAACAGGAAGTCCACAAAAGTAGCATTAGTGGTTCCTCTGAGATCAACGGTACACCAGAATGTTATTTATCCCATCAAGCTGTGTTCACACTTGTGGCAAACTTTTCATGGAGATAAATGGAAGATGAAATTAATGAAAGCCAATAGCATTTAGTTCAATGTATTGAATACTTATGAGCCTGTGGGATGGTGGGAACCATTTCATCATTAAATGGGTGAATCAGTCTGGACGGATGATCTGGACAAACTCCTGATTTCTGAATTGCATTTCTTTTCATCATTCACAATAGGGAAGTTTGGATCAGGGTCACTCTCAGGGTCAGGAGTAAAGTAATGTTTACCCTGAGTCTAGTACGTAACTTGATCAACATGTCTGCTTTCTTGAAGAGCAGTGTTATCTGTGCTACCTCCTTTCAAACAACACTCAGATGATACAGTATATTAAATTGACCGTTATCTGCAATGTTTTAGATGTTTTTTGAAACTAAATGATCTTGGCACCAGAAAGGCTGTATTCATGAGTGCCTCATTCAATTCAGGTCTGAGGTCTGGACTGCATTTTGTAGGTCATCTCCAATCACCATCTTTCATGACCATTTGTTATGTTCAATTAGCCAGACGGCGTATGTGATTGCAAATTTGAGACTTGCATTACGCAGCAAGTTTTAAAAATAAGTGCTCCGTTCAGGTTTCCAAATGTTTAAGACAGAGGGTATAGTACAGTTACAGAATATCAGATATGAAAAATTACCCTCCTGAATAAGCCCATAGTTTTGAAACAAAGATTGAGTAGAGCACTTCGTAGACAGCAGTAGGGGTTCTTATTGAGAACAGGCAGTGAATATTCTCTCTCAGTTTGAGGTGATTCAGTTCTCTGCACCCTTTTTGAAGCAACACTAATTTGAAGTTGTCCGCTTCACTTCCTTACCACGTTTAAAACCGATACCATGACTCCTTTTCTCATATCTTGTTACATCTGAAAACAGTCAGATTTAGGTTTGGCTCGCTCTCTAACCCTGTAACCACAATGGGAGTATCTTGACGGTGTGTTTCCCTATCTGATGCCCAGGGGTCTGCCACTGTGTTGAGCCACCCCACGCTGCCTAGGTAGACCGAAGCCTTTAATGTGAGCTTGAGTTTCAGCTGCATTGGTGTAAGTTAGTAATGGATACCTAACACACATCAACTGCACTATAAACTAGCTGCCAATCAGAAGCTGCTCCCTTTCTTCTACTCAGCAAATAATTGATCTGTTTCCATTTAAGGCTTCAGTCTTGTGTCAAAGCAATGAAATTAGATACTTCTGCTCTTTTCAACTGTATCGATAGGAAAGGATTTTTTCGTCCCCAGAATGCAGGTTTAAGCTAATAACCCTGCAGAGTTTTGTAGGAATAAAGTCACTTAAAGTTTCTATAAAAGTCCAGGCATCACACAGAAGTAATTTACTTAGAGAGATTTCATAAAATAAATATCTTAAACGATGTATACTTTGGGTATAGTGGCATGTGCCAGAACAGATAACAGACATGTAATGTAATACAATTGTTATACTTAAAAAATAATGTTTTCTTGTTTTTAGACTGATGAATGCTATCAAGACTACAATTTGTAACTAATTAACATTATTTCAAAATTACAACGTCGCATGTTTGTAATTGTTGAATACAGTTGAGGTGCGACAGGTCAAAATCACAATTTTAAAGGGATATTTGATGTGTTTATGCTATTAATTTTATGTTACACATTAGTTTACCTAACATATCGAACATTTTTCACAAAAAATACAGCATTTGTGGCACTAATGCTTAAAAAAGTAATAACAACTGCATGCATAGTTGACAAATCCCTTTCAAATTAGGACTGTCTGACATTAGTGACATAATCAGAGCGATTCTTACATTTCAGAGGAGGAGTATTCAGGAGCTTTCATCCTGGTGCCCTCCTTCAGTCGGCAGCAGAATTCCTCATCAATGTGTAAGCCAGGGTAAGGGGAGGCACCTGGGGAGAAGAAAGAGAATAATGGGGTTATCAAGACTTTTCCATGAAATAGAGCTCTGGCCACTTCAAAGGGGCTGACAAGAAACTCACTAAACTGTGAAGTGGATTGGGAGCATATAGAGAGATCAATGGAAAGACCTCGGCATATTCAGCATCAGTGGGGCTGATGAGGACAGTCAACTAAACTTGGAAACTCTATGCAGAGCTGTTTTCTCCAGAAACACTAAATTATTAAGACAGCGTGAATTTGCAGACTGTTGAGACTTTGCTGCACACTTGCAAAAACCATGATTCATGGAACAATATTTTCATTTACTTGACTGAAATCCTTTTAATAATATCTGATAACCACTAAAATATGCAGATCATAACAATGAATCTCAGAAAGGGTCAATATTTCATTAAACTATGATCTAAACCCCCTTCTGACATAAATTAGGTAGTTAAAAACAAATAAATTAACAGCACTCGAAATATCCTGCGACTTTGTAAATATAGTGCAGTAGATGTGGAGTGCCTAGAAAAACAGGGACAAGAAATTAAAATCCACAACACAAAACATGAGAGCATACTTTGGGTGCGGTGCAAACTTTTCCCCACGGACACTATCAAGTAGCAATAATAATTTTTCTAAACTTTTCGTGTTAGTCTATTTGACACCAACTTAAGTCAGTGCAGCTCAGTGGTAGTGACAGCTCAGAGTCATCAGTTAAGGTCATATTACTTCAATTTCGCTGATAATTTATTATTTATATTTTGTTTTCCTAAATGTTGCTTAATGTTTCCCACAGATTACATTGCATCCATTATAGTAATAGTGTGAATGTAGAGTTGGGGGATTTTTTACTGTGGTTTCTGGTTCATTTAATATGCATTTCAAACTTAGAATAAAAGGCAATTGAGCGCAGACAGGTAAAAGTATTTTAAGAAAAGGTAAGACAGTTTTAGATAATTATCTTACAAAATCATGCCACAAAAAATATCATCCCTGACATCATACAACCAACTATATTATATACAACTCACATACACACATATATATATATATACACATACATACAGACACATATACACACTTCTAGAATGATAGTCATTAAAATACATAATTTAGTGCTTAGTATTATGATTTTTTTAAATGTTTTATAATGTTTGACACTATTCCAAAAAAAAGTTATGATGCAAAGAAATATTTAAGATTATGCACCATTTTTTATTTCTGCATTATACTGGCCAAATAAGCACAATAATCTGTAATGAAAAATTCGATATTAAATTAGAAACTAAAGCAATAAAGTAGAAATGTCAATAGTGGTTATATAGTAGATATATAAATATAATGCATGCATACATATATGAATGGTGACATTAAAATTGTTTGCTCAGAGCCTTTAACGACAAAGGGGCCACGGCTACACTGTACAATATACCATTAAAGGTTATAGACATTTGTGGATGGGGAGCAGACATTTACATTAAATGCTGCCCGGTAACTGTGGGTTTACATTCCCAGTTGGGAATGAAACCTGATCAAATTGAAGATGATTCCTGTTTTACGACCTATATTTATGATAACAAAAAAAAAACACAGTTGAAGTTCACAGATGTTGTTGCACTAGTGGAATGAAAATTGTTTTTTTTTCTCAAGCTGACAACGCAATCTATTTTGTCCAAAAGGAAAATTTAACAGCAGGTGACAGTTATTGCCCTGTACATCTGGAGGAGGTTGATAGCACAGGGCACCCTTATGAGCAGCCTAGTTTGTGCCAGGTGTCTTTGATTGAGGACCCTTGAGTTCGTTTTATTTCCATTTGGATGGAGCACAGCATGTGCTGAGTTGCCTTACTCCATGTGTTTACCTTGGTGGGTGCTGAATCCTGTCTGGGCTTTTTGCTTTGGTGTAAAACGCACTGAACCAGTAAAGCAAACAAACAAAGTCTAAGAGACGTCTCTATAGAAGAAAGGAAGGGGGGGAAAAGCTTCACTTTGTTTCATGGAAAACATCAGGGTAGAAAACATTGTTCCAAGAACTGAAGGCCTGAATTCATAAAAGCTTAAAGTTATTCTTTGATTGTTTCATAATCGAATCTCCCCAAAATATTAAATCAAGATTGTTTGTGATAACAGTCAAAAAGAAAAATTAAAGATTAGAAAGCATTTTAAACTCTTCCAATTGAATTAAATTCCTGAACTGTTGCAACAGTTCCCTTTCGTAGTCCCTTTCGAGTTACGTTGTGACGACGAATGGGGTTTTGCTTAGAAAGCCTATCAACTTCGAGTATTAAAAAACTAGCCAATGGCAAAGAAATGCCATGGGTCGGCGGATTTTGCATAGCGTAACTCCGCCCCACCTCATGGGTATATAAGGAAGTAGGCTGGCAACATGCAGATATGTTTTTGCTTCGGAGCCAAGAGGTCCTCTTCACTCCTGCAGCCTATTCTCTGACTATCTTCGAGAATCTTCTAGACGAGCAGCTTCCAGTCGGTGTTGGTGTGACGGCGTGTTCCAGCGAGTTTCACATTCCTGCCTTCTGATTCTGTGCAATTGTCTGTCAACAGCATGTGTGTTTCTCCCTGGGCACTTCAGCACTGCTGCAAGCTTTCCTCTCACAAAAAGAGCTTGCACGTGGCACGTGCATTTCTGGGTGCGGTAGTCTGATTGATTCAGCTGATGGGCACAAACGCTGTTTGGCATGTTTGGGTTTCGATCACGCCCAGACAGCGTTCGTGGATGTGTCATGTTCTTACTGCGGGAACATGACCGTCGCAATGTTATGGTCGAGACTCGATGACCTCACTAGAGTGAGAGTCCCCTCATCCACACCCCGATCTATTCACTCCACGAGAGGGAATACTTTGGCTGGTGACCATGGTGACCTGAGGCAGCTTGTGTAACAAACCGACGAATTCTCCTCGGTCCACACCCCCCTCTTTCACATTGCAACCCGTGAGGTTTCCGGATGAGTTCGCTGACCAGTCGCGTTCAGAGGACGCCGGCGGGTCCAGCATCTCATTCGGCGCCCCGGCAGATGAAATCATGTCTATCGTCGCATCACAAGGTGAGCTGGAGTCTTCTGGGGACACAGTGTGGGGGGCACTACGGCTTGCTTTTGAGGGGCGGGCATACCAGTATGCGGTTCTCCCATTCGGGCTAACCTTGTCTCCTTGGGTCTCCTCTGGCAACACATCTGTGTCCCCACAGCGCCTTCACCTGGCGTGGCGACCCTAAGCACCCCTCCAATGCCTGTAAGTTTCTGTCTACTCTGGTGGCAAGACCTATAGAGCAGCGGGGCAGGCTGCCGCCTCACTGCATGCTATCGCCATCCTTCAGGTCTACCAGGCCAGGGTGCTCATTTACATGCACGTGTAGGGCTGATTCATGGCTCATCCAAGAGCTGCTTGCCGCCACTGACCTCGCTCTATGAGCGACGAAGGTAGCCGCACGCTCCCTGGGTCAGGTGATGTCCACATGCGTGGTCACACATCTCTGGCTTAACCTGGTTGATGTGCGCAAGGTTGAGCGAACCCGCTTTCTCAACTCCCCCATATCCCAGGCTGGTCTCTTCGGCGGCACTGTCAAGGACTCTGCCCAAAAGTTCTCGGCCGCCCAGAAGCAGACTGAGGCGATCAAACATGTTCTGACCCCGCGGCCAGCTGCTGCCACCAAGCCACTGACTCAGACGGCGCAGCTCGGATTGCTTCATATGACACCGCTTCAGCTCTGGCTTCGCGATCAAGTCCCGAGATGAGCATGGCAACAAGGCACGCTCTGAGTACCAGTTACTCCGACCTGCAGTCAGACCTTCACCCAGTGGACGAACCTCAGCTTTCTACGGGCCGGAGTGCCCTTACAATGAGTTTCCAGGCATGTTGTTGTCTCAACAGATGCCTCCACCACGGGCTGGGGCGTCATGTGCAATGGACATGCTGCCACGGGCTCCTGGACAGGACCCCAACACCTTTGGCATGTCAATTGCCTCGAGTTGTTGGCAGTACGTCTTGCTCTGCACCGCTTTCTTGCGCTGCTCTCTTGTGGTGCACAGCTGGCCGGGGGGCCTCCGCAAGTATGCGTTTCCCCCAGTGAGCCTTCTTGCACAGACCCTGTGCAAGATCAGGGAGGACGAGGAGCAGGTCCTATTGGTTGCGCCTCATTGGCCCACCCGGACCTGGCTCTTTGAACATGTACTCCTCGCGACAGCACCTCCCTGGCCAATTTTTCAGGGAAGGAATGACCTTCATTCTCAGAGATGGGGCACCCTATGGCACCCTCGTCCCGATCCCGAGGCAGGTTTCAGTACTCTACCACCAGCAGTGGTGGCTACCATCACTTCCGCTAGAGCATCTTCCACGAGACATGCCTACGCGTTAAAGTGTAACCTCTTCGTCAACTGGTGCTCTTCTCACCGAGAAGATCCCAGAAAATGCCTGATTAGTGTTGTGCTTTCCTTCCTGCAAGATGGGTTGGAGCGAAGGCTGTCTCCCTCCCCCCTGAAAGCGTACGTTGCCGCACATCATGACGCAGTCGAAGGTAAGTCCGTGGGAAAGCAAGACCTGATCATCAGGTTCCTGAGAGGAGCGAGGAGACTCAATCCTCCTTGCCCTCCTCTCGTTCCCTCTTGAGACCTCTCAGTGGATTTATCTGCCCTGCAGAGTGCTCCCTTTGAGCCTCTGCAATCAGTGGAGCTTAAGTTCTGTCAATTAAGACAGCGCTCCTGGTTGCATTGGCCTCCATTAAGAGGGTAGAGGACCTGCATGCATTTCCCGTTGACGAAGCGTGCCTGGAATTCCAGCCGGCCTATTCTCACGGGATCCTGAGACCCCGGGCAGGATATGTGCCCAAGGTTCCCACCACTCCCTTTCAAGATCAGGTGGTGAACCTGCAAGCGCTGCCCCTGGAGGAGGCAGACCCAGCCTTGGATAGTGGACGCCATTGCTTTGAAATACCAGCAGCAAGGTCGACGATACCCCCTTAGTGTGAAGGCCCACTCCACTTGGAGTGTGGCTTCCTCTTGGGCTCTAGCGCATGGCGCCTCGCTAACAGACAGGCTGGGCGACACCCAACACATTTGCGAGATTCTACAATCTCCGAGTGGAGCCAGTATCCTCTCATGTACTCGCCCCCAGTGGCCGGTAATAGGACCCGCTCGGTGTCTTCGCTTGCTCGCCATTCCACTCTTCGGAGTGGATACGTGCGATATTCTCCTCAGGTGAGTTTCCCTGAAGCCCTGAGTTCCTCCAGCACTGCTGACATCAACGCCAGTGTCTATGCCTCCGGCAGCTTTCGCGTTGGCTAGGGGAGCTTTCGCCCCCCTGGGCGAGCCCCACATGTGTATTTCCACAGTAAGCCTATCTGAGCATGTGTCTTTCCCTTGGCAAGCCACCTTGCCACTCCTGGAGTTAAAACATTCCACCCTACGGGCTGGATACTCCAGTGTTTCTCCATATGTTACCCCCTTCGGGCCATATGTGTATTCCTAAGTCCTCCCTTCGGGCAGGCAATAATTGCATATTTCCACAGCGTACCTTGGTATTCCTGTGTTAAGTAGGACTCCTTCGTCCGTGCTAGTGTCACAACAGACTTACGCAGGGCACTGGAAGACAGCCGAGAAGGTGGCGTGATTAGACTGGGAACCCCATTCGTCGTCAAGACGTAACTCATAGTGACTACGAAAGGGAACGTCTCGGTTACGTATGTAACCCTCGTTCCCTGAGTAGGAAAGTTAAGTTTCCCTGCCACTTCCACTGTACCGCTGGAAACACCTGAGTTCAGTCTCGGCTCCTCAACAAGTAACATATCTGCATGTTGCCAGCATACCTGTCAACATTTGGTTTTCAAAATCCGGGAGATTTGGGTTGGTTGTTTTGAAATTTAAATTGGCGGCCGTATGGCCAAACTTAATTCATTATTATTATTATTATTATTAAAATTAAAAATTTAAATTGTTTTTATTAATCTGTTTGGGTGGGCCACCTGTCAATCTGGGTGGGCACGTGCCCACCCAGGCCCACCCATAAATCCACGCCTGGTTAGTAAGCATGTGATGAGGTCAAATGTCCAGTTTGGGACATAATAACTTGTAATAAGGGATAGAAATTATGTTGCCCAATCTCAATGGTAGTGTTGCACAGCAACATTGCCCAAAACGTCACCTGCCATCATGTCTATCGGCTCGCTTTCGGGTTAAACTTTCCGCGACTGTGCAACTGGGTTATAGGTTGCCAGGTTGAGGTGACAAACTGGTTGAAATTGTAAATGGTCTGTGGATTGTGTGAATATAATGCATTTAATACAATCTGGCAACTGGTCAACATTAGACAAACATATTGGTCCGATTCTGGTCAACATTAGAAAAACATATTGGTCCGATTATTCATAAAGGAGTTTGGGCCATGCAAATTATGGGAGTTTCCCGGGAAAAATAACAAACCGGGAGGGGTCCGGGAGATAGGGCTAAAAAACGTGAGAAACCCGGGAAAAACGGGAGTGTTGACAGGTATGGTTGCCAGCGTACTTCCTTATATACCCAAAAGGTGGGGCGGAATTACGCTATGCAAAATCTGCAGACCCATGGCATTTCTTTGCCATTGGCTCGTTTTGTAATACTCAAAGTTGATAGGCCTTCTAAGCAAAACCCCATTTGTCATCACAACGTAACGTCTCTGTTCCCTACTCAAGGAACTAGGGTTACATACGTAACCAAGACGTTCTGTGTGTGTCTCCAATGAATGGATGAATAAAGATGATTGTGAGTTATACTCTTAGGACAGCAATGGTATTTACCAAGAGAGAAGATCTCCCACATGAGCACTCCAAAAGACCACACGTCACTCTGAGTAGTATAGATCTTGTCAAATATCGCCTCTGGCGCCATCCACTTTAAGGGAAGTCTGGCCTGTTAAAAGATAAGCAGTCCATGTTAGTGCCACTCACACCTGTAAAGGAACCACTCCCAAAATTATTTCACATTCAAAAACGTGCAGCTTATAAAATGCTGTCTATTTGATTTTACAATCTGTGTGACGTCTTGGCTCAAACTTGACCACAAGAAAAGATCCTTTGACCAGAATAATATTATCAGGGCTTATAAAATGACTAACAGCACGCCAAAGACTCTTGGCATTAACATAATTATTTGATCCTTTTCCAGATGAACATTCACAGTGTCAGTGGTTTTTGGACTGTTATCATTTGTGTCCATCACACTAAGTAGATTTTAAACACTATGTGCATTATACAGACTCACTGCACCATGTATCCATGACTGATATGAAGTAATTAGATAATATTCCCCACTTACGTCTCCTTTACGGACATAGTCTGGGTCCTTGTATACATCTCTTGCAAGTCCAAAATCGCAAATCTTCACAACGTTGTTTTCAGACAATAGGATGTTTCGTGCAGCCAGATCGCGGTGAATACACTTGGAGAAATAAAAGAGAGATCCTATTAGATTATGTTCTACATACTTCATTTATCAGTTTATTGTAGTAGCAGGATTTAATTATATGTTCTTTAAACTCTCTGTCTTGACTAGGTAAAAGGGCTGTAGTGAAGATGCGTTTTGTGCCTTATTTGAACCATGTGTGGGATTGTGCTGTCAGATGGAGCACATGATGGAAAGCTGTGATAATGTAAAACACGTGGAACTGCCATCGGGGAAACTCTGACCTGAGGTGAGATTAAACTACATATGCTAAACCGCATCTTTAGTATGTGGCAATTAATCTCATCTGCTGGATGTGTGTAAATGAGTGTTTTGGATCAATAAAGTAATTTGGGTTTTCGTTTTCTGGATTTTGAGAGAAAACTTTTCAAAGTTGCCAAAATAAGGAGATTGATCATTACTATAAAACAAAAAGCCAAAGAATTATTTAAAAAGGAAATTTGTATTAAAATGATCTGCCACAACAAATTAAGAATGTAATGATTCATTGCAAAGGTTAGAGCTGCAGAATGAAATCCTGAGTAGTGAAAGCGTGACTCTTACTTTTCTCGAAGCCAAGAACTCCATGCCTTTAGCCACTTGAAAGCTGTAGCAAATCAAGTCTTCCAATGTAAGCACTTTCTTATACAAATCCTCTTGCTCTGCAAGACAAGGGTAAAAGAGTATTATCAGCTAAATCAAAACCATTGTTTTGATATGCAATTTTTGGTAAGTAAAAAAGAAATAGAATATCTAAGAATTTCTTCTACTACAAATATGTGCTGCATATCAACGTTGAAGTTCTCTTAATCCATTAATAACAGTTTTTTTAAGTCATAATTCTCCTGTTTACTACAGACACATCCGATAGGGAGACACAATGAAACATGGCTTCCTTTTTTTTTAGAGCAGACTGCGACGTGCAGTTTGTCAATGATACTCAAGTAAGCGGCTTCCACCTGAGGGTCATCCACCTGAGTAAACAGTTTATCAAACCAGAAATAACTGGCATGGGACAACATGACCCAATGTACCCACAGCAGACTAGCTCTGGTCTTGTAGCAGGAAATTAGAAAAAGCTCTGTACGCAGTAGGTGACAGTGGATCGTACAAAATATCACTTGTATTTATGAATCCTTGAGGAAGCCACCTATCAGACTGAGGGGGGAAAAACAAATAGCGGAGCCTTGAGAGTTGAGAGGGTGGGGTGGAGGTTGAGGCAGGGGTTGAGAGGGAGGAGGGGATAGGGGAAGGAAGACACTCAGTCGCTACCTTCCTCCTCTTCCTCCGAGTCGCAGTAGCTCTTATCTTCAATGAAGCCGGAGCTGGCTGAACTTCCGGTACTAGCCACGCTCTCCAACCTACGCTTGATGAGCTCGCTCAGATCACACCCGGAGCTGGAACGCAGAGCCTTACCGTCCTGAGACTGTGGACGTTATCATCACATGCTCCGGTCAATATCACGAGTCATCATGTCAAATCACTGCTTAAATGAACAAGAGACATTAATGCTTACCTTGTAAACCACAAAGTCACCCCTCTTACTTCTCAAGTAGTTAGAAAGGTTTCCATACTTGCAGAATTCCACGATTATCATTAGCGGACCTGAGCGTACACCAAACAAATGATTAAAAAAAAAAAGAGAGATAGAGAGCAAAAGAGAAAAAGCTGAAATTTTGCACAAATTTCTCATGTCGCCAAGGTTGAATTCTCTCTGTCAACTTCCTCTTACCTCCACGCTTTGTGCAGGCTCCTAGCAGATTGACCACATTGAGATGATGACCAATATGGATCAGAATCTTCAGTTCAGACATTAAAGCTCTCCATTCATTATTTGTAGCTCCCGCTGTTGAGTGAAGAAGAAGTTGAAAGACAGGGTAAGAGGAAAAAAACTTATTAATGGATTAATTAATTTAGTTAGAAATGTTACGAAAATGTATAACTATGTCGTGGTGATCTCAAGCATGCTGTTGTATTTCTGGTCTCCTGTCGAAATCACTGTTACTGTTGTTTCATTAATGTCATGACATAATTGTGGCTTACAATTTAAAATACTAAAACTATATTTAAGATAAATTATATAATAAAAATAAAAAGTTATAAAAATCATTTAAATAATTTAAAAAAATCAATTATCTACTATATTATAAATATAATTTATTTAAAATAATTAAATCTATGATGTATTTTTGAATGGGAGTTTGAGCAGTACTTTGATAATCAGGATATACATCAAGTTTACACACGGAAATCACTGGAAAGTATCAAATTGAAGTTCAAAGCCTGTCATTGTGTTTAAAGGAACCTTAAACAGACAACATAATGCACACTATAAACTATAGCGCACAGTTCAAAATCTGGACACAACATTATTATAAACTGTCTGAGAGAAACAGTACTTTTCCAAGTTCTCAGAAGTTTATACATCATTCTAGGGAAATATGTGGTCAGGAACATTATCCTGGTGACCTTTTGAGGTCATGGAGTCAGATTGGGAGGCTGTTGTTTTAACACGTCAGGTTTCCTGTGGTTTAGACCCATCAAAGTGACACGGGAGAGCTATGTCCATCGTTGTGCAGTAATTCGTACATGATTCATACCAAAGACACCTCACAGAGACTTTTACTGGGAGGAATATTGGCACTGCTTTTTTCAAAGTAGAAGGAATGAACCCAGACTAATTATCTAGCAGGGCCAACATACTCTGCAAATAAAATGTGTGGAGGCAGTTGATTTTATCATTTGAAGGGATTCAAATGAAGGAGATCTGCTTCTTATTAAGAAATGACCTGTGGTGCATGAGGCGGCATCAGTCTTGCCTCTCATTCTATGATTGATGCACAGGGAAGATTAATATAATGACATGAGTGGCAATGCGTATCTAAAGAGTCGACAACCACCACCAGAGCGGCGTTCATCACTCTGCAAGAATGCAACATCACCAAACAAATGCTACAGCTAGTTGACCAGAAGGGGAGAGTTTAGACAAATACAACCGCATGAGAATACAGTCCTGCTAGATCAAAATATTTGTTTTACTTTACTGCATGTCAGTAATTCCGTGTGTTGATTCAATATTGTTACGTTATAGTTTTTGGAAAGTGACAATAAAATAATAACAAACATTAACCAATTACAGCAGATGAACCATGATGGCTCTGATGCAGAGCGATCTAAGAAACATGTGTTCAGGAGTCATTGCTAAACGCTACGTGAGTATTTGCACATTCAGTTCATTTGCTTATGCTTTTGTCCAATGTTTCATATCTGTGGACAATCACATAAATTCAGCATGCAATACACTTAACAGCTGCCAAATATCTTCATATGAACTCAACCAAAAGATCCACATGGACAGGCTTCTGTTTTCAATCTTTGATTTACATTTGCATTCAATACATGGGATCAATGTATTCAATACTGCCATAAACAGGCTTAGCGTATCTGTCTAAAAGAGCAAATTTGTGATGTGAGAAAACTTACAGGAATGTTGATTACATTCTAGGACTTTATGTTCTTGCACTGCGTTTCTGTTGATCTGATAGAATTATACAATGGGGTCTAAAAGTCTGAAACCACAATTAAAACCTGGGAATTAAAATAAACAGAAAGTTTAAAGCTAAAAATAAAAAAAAAGAAACGCTATGGTGGTCTGGTCTATTTAGAAGTCAATAATCAAATAAGTAAATTGTGTAAACGGTTAGATGTTTTTGCTTCCACTGAGGCACAAGATGCTCTTTGGATCACTCTCAAATCATGCTGAAGAACATGATCATCAGGTTTTACACAAACTTTTGAAGTTCATGCAGCTTGAGTGCTGCTGTCATTAAGGGCGACCCCCCCCCCCCCCAAAAAAAGAAAGAAAAATTGTCCACTTAACCTTACACTCACATGTAAATGATAATTTTGAATTAATTTTTGAGCCCACTAAAACATAACGTTACAGTTACCTTTCAGCATTTTCACAGCCACTGTTTTGCAAGTAGAAATCTTGTCAATGCCAAATGCAGAGGCCTCTACAACTTTTCCAAATGCTCCGTGGCCCAAAGTTTTACCTGTCAGAGAGAGAGAAAGAGAGAGAGTGTCTACATGAGCTTGCCGTGTCCTGGGGGCTCATAAATCAGGCAGAATGCCCTGTCAGGAAAGATGTGAGGCTGTAATTAAAACAGCCTGCTGAGGTTGGGACTGCCTGACTAACCCTCCACTGAGAATTCATGGAGCAGTTAAGACTGAACGACAGAAGCGGCTCGCTGATACATAAAGGCATATTTTCTTGGAAAACTTACACAACCCTGATGCCCACCATTCTAACACAATAGGCCTGAGGATTAAGGCAATTAAAGAAAAAAAAAAGTTAACCTGTGTATGGATAAGTTTGTCTTTGTATGTTTGGCTCCTTACATGTTTAGTCCCACGGGAGAGAGACTTCAATATGAACTCAATTTCATTAAAAAAAAATTAAAAACAAAGTCATATGAGCTATGCCATCTATATTGATTTTATACTTTATCACAGCAACTATCTAATTTATGTTTATTTGTTCAAAAACATTTAAGAGAAACATTTGAGAAAAAAATTAATACTGCAAGCATGAGAACTCATGAGCTATAAAAGAGTAACCTTCTATTTAGGTATGAATCTAATTCATTCTTTTTTTTACATCACGTGCTTTGCTTTAACAGAAAAATTAAAAACTTTGACAAAAAGGATATTTGAACTCACCAAGTCTGAGGCGGTCTCTAGGGAACTCCCATTTGTTGCTATCATAGGGCAGGCGATCACACTGCTCATCAAGGGGCATCTGGTCGGGATCCATGATGATGGACAGGTACCCTGTCTTTAAATCTGCTGAACTTGGCTGGTGAAATAATTAAATATTTCTTAAATCACAATACTGAAACAAAATATAACTTTTTTGGCATTTTGTTATTCTTTCTATGTAGCTGCATAACTGTTTGGGGCATGATTAGATAATTTCACACAAATTAGGTCATTAAGAGTTTTGAGAGAAGACCATGACTACGTGTTTGTCATAGAGTAACTGAAATAAATCAGTTGAGCAGGTAACTGTACATAAGCATTGGTGTGGAGTGAAGCACATTAAATTCTCAGAGTAAACATACTGTTCAAAAGTTTGTAGTCAGCAAGATTTATACTTTTAACAAAACAACACTTTTATTTAGAAAAGATGCATTAAATTGAAAGCTTAGACACTTATAATGGTTCTAAAGATTTTGATTTCAAATAAATGTTGTTCTTTTGAACTTTCTATTCAAGAATCCTAAAAAAATGTATTGTGGTTTCCACAAAATATTAATCAACACTGCTAATAATAAAGTCTCCTGAGCACAGAATCACCGTATTAGAATGATCATGTGACAATAAAGACTGGAGTAATATATATGGAAAATATATTCAAACAGAAAACAGCTATTTTAATTTTAACACTATTTTACAATATTTCTGTTTATACTGTTTTTTTTTTACAGTGTCCTTATTACACGTTATATGTACTGTACTTTCTATAGTAATAAAGGTAACTTTTGTATAATTACATGCAACTGACCCTAAACCAAAGCCTATTCCTAATCCTAACCCTTTAGTAAGTATATGTAGTTAATGAATATTACTCAGTAACAAGGACAGCTTAAACCAAAAGGGTCCCACTTTATATTAAGTGGATTTAAGTACTATGTACTTACATTGAAATTAATAATTTGATAGTATGGACTTATTGTGTACATTCATGTTTTTACATTGTACTTATATTTTGAAAATACCTGCATGCAATTACAGCCGTAATTAATTTATGTTATTACATTTGTAATTACACAGTTGACCCTTCCCTCACACCTTAACCCACCCTTAAACCTACCCATACCACCACACCTGACCCTAACCTTACCAGTATCACACCTCAATAGCAGCACAAGTGTTTTACAATACAACATCAACACAATAAATACATTGTACTTATTTTTCGATGCAAGTACATAGTACTTAAAGCCACTTAATATAAAGTGGGACCATAAAAAGTGTAATCTAAAGTCCTCACTTTTCTTAATTTACGGATAAAGAGAATGAGCATTATCCACAGGAATGTTGCTGCTGCTCCAGTAGACACCAAGATGATCACTTCAATATTTGGTTTACCGTCTTCTCCTGTGTGCAGAAACAGCATGATTTCAATGAGAATCATCTGTTATATATTCATCACAAATCCTTGCCATTTGAAATAATTTTTTCAAATGTTTATTTTTTACATTTAATCATGTTTTAAACAATATTTCTACATATAATCACATATAAACCACATTTCGCAAAATATAAACTGGATTTGTCATGCAGTGCTGCTTTTTTTGCATTTCCCCTAAATTTGTGTCTGATCTGTTTTTTTTTTTTTTTTTGAGGAATGATTTCATTTCCGTTTTTAATTTTCTCTGACAAAGTGTGTACACACTACATGAAAGCACACTGCATTGTTTGTGAAGTGTTTCACTGGATAGGGTCTGGTTCACTCATTCTCATTTATCATGTACTCAATGTGTAATGAGTGGTTCCTAAACTGTTCAAATGGTTGATTTCCAAAACAGAAAGGAGAAAGAATTCAAAGCACAATCTGCTCTCTTTGAATGAATGTGTTTGGCCTGGGTTTGTTGGATCATGTCAAGCCAATTTTTTTTTTCTTGTAAGAGGATATAACAGATTGTAACAGAATTTCACTATTGAGATGAGGGACAAGAATTGTTTTTGAAAGAATCTTCTCCATTACACTTTCCTTCACCCCGCCCATGTTTAAAGAGATGTCGCTTTGATCATTAATGAATGTCCTCAAAGACTATGTAGAGGACTCCCTTGTGAGAGGACCCTGAGTACTAACTCCCAGACCCCCATCAAAATCTGGAATTTGCATGGCATTCCTGTCAGCCTTTGTGTGTCGTTTTCATTTGATAGTTATTCAAAGTCTGGCCAAAAAAGGATATTTGTCCTGTTTACATTACTATGGAATCTTTGAGAACAGTGCTTGTGAGATTTTGAATCATCCTTACAATATCTGACTGGAAGTGAAAGTCCTAAAATAGGACAATCTGTATGTTACTGTGCACAGTTTATGTCCTTATAATATGAATGATTAATAAAGAAATAAATGCAGTGCGAAGAGTTGGTCATCTCTAGAGACCACACCCACTCACCCACTACAGTAATGACCGCACTGGTTTTTGCTTCCCCTCCAGCATTGCTGGCACGACATTCATAAATGCCCTCATCATCCTTCTTCACCCGTTCAATGATCAGAGTGCCATCATCTTTTAGAGTGATTCCTGAAAGCATTATAGATACATTAATTAAAAACATACACCATTTAATACAGAACAGTTCCAGGTCTGATAGGAGGGTCACTTATGAATGCACATATATTCATTTAGTGCTTTCTCACCAGGTCCTTCTGTGACATGAGTCTTGTCTTTGTACCATGTGATATATGGTGTTGGCACACCATAAGCCAAGCAGGGCAGTGTCAGGGTGCTGCTGCTGTTCACATCCTGATTGGTCAGATTCTGCATCAGCCAGGGCCCTTGCCTCTCTGTGTCAGACACAGAGCATGCCACACTTCTATATAATTTTTTGATTGTAAATATCAATGTAAGCAATTCATGCATCAGGGTGAATTGCATGAAAACTTCCAAGATATTTCACCCCAACATTACTGTGGCATTATTCTCATGGATAATTCTTCAGCACATTTAAATTTTGCTCTCCCAATTATAAGTAAGCAAAAAAATCCCATTCTCATTACTGCAATACGTATTATTGCATAAAATTAATTTAAAATATGTGTAAAATATAAAACATTCATTTAATAGATAAATGTAATATTTTAATTGTAAAGTACTTTTGTAAAGTACACAAAGACCTCTTTGGTGCTTGGTACATGAAACTCACCATCAATAGTTAAAACAGATGTTGTATTGACCACTTTGTTGGAGTTCATGTTTAAAGCTTGGCATTCATAACCCAGAGTGTGGTTTCTGGAGACGTTGGGCAGCTTGATGGATAAAGATATGGCGTATGGCTCGATCTGAAAAGTGGTTTCGTCTTTGGGCACCATGTGGCCCAGTGGATCATACCAGTTTAACCTATCGTAGAGGTATCTTGTGCCTCTGCAGGTCAATGTAATGTCATCTCCTGCAACAGCTGTAGAGGGCTCAATCTCAAATGGCTGTGGGTGATCTAGTAAAGATAGAAGAAAAGAAGTTGGATGAAAAATATTAACTCAGTGAGCATGTCAGTCAACACGATGCATGTTGTTATGCATAATCTATAAATTGGCAATCAGACAAAGCATGACGAACTCATAAAACATATGGCTCATAAGGGACCTGAAACTACGCTATAGATGCACTGTTGAAAGAGATCGTCATCCTCTGGCCCACACTACAAACACAAAGCTGCACACTGCCATGCCAGGAATGTCAAATTTGCAGTTATTTCCTGTTTCATCACTCCTAATTGGAAGCACGTTGTTGGCGAATGGCAGGAGCGATGGCTGACCTGAAGCATTACAATAAGAACCAGGCTAAGGCCAGGCCTCCAGGAAGCCGGCGAAACGCTTGTTTATTCACAGCAATATACGTCCCACCAGAGGAGACAGCTGTTATTACCATTTCATCCCTCTGACCAGCATTCCTGCGCACAAAGTCATGTTCACCTCATGCATAGCACAGCATATTCTCTGGGGTTTTTTCTTTTTGTTCTTTTCTGGAGACCTGCCACTTGACATGCACCATTTTATCTCCTGTCCCCATTTTTAATGCACAGTTCTTATTTTTCACGCTTCCCCAATCTCTGCTGCTGTTCATTCCAGCTCATTTTTACTCATCATTCTAATCTAAGCAGCTTTGAATAGTCTGACAGCCGACACACTCTTCATTACATAACTTAGTAAATGGGTTTCTCATTTCAGAAACATTTGACCCTGGTTCGCAACATATAAAAGTGATTCATTATAAAACAGAGATTGGTATTCCAGTACCATAGTCCATTCCAGAGTATGTGAGAGGAGCGGAAACAGCGGAGTTGCATGTTTTTGCCAAGAGGAGCTTTTTTTTCAACAGAAATCGCTCCAATACTGCTCAACCATAAGCACAAGAATGCAGTTACAAGTCAGCCAGAATCCAACATTGAATAAAAACACAGTAATTATAGACTTTTAGCAATTGGATTAAAATAAAGATGGCATTTGTGAAATGCAAAATGGCCCACTTACCATCCACATAAAAAGGGATTCTCATGGTCCGGTTCCCAAGTTCATTCCTTGCTGTACAGGAGTAGATCCCTGACACATTAGCTGTTTTCACCAGCAGGGTGCTTATAGTCTAAGGGAGTGGACAAAGATCATTAGGAATGTAAATCAGTCATTTGAGAAACTAACAAAATATTCTTTTAACAAGAATAACACAATATCATGTAACTCAGTAGTACTGACAACCTATGACATTAAACTGAGAAATGTATTTCCTATAAGCAGGAGAGTCATAGGGATAATTTACAACTGGTCCTTTTTACACTGCACAGCCTCAAACATTGAGTAGGCTACATCTGGCGTTTTGAGGCCAAATGCAGTACTGAGAGTACAGCACAGAAGGTGTGCCTGTGTTCCATGTCATTTCCTGATACACATTTAAAATGCCAGGCTTAATATTGTCAATATTCAAGTGGAACTCATTAATAACCTATGTAGACATAATAATAATAATGCAGATTTTTGGCAAAAGACCAGACTCCAGAGCTCTGTTTTCAGTTTCAAACAACATCTGTTTTCCTGGCCGTCACATCAAAGGTATGAAACACTCTGGGTGTATTTCTGTAGCAATATACCCATTTTTCAGTTTACTTCCTGGGGTTCACAGACTGTTTATAAGAGTTATTTGAAACTTAAGCACATTGGCTCTGAACAACGTATTTTTCTTTTTTTTTCCTGTATAGTTTGTAAAGAAAGACAGAACAGTCATAATTAATGCAAAAGAATTTTTATAAGGTTAGGATTTCTTTTGTACACAACACATTACGCTGCTGGACAGACAGGAATGAGGTGTGGAGCTTGGTTAATGTAAATCTGTGGACTTGTTGTAGTGCAATGGCATGTCGTTGTTTAGTCTTACATGCAGCTGATTTTTATTGGCACATTGCACTAAAATATACCTGAGAAACTGCATGTTTCCACTCAATTTACATTACATTAGCACTGAAATGGCACTCTGCTGTATTTAAACTGATCTGCATTGCATTTCCAATGCAGACACACTATTCTATGTTATTAATCTCATTACAGTACACACATTATTCACACAATGTTTTGGATAAAATTACTAGAAACTGACATCTGACTCTATCTGATGACCTAGTCAGAAATACCGAGTGACCTTCCTGCTTTGTTGACCCTGTCTCATTCTGTGGTTACAAGGCCTCTACACAGAGCAGGGAAATTTATATGAGGTGACAGAAAGGAATTCACTCTAACAAATCCCACCCTTTTAAAGGCCTTGTTATCACTGACCGCTGTGCTTCACCCCTGAAAGCATCAACTATTTGTCACAAGAGGCTGTAAATGCAGCAAACGTAAAAATGTACACCTATTCCATAGTGAGAATGTAACTCCTTGAACAAGGGAGGGCAGGCATGATTGGTTTCAAATGACATTCCTACTGTGAGAATATTCTGTCCCATAAATCTTGCTGTAAGAAATATATCTACATAAAGCACCAGACTAGCTTTTATTTTTGTAGTGACTAAAAATCATTCATAGCTTATAGCTGATGGTTTGCATTTAGACTTATTGCTTGACCTCCATGTACAGTAACACAGAAGAGTAGAGGAATGCTACAAATGAAAACCTGTACTTCATTAAGTTTTGGGTGAGTGGTTTTGGTAATAAGGCCTCCTGGGATGTTTTTCATAATGTCTGCAGTGTTCACTAACTTTTGGCAGCACAAGCAAAGGATGACAAAGTGACAGACATACAAGCTCTGACTAAGCAAACAACTAGTGACACTGTAGCAGTCTGGATTAATCCCTGATGTGATACGGTCAAATTAAGACAGGGCCTTGGTGAACTATATTCTGGTCCTTAGCTCTCAGTGGTTTTTCCCACACATGTTTGTGTGAAGTCAACACATTCGAGGGACCACAATGACTGCCCTGTACATTAATAGTATTTAAAGTCATCTCATGTATTTGAAAACAGGCCTGAAACAATCAACATTCAGTGCATGAATAGTCCTGGGAGAAAGTTCTGTTTATGAGGACTTTACTGGCTTCAGTGCACTCAGTAAGATGGTCTGATATATCAGTATAAATTCAGTCCTGAGGCACCACTCAAAGCAGCAGCTGCCCTGTTTACTGGCCTCTGTTCTCCACTGAAGGTGACTGAAGCGTGGCATAATTTACAGCAGAGCTAAATGAGCCTCAGCTATTAGTTCTATTAGGGAAGAACACACACATGGTCACACGCACACTGAATGTCATTCCTCACAAATCTATTAGTACTTCGGTCAAAAAGACTACTGATGCAGATTGCACTGTCTGGAAACAATGCAGATTGTTGCTTTTTTGTGGTTTTTATTATATTGAGAGATATTTTCTCAAAATGATCTCTAAAAGGGCAATTTGGTGATGTGAATGTTCAATAGACTTTATGAGGTTTAAATGGAAGACAGATGTATGCTGTACATCAGATTTTGATTGTTCCCTTTCACTTCTAAATCAGCATTTTTGCAAGAGCATACAGTATAAGCTTGAGTTATTATTATTTTGGTCCAAAATGAAGCTGACATAGTCATTAATCTGTATTAGCAACCCAATTTCAGCATTATGTTAATCCTTTGGTTATAAGAGTTTGAGTTGCAGGCATTTAAATGATTACACTTCCAATTAACTATTCCATTTACATTCAGATTGCACATTTTTAACTAACAAAAGTTTTAAAAAATGTTAAAGGTAGACTCAGTATTTTTTGTGTTGGCAATATGGCAGTCATTCAGACGGTATGACAGTAAACTGATGCCTAGGGATGTGGCTGTAGTAGTTTCTGGTTACCGATTCAACTGTACAAATGCAGCATTCCCAGTTAACCACTCAGAGCGCAATAACAGAAGTTGTTTAACCAAGATAAAATAAGTAACATTTTGTCTGATCTTGTCATCTCAACATGACAGCTGCAATTACACGACCGCTCCATGTAATTCAAAACATCTTTTCTTATTAATCTACTGAATCTCATGAAATCTCATGCGAGTGGACATGTTTTAACAAATTTTTCAAAAATATTACTCATTTCTTTATATATAAATCTTAATTAATGAGGGAACATACTGAATGTATCTTTAAGGGCAAAAACCTTTTACTAACAAATTACAAAATTGCACATAATACCTACCCTGTTTTTACTTTTTAATACTCCAACCTTGGTGTTGATATCCTTAATCAGATTATGAGGATAATGGTTGTGTGATTCAGTGGCGTCGTCAACAGACAGAGGATCAGTGTAAAGTCTGCACCTATCAGACAAAAAAAAAAAAACAACAACAACAACAGCATATATTTAGAGAATATATTATTTATATCATTATATCATATCATAATTATATCATAATTGTTGTGAACCAGCAATTGTAATAAGGAATGACATTTCTGATACGTTTACGTCAGAAACTGCTCTGGAGTTTGCAGAGGAAGTTTTTGCCTTTTGACATCCAAGCAGGATGTACTTGTACACAAGGAAATACCAAGGCGTACGGCCATGGGATTTCAGAGAAGGCCCTCTACTTTTAGTGAGAAACAGAAAACTTAAAAAAATAATAGGAATCTGTTGGGCAAATTAACTCTTTTAGCCAATTTCTTTCAGATATGTTTATCTTTTGCCACTGACCGTAAGGTTTCATGGACCCTGATGAAAGTGTGTTTCTTTTATCTGCATTTGAGGACCAGGTATCAAGTCATGTGTTTTATGTCTTGAAGCCACAGGAGACCAAAGACCTGTTTTGCATCAATGTGAGTGGAGGAACAATCGGATTAATGAGAGTCGAGGTCGGAGAGGAAACCGCAGCGTGACAGGAAGGGCTGAGTCATGCGTCACCGTTCAAAGGAAACACCCCCACTCTCTGGACAGCTGAGATAAGGCTGATCCCAGACCGCCACGGTCAACAAGGGTAACTGATAACTTCTCACCTTCATGAGTGCAGTAATGCGATCTCAAACGATGGACCCTTCCAACAAAACACTGATTTATGGCCACTTAATGTCCATGTACACATCGTAACTAAATTATGATCATATAGGGATTTGCTCTGAACATAACCACTTTTTTTTCTTTTGGTCACTGCTCAAGAAATTTATTCATTTTACCATGTTAAAATAAAAGAGGAATGGGTTTGTCTGTTCATCCAACTAGGGCATTGCAATTATCCTTTCAATGTACCTCGCTCATTAGCTGTTGAAAATCAGGTCTTCTCACCATCTATATTATGAGCTGTTGTGTTTTTTTCTGCCATCACTGATTATATTTAAAACAGCCAAAGTGGCATTTTGGCACTGTGGTACAAAGCCTGAAGTATTTTTGTCGCAAATTTGGCAGTAAACTTTGACAAATAATTACTCTCAATTATGAGAAACTCTTGTCGTGACACACCAACTTTAGGAGACATCCGTAGCATTCATAAAGGTTCACTAAAAGACTGGCATTTACACTTGGATACTCTTGCTTTCAACACAATGCAAGCTTGGGGAATGAGAACAATAAATTGTCCTCACATTTACAGAGCCAGTGTCTGCAAAATATAGCTCTGGGGCTATTTTTCACCAATAAGCATACTTTATTTTGGACCAATGTCAAGGAAACGGATGCAGATCATTTGAATAATGAAAGCTGTGGGTAAAGGCCAACATTCATCATTGATGTTAACACCAAGAGAAGAGATATGCTATGCAGGAGGGTGACGACTGTTTATGGAACCACAAACCAAAATTTGTGGAAATAACAAGAAAAAAAAATATATGGCACATATTTCTCCTTTGACATAATGAAATGTGACCTGAAGTTATACAATCTTTTAATTTGATGTGGAATTACTAATCAGAAGACCTGTTGATTCAAAGCAAATCTGAATATGTGTATTCTTTTGTGTATTATTGACTTACTCTGTAAGATCAAGGCTGGGGTCACACGGCTGCCAAAACCAGGTAATGTTTGGCATGGGAATCCCAAATGCAGTGCAGGTGAGCTTGTGTCTCTGGCCATATCTGTAAGTTTGGGGGCCCACTGGAGCCACATCCTCCTCATAGATCTTTGGCTTCACTGTGTGCATATTGACAGAACATTAGTCATTTAAATGGTCAGTCTTAGAAAAAAATACAGATCCCTGGCTAACGTTAAAAAACTTTCACCTCATAATACGTAAGAATATTCAAGTTTATGTAAACTTCAATAAGAGAGGTCTATATTGCCTTTATAGACCTCACTGAAGTGTATCTGTGCTTATGAAGGAGAAAAACAGCATGTTTGAAGATTTAGCATCAGGTGGATTTCTGCATTTGATGAATGATGCCTAAAATAGTTTCTTAATTGCAACCAGAAATCTTTCAATTCTGTTTCCGTTGTTTTTGACCTTGGTTTTGCTTTTGGGTCTATGATGATGCCATATACTTCAGTTCAGGTTGAGGGCAGAGAAGCATTGAAATAAATATTTTATATTAGGCTAGAAGAGGTAATTATACTTGTGTACATTGTGGGATGGAAGGTTTCCAAAAATTCAGGGTAAATCTGGGCAGTACATTACTAAAATGACAGCACATTCCACAGCTCTTGCCAGAGAAGAGCATATCAATTCCTCTGCTTTCTTAGATTTTTTTCCTTTGTGAGTTTAAAAAAAAACATAATGCCCAACGCAATCAGCAATTTGCTGAATAATAAGTTTGGCTTCACTCACACAAAAAATAAGCTATTTGATTATTTAATTTCTAGTTCGATTCCCCAATTAATTAAATAATGAGATTTTATTCAAACAATGTAGACATTTAAATCGATATAAAAGTATGCGTATAAAATAAATAGATAAACACATATTTCAATTTATAGGTTTAAAATATAAATGACAATATAAAGTTCAGATAAAAAACAAATCAGTTTAAAAGCAGCAAAACCGTTTCCATAGTCAAAGTATAAATAATAATAAAGAAAAACAAAACCACAAATGAATTTCTGACAGCTAAGTTTTCAATAATCTCATTAAGTTTGCTGTTCATATGAACAGTACAGAAATGGGGCTGTTGGCTATTTTTATTAACATTTTTATGTTTATTTGAGGCAGCCCTATTTGGTTTGATATTGTTTGAAGTATAGAAAACCATCAGATGCTCATAATCATGTGCAGTTCATACTGGCTTTCTGTGCATTACCTCTGACTTCCAGCTTGTAGCTGAGGTTTCTGTAGAGACCCTTTTCCTGGTTTGACAGTGCGATAGTGAAGATCCCAGCATCCTTCTGCCTCACATGTTTTATGGTGAGGTTGAAGCCCACAGTCTCATAACATGTGGAATTTTCTGAAACAGCAACTCCATCTTTGTACCTATACAAATTGGCAGCAGAAAAAATAACAAACCAATACAATAATTGTACAATTAATCCATTACTGGTAGGATACATTTAGTTGGTTAATACTACACATTACATTCTTCTTATGGCTTCTTATGGAGTCACATCTCTTATTATTAAAATCTTAAGCATGAATTTACCACAACACTCTGTCGGGTGCAGGCAGGGCATTGACCCGTGGCTCAAACTGCACCTTTCTGCCCTCTATAGCAGAAATGAATTTGCGTTTATTGTGGGTCACATTGAGGAATGGATGTTCTGTAGAGACAAACATACAAAAAAATCCTATAAATTAATTCAAACTGTTCTACAAAAGCATTAATGTGTTAAGATAGTGGCACAACATCATATCCTCACCATATACAGTAACTTTAGTTGAAAAATGAAGCCTTTTATCGTCAATTGATGCTATGCACACATATGTGCCCTTGAACTCCATTGTAACATTAGGCACAATTAATGCTTTAGTCATTACGATGATTTGGCCAGGTGGGTCCCTTGTCATTTTCATTTGGTGAGTGTGATTGATCTAAAAACACAGACGGGAAGTTCAGAGGTTGTCAGGCCAAGATTTACATAACACTTGTTTAAATCTGAATGTGTACAGTATTAATCAAATACCGCAAGTATTTTTTCTTTAGGTAAAACTCAAGCATTTTTAGTAGGGCTCCTAATAACTCACCCGACTCTTATGAAACTGCCACTCAAATTCAATTATGCCATTGTAAGTGGTCTCTGCAGAGCAGTTGAGGACCAGGGTGTCACCAACTAGTACTTTTGGTCTTTCTGGTTCGATGCCAATGTTTCTCAGCTCCGATGCTAGGCACAGAGAACAGGACATTAATCTAGGTTATGTCATGAAAAAAGCTTTTGTAGTTTTCAATGACAGATTTTCAAAAAGTAATTGCGTAACTGGGATTTTCTCTTTAGCAACCTTTGAGCTATGCATTTTAGCTATTAAAATGACTCACTTAGCCTTTTGAGGATGTAGTGCGATGAAAATTGTGTGTCATTCACTCTGGTCACACATGTAATCAGATGGTAGCTGTCATAAGGTCTCAAGGGGATTGTGAAACCTATCTTTGGATCCCAAAGATCATCCATCCTACTTTTTATATGATCTCCCATGGGATTCATCTAGAGAGCAAGAGGAGAGGATTTATTTAACAAGCTATCTTTAAAAATAAGTAAATGTTCTTTCTGTGGAGAAGGAAACAAATTGTGTGAAGCTTTTACAGCACATGATTAGTAGCCCATCCATTAATGAGTAAAACAGGGCTAAGTTTGTCTGTGAGAAACTGATCATAGTTAAGTTGTATACCCCATTTTACTTCTTTTGTTTGTTCGTGGACCAAGAGCCCTGCTAGGAAAGAAGGGAAGGAAGGAAACAGGAAGGACGAATACTACAGATCTTCCAATGGCAGGAAGGTCACATGACTATCTGTGCCATCTGGCTTAGAAGTGTTATCCATAGGACTGTGAGAAATGACCATAGACCCACTACATGACCACTATGAAAAAAACACCACTACTGTTGAGGTTTGCTGCCAATGCTGTTTGAAGGACAGAATCTACTGCTTCCGTGACTTATGTAAGAGGCTGCTTGCTTGTATACTTAAAATAAGATGTGGTGGTGTTCCATCAGATATAACGTAGAAAAATAAAATAAAATAAAATAAAAGACAAACTTTTGCTATTTAGTCTTTTTTAGTTAGCTGGAACAAAAAAAAAATTTTTTTATTTATATCCTGAGTTTCTATTCTGAGTGAAAAACAACAGTCAAACACAAACTTCCTGTTCTTACAGGAAGCAGACAGAGAGACTCCTCAGGCCTCCTTGAGCTTCCCTGAGTCTAAGGCACACTGTCTCTATCTATATATACATGCTAAGGGCTTAAATGAGTGTGAGAAATTCAAAAACGCCCATGGTCCCATGCATTCTTCAATGTCAGATCATACAAAACATCCTCTATTTTTCATGTCAAGGCTTTTGAGGTATGGAAAAACAGGTAAAACATTCACCTCCACCACATGCAGCGGTAAATTATGTGTGAATATATTTACATTAAGTGGCACTAACATAAAATACTCACAGTCTCAAGGAAAACACGTTGGTTCGGGGACGTTGTTCTGCAGGGGACCACAAAAAAGGGATCGTTCCGATACGCAAAAAGCATGTTTGTTGAACTGAAAGCCTCCACAAATGGATGATTGGGATCTGTGATTTAAAATTAAGCATTAAATAATAACACTTTGCTTCACACAAAGCTAATTTACCAATCACAAATACAATAATTAATGTACTCATGAGCTTTATGATTTTAAATGGCTTTTTTAAAAAGCATTTAACATTTTATCAATGAATTCTTGGACTTCTTCAGGCAATGCCTAGAGGATCAATTAAATATCCAAGATAAAGTCAGATCATTTTCTTTCTCAACAGCAAACCGCCACACAGACTGCTGGATAAAGAAACAGCTTGGCAGGGGGGATGTTACTGTACAGCTATGCTGTGAGATTGGCGTGATCAAACAAACAAGATCTTGTGTGTGTTGACGTAATAAAATGTTTTTTTTTTAAATAAACTTATCTCACATAAACAGTGGAATCACATAGTGAGATGAACCAGGGGACTATCAAGTACTAAATTGGCAATATATGCAGCAGGCTGAAGTGGAAGAGGTCTGCTAAACAAAACAGCTGGTAAGCCAGAGACTTGGTGAGCTTTGTTGTAATTTTCACAGCTAAAGTTATCTCAGCTCTTTTTGGAAATACACTACCATTCAAAAGTTTAGGGTCAGTAAGACTTTTAAATATTTTTGAAAGAAGTCTTATGCTCACCAAGGCTGAATTTATTTGACCAAAAAAAATACAGTAAATATATTATTATTATATTACAATATAAAATAACTTATTTTCAATTGTAATATATTTCAAAATTTAACTTATTCCTGTGATGGCAAAGCTGAATTTTCAGCAGCCATTACTACATTTGTCAGGTTCACAATCCTTTTTATTATTAATGTTGAAATCAGTTGGGCTGCTTAATATTTTTGTGGAAACCACAAATAATTTTTTTTCCTGGAATCTTTGATGAACAGAAAGTTAAACAGAACAGCATTCATTTTAAAAACTTTTGAACAGTAGTGTATATTTTTGAGGCATGTTCATAAAACTCTGCTATTGCACTTGCTTAAAATGTTAACAACCAAAACACAGGAAGACTCTAAGCAGGATATAGTATAAAGGCTTCCTTTTTGTGTCACTGTTTTTCTATTTCCTATAGTCTTATGACAGTTTGGTTCTGTCTTGCAGATACAGTCCAGTTCTCAGTGATTCAATCCTTCTAAGTGAGTGCAGTCATAGCTGAATAGTTACTAGCTCGACTGCCCGGCTAACAGGTTTATGGCTTTGTTGTAGTTTCAGTGAGGTCTGGGGCCACTCATTACTTAATTTCCTTTTTAATATAATGCTTTTCTAATGCCTTGGAGTCTTTACAGGTCGTTTTTCACACAGAAGACGTAAAATTTGTCTTCTGGCAAATAATTGGAAGTAAAGTGCCAAGTTTCTTGGTTCATCCAGTAGGGATCATTCTATTTGTAACCAAAAACAGTAATGTACATGAGTATTATGCCAAATAAATAGCTCTTTGGTCTGTTTATCCAAAGACAAGATTTGTTTTATGAAACCATTTTACTACAATCTCTTGGTCTATGATAAATAAAAAAGTAAAAAAAAAAAAAAAGTATTCTTATTCTTACCTTTAACAAAAACATATGTGGTCACCTCATGATCGCTGAACTTTTGATAACTGCATGTGTAGAAGCCAGTATCGCTGTGCCTCAGGTTGTGTATGACCAGCTTGCTGCAGTGCTTGTGCATTCTCTCCTCACAAGACTCAATGAGTTCCGATGACACATTTCTGTTAGCCAGCCTCCAGTGCAGCGAAGTTGATCCTCTAATGTACACCACAACATAGAAACAAAACATCACCAAAAATAAGTGCAATTTCATAGGCAAGCAGGCTTATGCCAAATTAAATAATCACTGCATAGAGTGTCTGCTGCTATCACTTTTTGTTTTTTAGCCATTCATGACATATTACAAAACTTAAAAACAAAATCAGGAAAATTATACCACAAATGACATACAAACACATCCTGCAGCCTCTTTCAGTTTACTGTGAAATTACAAAGATAATCCTAACAGTAATTCAACTACATCAATTGCAGATGTTTTTTTTACCGGCATCCTGAGCATAACTTTAGAATTATGCATAAGGAGGGTTTACCCAAGAAAGCAAGTATCCTCCATCGACTGATGCTTCTGCAGTTCCTGATTAAATCTGTCTAAAACGTTTCAAGAGTTCTTTCTGAATGATTGAAAATGACTCGTCTGATGCATGGCAGATTCCTTGTACATATTCACAGGTTCATTTCAGTTTTAAACATTCAGTTAGTGTCCAACTTTCACATGGGAACAGGTATTTATTGGAAGAAGTGTCCAAATGGCATATTTCAAACAGTACTTGTTTTTAAAAGGGCACATTAAAGGATCCCAGTGGAGAATCAGAGATATCTCACATACCACCACTGTTGCTTCTAGACTGATGGGTCATGCAACTTCACTCTTAAATGTGTCCAGAGCCAAAGACAGTATCAGCTTTTTGCTCACATGACCTTGTAGGGAAGCATTACATTAGTTAAGCTTCTTCGGGGTCAGCATTCCTGGCATGACTGCAATAGCATGAAATGCTCTCTTAAAGTCTAAACGATGTGTATGTTTCACAAGCCCCCATCCACTTTTCTTTCTGCAACAATTGGATATGATGGCTTTTTTGGGCCTATACTGCTTTTCTTTGAGGCCTCTCATCCAATGTTAAAGCAAAAGCAAATGAGTTTAGTTTTGAAGAGTGATGTTGAGAGATCAGTGTATTTGAACATATACCAGCTCCTGCTTAAGTTCTTATACAGAATTAAAGGAATAGTTCACCCAAAAATGAAAATTCTGTCAACATTTATTTACCCTCATGTCGTTCCAAACCTGTATGACTTACTTTTTTCTGTACAAAAAAATATATTATGAGAAATGTCTGCGTGGAATATTTCCAGTGTTTGGTTACCACTGTTCTTCAAAATATCTTATTTTATGTTTCACAGAAGAAAGAAAGTCATACAAGTTTGGAACGACATGAAGGTTAGCAAATTATGACAGAATGTCTCTTTTTGGGGTGAACAGCATGTTGTGATTTGGATACTGGGCCCCAGTATGAGATTTTGGTACTGACCAGGTTTCTTAACTAAATTAAACATCAAAACTTTCCCGATCAGTTTCTTTAAAAAGACCATGACCATGGTTGATGAGTTTTTCTGCAAAAAATGAAACACGTTGCTCTGGTTACATTTAGCTGCACTTTTCAAGTTACACATCCACAAGAGGCACTATAAGTAATAAAAAAAAAATTCTCCATTGCAAAAGTAATGTCCAGAGACTGGCACTACACTGCATGAAAATGAAATGAAATGAACATACCCCCTACATTAAACCCTACCCTAAACCTAACTGACAATGTGAGCTAAAGCAAATGTAAGATAAAAATGTATTTGCTGAAGGAACCATGTAATTTTAGCTTTCTTCTATGAGGGTTTGAACTCTTTTGTGGAGCTTTTTTGGTGTTTTTACTGCCTCTAGTGCTGCCTCTAGTGAAATGTTGTACATCACCCATGGACAAGATCTACAAGTCACATCAGCACTAAACCAGCGCTAGTCACAGTAAAATGCTTGGAGCAACATGGAAATGAACATAGAATGAATTAATGAATGAATGAATGAGGCAATTTTATATAGCACTTTCATATGTACTACTGTACACCCAAAGTGCTTTACAATCATGTCGGGATCTCTCCTCAACCACCACCAGTGCATAGCTGGTAAGCTGGTTTTCAAAGGGCTAAAAAAAGTTGGTAGTTTTAAATTATTATGAATTGAGCTTAATTTATTCTCTCTGAATATTGGAATGCTTTCTAGTATAATATCTTTTTTTCTCCAACATATTTTGTGGATGGGTAGCGTACAACGACAAATGAATACATTTAGATGCACAGAACATTCTGTGTGTGTTTGTGTGAGATGGGACAGTACCTGCAGATAAGCGTGAGTGTGCCACCAACATGCTGAAGGCGTGTGCCTTCGGCAGGAAGCAGCTGTGGATCAGGCAGACGCGATCCCTCTACCAACCCTAAAGAAAACACAATACAGCAAAACACACAGTCAATCAAAGACACGCTAACATCACAAGTGCATCACACACAAAGCTACAATGTGGTCAAGTTTTCACTTACAAAGTCACTCTTGAGGGTGAGTGATTGATGACAGAATATTTGTTGAACCATACAAGATGGGTATTGCAGTTCTCCCTGGAGAACTGTAATACACCAACAATCATAAGGGTAAATCTATGGTTAAGCTGACCAAAACGTGTCCACGTGGTGCTCCAGAATCCAGCTCAGTGCAGTCTAGTCTGTGCTGGACAGGTTTAAGCTGGCAGAGATGTGGAAACAGTGTGTCTGAGCATGTGTACACATTCTAGACAAGAGGAGGGAGGCCAGATGTACAGCTGTGCCCCCCACAGAGGGGTCACCTCTGTCAGCATGTGTGTGAGAGAACAAGGCAGACCCAGATGAATCAGATGTCCTTAAACACATCCTTCAAATCAGTCAGTCCTCTGCATAATGCCACCTTTTTATACTCTGATAAGGAGCTCCATTTAACTCAGATCTCTTGAGATCTCTTCGGTGTGCTATTATTACAGTGAAGGTTCACTGCTGGTCTGGGGCCAGGTAAAGCTGATGATAGGAGCCATGAGTACGCTGGGGACAGGAAGTGGTATCATTCCCTCTGCTGCCCAGCACGGTTGACAGTCATCTCATGAGTGATTTCCTTCTTTTGAACCTACTCCCTGACCGCTTTGTGCTGTGGCACTGTAATGCAAGTTATTTGTGTTGCCAGGCAAAAACAATATTTTCTGGGAAACCTTGTCTGACAAAAAGACCAGATTAAGGTCTTTTGGTGCAGACTGGTTTATGCTGGTCTAACTAGTGGACCAGCACACCAATGCTTTTTCAAAGTTTTTCAGTCTCACATGGAATCTTAAAAAAAAAAAAAACAGTGCTCATGCATGAGACACTAAAAAAAGCAGATGTGGCGCAAAGGTCAAACACTTTAATCTAGCGCACATTTACATTGAAAAACTTTTTTTTTTTTAAACATTCGAAACCAGTGAAGAGAAATGCAAAGACATTTTTTTGTAGACAGCTTCAAGGTTTTTATTGTTTTTCTGTCTTCGCAGATATCTTGACTTTTTCAGCGCCTCATGCAAAACGTGTCATGTTTTTAATGAAATGAAAAGAGGTGTGCATATCTAACAATAGTTTTGATAAGTATTTGAGTAAGAATCTCATGTAGAACAGTCAGATTTTTACTTAAGATTTTAGAACGGAAAGTTTTGTAATACAGCATCAGCGTTCAAAACACAAGGTGATCTTTTAAAAAGATTTGTGTATTACAATCAGGATGATAATTGCATTATGTTCTCTTCTAATCTACACTCACCTAATTTGACAATCTCATACCGGATACTATGAAGTCATTACCAGTACATTATCTGACCAATAGCAAAATTTAGTTTTTATAAATGGCTTAAAAACACAGCTGCATTCACCAGAATGAACTTACCACACCAACACTGCCACTTAATATGAACTTCCTCTTAGTATGCTACAACTTCATTGTTGTTTCACAGTACAAGGTTAGTTAAGGGGAGCGGATGTAGCCGGAGATTTTCACGCAAAGTACACACCTCTGTCAGCTTGATATTATCCCTCAGCCCAGAAGAGACATAACCAGACATAACCACAGCTGTCCTAGTCAAATAATAACCTACCCTACGGTGACTCTCTTATTGCGCTGCAGGCTTCTTTTTTTTTACACATCTGTTCTGTAGATATTTGGACATCTTCTGAGAGTTGTAGAAGATTTACATTTACACATGAAATAAAACACATTAAAAATGTATTTGCTGTAATGTTGGTGTCAGACAGTAACTTTATGTAGGTCCACCTCCCATCTCAGACAAACACAGTCCATCATGAAATGTTTATTTCATAAATCCCATATGGACAAAATGGACAACATATGGTCTAAGAGTCATCACTCATTCTCGTCGGGATGTTTTTAGAAACACTGTACATCTTAATCTGTAACATAAGAGTTAGAAGATGATGCTTCTCCCACTGTACTGAAAGAGAGACATTAGTCAGAGTGAGTCTAACTGGTTTTGACCGGTCTGAAATATGTGTTTACCACACAGAAGCTTTGGTCTGATACCAGATATGTTTTATTAAGAATTATTAATTCCTCCTGACATCCAAATATTCGTATTTCCCTTGAAGCCTCATTCACAGATGTACGCCTGCACGCAAACACATACAGTGAATCACATCCTATAAAACCCAACAACTCTCGCTGTCTTCACAGCTGCCCTGTTCAGCAGGGGCCCCCAGCAGCCCACTTAAGAAGAGCACTTTCTCATAAAAACCTCTTGTCTGTGTCCCTGTACACCCACGTATTCCCACAGCACACAGACCCCCACCTGCCCCTGATGTCTGCCCAGTGCTGACCTCAGTGCGACACTTTGCCCCCCTCTCCGACAGCTGTGTACTGGATTCCTCCATCACAGAGACTGAGAGACTGAAAAATGCCAAAAATGAGGCTTGTTGTGGTGCTTCAAGGGGCCTGGGACCTGGTTTCCATTAAAGCCTATTACAAATAAAAGACAACCGTGGAATCATGGAAAAAAAGACAGCACTGATGCTACGTGCGTGGGTAGCCATATTCAGCATGATTAGCCTACGTGCCTCTCGTGTGAACAAGTAAACGACATGTCACAAGGCTCTGTTCCTCCTGACCTTCCACAATCATGCAATCAGTTAATCATGGCATTCTAATAGATGTTTGTAGTTTTGTGAGGGAACAAGAGAATCTTCAAGTCCAAATAAGTAGAGGAACTTTCACAAAGACGATTGGTTTGAATGTTGAGCGTGAGATGGGAGGGGCATACAACGCTAAATTAAATCAAAATGATGTGTGGGTTTTCCATGGAAAGCTCACTTCTGAAGTACTATAAAAATAATATCAGCATTGTCTTGGAAACATTTAAACCAACAACTGTTCAGCAACCAAAATCTGGAACTTACTGTATGAAGTCAGATGATGTTTGAGATTTTTTTTTTTACAGATACAATTCAATTTACTTGTGTACTGTCTTTTGTACAGAGGAAATCCTGTCGCTGCCCAGTAAGCATTGGTCATAATATGCGGAATTCCCTACTCTGTGGCTGGTACAAGACTGCCTGTGCTTCCCATCCACCCATGTGATGCACAGTGCCAGTAAAGCGGTCTCTGAGGACGGGGCAGGGAGAATCTTTTTTAGGCTTACACAACAATAGTAATTCATTAATCCTTTAACCTTGCTGCAATATCCATTATGATTTAAAAGCTTTACAAGCAACGAAGGCTTCTTGATAAATAAAACAATAGTAAGCATCTCAATGGGCACAGAACGGAACATCAGGCAACCGTTGAACACGACCAATCGCAAATTAATTTCTTTCCTGTCTTTTTTGAAAGAAGACAAAGTACCCTTTTGGGACATGTAAAATGTCTATACATATCTATTTAAGCTGACTATGAGTTTTGACAAAAACATAATGTTTTGTAAGATCTATTGTATTACGAACCTCCAGCACATAAAAAAAAGAAAAAAAAAGGCACATAACAAAACACACTGTCCTAACAACTGTTACTGTCATCTATGTTTATATCATAAATCATGTAATATGTCTGGTAATGTCAGCTAGTTCCTACTGCCAAAATAAAACTGACTGTCCATCTGTATGTTATACCAGTAATGATGGCTGTTTACCAAGTAAAAAAATGACATTGGAATAATACAAATACTATACTGATTTAAGTTTGTTAGTATTATTATTATGTGAGAAGAGAGAGATGTCACAAGAAGCATGGAATGTATAAGAAACTATTTGACAGTAAAATTACACAAATAACCAATCAAAATCAAGTATTTCAGAGAGCCGTGTAATAATATGGTATAATATGTCTGCTTATAAATTTACTATGATGCATGTGGTCAGACAAAGGTGATTATTCTGCCTCTAATTATAAAGCTTTTGCATAATATTATTTGATGATTAATTATCATTGGTCCAGACTGTCACACAAACAACAGTAAAACAAATTCACATTCAAAAGCAGACTTAACGGTAAACTCTTCACAAAACTAAAGACCACCCACTAAAACAAGTTGCTACACCTCCAACTGTGCTGCCTGCCTTCTCATTCATTGAAGTGTTCTCTTATTGCAAGTCCCTCTGCTACAACTACTGCTTCCTGCCAAGCGCGCTAGGTTAAGACAACAGCAATGGAGAATGCAGATTTGATTAGTTCCTGGATTGGTCTTTGGAAGGTGGAGTCAAAAACCGAACACACATACACACAACCTATACGAAAAAAATAAGATGGTTAATTAAACAAACAACATCTAGCTAAACTGAGTGGTCATATCTGGTCAAATATTGAAACACTAGAATATGACAAACCCTAGAAATAGTAAGTGGATTTGAATCCCATAAGCTCCCACAATATATTTTGCTGTTCTTCATGCTGGAGATTCTCCTTGAAATTGCAATATAACACAATATGGGCAGCCATCACATTTGTGTGTCAAAGGGAAAAGTCAAATCTCCAAATCACGCTGCCTGAAGTTCTTTGGCTGTCTTACTAATTCTGACAAGTTTGAGAGAAGAGAAACATGTCAACCTAAATTTTACTGCAGTGCTTTTAATGTTTCATGAGGGGGAAAATGGAAAAACAAAGATTGCAAATGTAAAGAAAGCAAGCAAGAAAGCACACTGCACAGTCTATACTCGTGTGCTTCCCCACCACTGTGGGATGAGTGAATGAGCTTGAATTGCACTTGGCTGACCCCTACCTACTGTATTCCTCCCAACATGCACTGCTGCTGTTCAGTAGGAACACTGGAGTTCTTCCTGAGCTTGAAAAATAAAACGTAATCCAGAAAAAAAAGAAAAAAAACCTCACAGTAATCAAGTTCAACCCAGGCACTACACAGTCTCATAGTCATGTCCCATATTCCCATATTCATAGTTTACAGTATTTAGGGATGCACCGAACACTGAGAGGGGAGGGACCTTGCGTAGCAAGGTGCAAGTAGAGTTTCTGAAACTATTTTGACTGTATAGTGCACAGAATTTGTGCATATTTGTTTAAAAATGCACTATTAACATATTTCACTGTGTGACAAAGTCTGTCAGGCTTGATGCACATACTGTAAGCAGTACACAGCTACAGTTTAGGTTCTGTTTTGTCCAGATTAATTATCATTTAGATTAAAATGTGGCTCACTTTCTTTGTGTAAACACAAAGTTCTGTCATGAAACTCTAGATGGCGCAGACCAATAGGCCCTTAACTTAATCTCGCAATTACATCATTCTCTATAGGGTACAGCTGATTGGTTCCTACTGTATCAGTAACCACTGAGCTTGCTGCTCATCCTTCAAATACTTGGCCAGGATTTGTAGCAGTTGCAGTGCTTTCAGAAACCCTCCACCTTCCCCAGCTCCACCTGTATAGATTTGCTACAAGTAATTAATGTGTTATATTATACAGCAGCAGCATGTCTTACTTGCTCACAGCAGCGTGTCGTGTATTAGAAGTAGCAAGTCCCATACTTGCTCTGCAGCATCAGCAGCAATAACCAACAACTCAGAGAGCTGTTGTAACAGAAATAATATTTAACAACTATTAAAGGGATAGTTTACCCGAAAATGAAAACCTGTAAGACTTTCGTTCATCTTCGGAACACAAATGAAGATCTTTTTGATAAAATCTGAGAGATTCTGTCCCTCCATAGACAGCTACGCAACTACCACTTTGTGACTTTAAAAGGTTCATAAAGAGATCATAAAACTAATCCATAAGAATTGAGTGGTTAACTAAACAATTTCTGAAGAGACACAATCCCTTTATATGATGAACAGATTGAATTTAGGCTTTTATTCACATAAACATTCATCAACTCATACACCAGTTGTGCTAAACAGAAGCTCAAGCATGTTCGCTTGACCTGCGAAAACCAATGAGGTTCATTCTCGTGTTGCACAACACGTTTGAGCTTCCGTGAGAACCAATGAAGTTTGTTCTCGCGTGTCAAGCAGCTTCAGTTGAGCTTCTGTTAATGTTCGCTGATTAGTTTTTAAATGTGAATAAAAGCCAAAATAAATCTGTTCATCATATAAAGTAATTGAGACTCTTCAGAAAAATTGGACTAAACCACTAGACTTTGGATTAGTTTTATGATCTCTTTATGAACTTTATGAAGCGCTGAAGTTTCAGTTGCATATAGCTGTCTATGGAGGCACAGAGAGCTTTCAGATTTCATCAAAAAGATCTTCATTTGTGTTCCGAAGATGAACGAAAGTCTTACGGGTTTGGAATGACATGAAGGTGAGTAAATTATGACAATTTTCATTTTTGGGTGAACTATCCCTTCAACTTTGTGATGGCCAACTCCTGATATTCATTTTACAATTTATGGCCATTACCAAGACTTTATCTCTGTTACGCAGCTTAAATGCATCCAGTCTGAAAGCACAAAGTGAGCCTGCATTGCAGTTACTGTATCCTTTGCCTATGTGCTGCTTATGCATGCAATGTGAAACAGGCCTAATTTGTCAAGCCAGTAATCAAATCTTTTTTACTGTAAAGTTGTGATGTTAAAGAAGCCAGTACGAGTGCGCTAACATATTTAGTGTGTTCTGAAAAGTTATGTAATGCGGAGGGTTCTCAGATGTGTAAAATTCCTGGAGTATTTTAACCTTGGTTCCATTTAGGAAGCAAATTTTGAAAACAGGGCCTTGGGCAATATCTGGATCGTTTCAAGATGCTTTATATCTACACAGTGGCATTATTTAATATATCTCTTACTAAAAACATACTTCCTTCTCATTCCAGTAAGCAACTTTTCTAACAAGAAAAGTTAAGATGTGTTTCACTTCTCTAAAACGTGTAAAGTTGAACTTATAGATCTAGTGCTGAGTTTGACTATTGACTCACCTCGTATTTCTTATGCACTGTAACAGTTTCAATTTGATAAACTAGAAAGTTGAATCATTAATACTTAAGAAATCACATGGATAGTTTCACATAATTGAGCTAACAAAATGTTTGATACAAACATCTGAATCACAATGCCCCACCACAAATCAGTTAACATGACAGTAGTGACAAACAGCTATTGTCTTCATGCCCTATTTCTGACTAATGGATTAACCATACACTCCTGACATATAAAATATAATGGCATGCTCTTCCGCTCTACCATTGTCTTTAGGTGGGACGACTGACACACATTTGGAGTAGAGGAGCAAGCAAGAAGTCTGGGGAAGGAATCTTTACTCAGGTAGCGTGTCACATTTCCGTGACCTCTACTCCCAGAACAATTCCAGGGTGCCTCCTGCCTCTCCATCCGCTTCCTTCATGTGTCTTTCCCACGCTCGGCGTGAGGACAGCGAAGGAAATCTACTTGGAGACCTTGTAGACAAAGCTTGAAGACCCAAAAAGTCATGGGGGAGCAGTATTTCCTCTGTTTGGATGAGAGTAAGAGCTACTGTTTGTTTGGACAGCAGGAGGAAGACCTGTATCTGTAGTGCACAACTGTTATGTCACAATGAACAATGGTATCCACCTTTTACTATCCATCTTGTTATAAAGAGCTGCAGCCAGAAAACCAAGCAGCCAAGTGTCAACAATATACTTTCTCTTGTAAACACATATTCTCTTCTCAAACTCAACAACACTAGAACTGGAGATGTGCCCAAACTACCCATTTACAATAAACTGTTTTGGATGTTATCAAAAAACACACCTGATATTTCCATCACAATGTGTTCATTCTTTGAATAACTCAACTAGTCCCATGGGGCTAGTTGAGTTATTTAAAGACGCTGATAATTGTCAGTCAGAATTCACTGACACCAACCTACTGTTCTTCCATAACTAGCTGTGGACCATTAAACAAAATTTACCATATGATTGGGGTCCCCATAATAGAGTAAATGTCAGTAAAATAATTTAAGCCTCAGCAAGAACAAAGCCTCTCCTGCAAATGACTAACTAATGCTTTAGTTAGTGCCAGAGTGCAGAGCGCTGATGGTTGAGACTCAAAACCCAGCTGCCTAGCTCAAGGAACCCCCGAACAAATTCTTATAATGTATTTGGCACATATGCCACATATGATCTCCAAAATGCTACACCAAAAAAAAAAAAATTCTGAGTACCGGTGTGAGGCAGCTCGTTGGGTTTTGAGAAATGACATCCAAGTAGGCTACGTTGATACAATGATGAAAACTGTTTTCATCAGTGCACCAACATATTTTTCCCCATCTATTTAATTTGTTACAATAAATGTAATTTCTACGATATTACATGTGTTTTCAGAGTTTCTTCTCTTCAGAAGTAATTAAAGTCTAAATAGTTTAACAAGTGCAATGAACTCATGACTGAAGGTCAATGAGATTCTAGTTTAAATAATTGAATTTAATTTATTGTTGAGGATAACCCCTTGAGATGAAACATCTCGTTTTCGAGGGGGTCCTCGAGACAAGAACAAAGACAATACAGCACATATACATTCACTCCCACTAAAGCTCTACCTCATCCAGCATTATAATATAACATTTTAATGAAGAAATTTCTCATACTGTAGTAAAATGAACTATCAAAAAACATCAGAACAAGCCATAAAACTAAATATGAATTCAATGACATAAGTGATGTAATTTTAATCTAGCACAACAATAAAATGTTTTCATCATTACATCCGCATTTGTTTGTACAGTAGCCTATCCATTTACTTTGCAGATCAGGATGAGAACTGGACTTCAAGCCGCATCTGTACAACAGCAGCCCAAAGAAAGCAAGAATTGATCGCGTGCAGCTTCACTTAAAGCGCAGAAAAATGACAAAAAGCCCACACTTACCACTTGAGAAGAAATTAAAAAGGAGCTGAAAAGTGAAGAAGCCTTTGACTGAGGGTTGAACAGAAGTCATTTCGTCCGTTAAAATAACGTGCCGAAAGATATCCCGTATACTGTCACTTTATATTTGATGTGGTTATAGTAGTCCACCTGGACTGAAATGTCTCTTGATGTCGAGTTATATGCGTATAGTTCCCGTTATGTCGGAGATTGTTCTTTCAGTGATGCCTCTATAATGAAAACACGTCTCGCAGTCTCTCAGTGACTGTAAAGGTATCGCACGGTACTGCGCCTCTGCCCCGGTACAAACACGAGAGGAGCAACTCCAAACTACTCCCGAGGGCAGGTGCGACGTTTGCGCTTCCTTCCTAAAACTGAGTGAATGAAAGTCAAAAACTAGACTCTATAAAGAAGGTTTAACAATAATATAACAATGAAAACAACTAATAATGCCAACCGACTGATAAACTATCCCACTGCCTTTGGCTTTTCTGCCGGGGATTTCCTCTTGAAGGCTTTATATGAGTGAAGCGAGGACGGAAGGACGCAACGTCACCATAGTAACTGCAGCGATACTCCTAGTGCACTTCGCGCTCACTTTTCCTGCCTTATTGTTTAATTAAGACAGAATATCTTTAAGTAAATATGTGTGCTCTTTTTGGTCGCTTTAATGAAAGGTGTAGTAGCCCATTTCATCTCAGTGAAATGTCCCACCCAAATGGCTCAATGAATGTCAAGACGCTTCGAAAGTAGGCATATTTCAACTGCATTATTAACCAAACTCTATCGACCCCCCGGGAAGAGTAGCCTACCTAAAATATCTAGGTTCAAAGGTAAACAGGCATTGTCTGATAACATATCAGACAAAATACCTTGCAAAAACATTTATTTTTAACTCCAGAAACAGGACGTGCTGCTAATTTTATATCAATGTAAATAATCACAGGGCCTACCAACACCCCATGGTGAATGGATGCACCACAGACTGTTTGTCTTTTTGATGCTACAAATGAGGACATGCTCCCTGCAACGTCTGGCAACACATTGTCCATTCAAGTCCTTCCATCTATATCACTTCAAATGCTCAGAATAAGATGGTCAATCTGTTTTGGTCAAAAGTCTTGTGTCAGAATACAGTAGGCCTACAGTTTAATAGTTTGCTACTGATGAGGTTTAATGTTAATGTTACATGTGTTTTTTTCTTCCTTCAATATTGATTGGAGGATAATGTGATTATAAGGGTGACTGATAACAGTTTATCGGCTACTTTTGTGACTCAAAGTGAAGGTAGCCTAGCTGTTAATGTTCAGGTTTTAGTTATCTCAACCTACTTTTGATGAGGTTTATACCTATTTAAATGATGGCATTTATATTTAATACATAATTTTATTCTGCATTATTTTATATATAAATTATTATTTATTATTTATTATATAATTAAAAATGCCTGTATTTTTGTTTTATTTAAAGAAGCTTAAAATCTTATATAACAATACATACTTTTTGAGGAAAATCCTTTAACCAAGACATTTCTGGTGATGTTTCCTGGTTTGGCAGCAGAGATCTGATTTATGTATTCCTTGAATCTACTACAAAATAAAATTTATCTAGCAACTAATGAATTTTCTACCAAAGTAGAACTATTTTTAAATATGACACAAATGTATAAATATGTCTGTTATTTTAATATTATTTATGTAGCTGACTTTAGGAAATATTTATGCATCTCTCTGGCCACTTGTCACAAGGATCATGTTTGTTTTTTTCTTTCTCCTGTGCAATCAAGCCCTCTGAACTGATCACACATTTCCCTCAGGCCAGTGCGGTGGCTAGATAAGACTCTGACAGAAACAATTGCTGGAAGCCGCACACTGAGAGGAGTGGGCTTTTAAGACATCTTATTTTTTAATCTAGAGCAGTGAACACAATAAGAGACTTCACAACCTATTCTGTGTACGCAGCTTGAGCTCTTTCCTTCAGCTCAACAATGACCTCCCCTGTTAAAACAAAAACCCCAGCATTATTATCAAAGCATGCTTTCTTTGGGGTGAATGAGGTTCTAATACCACAAGGTGATGGATATCATGCTTAAACAATGCTATTATACCATAAGGTTCAAACCTTTCAACAAGGACAGAGTTGAGAATTCTAAATATGTAGCAGCATGTACGCTTGAAAAACAGTAGTTCTTCAGTTATCTGAAATAATTACTTACATCTGTCCATTAGGATATTTTATTTTATATTATTTTTAAAATTTATTCGATCTTTTGCACAGAGAAAATTATAATCTAAGATGTTACTAATTAGCTTTATTGTTGTAGCAATGATAAGCTTTGATTTACCACGTCCATAAAGCTGGTTAAATCTGAATATGAAATATTTGAAGGAGAGGTGAATTATATATAACCGTGTGTGAGACACCACCCTGTGGCCATAAAGCAGTATTACATTCGGAGTGCAGCACGTGAGGTCACTGGTTTCTCGCGCGCGTGTTTTGGCGGTGGATGGTTGCGAGAGGAGCTTTTCTGTCACGGTCACACAGAAACTACTGACACAATATATTTCAAATTACGTTACACTACTTGTGTATTAAAATACACAAAACGGACAGTAATATGGAGCAGTTTGCAGTCGATGTAAAAAGTAAGAATAGCCTATATTTTGTGGTAATATGAAGATATGTGGTAACGTTAGTTATCTACGTTACGTCAGGGATAAGCTATTATGCAGGTTAAAACTAAATAATTAATCTCTTATGGATATTATTAGTCAATTTAGTATCATCTGTTTTAATTATTTCAACTTACCTTGCCATGAAGTGATTTAACACAGTATGTGAAGCTGTTTCGTGTTTGAAGGTTGACTGTCTTCCACAGGTCTGTCAGAGAAGCTTCTCCACAGACAGGTTGTCGATTCAATTTTAGATGAGGTGATTGAGGCGCTCTTCAAAGAAATCTTAACTCTAGATGGCACAACACAACTACAGGATTCACAGGTATGCCAACCTCAGTTGAAATCTACGGAAGCCCTTATAGTCCAGTCATTTTATGAAAAAAGGTTGAACAAATTGCAACAGAAACAAACTCAACTGATTTTGTATCCTCAATATGTCCTGAGTAAGGAAAAAAAAAGCCCCGAAGAATCCCTTTAGGGGAAAGTTTCGAAAAAGACCCACATTTAGCCTATTCATATGCATATTCATTCTCTTTCTCACGTGAATAGGGTACAATTTTTAACCTTTAAATATCATGATGAAAATTACTGAGTTGATTACTTACATCAAGATAAACAAAAAATGTATTACAAGTTTTTTTAAATTGTTTGTTAACATGGACAAACGGTGCATAATCTAATTACATATGTGCTAATTTGCATAAATACCACAAGAAAATGTAAACATTGGCTATAGCAGGTGAAAATGTCTTGTTGAATTTTGTTGACATAACAGTAAAAGACTTAATGTTAAGGTCTGAATGGAACACATTTAGGCCACCCATGAACATTAATACATAGAGGCAGGAAGAACTTATTGCAGAGATGGGGTTTGGGCATTGAGTGCATTGTGTACGTAACTAGATTTTTTGATCCAGACACTTTTTATTTTACCTACCTTTTGTCTTCTGCATTCTCCGAGTCCTTACCCATGTCTCCTGTTCTTCCCTCAGATTTATCCCCCAGAAACAGTCCCACTGACCCAGCCCCATACTCCATAATAATAATTAATAAAGGCTGGTTTCTAAAGTACTTCTTCCTGCCTCTATGTATTAATGTTCATGGGTGGCCTAAATGTGTTCCATTCAGACCTTAACATTAAGTCTTTTACTGTTATATGTCAACAAAATTCAACAAGACATTTTCAACTGCTATAGCCAATGTTTAAATTTTCTTGTGGTATTTATGCAAATTAGCACATATGTAATTAGATTATGCACCGTTTGTCCATGTTAACAAACAATTTCAAAAAACTTGTAATACATTTTTTGTTTGTCTTGATGTAAGTAATCAACTCAGTAATTTTAATCATGATATTTAAAGGTTAAAAATTTTACCCTATTCATGTGAGAAAGAGAATGAATATGCATATGAATAGGCTATATTTGGGTCTTTTTCGAAACTTTCCCCTAAAGGGATTCTTCTGGGCTTTTTTTTTCCTTACTCAGGACATATTGAGGATACAAAATCAGTTGAGTTTGCTTCTGTTGCAATTTGTTCAAGGTTGACCCCCATTTTGGCTTAAAATGACTGGACTATTAAAGATCATGTGTTATTGTTTTATGTCTTATGTCACTATCACGTATTAATTTTCTCGACATCATTTTTTTTTTCTTTTTATGATAACAAATAGCTTCCATTGAAATCTGGTAATTATGCTTAGATAATGAATTAAAAAATATATACATTTTTGTAGTTGGAGGAAATCGCCATACAGTTGTGGAACTGGGCTGTGACCAAACGTGTTGGCTCAACTATTACTGAAGAGCAAAAGGCCAAAGGTCTATCTGTCTGTCTCTCAGTACTCTATCTTTCTGTTTGTCTATTAATGGATCTGGTTGTCAGTCAGTCTGTCTGTCTGTCTGTTTTCTGTCACTATTTATTTCGTAATGTACTAACAAAAGAAAGTTTTAAAGTGTATCCCCAGATGTTTTCACAGATGTCAATTATTTGATACACTACAAATTCATGTTTCAGTGCGTCATGTGGCATGCAGACTTCTGTATTTATGCAGGCCTAATAACCCATCCGAGACTTTTGTTCGCAAGCAGATACTGGTTAGTCACTCACTTGTTCCAGCAGTTTTGTTTGTTTAGCCTATACTAATTTAACATTCATGTGTAAGACAGTGATTGATGAAGGGGTTCATGTTAAGGCACTGTAGATTTGTTCATTTCCATCCTTTATGCATGTTCCTGTCATATTTTATTGTATATCACTAAAACACTGAAATCTCTGTTCCTCAGATGGCCAGTAAAACAGGGAGAACATGGCTTGATTGTAAACAACCCAAACTTGCTGATGTTTTATTGAGCATGGCTGTCAATGTACGTATGAAGGCATAGAAAAAATAGATATGACATGTATGCCAAAAATAAAAAAGATATAGTCATTGGATATTGGAACATTAAAAATACCCGTAATATTATTCAAATACTTAGGGACTGTAATAACAAGAAACAAAGAATATGCTACTTTCACAGAGCCTGGAGACTCTTTACAGCCGACTAACTTCCCATGGAGATTGTGCAGAAGATATAAACACACCAAAGGGAGACATAGAGAAAGACTTGCTGCGGATTTTGTCTTATCAAGCTGAATCTGTGAGCAGAACTGCTTAGCATGTGCAGTGACTACGAAGCCTAAAATTAATATGCATATATTTTTTCATTGAGAGGGTTTTTTTTTTTGTTTGTTTTTTTGTACAATTTACACAAATATGTTGACCTTATTTTCCTCAAATTTAAGTTATCTTGTGTGTATTCTGTACAGGCAGTTTCTCAGGAGCAACATCAGGAGGCAGTGTCATGCATGCAGCGATGTAAAGAAATGCTTCTCCGTCTCCCTAAAGAGGTGGACAAACTGTTGTCGTCAGCATGTTTAGTGGTGTCATTGGTTTATTCTGATTTGTGAGAGAGAGATTAAGAAAATACAGACTATAAAAACACTTTTTGTGAAATCTCCTTTAGACTGGAAATCTCTCTCTCATCTGTTACAACTTTGGGGTTGTCACTTACAGTCAGGGAAAGCATGAAGAGAGCACATTTTGGCTCAGGTAGGGATCTCTAATATACATTATCGTTTAAAAGTTTGGGATTGGTATGATTTTTTAATATTCTTTAAAGAAATACAGTATAAACAGAATCAAAAATACAGTAAAAACAGTACAATTACAATTTAAAATAACTCCTGTGATGGCGAGCCATGTTAGATGTTAGATGCGATTAATCGATTTTACAGCCCTACCATAAAGACCTTTTTCCTTGTTTTGTAAGATTTCTTTCAACTTAACATATATACTTATTATGCATTTCAGCCAAAGTTATGATATTGGCAAGATGAATGTGAAATACTCACCAGGATCAGAGATGCAAGTAAGAAATATAAGTCAAAACTGATATACTGTGGGGTCAAAAAAATCTGAGACCACTAATGAAAATGTTGCACTTAGAAAAATGTAATAATTTTTTCTCATTACAAATTATTTTATCAGCATAATAAATTAGTAAAAAAAAAACACATTCACAAACATTCACTTTTAATGTCCATATCCTACAACTGTCTGTTTATTTAATATTTAAATATAATTTTGTAGTGTATTTTTTTTTTTTTTTTTTTTTTTTTGCATTAACTGCATTGTAATCTTATTTCCCATTCCTCCAGGCCAAAGTCTTGAGACTACTTGCAACAGTTTATTTGGAGTGGGACTGTCAGAAGTACATGGAGAAAGCTATTCATGCTGTGAGCTTGGCTAATAAGGTAAAGCATTCTATTCTAGTGCAACCAGATCTTGTCAAAGTACACCAGATTCGGCTGTAGCACACACCATACTGTTTTTCTTTTTTTTTTTTTTCAGGAGCATATGCAGTTGTCAGGTCTCTACCTGAAGATTCGTATCTTAGTGAAAAGCTGTAGCCCAGATGATGCAGTAAAATCTGGTGAGCCCAGTTACACTACTGAAATCAGTTTGTGGATAGTATTTTTCCACCCCACAAATGTTTCCCTTCCTCTCCCACGTTCTGTCAGGGATGTCCGAGCTACTGGACAGTGACGTTCCTCTGGAAGTGTGCTTGAGCACAGTAAAACTGCTCGTGAACGAGAACAGGTATGATCTCTCATCTTTCTAAACAGGCACCAAAAAAAACAATCTTCTTGAAATCTGTGCTTCAAAGGAACAGGCATTACTTGAACATGTTGCTGTTTCAGGGAGCCTCTGGCCTTTGACTTCCTGAAGAGAGTGTGTCAGCACTTTGAGTCGTCTCCTGAACTGGGCTCTGCTCTGCTCATGCATATAGAGCTGCTGCTGCAGCGGGACAAAGAGCTGCTGGCCAAGCAGAAGATCGAGGATGCTATCACTGGTACTCAAAACTCATTATTTTGTTACCCAGTGAAGTAACTGAGTAGTTTTCATTCTATGTTTGTCATCAAGAATGTGTTTCATGTTGTTTTGTTTTATTAAACAATTCTAACTGAGTTGTGTGTTTACCTTCTGTTTTTAGGACATTACACTGGAAAACAACTAGCACCACAGACTCTATTATCTCTCCACCTTCTGCTGTGGGATAGAGCTTCCAAAAACTATGAAGTATACGTTTAATGTGTACACCTCCCCTCTCCCTCATAGCTCTTTTTAAATAACTACCAACCAGAGTACTATTATCTCTTTTTAGGGGTCCATAAATAGTTGTGCTGCTTAATATTTTTGTGTAAATCATGATACATGTCTTTTGTAAGAAAGTCTTACTGTATCCAAAAATTTTTTGGTAGTTTGTATAAAAAGATTTTCCCCTACAATCAGTATAGGAAATGTGTTTTTAACATAAGAGTGTAAAAATAAGAACTTGAATGTGCGAGGCTTCCGGTGTCATTTGCTTGCAGTTATTTTACTTGTACAAAAACAGTCCGTAATGCAACTTTATATCGCAAACTTGTATTTGTTATCATATTATTTTAGTTTATTATCATTATTATTTACACACTGGTTCATAGCGCAAATAGTTTAGCAGCTAATGTAGTTAGCAGCTAATGAATCTGAAGTCTCGCACATTCAAAGAAAAAAGCTTACTTCTGCATTGCGAAATAACAGGGATAGTACTGTATGTTTCCACCATGATCAAGTAGTTGTGATTTCTGTCAGACAGCTGTCATGTTTGTTGTCGTCTTCCATAGGCCAATAATTATTCTGAAGCTCTGGAGTGGTATAACTACTCACTGAGTTTCTACAAAGCAGGTGAGTTGGATCAAAACCTCGCTAAACTGCAAAGAAACCGAACCTCCTGTTTCCTGAACCTGCAACAACTTGACAAGGTAGTTGGCAAAATAATGCATGCAAGTTTATGTACAGCACTTTTACTACATGTTTGTTGTAAAATTTTGCATATTATTAAAATCTTTTTGAAGGCAAAAGAGGCTGTAGAAGAGGCAGCAAGGATTGATCCAAACAACATTTTTACACAGTTTAGCATCTACAAGATCGCTGTCATGATGAACAATACAGAGAAAGGTAATGAATATAAGGAAAATTAATATGCGTGTCTCAGGAGTCTCAATGTAAAATAGCCTAGAAAATATCAGAGTTTTACAGCTGTGATTTGTAGGCCTTGAAATGTCATGTCAGTTAATAAAATCTTACATTTTTTGTAGTTAATGGATCTGGTGCATACCGATCTTTGCACATGTGTAGAATACCTGAATACCTTTTTTTTATTTGTACAATATATATATATATATTTTTTTTTTTTGCATATATATATATATAACCATTTAAATATATTAACTCCAAGGATTGGTACCTTACATACACTACTGTTCAAAAGTTTGTGGCCAAAAGTTTTTATTTTTTAAAAGACAGTTAAGACATATATAATGTTATACATTTCTATTTTAAATAAATACCGTTCTTTTGAATTAATCAAGGAACCCTGAATTCTTTTTTATCATAGTTTCAAATAAATATGAAGCAGCAACTGTTTTGAATATTGAAAATAATAATAAAAATGTTTCTTGAGCACCAAGTCATCATTAGAATGATTTTTGAAGGATCATGTGACACTGAAGACTGGAGTAATGATGCAGAAAATTCAGCTTTGCCTTCACAGGAATAAATAAAATTTTAATATATAATCAAATAGAAAACAATAAAAGGAAAAAAAAAATCCCACCCAGCCCAAACTTTTGAACAGTAGTGTACAAATGGAAATCACCCCCAGAAATCACTATAAAATGACTTTTTAATAACATATCTTTTGATATGAATGTCTGTCTTTAATGTGTGTGAATAAGCTGCAGTGGCTCTGAGAGAGATTGGCGCTCTGATTCCAGTCGCCAGTGAGGACAGACTGCTAGTGACCGAGTACGCTGCAACAAACCTCCTCAGCCTGGCAGCGAAGATCGCCCTTGAGGTTAGCATGTGACTGTTCTCTCACTATTGATCCTGTATATTCCTCCACAATAATGGTTCAAGACAGCAGTCACTGTGCATTTGGGGAGGTTAATATGCCACATAATTGTTAGTACCTCGGATGTACTTCAGCAGTGATTTTTCACCGCAGCATGAGCAGCAGGAAACAGCCATCAAAGCCCTAGAGTGTGTGTGTGAACACTCACAAGATGTTGCTCAAATCCTCACTGCCTTGAGGTCAGTCACACATTCACTGTTAACTTTAGCACATAATGCTTAAATCAGTGAGCACAAGTATCTTTGGTACAGAAACATAATTTCTTTATCTTTCTCCCCTAGGTGTTTAGTACGACTTATTCTTTCAACAATGGAAAACATTAGTGAGGAAAACAAGTTAGTAGATCAATGGTGCAGAATTCTGACATTCAGCAAAAGCTGTGCATCTATGTCACACTCTTATCTATTATTAAAACAGGAATGCCAACTTGGACACCCTCTTGTCGTACCTAAAGACAGGTACGTTTAACCATAATCTTTCATTACACTGTTATGTTTCTCTGCATTGATGTATGCATATTACATTTACAGCTCTACAAAAAGTATCACAAATCAGCCGTATTCAAGGCCAGGGAGCAGAAGAGGCCAACTGGTTCAGGAAAATTGGTGCTTATTCTTAAACCTCCTACTGTTGAGACACTTTTAACTATTTGGTGGTTCTGTTTGATTGGCTGTGTATGTTTTGTCTTAATAACTCTCAGCGTGGAACTCAGCCCTGCAGTGTGAGCACAGTCCTATGAGGATGAGGGATTTCTTTCTTCTCTCCTTCCAGGTAAATTCAAGAACAGTTTCTCTTAGAGGCGGTAGGCTAGTTTATAATCATCTAAAGACGAATCCACATGAGTTGGGTGTAGTTGAAGTGAGATGTCTGATGTGCTGTCTGGCTGGGCAGCTGTCACAGCTGTGCGCCTCAGACCGAGCTGTGTTGATGGGGCAGAAGACGTGTCTGCTGATGGCTGCTGCTGCCTCTCTGGAGATCTGCAGGAGCTCTGATCACAATGAACAACAGGTGGATCACACATTCGTTTTCACCTGACTGAACATTAACCAGTAGGTAAGAGGCGTTTTTCTTGTTTTCTAAGGACATGATGAAGTATGAAACTTGACACTACACAAATTCAGAATGTGGACTTAAGTCGTATGTTTAAATGCACAATAATATCAAGGGTTTGGAAGTTTCTTAGTGAAATTCTAAGATTGCTACGAACCCTCCACTTGGGCCCCCATTGTCCACAACAATATTTAAAGGACCTAGTTTCTATAAATTAAATGTAAGGATTCTGGAACTTTTAGGAGCTAATATTCTTCAAGGTTCCCTCTCTTTTTAACCAATGAATTCTCCAGTTGTTCGTGATATACAGGATAATAAGGGAAAATAAGGATTTAAAAAAAAAATGTTTACTCAGTGGATTTTTTACCCAATTTATTAATTTACATTATTTTTTCCAGGTATGTAAATCCCACATTTAAAAATTAGGCTCCCTTTTGTCCTTTTATCTGATACTTCAAAGAAAATAAAAACAGTTTTTGAGTAGGGGAATTAAAATAAGAAATATCTTGATTTTTTTTTTTTAAGTAATGATCTTTAGGCCCCCTTGGAAGTGTGTCGAGGGGTCTGCAAAATTAAAATATAATTTTTATATAACATTTAATATGTACATAAAAAAGAATATTATTAAACAATTATTTATTTTTTTTTTTTACAAAAATAATACTCTTGATTATTTTAATATATTGACAGCCCTAGATTTTGTTAATGAAAACAATCACTTTTGTTCTCATTTCAAGCGGAAGTAGAGTTTGGAGTTAAAAAGGTTGAAAAGCACTTATGTTCTCTGATTGTTACCACGACTAACCAGCAGAGGGCGCAGTGTATAATATCTGCTGTGCTTTCAGACTGAGCTGCTGACCCAGACTCTAGAGCACATCCAGCTCTGTAAAGAGATCTGGACGACCATCAGAGCATCAGGTGTCACATATACTATTTTTATTCTTTTACAAATGCAGAAGTAAGTTATACCCCGTTTTTTCAGAATAACAAGGATTGTAAGAATTTTGGTACTTTCTTTCCTCAATTAGGCACTTCCCCTAAAGACAAAACTGACACATTATTGCTGCTCTATGAGTTTGAAGCCCGGGCCAAATTAAATGATGCCAAGCTTGAATCTGTGCTCGAATCAGTTTTGGAGCTGGATCACCTTGAGCCCAAGCTGTTAGAAATGATCGCAGGTCAGCTTCTCCAACCATAACCCCCATTTTAAAGAATTTCATATTTCAATAATTTATGGGCGGTGAAATTTCGACTGTATGTAAATATACCTTTAAAAAGTTTGAGGTCTGTACGTTTTTTATAAAAACATTTTTGAAAGAAATTAATACTTGTATTTAGTAAGGATACATTAAATTGATCAAAAAAGAATCCTAAAAATATGCATCAGTGTCCACAAAAATATACAAAAAATAAATAAACTGTTTTCAACATTGATAATAAAAAAAAAAAAAAAAAAATTAGAATCAAATCAGCATATTAGAATAATTTCTGAAGGATCATGTGACACTGAAGACTGGAGTAATGATGCTGAAAATTCAGCTTTGCATCACAGGAATAAATTACATTTTAAAATATATTCAAATAGAAAACAGTTATTTTAAATTGTAATAATATTACAGTTTTTACTGTGCTGTGATCAAATAAATGCATCCTTGGTGAGCATATGAGACTTCTTTCAACAACATTAAAAATCTTTACGACCCCAAACTTTGGAAGGGTAGAGTACGAAAGGCCAGTAAATGCTCTGATGGTCCTGTACTTTGTGTCTACAGCCTTGGCAATGGAACCACCAGCCCATTTCCCCATTCTGTGCAAGAAGGCACTGAGGATCGCCCTGTCTCTACACAGGAAACAACCACAGGTCGACCTCACACGCTGCAGGTCAGACTAGCCGAGTGTTTGTTACTTACACAATGATGTTACCACACTGATGGATAACAAAAGACATCAAATTGTTCCTCATGTGACACACACCTTATACATATGTGTGTGTGTGTCACAGTAACTGTTTACACAGCCTGATTCAGCTGACCCTTCCGAGCGGTGTGTCCGAGTTGCAGCCCTGCGTGTTGGAGGAAGTGTGGGGCTACTATGAGCAAGCTCTTTCCATCATTGCCACTGCAGTGAGTTGGTTACGTTGACTCAGCAACCGTCCGTCACACACAACCCGCTGCAGCTCAGCCCTGCAATTATCCCCATCTTTGAAAGAATCTCCTGTTTCTGTCAATGGGCTTTTAGTTATGCCTCAGTTAGCAGATGCTCCATTCACCAGCCTCTTCCTGCCAATTTGGATGCTAATTTGAAAATATCGCCCGTATCCTTTATCTTGAACTAGTGTTGCAGAAAGCTTGCATAAGCATCAATCAGGGTTCAGTTCTAAATTTGTGACCTTCACAATACTATCGATATGAAGTTGCATTATATAACTTTGCAGCTAGCGTTTAAATTTAAATATCTGATTTCTCCATTTGAACCGTCACAAACAGGCGTCTTCTCGTCTCACACAGCCCGAGGACTTTCCAGAGCTGGAGATCCTGTGGCTGCTGACCCGAGCGTGGAATACGGGAATCCTGCTGTACAGTCTGGCCCAGTACCCCGAGGCAGAGAGGTGGTGCGGGCTGGGAATGAGCTTCCTGCGGCACCTGGGCTCCCTGCAGGACAGCTATCAGACTCAGGTAACGTCGCTCTACAGCTGTTTGAGCACTCGACCCAAGGTGATGGATGTCATTTTCATATTCTTCTTGCCTCAAGTCAGGTGTGCAAGCTGTTTTTCTTTATTTTGTCACCTCATTTGGAGGTTTAATCAGAGCAGGTGTAGATACAGCTATGAAGGTAGTTCGAGCAGCATACAATAGGGAGGTTTAGTTCAGCTAGTAGAGTTTAAATGTGTCATTTGGCAATAATTCCACATCCGAGTTTCAGGAAGTCACAAGATAATATTCATTAAAAACATTTTGTTCATGTCGGTTAGGAAAAGAAAATGCAGCAAGGTGTGAATAAAATACATGAAATGTGACTCCCCAGATGGCGGGTCTGTACAGTGAGGTGTTGGACAGGCTGGATAAAGCAAAGAAGAATCTTATTATTGAAGAATGAATGATGGCAGCTTCAGTCGCAGATGGAGATCTCAGGTCTAACGGCACGTGTTTAATATGTAGTGTGAATTTCTGTGCATGTTTTTGACAAGCTAAGAGATGTACAATGCATCTGAGGGTTTGTTTGTACAGTTATGAAATGTTCAAAAAATAGAATTTTTTGTATTCATTTAATCTGAAATATATATATTTGGCAGTATTATTTTATTACCTGTCATTCGGTTATTTGTTTAAGCTGTCCTTGGTTGACTAGTTCAAGTCAAAACATCTGCATTGCGATACAAAAACAAATAAAAATGCATGCATTGAAGTCGTAACAGAGTCACATAGTTTATTTCCAAACAAATAAACTCTTATCCAGTCCAAAAAAAGAAATAAAACTAAACAAAAAAATAATAATAATAATTGGTAGGACTGTGTTCCCTCCTGACCAGGATATAAAAGAGCAGTTTTCCTTGTGTCCTGATAGGTTGAACCACCTGTAATCATGGGGAGGACACTACTGTACAATCAAAGGGTTCATATTTGCAAGCACTTGCTGCACAGGTGTGCTGTCACATCAACAACTCATAATCACTCAAAAAGACAAACCAGACCCCTTCCCTCCCCATTTCACGCTCATGTCTTCTGGAGCAGAGACCCTCATTAGTACGCCAGAGCTGCTCTGATTCAATCCACTTCATTAGAAATATAGTACAATGAATTAAAATTCTTTGGGCTTCACCAACACGGCTGACCAGCATCAATGGAGCGAACGGTCAGCCGCTGTTCTGCTAGTCACCTCACAGGACCAGATCTACGATAAATGAGTAATTTATGCTCCTGGTTTACTTTAATATCACTCTACGGCTTGCTGTCCGTATGTCTTTTTATATATATTTTTACATTTGTTTTTCATCTATACACTCAGACAATTTCCACAAAATATCACAAGTAGACAGGCCGTATTGTAGGGAAGCTGATTCCCGACTCGCTAAAAAAAAAGTTCCGATAGGCAGCTGTAGATATTTTTTTTCTATAGAGAAATACCAACATTACGGCACATTTGTATGGAAATTAATCTCGGAATAAATTCAAAGTTTACTTACCTGACATTTGTGATTTATAAAACATGTTTGTCCCAGTTGTATCACACATGCATGAAGCACAAGTGAGGGGGGATATTTACACTTTACAGCTATCATACCCATTAAAACAGTCTGTAAGCAGTTTATAAATGGCTCTGTTCCCTTCGATTATTCCCTGAACTCTGGTTTTGACACAGGTATGACAGCTGATTTCGAGACGCTTGGCAGGTGATCACACCTGTTTAGAAAATGCCTGCGGGGGCAGGGGGTGAGAGTGGGCCCAGGAACATCCCTTGCTTTCTGCGGGATCCAGACTTCTCAATACAGAAAGAAAGAAGCGCCTTCTTGAGGGGGCGAAGAGATCGAAGGAAGTACTGTACTAATGTATCCTTGAGCACCGTCCCATTCATCACGATTCCGTTCTCTCCAGCTGAGCCCAAGGGCAACCACAGACATAGTGCTTACAAAGTATTTCAAATTTAAAAAAGGACTAAATATTTAGAATACACAAGTATAATATATCAGCATGTCTGGGTGTTTAGTAAGAGGAGAGGAAATCCCTTTGAGTTCATACTTGCTCTACACGATCACAATACGATTGTGGCCCTTTTGTTGCATTAAAAAAAAAGAAGAAAAAAAAAAGTTATCCATCTGATTCCTGAGCTCGCCAAGCTCGCCCCAGCACAAGGCTCAACACAGTGAAGTAAACATCAGCCCGGAAATAAAGAAGAACAAAAAATTAAAATCATTTAAAAGCTGTCATAGCAAAGAACAGATTTAATCAAACCATCGTCGAGTTCTGGGGAAAACGGTCAATTTCAGGCTCCACTAACGCTTTAATATCAAGAAGGACATCCAATACAATTATTGTCTTGATTCTACCCGTTTTAAGGCTGCGATCCAGGGCAGCAAACAGGACAGTACCTTGTTACCGTTCAGTCTGAAGAGAATATAGTCATGGAAGGCAGAGAAAGTGCAAGTGGGCTGTCAGCTTTTCAACAACTCCAATGGTGGCCAAAATTGGTTTTCGCTTAAGACAAAAAAGATTAGCAAAAAAGGATTTCACAGAGGTAAGACACTTAAGTCTATTGCACTCACAAGTTAGGCCTCCAATAGGATGATGGGAAACTCACACAAATAGCACTAAAATCGAGTCTCCCGCTAAGCACTGATCGGTTGAATAGTGTCATTCCCCACCACGATTGACAGGAATTTTACAGAAGCGTTTATTCATCGTAAGGCAGTTTGGTGCTCTGCAGAGAGCCCAGTTACACCTCTCTACCCCCATCTTTAATACAGAGCAGCTAAAACCACAAGAAAGAAAGAACACAAAAACCCAAAGACAAGTAAATGAAAACTAACAGCCCTCCAAGTAGACAAATCTAGTGAAGTGTAAAATGTGTACCGTATCATTTCATATTATGTAATAAAATCTCTCCGTAGGATTTTTATTTTCCATGTGATGTCAGTAATATAAATGTATAGACTCGAACCCCGTTTTCCATTTTGTTCTGTCTCCGACCGTGTTGCCATACAAATTGGCCAGGCAGCCGATCGAATAAAGCGAGCTGGTTTGTGAGTACTGAAGATCACCGTCAGTTTTGAAGTTCCTCCACTTATAAATATGAGCAGTGACGGTACCATCAGCAGGCTTGATCTGTATCTAGTCCTTGTAGAAAACCTCGCACAGCATCCGCGAATGTCTTTTTCAATGAAACCGAATGAACATATACAAGGTTTCCACTCATGTCACCATCTCCGGCTCCCCGTTCTCGCTTTAAGACATTCTCATCATCATAATCATCAAGTCCATTCGAAAGCCATGAAAGGATTCGCTCAGGTTTCCCTTTTTTGTTTTACATGACAAAAAATTTCTTCAGGAATGGCATTTCCAATCTTGAATGGAATTGCTGAGAAACTCATGCAGGGGTGTGCACAGTCACACTAATGGTGATAAGACGTTTTTCATTTTAGGGTAACATAATGATGACACTAAAACTTGATATGAAACATATCAGTGAAAAGGAAGGAAAGGTGTCAGGTGGAAGTGGGTGTAGGGGGTCAGGCGGTGGGCTCCATGGAGTCAGCGAGCTCAGAGCTTCTCTGCGGATGGGATCCAGATGTAAGGGCCTGACTGCTCCTCTATGATCAGCTTAATTTTATTATAGATCTCGTCTAGCGAGTCACCCTGGACTATGGCTGTAGAGAGAGAGAGAGCAATAATTATACTACTGTACTGATAACTCTTGTTAAACAGTAACAGGGGCTGTACTAAAAGTTAAGAGAAATCACATGATGGTGGTGAGGAGAAGAAGAAAAAAAGTTACCTGTGAAAAACTCTCCAAACTCTTGTTCAAGCTTCACTGCCTTATCAAAGACTTTATTGGCTTGCTCATATGTCTGCCTCTTATTCATTTCCCTTTTGAACACAAAGATATGCATTACTTATTTCACAATGCACAAGTACATACTGCAGTATAGATATCTTTAACATTATAAATAGAGATGCACTGAAATGAAAATTCTGGGCCAAAACAGAGAAAATTCAGGATGAACTTGGCCGAAAACCAAAAATGACTTGTTTTTTACTTGTTTTAAAATATATTTTTTGTATAACTCTATTCATTTTCGACTTTTTAATTCAGAAAATGAAATTTATTTATTTAATAATCAATTAATCAAATTTATTTAATAATCAAAACTTAAAGGGGACCTATTATGCAAAATTCACTTTTGCATGGTGTTTGGACATAAATGTGTGATGGCAGTGAGTGTACACAACCACCCTGCAGTGATAAAAATCCACCCACTCCTTTTTTTTAAATCCCCATAAATCATAAGCAGTGTCTCCCAACGACCTGTTTTCAGAATGTGGCTTTTGTGACATCACTAAAGCCACAGGCCCCGCCCACGAGTGTTGACAGACACTGCCGTTCTAACATAGACCCGCCCTGATCGAGTTCACAGCGAGTTGAGAGTTGTACACATCCGCCATTCCTGCACTGACGAGAATGTCTCCCAAGCGTTGTCGGTGTTGTGTAGCTGGATGTATTAATCCTCATAGCTCTATTTATTGGAGCGATAGGCATAACGTTATTGATCATGGCAGAAATGAAAGTGAGAGCGCGCACTTTACCCTCAATAGGACACTGGGGTCTATATGACCCCAATCAACTTTTCCTTAGTAAAAAAAAATGGTTCCCTTCATCTCAGTGGAATAAGATTTTGTAACTTCTCCTACATTATCTATCTATACACACACAAAATAACTGGGCTTGATTCGGTTGTTCTATAGGCATGTAAAAAAAATTTTTACACTTCTAGTCTTCGGGGTCAATATGACCCCACATTGAAATGAATGGGAAAATCGAAAAAACTGTGTTTTTTATTTTTCATTTGTCAAAAAAAAATCAATAAATCCACAATAAATATGAAAAGTTCCATACCGCAATGAAGTCCTGGTACTAGAGCACAAATGCAATATGGAACGAACATGATCACTTGCACACACACGTGTACACGCACACAAACACACATAAACGTATGACTGCAATAGAAAGCATTTTTATTGAAATTGGCAAATAAAATCAATAATTCCTGCATAAATCTGAAAATTCTCACACATAAATGAAGGCCTGGTAGTAGATCACTAATACAATGTGGAATGAACATTATCACACACACATGTGCGCCCACACACACACAGACACAAATACACACACAGATAGAGAGAGGTGAGACTGCAATAGAGAGCATTTTTACAGAAATTGGGAAATAAAATCAATAATTTCTGCATAAATCTAAAAATTTTCACACACAAATGAAGGTATGATATGAGAGCACAAATGTAAAATGGAAAGAACGTGACTACACACACACAACATACACACAGAGAGACACACAAACAAACAAACAGGTGTGACAGCAATAGAGAGCATTTTTATAGAAATTGGGAAATAAAATCAATAATTCCAGCATGAATCTAAAAATGTTCACACATAAATGAAGGCCTGGCATTAGAGAAAAAAACAATGTGGAATGAGCATGATTACACACACACACACACACACATGCACGTGTGCACACACAAACACACACAGACACAGGTGTTTATTCTTCACTCCTGTTCATATCCGCCTATAGCTGTTTTTTTTTTTTTTTTTTTAAATTTCATTTCTTTTTCTAAAGTTAATCGTTTTATACATTTCGATTATTGAAATAATATGAAATTGCAATCAAGTATTTTCTTTTAGTGGTAACTTGTGGCATTATTGCAAATTTATTTGGCATTACTGCAAAATTTATATAGCATTATTGCAATAACAAGATACTTCAAAAGACCTCAAACAACAACAAAAATAATTCTAAACTTTGACAAAATACTGATTTAATGTATTTTAAGCGTTTAAATATATATATTCATAACAAACGCTGTTATAAGCAGGGGTGCACATAACTGGTACACAGGTACGCATGCGCCACAAAAATCAGGAATGCGTAATGCCACTTTTGTTACTACGCGCCTTTGCGTACTTAAAGGGTAACTGTCGCCAAAATGCAACCTAGGGTCTTTTTGTTAATCTACCTTTTGAATGGGAGAGCTAGGGGCACGTATATGATAGCATCAAAAATCGCTATTTTTAAAACACTAAGAAGGCTCGACACAACGTGAAACTTTGCTCAAAGTATCACCAGGGGCTCTACACATGAACTCGATCATTGAGAACATTGTTTGTGGACACAGAGTTTACTAAAAAGAAAGATTTTGATCAACTCACTGTAGCTGTGTCCGCTGGCATTTTGTCAGTCAAAAATAGTCGATCTCCGAATGCGAATGAACTGACTCTGAATTTTAGTATTGTTTCTTATACGAGGATGCTTTTTCAAATACAAGGTCTATATTGTTTTTCACTTACGACAAAACAACAAATTATCCGTGAATGTACATGGAACTAAGCTTTAGGAGCTTTCCATCTTTACTCTCCTCCCTGTTAAGTTGCATTCAGAGATCGACTATTTTTGACTGACAAATCGCATACCGGCTGAAAGAACGCGATGGAAACTAAACAATCAAATTACACTTCAAATAATTTTTTTTCCAAAGATGTTTTCTGTATTTTAGATAGTTTTTTTCACGCTGATGTAAATTTAAGTGCTCGTTTAAAAAAAAAAAAAGTTTGGTTTCTTTAGTTAGTTATAAGCTATAAAAACGGAATGTGACGTCATGATTGACAGCTTCTACACTGATGAGGAGGACAGTGAGGAAGAATGCACTTATTAACACCACGATACATGGGGTGAGTACCAAACACCATCTCCTGGTACTCACCCGAGTAACTCACTGAAAAAGTTATGTGCACCCCTGGTTATAAGAGCAGTAAGTCACATCCAGAAAAATGAATGGATCTCTATGGGGCCTCTGCTGGAAGTATATGGTAATTACACTTTAAGGCTAAAAATATATTATCTACAAAAAAACATCTAACCAGCAGATGGCAGAATTATGCATCTAACACCTAGATCAATATCCAGAAACGATTCCTATTTAAATTTGATCATCATTCATGTGTTTTTTTCATAAAAATGTAATATTTCATACGTATGCTAAAGGTGTAGTGGAGGAATTCTGCAGTAAATAGGTAAAAAAGTACTTCATATCTCCCAAAACACAGCATTAATGAATAGATTAGAAGTAAACAAAAAAAATGATATATTATTTGTATGATTAAAAATGTATATATTTTGTACAATTACTCTATCAATTGTTGGGGTCATATAGACCCCAAAGCCCTGAGGTGTAAACAGGAAATGAAGAACTTTTGAAGGTTAAGTTCATAGGAGTTATTTTACGGATATACAGTTTACCAGTTTATTAAGCACCCCCTGAAAAGGTGAGTATATATTTGTTTACTGTTAGTTGTAACGAGTGTTTTTTTTTACTTTGCTATGTATGTTGATGATAATGAAAGGGAGAGAGTGTTCTTATACAGTGTTTATTCAGCTCTTACAGTGATTTTCTAGAGTGAAATTGACACTTCATCTTTTGTGTGATGTAGGCTACAATAAACTTCATTGAACTCATCAGTATATTTTTACAACATTCGGACGCGGTCCGCAACAACAGGCTTGTACTAATAGTGGATAAAAGAAAGATGGAAAAACAAGTTATAACCGTAATTAAACTAGCCTATTCCTGTTCAGTCTCCATACAGCATATATTATCTGGCTCTGTGGGCATTATTGTCCGACTCCGGGTCGAAATGAACACGGCTACTGAGAGTTTGTTTTGATATTATCATTCCGTGAGATGAGATTGTCCTGACTGAGCGCGAGCTCATGAGGCTCCGCCCTCTGGGCCGGCAGCAGCTGCTCATTTGCATTTAAAGGGATACACACTAAAACGGTGCGTTTTTCTGAGCCTCAAAAAGTGACAATTTAAACATGCTGTAAAAAATTGTCTGTTGGGTATTTTGAGCTAAAACTTCACATACACACTGGGGACATCAGAGACTTATTTTACATCTTGTGAAAAGGGGCATAATAGGTCCCGTTTAAATTAAATAAACTCGCAAATGTAACAAACATTTAAATAGCTCACAAGGCAGTTTTTATATCAACTTTTCAATAATATGTTTCTACTCCAATTTGGTGGTGAAATAAACACTTAAACCCAGGACCCACCAAGTTAACGTCAAAGATCTACTGGCGACAAAAGCCAACTGTGTTGTCACACCTCTCAACGGCTGTGTCTTGGACAAAAAGCTGCGCTTGAACACACCAAAAGGCCTAAAATCGACTGTCAACTAACACGTGCGTTCTGCGCTTGCATGCAAGTAATTATCGGTCTATTTCAGCAGGTATCAATAGTCTATTTTCATCATTTAAAAAGGGAAACCGAAACTAGGACAGCAGGTATACAAACCGTAAACAAATCAGTGCTTGCTTTCCTTTTTGAATATCAATCACGCTGATCACTTTCTTCATTCCAGTAGACTCATGTTATTATAAAAATATTCATGCATTCGAATGTTCAGGTAAGATGATGTAAAATTATAACAGCCATCTGTCTGTATCTAGAATTCTTTGCTCGCTTTCGCATTTATTCTCGTTCTCTAAGCTGAACAGCCAATCAGAGTTCTCTCTTTAACCGATAGCCTGAAGCAAATTCAACATGCTCGGCCCAAAAAACCCAGAAGGCTTCTGACTAGAGCCAACCGTGCGGAACAAAACCGACGCTCAAAACGGCCTGACATTGCCCGACTTGGTGTGTCCCGGCCGTAAACAGTGGCTGTAATTATTTAATGCACGTTTGAATAAACCTGTCTTGAAAGCAAATAATGAAGACATCTCTAACAGGTTAAGTAAAAAATATTATGCATATCGTCGCTGTCCGATGAAAACCGCGTTTGTCCATTTTGCCGATTTTGAGATTTTTCAATGGATAGAATGTCCAGGTTCATTTCCGTATACAGTATGCTTCACATATCTAAATGACCAATGAAAAGTTGTGAAATCATGTCATCTGATTTTCACGTATATCCATTTGGTGTCAAAGCTGTCAATCACGCCGCGTATCTCCCGCCCTGAGGCATCTCGCAGGTCTAAGCGTCTCTGGAAGCTCAGCATTGTATAGCCGAATAACTCTGTGAGGTAAAGTATCAGCAAATGTTTGTTTTTGACAACTGTTCAAGTTTATTATATATTCGCAATGTATTCACAACTGTTATTTACTGGTAAATGGTCTAGACGAAGTAATTGTCACTGTTTATTGTGGAGATGTTAACGCACGGGTCTGTTAACTTAATAGTCTACTTTTAAGGTAGTCTAATATTTTTCTGACTAATAAATTACTGACACAGTAAAGGGTAGATTTAAATATAGAATAAAAAAAAAAAAAGAATAAAAAAACGAAAATTAAATAAAGAAAAAAAACCCCGAAATTTAAATAAAGAAAAACGAGATTAATTTAGATTGATAACGTTACGGGTAAAAAGGCTAATACATGTTGGGTCGGTGTACTTTTTCGTTCATTTCGGAATGAAAGATGAAATGTAAAAAAAAGGGTGCAGCTTGTTTTTTTGTTTAAAAGAAAAAAACAGAAATGGCTATATTTTTTTGTAGGCTACATAGCACGCGCCGGCCCTGGGTTCAGCAATGAGTGTATTGATTCATTGTCCCTTCATAGTTTGCAAGAGACATTTAATAAACTGAGCGTATTTAATAAACTGAGACGTAGGCTGTTTGATAAACTGAGCGTAGCCTATTCATCTGTCAATATGAAACGCGACTTGGCCATTCTAATTAATGATCGGAAGAACGCGTATTGAGCCACCGTTACTGTAAAATATGCACGTATGTCCATTTAAACTCGATTTTGGTCAAATGTGGATTATATCATTACACTGGCAAGACTATGGTTACATTTAAAGATGCCATACAAAGTATGACACCGCTACGTTCAACTGCTTTTGAATTACAGTGTCTTTTTCACTTCCTGAAAAGTAACCGTTTTGGACATACGTGAGTTTCATCGGGCAGCGACGATATGTAATACAGTGCATATATTTAGCAAAATGCTGCTCTCTGGATTTATTTTTTCTAGCTAACTAAACGAGATATGGACATTGAGGGTTCACTCGACAACTATGTACTAAAAGCGGAAAAGTAGTTCTTTTGCGTTTATCCATCGCATAACGCCGTTTCAATAACTAACAACGGAAAACTTTGTGTAAACGGCTCCTGAATGGCTTTCTTGAGGTAAATGTAACATTACGGAACATATTGTGTGCTTTAACACATTGAGATTACATAATACATTTCAGTAGGTCATTCTACATCTACAGCTTTCTACATACCTTCTGATGTTTATTTAGTGCTCTAACTAGTGGTAAAGAAAGAGAAAGAGATGATCTGTTTGTGTGCTTGAGAATTCCACTTAGACTACAGCAAGCAGTTTCGTTATGCCGTGTTAAGGGGCGCCAAAACAATTTTTTTTTAATTTTGTGTTAAAACCTTGAAATTTTTAACTTTTGTTTAATATTAAAACAAAGTACAAAGCTTACTGCAATTATTGGATGGCAGGCGCTATAAATGTTAAGTGAAGTTTTGTTCATGCATCAAAAGAAAATAGCATCAACTAAAAGATCGATCTTGAGTTTTAAAAATCAATATCAGTATTGATTAAAATTGTCAACCCAACCCTAGAGTCCACACAGCTGACACGTTTAACTGTTGTAGTTTATCCACATTGTATTCATGAAACAGATGCCGAACAGACTAAATGTGGCGTTGGAAAATTTCTAATGAAACGCCACTGATTTGGTCAATTATTATGGCCCTTCAAAAACATTTCGGCTCAAAACGAAAATTTTGGTGCATCCCTAATTTTAAATATATTATAACTTTTGATCAATTTAATGTCATTTCTGAATACAAAATCTTACACTTACATTAGGGCCTCCACAGATTTTGGCTTGATGAAAATGGCGATAGGATAGAGCTGTGCTTGCTGCAGTCGCTTTATGGCGTTCCCAGACACATCCAGGATACAGTGTTTCCCCTACAAGAGAATTAAAGAAACCCTTTCATCCTGTGTTACACTTTCACTGCACACAATGATTGCCACAGGGAAAATATTTAAGGATTAAACAGGAGTTCAGATCTTCTGGCATGTTTACACTAGGGAGTCACTGACCCTTTCAGCCACTGCCCGGACAGACAGGATGCTTGTTCCGTACAGATTCTCATTGAACTGGCCGGCCTCTATAAATTTGTTGTCCTGAATGTCCTTCTCCATTTGCTCCCTTGAAGCCACAAAGTGGTAGTCCTGCCCGTCCATCTCATTCTCTCGCCGAGGACGAGTTGTATCTGAGTAATCGTGCACATGTCTTACTTTACTTTGACAAGTATTGCCAAAACATTTCATGATAAAAATGTTTTGTATGTAGCCACTGGGGCCTTTTCTTATTACACTCACGTGGAACACAGGATCCAAACTTGTGAGGAAACTCCGAGATCAAGTCATCGTTTACTCTGTCCTTCATTGGACCAAGGATAATCACAGGCCTTGTGTAATGGACTGAAAGGAAAGCCAAATCAATGTTGGTCAAAAATTTCCAGACTTGAGAATTATTTCTTGGCTTTATGTAGGACATGTCATAGAAAAGCAGGATTTTACCTTCTCTTTTTTTTAAAAAACAAGTGTTCTATGCACTATGTACATAAAGCTCCCTTCCCCAGGCCATCCAGACCATTTATGAAAACTAAACTACAAAGTAAACATGAGTCATTCAGAAATCGATCACATTAACAGATGACGTACACATTTGCATATCACCTATTGTTTATTAAACACCTTGGCCCACCCTAATGAAAGATAGTTTAAACTATGGCACATAAACGTCTTGTTACTGCCTCAACAAATACAGTAAGGGCCAGATTCACTAACAGCTTGCACCAGTGCAAACCCTGTTTTGGTGTTAAAAAAAACTACTGTCAGAATTTACTAAAGACACGCAGTGAAAAATTTGCGTTGAAAAGGAGTGGACAGTTCTTTTTGCGGCTGACCTCATTGCATATGTATTTGTAGGAGTTTCCCTTTCAGACACAAAACTTATGGGAGTAGAGTATTAAAATTAATCATGCTTACTAAGGGCCATATTCAACGCATCAGTACGCATACGCGTCCGCAAGGCTACTCATCGCTACACTTCGGCCGCCATTATGCGTCGATGCGTAGCCAAATGTGTCGTCCTAGTTTTAGATACGCGACGCACCGATGCACGCAATACTATGCGTTGTCGGTGGGGGCGACATTGCAAGTATTGTACATTAATTCAAGTATTATGTTTACAGAAGAAGGTTTGAATACAATGGCGGGCGAAGAGGAAAATTTATGCGAGCTTATACGTATACATCCGCATTTATATGATCAAATTATATTGATCAAATTTTGGCGCCGACATCCTAAAGTACTGGAAATGTCTCTCCTCGTCCAGGCTTCGCATGGGAAAGCACCAGAGACACAAACTCCCCCATCCTGATCTCTTCTTCGGTTTAAAGGGCGAACATACCACCGCCTATCTCTGCGCTGCCTTAGTTGCCGCCGATGTAAAATCACCAATATGCACTCCTCTTCAGTTGTCATTTTGATCTGAATATGACGTGACCTGACTCTACTAATATCACCCGACTCTAATACCCCCTGTTACGTGAGCGGTGTATTGCATTTCACGCATCGCCGGTGACGCTTGCGTCCACTGTTTAGACTATGAAAGGGAGCGCGTCGCTCGCATTGCTTGCTCACGTTGACTATGTAACGGCCCTAAGGTTTGTGCTAGTCAATTTATTAGTTAATTTGCGCCAATATTTACCACCCCAAAAAAAGCATGTCTTAAACCAGACGCAAATTTGCACTGCTCTTGGTAGATTGTGTTGGTCATTATGGAAATGATCCGGCTGCGTCTGAGTTCTTTAATTTGTGCATCGTTCAGTAGATCACACGCAGAACTTTCCACTCCCATTTGCGCTTTTGTGGAACAGCGCTCTCACGATAATTTGTCCCATTTAGTAAATCTGCCTCATTGAAGTACATGTATACATACTATTTTTCTGAAACAATAATTTGTCTCTTTTTTTTAGTCCAACTTTTGTCATGTATACTTGTACAGAGAAATGGACACTGTAGCTTGACCACGCAAAAAAAAAAAGATTATAACAACATGTAAGGCAGTGAATAATCCAGAAAATTTGGAATTTGCTGTTTTGTCATGTGGGTAGGGTAAACTAGGATTAAGGGTCAGAGAGAGATTGGGAAATAACTAATTTAGAACCATTTCAAATATTATATATGAACTTAAAAAAAGAGTGCAGAATGTTTATATTTATGAATACTTACTCTCCTGTCGAATCACTGGCTCATACGATAGAATTGTGTCTTCCTGACCCTCTGCATAATGAGAAATGACAAAATTATCCATATGAAACACTAAGGTGTCTATGAATTAGTTTTTTTTGTTCAAGCACTAAATGGTTAACAGCATGATACTGATCAAATGGAATGCTGCACCTTGGCAGACTATATTGGGACAGATTTAATGCAGTAAGTAATGAAAAGCATAAGCTAATGAATGTTTAGAGCCACTTACTAGAGCTGCTTTCACTGTCACTGGTGTTGGATGTCAAGCACTCTGTGGATATAAGATGAGGGCGGTTTAGAAATGTCACAATGCACACTTTCACCCATATGTAAGATTAATACTATATCAAACAGCTCAGGATGAAACTATGCACTCTCCCGTATCATCATGCCAAGAATAGAAAAGGCTGAGTGAAGTGAGGAAAACAAACACAGAGAACTTTTGGGCACTTAAATGGCTGCCGTTTCCTCAGAAGGGAAATGGTAGGATGAGGCAGCAATAGGAAATTAAGTATTTCCTTTTCCTACGACCCCAGTGATCTTAGATTCTGTGCTGAGCGTTTCCTATGACCTTGCCAGTGTTCGGTTCATCAGACAGTGATACTGCTCCTCATGCCAAAGTAAACAAGCCAGTATTGGGTTCCTTACAGGAATCAAATAACAAACATCCCTTAGATACAGTGACAACATGATAGTGCTAGGATCCTTAAAACATTAAACACGCACTCATCCTGCCCAGTATGAGCTGGTTCTGAAGACACTATGGGTCTTGAAGAGGTCTGCCATTGATTCGCTCACTCTTTAGTGTATCATATGGTAAACAGATCTTTGAATTAAGAATATTTCAGTGTGAATGATTTATGCATTTAAATATGAAATCAAAATGTATCTTACTTGAATTTACTTCACTAATGCACATTACTCATTGTGTGTGATTTTTCAATGTGTGATCTCAGAGAAAAATGTCTTTGTAATCTTTCAAAATGTAATTTCAAAAGTTTTTTTCCACTGATATCACTTAAGGCATTCAGATCATTAGATTATGTTAACCAATAGATAATACCTATTAAAGCATTTTTTTTAATCAAACTCACAGTAAGTCTGTCCCCATAATAGTATGTTACACAGTTTTCACCTTCTAATCAATACTCGATTGATATAATCAAGCCCTACATTTTTAGTTGCTAAACATCCCGTTTCACTTGGAAATGAGTCACTAAAATGAGTTGCGCATGGCAATTAACACTGACTTTCAAAAAGTGGCAGATGAATCTTAAGGCAGAGAGGAGATTGAGTGAGAAAGAGAGAGGGAGGAACAGAAAGAAATAATAAAATGTGTGTGTGGTGTGTGTGGCACAGCCGGTTAAGTTAGCTCAGGGAACAGCTGCTTGACAAAAGGAACCACACACTTACTCAAACTCTTTGATCCATAAAAGTCATCGCTTAACCCTGGGAAGTCCTGAGCGTCCCGACAGGTGAAAGCAAGAACAAAGAGAGAGAGCAGAAAGGAAGAAAGAGGTTAGTGAGAGGCTAGAAGAAAGATGTTGCACTCTCGAGGGATGAAGGAATACTAACATCACCTTGCTGTGCGCTGAAAAATCTGGGTTGTCCGATTGTAATTTAAGTACAAGGGATTTCCATGCAGAGTTACAACATTTAAGTAACAACATTTTAAGTCCAAATGCTGAAGGGAGCGGTTCTAAACGGCTCTGCTAGAAAATTGATGTTTGAGCACAGCATTTGAATGTTAGTGCAGCCTCACACCTGTGAGAAGTGCTGAGATCCCCCTCAGAGCAAGACAAAGGCCAGAGAGGCCCCGATTGGCTCTGTTTTCTCACAGAAAGGTCAAGAGCCAATCAGAAGCCATCTCCAGGGTGAGTGACAGTGACAGGATGAAGCATGAAGGACAGCATCAGAGCCCTTGTCACACGCTCATACTCACGTTCGGTCTCCACCAACTCCTGCACTATATTCTCCTTGCTCTTGTAAAACGGGAACTTGCGTGATAGGTTGAAGCTTTTTTTGCGTTTCACTTTGACTGGCTGCGTGGAGATGAGCCGATGGTGGGGAATGAGGATGAGGAATGAAACAAACACAAAAAACAGAATGGGTTTCAATGTAATTCACAACACGCATGCAAAAATAAAACCAAAGACGACGTGTGATTGCACAAACAATGTAAGTGGGGATAATGAATGTAAACGTATCTTGGATGCAAAGCTACATTCAGAAAAAAAAAAGTTAAATTTAACTCTGAATGTGAAAGGGAATACACAATTAAACAATAAAAGAGATGTGAAATATCTTCTTCAGATTGCAGCTAGAGATGCACCGGTCAAATGGCCATGAATTGGAACTGGACCGCTTTTAGTTTTATTTCAGCCGATCTCTATTCTGGACTTGCACACAAATTGCAATGTAATAATTTCCGAAAATGTCATTCATGTGGAAATATTAAGTAGTATGCAAAAAGGACGTTAACACAGGCCAGAGACGGGACACGCTGAAGACGGATGCAAAGAAGAGAACACAGACACGCCAACAGAGCAAATATTGTACCAGGCACAGCAAGCTCACTGTTCACAAGTGAATTGGCCATGAAAAATCATGATCGGTGCATCAATAATTGCAGCATAAAATCATGGGTGTGAATGAGAAAAAAAGAGAAAGAAAAAAAATGTAAAAGTGAAGTGTGTAATTTTAAAATACTTTTGTGAAAACACGTTTTTTGCCTCACTGTTTAATGTGCAGTCATCTAAACTACCATTCATAAATTTGGGGTCAGAAAAACTGTTTTATGCTTTTAATATGAAGATTTGGTGCTCAGGAAACATTTTGTATTATTATCAATGTTGAAAACAGTTGTCCTGCTTAATAGTTTTGTGGAAATGGTGATAAAAAAAATTCAAGATTCTTGATGGATAGAAAGTAAAAAAAAAAACATTTATTTTAAATAGAAATATTTTGTAACATTATAAATGTCTTTAATTATCTTACTGACCCCATACGTTTGACCGGTAATGTATAAGTACGCAATTTGTTGGTGTAACATTGTGCACGTTCAAAATATTGCTGTTTGTTTGAACATCCCGACCAGTCCATTACACACTTCACCCTCAAAAGTTCAGTTCACCCAAAAATGTAAATTTGGTCATTTACTCACCCGTATGTCGTTCATTCTGCCAAACATCTCCTTTTGTGTTCCATGAAAGAAAGAAAATCATACAGGTTTGGACAACATGAAGGTAAATAAATGACAATTGTCATTTTTGGGTGAACTATCCCTTTAAGGTTACAAAGAAAAGAGTGGGAATCTAAACATAAAAGTGTTTCTCAGTCTTGGGTCTGGAGGGTCCCCAACAGCCAATTCAGGTCATGGAGTACTCTACTAATGAGCAGAGCAATAGAATCAGGTGTGTGGTGAGGGAAACACCAGAAATGGAAAGTGTTGGGGGGCCTTCAGGACCAGGATTGAGGAGCATTGATCTAACCATCACAGCTGATTATAATGGCACAGTACATGTTTGTAGTTGTATGCTTTTGTTTGTGTGTCACTGTGAGAAATTAGATGCTCAGTAACAGGAGCCTCCAGGATACTGTGAAAAGCCACCAATTCCCACACTCAGGGGAAGTGGGGCAGCTCCCATGACTCCTTCACAGGAGGAGGAGGAGGAGGAGGATGACGACTCACTCACCCTGTTGGACTCAATCATGCCCGTCCTTGCATGGAACTTGACTGTTTTTAATCGTGCACGTTCTTTCTTTTCCACCCTGTGGATCAAAAAATAAAAATGTGTGATTGGCAGTGAACACAGTCCATTACTACAGGGGAAATGTTGTAATTGGATCTTGGCTTGTTGGCAGTACTGTACCTTTTCTTGCTTGGTATGACCCCAATTTGCTCACTCTCCCCATGGGGTGTAACCAGCCGTGCCTGCCACCACTCATCATCGGAGGCATTGATGACATGCAGGATGTCCCCATAAGAGAAACTCAGGCCCTGGCTAGGGAGGCAACTGTCCCTGGTCCTGTCGTAGTCAAAAAGAGCCCTGGGAAAATCAAATGAAACAAGTCGTACATCAACAATGTGCTAGAGGAGTGGATGTTCAGACTTTATTGTCAAACATCTGTTGTGTTTGAGGGGTGGGTGTGGGGATACACATACATCACTGGACATCTGTACCTTTTTTTTTGTTGTTTAAATTTGATTAGCAGATGCTTCCTCATTGAAAGCAACTTACAGTACACTTACCAAAGACATAGCAACCATTTGAAAAATAATTTGCACGATTATTTTTTTTTTTTTCATTTGTTTATTTTTAACATTTATAGTACTGTTCAAAGGTTTTGGGTCGGTACAAGGTTGCATTTAGGCTATGTGTTAAATACATTTAAAATGGGAATATTGTGACGTTTTAATAACAATTAAATTACTGTCTTCTGTTTTAATCTATTTTAATTTATTCCTGTGATGCAAAGCGGAATTTTCAGAATCATTACTCCAGTCTTCAATGCTAAATGATCCATCAGAAATCATTCTAATATGCTGATTTGCTGCTCAAGAAACATTTCTTATTATTATCAATGTTGAAACCAGTTGTGCTATTTCATATTTTAGTGGAAATCATGATACTTTTTTTCAGGATTCATTGATGCATAGAACAAAGAGTACAAAAGAACTGCATTTATTTTAAATAAAAATATTTTGTAACATAAGTGTCTTCACGGTCTCTTTTGATAAATGTATTCCTTGCTGAATAAAAGTAATAATTGTCATTATTGTTCATATTGTTGCTTGCTATGCCCTTCGCAGTCAGTCCCCCTAGATCAACCTGTGTTTAAGCACTCAAGGCCACAATAGTGATAGAGGATCCCAGTATCATCATGAGAGGGAAACCAGATGGCAGATGACGTTGAGTACAGAAACACAGTCAGGCATTGTGTTTAAAGCTGAATGTTTTTACCTTGTCAGACAGGTAAATCCAAATGAAAGGAGAAAAACCAGTGGAGCAGGCCTTCCTGTTTCTCAACATACCTCTCTCCTAGGAAATACTAATTATAAGCCCACTGAGACACGCACACATAGTTTGCTGCACAGCTAAATAGAGGACAACATCAGGACTCTGTTTTAAGATAAAGCCGTGCAGGGTGGGATAAGTGCTGACTGACATGCCTGTAACATTTTGACACACATTTATCTCATTACTGCGTTCACAGGAATGTGAAAATGCCTTGAGATCTCACACCTACCATTAACACGTGTGGTCAGCTGACTCATGAACCCAGAGCAGCTGAATGCTTCATTAAGCACAGATCACTTTAGGTGCAAGCTACCATCAGAAGCAGGCCACACATTCATTAGGCAGATTATATATTTAATACGCACAATACCAGACTGCTACCATTTCTTTTGAAAATGTGCCGATTATACATGTTGAATCGGCCAAAAACAAAAAGCTATACATATAGAACAAATGACTGCCAACAAATTTAGAGGAAACGTATGGATACATTTAACATAATAAAATATAAATATTAAATTAATAATTTGTGACTTATCAATAACCATGCATTTTTAAAAGCTAAATAGAGGACAACATAATGCTCATACTAGCGTAAAAACCTTTTTGCGATAAATGGGAGTTTTTGCGAAATTGACGTGTTTCCATTGGGTGTAGTTTCAATTTGCCCAATTTGAAGGATAATGGAAACGCGGCTACTGCCATGTCCAGGGACACTGGTTACAGTCCCATGGACTCTTTATAATATGATACAGTGTGCCTCAAAACAGCAGAGCAAGCACTTCTCTTCATTTAAACTGAATGAGTATGGAATACGTACAATAAGGTTGGAAACACTGGTAAAACTATTTTGGGTAGAATTATCGATAGGGTTGTGCGATGTCTACCAATTTGGCATCAGACGATGTGTACAGTGAAACATCGCGATGGACGATGATATCGGGAGGAGGGGCGGGGCTAACATTCTAATTTTTCAATTAAGCAATAAGCCCCGCAAAGCCGTGTTTTACAGTGGATTTAGAACAGCTAAGGGGCGTAGGGACAACGCGGAGATATTTTCCTCTACATCTCATCAGCAATGTTGATTTCGGCACGCTCTGCAGCAGCTGACCACGAGCGAATGTACAGTGACATGACAGAACTGCCAGATTCAAACTGTGCTTTCGCTCTATGGCTGGCGCTGAGCCAGAGACGGACGCTCTCAGCGCTTGTCATATATCACAACTATTCAGTGTTTTTAACCACATAATGTTTATTTTAGGTTTCAGACATTTAAATACATATAATTTATAGCAAAACAATACATTTATAGTTTGTAAAATACACAATGGTGTCTATGGAAGCAGCAATAACAACCCATTCAAATATATTTGCCGACGGATTTTATTCATATCAGACACACAGTGTAAGTAACGTTAACTATAAAGTTAACTCCATTCTTCTCCCAGGTCACCGGCCATGTATTTCAGGGGGAAACTGATGAATTCACGTGCTGTAATAAACCCAACAGACAGCAATCTCTGAACTGCGGCCCAAACAAACATGACGTGCCCATCTCACGTTGCAGATCAAAATCATTTATAAAGGTTTTTTAAATGACAAAACAAACTCACTTACACGTATTTGAGAATCGGAATAGAAGATAGTCAATGACATGGTAACCAGGTTTGTTAATATTTAGAAATAAAAGCGCTAACGTTACATCTGTCATACAGCGCTATTTTGGCTGTGGTGAATCACGTGCCAAGCATGACGCGTCACCATGGAAACATGGGGGGGGGGGGATCGCGATGCTGGCTTAACATCGTGATGTCTGTCAGCCATCACGATGGACGATGATATCGTCTATCGGCACAACCTTAATTATCGATACAAATATTTCCGACAGTTACCAATAATTAGGGATGCACGATATATCAGTCACCATATTGGTATCGGCTGATATATGTTCATTTCTTACGTTATTGTTATCGACCTGAAAAGAACATTTGGCCGATTTCTTAAAGTCGATAAATAATGGATTATTCCTTAAGCTGAGACACTTCAGATGTGTGCTGTCCGCCATGATGGTTTTAAATTGCTTGAAAAATGATTGGAATCACTTTAAAAAGGAAAATACATTTAAGTGCAACATGTGCAGTGGAAGTCTGTCATATAGGCTACATAAAATTATAATAACAGTACTGTAAAAGAATGTTGTGAACTCTTTGTACGCCGTGTTTTAGCGCATAGGGAAGAGTGCATCCACGATGGAGTTACACCTTCATGACTAGCACAGTGAAGTTTGCTTGTGCATTCGGAGCCTTTTTGTTTGTGCAATTGTAAGTTGTAATATGTTTATTTTGTGTATATATACACATCTGATTTATCTCATATAAGATGCATTTGGTTAAGTATTAACACGGTAGTAAAGCGCATCGGTGATCATCTTTAGCTTCAGTGCATGCAGCTCAAATGGCAACGCACGACATTAATAACTATGATTGGTGCTGTCATATTTATTCAACATCTTACACACAATATTATAATGAGAACACAATTGTAATAAAATAAGAATTCTTTGGGTTTAGTTGCCGTTTCAGCGCATTTTTACTGGAAGAGCACACAAAACTGGAGTTACCATTCTGATTAGCAAATAATTAGTTCAAGTTCACATTTGCGTCATTTTGTGCAGATATAAGTTGTAATATTATGTTTATGTTGTATAAATATATGATTAATCTCATATAGCATGCATTTGGTCGAGTTAATTAACCCCCTGCTAACAAAGCACTTCAGTTTCCCGGTGTTCAATCAGTTCTTCAGCTTCAGCTCACGTAGCTCAAACAGCAATGCTGTTATTTAAAACAGTAATATTAGTTATTAATACTAACTACAGTAATAGCAATACAGTAATACTAACTTTTTCAAAAACATTGATGCATTATTAATAATAAAAATCACTTATTTTTCTTGTAAGCCTATCATTTAAATCAATAATATGGTTAATTATAATCATTTTATTATTGTCTGTGCTTAGGCTATTACATTTTATTTTTTGATAAAGGCAGGAGATAAAAAATACAAACGTTTCGGCACTGACGAATATGAATTTTTTTTTATCTCCTGCTTGATACTAATAAAAACATTTTTAGAGTGCAGACCTTTTTTGCCTTTTCATACTGATATATAGGCTTAAGCACCTAATTAGCTGGGAGAGCGCGGTGAGCGCTTTGATTGGGATAAAGAAAGTTGGCCATAGGAGTGTAACTTAACTTTAAAACTTACACGGGTTCAAACTAGGCAACAGTACTGTATGTATTTGATATTGAAGTGCTTGGGACATGACTTTTAATGATGAGACTTTTGATTTTGTAATCAGGCTCTCAAAAGTTATATTAATTTAGATTTATCGATGTGATGCATCCCTAACAATAATATATTGACAATAAAGATATTGTACTACAAAAAAAATATCACTTCTTTTCACTACTTAAAGTCTCACTGCAAACAAAATGCATGTGTTGATGACAAATGTATAATGTATAAATAAACACTTTTTAGAAATAAATGGTGCATTATTGGAATTAAATGCAAGACAGCTAATACTCAAGTTCAAATATGTCTTAATTATTTGAACTAGAATTTTACACCAAACATTTTGAATCTAATTGGCTACTATGGATGTTTGATCGAAATTAAGGTTCCTCTGATTGAAAAAGCACTTTTAAAAATATTGAAAAAAATATATCAAATATCAGTACAACTGAATGAAGGAATCGGCGGATGAAGAAGATACCTGACGTAGAGGGAGCGTTTCTCACTGGTGCGGAGGGAGCCGGAGCCAGAGCTCATGCTGCTGTTCATCATTTGCTCCCTCAAGTCGTGGATCTTGGACTCAAAACGACTGTATTCTGGAAAGAGACAAGACACACAATCCATCAGCAACTCCTATATTTACAGTAATATTCCGGGCTTTGCTCCAGGTTTTATGAGTGAAAGTGCTTGTAGAGCAGGGCAGAGAAGGAAAACTCAGCAGCTTATTGAGAACTGATTAATGACTCGGAGAACAGATGGATATTAATCATGTATCTGCATGAGCTATACGCTAATATCTCCTGCCAGATAATTAATTATGCATATTAATTAAGTAGAACATGCACTATTCAGTGTAACGGAATGAAAACCTCCAACAAACGTTGGACCGCAATCATTTTTCATAGTGAACAAGGCTTTCATTTCTGAAGCAGCACTGAAGCATGATGGCTGATTGTACGGAGGCCTTTTAATTAAACATGCACACCTCAGCTGGAGTGTGGTCGGGCAACTCACAAGCTTAGCAACTGAATCACACGGACATGTAAACAGCGAAACGCATGGGCAAACAAGGATAACATAGCCGAGGAAAGACTATTGTTTTCTTAAGCACTGGGATTTACCTTGGAAGTCTAATATATATCATCCATAACAAAGACTTTATGATTTTCAACTTGCTCCGTAACCTTGTATACGAGGATCAAAAGTCGACCTTCCAAAAAACAGAACCTGAGGCAGGAATTTCAATTTTATGAGAACATGAGAACTTGAAAACTCATAACGGCAGTAACTCTAAATCTATCTTAAGTCTAAAGCTCAATATAAAGCCGAAACTTGGAGTTCAATGTCAGCAGAAACCGCGCCTGCAGGGAGCTCTTCTGTAAACGCCCTGTCTGTCACAAATGGGTTAACAACCTGCTGGAATGACAAGGCAAGGTAAAGTAACTCGACACCACCTGCCTGTAACCAGGGGAACACCTCAATGGAGAGGTGGGAGGAAACAGCTAGAAAAACTTGTTGAAAAAACAATTATAGTAAAACAAGAAAGAGAAGCTAAATGTACCACATCAGAAACAACCTTGAGATAAAGTCTGCAATATAAAGGTTAGAATTCTAATTACAGACCTCAGAAGACATCCTTATACAGAATAAAGCAGAGAGTAATTCACCCCACTGGTCAGACTCTCTACGGGTAATACAATACACAGATATGACTAACGACACAGACAGCTGGGTCCTCTCAGCCTGTCAGACACACAGTTCCCAACATACAAAGGCTAATGCTAAAGGGCAAGGTCTTTGTTAAGTGTGACCCGTCAACTTAAGACCTGGGGAGAATCTGGGTCACTCTGCCTCACTTCCCTTCATTATGTGCAGGGCTTTTATTTTGGGGGAGTGGGGACTGGCTGTAGCCTGCCTCTTTGTCAATGCAGTTATATAATATTGCAGCCATGTGCTTTCAATGTGAAAGCGTGCATAGGGGCTAGATTATGGTTAGCACAGCACTCTCAACAGGCATGCAGGTTAGTGTCATCAACAGAATTTAATTACTCCATCTTTTGATTTAATAAGCCATGTCGTGATTCCTTGCCGAAAAGAATCTTTATTATAATAACTTACAATATAAAAAAAGCATAGGGCCTATTCATTTTGTAATTTGTATAAGATTACATTTAATAGTGTTATCAAATTATTATTTTTTAATATTAACTTCAAAGGCAGGGTAGGCGAATTTGTTCCAGAAACATTTTTTGTTATGCTGGTTGAAAGTCTCTGCACATCCTGATAGCACTCACTAAGTTAAGTGGGCTAAATGTATTTACACGTGTATATATAATCTCTGCAAGGCATAGGACCATAAAATGTTCATCCAATCACTGCATTCGGTCCGATGTCCTATGATGTCCTACCTGCCTATCAAAGCATGCATTTTCATACCTCCGCACACCCGCTCGCGCAGACATTACACGTCACCAGCGCGTTTCATGCTATGCAGAGTTAGACAGACATCAGTTACAGAGCACCGCAAACAAACAGTAGCCACCTTTTACAGTTCCCCCTGAACCAAAACAACGAGCTTGTGCCATAACTACCGTAATTTGGAAGAGATGGAAACCTGTGATGTTATACTCAAAGCGGTTTGTGACTCGAATTTATGCATTTCAATGGCAACACTATCAACGCCAAAATAATTCTGCAGCAGTCAAGTGATACAGGTCAGGGATCTTTAAGTTGTTTATGTTCATTATTATTGTAATGTTATGTGCTTTGACACATAAGGTAGTGTAACACCGTCTCTCATGACGCTTTTGTTTGCTCTGGCTGTGCATGTGTTTTGGAGGAGGCTATGTTTGAAGAGCGATCTGAAGGGAGGGTGGGATCTTATACTTTCAAAACTAGCTCGCTTTTGCTAGCCTCTCCGAAAAATATCTACCCAACCTTTAAGTGAGTGTTAGATGTCACCAAAGGTAATCTAAATGTAAAAATATGGAGAAAAACATATGCACAACTAAACATCTACTATCGGTCGATATACAACCAATACTCATAATACTCATTAATAAAAATCTAATATCAGCCAGTAGTCAATATGGCACAGATATACTGTACATTCCTAAAAAAACAGAAAAATACAACTATGGATTTATATTAAAATGTATCCAAAAAAGAACTAAACAGTCTCCTGAAACATTTATTTGATCAGGCCAAAAACATTAAAAAAATTTCACAGAATGGGAGGCTGAGTGCCTTTTTAAGGATTTTTTCCTTATTTTGGTGTCCAGATTTTTCTGGTATTCTCTTATGTTTTTTTGTTAGTTTTTTCTACATGGAACTATAACAGCTAAATCACAAACACTATGCGGTTGCTAAGATGCTCTGAGTGTTCATTGAGTACATTGATATGCGGTCGCTAGGGTGTTCTGAATGTCTAATCTCTTAGAAAAGTATCAGCACACCTCTCCATTCAAAATAAGTGATGATTAACTGGTTGTTGTTTATTATAAGCAATGTATATTAATAGCCATGTCTTCCATTGAGATTCACCGAAATGAAAATCTTGTCTGATATATATATATATATATATATATATATATATATATATATATATAAAACTAGTGGGTTAATGAACTCAACAATATGCATCTTATATGAGATTGATCAGATATTTATGCAACGTAAACCTATTACAACCTATATCTGTACAAAAAGACGCAAATTCACTAAGTTACGTGCTTGTCAGAATGTGTAACTCCTATTGTGCTCCACATTCAACCACATAAGGATCTACCAAATTTTTTTTTTTTAGAAATCTGCCATTTCATTGTAAGATCATGTTTTGACGTTGACGAAAAATACGTAAAAGAAACCAAACAAAAATTAAACATTGTTCACAATAAGATCAATAATACGCATTTGGAATATATAGATATTCCTTTTAATACAGACTTTAAAAATATATAACATGCCATTTAATTGTAAATGTGGAATGCAAGAACAAATAAAATGTGTTGTGAACATTTCTCCATGCTGGACACAAACACTTCACAGTTCAAGTTCAATCACTGCCCTTTAAGTTAATGTATGACATGAGGAGTTCAAATTTTAACAGAAGCCAGTCTATAACTAGACTGTCTTTTTCTTACACACACACACACACACACACACACTCAAGAAAGAAGCCATAATGTCTCTCATAGTGCTGGTTCCCACTTAATTCAATGAGCTATTCTGGCACAAATTAATGTGTCACTTCTATTTCTATGTAGACGTAAGGACCCTTGGGAGGGAGAAGCAGTCCATTTATACTTCAGGAGTGTCTGACTAAGGAGGAATATGGAGGAGAGCATGCCGAAACAGATAACTTACACAGCAACATTCCTGTCATTGCTCACATAGACAACAAAGAATGAACTATGCGTTGACATACTACATTTCACAAGTTAAAATGATTGTTATTGTCAATGACAATAATTGATTTCCTAGCCTCTGTGCCAGTCAAATGTGCCAGTCATATGTGTCCACGTCTTCCGTTTAGTGTTCCCAGCTAGTAAACACCATCTTTGACTTTGACTCATGATATTCTTGGTCTAGGGAAATTTTTTGACATTTGTCAAAATCATTAGCAGAAGCAGCAACACATTTAATATGAATTAAAATAAACTATTTCACAAAGTTATCCTGTTGTAGTTTCCACTGAACGACAAAATGACAGTAATGTTTAAGATTTTTTAGGGCAAACTGACTTCCTGAATGAGCCCTTCCCAGCACCTGTACTGAGCTCTGAAGGAAGCTCCATATAATAAAGCATTAAACAAACATGACGGCGAAGCTCAGGCCTCAAAGTGCAAAATATCCCGGATCATTTTAACAGAAGTTCAGTTCAAAGGTAAACAACCCTACCCTTCATACAAAATGAAAATACCATTTTGCTCATGGTAATGTCGCATATGAAGCACTATGCTCTGTGTTTTGTCGTGTTTACAGCTTCAATATAAAAACATTTCTCACGAAATAATCGAGCAAACAGTTTACCTGTGTCGCGCAGCAACACAAACAGTCACTGACAAAACACACAAGGCTAGAAACAATATTCATGACGTCAGCCCAACGGCTGAGCAACTTAATAAGTTGTTTAAATGGTTTCCATGATTACTCTTTTCAACCTAATGAAGGGTTAAACATGCAACTCGAGCTTAACAGAAATCCATCGTGGACACCGAAGCTTTCCTTTTCAGCACAGCATACTAAAGGATATAAAGCAGTTATATAGACAATTTAACGTAGATTTACATCCCATTTATAGTTTTCGCCTACTTTACACAGCTCTTTCCAGTAAATGCTTTATGAATAGGAGTTGAGGTGATCTTACCCGGTGGCGGCTAAAGCGCTGTGTTCAGCTCAACCTCTCGTTGTCCAACTCACTCGAAAAAACATTTTAGGTAAGAAAAAAAAACTAGTCAAACAATAAAGAATGCTTCACAGTAGCGCAAGGAGGAAAATACCTTTTTCTTTTGTTTCAAATCGGCACGAAATATAAATAAATAGTAACGTTAAAGTGTTTAGTGAAAATGTTTCGGTCTGTCCTGCGCTTTGCTCCTCCCATTCCAATAGCGGCACCTTCTTCTTTAAAACTGAGTCTCATTCGCGCTCGAGACGCGGGGTTTCAATCCGCCCCGCTCACGCGACCAGCGTGCGCTTATTCTACATCTCCCGTCAGACAGACGTTCATAGTGATCCAGCAGATGAAAGCTAACCCTGCGCCAAAAATAACCTTTCAAACAGTAAAGTCAAACGCTTCCTCTACTCCGTGATTTTTAGTCCATTTAGTTCTTTCCCCCCTTTTTTCCTCTCAGGTTGATCCCTCCCACTCCTGGCACAGTTTCTTCCCAGTGCTTTCATTCACGAGTGAACTTTTGTTTGGAAGCCAGACTCATTTATGCGAATCGGTTCTTTTGAGCAGTTCGCTTTAAAGAACCGGATTCAGTGATTCTACAACGCCATCGAAATTCAAATGGTGCTCGACATATTGAACGCTTCACTTAGCATAGTAAGTCAAAAATGAATGTCTGCCCACCTTAATTCAACAAAAGCTACAACAACTATCAGTCACTGAATGTCCTCATTTGCCAAAAAAAAAAAGGATTCTTTCTCATAAAACTAGGTGAGGCTAAGTTCACCTTTCTTAAAGGAATATACAGTACTGTATGCCACTGTGATGGAGTGATTAAAGAAACAGGCAAGACAGAACAGGCACAACACATGGGTGTGTGAAGAAAGCAAGAGCAGTTGGGGTCTTGATGCAATAATCCCACACAATGGAGATCTTTACTTAGAAACACAGTTTTGATCTATTTTAATTTATTTATTGCTCTTATAAGAGACCCTACAATATAGAAATAAGAGACCCTACAAAAAAGCTAGTTGCATGAATAAGTTAAAAACTATTCTCATTGTTAATCTCATTCATTGTCCTATAAGGAGCACAATTTATTTTGCAGTGACAAACATCATGAAAAGAGCTACTCTACCTTCTGGTCTGTACTGGGCAATGATGGTCACCGTCTGTCCAGCCCTCTTCAGTGCAGCAGCAGCCTGCTCATGGGTAGCATTGCGCAGGTTTACACCATTCACCTGGGACAATACCATGGTAACAGATTAAAGCAACAACCCCCACACGCCACACACTTATGCAAATCACATGATGCAATATTAGCTCTAAGACTTCATGCCAATTTAGAGAGGAGACTGTATTAGAAATCATGAAAAATTCCATTCCTCTTCAATTCCATTTAATATACACTACCGAATTTTATTCAGCAAGGATGCATATTGATTGAAAGTGACATTTATAATGTTACAAAAGATTTCTATTTCAAATAAATGCAGTACTTTTAAACTTTCTATTCATGAAAGAATCACGAAAAATACGTTTTTTGGTATTCACAAAATATTACAATATTTTATGAGCAAATCACCATATTAGAATGATTTCTGAAGGATCATGTGACACTGAAATTTGGAGTAATGATGCTGAACATTCAGCTTTGACATAACAGGAATAAATTACATTTAAAAATATATTCAAATACAAAACAGTTATTTTAAATTGTAATAATAATGTCAAAATATTAAATAAATAAATACATATTTATGTCAAAATATTATGTTTTTTTACTGTATTTATAAATGCCGCCTATGTGATCATAAGACTTCTTTCAAAAACAAAAAAAGGTATTAAATATTACTGACCACAAACTTTTGAATGGTAGTATATTTAATGCTGTTAATCCTTACTATTTCTACTTGAGTGTCACAGAGAGTTACTGACCGACAGGATGCGGTCTCCTCTCCTCAGCTCTCCGCTCAGGTCGGCTGGCCCTCCTGCCAAGATGAAAGACACGAAGATGCCCTCTCCGTCCTCCCCGCCCACAATGTTGAATCCCAAACCTGTGGAACCCTTGTGCAATAGGATCTTCCGCGGCTCCCTGCCAAGCAGAACCACAGTGTCAAGGATCATATGGACTCAGATCACCACAGCAGCAAGGAGGGGACGAAAGACAGACATATATGTGCAAAAAAAGAAATTATATATATATATATATATATATATATAGTGGAAAACCCACATTAAGACATTTAAGAGTGGGATGGGTTTCATTCATCCCAGACTGCATCAAGAAAAAAGAGAATCCATAGGGTTAAGGAACATTAATAATGTTTCAGTTTAGCAAGAAGGTAAATTATTATTTTGCATTTCGTTTTCCTCCCGTCATTTACAGAGAGAGGAAATCGAGAAGAACAGATCCATGAAAAAACACGACACTCTAGTCACGACTAGAGGAGACTGGCAATCTTTCATCCACAACAAAGCTAAACAACAAGTGTTCCAGATCTGTTCCAGAAATGAGCGCTAACACATACACACTGATAACTAACACACTTTCCCACACAGACACAAAACGCATTCACACATTGAGCTCATTCCTGCCTTGTGCAGGACTGCAGCACTTTTTTAGCAGCCGTGATTCATCTGCAGGAAGAGAGGCATTCCAGACTGCCCAGAGCTGGCACACCATCGAGACTTGACTACATTCAGAGGCTGTCAAAACCCCTTTCCGAAAGTACTGCAGAATAACACACCATAACCAGTTCCCAAAAATGCAACACACATCAACATTTGTAGTGACAGCTCCATGCTTTCAGCAGGGCAGTACGCATGTTTCTCAGGATTCTGCAGAACTCGGCTAGCTCTCGACATGAGCCATTCCATCTCGCCTGCCCATGGTGCAGCTTTATGACACTGAAAACAGCACTTTTATGTGACCGGACAAGTTGTGCTAAGTGTTTGGTTCATATATGAAACACGTAATTACACAAACAGACTGTGGTGTACTTTGTGTGATCTACTGGTGTACTGGAGTGTTAATCAATTTACTGAGAACATTATGTCCATAAATTTGATGCAAGGGGATAAACAGTTTTTTTTAAATCACCTTTTTAACCTCTGTTTATTACATGACACACAGTAAAACCATGACCTGGACAACAGTTCCCTGTTTTCTGTCGCTCAAATGGGTGTCTTGTACACAGTATTATTTATTAGTTCCTCTCTTTTGCAGTCTATCCTGCTCTACATGACAAATTGCAAAAGCTCACACACACTCATTTTGAACATGTATGCTTAACAATTGTGGTTGATTAACCTGTTAAAACTCTATAGATATACCAGACAGGGTTGTGCATAATTAAGAACTGAAAAATTTGTTCCCTTTTATTTCAAGAAGTTGAATTTCCAAAGAAAGTTTAATTGAATTGACAGGATGAGGAATTTAATTGCAATAGACAATAGGTTCTGGGAAATGAACTGTTCTACCAACATGGTCAGGCCTATACACATTCAAACCTTTATGCTTTTTCTGTCTTCACAAACATTACGTTTTCTTTTGAGTTTTAATTCATTTAATTTTTTTCATTTTTTTAATTTGTTCAAATTGCAATTCCACATCCTGTTTGGTACTTAAAATTAAATTAAATTAATTTCTGAATGGCACCCTGATATCAAATCCTTTGTTGATTAAACATTAAGATCAGTTTGATGATAATCAGAAGTATTAAAATAAATGAAAACAGAAGCATATAAAAATGACTTTGTTAATTTAATTAATTAAAGGCAATTGCTTTTAATGCCAAGGTCAAACACTTATTAGATCTAGAAAAAATACCGTTTTGTTCTAAATCAAGTCAATATATGCTGATTTTCAAAAAGATCTATGGGAGATTAATACTAGGGATTCATTTAAAATGTATATTTTATTAGTATCAAAGCAAATGAAAGAAATGAACAGCAAATTTGTTGCTATTGCATAGCTATACAATTCATGGCGCCCTTGTACACAAAAAGATAAAGCAGTTATCAGATGCCAACAGTCACTCACTCACTCACTCACTCACTCACTCACTCACTCACTCACTCACTCACTCACTCACACACACACTCAAACACTTACTCACTCACTCACTCACTCACTCACTCACTCACTCACTCACTCACTCACTCACTCACTCACTCAAACCATTACCTGGACCTACTGTACCTGTTCATGAGGGTGATGCTTGTCCTACCTCGTCTCTCTACATTGACTTTTACCATTGGCAACGAAGATGAGATGTTAACCGTGAACATGGTGCCTGCCACTAGCTACCAGGCAGGGATATGAAGAATATTTTCCCCAGGGCTCTGTATCTCGCTCCAGACAGGCTGTGTAGTGTCGTATGTGTGTATGTGTACTTTCTCTAAGTGAAAGGGGAGTGATGGGAAACAGAACCACATCGCCTGTCACGCGTCACGTCTGCAGAAACAGAGAAAGCCTTAACTCTTACCCAGCCACATGAACTGCTGTCCACCACAATAACACATCCTCGATTTTGATTTTATCGATTATAAATTGATTGGATCATGAAATGTGGCCGCGATAATACAGTAAATGTTTCTGAATGTAAAACAATGGCTAAGCTATTTCATTGGCTAAAATTATGCAATAGCCCACGTGGCCTAAGTGATGCCAGTGGACAAGGAAAGTTGTTTCCGAGCAAGAGGAAATTACTGCAGTTTAATTAAAGATTTCATATTCAACACCCCCCAAAACACCACCAACCTACTGTTGTGGCACAGGCTGAAATTTCCAGACCTAACTGAAGGATGACCACAAGGCTCAAAGGTTTACAGGGTTGCAATGCCCCAGTGCAGTCTGTCTGCTTCTCTTTCCGCTCTAAGTAATTGGCTTTGATCGGGTGATTAATGCTGCACACAGTGGATACTGCTCTCCGGAAACACGCAGAGACATAATTCACCATGGAAAACATGTTCTCTTTGGTAGGATCATATGGCTTTCATGGCTACTTTGGGCTGCTCTGTCTTCCTCTTTCTCTGAATGCTTTCAAAGCTCTGGTTGAAAACCACCAATCTCTTCCTCAGAACACACTTCTTCAGTCCCATTTGACTTCATGCCAAGAGACGTTCAAGATATTTCCAGCCTCTCCAAGCAGCTAAGAATAAACCAAGTGTGTCAATAGTTTACAATCAGGTGCGTCACTGAGTAAAGCTGCCAAAAAGTACCATCTTCAATTATATTCTAAGCTGCCTATATTATTTGCACAGTTTAAAGTAAACCTAATGACAAATGAGTGACTTGACTTATCGTGTTGCTTTATTGACAATGATGTTGTTAAGATTTAGATTCTGAACATAGTTACTCAACGAGGTGTACATCTGATTTTGATTCTTCAGTCCTTTAGTGTTGACATGTACACTTGTTTATACACTACCATTCAAAAGTTTGGGGTTGGTCAATTTTATTAAATGTTTTGGAAACAAAGTCTCTTATGCTCACCAAGGCTGCATTTACTTTATCAAATATATTGCGACATTTTATTACAGTTTAAAATAGCTGTTTTCTATTGGAATATATTTCAAAATGTAATTTATTCCTGTGATGACAAAGCTGAATTTTCAGCATCATTACTCCAGTCTTCAGTGTCACATGATACTTTAGAAATCAATTTAATATGCTGATTTGCTGCTCAAGAAACATTTTTTATTATTATCAATGTTGAAAACAGTTGTGCTGCTTAATATGTTAATGCAAACCATGATACATTTTCTTACAGGATTCTTTCAAAAATAGAAAGATAAAAAGAACAGCATTTATTTGAAATAGAAATCTTTGGTAACTTTATAAATGTTTTTACTGTCACTTTTGATGAATTCAATGCAAAGTATTAATATCTTCTAAAAAAAAAAAAAAAATCTTACCGAACCCAAACATTAGAACTGTAGTTATATATTAAAGAGAGAACATTATGTGTTCAGCATGAAACTGGTGAATGTTCCCATTTATATTACCCTGCTTCACAAAAAATCTTGCCATAAAACCATTTGCCCCTTGGTGAACATAATTCATGATTCATGATTTTTCTATGTATTAAGTTTCAGTGGATATTTAATTTATATATCCTTTCTTAGTTTGAAACATCAACCATAACCAGATAAATCTGCAACGCACAGCTTTTCAACACAAGTTCCAAAATACTTAAAGATATATATAATATTTATTATTATTCCCCCTACAGTTGTGTATGTGGCAGTCTGAATTACAAGTGACGTAATGCACTGAATGGAAAAACAAACTCCATGAGTCATGCAAGGAAGCCATTTTTGAAAACCATAATCAAACATGGTCACGAATGGCCTGAACTATTTAAAAGATTTGTGTGATTATACACATCTCTGTCTGGGTTTGTATCTAAAAGTGTGTCCATCATTTGTGAACATGAGTGTGCGAGCAGATTGTCATTAGCCTATTCGATTGGTGGCACGGCCGATTATGTTCTGCAATCCGAAGGGTGGGTGGGAGATCTCTCCCGAATCTCCATAATGTATTCAGCTGGTAAAGAAGCCAGGGGGCCGTTGGGTCAGATGGACGGATCTAAATGTGTCTGTGACTGCCGTGCTAGTGTGGGGGAAGCACAGATGGGCAGAGGGCCTATCAGAGTCTCTCCTGTGACTCAGTCATATACACACACACACACACACACTGGCAGAGTCCTCCAGGAGTGAACTGTCACTGTACACCAACACAAAGTATATGTGCCTGTAAACAACTTTTATTAGCCTCTGGGGAGACCTCCAGGCTGATTGTGATAAGGTTCAGACTTACTTTGACAGCTTAGTTTCGGCACAGTGAAGTGCAAAGTGGGATAATATAACACTATTTATGTACTTTGGTAGGTGTAGCCCTGTGTAGGTTTAAATATTGTGCCTCATACTGCATGTGTGTGTGTATGTGTTTGGATACGTGTCAAAGGGAGTGTGTGTTCATGTCAGCACATTATAACAGACTGTCTAAGTGTATCTATGTGTGTGATGGGCATTGGCACACACTGTGTGTGTGTGTGTGTGTGTGTGTGTGTGTGTGTGTGTGTGTGTGTGTGTGTGTGTGTGTGTGTGTGTGTGTGTGTGTGTGTGTGTGTGTGTGTGTGTGTGTGTGTGTGTGTTTGTGGCCTGCTTTCCCCCATTCAAATGAATCATGACAGCTTCAGGAATGTGCGCCACTACTCATTTGTAGTCTGACTGCAGAATCGACCTCTCACTTCCCTATACATTTATGGTAAGAGCAGGTCCTACTGTTTATATTTACATAACTGCAACAGAAGCCAAAACATTCCTGTGTTGGAAGGTTCCATGAGTGTGTATTTATGTGTTTGGAGAATAATAAATCTTTGGGTGACCGCTCCAGTCTCACCTACAGCAATGCTAGTATACAAACTGATGAACATATACTATAAACATACATGTACAAGACTTCAAAAGGTGGGAGGTCAGTATTGTTAAACTACATACATGATCACACACACGCACGCACGCACGCACACACACACTTGTGGGCACCATGTGGAAGAATAGCTCTGTATACAAGTTAACTCTTCATATTGTCTAATGCCATCATCATACAATTGTAAAATGTTGTTTTATGAGAATTTCTGAATAAAATGTGTGTGGTACTAGCACATGCAAAAGGGCAGGGCATTGCTATGCAGTATCTAGAGTGTTTAAGTTGTCAGGATGTTGCTATGTGTTTGCTAGGATGTTGCTAGGGAGTTCTGGGTCATTGCTTACTGGCCAAAGTCAAAAAAATTGTTTATGATGGTTTCTAGATATAGCTCCAGTCTTTCAATGTAAGTCTATGGATTCTACCTGCCGAACATTGTAAGTCCAACTTCTAATAGCGCACACTCTTCAATAAACTGCACAAGGTATCATCACGTCATGATAATCTGTTGACTAGTTATGTGCTAAAGGTTAATATGTAGAGTGAGTGTTGTAGAAAATTAATTGAATAAATAGCCTTAGACTGTAGAGCCTATACTACAGTACAGTGAGTATGTGAGAATTAAGCAACAATCACTGACACATAGTGGTACATAAAGTAGATTATACCCATCCCAGACAGCCAGTCACAGTACATCACTCAGACTAAGACTGCTTCAGAGAGCACACAAAACACCAGGACATTATATGGGCTGGTAAAGGATGATGGCTTAAGTTTAAACTTTAAACTTGATTAAAATGTCTTTAACTATTTACTGTAGGTTGTGCAAGATTCAAGTCCATTAAATAAAAATTCTGCCATAATTTACTCACATGTATGACTTTGAACACAGACTCTTTTTTTTTTAAATCATTGGGGTACAAACAACATCGGACACCATTAAATGTCTTTGTATGGAGACTTTCAAAATTACTTTTTATGTTCCATATAGGTTTGAAATGACACGAGGTGAGAAAATTATGACAGAAATTTCATTTTTTAGGTAAACTATCCCTTAAACTATACCTAAACAGTCTGTGCAAAACATTTGTGACTCTATTGACTCTAAAGGTGCTTAAAGGCCTGTTCATAGCAAGACAAATATTTGGTTCGAAATTCTGTGCGATTTTAATTTTAATGAGCGGCTGTTAATGCACCTGATCAGACCAACATGAATATTCACATGTTGTCAATGACGTCTCTTTTCCATCCCACTGTGAATAAAATTGGCCATCCGTCAGGATTCACGCTTTTGATCACATGCCCAGAGCCGCTGCTGTTCCATAAAACAATAACTTGGTAGGGCGGTCGCGATAATCACAATATTGTAATACCGCGATCCTGACAAGCCAACCGTGATGTTCATGTTCTTTTCTTTTTTCATAAGGCTATGCCCTTCTTGTTTTACACTTCATGCATGTTTATTGAATGTTAAATAAGTTAATGATAACAAAAGTGAAGAATGTATTCTATTAAGAGTCTGTGTACCATTGTGATTTGCACAGAGGCTCTGTAGATTTGCACTGAACAAGCCTTAACAGACTGAGAGAGAGAGAGAGAGAGAGAGAGAGAGAGAGAGATCGACTGAGCGCGTGCAAATAACTGCATCTGTCCTTCTTCAGATCAAGTCATACATTCGTGAAAAAGCGAGTATGATTTGTCAGAAGAGGAAAGTGATCTTTGTCCTAGCATGTGGCGCTCACGAACAGAGTATTTTGCTAAGTAACAGTGAATAAATGAGGAAGAATCTCTGTGGACTTATTGTTTGACAAACACCACAGCGAATACAAAAAACATGTAAATACCATTTGATTTACTTTCTTCTCCATGACGAGGGTATCAGAAACATAAAGTTTCTTAATGCTTTGTGTCCCGGAGTAACCAGAAAATATCTGCTTTCTAAAAGCGCCACCGACAGTCAGAGAGTGAATGTAAATTTTCATTCAGCCCGGGTCTGAACAGACAAATCACGTTTGAAAATTGAACCAATTTCTTTGTGCCAAACATTCCTGTTGGTGTGAACAGGCCTTAAGGAGTTAAAAAAGCTAAAAAAGTATGGCATCTCTTCAACACTGCATAGGAGTAAACGGCTCGAGGCAGGGAGCTATATTGCCTCAAGACCTTACCTGTGCCACACTGCAGGTTGAGCTGAGGTAGGGGGAAGGGTGGTGGCCGTGCGGTGGGGGGGGTTATTAGGTTAACTACTAGGCTATGCTATGCTAAGCCAGGCAGAGCGAGAAGCAGTGGTTAGTACCTGCCGGTGTACGGGACCAGGCTTTGACACAGAGCAGGCGGGGCGGGGCTGCAACCCACGTCCCCAGACCCCCTGCTGCACAGATGGGGGGAGGGAGGGCTGGTGTCCCCATGAGGTTTGTGGATGGCACTGTAAATGGGCTCGCCCCTATTGGAGGTACAGAAATCACACAGTAAACGGGGCGCTTTCAGACACACAGAGACAGCAGACACTGAGACATACTGTATGAAGACACTTATACATGCACACAGACGCAGACAAACACACACATGCAGAAGTGAGGATGCCTTCAGCTGGATGGCTAGAGAGGGACGAGTCAGCTCTGGGGCCCGGGCTGACTCACAGGCTCCAGGGAGTCCATGCTCAGAGAGGTAAAACACATCTCATGTCCAGGCAACAGTGGCCGTAACTTCAAGACATTTGACCCCATGCCAGAAGCATTTCTTATACCCAGAGTGTTTGTTTGCCGTGTTGGGAATTGTGTTGGAGACTTTATTCAACCAGTCATGTTGCGTTAAAGCAATGTTCACAAACACACCACCACAGAGAGGCATAAGACACCTCGTAGACGTTCTTCAGCCCACACTCGACACCTACTTAAAATCTTTTTTTTTTTTTGTTCTATCTTTTCCCAGTTACATCATAAAATGTGAACAGTATTGCCAAAAAGAAATTAAACAACTAAAGCTGAAGAAATGTAGCACAGATTGTGGTAAAACAAAGAACACCTCTAATCAAAAATATATTTATATGGACATGCAAGTGTTGCTTTTTGTCATTTGTGCATGAGTGCTCTTGAAAAGTGACATCTGAGTGAGTGACAGGGTTCCCACACAATACATTTTCATGATTTTTTTCAGTTGCTTTGCAGGAAATTTTGATTATTTACCATTTTTATTATTAAAATTGCATTCACAATTTCAAGATGATTAAATATTTTAGAGCTGTAGAAATTTCTATTTGGGTGACTTTTCCAGGGCTGGAAATGTTAAAATTCCAGATTTTTTCATGGCCGTGGGAACCCTGGAGTGAAGAAGTGAGTGACCGTAAGTGAATAGATGATTAAATTCTTGACTCTGACCTGGTGAAGTCCTCCTCCCCCAGCATGTGCCGTGGGACTGGGGAGTACCTCGAGGGGGTGACCTGGGGTGGCTGGTACACTGGTTTAGGCTCCATGCCCCCCATGTAGGCCATGCTGGAGTTGTGTCCGACGTGGTTGTCCACCATGGTGGGAAAGGCTGGAGGGAGGCCGAGACCAGTAAAGGGAAAAAAGGCAGATGATTTCACCAGGTAACTACAGAGGACCGGTTCATCTCTAAGATGTGTGTGCAGAACCTAGTTTAAATCAATTTGTAAAAAAGATAATTTGACTAGGTTTTTGAACATTATAAACATAAATCCTTATTTTGTGATTATTGATAAGGGACAACACAAACTATGAGGCCTGGGACAAATTTAATCTACCGGTAGTTATCAGGCATCACAGATGCCAAAAAGCATGCCTGATTGTGATGTGCATATATACCACCATTCAAAATGTTGGGGTTGGTAAGATTTTTTCAAATGTTTTTAAAATAAGTCTCTTATGATTATCAAAGCTGTATTTATTTGATCAAATATACAGTAAAACAATAATATTGTGAAATATTATTACAATTGAACTGTTTTCAATTTCAAAATAGTTTAAAATGTAATTTTTTGTGATGGCAAAGCTGAATTTTCAGCATCATTACTCCAGTCTTCAGTCTCACATGATCCTTCCGAAATCATTAATAATATGATGATTTGGTGCTCTAGATACATTTCTTATTATTATTATCAATGTTCAAAACAGTTGTGCTGCTGTGATACACTTTTTCTCAGGATTCTTTGATGTATGGAGGGTTCAAAAGAAAAGCATTTATTTGAAATAAAAATATACAGTAAATATTTGTACTGTCTCTTTTTAATGTTCAACTTTTTGAACGGTAGTGTGTCTTTTATTTTCTAATCAAAAATAAAATCATTATTGCTGGTTTTAATTGCAAATTATAAGGATAATGATTCATGGTGATATTGTCCATAATCCCACTTTGCCTTTTTGAGGGCACTGTATTTGCAATATTCCTGGATTACACCATCAAAAATGACTCACTGAGGTACAGTTTTATAGTTGCCCTTTCGTTGAGAGACTTTTATTGAGAGACTGGCTCATCTCATATATGACATGAATATGCAAGTAAAAAACATCTAAATAATCTCATTGTAATTGCTATTCAATTGAAAAATATATATTTTTAATAAAAATGCTACAGTTTCATGGCCAAAAAGAGATATTCAGCCGCCATTAGTAGTAATTTTGGCCGCTGTGTGTGCAATTGTGCAGGTGGATTGTGTGAAAGCCTCGTCTCTCAGTGGGAGGGAGGGATCAGTGTTCTGATGGGAGCAGCAGTGCAGTGTGTGTGGGTGTCTGAAAACAGCGCCCACTGCTACACCACAGTGCTGTTACAAAACTCCACAGCACTCACAGGCTATGCACCACTCGGTTTCATTACAGGGTTACAGATAGAAGCAGATAGGGATGTAGGTTATTGAATTGCCCTAACCGCAGTCATTTTCACGTTTATCAATATAGTGTGAAAAGTCATGTGCTTGGGCTATAAAATAAACCGTTTAGGAATGTTTTTAAGGTAGTAAGGGCATAAGGTTGATGGAGATCAGCAAAAGAAGGTACGTACTGCTTGAGTAGTCTGGTGGGGCGTACATGTCGTTGAGATGTACTGGTCCCGGCTTGGCCACTTTCAGATAGACCATGTCTGAAGTATTCTTCAGGGCGGCCACAGCCTCCTCATGACGTACATCCTGAAGTATAATGTTATTCACCTGCGAAGGCAGACACACACACGCATGTTACATCGGCTGGTCTCTGAAGCGTGACTCAGAATGTTCACGACAGCACATTTGAAGATGTGGGAAGGAAGCGCCTGGAGCGGAGGCTGGATGGCCCAACAATCGACGACGGTGCTCAATTCTCCAGCTCTCAGCCGTCCGGTCACAAAAGGAAGGACGAGAGGGTGGGGTAGCTGGAAAGGCGCAGTACTTTTTCCTTTGTACGCTTTAGGGCAACTACATGCTACAGAAAACTAAGTGCTTGACGGATGGAAATGTGTCCAATTTGTTCTAAGGGAGTGGAAGGAGTCAAGTCTGTTTGAAATGTGAGTAAATAGAGAATTGGACTCACAACTGCCTTTCTGAAATACTCACTGGTCAATAGACGCCAACGGATTGGTCAAATTTGGTCGTATGACCATCGAGGAGTTTTTTTTCTTTATTACACCTCTGCAAATAACTAACACGCATTATCACTGTTAAACACACCGACAATAAATCCAAGTAGCATACATAAATAAAATAATAACTTAAAAATAATAAATACCAAAAAAATATATATAGGCAATTTTAAATTTGAATTATTTAGAGCGTTAAAAGGCATTCCTTTTTCTTAGTTGCTTTAAAGATTTTTAAACAAAAATTGAAAATGCCGCAAAACTTTTCAATTAACTGGAGTTAACTGTAAACAGGAATCCAAATTCTAATTTGAATGAAAGGAAGCAGAATTTAATTTAAATTAAATGCAAAAAGTCATACAACTTCTGCTAATGTAGTTTTTAATAATACATTTAACTTTTCAGTTACCGATACCAAGATGATAGGTAACATGAAACACACAACATAGATAATTCAATTTAAATGACAACTCATTGAATAAAAGAGAGATAATACATCAATTTTTAATTTTGCCTGACCCCGTGCATGATGAAGTGTCACTTTCACCACTTGATTTGACAGAGATAATTAAAATTTGACCAACTCTAGGCACTCTGTTCAAGAAATCAAGCTCCCTGACTGAATCAAAAAAAGAAAGGGAAGAAAAGGCATATTTGCATGTATGCAGTTATGGCTGCCGTGATTGATGCATAGCCTTTTAACTATGGCATTTATGACCATGTCAAAGCTTGCTCAGTTCCTGGCACTTTTGTGCCATGCAAGTGTTTCTCTTTATCACAGATGTGTTCTTGTTTGAGTTTGCGCTAAGCTTCACATCGATCACATGGTGGCCCATAAACCTTCACACATGAGATTTATTGTCTACAATACGACATAGTAGCCTACAACAGTGTCTGTGGTCATTGAAGCATATAGAAATTCACTGAAAAAAAAAGGTCCTACAAAGATATGGAATGAACTTCCAATGCATAAAACCAGGTTGCCTATGTTTTGGCTCTACATATAGTGAAGTACACAGGTGCATGTGTGCAGGTGAAATCTTACTGCTAGTAGGCGATCGCCTGTCTGCAGACGTCCATCTTTCTGTGCCGCCCCACCCTCGATGATCTTTGTGATGTAGATACTGTTGTCACCCGGGATGTGCTGGTTGCCTATACCTCCAGCAATACTGAAGCCAAGACCTTGAATGAATGGAATGGAGTTACATTTTAACCAGGAAATCAGATCTTCTGAAGTTGAAGTCAACATGAAATGACACTCAAAACCTGCCACTTACTGTAGCATATTTTCAAGAGAAACAGGGAATTCAATGAGAAAAAAATGAAAAATGTGCACTGATGCATTTTGCACAAGAAGTAAATAAGGGCAATTTTGACAATTATATTAACTTTATAGACCTTATGTAGCCCGCCCCTTTTCAGCGCTGCGCTCGTTGTCTTTTGTCTTCGGTCTGTATTTTCACAGCGATCTCGCGTATTTATAAATGAATGGCTTGTTTTAAAATCTTCCCGGTCGACTGACATTTGTTAAGACATCTGCTTTAAACATTACAATCCTCATGATAACTTTCGTTAACTTTACATTAAGTAAATCCACTTCAAAAGCGAATTACTCCTGGACAGCGATGCCATAGAAATATACAGAGCGACCGCAAAAACGGAAGTTGAAAGACAATATTCTAAAGATGGCTGCGCCCTCGTTTCTCTGGTGCATAAGGTCTATACTCATTATAAAATGCCTCAATGTTTACAAATTCAACACAAGTTCAAAATAATTCAGAACTGCTATAAAAGCGATATCGTGCATAACAGCCATTTCTATTGTACGTATCTCAAAAGTATTTAGGTGCACATTTAGCACCTCTAACCTTTAGGCCCTTTGAGTAGGTTGACCTCCAAAATGGTCTCCGGAGGAGCCTGTCTTCTGCGTACCAGCAACCTGACCACTGGGCCGGCCTCCTTCAAAGCCTCCACTGCCTTGCTGTGCACAACCTCTGACACGTCCACATCATTCACGCGCAGAACACAATCATTTACCCTTAGACACAAGAAGAGATTCAAAGTCAACACAGCAATAACATGATCAATGAAGTCATGAATTTATAACGTTATATATATATATATATATATATATATATATATATATATATATATATATATATATAGAGAGAGAGAGAGAGAGAGAGAGAGAGAGAGAGAGAGAGAGACTTTGTTCCAAAACCAAGTAAACTGGCCAGTTTCCTTCTTAGAGATCATCCTAATGATAACCGCCCAATTTGGAACACAAAAAACAAAAAAGTCCATTGTTCACTATCAATTCACAGTGATATCTCACAGAAGTCACTTTCGAACTTATACACAGCTAATTCACATGAAAATCCGCATGGGAACATTTTTCGCCCTTATTTCGCTCTTCACCAAAAATTCCTTATTGTGTGGATGTTGCTAAGCTGACACTGTTTGTTAGTTACTAAGCTAATACTCTAATAGAATAAAAATGCTCAGCAAAATAATCTATTTTTTATTAACTTTTATTAGACACCTTTCAGTATTGAAGTTTTTCTCGCCATGTCCGCCATCTTGAATTTATTTTTTAACTAAGCTCATCCTAAAGTATTGCCTCTTCCGGTAAAGGATACATGCGATGCTGCCTTAGAATTTAGCCAGACTAGACAGCATAAATAAGATGTCTAACTTTTAGAACAGCCTAAGGAAGGGGGGCCTGCCTATGATGCCTTAAAATACTGCCTATGCAGGCAGCTCACTAGGTTTTGGAACAGAGCAAGAGTTGCATAAAATGAATATTAGACCCTGAGAGACAGATCACTCACCCTAGTCTGCCATCCATGGCAGCGGCACCTCCTGGGATGATCTTTGTGATGAAGATTCCTGGATCATCAGGAATGTGTGGATTATCCACACCTCCAGCAATGCTGAACCCAAGGCCAGAGTTGCCCTATTAATGACATACATGAGTAGAATATTATAAATGAGGAAATGCAGATGTTTCACAAAGATTTGTGGATAACGTTTGCATCTGCTTTTCGGAAGACACCTGGCTCTCAATACTTTGTAAACACCAGCAAGGCATGGACAGTTTTATGCTGCTAAATATAGGAATTTGTGGTGCGCATTTCAAGAATCCAAAAATCTTATCCGCTTCCGCCTATTTCTCCCTCCATACTTCATCACCTCTTACACTGCTGTTTTCATTGCAGTGCCATAAAGCTGAGACAGACTGGTCTGTCTGACAGTCACATCTCAAAAGACAGGCTCTAAAGCAGACAGCTGAGAAAAGATTTCACTTTATTATTTTCTATAATTAATGAGCGGCGGTCTGAGCAAATTAGTAGCGAGTGGAGCTAAGACATCCCAGTGAGCCTTCCATGCTCCAGAGCCACTGAGAGCTCCAACTAAAGAAGCATTCACACCCACAGACCTTTTAACATGTGAGATCTTAACATAGTTTATATAGACCTCAGTGTACAGAAATGGCACTTACAGAACAGCCCTGCAATTATGCTGAAAGCTCAGAGATGCACCCAAATCCAACATCCACTGCTGTTTAATGAATGGCCTTTGCAGATAGATTTAGATTCATTTGCATTGAACAAACTTCAAGTATGAAAAGACTTTGCAATGTTAAAACCACGATAGTTCATATGATAATTCTTTGTAGATAAGAACAGCACCTGTACTTAAGATAAATTGCATGGTACTGTATTATCACAAGTGGAACATTTTCAAAACTATATTAGTAGTCCGTAAATAAAAACTAAATGCAGTGTTTTCAAATTATCAAGTATTATTCTTAACTGATTTGTAACTTTTGTACTATACCTAATAAGTGTATGATCTACACAGGAAATTCATTTAAAGTTACTGCTGTTCATACTGTAATACTTTTCATTATCATCTGTTTTCCTTTATATCACTACATTTAATTCAACTCTAATTTAAACCTACTGATTTAATGGTAATCTACAAAGAATTTAATATATCTATAGATTTTCATCAGGACTGATCATTATTTGAGTTTCTAAAAGTATTGACAACTGTTCTAGTATTGACAGAAACTGAGGTGATCAGTTTTGATAATGTACCACAACTGTAAATTGAATTGCCTGAAGTTCAATTGCAGGCATTTACGTAGCTCAACATTTACTGCCATCTAGTGTCCAGGTCCTCATAGGTAGCATTGGTGGAGGACAATATTGGCAAGTTTTACAAGACACCCTAAAATAACAGACATTTAAAACAACTGATTGATATTTACCCGCTCCAGAATGATTTCTTCATATTTATACATGCCATCACTCCCGTTCACCTGTAATAGACAAAAGAAAAATTGTTTAACATAGACTCATAAACGGAATCATTAGGCATGAAGTAATGTTAACAAATTATACACAAGAAGGTCACAACTATTAATTATGTAAAAAGCAGAATCGCTATAAACTCAGCGCAGTAAAAATGAGAGGTATGAATCATGTACAAGGCAAAAGGCTGATAAACACAGTCAAAGACTACTCATAACGGTTAAATAATAATTGCACTCGGCATTAAAGCCACATCTGCTGTGGTTTAATCTCTGCATATTTTTATTGTTATTATCTCATGTACAACAGGAAAGGTTTGGCCGGGCTGAGGGGGATAATTCCACGTGGCAGGCAGTCAGGCAGGCAGGCGCTACTGGAGGTGCTGAGAGCATGAAGCAGATACTTACATAAGGGCCTGCATCCAGTGAGTCTGCGTTCACAATGATGGGGGGAGGGTTTGCCTGTGAGATGAAGAGATGCACATTACCTCAGTGTGTGAGAATGGCGGCTCACACGTATGCACACACACACACATACACGCAGTCATGAGGAGACATGGGAACAGTGGGGCTCAATAGAGCATGGTACATCATCACCATGATGTGACGCTTCAGGGGGAAGAGTGAGGACAGGACTGGAGGTGTGAAGATTACAGACGGCCTGTGGTCTGCCGCTGAAAGAGAACTGCAGTCGAGCCGAGGAGAGACAGTACTATGTGTGTTTTTCCCCTCCGGCTAGTTTCATTTTTCATGTTTAAGCAATATCACATGAATATCAACATGGATATTATTACACTACTGCTCAAAAGTTTGGGGTCAGTCAGAATTTTTTATATTTTTTGGGAAGAAATGAATGCTTTTATTCAGTAACGATGCATTAAATTGATCAAAAGTGACAGTAAATAGATTTACGTTGTTACAAAAGATTTCTATCAAATAAACGCTGAACTTTATTTATCAAAGAATTTTTAAGAAGTTTTTAACACTGATAATAAGAAATGTGTCTTGAACATTTTTAAATATATTAAAACAATATTTCAAAATATTACTTATTTAAATTTATTTTTGATCAACAAAATTCAGCTTACGTGAGCATAAAAGACTTAAAAAAAATCTTACCAACCACAAACTTTTGAATGGTAGCATACATTTAGTAACATTTTAGTCTTACATTTTAGATACAAAATTTGCAAACATTCTAAAATTATCATTTTTGCTCTGGTAATAAAAAGAGTTCCAAATGAATGCAAAGTTGGATCATGTCCTTCCAAACCCAAAATGATGTTTTTTTTCTTTAGAGTAACACAAAAGTAGAAAAAAAGAGGCAAATAAAGACGTAGACTAGGGGCTGTCAAGCTCTAAAAAGGTCAAAAGTAATACTTGATAGCTGATAGCTGTGGAACTGACCTGAAATATATAAGATTAATTGGTTCCATGGCTACAACTCAAGTAATTGGAGTAATCAACTTAAAAATATTATTATTAAGTTACTCTAATTCAACCCGAAGTTTTCATAACTAAAAAAAAAATGTATGCAAAAAAAATTGTTGAGCCAACACATAATGTTTTAGAGTGTGTGCTATATTTCAAGTCTGTTGTTCGAGAGAAGAAATAAAATGTAAGTGCTTCATGCTTTTGGGAGATTGAAAGTCACTGTCTACATTCATATACTTAAGAGCAGCTTGAACATTCTGCATAATATTCTCATTTTGTGTTTCACAAAATAAAGCAAGTAACACAGGTGCCAGATGACATGGGGGATGTGACAGACATTGTTTTAAACTCTTTATGTATAACAAAGGGGTGGGAGTGTACAAATTCATGTCATCCTGTCATTTTAGGTAGTACCATAGAATAGTCCATGCTCTTAACAAAACATATGAATGAACTGAGGCAGTGAACCAACTGACATTCATGGCCTTTCACATGCAAACCATGTTGTGTTTGTGAGAATTGATCTGATTGATCTGTGGTGAGGTGATGCTGACAGGGCCGCCGGCTGACCAGTAGAGGAGATGTTCACTACCTCTCCACCCCCTTCAGTACTTGAGGAGTGAAGCACTAGATTATCACTCCAATTGATACTAAATCCCATAGAACAAGCCTCACACATTGCCAACTAATCAGTGTTTATCTTGTTTTCCAGTAAAAATATAAACATTCTTAAAATGAGATAAACTTACTCAAGAAACAAAACAGTGCAAGATAATAGAATATAACTTTATTTTTTTCATGTTTCTACCATAAATAAACTTAATTTGAGATTATGTTCTTTTCAGTGTTGTTATTGTCGACTAAAACTCAAACAAAAACTATTTGAAATTGTGGTAACACTTTACTTTATGTATAGCCTTTATGCATACTGCATTATAAAGGGATGTACATAATGTACATTATAATGCATTATATCTTTTCATAAAAAATTGTAACCAAAGTTAATATGCATTACAATATACACAGACTCCCTGTTACATCTGAAATTGGTAGTTTGTCATGTTTTAATGCATTATACTTTCTAAAGGTGTATTATATTAATGTAACTGTTACAATTATTCATGAGATCATAACAATGCATTATAATGTGCATTTCATGGCATAATTAATGCATTAAAAATACTTTTATAATGCATTATAAATAAAGGCTTTAAGTGAAGTGTTACTGAAATGGTTTCCAGTAATTGAAATGGAGAAGAAATTATATTAGACGAAAAACTTGTTGCTGAAATAATTAAGGTTAAGTTTAAGTGCTACAATTACTAAAACTGAAATATAAAATATAAAAAATAATAAAATTGACAAAAGCACACAAAATAAAAATAAAATTGAAAATATAAAAATAAAAGCTAATTCAATAGATTAACAAATACTATAATAGTATATCAATAATACTAAAATAAGACCTCATTGTTTTATCATGCACAGTTTTGATCCTGGACAAATTTAGTTTGTTTTAAGGATGTTTTGATATTTATTACTGTAAGACTGCAAGAAAAAAAGATTTTGCAGTACATACTTCTGCAATTTACCTCTCTTAGTAGCCTTGGCATGATAATCCACATATATGTATAGTGAAACACATTTTTAATATCACTTGTAACACATTTTTAAGATCACTTTTGACTGCTAAATTTGCATTGCGTATATGGGTAGAACTACTGCAGAAAGCTTTATATAACATTCAGCTATATTGCACAGATATTCACCCGCCTCACATTCCCTCTGGCTGTCACAGCAGCTGTGGCTGATTGCGTTTCAGTTGCAGACCCTGAATAATTTCTGTGCCTCTCTTAGGCAGTAAAGACCTGAAAAGACCATTTGAGTTACACGAACATATTCTAAAAGCGTTTTCTTACGTCACCATCTCTATTTTCACCTGACACTTCCATCCTCGTGACAGGTCCTCACAGGTGCAGACGGCACTCAGGTACAGCTAGCTCTCCAGTGTGAGAGGTTAGCACAGCATCAGCTCTATCTAGACTATCAGCAAATGGGTAAAGACCTGCTCTTAAAGTTCACTCTTTAGAAGAATCCGTATTGGTGAGCATATGCAATATTACAAGACTTCTGCTCTTGATTCGCTTATTTGTGTGCAAAAGCATCAGACGCCATTTTGTGTAAAAACTATTGGAAACTGGATGTGAGTAATCTCATTATGATTTACATATTGAGTGCACTACATGCTGACTGATCCTAGTTGCATCCCAAATTATGTACAATACACTTTGTACTTACTGTACATGAAACACTATATACTCTGTCAGAGTGAATGGCTTTTAGAAGGGTAGTGTCATCTTAAATATAACAGTTAATGTTTTATCCATTTGAAGGAAATTATCTTTCAAAACCCCTGACTTGGTGCTTTACCATGTAGACAAAAACAACAGATGACAGAATTTTAATTTCTGAGTGAAGTATTTTCAACTGATCGATTCAGTCTTGTGAGGTAACGTACACTACCGTTAAAAAGTTTGGGGATTTGGTAAGATTTTTAAATAGTTTATGAAAGCCTCTTGTTCACCAAGACAGCATTTATTTGATCAAAAGTACAGTAAAACAATAATATTGTGAAATATTACAATTTAAAATAACTATTCAAGTTGTATAAATATCTATTTTACTGAATGTATTCTTGTGATGACAAAGCTGAATTTTCAGCATCATTACTCCAGTCTTGAGTGTCACATGATCCTTCAAAAATCATTATAATATGCCAATTTGCTGCTCAAGAAACATTTCTTATCATTATCAAAGCTGAAAACAGTTTAGAGGAAACCGTAATTCATTTTATTTCAGGATACTTCTATCAATAGAAGAATCAGATGTATTTAAAATATAATTACTTTGTAACATTATAAACATCTTTACTGTCCCTTTTGACCAATTGAATGCATTCTTGTTCATTAAAAGTATTCATTTATTTCCATTTTTTTTTAATGGAAGTGAAAGCTATGAGAGGTGCCAGTTGTTGTCCATTCTCAGATGAATGCAAACCTCAAGGCTAATAAAATAGAAAGTTTACACTTTAAACATCTTTTCTGTCGTTATAGATTATAGATTATTATTGTCATTCAAAGTCTACCTCACACCACAACGTATAAAAGCCCAGGTTTCTCACTATTTGCTATTCCTAGTTGAATCAACAGTTTCAAAAACAGGCATGAAAAGACGTTAGAGCCCTTTGACAAAAATAGACATACACCGGGAGCAAAATTACAATAATAAAAGGAACTAACTAATTTTATCTTCAGCATTGTGTTTTCAGTCAAACATCATTTTGATTTGTTTGTGAAAAGGCTTCTGACAAGTGCAACGCCCCCTTATATAGTTGTATTGCAAAAAAGCAAAACAAAAGTGCACAATGTCTGCATAATGTGTCTGTACACAATGTAAGAACATCTTGGACAATGAATTATACTCATACGCAGCTGCACACTGGCACATTCGAGGACAGATTTGCTTAAGTTAAAGGCCGAAGTGTATTTTAAAATCAGTGCCACCTTCTTCTCTCATCCACTGAGACGTTCCAGCACAGAGAATGTGATGCAAGGAAATAGGTGAATGTACAGCCATACAATACTATTAAGTCTCCAGATGCCAATTAAGCATGAAATGTGTTGCTGTAATAACATAACAGACCTCCTACGCTATCGGGCCCTTAAACCCATCAGCAAAAGCCATCGTCGTCGTCTAGGGGATATGGGCAGTAATCGCTATGTTTCTATCATGCAACATAAACAAATGAGATAAAGGAGGATGATAATCTCAGATGTAGTAATCCGGGATGCTGCCGCTGTCTTTGGAGGAGCCGGTGGATGAATGTGCAGCGGTATCACTGAGCTATATGACAGCGATATGTGACCTGAAGTGTCCATGTCCCGAAGAGAGGCTTATACCATCACTGCTCATACTCTCTATCCCAGATTAAAAAGCAGAGGGATGACGGAGAGGTGAGATGGTGGAGTCACATAGGGGCGTCACCAGCCCTGGGCTTTCTGGGATAAAGTCATACAGATTTTTGTTTTCTAGCCTCTAATCTTTTTTCCACCCTACAAAACTGCAGCTGCCCATTGTTATGCAGTGAGATATTCAAAACAACATCCAGCCCGCTGTGTATACTAAGGTTTTTCAGTAAAAAAAAAAAAAAAAGCACAACTATGAGAAGCATGATGGAGCAGCAGTAGTGACAGTCTCTTAATGCTCTGAGCAGACCGGGTCTGAAGATTCATCTGAGCCAGCCAAATCGCTGTGACAGGGGCAGGTGAGCAAGTGGTGCCACAGCTGGCGGAGGCTAGCCACAGCTAATCATACAGCTTACATTCACCTCAAAGTTCAAAAAGAAACTTCTGTCATCATTTACTCACACTCTCAGAAGAAAGGGTTCTATAAAAAACCTTAAAGGTTCTGTCAGTATTTCAGGAGTTCCATCATGGGATCATTTTATGGATTTAGTTTTAATCAATTCATTTTGTTTTAATTCAATTACATTTCATGAATTAAATATCTTGTAAACATGCTTTATCACATGAAAGTATTATTCAATCATTTAAAACATTTCTCCGTATATAGAACCCTTTTGGAATAAAGCGTTCCTTAAAATTGAGACAAGAATACATAGGGTTCTAGAACCCCACTGAACCTTTTTTCTAAGAGTGCACCCTCATGTTGTTCCAAACCTGTATGACCTTCAGAACACAAAAGAAAACATTTTTATGTTTTTGTCTATGTTTTTGACATTCTTCAAAATTTATTCTTTATATTCCACAGAAGAAAGTCATACAGGTTCTGAACAACATAAGGCTGAGTAAATCATTTTCATTTCATGAAATATCCCTTTAAAGATATGATCATTACGAACATTAAACATGGATGGCTAACCTAATTTTTGTTTATTTCTGTCAAATTATTAATGGTGTAAAGTTAATGAAATTAAAATTGATCATATTTACTTCCTTTAATGCTTATTTGTGTTCTTTTTGTGATTGAATTATCAGTGCTATGCCAAATTCCTCTTACTTTTTTAACCCTGTCCCTCCAACCATCTGGCTCAATTCTAGTACATAATTCCTACTTTTCATAATCCAATCAATTACAGATGGATAAAATCAAATCCCGCCCTAAATGTCTCTCATTGAATATTTTGTTTCACTTTGAAATGTCTGATTACAGAAATAAAATGCGCTGCAAACCTCATTTGAAGCCACTTAGTCTTTTAAAGTCCACCTGTGGTGAAGATCCAGCTTTAAATGTTGTTTATATGTCTATGTGGTGTTTTTAATATGTTTTAAGACAAACCATGTGCAAATTCATAAGTCAACACCATTGCTGATGCTGAGTATCTCCTTAAAACTGCAGTAAACCAAAGACAGTCTCAAAAACGCGGTTTTAAAATCGGTTTAAAAGGAAAATTGTGTCCCTCAAAATAATTGCCCTTTTATTTAATTTCTTTCTTCTGCGGGACATAAAATACTTATTTTTGTGTCCATAAAATGTCAATGGTATGCAAAACATCATTCTCCAAATATCTTATTTTGTGTTTCACAGAAGACAGTTTAGAACGACATGAAGGTAAATAAATCATGACAGAATTTTCGTAGGGATGATTCCCCTGGACAAGAATCCTGACAAGATTCCATTCTTGTTTACAAGACCTCTGAACGCTTGTGCAGTCACATAAGACTGGCTCCAGAGAGGTGAGAAAAGAGAAACGGTAAGAAGAAAGAGTTACAAACAGCACAAGGCTGGAGGGTGTCCAGATGTGGCAGAAGGGAAAGTCTAAAGGGTACGAGAGGGATTAGACAAATCTGGATTAGGTTACAATAAATCCCTTAATTTCCTTTTAATTCAATGTCTAATCATTAAAGGCTGTTTTTTATCAGCCAGCTGTCACTGCTCCGTTATCTCCAGCTGCAACACACAAACACACACGCACGCGCATGTAATCGAGCAAGCACATCGTGCCTGAATATCCGTTCCGAGTAAACTGCAAACACAATTTAACTTTCATCTACTTTTTCAAACTCTGTCTTTGGGCTTCTTGTCTTTTTCTTAACAAACCTCTGTAACATATACAGAACTGCCGTCAAATTGTAATTTCTCCATGTGTGTCCACTGATGGCTCATCTGCCAGAACTGTCTCCATCTGTTGCAACCTAGGAAAATCAATGAATAAACATGTCTCTGTATCTCGAGTCAATACTCTGGATAGGCAGCTCATTTATTGTAACTGTTGCTGTAGCTTCAGTTTGCTCATTAGAGGAGTGAATTTGCATTAGCTCTCTGCGCAATTGCCTCTGTCAGGCTTTCCTAATTGGACTTGGCCAGAGACCCTTGGGATTGCAATCCGACAAAGGCTCTCACTGAATCAAGGCAAGCACCGGGGCAAGCGCTTCATCCAAATTGTTAAATAATCAATGTGTTACTATGGCAACAGCTACTCTGGCCTCTGCATTGACTGGAATGAGCGGGCAGAGTCCGCCCTCCCTCGTTCATCTCTCTCAGGACATACACTGGTGACGACACCATGACAGTGGTCCGTTCTAGCCACAAAGTGCGATTAACATGCCCACCCAGGCACATTCGGTTCTGTTCTAATCACACAGCATATGTGCCGAGTATCGTCAATTACATCGTTTTGCAAGTCTCAAACAATCACACCATTCAGTGCCACGTCATTCAGCTTTTGGGTGTGACCATGTTGATATCAGGACACTCTTGACATTTTAAACCATATATCAATTTCATTTCTAAATGGTCTAAATAAAGGAGAGTATATAATATATACACACACACACACACACACTGTATATAATATATATATAAATATGATAATATATATATACACACATATTACATAAACACAAACTTTTATGTTAGATGCAATTAATTGATTTAACAGCCCTAATATATATTATCTAATAAAATTGTTAAATGTTATTAGCCTATATGTTATTATTATACAGTATATACTGCTCTAACTGCATCCTTTAAATTACATCATGAAGACAGGTCTGTCATATATGCTCAGATGTGTGCTCTGTGCTTACAGTACAGTACAGTATGGTACACAATTATTTCCGTTTCGATTGACAGAATGGTACCAAAATACCCAACCGTACCGTACCACTTTTTCGGGACCCTTCCGTTGGGGTATCTAGTTTTTTATGCTGAATATGTAGGGAACTAAGACAGAAGAGTAGCTACTCTTAGATCCTCTCTTTTTGAGTCTCAATGAGTTTTATAAGCCACACTGCAATTCAATCAATAAGACTTAATTACCATGCACCCAACATTGCGCTAGGGTACAGGTGCTCACAGACACCAGAAGGGGGAAGTCAGAGACACTGGATTCTATGTGGTAGAGGGAAAAAAAAAAATCAGAAAGATTTTTTGTTTTTGTTTCTTCTAGAACATGCAGAAACATGTTGCAGGTTCTTTAATGCATCTGCGAAAATGTGCCAATCAAGTCCAGACAGGTCTTAAAAAGGGAAATTAATTTCGGTTACCGTAGCACCGAACGTAAATAAACAAATGGGTTAGTTCGCCAAAAATTATGATAATTTAGTAATTTCTCACCCTCATGTCAATAAAAAATAAATAAAAAAAAACAAAGTTAAACACCCACCTTGGTAAGATTTTAATTTTGGACCGTTTGGCTTAAAAAAAAAATGTTTTGTGTTATAGTCCTTTTTCATGTTTTTTTGTCCTGTTTAGAGCTTGATGTATGGCAAGAACTATATAATAATCCTTTGAAAATATCTATTTTGCATTTCACAGAAAAAAATAACAGCATACAGGTTTGGAATGACAGATTGTAATGTAAATAATGACAGATTTTGAATTTTTGGGAACTGATTTTGAACTAACCTTTTAAGAATTGAATTACCGTGATGGTATGGGTCCTTAAGTCAGGAGGGTTTTTTTTCTCCATCCTTTTTTTGCAAAGTTACTGAAGCATGTCCTGGCTGTGTGTTCTGTTTGGTCATGGTAAGCTGCTCCAAATGAGCCTCTGACCTTCAGATAGCACTAAAAGATGATATTAAATATTACATGCTCTATAAATAAACAGAGCTAGCCTGAGAGTACAAACAAGTGTCTTTAACATCTGCGGTATGTGATATATGGCGAGTTATGCAGCGTGAGTCTGACTAGCGGGGGGTGCCGGTTGACGAGGAACACATCAGCAGAATAAGGGTTAATAATTCAATCTACCCTGCCCTGTCTGATCACACTGTTGCCAGGTTACGTGAACCACTGCCGCAACAGTGCTGTAATCATCTCTATCATTGCACTGCGAATACAGCCTCAGTCACCATTGAGATGAGAAGTCAGAGAGCTCTGCATTCTATCACAACAGGCTGAGAGAGAATCTGATGCAGGGATGTGATACGCCACTGCGTCTGCTATGGAGATTGATACTAACATGTAACTGTACTTAATTATAATTCATATAGAATGAATGAAACGGATAACAAGTGCTGTTTTGAGTCACTTCTTCACTGCTAACTGGCTGGTTGCTACCCCTTGTTGCTAAGCTGAGAGCTGTGCCCACTCTTCTGCGTGGTGTCCTGTGCCAAGAACAAGGAATATACTCAGAATGATTTCTTTTTTCTTTTTCTTTTGAAATCGGTGTTGTCCAGGTGTCATTATGAGAAATGTGACTTCAGGACTTGTACTCTCTTTTTAAAGTTCGCCCAAAAAAGTATAATTTACTCATATTGTTCCAAACCCAAATTATTTTCTTTCATTCAAGAAACACAAAAAGAGACATTTTGATGAATGCTCACGCTTCTCTTTTCCATACAATGAAAAAAGGAACCAGGAACTGGCAAAGTTTAAAGGGGTCCTATTATGCTTTTCCACTTTTCAACTTTAGTTAGTGTGTAATGTTGCTGTTTGAGAATAAAAAAGGTCCGCAAGGTTACAAAGCTCAAAGTCCACTCCAAAGGGAGATAGTTGATTTAACAGAAGTCATTTGGACTACAATGCGATTTTTCCGGGCTTTTTGAAGTCATAATGTTACTCATTTAAATAATCCCCGCCCACGGAACACGCAAAAAAGTGGACGAGGCCTGGTTGAGCTGCTGCTATGTCAAAGAGACACTGTTTTTTTCACAACTCATTTGTTTGACCTTCCTGAGGCTGACGAACTTAGAGTGGTTAAAATTTATTTTAAACACTGTTCCTGGAGATTATAATCCCAACATTTATCTGTTTATCTGTGCTGCACATTTTACAGAGAACAGCTTTAGTACTTACCTGAAAGTACAATGCAAGCTACGCACAAAAGCTTCTCCTGAAATGGAGCAGTTTCCACCTTGTCGGGTCAATCTGTTGTTAATGGATCACAACTTGTAAATATGTCTTATTATTTATAGTTGGGTTTTCTATTAACAGTTACAATTATGAGTTGTATGTTGTTGCTACTACGCTCGCCTGCTAGCCAACATACATTTATATATATATATGGTTATTATATTATGTATATTATTATATTTCAAATTGTTATTATTATTATATAAATTAATATTTATACTATTCATATTTTAATAAGATTATTAAAATAACTAAATAAATAGTTTAATTTATGTATACATTTTTCGGTAAAAGACAAATACATTTGACAAGCAAACTTGCCTTGGACATTATGACTCTAAATAACGTTTTTTAAATAATGTTTTTTTGAATTAAGTTAAGCTTTCATTATTTCTGCTAGTTTTAAGCATTTGTTCATTTTACATTAGTTAGTAGATCAACAACACATTTTTACAGTGTACAAGATTCAAAAGACATGAGGGTGAGTAAATTATGACTATCCCTTTATGAAACGCGATAGCGACTGTAATTGTCCGTGTAGCGAATAGCCTGTGATACATCAGCTTTGCTCTAGCAGGCCTTATTCTCTCAGATCATGACCTTGCTGCATGTTGCTTCTCCAGCAGTCACTCTGGCCGATCCATAACGCTCCGTGCAGCAGACGTGATTCACAGGCTCAGACATTACTGTCTCTGTAAGCTTATTCTGCGAGCAGCTCGGGCTCCCTGAAGGCAGCACAGAGACGAGCACAGACACAGTTGGCACCGGAGCGCGTAGCAGCGGCGTCGAGCTCACAGTGAACGCTGTACAATACTTTGAGACCTGTGGTTAAAACAACAAGCACAGAGGACAGAGGGCACCTCTGACTGACTCCATGTTCCTCTCATTCATTCTCCATCTCTCTCCCTACTCTTCTGAAGTCATGACTATGAAATCAGGGCTACATCCCTGGACTTCATCACGCCCACATCGCTTCATTCACTTTGCGTGCCCTTCAGTTTGGCTGACCAATCTGTGTAGGTGTCGAATTTGAAGAATTACAGTAAGTAGGACAACAGCAAGAACGACAGTAGAAAAACAAGTGCTGTGCCACTACTTTCTGTGTGCAATTATGAATACATTCATGAGGACGTGTATCCATATGCTGGTGTATTTACTGCCAAATAGCAGTGAAAAGAGGCTTTGTTTTAAATGTTCGTATCACATCAGGAATTGCCAAAACAATCTGCCTCCCACGGAGGGGCCAGATTTGCAGTCTCTCTTGCACACCTTGGACAGGAGACAGAGAATATTAGAGCTTAAGCCCCATAGCGAAGATCTCCACTGTGACCGTCACTGACTTTCATGTTGTTTTTTTTTATCACAGCCACTGATCTGAGAACACACAGACCATTCGAAATCAGAAGAGGAGGAACTTTTAATAAGACGTATAGAGAATATGATTCAGTCCATCAGAGAGGTGATGTGGACCGAGTGTTATGGTTAGGTAAAAGGAAAGTGACCTAGAATTAAATAGAGTTCTAATATCAGCATATTTCATACATATCATAGAGGCACAATTTTATTTTGTTCACAGTCATTTACAGTATTCACCATCTATTTCTGTTATGCAATAACCTGGTCCATATGGAGAAACAAAACTCGAACATTCACACATTTCCACACAAACTCCCCTTGTGTGTTCATTTTTGGCTTGTTCGATTATGCCTTACCATGTTTAAACAGGCTGCATGTTGCAGAATATTACAGATTTGACTAAAATCAGCATAGAAATGCAGCAAAAAAATATCAAAAGTGAGTGGAAAAGTCATTTATAATGTTACACAATTTTTCTATTTCTAATAAACAGTTTTTTTTACTTCCTATTCATCAAAACTTTCAAATAAAATGTCACGTTTTCCACAAACATACTAAGCAGCACAATTGTTTTCAACATTGATAATAAAAAGAAATGTTTCTTTAGCAGCAAATCAGCATATGAATGATTTCTGAAGGATCATGTGACACTGAAGACCGGAGTAAAAAAATTCAGCTTTGCATCACAGGAATACGTATTAACATATTAAAATAGAAAAAAGTTATTTTAAATTGTAATAATATTTCTTTTCAATTTTGATCAACTAAATCCTGATTTGGTGAACATAAGAGACTTCTGTCAAAAGAACTACAAAAATCGCATTGACCATTGACTAAATGTTTGAAGGGTAGTGTATTTCAATGAAAACATCGCAAACACAAAGCAGTGTTAAAATGCTTTTAAGCTGAGTTATAATGAGGTCTAGGCCTGTTGCCTCACCTCAGTGATCCACACAAGAATCACACTAAAAAACACTCAAATAAAGCCAATCAAAACGGCAAAGGATTTACGGTTTAAACGACAGGAACAGGACATCACGAAGATGATTAGAAATGTATTACTAAAACATGAAAGATGGGATTCTGCCTGTCATGAGCGAACAAGAAAAAATATCATTATCTCTACGGGGATCGAATACCTCAAAGGACCAATCAAAAACAATCAGACCAAATTCTACATGTGCACCCAGGTCCCTTTTTCAACAGATACAATGTCAAACAGTTTTATTCAAGCTAACAACCCTCCTATATTGTTCCAAGACTTTTTACTTAAGTTTGAGCTTTATTTAATAACTCATAACCAAAAGTAATTACATAAATGACTCTTGCTCATTATTCCATATTCTCAGTGGACGGTTTGACGAGAGAATGCTCAGAGGATGTAAATTGTATTTAGAGCTGTCAAGCAATCATCCTTTTTAAACAGAAACATGCTGGGAGGTTCATACAGTCCCTATAATCTATGTCATTAATCACCTTTCCTTTCACTGAACAGTTAAAGAAAACGCAAAGTGCTGCTCTTTTTCAGGGCTGTGTCGGGAGGTTCAAAATGTCACGGCGGCCTCACGTCCCCTGAGGTTTAAGCATTAAAAATGTGGCATGCTGTCACCGGGATGTCACGAGGGATGCTCTGTGAATAACCACACACAGTCAGCCGAACACCGATGGCAAAAATGATTTTAGAGAGTTCACGATAAGTGGACCTCTGTTGCGTCACTCTCTCAGGTTCAACCGCTGGCACTCGCCATCACAAGCTCTGCAGAGATTCTGATGAGCATTTGCAGTGCTTGGATATGGCTGATTATATAATTGGAATTTTAATGTGGAATATTAATCCACTGAGGCCCCACATTTAGTTTTATAAGCTGGCTGATCAGGATCTACTACAGCAACTCCAGCAGCCTATTCAAAGCTCAGTGACTCTATGTGTTACACAAGCAACACTCCTGTAAGCCAGTACACTAAAATAGTGCAAACTCACAATATAGTGACATTCCTAAATATTATTATGGGGGTTAATATGCAGCGTGATTATCCTGCAATGTACTGAAGAGCTTACGTAAGTGGTCATGTATGTACAGGTATGCGTTTGGTGTGTGTGGGTCAGGTTTTACCATCATTTCAAAATACTTAAAATCACCTACACCAGTCAAGCGCCTCCACAGAGTAAACTGCTTAATAAGCATACTAAAACTATGTAAAATAATGTCACAAATAGCTGATTTCAATAAAGCCAATAATGTTTTATAGATAAAGGCAAGTTGATATTAAAATGCTTTAATATTTGGTCTATAGATCTTTTATGAACAATATAAACAACATTATAATGCACAAAAGTCAAAATTAATATTCATTTTCAGATTTGCTAAAGATTTAATTTAACAGTGTAACATTATTAGTGTTTTTAAAGATTTAAAAGTAATAACTTTAATCTTTAAGTTATCATTAATCTAAATGTCAAAAATCAATATGGAAATTGACTCCCCATTTAGAAGTAAATGCCAAATGACTTGGTTCAAGTACTTGATATATTTAACGTGTAACAATTAATCATGTGTAACAATTAATCATGTTTTATTAATCACACAAGATTAATATAACATCAGAGCTAATAGAGGGAATAAAGGCCCTAAGCCTTAACCAGCCTTAATGGGTGCATACGTTTTCTTTCTTTTTGTTTTGTTTTCACTCTTCTGTTTCCCTGTAAAACCACACTGTCACGAAGTCGCGATGACTAATGTAAAAAAATAAAGTATTTTAGGTCTACAAGACAAAAATACAGCAGAAACTTCTAGCATCTCTGCGTCTCACGTCAACGTCACAGGTTTCTGAGGCTTTTGCAAATAACCAAGCAAATGTAATAACAAAAAAAACAGTATAATACATTATAATACATCACATATGAAACATTGCAATTTTTTTATGCTTTTAAAAGAAGTCTCTTATGCTCACCAAGGCTGCATTTATTTATACAAAAATACAGTAAAAACAGTAATATTGTAAAAAATATATTTTTTAATTATTTAAATTAATTAATAATCATTTAATCATAATAATCATTTAAATTAATTTTAAATTAATGTTGTAATGTTAAGTGTATACATGTCTTTCTGTACTTTTTTTACCAATAATTTCCCAGACAGATTGTAATGGTCATGGATAAAAAAATAATAAAAAAAGTCTGCTCATGTTTTCGATCAATTTCCATGAAAGTACATTGGCAATCGATCTAGAGATATCAACACTCTACCTACAGCTCCTACTTGATGTGTAAATGAATTAAAACAAGCCCTCCGTACAAAACTCAAGTGTTAAATCAAACACAGACGCACTGCCTGCAAACCATGTAACGGCGGACCGATAATCCAGCACGTTATCTGTACAGGCTCGGCACAACCCTCTGTGGCCTAAGGCAGCTGGGACTCTCAGATATCAGGGATGTTCTGCTTGATTTGTATCTCTCTGGAGAGGAAGAGTGAGTGAGCAAGTCAGTGGGTTGTGTGCAAGGGGATGTATACATGCAAACCGTTATTATTCCATCAAGCCAATGTCCAATGAAGCCAATGAAATGCGTTAGAAAAAAATAACAGCTTCAACATATAGGGACAAAGATCTGATTAAAAGGCTGGATTTCATTAGTGTGCCCTCATGTGCGATATCACGATTATTTACACAATCTGCTTTTGAAGAAATATCGTAGTATCATGCTACAGTGCAAAATTCTATCAGTTGCAGTTCTGGCACCTCAGTCCCAACATACTGTACAACACGACGTACAATCACATCGGATGTTAAAGCAGAGGTTACGCATACGTGACATTGCAGTTATTCACAATCACTAAAGTTTATTATTTACATGCGTAAAGCCTTGCCGGTTAAAAAGATTTTATCCGCACACTGTTCTACCATGCACTTTTCTGAGTGTGCACACTAAAAGCCTGTCAAACAGAACGTGAGAACTAAACTAAGTCATCTTTCGCATCTTATTGCGCTTAAAGTGTCAAATACACACAAGGTTTACATAAACGCAGTCGTCTTAAAGTGACAGAAGTGCCTAATAAACCTGCTGCCGCTATGTTAAACAAACAGCAAAAGACAAAAACACTTCATGCTCTTCACTAAATCACTTCAGTAGCTTTAATAAGAATCAGTGTATATATAAGTTATACAGTGAAGTCTATGTAGTGTTTAATTTTTACATTTGTTTATTAGATTTCTCGAATGCTATTGTGAAAAAATAAAGCACTGTTAATTTCATTTACATTTGTAATGTGCATCTTTGTTCTTATTTTTAATAACAAAGACACAATTATGAAATAAAGATTTTCATCTTCGCTATAACCCCTAAATGGTCTGTCATTCTTTTTTCTTTTATATTTTCTTACCATGTAAGGCTAAATTTTTCAAATAACTAAATTACTTTGGCTATACTGCTCAGTCATTTGCTAAATCGTAAAAACCAACATGAAAAAAATCGAGATAAAATAGTGCGTAATAAAAAATAAATTGGTGACACTTTATAATAATATTATTAGTGGCGTTGCAAAGGACAGCTCCACAGAACCAGTAACCCTACATAGTTAAACTTTAATGCGTGACTCGTCCCACACGCTTGCACTACGGACATGAAATGAAAGATGCCTCAAATCACACAGCGTGTTAATGAGAGATGTGCTATTACTTTTTTTCAACAATCACTTCTGAGATTATGAAGTGTGCATACCATGGACACTTTACTATCCCATGAGGCCACGGGAAAGGATTTGTGAATGGAAGTGGAGTGAATTGAAGCTGGTACTGTAGGTCACATGATAATGACAACATGGGGAATGTAGAACGTCCGGATTACATTCTAGCGGTTACAAAGTACTCATTCAAAATAAGTCCCTACTAAGATTTGAGCTAGTAAGCAACCACCTAACAACCAACCAGCCTACCCTAGCAACCACCCAGAAAATCCTAACAATTGCATAGCAGCATGTTAAAAACATTCAGAGCACCTCAGCCACCTACTCCACATTGTCTCCAGAAAAATGCTAAAATAACGATTAACATTACATAATGTACATTCAAATAGAAATGCTACTAAACTTTGACAGATTTTCATATCTATTCCTTATGAACTAAGCAATATATAATGTTTGCTAATGATTTATCAGTGAAAGATACTAAACATAAACTGATAATGAACCTAAAGGCGGTTTTACTTTGTTGTGTCTAATGGATAGGCTTATCAACACTTAGTTTGAGTAAAACTGCATGTGCAAACAATTGTTCTTTGTGCCTTAGAATATGGGTATGTTGACAGAATTCATTACAGAGCTTTAAATAAATGGACAGTTCAACAACACTCCAGCTGCTAATGTAAATATTTGACACAGCAGATTTTAATGCCAAAACAGGGAGAATTTTACTTTAATTTCCCTGCCAGATCAGTTAAATATATTTTGTTAAATATAAAATATGTATTTTGTGCATATGACAAATTTAGGATAAAACAGAACATGTGCATATTCATAGTCAAACCTTAGATGACTTCACTCTGGCACACACTTAAATATTAATGAATTCATAAAACATTTAATTAAAAGCAACACGTTCATGTTAAACTTTCAATCAAGCTCAGAATTAACTACGAATAAAACAAAGCTTTTTGTGGTGATTTTTAAAAGTGCAAGAGTGATGGTGTAATTACAGCTGCTTTTTATGTACATCCTTTCAGGGAGAAACAGAGACGAACAACTAATTGCATTAGCAAACAGTGTTAAAGCAATGTGAATCAATGTTCTCTGAAAAAAATATGCTATTTTGGAGGTTGTGAAAAAAACATTATAGGGGAAAAGGGATGAGAACAAGGAGAGTGAAGAAAAAAAGATGGGTAAAACACTATGAAAATTGGAAACGTCCAGAAAATGGCTGAAGGGCTACAGAGATAATGCAGCAATGAGAGATGACACACAGAGCATCTCTACATGAAAGAGATGCTCTTTACTTGGCAGTCTCCTTCTCATATGATCCTTATCTGAGGGGGATGATAGTGCATATAAATTTGCATATACATGTGCAGTTTTTCAACTTTTAAAAGCTTTATTTGTTGCAAAAATATTTGAATATGACCAATGAAATAATTAGGTGCAAAATAACCTTTTTAAGTTGGCAAATTGCATGCATACATTTTACATCATATTTTTGTTATGAATATAAAGTGAAATACTGCTTTTCATAATTTTTCAGTTCAGATACATAATGTTGCTGTTGGGCGGAATGCGGAATGTGTGTCAAAAACTTCTACTGTAAAGGAAATGTATTTTTTCTAGTTGCATTTGGTAAAGATTTGTGTTCTAGTTTAATGCTGTCACTCTATTGACTGTATTTGTGCCACTCAAATATCTCTCTATTATTCCTATGTTGTTTTAAAAACAAATTGTCAAATGTTTATTTATGAACTGTTAAAAGCGGTATAGCGTGTAATTGCAACCCTTAAATTGTGGGGGGTTTTCAGTGTGGTTCCCAATCAAAACCCACACAAAGTTCTTCCTAACACTTCAATCCTACAATTAGGCTAACTATGCTAAACAATAACCAATAGTATTTTTGAAGCATATTTAAATGTTTTCATTCATTACTGTACCTCAAAATACAACAAAATTTTATTTTGAATGTGTATAATTAACCCAAAAATTTCCATATGGACAGCCACACAGTCGGTGTAAGTATCACAAACCTAACCAACACTGGGGAATAATGGTTCTCGGCGCATTTAATCGATGACTAGAGATTCATGAATCTGTTTGACTTATTAAAAAGAAATATTCGTTCACAAATTGGACATCACGGGTCATGTGCAGAACACACTGGCCTGTACTCTAAAGATATAATTAACCAATGCCTCGTCACTAAATGAAATCTGATAAAAGGGCATATCGACACAAATATAGTTTTCCCATCTGAAAGTTAATTACGTTTGAATTTATTCCTGCAATTTTTAGTCACAGGTCGAAGCCCCTGCACAGTATAAATGAAAAATGTAAATGAATGCAAGCAATCCTGCGTATAGAATATTCTCTGCAATCGCTGTACGCTCACGAGTGCGTCCACAGCAGAGGTAGAAACCAAAAAAGGTCTAAAATTACAAGCACTGGGAAGCTCAAAAGCTCTTTTAAAAGCACCCACAGACTCCCACAACACAAAGAGAGTCAGAGGCTCGTGGATCAGCACTCTCCAGTTATTGACTGTGATGCATGCAGATTCTATGATCTTGTGTGGGAGTTTTAACGCCGGCCAGTGCAGAATGCAGCCACTGACAGTTGAAGCATCACACAGGGAGTGGGGCAGAGTAATGGCACAAAAGAGGGAATGACTTTGCAAGCTCTCTAAAAATAGGCTCTTAAATTCATTGGGATGTTAGCCATTAAACTGAAGCAGCAGGGAGGGTTTTGTGACAATGCTGCAATAGCAAGCAGCACTTCTGCCGATGCTCTATGTGGCATGTGTACATGTCTGCCTTCCTTGTCAGCATGGTGGATGCATCCAGAACTGAATAAGATGAGTAAGCTGACTGCTATTCTTCTGTTTTCCAGAACAGTCACCACTGCGATCAGCAAAAACAAGAAATGAAACAAAGCAGGTGAGCAAACAAATAAACAGCCCTCTTTTTTCCCCATCCCACGTGTGGCACTGAGCAGAGCAGGGGACCTGCGCTCCAACAGGGTCGCCAGCTGAGAGCATATGGCTGACAGGTCAATGGCCATGAGCAATACAGTCACTCATATTAACACCCACACAAATGTATTTATATGGGCAAATATCACAACGTATAAAGCTCACGCAGTGGGCTAGTGCAGAGAAAATGACCTAACATCCTGCTGCAAATTACTTTGTAATCTTAATAACATGCATCATTTTTCACTACACGATCCAAACATCAACAGAAGAGCAATTTCTTCAATGCTGCAAATGTCATAAACAAGCTTAGGGCTCGATAATAATGGCCCGACGGCTCGGGGACAGTGCGAGACCGTTTTGGGCAGGCTGACAGAAATTCCACTTGCCCTTATCAGGTCAGTGCAGCGTTGCTACTTTTTCTTACATTTGTTGATCATATTCATATACTTTGTCTTGCAATCTTATTCTGCTGTTAATTTAGCCAAATTAGATATAAATAATCTACACAAATTAGGACATTTTGAAATTGCAAGAATAAATTGTCTTTGATGCTAAAAATCTAAATCAAATCTGAACACACACACACACACACATAAATAAATTATTAGTAATGATTTTTACAAAAAAAAAATGTCAGTGTTGTTGAGCTCATTAAACTATTTAAATTGGAGTAAATTTTGATTAAAAATCAGACATAATAGAACTAACAAGCCACTGAGTTCTAGACCGCAACATGCACTGTTTATAATATATCTAGGCATTATTTAAAAATAGTCCAAATATTTACAGAAATATGTTTCTTCCCTGTCACTGAACTTACAGATAGCATTCAAACACAAGCAGCTTTAATATTAGTTTATCAACAGTAGTAATAAGTGGTTTCTCTCACTGGATGGAGATAAAGGAGAAACACAGGCAAGCAGCCAGAGATGGAGCAATAATGGCCATTAGAGGTGAGACTGTGTAAGAACATACTATGTTCTAAACTTCATTACAGATCAAACCAAACTTCTTGTATAATACAACGACTCCACTAGTTCCCATAAAAACAGTCAACCATCTCTTTTAAGTTCTCAGAGACACATCCTTTACCCTTTCTCGGTGCATAAAAGCCAACTCTAAAAGTATGCATAAATATTGCAGTGTACCTTCTCCCCCATTTCATAGTGCATTTGCAGTGATTTTCTATGCGCTCCATCGTTTTTTTTTATGGGCTGAGTACATTTTGTTTTAAGAACAGGTTTAGACGCTTGCATGATATGTGTGTGTGTGTGTGTGTGTGTGTGTGTGTGTGTGTGTGTGTGTGTGTGTGTGTGCACTTCTCCAGTGCCAAATATTTTTCAGTAGGATGATGGATTGATAGACTTCTGACAACTGATACTTCAGCAGTGAGAAGGCCGTGAAACAACGCACTCTAACAATCCCTTACTAAGCAAATGTGGTACAGTAGGTTTTTCAGCCTTGTAGATCTCTAAATCAATAACATAATGCTGTAAATGAAAAGAGCTATGATGTGGTGATCTTCCTTTCCAGGCCAGCTACCCGAATAGCTTCATATGTGTGTGTATAGAGTAGCCTACTGTGTTATAGTGGGCTAAGAGGCCCTCTCAAAACAGACTGCATAATATCAGTGAAATCTAGATCAATGCATGCACAACGTAATAAAAATAATCATATTGTTAAGTTCTGCACATCAAGGTAACTGCAGCGTCAGCAAATAAAATGCTGGGATGAAGATGCACGATCATGTCTGCAAAATGCCACTGAATTCAGTTCTCTCTCTCTCTCTCTCTCTCTCTCTCTCTCTCAGGCAGCAGGATTTCTAGCCTTCTTGTCACTATGGCAACACCTAAAGTTAATTGGGTACCTATGCAGTGTTGGGCAGAATCAAACAGGGTTCTCCTACAAGACCATGCATCTTTTTGAAGTAACATACACTTTGAGAGTGAAATGTGGCAAGTCTTAGTTGTCTCATTAAACAAATGTGTTATGAAAGTAAAAGCATGTGACATTCCAATGTTTTGCCTGTAAATAACCAGCACTAGGTTGGGATTTACTTAGTTTATCTTTTTAACAATATTTAATGTGCTATATGTTTTATCTCATAACTACAAAGTAAGATATTGTCAGATACATCTAATAGGATTTACCTTAAAACAAAATAAAATGTGCATTATAGTTATGGAATCAGATATGAAATTTAATATTTATTGAGATCAATTTGATCACATAAGCTTTTTGAAATTGTATAAATTTGGTCACATAAAGTTTGATCCCATTAGCATACGAATCAGCTATTTTATAGTAAGCGTTTTCACTAAGCAACCGGGTCTAAAATTATATATATATATAATTTGAATTTATTGTAAGGCCACATTTGTGAAGAAAACAAGATTGAATACATAAAAAGTAAAATAAATTTAAAAACAATATATTATACACTTTTATTTTCTCATTTAATCTTGTAGTATTTTGTCTTCATATGTGTGGCTACCTACAATAAATTCTCAGTTCTCCAGAAGGACATGTTGGTTTTGGTCGAAAGAGGAGTGTCTCGTGGGACCAACGCTAAACTGGTCCCTTCTGGAATAGATGAGGTAAACCTTATCTTCCTCCACAACATAAACCCCAACCCCCACTCCATTTCCTTTCTGCAACACAAAACCCCACATTACAAATGAAAATCCAATTTGTTAAAATCTTCCACAAACCCAGCCTCCTCTCAGATGAATATATTACTGTCTATGGTGATGTCTCAAGCTAGCGATCCATCCGTAAGCGCTCAAACATGCTAGCTCTGCCCCTGATTTATGACATATATAATCAACTGAGGAACTTGGCTTACTGCTGAGATCACAAGAGCACAGAATATCACGTCTGGTATAGCAGGATGCACCATTAATGAGATGCTTTACCCCCACCCCACCACCACCAAAAAAAAAAAAAATTTGAACGTACTCCACGTATTCTCTGCCATTAAATGCAATGTAATGCCAGGCTTTGTTCTAATGAATGCAAATGTTCGATCAGAATATATTTCTCACAAATTGGCTATACTGGGCATCTGCAAGAGGACGCATTTAGGCATTTTACTGCACATAACCTGAAACTATTAAATATGACTCTCTAGATGTGCTGTTAATCCATCAACTGCTGGGAGCATGTGTGCACAACTGTGTTTGATGGAAATGTAATAACATTAAATACGTAAACTGAATTTTCATATATGCAGGAAATACTCAGCCTTAAAAGATTTTTAATTTTCTATACTGCTGTTTGAAGAAAGACCATTGACATATAGATGTAATGATCATGGCATGCCGAAGTTCAGATAATAAACAAGCAAATTAACTGTCAATCTCCCAATTCCAAATGTCCTGTATACTGGACAAATCTGTTTTTCTTGACATATATGGAAACAGTTATGCTGTCAGCTTAAAATATATATATATATTTTCAATCTTAGGAATAATGTATTTGTAAACATATTATATATTATATGGCACAATATGAAAATGATGCTCAACAAATCACTAAAGATATTTTTAAATGGTTTAAAATACATTTTAAAGTGAAAAAGATGACTTTCTACATAGGTTGTTAAAATGTAAGTAGCACTTTATACAGTGTCTATATTGTCAAATTACACAGTGCCCATGTTAAGACAATTACAACAGGACTAACAAAACCAGGAAATAATTACATATCAAATGCATGTTGCTCATTAATATCATTCACTACTCACTCATGTACTGAAGTGAAATAAATAATTATCTTATAATATTTTTTTTTATCTAATAAATCTGATAGTCCAAAATTGTACATGCAGTAGACACAAAAATACGCTATGTTTGCTTTACAATAGCTACAATGATAAAAATAAACATTTTATTTGATCAGAATAATATTTTATTTAACATTTCAGCATAGTGGGAACTGAATATTATAGTTCCCCTGCTATTTAATATACAGCATTTAACATGATTTATTTGTAAAGGACTGAGGACGATAATGATCGATGAATCATCTCTATAGTAATGGCTGGCTTTATGAATGAGACAATGAGCAGTTAGAAAAACAGCATCCATTTGCCTTTTTGAGTCTCTCTAATTGTAATGAAGCCAGGACACATCTTGTCACATACATTTCAATCTCACTTGCATCATTTCAGCCTTGTCCATATGTTTAGCAGCTACAAGGATGCGTTAACAAAAAAAAATCCTTCTTGATATGATGCAGACGCTTCCTCTCTAAGATGGAGGCTGTCTGTATCGCAGCTCAGGGTAAGAGCTGAGCATCTGAGGAGTAAAGTCTCACTTAAAATCTACAACTTCATCCCCACAGACTTCTTCAAGTACATATGTAATGAACACAGTTCCTGAGCACATGTACACTGATGGACATGCAACTGTGAGTGTGGACATGGACTGTATTTTAGTATATAAGGCCAATCAAGAATGTTAATACTGATATAAAACAGGCAAAAACAGGTTAATCGATTACATCGATTACACCTCAAGGAAAAACTTTTGACAGAATCACAACAGAAAAGCATCCAGCACTAGCAACAACAGTAGATATGCAACACCTACAGATACCTTCAATCACTTACAAAAGCACATAATTTGAAATGTAAAATAACATCTTGTGATAAATGATGTAAGGATTAAAGGTTATTTAACACTAATCACAGCCATAAGACTTGTCATAAAGCTCAAGAGCACAAAATGACAAAACGGCGCCTAGAGACAAGAAGACTGTGCACGATTCAGCACTGCACATTATTCCAAAGGAAAAAAATGCCTGTCTTCATAATCTCTACCGTTTTAAACCACACTTGCCCAATCTTCTGGTTCCATTCTTTTAAATAACGTCCAATTTCAGAATCAAATAATAAAATTAAGTATAGATGAACAAAATAAGTCTTGTCCTACATTTTTCTCATTCACTATCAGGTTTCACTCAGAAAATCATCAAATTCCAGAATGTTAGAAAACAGTTATTTTTCAGTTTGTTGATGCTAGGGGTGCAAAAACTACTCACTTCACCATTAAAGCACAAAGCAGAGTGCAAGGAAAGATATCTGTAATTTCCACCAAACAAACGGGAAACTTCTACATGATTTCACCTGCGATTTATTAGTGTTCAGTGGATATGATTGTGTTTATATAGTGTATGCACTCAAAGCTCTAAAAACAGTTAAACATGGCCATACAGAAAGTGGGGGCCAAAGCCAAACCATAGCTCACAAATCCAGAGCTTCTCTTTCAAAGTGTCTCCTCTTGCGGCTCCACCAAATGCCTTCTCTTATGTAACCCACGCTGCTTCCTCAGCCCGCCTGTCTTCATTGGCTGATTTCTCTCTTTTCCACATAAGCACTTTCACCTCTATTACCACCACTATCATGTGTCTTTGTGATGACTGCCAAAAATGAAGAACATTCTACCCCTTTTTTACTGCTTAACGAAATTCATTAATATTTACCTCAGAAGCATTAGACTTTGCAAATGAAAAAACAACCATGGGGCCTTGATAGATAACTAAAACTTCTTTAATAATCTTGAAAGGTAACAGCTTGGCCAGAGAAGGAGAAATCTATGGTCTTCTCTTTACATATGAGAAGCTTTAATAGTGTCATTGTCCTATATACCTCAGTTAAACAATTTCCTTCTCATTAATTAAACATACACTCCATCAATATGCCCTAGGAGTGCTCGTGCCTATCAGGTATTGCGTGCGGCGCACAAGAGAAGATATATGCTTGATTTATTTCACATTGCTGCATGTCATACATCAAAAATGAGAGGGAAATTATCACAGAAAGAAAGAATAAGCAGGAAATGTCACATGTAAGGGTTAATTTATTTGGTTTACAGCAAATGCTGCCAACAACACATCCATAATTCATTATTAAAACAAAAGCGAATGAGTGAAAAACTGCACTGCTTTTGACTGATGCCTCTCCCATCCTCTGAACAGAGGCAGAATTAGTCAGCTCCTTGCTCACGCCTTCCCTCCCTGCGCTTGGTGAAATTTCACCCTCGCTGCCACCGAGATCTCACCCTCCATTTTCTCTGCGTCTCCACAACTCTCTCTGCATTCTCTCTCCCTCGACCATGCACAAATACCAATAAAAAACTGTGCACTCGCACACACCCCCACATTGTAGACATGCACACACATTAAAGGCACAGAGCATGCATGCGGGCTTGTTCTCACACGAGAGCCTGCTTCCTCCATTTTATACATTCAGAGCGACCCTTCCCCCACCCCTGCTGCCACTTACACACACACACCTCACTTAATCACAGCTTCTGTTCCCTGGTTCGGTTTGATACGCTCTGCTCTATGAGGTTAAAATCTAGCTGAAATGGTCAGGGACAAGAAGTGTACATTATACTTCATAAGCCGCCTCGCCTCTGGCTGTATCTCAATCACCGACTAGAACAACAGACTGGAAATGAATAAGAAAATGCACACACGTCGTCAGATCCATAAAACATCCACATCTTCATCTCACCAATCTAGAATAAGAATCCATTACTAATTGGATATAACATTTGATGATGTGTTTTGCCTGGTCAGCAGCGTTGGCAGGTCACTGCCATCCTTGGATTAAATTGGCAGAGCTACATTCACTTGTTGCGTGGTCACAGCGGCCCTGTCAATCCTTGTCAGATGACGGTTTAGATAAGTATGTACGTAGGGGATTGATGAAGCCATAAAGCACTGATGGAGCAGTAAATACATGAAGATTAAACTCCTTCTCTGCGAGAATCAATCTCGACAGGCATACTGTAAGATTACAGCACATGCAGTATGAAAGGATCAACACTGGATGAATCCCTTAAAAAACAATGTATCTTCTGGAAGCTACAGGGGAGCTTGCTGATTCTACTTAGTTTCGACCTAGCAACCATACACCAACTGCCTACCGCCTGCTGCCTACTCTCGATGCCCCCAGCGGCCCAGAAACGGCATTTACCTGGTCGTACCAGTCCCGGTTGGAACAGGTGCACTCGGGCCACCATCCTCCTTGCCCTCCTGAGTTGTTACCATTCACCTTGGGGGCGCCCTTGGATTGGCTCTTGGGGTTGGGGCCTCCAGGACCCCCAGCTGACATCATTTTCCCTTTACTTCTCCCCAAAGTGCCCCCTCCACCCATTCCCCCTCCTCCGCCCGAGGTTTGGGGCGGTAAGGTCTGGCCGCCCCCATAGCCGGCCGGGTATCCATAGGGTTCGGGCTGCCAGTCTCCATATGCCGGGGCATCCATCCTGCGCAGGGCAGCCATGCGGGTCACTTCATAGCATTCTGGGCACTTGCAGCAGTGATGATGTTTGTGCATGCTGGCTAGTTCACACGGTGCGGCGCTCTCTGTCTCTTTCTATCTCACTGCTGCTGCTGCCTGCTCAGATCGCAGTGCCACTCGGCTCACGGAACGGTAGCACAAATGGCAGGAATCTTCACAAACCCTGTTATCCTCCTCTTTGTTCCTCCCGATCCAGAAAAAGAGATGAGGAGGTAGCAACAGGGCGATGAAAAATAGAAAAAGATTGGTAGTCTTCCTCCAGTCGATGCAAAAGATTTGGAAAAATAATGCTAAAAATAGTGTGTATGATCTCGGAATCAGAGACCAGCCCCGATGGTCGAGTTTTCTTCCTGCTTCTGTTGGTTCACAGTGATATGTATATAAATTCATAGATATATATTCATTTGTTTATATATGTATATATTTACACACACACAAATACATATAAAAATATCAATATAAACAGACAAGCACAAATACAGTTATATACAGGAATATATGTATACATATATAATTCTATAAATATTTATATGCGTGTGTACAAATATATATATATATATATATCTATATATATAAACAATTTCTATATATATAAATGATATCCGTGATCAAATCTTCCTTTGTAAGTCTTTGCTTGCCAGATTTCTTCCTTCTGCGTTTCCTCCTGCTTTGGGAAGCGTTTTCTTGCCTTCTTTCTCTCACTCTTTTCCCAGCCTGCAGAGAGGAGCTGAGCGCTGGATTGACTCTCAGCCTGCTTGCCCTAGATGTGGATTATACGAAGGGATGCAAGCAAGCAAGAGAGAGAGAGAGAGAGAGAGAGAGACAGAGAGAGAGAGAGGGAGAGGGAGAGGGAGAGAGAGAGAGAGAGAGAGAGAGAGTAGCAGCATCCCTCAAGCACCTCAGCCCTGACAGCCACAGCCAATCAACTCACAGCACAGCCATCAGCAGCAGCACCAACACAGGACTGACTGCTTAAGTGACTGCTCTTAAAGGGCCAGCGCACTCAAAAATCAGTCAGCACACAGAGCCCATATTGAGATGCAGAAAGCACATTATTCAGCTCCACGGTTTTACTGTAAGAAAGCCTGGATACCTGATTCGAGGGTTTATACCGCAGGCAGGCTACAGTACATAAGGGGCTAAAGGAAGACCATGTTTTAATCCATTTGTGTATTAAGTTCATTTGTCACTCTAGGATTAACTAAACCATGCAACATAAGGCGGACATTTCCGCCTATGCGATTTCAGCAAGGTTACTTACTCATGTGCGAGTAAATCGTATGCAATATAAAGCCAAAGCTCATGATTTATGTGCTCACACTATACGGTCCGATCGTCGAGCTGCGACTTGACTGCTCACACTATAGACGTGAAATATGACCGATAAACCCCCGTGCAGGGTTGCGCCGATAGGACATGATATCATGTATCCGTAGATATTGTCGAAATCAAGAGGATTTAGCATTTCCAATTTATGTAGGCCTATTAAATTGTTATTACTATTATCATTATTACTAGATTAGGCCTACTTTTATTATTAAATTCATATTACAATTAATACGCAATCATTTTTTGCAACACAAACTGTCTGGAGGTAAGCAACAGTTTGCTAAATTGCAGCTTGTTTGATAGCTACAGAACTTCTATATCTCCCTCTTTTCACTTTCTTTCTTGATGAAATGGTTTAACTTCTGTTTTTACAAAGGTGCAGTGAGGGAAAAAAAACACTGAGTTTAGGGCAATCGGTTCGTAGCTCTGCTTCAACTGTGCGATACTCTCACGAGGGGCGACCAAAATTTGGTAGGGAGAGGTTTATCTCGTTTACCCCTGTACACTGCATGAACACTGCACAACAATCGATGCACAACAAAGCTGAAAATCTGCAAGACTAAAAAAACTAAGTCGCATGAGTCAGAATTCGGACGAAATTTGCAGTGTATGCCCAGCCTTAGACACAACAAACTAGCTATGAAAAAAATGTAAATGCTTGATGATAAACTCCAAGAAATAGTGCATACATCAAATACGGAAGCAGATTTTATTTAAAAGGATAAAACAATGAATGAATTAAAATTAATTTCATTATTTTTTTGCTTTGTAGGGTTTTGTTATCTTCTGATGATTTGTTATTTATCTTTAAGGTGCAGTGATTTGGTTATTACTTATAAAAGTAAAAAAATTCTCTATGGCTGATTTTAAATGTTTTATTTGTATCAAATGGAATACAAAGTTTTTTTTAATCAGAATGGTATGTGTATTCACATTAACGTAATCAATCCAGAAATTCATTCATCAAATTAAATGCACCATTTTTAAAAAAGTTGCTTATTGAAAACCTTGCTAGCTACAGAATGTTGAGTTGCACAATTTCCTGTTTTTATTGTTTCTTTATGTATAGAGAAGACATTATTGAATTGAATGACATTGCATGGAAAGGAAGATCTGCATTCCTAAAGGAAGCATTCATTTTTTTACATTTGATTACAAGTTACCCAGGTGACCCACCATTTAAGGGTTTTAAAAGGATTTCTGAAATTACACAATTTCATAGCTGAATCAAAACAGAGGCCTTTTAGACTGTTATACCATCAAATGTGCTTGAGTATGAACATTAGAAGCCAACTGACTGTTTTAATGTGACTATATGCACGCATGGACATTTGTGTGTGTGTGTGTGTGTGTGTGTGTGCGTGTGTGTGTGTGTGTGTTTGTGTGTGTGTGTGTCTGTGTGTGTGTGTGTGTGTGTGTGTGTGTGTGTGTGTGTCTGTGTGTGTGTGTGTGTGTGTGTGTGTGTGTGTGTGTGTGTGTGTGTGTGTGTTTCTCTGTTTATGCACGTGTGAATTTGCTTGTTTTTGTGGCTGAGTCAGTTCTAATAAGCACTGCACACTATTCTATTCTGACCCCACCAGGAGGCAAAAACAGCAGGCTCAGCCACACTTAATTATATGCAACGGTAACTCACATCATTACCACGATATACTATTCCGGCAAACTTTTCCGATTTCCAGGAGGAAGGCCTATCCGAGATCACAATGATCTGAGAAGCACACACAAACATTGCCAAAGCCAATGGGAAGCGTACGGGAGGTGCTTGGTGGCTGAAAAAAGGCTATGCAAGCATATTCATTACAGCACACATGACTGGGCACATGTTGCGACCACCCTGTTCCCTCTGCTCCCCTTGTCTATACAACACATTCTTATATAGGATGAAGATTTCCATGGTCTCCATAGAGGAATTTTTAAATGTAGCTGGCCAAGGATGAAGAGGAAAGCGGAAGGCAGGGAAGCAGAGTGTGCTTATATGCATGCATTACATGCTTGCATTATGCCATGTGTTTGTGTCAGTAGCTTCCAGAGTGTGAGTGCATGTGGGCGTTTCTAGTACCTCTAGGGGGAAATGCTGCTTCTTAAAGAATTACATAATATCAAATCTTAAAAAAAAAACAGTCACAGCCAATCAATGGCCAAGTCTGTCAATATTTGCTAGAATATCAGTAAATTCACCATAAAGGATAATTGGAACCTTAAACCACAACCGCTGCCAAAAATGCTTAGTTTAATGCATGTAAAGAGGCCATGTGTTGTGAGTAACATTTAGGCGACTCTTAAATGTCATCTAAGACGCTCTTGTAACAATAATTATGTAAAATGTAAATCTAGTGAAATATGCTGAAATATGCATTTAAAACTGTATTAATTTCTATCTGCAGCCATATTCTTTTTGCAAATGACCACATTGAGAAAGAGTGTGTGATGGTGAAATGAAAGACAGATGAATCCTCCCAGGCTGAATGAAGAACAGTATTACAGATGGATGGATAAAAAAAGAGACAATTTAAGAATGTACCTTCTATCTGCTTGATGATTTAGATTGCTCATTGACTAAGCATTCTGAGTATTCTTAGTTTAAAAATATATTTGCAAATATTATACATAGTACTATACTGCATGTCTCAGTGAATTAGCACATCTTTCCTGGAGAACGAAAACCAACCTGACTTACTCTTGAGACATTGGAAGAAAGCCTTTTGTTGATTTATGAAATAAATGAGAATGAATGATTGTGTGATGGTTTTACAAAAGGATTCTACTTGATTACAAACAGCATATCTCATATATGACAGCCTCATTGTCAGTTTCTGCATTCCCACATTATATAACCCCCCCCCCCCCCCCCCCAGCTGGCCTCACAACCCCCACATATTCTCTCACATGGAAGGTATCTATAGAAAATTTCTGGAATTTCTGTGCATTCTCATAGCAGCCCATGTGACTGAACTCTTGTCACCTGACAGGATGTATGTCCAAATAAGGTGAGATGAGACAGAGGCAGTCTTAAAGGGGCAGTTACATTCTTGAAGGTTTCCTTTGAATGAACCACAGAGAATCGCTGTATGAAACAGGTGCAGAGCAGCCTTTGAAAGACAGTGATTATAGTCAGGAGAATTTCTCTTTTAAGCGACATAAACATGATCCAATAATTATTAGTGCATGACATACATGCAACCACTATAGATTTCAGCTCACAATGCATGTGCATGGCTATAGAGACTAGTCATTCGTAACACCGCTGCAAGGCCAAGAAACGGTTTTGGGTTCTCACCTAAACGCTCGTAACTCATTGAGTCGTTGCTCCTTCACACTGACACAATAAACTAAAGTGCCTGTGAAGGCTGTGACTCCTATTAATAGGCCTGGTGACAGAAAACAGCTGCTGCAACAAACACTGCACATCCGACTGACAGTGTAATGATAAGGGAAATGAGAGAAAGAGAGAGAGGAAAAGAGAGAAAGGGAATATGAGATGCTTGCGGAATGACTGGAGAACTGAGAAGTCTTGAAGAGAAGAGAGGGTCTGATAAGGGCCACATGCACACTGCAAGGTGCGAGAGTGATAGCCGCATTGAACAAATCCCCTAAATGATCATACTCCGAGGATACGTTCACAGAGGCAGTGTTTGGGATTGACAACCATGCTGACTTGTCCTGTTCACACAATAGAAACAGATCGAATAATGTCTGTATGAACGAATAATACAAAGTGAAGTCAAGCACCTTTTCTATGCTCAAGATAGTCGTGATTAACGCTTCCAACTATAGCGACAGTTAGGGCTGCACAATTAATCGCAAAATCATGATATGGCTTAGTCTAAATATCAAATTGCAAACGCTGCATTTCAATTAAATAAAAATATGCGCTGGATGTTTCAGAATGAAGAGCAGCACTGTGTTCTTTTTTACATGCAAGCAGCTCACGATCCAGTGTTTTCGATATCTCAAAGTGGATCAGTTGACAGTAAAATGCTGCTCCACATAAACTCATCTCTACATGTGCTCTGAGTTTGTCTCACTCAAGCTGCCTTTCCACTGCACAGGACAAACGACGGCCGATGAACCGGAACTCATTCATTTGCTATGGCGAGTCGTACAGGAGCTGCGTGGGGTGCTGACCATCTGCGGATGCGGAATTTTCGGATACGATTTGATGAAAGTTTGGAGGATAAAGGATCTTGCTTTTGCATTCCTTTACTGGAGAAGTCAATGTGGGCAAAACACTATCTCGAGTACTACCATTTAGTCCAAGAGATGCGCCTTAACGGGGAAGATTTACGAGACAGCGACAGTTTACACATGTTGCGATGTGTAAGATCATACTGAAAGTTCATTACAACTGTCACTAGAAGAAGAATTCCATCAGTCGTGTCCGAACGTCGTGTGTAGCGGAAAGGCGGCTTTATAGCGTGCATGTCTCAAAGTTCAAGGCTCAGGGAAGAAGGAAGGGGGAACATGCAAACATTGAATGTAAAGTTTTAATCAAAATTAACTACAATACAAAAGCCGAGTGAAGCATACACGTAAACAAAACAACAACTTAAATGTCCTAGGCCTGGTCCTCTCTCCCTCCACTGTCATATTATTATTATTTTATAGTCATATTGACAAACATAAGTATTTTCACCGGAAAATGTCATCTGAACAGGTAACATCCACTTTTGTTCTGACCAACTAAGGGGAAAAAAGCATTGCAGTAAATGAATAAATCTAACAATCGCTTATCATATCACGGCAAACCGTGCAAATTATACTTTGTTCTCAAATTATGTTAAAAACATCAGCATTGCGTGACTACATTTAATGCCCTTCCGATATTTATCCTTGTTTTCGCATGGGCCCGGCTGCAGTCTCTTTTTTTCTGTAGCCACTCCGAAGTCCGAAGTCTTTTGCATTTTACAACGGGTGAATCTCCAGTTGTCACTGGTGATTGTCATTTGAACCTTTCTGGATCTGCCATCAAATTGATAAGTTTATATCAAGTGCTGTGAGAAAAAGCTATAAATCTCCACCTCCAACATCCTCACACGCAATATAGCCAACTAGCCGGGACATCTTCTTTATGTGTACAGATGTGACGTAACAACGCAAAGATATGCTCGAATTTCCCGCGGAAATCCACCAGTACCACTGGAATTAAAAAATATTATTACAAGCTCACCGTTTTGAATCGAGCTAAGGCAAGCAGATAGTTTTGAACACTGGCTGGTTATGTACTTGCTCAAAAAAATATTTTGGATAATTTGTAACCCAAAAAAGTTATGGAATGCAGCATTGACCAACAGCAAATTTGAATGATTTTTTGTTTACAGTAGTGAGTGTAGTTGTCACTGTTGTTTAACTGAACGGTGTGTGGTGTGCATAACTATATTTAGTGCTCTGCTATTTTAAATATGTCATCTGCAACTTGTTGTTCAGTTTGGATCCCACTACTTTGTTGAAGTGAATTTGGTTGTAAAAAATGGTTGTCACTCACCTAAACAAGCTGTATGTGTACAAAACAGATTTAAGCACTCAGAAGATGAGTGACATCCACATTTAGCTGCATTGTGTATGTGGTGAGGTGTTGTAAGTGTTAAGAAGAGGAATGAGTAAAATAATCGTGCATTGGGCCCAGAGAGCAGAATAAACAGAGAAGAGCAAAGTAAAACGAAAAGAGAGAATGCAACCATGAGAAAGATATGACTGGACTGAAAATGACTCTGGGGGAGGGTAACTCAAAAAAATGTTTGCTGATGAACAACTGGGAGTGAGAAAACATGATCATAGAGAGGGTTCTGAATGCAGAGAGAGATTCCTTTGTGTTGTTAAATACACATTTTGCATTGTTAATTATGCATTAACTCGCATTCATTCATCTCAAGCGTTGCATAAACACCCTGTCGGATGCAAAAACACAAATTTTTGCCATGTTATGTGGCCAAACGCATATGAGAGATGCAGAAAGATGCAACAGAGACAGGAAAACAGCGACAGAGAGAGCAGGAGCGAGAGAGGCAGCCAGTCTGTAGGGATGCAAGTAGGGGGAGGAATTTGGTTTCCATGGCAACATGCGGGAGGCTGAGCTCTAGGTGTCCGTTCCAGCTCTAACTGCGTTGCACTGCACCGGCCTTCGCCTCGCCTCGCTCCCCCCATCCTCCCCCACTCGCTTTCCCTCTGCAGCTCTCTCTTCATCCCTCCCTTCCACCTCATACCCCTCCTAATGTGTGGAAGACACGACAACACATTCAGCTAAGCATCAGCCAGCCCTGCTGTCAACAGAACGCTTCTGCCTTGCAGAAAGCCTGCGCTTTGATGTAGACAATGGAGGCTCTCTGTTCTGTCCCACACTCTTCAGCCATAACCCGAGACCACACCCACACCCACACGGCCATCTCCATCTCCACCTCACACCCCCATCCCTCACACTAGATCTCCGCTCATTTGAAACGCTAGTGCCCGCAGGCACTGTGCCGCCACATGCCGCTGGGGGTGCTGTGATTGGGAGGACATGAAAATGAGAGCTGCCATGATAGTAGAACCTGATTGTTGTGAGTATTTCTGGAAAACTGTGTGATGACAGTGTCATCATGGCTGATTTCACTGCTGCCTGGCTACAATCTACACATGTTGACACAACTATATGAATATGCATCATGAAAAACATTTCGAAATTAGCTAGTGGTCAAAATTTAACCAATGGAAATGTGTTTTATGATTGCATCATATTCATAAGTATTAAATTGCACAACACTGAGCCCAACAATAAAGATGTAATTTGCCATCTTGATATTTTCAGAGGCCCAGATTTTGTTCTTAACAATGTTTTAATATGTTAGAGGAAATTTTATTTTATACTTTTCATAAACTTTTTCGGTAACACTTTACAATAATGTTTAAAATTAGTTAGCTACATTAGTTAACATGAACTAATAATGAAATGCACTTCTACAGCATTTATTAATCTTTGTTAATGTTAATTTCAACATTTACTGAAACATTATTAAAATCACAAGTTGTAGATGTTAACATTAATTAATGCACTGTGAAGAAACATGAATAATCAATAACTAACGTTAAAAAAGTAACAGTAACAAATGCATTGCCCATAGTTAGTTCAAGTTAATTAACACATAACTAATGTTAACAAATGAAACCTTATTGTAAAGTTTTACCACTTTTTCTTTATAAAAATAATGTATTAGGTTTTCAATTTGCAATAACATCTGGAAATTATGATACTATCATTTAACGCAGTGACTGCTTTAAATCCAAACACTGGAAAATGGTGGCATACCGTCATTTGTTTATGATTTTCCAGCCCATTCTAACTGATGCAAAACCTCATCTTTTTTTAAGCAGCAAGATAATGTAAAGTTTAATTCTAAATCAGCAGAATCTACAACAACAATATTCAGTAGATCACACAAAACTACATTTTATGAGTTTCCAAGGCATAACAACACATGGTAGGTCATTCACACAGAACATATTTTTTCATTCCACTGTGTTGCTTTTCCATTCATTTAACTTCAGACGACATAAAAAAAAACGCAGCACTCATGCGAAAGACACTGAAAATAGAGATGTGACAGAACAGTAAAGTATGTCCTTCTAGTCTGTTTACATAGATAACCGGTTAAAAAGCAGGCAGCGTAAAGTGTTGTGTGTGAACAACTGACAGTATCGCCAACAGGCTGATACCTTCTCACACTGTTCATAAACCATCAGGCCGTCCTTAATTGATAATTGCAGAGCACTGACGCATGAGATGTACTAGACATCAAAGTATAAACAAATCTACCTATGCCTATACCTAAACCTATGCCAGTTTATAGTTCATGTAACATGTTATGCATTATAAATGTTCTATTTTTGTAAAAAGTAGTATTCCTGATTCAGCTACCACTAACCTTTGGTGCCTCCACATGGGAGCGGCTTACTAGTCCAGCCACTCTCTCCACCTTCTGAGAGCTCCTCCTGCTGGTCACACGCACACGTGACACACCCTCTTCACCCGAAGTCTGCAAGTACAAATCACACAGAATCAGAAGATTGCACAGATAGACCACATTTTAAATAAATAAATAAATTGATGTAACCAAGTATTTAAGATTAGGGATTCAATTTATTCAAACCTAGTGGTTCTGAATTTAACAGAGAATAGTGCAGACAGGCTAGCATCACCTTTTGCAAGATGGTTTATATGGACACAGACATCTATATTATAATAAAAGAGAAAACAAGTGCCAAAAAACATACTGAAACAAAAACATGCACTAAAAAATACTCTTTGACCACTATCCACAACTATAAAATCTGTCAGGGAAATGCTGTCATTACATAGCATTTTAGACCAAAAGACGCACAACCAGGGCCAGAACTTGATTAGATTAGTTCCTACCTGTTTATCATAATGTATGCCGCAGTCACAGGCCACTGGCAGCAGAGGGCAGCCTTTGGAAAAGGCCATGACAGCAGATGGAACAAAGACTCTCACTTTCCCTTCCAAAATGGTAACAAACTCAACTCTAGAATGTTCTTTTAGGATCTGTCCTATTCTGACTCTCATACTGTAGCAATGTGTGTTCATATAAACACAAACACACAGAGGCATGCAGGTTTGCAGCATTAGGCCAAGCCACACCCATTTAAGTTGATGCAAATAAAAGCACAAATAAAGTCACATCTAAAATCATTTTTAAAAACCTGCTTTCAGGCAACATACAACAAAACACAAAGCAAATTTACCGTTTTTATCATTGCCTTCATTGGACAACCATGAACTGAATTGAAAAATGGTTGCCAAGCCCCGGGTTTGCCGTCATATTATCATCAGCTCAGCTACGAGATGGACACTGCAGCTGAAAAAATGCAGGATTGCTGCAGTCTCAAACACAGGGAGGAACATGGAGGCGCTGCTGGTGTCCAGTGCCTTTGAATCACTGCTGACACATGACATACAGCTCGCAATATATACTGGGGCTAGATTATGTACAGTTTGATACATTTATCTAAACAGTTTAGCCAATATTCACATATATAAAACTGACACCAAATTATGTAACATTGTTATATTACTGACTGTAACTGTAGCTAATAAAAAAAAATGAAAAGCAAGACACACTTGCTGTTTAACACAAAGGCTTTGTAATGATTGCTGTAAATTATTCCAGGGTCTTTTTTTTCTTCCTTCTGCACCAAATCAGGGAATTTGCAGACTCATTTCATTTAAGATCTTTCAGGTGACCGCACGCTATGAATGCTAATGAAGCCTGAGCTGGACATTCCCTCAGAAACAGCCTCACTCACTCTCAGAGAATCAGAGAACAGGGCTGTGCCTGGACACATACTCACACTGAGGCCTGTGACGCTCTCCACCACACATCATATAGTGACCCCTGCAGTATTTTTGTGGAACATGTGTCACAATAGTATGATGCTTCTGGAAACTGCCAGTTGGGGATTTGAAATTGGATAGATTGTACTCACAGAGATTGTCTGAATGTCCACTCTTCATTTGTTTCGTTCATGTGTTTTGCCTCAATCAAAATTTTTAAAATGATCAATCATTGCTTGGTTTTTACCTGAGCATCTACCACCACCAATTTACAACCTAAATAAATATATAAAATGTAATTATAATATATATATATATATATATATATATATATATATATATATATATATATATATATATATATATATATATATATATATATATATATATACTGTATATATACACACACACACACCAGGTACACCTATTTAAGCTCGTTAATGCATATGTCTAATCAGCCGATCACACGGCAGCAACTAAATACATTTAGGCATGTAGTCAAGATGATCTGTTGAAGTGCAAACTGAGCATCAGAATGGGGAAGAAAGGTGAGTTAAGTGACTTTGAATGTTGCATGGTTGTTGATGCCAGTCGGACTGGTCTGAGTATTTCAGAAACTGTAAATCTACTGAGATTTTCATGCACAACCATCTCTAGAGTTTACAGAGAATGGTAAAAAAAAGAGCAAAATATCCAGTGATCGGCAGTTCTGTGGGCGAAAATGCCTTGTTGATGCCAAAGGCCAGAGGAGAATGGCCAGACTGGTTGGAGCAGAAAGAAAGACAACAGTAACTCAAATAACCTCTCGTTACAACCGAGGTTTGCAGAAGATCATCTCTGAACACACAACACGTCAAACCTTGAGGCAGATGTGCTACAGCAGCAGAAGACACACCAGGTACCACTACTGTCAGCTAAGAACAGGAAACTGAGGTTACAATTCGCACAGGCTCACCAAAAATTGGACAATAGGAGATTGGAAAAACGTTGCCTGGTCTGATGAGTCTAGATTTTTCTGCAGCAACATTCAAGTGGTATGGGGTCAGAATTTGGCGTAAACAAATTAAAAGTTTTAGGCTGCTTCTTCTGTTGGTGTAATGTTGTTGGGGATATTTTCTTGGCACACTTTGGGCCCCTTAGTACCAATTGAGCGTTGTTTAAACGCCACAGCCTACCTGAGTTTTGTTGCTGTCCATCTCTTTATGACCACAGTGAACACATCTTCTGATGGCTATTTCCAGCAGGATAACACACAAAGCTTAAATCATCTCAAACCGGTTTCTTGAACATGACAATGAGTTCACTAAACTCAAATGGCCTCCACAGTCAACAGATCTCAATCCAATAGAGCATCCTTGGGATGTAGTAGAATGGGAGATTCGCATCATGGAAGTGCAGCTGACAAATGTGCAGCAACTGAGTTATGCTATCATCTTAATATGGACCAAAATTTTATATATATTAAAATATATATTATATTATATTTTTTTAATGATCAAACTTCTGCAAAGACAAAAGGAGAATGGTTTCCATGCTCTTTTCCAATGAATTGCAATGAACTGGGGTTAAAGCTTTAAAGTGTCAAAATGGATGCAAATTCACATAAAAAGTGGTTTTCCTAAGTCAAAATGATGAGATACCAAGTCATGATGATATCAAACTAATGATCTCAAACTAGTTTTCGAGCTCTTTATGTGAACATTCCTAAACATCCTTTGACCAAGAAATCAAAAAGGAAGCACTTTTTTTTTTGCATAAAAATATATTCTAGATCTTCTTTTATGGGATGTTTAGGTATTTTTACTGGGAAAAGGACAAAAATACTGATTAAGTAAATCTTTTTTTCTCTCCCTGTCATCTGTACTATCTATTCAGTGCGATTGTGTGATTACTGACATCTGAGTTCAGACTTTTTTCTGTTTTTCAAACGCTTTTCTGTTTTTTAGCTATTTCAAGGTATAAAACTATATTTTGGATGTAATGGTAAATATTTTACCCTGATATTCTAACCTAATTTTCTATGATCAATCACTAAAAACTGTACACTTAAAAGAAGCTATAGAAAATGCAAATAGACCGTTTAGACCTGTACAAGTTTCCTTGATGGTCCAGAGTTACAGATGGTGTGGCCCACCAGAGTTTGTGAAGCTGTTTGCTACACCCAAAACAATCTTTAAAAAAAGAAATCAGACAAAAATTCACCCCAATTTTGTATCATTTGAAACCATGTAGGGGATGGAAAACTTCATTCTATCATCTTTTAAAACATCAGTCACAGGGCACTGCTGTACTGGACGAATAGAGACTATTTTAGTCAAACCCGAGTGTATGTTTGTGTGTACCCTCAGAGAGACCACAGAGTGATCCTCCCTCACTGCAGTTGCTTTTAACAGAATCCAGACAGAAGTTGAGGTTATTTTTTGTACTCTCCCTATAAATACTTTGCATGGTCACATGATTGCAGACACTTGTAACGAAAGGTCCTGGTAACATCATCACACAGCCCACCGAGGAGCACTTGGTGTTATCACTGCAGTGCTTTCTAGATATGACTAATGTTCTGTAGCGTCTGTAACTTCCACACACTCTCTCTTTCATTTCGCCCCTCTTTTTTCTATTTTTTGTTCAGTATTTCTATGTAAACTTCCCTTCCCTTCAGTTTTTTCTAAACCCTTTCTTCCCAGCTAATCATTGGTGCGTAATTAGTGTGTTATTGGGGACAGAAAAAAGTATTGGTGTCAAAATGTAAATGCACCATAAAAGTATCATAAAAATGGCCTATATGACTTGTGCTACATTGCTTAAACCACATGATAGCGTTGAGCACATAACAGGCTAAATTTAAAGGATTAGTTCACTTTTTAAAAAACTTTTGCTGATAATTTACTCACCCCCATGTCATCCAAGATGTATATGTCTTTCTTTCTTCAGTCGAAAAGAAATTAAGGTTTTTGATGAAAACATTCCAGGATTTTTCTCCATATAATGGACTTCAATGGGAACCAGACGGTTCAAAGTCCAAATGAGCGTTTCAGTGCAGCTTCAAAGGGCTTTAAACGACACCAGACGATGCATAAGGGTCTTATCTAGCGAAACGATCACTCATTTCAAAAAGAAATAAAAAACTTTAAGTTTTATAAGCACAAACGCTCGCCTTGCTCTGTTCTGTGATGCGTGCTAGTGACGTCACGTAATACGCAATTACGTTGAAAAGGTCACGCTTCTTGACTTTTGTGTTTAGTGTTACCGAGTCAAGTTGAACGCGCAAACAAAGTCAAACGCTGTTTACAAAAAAAGGAAATTAAAAGGTAAAACAACGATGTCGGGCGATTTTGAACTTAGAGGAGAAGATGAGATGCAGTTTTTCACCTTTCTGAACCGGAATACACAGAGGAAAAGCGTGACCTTTTCAACGTAATTGCGTATTACGTGACGTTACAAACGTGCATCACAGAACAGAGCAAGGCGAGCATTTGTGCTTATAAAACTTAAAGTGTTTTATTTATTTTTGAAATGACCGATCGTTAAGCTAGATAAGACCCTTATTCATCGTCTGGTGAAGCTTTGAAGCTGCACTGAAACGCTCATTTGGACTTTGAACCGTCTGGTTCCCATTGAAGTCCATTATATGGAGAAAAATCCTGGAATGTTTTCATCAAAAACCTTAATTTCTTTTCGACTGAAGAAAGAAAGACATAGACATCTTGGATGACATGGGGGTGAGTAAATTATCAGCCAAAGTTTTTTAAAAAGTGAACTAATCCTTTAAGATATTCAGTGATAATCTTTACCTGCTGTGAGCTGTTAACTGCTTTGACTGGATCGAGTCAGTGACTTGAACATCAGAACTAGACAGGTCAGATTTGTTTATGATAACAGAGATATAAGGGTTTAGAACAACATGAGGAAGAGTAAATAATGGCATGTAATAAAATAAATCTCCCCTTTTTTCTGGGGCTCTTACCTCCCATGTGTCCACAGAGCTGCTCTCTTTAACTCCATTTTGTGCTGCATTCATTTGCAGGGTTACTTCGTAGCATTCCTGAATATCTGAGAATAATGGAATAGCGATGTCATTGAATGCATCCATTTAAATAATGCAGGTATTTACACTGAAATATGTAATACCTCCATTACATTTTTTGATTGATAGCAGATGTATGCAAGGTTGCTGTTGGAACTATGATATTATTTGCATATGATTCTAAATTAAATTGTAAAAATAATACAACAAAATGAAAACGTGTAGTATAAATAATGTTGGAATTCCAACATTTATGCTAAAGGATTAAATAACTCAAAAATGAAATTTCCCATTTAGAATTGTCATTTACACCCCCTCGTGTTGTTAAAACCCTGTAGGACTTACTTTCCAGAGTGAAACATCTTTTTAGCAGAAAATCCAGATTTCTCTCTTTCACTAAATAAAAGTGGATGGAGACCAAGGACTCCCAAAAGGACAAAAGAATATCAAAAATGTATCATAAAAACACTACATACTTGTGTGACATATTTCAAGTCTTATGAAGATGTAAAATTTGTTTGAGGAACACACACACACAAAGTTGCTATTCACTGAAATCTTGCTTTAAATCCGTAGACTCCATTCGCTTGCAAAGAGCAGCTCGAAAATACTATAAAGTGTAAAGTACAGTAGAGATTAGTTTCACAGTGTAAAGAAAGTCATATGCTTTTGGAAGACATGTACTGAGCCCCTAAAAGAACATGATCATGATAAAAACAAAAACATGACATGGGAGAAAAAATAGTTTCAAGGCTTTTGAGTTATCTCGCAAAACTTTTGGGTTCCCCCGATAACTTTGCATGCGCTCACAAAACCTTTGCATTTTTTCAGAGAAACTTATGTTTTTCCAACATAATGGTCATCATTTTCTCTTAAACTGACTACAAAGCTTCTGCTAACACACCCAGGAACAATGCTAGGTCTCAAAACAGAACTGGTGACCGGCACTGTGCAAGAACCGAGACACCAGAGAATGTCTCCCAACAGAAACTCCTTTTAAGCTTTTAAACCCTGAAAGGGGTGGATTGGAATCCACTGCTGCTTCAATGTATATGTAATGAGTCATTATAATCAAGGTATTAATCAAAATGTATCCTTCTAAATATCAAATGAGTTGAATTACTTCTCTGGAGATTTTACTTTGTTATAGAAGTTACCAGTGTGATTACTGAAATGTTCTTTTCATGTATTCTTTAATGTCTGTATTTGATATCTGAATGCAGTAACAGTGCTTGCTTATTTAGCCCAGCTTCCAGAAATGAAATAGGTGTGTGTGTTAGTCTTCTTGCTTACAGGTTAAGGAACCACTGGCATTATTGGAGATTGACTGAGTTGTTGTTCTGGACATGCTGGCGCCCAGCAACCCAAATCTGTGACCTGGAAGGTGACAATATACCTAACTTCAGGGTCCGAGTGTCAGCTGCCTAATCGATGGAGATATGCTTCTGTCTATCTGTATATGTGTGGAAAATGACTATGTTTATCTATCTCTTAGCTAATCAGAAACTGCAACCTGAAGTAAGTGCGTAGCTTAGACCTTGGTGAAGGGTATAACTGCTGTGATCTTTGTAACTGTAAGCGGGGCGGCCTACGAACTCCTGTGTGACACTTGAAGCTGACTTCTGCTGATGAAACTGCAAACTATCTTCAGTAAATCTTTTCTTTAATTTATTATAATTCTGACTCAGGGTCTTCATTCATCATATCTTGTTCTGGGTCTTTGACTGTAAAACCCCCTTACAACCCCTTTTAAACCCTGTGTGGAAAAACACATGATACTCTCTCAGGAATGAGAGGAAATGTTTCAGAGTTATGAACACTGCCCTCGTTTCTAGAAAAATTATGTACCAGTGAAGATGAAGGTTTCCTCAAAGCCCACTGGCTGGACGGCCATCGAGAACCGCACTCCATCATGTAAGTCATAGAGCACGTAGCCCGATGTACTATCAGTCTCTTCAGATCTACTATCACAAACCAGTCCTCGAACTGGATTTGCAACAGAATTAGCTTCAGGGTGAGAATCTTGATCCTGTATTTCTGAAGAGTACGATTCAGGACCCTTAGATCTAGAATCGTAAGCAGCCGAATCAGCAAACTGAAAGGGAACTACAGAACTGGCCAAATTTTTTAATCACTCTTGAGACAAGATGGGGCAAATATTCTGTTGGCGCCACCACCCTCCGAATCACAGTTAGTGACAGGGTGAGTGGAAATGCCTGCCGAGGAGCCCGGGGGAAGTCGGGCACACAATGTTGTGGTGTGCACAGACCTCCCCCAGGAGGAGACACCTTCAGGGGCCAGGGCCAAGGATTGTCATAATTTTTTTTGCCATCTTAGAGGAAATAACATCCCGCACATTTGGGCATGGGGGCAGGGGGACACGGGCCGACATGCTGGCTTTCTGTTCTTTTTTCCTATCACTGTGCCCTGGCCTGGAGCAGCTGGTAGATGGTGCCGACTCCTGGAAATGGTGAGGGATAAATTCCCTGAGCGCCACCAACAGCTTCTTGACCTCATGGTATCTGTTGAACAGACCAGAAGGCGAGATTGAGGTATTCAAGAGGAAAGCCTTGTCTCTTTCCTTGATCACAGTGAGGTTTAGCAACAGATGCCACACCATAACAACCATAGCACCCATGAAACGGCTGATAGCGCAGGCCTTTATTTGGTCAAGTGGAGGACGAGGTTTGTGGTCCTGTGTAACTCTTTCACTCCCTTCGGTGCTAATCCCTCGCCATAATCCAATTCTCTGAGCAGGTCAAACTGGTAAGCCTGCAAAACCGCCATGGTGTGCATAGGGCGCCCCAGCCTGACCCCGCCACTGTGTAAGCCTAACCCACAAGGGGTGAAGTGGCCCTACAACAGTGGTCATCGTGGAGGAAGGCTTGGTGGATAAGGCAGGCTTCCTCCACGATGATGCGTTTGAGGGAGAAAGATAGCCCGTAAACATCTCTTCCACCCTCCGCACCGCTGCATACCCATGTGCATACCGACCACCGTAGAGAATGTCAAAGTGGCCTGCGAATGCACTTCCGCTGAGTACGGATTCTTTGAAGAACTTCAGAAAAGGTCTGAAAAGAAAGGTAGCTGGCAGTGGGGAGGTAGCTCTCGGACAGATGTCAAATAGCGGCCATCTAGTTTGGACCGCGTGACCCGTCTCTTTTCATTAGGCCACTCAAGGTTTAACTTGGCCCACATATACGGCTTCTGAAGACAAAGGTTTATGTATTTATGCATGGTTTCAGTCACGTACAACGCTACGTAGTTATGTCATCACGCTCCTCAGCCAAAACGCTGATTGGTGTGTGTAAACATATGCTTCACCGTTCCCATAGTGTCAAGCCATGACGTGACGTTGAGTTCCACCCGAAAGGGAACTACCCTTTAAATGGTCCTTAACAATAGATTAGTAAGTATTTTAGCCATGCCAAAAAGCACAGGTGCACAGTCTTCACAAGTCAAGTGTGCAAGGTCAAGAGCAATGTCAACTTTTGGCTCAACTTGAGCATCGCTACCACTATTGTGGGTCTCTATAAATATCGTCCAGGGGCCTCATCCAAAATTCCTGTCCATAGTGGGTTTAGAGAGCGCCAGAGCAATCACACTCACTTAGAGAGGCTTTTATCGTGACTCACGACAGCACAGTGCCTACAGACATTTGCAGAGGTAACACTGGCTAGCTGTTCGAGGTAACAGGGTCAAGCATAAAGCTATGAGCTAATTACACTAGTGCAAATTGGGACAATTAAAAATAACATGTTAAAATCATCAGTACACACTATAGCAGAGCTGTGGCATTATAACTAGGGCTGCAACAACTAATCGATATAATCGATAATAATCGATTATGAAAATCGTTGTCAACGAATGTCATTATCAATTAGTTGCTCTGCTTACGTCACGGGGAGCATTTACTGGTGATTGGTTGAAACAGGCCTATCATGATGCGGCACACACGCAAGGTCTCTCTCCCTGTGCCGCTCTGTCGTGCGCGCGCTACACAGTTTGGACTTTGGAGCACTCTCTTCTGTCTCGCATGCGCTCTCTTGCTTGCACGCTCTAGATTCCAGGAGTTTGAACTAATTTGCGGGCATCAGGGAGCCGCTATCAATATGCGGGAGACTCCCGGAACTTCCGGGAGACTTGGGATGTCTGTGTTTTGTCTCGGGCATCAGGTTGTGCAATCATTTCGCTCGCAACATAAGTGATGGATTAAAATAGCGCTACGCAGAAATAGGCTAAATTTCATTCGGATATTCATCAAAATAGGGATTAGGGGGACTATTGCAACTTCCGACTTCATATGTGTTCATCGGTATGTATTTTAATACTTTAATATTAAAAAAAAAAACTTCAGTTACATAAAATCCAGATTTCTACCATCCTAGTCATGCCCTCAATGTTCTTCATAAACTTTTTGTTATACTGAATTAAACTCTCTTCACATCCTGATTGCAATCAATAATAGAAGTGGTAAAATATTTAAAAATGTACATATATCTTCTGTGGAAGTCTCAGGACCAAAAAAAATTCATCCAATCATTGCATTCAGTCCAAATGTGTTTTAGGGGAGGCGTGGCTTTGGAGAGCGCTCTGAAGGAGGGGTGGGATCTTTTGCTTTCAAAGCTGGCTTGCTATTGCTGGCCTCTCCGAAATTGCCTACCCTACCCTACCTTCAAACATTTCTTCAAACCAGAACGACTTGTTTCTTTACCTCATCCTTCTTCCTTCTATACGTCTTACCTCATTACCTCTCAGGTCACTAACTGCCGTGGCCTGTGGTCACCAACAGAGGGGCGACCAGCTGATGAGAATGGAGGGAGACAATACTGCTGATGTCACACACACTCCCACACTGGCCCACAGCCTGAACTAACAACATAATGAGATGCTTGTTACCTCGCTGTGCCTTTGAAGCATAACACTCTCGGCCCCCTTTGCACTGGAAGAATGGAGCAAGTCTTTTTTTAAGACGGGAGAAGAAAGAGCTAGAGAGAAAAGCACTTTTTTGGAGAGATACGCAGTGAACTTGGACTGGCAACACATGCGGACGATGTACGTGTGTGTGTGGGGGCTGTTAGGGGCAGTAATGGAGTCCCACTGGGGTGCAGCGGGAAAGACAGAAGAAGAATGGGGCTATGTGACTCATCTGTGTCTGTGTGAGCCTGTGTGAGTGGGAGGAGAACAGTGTGTGGGAAGCGGTTTCATCGCCTGGCTGGCCAGAGCCAGATGAGAAAGTGAGAGAGCAGAGAAAAGAAAGAGAGCGACGGAGAAAGTAAACTAAAGCATAGAGTCTTCCACTAAATGGTGCATGATTATAAAACATGCAGCTGTATGATAAATGGAAATGTATAAGTGTGTCAGACGGAAACACCTCCTCGTTTAGTAAAGCTGTCTTGAATGGCTTTGAAGATGTGTAAGTATCTTCATCAAGGAGAACTTTCCCCTCATATGCATTTTTGAGTGAAACATACAGGTGCAGGCAACATCAATGATTATTCATATATCCCTCAGCATTAAAGCACATGGATGTAACAGATTGTGTGTGCACTAAAATAGTTTTGCAGCTGAATGTAGACAATTGGTTCTGTAAAACATACTTTGATGTATGGGCACATTTATTTCAGACAAAGTCCTAGTTAAATTATACTTTTTCCCCCCAAAAAAATGCATTCCAGCTGAATGTTCCCAGATCCAAGTAAATCCTAAAAGACCACATAAATTCCTGGCCACTGAACAGAAAACACAAAGTCCTTTTACTTAACTGCACAGTCCTCTCCACATAATCATTTTTACACGACTGCTCTCCTTTTCGCTATAGGTTTAACTAATTTAATGTCAGTATGAAGTTCACACATGTTTGATTTGTTAAAAACTTAGTTTTAAAACTTGGCTGGTGTTAAAAAATTACCCTGAATCAGTTAATCGAATATACAGAAACTAAATTCATTAATTAATATTATATAAGTCTTATTTCATTCTTTTTATAATACTTTAATGTACAAATTACATATCAAATATAATTTGTCACATACTGTATGGTTATTTACAATACAGAGATTTACAGAGATTTGTAAAAGAAAAAAATACCACTTTTATCCTCTCTGGGTACCCTGTCAATTTATAATATTTTACCATATATTTAAATAATTATTGTGGAATTTTGTTGAATACTACAAAACACACAGATTATTGTCAGACTTACAATACGTTCAAAGTTTGTGGTCAGTAAGTTTTTTTTAAAAATAGAAATTAATAATTTTATTCAGCAAGGCTGCACTAAATTGATCAAAGGTAACAGTTGAGACATTCATAATGTTACAAAAAAAATCTATTTAAAATAAATGTTCTTAAACTTCTTTGAATAAAAATTTATATTTATTCATTAATGAATCCAACTGTTTTCCATCCATCCATCTTCATCTTCCCTTATCCGGGGTCGGGTTGCGGGGGCAGCAGCTCCAGCAGGGGACCCCAAACTTCTCTTTCCCGAGCCACATTAACCAGCTCTGACTGGGTGATCCCGAGGCATTCCCAGGCCAGTGTGGAGATATAATCTCTCCACCTAGTCCTGGGTCTTCCCCGAGGTCTCCTCCCAGATGGACATGCCTGGAACACCTCCCTAGGGAGGCGTCCAGGAGGCATCCTTACCAGATGCCCAAAACACCTCAACTGGCTCCTTTCGACGCAAAGAAGCAGCAGCTCTACTCTGAGCTTCTCACCTTATCTCTAAGAGAGACACCAGACACCCGCCTGAGGAAACCCATTTCAGCCGCTTGTACCCGCGATCTCGTTCTTTCGATCATGACCAAGCCTTCATGACCATAGGTGAGGGTAGGAACGAAAATTGACCGGTAGATCGAGAGCTTTGCCTTATGGCTCAGCTCTCTTTTCGTCACAACGGTGCGGTAAAGCGAGTGCAATACCGCCCCCGCTGCTCCGATTCTCCGGCCAATCTCTTGCTCTAGTCTCCCCTCACTCGTGAATAAGACCCTGAGGTACCTGAACTCCTTCACTTGGGATAAGGACTCATTCCCTACCTGGAGATGGCACTCCACCAGTTTCCTGCTGAGAACCATGGCCTCAGATTTAGAGGTGCTAATCCTCATCCCAACCGCTTCACACTCTGCTGCAAACCGTACCAGTGAGAGCTGAAGGTCACGGACCGATGATGCCATCAGGACCACATCATCCGCAAAAAGCAGTGACGAGATACTAAGCCCACCGAACCGCAACCGCTTCTCACCATGACTACGCCTTGACATCCTGTCCATGAATATCACAAACAGGATTGGCGACAAAGCGCAGCCCTGGCGAAGGCCAACCCTCACCTGGAAAGAGTCAGACTTTCGCTTTGGATGTACAGGGATTGGATAGCCCTGAGAAGGGATCCCCTCACCCCATACTCCCGCAGCACCTCCCACCGTATCTCCCGGGGGACCCAGTCATATGCCTTCTCCAGATCTAAAAAACACATGTAGACTGGATGGGCATACTCCCAAGCCCACTCCAGGATCCTTGTGAGAGTAAAGAGCTGGTCCGTTGTTCCACGGCCAGGACGAAAACCGCATTGTTCCTCTTCAATCCGAGGTTCGGCTATCGGCCGAACCCTCCTTTCCAGCACCTAACAGGGAGGCTGAGAAGTGTGATACCCCTGTAATTGGCACACACTCTCTGGTCCCCCTTTTTGAAAAGGGGAAACACCACCCCAGTCTGCCACTCCTTGGGCACTGTACCCGACTTCCACGCAATGTTAAAGACACGTGTCATCCAAGACAGCCCCTCCACACCCAAAGCCTTTAGCATTTCTGGGCGGATCTCATCAATCTCTGGGGCTTTGCCACTGTGGAGTTGTTTGACTACCTCAGTGACTTCCACCAGGGAAATTGACGAGAATCCCCCATCAGCCTCCAACTCTGCCTCTACTAGAGAGGGCGAGTCAGTCGGATTTAGGAGTTCCTCAAAGTGTTCCTTCCACTGCTCAATTACCTCCTCAGTTGAGGTCAACAGAGTCCCATCCTTACTGTACACAGCTTGGATGGTTCCCCGCTTCCCCCTCCTGAGGTTGCGGACAGTTCTCCAGAAGCCGACTGAAAGTCCTTCTCCATGTCTTCTCCGAACTTCTCCCACACCCACTGCTTTGCATCTTCCACAGCAGAGGCTGCAGCCCTTCGGGCCTGTCGGTACCTTGCAACCGCCTCCGGAGTCCTCCGAGACAACAAATCCCGGAAGGCCTCCTTCTTCAGTCGGAGGGCTTCCCTGACCACCGGTGTCCACCACGGTGTTCAAGGGTTACTGCCCCTTGAGGCACCTAAGACCTTGAGACCACAGCTTCCCGCTGCGGCTTCAGCAATAGAAGCTTTGAAAATTGCCCACTCAGGTTCAATGTCCCCAACCTCCACAGGGATGCCAGAAAAGCTCTGCCGGAGGTGTGAGTTGAAGATCTTGCGGACAGGGCCCTCCTCCAGACGTTCCCAGTTCACCCGCACTACCCGTTTGGGCTCACCGGGTCTGTCCAGATTCTTCCCCTACCCCCTGACCCAACTCACCACCAGATGGTGATCAGTTGACAGCTCCGCCCCTCTCTTCACCCAAGTGTCCGAAACATGTGGCCTCAAATCAGATGAAACGATTACAAAATCGATCATCGATCTTCGGCCTAGGGTACTCTGGTACCACGTACACTTATGAGCATCCTTATGTTCGAACATGGTGTTCGATATAGACAATCCATGACAAGTCTAACAACAAACACCCACTCGGGTTCAGATCAGGGGGGCCGTTCCTCCCAATCACGCCTTTCAAGGTATCTCCATCATTGCCCACATGCAATGATGAAGTCTCCCAGTAGAACTATGGAGTGCCCAACTGGAGCCCCATACAGAACTCCATTTAGGGTCTCTAAGAAGGTTGAATACTCTGAACTGCTGTTTGGTGCATATGCACAAACAGTCAGAGTTTTCCCCCCACAACACGAAGGCGTAGGGAGGCGACCCTCTCGTTCACCGGAGTAAACTCCAACGTAGCGGCGCTTAGCCGGAGGCTTGTGAGTATCTCCACACCCGCCCGGCGCCTCACACCCTGGGCAACTCCAGAGAAAAATAGGGTCCATCCCCTATCAAGGAGTACGGTTCCAGAACCGAGACTGTGTGTGGAGGTCACCCCCACCAGATCTAACTGGTAGCGCTCCATCTGCCGCACAAGTTCCGGCTCCTTCCCCCCACAGAGAGGTGACGTTCCACATCCCCAGAGCCAGCCTCTACCGCCCAGGTCTGGTCCGTCGTGGCCCCTGACCTTCACTGGCACCCATGTGGCAGCGCACCCGACCCCTGTGGATCCTCCTATGGATGGTGGGTCCAAAGAATGGAGAGGGGGGTGCCACGTTGCTTTTTCGGGCTGTGCCCGGCCGGGCTCCGTGGCAAACCCGGCCACCAGGCGCTCGCCGGCGAGCCCTCCTTCTGGGCCTGGCTCCAGATGGGGGCCCCGGGCTTCCTCCAGGCAGGGTCTCTCCTCCTCTTCCTCGTTTTATCATGGGGGTCTTTATGAACCATTCTTAGTCTGGACCCTCACCTGGAACCACTTTGCCTTGGGAGACCCTACCAGGAGCACTAGGCTCCAGACAACACAGCCTCCAGGCTCACAGGGGCAAGCAAACCTCTCCACCACGGTAAGGTGATGGTTCCCGGAGAGGAAAACTGTTTTCAACTTTGATAATAATCAGAAATGTTTCTTAAGCAGCAAGCATATTAGAATAATTTCTGAAGCATCATGTGACAATGATGCTGAAAATTTAGCTTTGCCTTCACAGGACTAAATTGCATTATAAAGTATATTAAAATAGAAAACAGCTATTCTAATTGTAATAATATTTCACAACATTACTGTTTATAGTGCATTTTTAATCAAATAATCGCAGCCTTATTGAGCATAAGAGACTTCTTTCAAAATTATTTTAAAAATGTTACTGACCCCAAACTTTTGAACTGGAGTGTACATTAGCAAAGTTTGCCTCATAAAAATACAGACTGAAAAAGATTCTAAGGTAGGATTGACAATTTTAAGGTGAGGCTTAGTGAGGAATCAATTAAAAGACTTTTACTCTAGCGGTTTTACATTGTTTTTCTATTAAACTTGTGTGAAAAAGTATTACAAATGTGGTTAGAAAGTGAAAGTGAAGTAGGACTTGTTACAGTATCTAAAAACTGTAGGAGGAACTACAGTTTTTTTTTACAGCATGAACTAGTTTAATTTGGAAAGTACTGGGGAATTATGGATTGTCAGTTTTCCTCAGCAATGAAAATAGCCCTGCCTTGATATTGGGTCAAATTTGGCCACAGAACCTGTGTGATCCCTAATCCCTTTGTGTGTTTGGAAACAAAGAGATGAGTATGCAGTTAGTAAAACCTTTGTTCGAAATTGTGCAATCATGCAGACAACCAAACAAATTTTCCCTCCTCTCACAGTGCATCACAGGACTGAATTGGTACAGCCTCATTGAATCCCCAATATATTCAATGATCTCTTCTTCTTTGATGCCACATAATCAAAAAGCTTTCGACTTTAGTCTAAGAACACTTTAATTATGTGAATGATCTACAAATCCAATATTAAATAATATAAATCCTTCAATATATTAATACAAAATATTATATAAAATTATAATACTATAATGTTTAAATATAAAATAATATAAAAATTAAACTTGGTGCTAATTTATCCCCCCTCAATCCTCCTCATTTTTGCTAGAATTCGTATTGTATTCCCTTTTTTAACTCTGGCCAACACCCAAGAGGCTGGAGAGATGATTGAAACCACATGTTGCTTAACTCAGCCTTACATGACCCCTCTTCTCAGTACCTGAGAGAGCGAATGGGCCGTCCTGCACAAAGCGTAACAGCCTGCCTAATCTGGCCTGAGGTCAGAAGGGAGTACAGCACTGCGGTCAAGAACTGTTTGTTTATCAATCTACCTACATGTTATCCCACATTCCAACTAATGATCCAGCCTATTTCTGGAATGTGTGGAATCCTTATCCGCTTACTGTGTTATGCCAGTTTCGGACTGGGACTCTATAGAAGTGGACTGGGACTGTTTCAAAGTAATATAAATAAGAGCATTTGCAACATCTGTTTGGCCTGCTGTAGTCAAACAGCTTTTTTCGAGGCACAGACACTACCGTTCAAAAGTTTGGGGATTTTTTAAAATACATACATTTTATTCAGCAAGGATGCTTTGAACTGTTCAAAAATGACAGTAAAGACTTGATATACAAAACATTTCCATTACTGCTGTCAAATCGATTAATCACGATTCAGCGCATCAAATGTAAAAGTTTGTGTTTACATAATATAAGCTAGCCTATGTGTGTGTGTGTGTGTATATCTATTATTACATTTATATATATATATATATATATATTGTATGTCTATGTGTGTATACTGGATGCACACACACACACATATACTGTGTATATATATATATATATATATATATATATATATGTGTGTGTGTATGTGTATATGTAGCTACACATACACACGCATACACACACAGACATACTGTATAATACAAATTGAATAACATACACATACTATGTAAACACAAACTTTTGTTAGATCCGATTAATCGCGATTAATCAATTTGACAGCACTCGTTTTTAAATAAATGCTGTTCATCAAAGCATCCAGAAAAAAATAAGTTTTCACAAAAATACTAAGCAGCACAACTGTTTTCAACATTGATAAGAAGACAAAAAATCCTTCTTGAGCTGCAAACCACCAAATTAGAATAATTTCTGGAGGATCATGTGACAAGACTGGAGTAATGGCTATAAAATTTACCCTATAACTATAAAATGTTCTATGCCAACTCTTTATAGAATGACCAAAACATGCATAACAATATCACGTTTACTTCTTAATAAGCTTATCATGCCTATCAAGCCTATCACCACCGGCATATGAGAAAACTCATGAGTTAAGATCAGGGGGAAACCTGTCCCTCTCCTCACTACAGTCCCATGGCAACACAACCCCATGACTTGGTCACAGCCCCTGTGGTCCTACTCTTCTGCATCACAGCCACGCATGCCTCATTAAACACTGGGCCTGGTAATTAAGATAACCACTCAACCGTATCATAATGGGACTAATTTTTTTCCTTTGCAGGACAAAAACTAAAAATAAGTTAGGAAATCTCTTATCTTAGTTAGATGCATCTCACATAACAGTGATATCTGTTAGGCTATTACTTGTATGTTTTCTTTTTCTGGCTGTTGTGAGACATCATTAAAATATGACAGAACATATCCACAACATTGATAAATCCGTTGGGGTTGTGAAAGTCTGATTCGTTGTGTAACATAAGAACAGTGGTACAAACTTTGGTAAACATTTTGTAATTTACTGTCTAAGTCGAGTTCTCAAATCCATGTTAAAGATCAAGCCATTGGAGACAACAGCAATGTCTCATTCAAGATTTCATTTAAAAACAGACAACCTTTTGTTTTTATACTGAAAGAACCTATTTATGTGACTTACTCTAATAAATCAAAACTTGGTTGTCACATCTAAATGAGTGTAAAAGATGAGCAACTTCCAATAGGTCTGTTTTACAAAACAAAATAACAAACTTGTAAAAGTCACAGAAGGTGCAAGTTAATTTGTAAGGTAGAGTCAATAATGTGTTTGTTTACTGGGTGAAGCTATTACATCCTAAAGCCATTGTTAATGTAAAGGAGGACATTGAGGCAATTGGTCCTAGGACAAAAAACAAAATGTACCATTTGGAAAACCATCAGCAACGTTTAGTAAAGTTAAACAAACAGTAACACGACTTCTTGGAATGATTTTGCTCAGCATGGAATGTGCTGGAATCAAGTGGTACAGCCCCATATAATGACAGTTAATCATTATTTTTTTGAGATCCATTACAGTTTACACAGAAACAAACCTCACCCAGCAGAGCATGAAAAAGATGACTGCCAAAGATGGTGGAGACCTTTTCCACGCTGGTCTTCAGGGCCTGTTCCTCTGGGCTAGTCAAACTTGCCTGGTACTGTTTCAGTAGCCCAACTGCTCTTTTAGTATCTGAAATAAAAGAGAGGACAAGCATTACCATTTCAGTACAACTCCTAATCATTTTAATGCATTTCATCCATCACCTACATTCTCCTTGTGACAGTCTGAAGACATTTTTAGACGTTCAAACTCTATGTTTAATTCCGAAAAGGCTTTGCACAATGCTAGATGAGTGAAATCTTACATTACTTGCCTATAATTATAAGTGAAGCCAGATGTTTGACTCGACCAGGACTGTCGAACAACAATTTTTCAACTAACAGCTCAAAATAAATGAATGATTTAGTCTTGTGTGTTGTATAGTGAGTTATTCTTGTGGACTAACATAGACCATTCAGTGGGCTCAAAATTATTTGGACACTTAAGTTACACTTAAAATGCATTAGAAAACAAATAACGTTCACAATTAGTTAACCATTTTCACAATTAAATAGTTTGACTTCCCTTGTTCACACCGGTATAGTTCATCACATTAACTATGGACATGAAAGTGCACACGTGTTGTAAACGATGAACACTACAATAACAATGTGTGTGTTTTATTTAAACGCTAACACACTTGTTAAAAAGTTTGAAAATGGTGCTTGTGTATTGTCTTTCTTTCAAATAAATGCTTATTAGTTTTATTTTTTGGTATGTAATGCATTGATATTGATAGATTTTTTTGTAATTTTGTAATGCTTCAGGTGCTGGTTGAAGGGAAGATGTTAGTAGAGGTAGGAGGTTCCACAAAAACATCACAGTTGTGATGGGTTAAACAGGGTCATGGTGTCGCCTATACACTTGACATTCATTGAGCTTCTGTAAAGAATAACGGATTTTTATTACAAGTTACATAATCCCACATCAGACTAATGCTTCCTGTTTCCCATGTGGGTTTAAAAGAAATTTAACTTGAAAATACACATCGACACCGAGAAAAGTGTAAAAAAAAACTATAAAATTTGTCATATTTTTGGCCTTTGGCCTTCATTCGCCTATATGATATCGGTTTCTTATAACGACTAAAGTTGACTGTTTTAACGGAACTTACCATATTTATGGACCATGATGTGAAGATTGTTGCAGTTAATAAGAAAACTGGTCCTGTAAATCCAAAACGTTTCAACTAGTTCTCCAAATAAATAACAACGCTTTAAAATCCTTCTCGGGGGCAGCTGTCCCTTTCTAGCTGTCTCCCAACATACTTTTAAAAGTTTTGCAGTAATTTCCCCTCAGTGACGATATTGTTTCTTTGGGAAGTTCTACTTTTGACGACGAGAGTAAGTTAGTGCGGTTGGCAGGAGATGCGTGTTGTGGTAGTAGTGAGACTGTGCGTGAAGCTTCCCGTTATCTGAATTTGGGAAGTTTTGAGGGGAACTGGGGGGCGGTCTGCAGTAACAGGGTCTTACTCATCCTTCATCCAAATGTAAACTGTGGATAAATACGCGTGTCTGTCCTTATGGTGGAAAAACATGCAGATTTATTGTATAACGCCGAACGCTAATCATGTGATCATATTTGTGAACTTGTGGCTAGCAAAGAAAAAAGGAAGGAAAAATGGTTATGGTAATGATCACTTCAAATATAGGCTACCTGACATTTATTTCGTCAGTCTTTCGGAAAACACCCTGTTTGCCATGAAGGGGTGATGTAAGTTTGGCCATGGAAATTATTATTCCAAAGTGTCGCATGCCACCTAGTGGAGAAAGAGTGAACCTGCTTCAAGTAGGTCTGTCGCCCTTTTTAGCAATAAAGAGGTTTTTTTAGAAAAGGGAAAACACATTATATCAATAACCAGCGTGATTAGGTAGGATCGAGCCTCAAGTTTTTCCACAGTGTTTATTAAACCGGAGTTTTCTCTCGCCTCTATGAACGCTTTAGGCACATGAAAATCCCGGAGTGGAGTTAATCTCTTCTGTCGCTCCACTCCAGATCCAGATCCAGTCGTTCAGTCTGTGAGTTGCTTGGTGACACAAAGCTTGACGTTTGCGTTGAGACTGTATAAAAATATCGCATTTGTTCTACAACGTAGGTCAACTTATTTGAAACATTTGCTTTATTACATTTAATCAAATAATGTAATTACGAATAATGTAATTACGAAACAGCAACAACATTTCTCATTTATACACAAGGAATTCACATTAAAATGTTGGCTATTATTATGGCATACAGAAACTGGCCAACTTTTTATCATTTGATGCAGATATTCAAAGTCACAACATTTTTCCTTTAAAAAAAAAATCACGACTGAAGTTGTTGTGCCTACAAGGATGCAAAAAATTAAGAAGATGTAAACATTTATTTTAAACCAAACTGACACCACTTAATACAAATTTGCTGGATACTATTTTATGATTAATATAATTTAAGATATATTATATTAATTTTCACAATCTTTTAAATAACCAATGAGGAGCTGGATATTTAAAATGTAGATGTTGTGCTCCTTAATTTGCCAGTTTTTATAATGCCATCCATATCAGGGCTACGGGAACCAAATATTTCATTGAAAAATTGAAATTCCCATACTGATTGATTAGATGTACGTTAGCAGGGTGGCATAATTTATCACATTTGTTGTTGTACAAAAAATTAAACAAGGTTCCTCACACTATAACATACATATATTTTAAATATCACTTTCTCTTTTTTTTTACAAAATTTTTATCTTGTTTTTTGTGTTTTTGTTTGTGTGGCATTGATATCTTGGAAGAATCAATGAATGTGGAGGGCAAACATTCATTTTTATGACATAAACCCTGTGCGGGTCAACTGTAGCCAACCAGCCTTGATCTCCAATACATTTTGAAAAATACACACACACAACAGTTAAACTTACACACATTATTTCTGAATTTGTCTTAAATGCCCATATTTACCAAAATATCAATAAAAACAAATATATTTCTGTATAAACAATTTGGTCCCACTTTATATTAGGTGTCTAACTATTTCATTAGCATTGGATACAGTTAAACTTATAGGGACAGGTTTAGTGGTATTGTTATGATATAATAATAACTACAGAAATTAATTACAATTGTGATTGCATGCTGGTATTTTTTATATATAGGTAGCATGTAAAACAATAAAAGTGCATGGTATCAAATTATTAATTTAATTAAAGTACATACACTGTAAAAAAAGAAATATTTTTAAGAACAATCAACGTGGCAGTTTAAGTCATTTCAACTTAAATTATATTAAACTGACTTTGAAAATTGTTGAATCTTGTACAACTTGTGAAAAAAGTTGAAAATTGCTTAATTTATTTTGATGAGTTAAAGCAATGTAGGCTATGTCATAACTTATTAATCATATAATTTTACAGTGTAGGCTAGTAGTTAAATACACTTAATATAAACTGGGTTCAACATTCAAAGTCTTTCTTTTAAAAATGTCCTTACAATTAATCACATAAAGAAAACAACATCTAAATATTGTCATTTAAATGAAAAGTTCTCGCCCAAATTTCACAAACAAGGCTTAAGTAGCCTATAGTCCCACACTTAAATGCATGTTTGAGCTGTTTTAACTGAAAGCAACTTGCACTGAACCCAGCTGGCATTTTTACGTCGAGTCACTGTTGAATCAACGTCAGGTGCCAGTGTTGGATAACCGTTGAATTTTGTTTAGATTTTGCAAATCAGATTGCAAATTGGATGTTGAAACAACGCTATTTTTCTACTGATATATTTCAACAAAATGTGTAGAAGTCATGGTTGTAAAAATAATGTTGATTTGACATACAACTCCAATTCTTTTGATATTTCTATGTTGAATCCGTAGTGAGTCAACAACACAACTTCAACTACTTGGTGTTCAACGTTGTTTTAACGTTGAATTAATGTTTCTTCATAAACTGACATTATTTCAACCACATTTAAACGTTTAATGTCAGTCGAATGCCAGTTGGGAAATTTCTTAAAATATGTCAGTGCCATTTTTTTGGTCTCAGATTTTATAAGGCACATTTATAAAAGCTACTTTTATATCCTAATTGAACTATAGGCCTAATTCTAGCTTAATCTAAACCCTGTCAGTGAAAATAGGCCTAGCTGGTGTTGCAAAACAAAGGGCTGAAATAACATACATTTGTCAATGGGTGTCAGCATTGCACAATTTGCTGTCTTAATGAGGAAATTATATCAAATATATAAATTCTCATTCCAACTGATCAATTTTATATGCAAACTAAATAAAAGTACAAATATTATGTGAATTTCCTGCATTACAAATTTAATATGACGTGATATTATTTTTGATGACCATACATAATCCTTCAAAAAGTGAAACGCCGTTTAAGCAGGGGGACTTCTCTCTGTTCTTCTCTATTTCGACGAGAAACACGGTTCCTTATCCTGTTCACAAACAAAGAGAAAAATGCCCATTATAATCTGTTGTTGAGCGGACCGGTGGACATGCATGGCACTGCTCCATCAACATAACTCTTCAATTAGGGGCAAATTTGAGTACTTGGGATTTTTTTTATTTAAATTTATTAATCTTAAAACATTTGTTAAATGTCCTTAAAAAAAAGAACATTAAAGAAAGAATGAAACAATAATCAATAGCCTTGAAGTAGGTTTGTATTTTTTGTATTTTGTGTGGTGGTATGAATTATGACATTGTGTATGATGGACATTTTCAGTTATTGGGAAACAGTTGGATAAGCCTTAGAGTTGGTAACAAGTTAGCTTGCCTTGCAGTCAATTTTACTTACCATTTATAATAAACAACACATTTATAATTATAAAAAAACTGATGGTTTCTGGTTTCATAATTTTAATAGATCTATTAGAAATTAGAAGTTCTGTTAAATACACTATTAATATTAGAAAGAAACTAATATAAAAACACAATTACAAAAGTTTAAAACTATTAAATCTATCCGTTAAAGTCCCGATGAAATCAAATATGACAATTCTTATTTTTTTATGGAATATAGTATTCATTATAAATTATTTATCTGTGCTCATCACTGTTGTTGTTTTTTATTCATGTGGCCTCATAATCTTTAGGCTAATTAAAATAACTTCCTCTCCCTCTTGTAGTGACATCTCTTCTCTGGCATGAGGGCGAGACAACCTTTAATTATAATTGAAGACTCCCTGTGGTGAAACTCAAATTTTTAATGTTATTTATGTCTATGTGGTGTTTTAAATATATATATATATATATATATATATATATATATATATATATATATATATATATATTTATTATATATATATATATTATATATATATATATTATATATATATATTTTTTTTTTAAACCGACCATGTGCAAATTCCTAGGTCAACACCATTGCTGAGTATTTTCTCCTTAAAACTGCAGTGAAAAAAAGACAGGCTGTTTCCGAAATCCCAGACTCTCTTGTATAGATACTTATTTTGAATAATTACTTCACAACCGCTAAAAAGTTGTTCTATATAGAATGAGTTTGAGTGGAGGTTTGCATCCAAGTTACATTTAAGCTATTTTAAGGCATGAATAAAACATTTTTACAGGAAAAAACTTTTAAATATGTCATTTTGGTGATCAAAGATGAATTTTAAGAGATAAAATTATTGATCCAAGGGGACTTAAACATAATTATAAAGCATAACATCTTTAAAGGTTTAAAGCTTTTATAATCTATCCGTAAAACTTGAATTATCCTCACAAGAATGTAATTTAATCAACTCTACAGCATTATACTATATAGTGTGTGTGCTGAGTTTCATTACTTACCTTTGCCAAAGAAACAGCCCAAACATCAACAGCAATGATATCACATCAGCCGAGATCCATATTCCCATGTACTTATTAGGCTCCTTTCATTATTACATGCATACACAAACACACAAAGGATTCCAGACATGTTACAAATTCAGACAAGCCCATGTGAATTATAAATGAGGGGTAAAAACAGCTTCTCTTCAATGGCACAATAGACAGTGATAGGTAAAAAGATAGGCTGAGATTTACCAGATGCCAGTCAGGCTTAGACATGTTTTTGAAGATGTGGCAGGCATTGGTGGTCACTGAACTGGCCCCAGAGCACCACAGTAATGAGAAGAGCCAGCGCTCATTCACAACCCACAGATTCACCGACACGTTTTTTTTCCGCAGCTCACTGTCCAGCAAAATAAACAAAAATGTATGTAAAAAAACAAACAAATAACACACAAATATTCTCTTAAAATGTCTCTCGCCTTTAGCTCCACATCAGCGACCTTTTCGACAGGTCGCAACAAGCCAGTTTTCTACACAATAGACAGGAGCGGCAAGGCCGTTTAAACCTGCAGTCTTATTCATCAGTCAAGCTTTTCTTGTTCAATTATATTATTTCTTCATCCGATGTCAGTTAAAATAATAAAATGACAGGTGCACCCAACCGGACAAAACAGTGTCTGGAAAAGGCCTCATAAATCTTCATGTGTTGAAGTTTGGCAAATCAGCATTCCAGCTACTATAATCATTATTAGATAGATTTTGTGTGTTTAAACAATAGATCAGCACATAGTTTTTCACAGCCTTTCTGCCATCTTTGTAAGAAAGTAAAACCCTGTGAGAATGATCCCTAAGGCTGTGAGATACCAGCAGCGGCAGCATCATGTCTCTGCATGTCAGAAAAGCTGCACCAATCCTCCAACACTCACCTTATATTATGAGCGCTTAGTGAATTATAATTCATATTCAGGAAGCTTCCACCATCCGCATTCATTTCGGCTACCACATTATACACCTGCTTGAACCCTGGTGAGATATTTCTCACATTGTGTCTATATTCTTTAGGAAGCCACCATATCTGAAAGTGATACACAGCATTAAAATTACATTTAATTTTGCAAAAGGGGAAAACACACACACACACACACACAAAAGAATAGCATTAATCATTTTGGACAGAGATTTTTATAACAACATGTAGCATTCATAAAAGGCATATTTTTTTAGGGCCTTAGGGTTAAGATTAAACTCAAAAAACTTAAAATAGAAATGTTACCTATTTATCTGAAATAAAATTACTTTATGTTGATGTACTAAAATTACCAAAACTAAACTGAAATATGTAAATATAAAATATATTTTTTTAAATAATAAAAATGAAAAAACACAATGTAACAGAATTATTAAAACTTAAAAGAAAATGAAAAAGAAAACTAAAAACATAAAAGCTCATTTAAAATATTACTAAATATTAAACTAGTATATAAATACTGCTAGAAATAAAACTGCTTAAAACAGAGAAAAAATACAAAAAGGGATGCTAAGAAATTATGACATTTCTGAAAGCTTAATGGAAAAATATATTAAATTAGAAAATGGTTACAGAACCATTTTTACTAATGGTCTCAGACTTTCGGACCCCACTGTATACAGTACAACAATATTACCTTGTCTGGTGAGATGCCTGACTTTTTGATAGTTTCAATGGTGTAGTAGGAGTCGCTGTTGTGGAATCCTGTTGAGTTGTTCTCATTTTTTAGGTCAAATATGAGGGAGACATTATGCTTTTTGGCCATGAGCAAGAGCTCAGAAAGAGATGGTACTGTCTGGTTGTAAGCCTCTCTCTTCTCTTCCTCTGAGAGCGATGACACTGACTGAAGTGGATCTGTCTGTATTTGAAAAACATAAGATCTCATTTTAAACAAATTTGTCATTACACAAAAAAACATCAAATGCAAAGTGGAAGAATTTTTTTTGTAAGAAAAGGCTTCAAGTCCTTGCTGAAAAAAGATGAGAGGTGGACAAAGTACATAACTTCCTTATTTGGGTGAAAGTACAGATACTACTGGTCAAATATTACTCCAAACTGGATAAAGCTGCAACCTCAGTTCATTTCAAGGTTGTTTTGCTAGAAATCTCAAACCAAAACATACTACTTCCTCTTTTTTTGGTGCCTGCGAGATATTGTGATGCTCGAGGCTGCTTTTTTTTTTTTCAAATGCAACTGCACATGACATGCCTTTACAACAAATCTTTTATATAATATAATAGAATATAATATATACATTTTTATTTCTACTCTACTGTTTTATAACAGTAATTACTGTATCAAATGTGTTATAAAATTATATATAAATGAAAACCTAAATAAAATTAAATACAGTTGTTATAAATATAAAATTAAAATAAATAATGTTTTCCTCACTTTTAAAAACCATTCGCCTGCATTTAATGTCTGTAACTCTTGCAATGTGAAGTTAGCGTGCGTGTCGCCATCTCGACCTGGAAATTTCTTCTTCACATCAGTTGTTCGTAGCAGAAAGTTTTTATGGGAGTCATGCATAAGAAAAGGCTTCATGTCCTTGCTGAAAAAAGATAGACAAGTGATTTAAAACACACACACACACACACACACACTCACACACACACACACGGACAAAGTACATAACTTCCTTATTTGAGTGTAAGTACAGATACTACTGGTCACATATTATTCCGTTACAAGTAAACGTTCTAAAGACCGATTTTTACTTGAGTAGGCCTACTTAAGTATCAAAAGTAAAAAGTAAATGTCAATGCATTGTTTTATTACTGTTGCATTGTTGTACAGTATGTAATACTTACAGTACCTTATGCCTCTGAACCTATGTCTGCCTACCAACCCTCATATCATTATAAAATGTATTTCTAGAACACAGTTCCAGTAGTGGGACTGAATGTGAGATTGAATAAGTGCACTCAATGACGTCCACAATGGTTTCGGACTCCCAAATGGCTGTTCCCTCAAATAGTGCCCTATATAAAGTTTTTTGGCTTTTAGTATGAATATGTAAGCCTTATTGTTATCTATAAGCTACTGTGCTCCAAAACCATGGCAAAATTCGCATTTAGAAGACCAAACCCAACGTTGAAAAAGAAAGTCAGATTGATGTCAGAATCCAACACCAGATTGAAATTAATCTCAATCGTTAGACAGACGTTGTTTTGTGGTTGAAAATTAAAATCGGGTTGACGTCAGAAACCAACATCAGTCAGGTTCTGAGGTCAATCCAATGTCGGGTTTTGACGTCAGCCTGACTTGATTTTCCAACCAAACTTCAACGTCTGTCCGACGTTGGATGTTGACATCAATCTGACTTTCATTTCCAACCAAAATGCAACCCCTGCAACCAAAATCTACATCAAACCAAACAATCAAACCCTGACTGATGTTACTACTTTCTACTCAAGGACCTTGACAGAATTGTAGTGGAGTAAAAAGTATGATATTTGTCTTTCAAATGTAGTGAAGTTAAAGTAAAAAGTTTCCAGAAAATATAATACTTAAGTAAAGTACAGATACTCAAAAAGTGTAGGCTACTTAAGTACAGTGCTCAAGTAAATCTACTTTGTTACTGTCCACCTATGCACACACACACACAAGCAAGTTTCTATAGTGCTTCTGAACAGAATCTGAACCTTTTACCTGAGTTGCACATCTGTTTCAAAAGCCACCACACCACACTCCAAACTCTTCCTGAATGACATCATGGTATTCTCTGGAGCCAGCTAAATACATAATTAACACACACATTTTATATATATAAATGTTTTAAAAGGACAAAATAAATCCCTTTTTTTTCCAGAAAGAACCATTAATTTACAACATAAATATGTTCAGGTTTCCATGTCATGTAACAAAAAAGAATTCAGAGCTGTAGCATGAGTTCTTCACACGCCTCTGTTTTTATTCACATTTAAACTCCAGTCTCCCGGTGAGCGCAGGAAGATCAAACCTACAGAGCTTCAGATGTCAAAACACCTCCTCCACATTTCATGCCAGTGGAATTTATCAGGTTGTGTTTGAATTGTAGACTGTCAGCCATTAAAATTATATTTCTGAATGAGGACTACATGTTTTGTAATAACTGTATATGTTTTCATTGTGATTATTTAATCTATAAATTGCTTATGCTTGATAAATGTTCCACCGTTTTTTGAGCAGACTGACTTATGAAATACATTCCCCCACATTGATAGCTTACAACCTGGGAACTATGCCATAATCATCATAATCCTAAACGGATTCAGAAACTACAGCAGATGATACATCCTGAGGCATGTCTAATTTATTCTAAAACAAATAATGTAAAAATCATCCTGTAGTTCAGCACCGACATGAACAAAAACCGCAAAAACAAGATTTTGATGGGCACACCAGTGTAAACATGAGCTAATACATGTTATCAAAAGGTAGGAATGTCTCAAAATGAAAGTTACACTGTCACTTACCATTGGAGCGCCACGATGACCGACGAGGGAGGGTTTTGGGGGAAGATTATTGGTAATGCACGGAGAGCAGATGGCAAGAGGACACAGGAACACAGCAGCGGACACGAACATGAAGGTCATCATTATAAAAACCTTACAAGCTACACAGGCAAAAACACACACAAATATTCAGTACAACATTCTGAAATTTGAAAATAAAGCATTATTAAATGTATGCATCATTATAGTGTTATTTTTCACATTTACACCGAATACCTGATAATAACTTTCATTGATATGTCATCAGCAAATATAAAATGCTTTATTGCACGGCTCTCTGATTAATTCTGATTGGTCAATCGAGGTCAATCTGATTGGTCAATTTATGTTTTTATTTGTTGTTGTTTTTTGCTGTTGTAAGGACCTTTTGAAACAACTGAAATCATTTGCGAAGTGATATAGAACTGTAATGTGGTCAAGACCTGCCTGGAACTTCTTTAGCCGTGCATTTCCCTGAAAATGTTTGCACACCTTAGAACGTTCGTCAACCAATCAGATTCAAGCATTCAACAGCCTCATAATATAATCCATATTTAATGTCCATGTTTTTATCTATTTGGTGAACAGCTGTGAAATAAACAAGATAAAGTACAGTCAGAAAATATTACATTTTAAGGTTTTATAAGCTATAAGCAGGGCCGTTGCTAGCAGGGCGAAAGGTTGGTGACGATTCTAGATTTCAACAGAGGGGGGACCACAACAACCTCCCTTCCAGAATGCAATTTTAACCAAGGGGGACACCCTGCCCAGAACGGGATTTCAAGGGGGCCCACAGCAACAACCGGCGCCCCGGATACCTCAGCTACGGCACTGATTATAAGCTGTTTTGGAGCCACTACTAACCAGCTGTTTGAGATTTATGATAACTCTTGAACACGAGCCAGCTGATCAAGGTCAAAGCCACTACAGCACACAGATGCAGGAAAGGAGCCGTGGCCTATGGAAAACCAAAGAGGGGATTTTCATACTCCATACAGTACAACAATAGTGGTGTAACTGGAGATACAGGCACCTGAGAGTCAGTTCTATGATAAATGCAGTATAATGTTACATAATGTTGAGGGATATGCTTTCTCTCTGTGAAATATTTCACTGCCATTTTAATGTAAAAGATAACGTGGAATACAATGAGAGCCTGCTACAAAAGCGAGAAAGACAGACAAAACACCAATACTGAAATGTTGAATGGCTCTAGGCTGGTTTCGATTTCATACCTGAAATGACATATAGACAGTTTGCCACTCTTTTTCCCATTTTATACAAACTCCAACTGTGCCAATAGTAACAGTGAGGAGACCCAAAAACAGAAACACCTGAACAGAGAGCAGAAAAATATTAACATTTTCCAAATTAACATTCGGTGAGCTTCCTTTATGTACTTAAAGCTGACTAACAATGATATAAAGTGTTACCAAAGTTTTTTAAAAAGGTAACCAATATGAAATACTTTCCTCAACTATGGGCATATTTGGCCCTGAGTCTTTTTAATGCTAATTTCTTAGTTAGCATTTTATGTATCTTAATATTCATATTCACATACTACACTTTCCAAATAATTAACAAAATACAGCTTACTAAACATTTATTAGGGGCTAAATTGTTTGTTTCTGTGAAAAGCTCTGGTACAGCCATACCTACATTTAAAATGTAAATTTAAAAAAAGAATTATTTATTTATTTATGAAAAATATTCAATGTTTTTTATTATCTTTTAAAAAATATTGTTTTATTCATATTTTCTCATTTGATTTAAGGTTGGACAGCCTGTGGAACAAGTCTTCTGTCATATACAGTGGGGAAAATAATTATTTGATCCCCTGCTAATTCCCAGTACAATCCCAGTACAAAAACTAATTTTGTTAGTTCACCCACTTACAAAGAAAGGAAGGGTCAATGTTTATGGTAGGTTTATTTTAACCGATAGAGACAGAATGTCAACCCAAAAATCCAGAAAAACACATTATATAGAGGCTGTGAAAAAAATTGATTAGCATTTGATCGAGTGAAATAAGTTTTTGATCTGTAATCTGCCTCCCACAGATTGGTTATGGGCCCATGTGGGACACAGAATAGTCCTGTCACTTTAAGAAAGTACTCCTAATGTCCTATGTCAGTGGACACCTGTCCACAGAATCTGCATCTTCCATTCCAACCTCTCCACCACCATGGGCAATACCAAAGAGCTGTCAAACGTCAGGGACCAGATTGTAGACCTGCACAAGGCTGGAATGGGCTACAAGACCATAAGCAAGAAGCTTGGTGAGAAGGATACTTTTGGTGGTGTGATTATTCCGAAATGGAAGAAATACAAAATGAAAAATCAATCGCCCTCTGTCTGTTGCTCCATGCAAGATGACGCCTCATTAGGTAAGGACGATCATGAGAAAGGTGAGGGATCAGCTTGTTAATGATCTCAAGGCAGTTGGGGCCACAGTCACCAAGCAAACCATTGGTAACACACTACGCCACACTGGACTGATATCCTGCAGCACCCACAAGGTCCCCCTGCTCAAGAAGGCACATGTACGTCTGAAGTTTGCCAATAAACATCTAAGCAACAGAGGTGGAAACATTATGCTCTGTATTGAGGGACCATCTATAGTCAAATCTTGGACGAGAACCTCCTTCCTTCTGCCAGATCACTGAAGATGGGTCGTGGATGGGTCTTCCAGCATGACAATGACCCAAAACATACCGCCAAGGCAACAAAGGAGTGGCTCAAGAAGAAGCACACTATGGTCTTGGAGGGCCCTAGCCAGTCTCCAGACCTTAATCCTATAGAAAATCGGTGGAGGTAGCTGAAACTTTGAATTGCCAAGCGGCAGCAAAGAAACCTTAAGGATTTTGAGAGAATCTGTAAAGAGGAGTGGACCAAAATCCCTCCTCAGATGTGAGCAAACCTGGTGACCGACTACAATAAATGTGTTACCGCTTGCCAACAAAGATTTCTCCACCAAGTACTAAGGCATGTTTTGCTTGGGGTTAAACTACTTATTTCACTTACTGAAATGCAAATCAATTTATACCTTTATATAATGTGTGTTTTTTCTAGATTCTTTGGCAAATAATTATTTCCCCCACTGTATTTCCTTGTGCGTGTTTTAGGACTTTTGTTATATATCCAGTCTTGTGTGCCGGGCAAATTCAAATCTGAAGTGAGCATCCCTATGCCCTACTAACTCCAAAGGGCAGAACAACATCATGAATAAATTAAATTACTTCCTTGAAGTGACCATTGCATGGTCCCTTCGCTAACGGACACATGGAAGGGCCTTCGTAAAAGGGATTCAGTTGTTCACTTCGTTTGGAAAACTCCTTTAAATGGCGTCCCCTTCCCGAATTGCCTTTCAAGGGTGCAAAAAAAACGCAGTTTGGAATGTGCTGTTGAGTTGTCCTTTGTAGTTTTCCCTTTTGATTAGTCTCCCCAGGTGTTTCCCGTTACCTCGTTATCTTGTTTAGCTTGTTACTCCCTGTCTATATCCCCCGTGTTTCTCTTGTGCTTTGTTAGTCGATGTTGGGATGTTTCTGTGTTTGGTGTTCCTTCTGGTTTCCCTATTTTGAACTTGCTTCAGTTGGTTTATTAAACGTACTCTTGTGCACATTGAACCTCGTTTATTAAACATACTCTTTGCACTACAGACTGACCAGCTATGGATCTAGCATGAGTTCGTTTTGTTCTTCGTCACCAGGGCAAGCGACCTCTTGAGGACCACACCACTCCGCTTTTCATTCCCACTTCATGGCAAATGCACTCATAAAGTTTTATTGTTCTGGAATCAATGAACTCAACTTTCATATGTTAGTCCTCAAGAGACATTTTGTGAGTTTGTGGAGCAGGCTATACAACCCAAGCTCCAATGGCCACGGAGCTTAGCCCACTGTGGACCCCAGCTGTGATGACTGTCATTGCAGATTCCTCAGCCATCATGGCCGCCACACCAGATTTTCAAGTGGTCACGTACCCCGCACCCAAAGCTACAATGGCAGGCCAAGGCATTTGAGACTGGAGGTCTAGTGTGGTGGATCAGCTGCTGATGTCAGCTCCAGCAGCCTGGATGCCCAGTTCAGCGCTCTCAAGCCCAGCGGCCTCTGCACTGTGATGGCAGTTGCCATTTTATGTGTTTGGGCTGCACACTTTCTCCTGAGGCGGCTGACGCCTCTGTTATGGCTGTGAGCACCGTTTCTGAACTCTGAGTCCCCCCGACACCTTTGTTACGACTGTGGGCACCGTTTCTGAAATCTCTGTCCCCTGACGGCTCTGTTGTGGCCACAGAATTAGTTTCCAAACTCATTGTGTACTCTGATGGCCGACCCTGAACTTCCTGTTTGCCCTGAAATAACCACTGAGGTCATCCCCGAACCCCCTGCCTGCCCTGTTATAATGACGGAGGCTATAACTGAACTCCCAGCCTGTTTTTCTCTCAGCCAGAGGCCATTCTAAGTTCTCCAGTCTCGTCGGCTCCCCAGTAGTGGTCTTCAGCTCCTCCGTGGTGGCCTTTTGCTACCCCTTGGTGGATTTTTTTTTTTCCTGCCGTAGCTCCACCAGGTTGGTCACTAGTCCCGTCTGCTCTGCTGTGGTGGTAATTTATTCCGACGTGGAAATCTTCTGTCCCATCTGCTCTTCTGTGGTGGTCATCTGCTCCTCCATGGTGGTCTTGGGTCCTGCTTGCTCTGCCCTGACCACCTGCTGATCTTGCTCCGCCCTGCTCACCCGTTCCACCCGCATTGCCCTGGTCACCTGCCCTACCAGTTCCGCTTTGGCACCCTGATTCACCTCAGTTTCCTGGTCCTTTCCCAGTCCACAGACCTGTGGCCACCATCCCTCCACTGGTCCGCCTCCGCTCCACCATCCACCTGGACATTTTGTTTTTTGATGTTTCTCCCTGTGAGTGTCTGGAAGCTTTTAAGTGGGAGACTCTGTCATATAGTCCCTTTGTGTGTTTTGGGACTTTTGTTATATTTCCTGTCTTGTGTGCCATGTTTGTTGTCCTTTTTGTAGTTTTCCCCTTTGATTTAGTCTCCCCAGGTGTTTCCAGTTTCCTTGTCTAGCCCTGTGTGTGTACATACAGCCCTTGTTTTTCTCATGTGCTTTGTCAGTCGATATTTGGATGTTAGTGTGTTTGATGTTCCTTGTGGTTTCCATTTTGGACTTGCTTCAATTTGTTTATTAATCCTTAAATGCATGAATCTTTCTCTAATCATTATTACATATTCAGGTCTTTAGCGTCTCTGATCTATATCTAACATGGATGGATCTCTACCTGTTGTGATGATATAAAACTCTCTTGATATTAGAGCATATGAAAGCATATTTTGTTACCCTAACAAAATGTATTTATTTTTTCTTTGTTTTTTTATAATAAATTGAGTGAGGAATACTAAGAAGGTTGATGTCTAACTTTAACATTTTATATATATATATATATATATATATATATATATTTTTTTTTTTTTTTTTTTTGAAAAGTTGCAAAAATTAACTTTGCGAAGTTGCGAAAATTAAGATATGGCTAAAAGGTTCGTACAATGTGACCTTCATGCATTAAATACAAAAAATAAAAATAAAGAGTACCTTATGCATGCAGTGCAAATTCAAGGGCTCTCCAATTACAAAATGTAGAAATCCAAATACCTGAAATAAATGAAGCATGATTTCATGTGAACAACCATTATTTACAAATGCAACCCACTGAGCAATCTGGTTCGCATTATTCCTTTCTTCTTACCAGTAGAAGTAGACAGTAAGTGGCTAGCACAGCAGAAATGACCATCACTATCATGTACCAGTTCACCCATGTTTTCAAGTTTTCGAAGGCAAGGCTGCAAGAGGAAAATGAAGCAATATGGCACAATCAGTTATTACTGAACAAAGTGGGAAGCAACATGCCAATGGATTTACAATTATAATCATATAATTTGCATATTGTGGAATTGTTTATTTGCTCACTCGTTTACATCGGTGTGGTCGTTGAAGGCAATAAAGCAAACGTACATCCAACTTAGGGCAAGTATGGACACAAAAGACAGAAAAGAGAACCAGCAGCATGGTCTCTACAAACAAAGACAAAAAACAAGACTGCACACTTCAAAAATGTTTTCCCTTTCTATAAGTCACTAAGCTCTTCTCTTTATCCAGTTTAAAATGAATTAAATAATAGTTTTCCCTGATCACTCCCTGTGTTTGCGTGTGATGTTTCAAAGTGATGATTTAGCAACAAATGAGAGCCTGGGGGCATCGTGTTCTCACGTTGAGTTTCGCTTACCGATTAGAATATTTAAAAGTGGGGCCAACCTCTAAACCATGTGGTTCTTATTGTAGCTCATTATTACTAATCCATTCCACACAGAATTTAAGAAATACCTGAATGCAGCATGCAGAATTGCTTTTATTCAGGCTTCTAATTAACATACTTTTCTGCCTGTAATGATCATCATCAGTCTCTACATTTGTACTCACTCAAAAGAAAAAAGCATTTAGATGATAATTGCTCATTAAAGAGGCATTCAATGAAAACAACTGTCTTTGATTCTGTTCTAAATTTATTATCCACCTCAACTGATTGTGCGAACAAAAAATAACATAAAACAAATTGAAAAGATGTCTTCATATCATACTAAGAGAGAATGGATGCATATTTTATGTGCAACTTCATTTTACCATGTGGAAAAATGTGATCAAGTGTCACAGAAAATTGTCGTTTCTGTGAATAAAATCTCACATTTTGCCTTGTATTATCACTGTTCCAATGACAACTGTAGATCCCTCTGAGGCAGGTTTTGGCAATCGAGATCATTGTGTTTTTTCCACATCAAATGATTCCAGTTGAAAGTATGCAGATGAATTGGGGTCTTGTCAGGTAGGTATGAGGTTTACTCTTATTTATACTGGTGCAGGTGTTTGAGGTGAATGACTCACTGCTTCACACCTGAACCTGAGAAGGAGAAAAGAATATACAAGATGTTCGTTATGCAAGGAAACCTGTTCTTTAGCTCAAAACAGAGCTGAGCTCACACTGCCTGGCTTAGTTAGTCAGGAAAAGTAAATTACGATATCATATATATATATATATACATGAATGAGAGAGAGAGAGAGAGAGAGAGAGAGAGAGAGAGAGAGAGAGAGAGAGAGAGAGAGAGAGTGTGTGAGAGAGTGTGTGAGAGAGTGTGTGAGAGAGTGTGTGAGAGAGTGTGTGAGAGAGTGTGTGAGAGAGTGTGTGAGAGAGTGTGTGAGAGAGTGTGTGAGAGAGAGTATAGAAGAATGCCGAGCAGGTATGGAAAGGTTAAAAGTAATTATAAAGGAGTGGCAACGCTTTTAAAAGCCCTGAAGCAGAAAACTACAAGACAACCTGTGAGGAAGATCTCATATCAATCACTCATTTCTAATAAAACCATGGAATGTTCTACCCCAGTTTAAGTTCAATTTTGCAGCTGTGCAAATGATAAATATGTATTAAATAACATATTTTAACTATATCTAATAAAATGTTGCCTAATGCTTGAACACAGTAATTTGAGTGTCCAACTGTTAATTATATAAACTGACATGAGATATTAAAGATTATTCTGAGCAAGTAAAAATTACCTTGCTCCTGTTTTGACAGGGCGTGCATACAATGAAATATAATCTGCAATGTTATGAATACTTTTCCTGTATGGGGTGTTTTTGTTTTTAGGTTCAATGGATGTGAAAGCCATAATCAGATAAACATGTCTAAGCAATAAGTGCTTTAAGTGCTAAAGGCAAATGTGAGGAGATGGTTAGCACAACAGGAAGGGAACTCATATTGGAACAAAAATGTAATTACAAAATACTTCAATGTGCTTGTGTACAAGTATTTTTACACTTGTAATGATCAATGACAGTCAAAACACTGGATAAACCTGGATGAATACATGTTTCTCCTGACCCTTAAAGAACTTATAATCTAAAGGCTTAAACATTAAATCAACAAAACTAAAATTATATATTCACTATCATAAAAAAGTTTGGCTATTTTTTTTAATTTTTATAAATTAATAATTTTATTCAGCAAGTGTACAATTAAAACTGATCAAAGCCGTTATAATGTTACAGAAGATTCCTATTTCAAATAAATGTAGTTCTTTTTAACCATTTATTCAAAGAATCCTGAAAGAAAATATGGTTTCCATAAAAATATTAAAAATGCAACTGTTCAAAATTGATAAAAATATGATATAATTTCATGAGACACTGAAGACCGGAGTAATTGCTACTGAAAATTCAGCTTTTCCATCACAGGAAATATATTAAAACAGAAAAAAGTTAGTTTTAAATGTAATAATATTTCAGAATTTTGTATTTGTAATGTATTTTACATTATTGCTTTTCAAATGTCTAAAAAGCTCCAATAATAGCAAGATTTGTAAAAATTGTTTGGGTTCTTTTGTAAAAGGATAGCTGACAATAACATACAACAGCACTGACAATAAATAATAAGACTCAACAAGATTCATCTTCGCAGCAAACATAACAGTGCAATTATCATTCATCTCAAGATATTCACTCTTCCATCAGGTATATTGTCTGTCAGCCAGGTAATCTCCACAAATGCGTAAACATTACTTATCAAAAAGCATAGTGCAGGAGGGTGATGTTCTGGTCCATAAGCCATGACAAAACATTCCCAATGCAATCACTCTGAAACTGTCAGATCTGACTCACTGAAGTGTATCAGGGTCAGTGCAATTCCTGCTAATAGCTCTACATTAAGGATACAAATCTATCCTAGTAAATTCATTACAAAATGTCAGTGAAAAATATGAAAGTACATCACACCCTGTAATCCCTGCTGTGTACAGCCGTTTCTTCCTAAGTAACATAAGCAACCTTTTTGCCAACGGTGATAACTAGCTTCACAAAATCCTGAGGCAACAAGTGTTCTTCTGGCTTGACAAAGAAAGAAAAGAAGCTTGTCAACAGTTGATGTTTTGGCTCTGCAGAGAGGTAGCACTTTTAACAAGTCACTTAAACCCATTTAAGATCAGACATCAAGCACTTTGTCAACTGCATGCTGTTTACCTGACCTGTTGCCATATTTGACAGTTTGCACAACACTAAAAACCACCCTGGGCCAATTCATGGATCCCATTTTGTCAGCATCACATCACATCACACCTCTCATTAACATTTATCCAAATCAAGTTTGGATTTGTTTTAAATGATCTTTTGTTTTCAATATGAACTGATCTCTAGGAATTATTATTCAAAGGGGTTTTGCAAAAATATTTCTTAAAATGTCAACATCAACAAAAAAGAAACGTCTGAAGGGATAGTAAAATTTAACATATTAAAAAATTCTGTCATCATTTACTCCCCCTTATGTTGTTCCAACTATATAAATTTCTTTGTTCTGTTGAACACAAAGGAAGATATTTTGAAGATTGTGGGAAACTGAACCATTCTGGGGCACCATTGACTTTCATAGGTTTTTTTTTTTTTTTCTTACTATGGAAGTCAATGGTGCCCAAAGGGGCCTGGTTAAAAACTTTCTTCATAATATCTTCTTTTGTGTTCAGCAGAACAAAGAAATTAATACAGGTTTGAAACAACTTGAGGGTGAGTAAATAATGACAGAATTTTAACTATTGAACTATTCTTTTAAGCCAGTGGAACCACATCTATAAGTTTATACATCTGTAGTTTTGATTTTGACGATATTCATTTCATTCAAAGTTCCCAAGTGATTTTCTGAATTTAGTGCATATTCATTTATCAGGGAGTAATGAAATATAGGCGTGCCCAAATGTATTGGCAGTGACAAATTCGCAAAGTTTGCTGCTTCAGAATATAGTTTTTTCTGAAGTATAAATAAGCATTTCATAAGTTTTAAAAGCATTATTGGGTTATTTATTTTTACAGCATTGTCCCTTCTCCATAACCGAATTTGCTCTGGCATGCTGTATATCAGGTTTGGGACAAATCCTGACTAATGGAGATCCGTGCTTGGAAAATGCACTGATCATCACCAAATTGCTCCTGGATCGTTGGGAGTTGTTTCTCTTGCAAGACGATTTGATACAATTCTTTATTCATGGCAGTGTTTTGGGGCAGAATTATGAGAGCTTACCTTGGATGAAAAACAAACCCACACGTAAGTCATTACAGATAGCCTCGGGATGCTTCACTATTGGCACGATACATGGTAAAGTTTACCTTTTTTTCTCAGCACAATCGATTTTCCAGATGCCCAAAACAGTTGGAAGGGGCTTCATCAGAAGATCTTCTGTTGTCCAATCCATGTACTTCCTACAGAATTTCAGTCTGTCCTTTCTTTGCGGTCCTTCATGACATTAGGCTATTGTCCTAAAGTCCTGGCCATGCACTGACACCCACTGGCTGCTAATATTCAGCAAGTTGGTGACAAGTTGGTACACTGGTGGTGACACGATTCTGTAGCGGACTCCTCAGGAGGAGACGGTCCTGGCACTTGCTGGGCACTCTGAGACGTCCTGAAGCCTTCTTTACTGCAGTTAAACCTATACTTCAAGTTCTTGATAATTTGTTAAATGGTTCTTGAAGTTGATTTATTCTTTGCAGAAACGTCTTTGCATGTGAGGCCATTTTGATGCAAAGTGATGATGGCTTCCCTCCTTTTATAGCAATAAGTCTGCTCTTATAATCCAATCAGCTTTTTGCAATTATTTAAAATGCACCTAATCACTCAGCATAATAATCTAGAAACAATGTGAATCAACATCACAACAACTGAAGCAGCAAACTTTGTTAAACAAAATGTATGTCACTGCCAATACTTTTGGCCATGGATGTGCATTAAAATGCATTTGAAAACATGTATGACTGCTAAACCAGACAAAGAGTGTTACAGAGTATTTGGCATTCACATCTCTGTTATCATCCATCATTTTGTTAAAAAACTATTTTTGTGATTTCAAAAACTTATAATTGATTATCAATAATTATTTTATTAATAAATTATAAAAAGAAAATTCATTTTGTTGTTCAACTTTAACAGGGTCAATAGACATGAATGATGCATAAGACTTAAAAAGAAAGTCTGTCCAAACAAACATAACTTTTTAGCAAACTAATCTTAAGGAAAAACTGTGATATAACAATATTTTTATTTTCAATTGGAGCACATGAAAGGAAAGCTTGAAAATTCAGCAGCTTGAAGACACAATACAAATATTTCCAGATTATTACCCCTGTACAGACACTCGGGTATAACAGGACTTTCTAGTATGTCCCATGTTCAACAGGGTCAAAAAAGAAATCCTTTTCACATGTGGACAAACTACGCAGTATATTCACAGCCATTGTGATCGTAGTAAAACACAGAAGAAACACATCAATAGCATTACAAATCCTTTCTCAAATCCACTCCACCATCATCAGGCTTTTACTGTATGTGCTTTTATCATTAGAAAGCAAAACTGATGAAAAGTCCCACACACAAAAAAAAAATCTTTAAAAAAAAGATGTAAAAAAAACTTTTGATGACTGTAGGGGTCATATAATGCCATTTTTGTAAAAGTTAATATGAATCTTTAGGGTCTAAGTGAAAACTTTGTAATATACTTTTATTAAAAATTCTCATTAGTATTGTAAGAAAACACTCATTTTACCTGGTCAAAAACAGCTCTGTTTTCAGCACGCCGTTTCAGTGCATATGCCTTTAAATGATAATGAGCTTTGCTCACTCCGCCCCTCTGTTCAATGAGGCATTTAGACAACGCACGTGGAGTGTTGCCTTGACAACAGTTTAGGGTATATTTTGGAGAAAACAGCGGGAGTCTCTGAGGACACATCTGTGCAACCGTATCAATTTGCACCGGAGTCGGAACCGGAACAAGATGACGGCCCCGAAGATTAAGGCTCGAACAGGACGTTTCTGAATGGTTGGTTAAGGTAATGTCACTTTGATCTCTTTTTGTATGTACTGGCAGGGTTTTTAATAACACATCAACCATAACGCGTTGTTCATTATAAACGTGGGATTATGAATTATATTGAGAACGTCGAAACGTTACATTGAAAACATGCCGTAATATACCCTGAGTGTAAACATTAGCCGCATTCATCGTGAAGCGATTTGCAAAGATTAATATTTAAAGGTTAATAAAACGTTACACTCTCTTCTTCTGGAGGTGCAGCAGGAACACGAATAGCTGGTATCGATTCTTTTTTCAGGACCAGCTTCTTAGCAAAACCAGATTTACACTGACCCTCGTTTACAAAGCAGGCTAGTGAGAAATTATTAGCGCAAAAATTAAAGCATTTACGTAGATCGTTGGGAATATTCTCTTCAAAAATAAAACTCAGCCACTGCGTCTTCAGCGGTTCGAATTTAGGAACACCAAAATGACTGCTGTGTTCCAGCCAAGAACAGAACACCACAATCGCTTAGACGCCATTCTGCTCCAGTGTATCAATAATGGCGGACTACGATGACAGCTCGCTCAGGGCGGGTCTGTGTTGAAACCATAGAAACGCTGCTGTCAATCATCAATCGTGGGAGGGGCCTCGGATTTATTGACGTCACTAAATCGAACGGCTCAAATTGAGCAGGGGAAAACATTTAACCCTTTCACACGTGAGTTTAAAATATTCTGGCTAACCCCCCAGCGTGAGTTTTTCAAGGCGACCGTTATTTAGATTGTGTCACTTTATGGTTTCCATGGTGACGCGTCATTGCTTGTCACGTGACACACCGCAGCAACAACAGAGCTGAATGAATGATGATCTGCTTTTATGTCATATTTCCTTTTTTATTCAAAATATTCACAAATGTGTTAGATATGGCATGAAACATCTGATATTCCGGTTGTCAAATATATGCAAGTGGAAGTGTTTCGTTGTTTAAACACCTTTATAACGATTGCGTTAGTTGAGCTGAATGCGCAATGCGCGTCGCCATCTTAGTTTGTGCCGCAGACGCAGTTCAGAGAATCGGATCTGTTGGATTTACAAAACGTTAATTCATCCACTTCTCCCGAAATACATACAAGTAAGTGGCTGGTGAACTGGGAGAAGAATAGAGTAAACTTTAAAGTTACTTACACAATGTGTATCTGATATGAATAAAACTAATTATAATGGAAAGGATTATTATTGCCTCATACTTTGACATCAGTGTGTATTTTACGAACTCTAAATGTATTGTTTTTTTTAGTACTTATATGTCTGGAACCTAAAATAAACATTATGTGGTTGAAAACACTGAAAAGTTGTGATATATGACAGCTCTGAGCGCTCCTGTCTCTGGCTCAGCGCCAGCCAACGCGCGAAAGCACATTTGAATTAGCAGTTGATCACGTGATGCACTGACCGTTCTAATCACCGGTGTGATCGTACGTGCGAGATTAAAACAAAAACACTGGATGGATTTTTATTATTATATGATGGTTGTGTACAGGCACTGCCAACACACATTTCAGTACAATCAACTTGTAAAAGTGCATGTATGATACCCCTTTAACATCACACGTGACACCTCTTTTATCGAAGTGCTTCAGTGCAAGTAAACTTTTTTTATTTAAAGAAATGCTTATTTTAAATGTAAAAAAAAAAAATATTTAAAAAATTAAATGTGGTTGCAAGAAAGCAAATGAAAGGAAAGCAGCCTATATGCAAAGCTAAATGTAAAACCTGCACATAAATCAAACGAGGAATGCAAATGCTAATGAACACAGTGCGTGTGCACAATAAAAAAATAACCAGTTAAATATAATTGTCAAGGGACCACTGACTTTCACTTTCTTCATTAAACTTGAACTAGACCGCGGTGATACAAAGACATCTGCCCATTTTGCTGTAACAGAATATTACAAAATATGAAATATTAACTAGATACACAAGCTGTAGTTTTTGTTGTCCCACTTAATTTATTAAAGTATCATCATATTGGCTGTGAGAGCTTTCAAGTTTTTATTTTTGGAAATCATGATTAGGCAATATAATGCATTAACAGAATCAAACATTTATCCTTAAACATGGCTTAACCTCTTGATAATGATTTGCCAAAAAACTTTTGTTTTTCATTTATTTCGTATTAGAATGCACGTATAAGCACCTTTTTTAGCATCCTGAATTCAATTTACTTTCAAACAGAATTTTTGCAAACTATAAACAACTTTTTTGTGTTAAATACTTGAAGAAAAGAAAATAACCTATAAGCACCTGTAATGACACGCTTAAGCACACCTGACGATATTCAGCTCACACGTTTTTCAATAACATTGGATCAGAACAGATAGTCCGAGAGAATAAACTGAATTTGCAAGTACCTTACCTTGCTGAAAAAGTAACAAAAAGTTGATGGTGAAATCCAAATCAGTCTCTAACACTTTTCAACAGTCTCTGCACGCGAAGTCATGCAGAGACTTAAATCCCGCGGACTGAATATTAATGAGGCGGTAACAATGAATAAGCTTTCCCTTCCTCGACGCTTTTATATGGAGCGACACCAATGTAGTGAGAGGAGAGCCGTGAAGTGGCTGTTCCACTCCTCTCCAACAGAGGGCGACATTCAATGTGTTTCTAACCATTAAGAAGCAAGAGATGCTACCTGACACAAAATTAATATTCGTCTGTATAATATAATATAGTGACTGTAAATGCACTATATCCTGCCTATTGCGAACTGCTGCTAAAAGTAGCTTAATAACCTGAAACTCGTTTTAAAAAAGAGCCCCTGGTATGATATATATCTTAGATTAATAATAAAATTCACTCATCCCTTTATTTACATTTGCACAGATATATAGGAATGTATACAACAACATGTAGGCATAATGGGCATAAAAAACTTTAACTTTAAAATGTAATAATTTATATTAATTTATGAGTTATTTTACGTGTTACTATATGCATTTCAATATAGCCAGTTTAAGGTGAAATGTAGGCTAAACAAAAATGCAATGTAACCTAATGCAAATGTTTTTGTTATCCTGGTCACATTTTGTGGATGTACTAAGTATTTTTTATTTATAGAATATGAATAATTAATAGAGAATTTATTAAACTTTTTTTCTTTTTTAAATAAGCATGGACCTTCAAAGTACTACAAGACACTGTAGGGTAGATGTGTACAGTTGAGACAGTTGAGACACCTTAAATAACTTGCGTGCTCAGCATGCACAAGTTGTGACTTTTGCTGTGCACATGTGTATTAGTGTCCTGTTTGATCATGGGAAATTTTAACAACGTAAACATATCCGATCCGAAGATATCAGCAAAAGTTTTTTTTCTAAGATAAGACTTTCACTTCACCATGCACACTCCACAATGAATAGCTTATTATCCTTATGTGACTGTTAAACATAACTGGTATCATTACAAACGTTATTCTGTGCCCTAAAAACTGGCATATTTCATGGTATAGTGTCATGCAAGATCATTGCAAAATCTAGAGAAAAGTGCGAGGTGACCAGCGGGATATGGTTGAGAGAGACACACGTGTATCAACTGTACCCCCGATAGATTTCTATTAGGAAACACACTGTTTAGTTGTTCAGTGTTATGATAACACGTTTAACGTCGTAATTAGCCCGAATAGGACACAAATGAAAATAAAATTTGATATTTGTGATATTTAAACTGTGTATTATTAATAAATATATTAAATATATTGTTCCTGTTTTATATATTTTAACCAGTGCTAATTTAAATAAAATGAATTAATTTAAATGGATGAATAAATAAACATGTTGCTCAATTGTTTTTTTCTTTATTTGTCTTTATTTATTATATTTGCAATGAACATTTAGTTACCTTTACATCATTAAAAATGGGTGTCTCAACTGTACCACATATGGGTACAGTTGAGACAAAGTTGAGACAAAAAGCACCTTATTTTTATGAGCTAATTGTGGAAAATATAAACTACTTATGGGTATTATTGATTGATAATATCTTAGTCTACAAGCTAATGAAATGTCATGTGGCATGTCATGTGGAAATTCACTTCTTTTCAGTATCTATTTTTGTGTGAAAAATCAAAACGCAAAAAGTGTCTCAACTGTACTCAGTCTATATTTTCTAAATGTATTGTTTTATTGAAATGTGAAATTCAGCTTCAAATCTTGCCAAGAAGAGGTAGATGATGGGCAGCAAAAAGAAAACGTGTAGCCTACTATATTTTCAGTTGAAATATTGCAGAACGTGCATTTACCACCTGCTTGTATATATCTATGGGCTTTACAGCACTGTGGGTTATTTCCAATGTTCCATACATAGACTGTAAAAGGTTCCATATAGTTAATTATTACTAATTTCTAACACGCATATAAGTTGATGAACTGAACTGAAGACACTGATACGGTCTGTTTCAACAAAAACACTCCATACTCCAGACAAGGGGACAATAGGGGAGATAGAGTTTGTTTTTACTCCATTTATTTTTATTCAGGCTAGGTTAATTTTTAGCAGAACATTTCTGATTAGGCACATACCTGAAAGTCTTACAAAAGCAGCTAATCCTTGAAGTCCATTTAGTTAAACTGTAAAATAAGCATAAGCTGAGCCACAGACCAAGTAAAAGCCATTCATGATCTTAGGATGCTCTTGAAATTGAGCAACGGGACAGGAAGGGCAGTTGACCCAGAGGCCACATTTACATCTCAGGATGAAATGCGAGAAATAGTCCCAACATCAATATTTTCTTTAGCTCTAAATAGTTTTTGTTGGGGGGGGGATAAAGAGGAAAAAAGTGCTGGTCACATGATCTCTAAGAGGGCGGGGCTAATGGTTCTCTCGAGGAGTTCGTGGTGAGTTTACGTTACATAGACAAAAACAAAACTGTCGAGCAAACGCAGTTGTATATAATGATTGTCTTTAATTTTAGTGTGAGTATATTTGTAACGTCAGTTTATTCACTCAATGTTTTGATCATTTTTCATGGCTATGGCTCATTGTGCATCGCATCTTGTGTTTATTGTTGAGTGTTAGCAAGCTAGCCTGCTGTACTCACTGTACAAGGAGAATCGTAGAGATTGTATTTACAATCCTTTAATTATAAATCTTTGGTCATTTCATGCTTTAGTAATCAGTATAGTCACAGTTTTGTTAAGAATTACATTTAGTCTTTAAAAATAGAACGAAGTCCTAAAGTGCATCGAGGACAACCTGACGATCGACATCTTCATGTCGCTATTGTTGTTTCTCGCATCTTCAATTTCTAGCTCGAAAAACATGGACCAAAAGATACCATACGATGACTATCAACTGCCAGTAGTGTTTCTTCCATCCTATGAGAGCCCTCCTGCATGGATCCCTCCACAAGAGGTGCTTCAACACTATTAATGCATGTTTTCATCTATTCTTTTGTGATCATATTGACCTAATTTATATTTTTCTCGCTAATAATCAGAGGATACATCACCCTGACTATAACAATGAGCTCACTCATTTCCTACCTCGCACTGTAATCTTAAAAAAGCCCCCTGGAGCACAACTGGGCTTCAATATCCGTGGAGGAAAGGCGTCTCAGCTCGGTATATTTATTTCAAAGGTGAGTTGTGTTAATTAAAACCTTCATTGTTTATTAAAAGAACTGCCTTCATCATCTTCTTGTCAATGTCTTGACAGGTGGTGCCAGATTCAGATGCCCATAGGGCAGGACTACAAGAGGGTGATCAGGTGCTTTCTGTCAATGATGTGGACTTTCAAGACATTGAGCATTCAAGGGTAAGGCTTGATATGTCCGTCCAAGAGACAGAAACACGCTTGATATTTCCTCCTCTAATCCGTTTTTGATTTCTCCTAGGCTGTGGAGATTTTAAAGACCGCAAGAGAGATTTTGATGAAGGTCCGATACTTCCCTTACAGTGAGTATTATATTCATCCTTCCCTTGAGATACAGACTTGATGTTTTCAATACGCCTCTGTTGTATCTTTTTTTTTTCTATTCTAGGTCTATATAGTTTAACTTATTTTAATTTAGATACTGTAGTTAACTGATTGAATTGGAGTACCTGACATAAATTAGTGTTCTGCATCTGTTTTTCTAGACTACCAACGGCAGAAGGAGAGGACTGTACACTAGGTGGCACCGTGGCAGAGCTGACATTCATGACTGAAGCAGTGAGTGACGCAGCTGATGAGGCATTGGTGTGTCATCTTCTCTGCATCATCTTCCTCCTACTAACTATTGTCTTTGACTAAAAGACTCCTCAAAGAAATTGTCTTCAAACACTTCAGTACATGCCTGATGATTCAAAGCTTCTTCGCCCATTTAGGTAGTTTTTAGGCATCTGTGTTTTGAGCTGCACAAGTTTTGAATGCAGCTGGTAAAATTAAGCATATTCTATGAGATATATCATGCATATAAAAAGAAAACATGGTAGAAATATTATTTATTGAATGAAATAATAATATAGGGCAAAGGGTACATCATGAATAAATTATGAACTGCTATTAATATCATCAACTGATGTCCTGCTGACAAACACATTGCTACTGATTAATTCATTGCCATTGAATCAATATGCTAATGCAAACAGTGCTGTTCATGTGCAAATACTCAATGCTCATTTTTTAAATAAACCTGTATGGAGAAAAAGCTTGGAGGGGGAGGGTGTGTGTGTGTAAAATGAATACATTCTCAGATTTGGTAACTAAAGTTATGATGTTAAGTAGTGTGGCTAAATGTTAATATATTGCATCAACTAGTGATACTATAAATATTAAGTCCAATTAAAATTCAACATTTTTTGAATTACGTTATTTTATTACACAAAATGTAATTTTACCTTTTATTGTGTCACGAGCTCAATGGAACAGAAGGCAGTTTATTTGCAAATATAAACCTACCAAAATGCAACATTCTTGACGAAATAAAATAAACCGTCTTCAAAAGATATTTTGAACATAATTTATTTAAAATCTTAAAAGTATAAAACATTATTACCCTTTAGTGAGTTAGGACTTCATATATAAATTCAAGTTCTCAAAACACAAATTTTCATATCCATCCTCATAAAGAAAAATATCATGTCATAAATCTGGGTAACTGCCACTTATAGTGCAAATGTCTTTGCATGGATCCACTGGTATCATGTTGTTAACATGCCTTTTTCTTTCATGTTCAAGGGCCAAACACATATTTGAGAAGTACAGAACAGCTCATTTATTTGCCTTCTGTTTTCCTATGCCTGTTACAGGCAAATTAACTAATACCACTTCAAGTAATAAATCTTGAACCACTTTGTGTCTTGGACTGCTTTGGTTATATTACAGGGCCATTACACAGGTTTTCTCTCATGGTTCTCACACATGCCAATACAGACACAGCTCTTTGAAAAAGCACAGGCACAATTACACAAACATAAAAAGGATGACATCGCAAGGAACCCATCCCCTACCATGGAGATTTAAAATAAGGATTAAACTTGCTTGACCATATTCATTAAGAAAAACAATCATTTAGGTGTAGCTTTCATCATAACCATTTAGTAATAAATTGCAGGTAAAAAAAAAAGGTCTCATTTAAGACAATGAACCACCTTCAAATTAAGGATTTCAAATTAAATTAAGGAGTAGAGCTGCATAGTATAAAGAATTTTCCCTTGTTCAAGTAAGCATCATGTCACGTGCGATGCCCTAAGAAACCCAGACATCAATAAAGGAATGTGTAACACAGCGATTGTAAACTCTTACTCTGTGAGCGGGACAGAAGAATGTCGACATCAACTAGCTATAAGTGGGGTAAGAGACTGATCTTGTGACGTGGACCTTTTCTTTGAGCTGTTTTAGCTGCTGTCTTCATTCTCTTGAACATCCCTGGATGAGCTTTCATCCACGTTCTCGAGCGAGTCTCCGCGCTGGATGGACAGCTGTGCTGGATCCATCATGGGCAGTTCACTCTGTATGGGGTACAGCCACGGCTTATGATCTGGAGAATTTGCTGCTTTCCATGCAGGGTAGCTCTGACCGGCTTTATGAACGCTTCTTAAGACCTATGGAATGACAGAAGAAGGTGAAGGAGTGGCACGAGTATCAACGGCAGTTACACTGAACTTATTTTTTCAGTCTTGTGTAACCCAAACAATGAACTGGAATCCAGTTTTACCTCATTTTCAGGCTGTGCAAGGACTCCAATTGCAGCAAGTCTTTTTACTCAAGTACTTATAAATAAACGGTGTTTCGGGTTTTTGTCTGGGTTTTCGGAATTTTTGGCAGCACAAAGTATCAGTGTGCGTGCGTGCAATACTGCTCATAAACTCTGATTTCTGAACTAAATGTAATGGGCTTTGTTATTTTGTCAAACAGTATTAATAGATAGGGAACAAACCACAAAATCAGCATCCTCCTTTTAGACATGTAATATGGTTGTACCATGTAAACATACATATATACACACACACACACATATGACGTGTGTATGTATATATATATATATATATATATATATATATATATAGGAAATAAAAACAATATGAACTGTTTTCAACATTGATAAGAAATGTTTGAGCATCAAATCAGCATATTAGAATATCTTAATATGAAATATCTTAAATAGGAAACAGTTTATTAAACTAATAATATTTTAGAATTTTACTGTATTATCAAATAGATGCAGCCTTGATGAGCATTAGAGACTTTTTACAAACGTTAGTGTATATGTATGTGTGTATGTTAATCAAATCGTAAACCTGTTTAATGATCAGTGGAAAGACAAACACCTCAGTTTTCAATAATAGTGTTTAACACACAAAGTGTGATGAATAGAGTATGTTATCAGTGTGCCCTTTGGACAGAGATACCGTCTGGTAACACTGCAAATAAGCCCTGCCACATGCTGTAATTCCATACAAAACTATGAAACCAACTGCAAAAAAGCCACAATTCAAAACAAGACTGACTTCTTGTTCTCAATCAGAAGAACATCTTCACCATAGTTATCTTTAGATATCAATCTGAACACTTGATGAGGGCTGAAGCATTATTAGAGGTGTTTCTAAAAACTGTAAAGTCTAACTGATTATTAGTCATAATCACAAATGATTAATAAAGAGAAGAGATTTGCATTAAATAGGAGCTTAAGTGATGCGCTCTTCTGAAATGAAAAGAATGACTATAGTCATGCAGCCTACAGACCGAACAAGATAAACGAGTTTCACTTTGACACAGCAAGTGCTGCGTGAGCGTCTTCAGTACAAGATATTCCAGTAGGTTACCATAGTAACGATTATGATTTCACAAACCTTAAACACAGACCCACATACAAAGATACTCGCATCCTCAAAGAGTATAAACGACAGAAACAGCAGTAAGAGACTAAACATGTTTACCGGTACTTACTTTTGGAGCCAGGACCTGAGATGCTTTGTTGACAACCCACTTTGGAAGAGACCCTAAAAAAAAAAATGGTTATAAAACAGCAACAAATTAAAGTCTTCCAATGTAAATGAATGATGGGAACGAATCGGATCATACCTCTGGGATCAGCCTGTGAGAGGTATGTGAAAGTGCAGCTGTTGGGCCCTGTTGGTGTGAACAGGTAACCCGTCAGAAGGGAAACGGCCCTCACCAGATCCTTTCGTGGGGGATGTTTCTAAAATGAAAGCAAAGCTTTATTACAGTATTTGTATAATTTTTAAATTGATGTAGTACTGCATTGTAATACATATTATAAAATAATGAGAATAATGTTAAATGTTAAAATATTGTCTCCTACAATGATGTGAATTTGGATGGGCGAAAACAGTCATTATTTTAGCAATTCCATTTGACCTTTAAGAAAATCAGATATTTCAAAGTCCCTTGCTTTATCAAGACATTTATTAATAGAAGGTGTAAGTAAATAAAAGACGTACCGGATGTTTCACTGAGAAGTTAATGATCATATACTCATTTTCAGACGCCTGCCATGAGCGCAGGGTCACCACATCTCTGTTCTTCAATGGTTTCGGACAAAGCCCTGTGAATAAAGGAGGGGGAAAAATATTTTTATGACATATAGGCCCATAAACAAACGCAACTTCACTGCCTAAATACACACAAAAACATGGTCCCAGGAGGCTTATCTTCAGCCCTGTACTGTGATAAGCCACTGCACTGAAGCAATCACATTGTTAGGTGAACAACTAACAAAAGCCCAAAAGAACTACTAGAAAACCATAATACATGAAAGAGGTCTTAAAAATGGACAGAGATTTAAAAGATTACATGACTCACAGGAATAGTAGCCCACATCAGCATTGGGAGCCAGGCGAGCGATGTCAAAACTCTCTAGCATCGTAGGATCCCATGACTTCCGGTACTGACTGTCATGAAGCACGTCATACATGGTAGCAGCCGATACATCATTTATGTTCATTCTACACTGTATTGGAAACAAATGCATTTGCATTAGTGTTGTTATGGCAGCAGTACACACAGGAATGGACATGTAAATTAAACAGAAATGTAATAGAGAGAAAAAAAAAAGAGATTGTGATTTACTGGGGGTCCATAGAGAAGATATGTAAACAAAGTACATTAACTACCATTAAATCATGTATAACCAATGACCCATTAAGCATTTCATAATGTAATGTAATTAATGTTCCTAATAAAAGTTATTATAAAGGGTTTATATATATATATATATATATATATATATATGCCGGAGCGGTCTGGGTTGGGGGCCCTGCTGTAAAGTTTGAAACCACTGGTTTAAATTAATTTAAAAGGTAACATTGACACCATAACTTTTAAAGTCAAATCAAAACAAAATATTGTCATACACACATATCATAGTAGTTAAATGTAGGCAAACATCTTACCTTGATTTTGTGGACTTTGGATAAGTTCACTTTGTTGCTTGTAGAAGTAGATAAAGGAGGCCCCTCGACCCATATCTCCATGTCATTCTTATCATACTTCTTGTGCCAATTCTCGGTGGACAAGCATTGTCTTTTGAACTCATTAAACATGAATTCATCTGGAATGATTCCCGAACCGCGAGACATAACTGAAACAACAATTTCACCAATAATTTTCACCGCGAGAATTACAGATCTTGTACCGAGGCTCAATAACTTTGTTCTGCTCTTTAAGTATGAAGTGGTGTTATTGTAGTCACAGATTAACATTTCAAGCTCGACAAGATTTTTCTCACAAATTCCTCACCTGGCGTCAACGCTTGCGCGTGGAAAAATCTCGTCACCACTTCCGGGAGTAGAACAGGTGTATTACAGCACTGCAAGGTGCGCAGCTAGTCAGTCAGCTCTGAACAACAGTGATTTAGCACATTGACATGATCTTGATTTAAATCCAATGGCTTTTATGAACTCAAGTGAGAACTGTTGACAAACTGGCACAAACTGGGTGTGTCGGACCGCCCATATTGATTGGTCATTCGGGTGCGGGTCCAGCGGTCTCTCTCTGCTACTGCATTGATATGCATGGTTAATTCATAACGGAATCCCAAGACGAGCTGTGATTCTGTAAACTACACCTTGTGTTCACGACCGAAACCTTTCTTCAAATCACCTCCACAGGAACAACATTCAACAGGCTTGTGCAATATGCCATTTATAAGAAACCGAATTTCATAGCGGTTTCTGTTCTTTGTGTTGTGGACTATGGTACCAACAGTGGACCAAACATAACTTAAAGAGTTTAAAAACATGAAACCCTTTAATAAGATTATTTAATCTTTTGCTTAATATGCCCGCTTACAATGATCAGTGTCACAGACATAACACACCTGCAATTTAAACTTTATTTATGAAGAATTGTCATATTAATTCTATATATGAACTATATATATATATATATATATATTAATATTTATCTTCTAATTTTGTGTGTATATTAGGATATATAATATGTTTATGTACATGAACATTTAAAAGGCCTGGTGTCTCAAGTAAATTAGCCTACATATTAATTTGTTGCCATTGCAAATAGGTGTGATCAAGTAATCCACAAAAGTTACTGTACATAATGATTGGGTAACGTAATTTTATTATTTATCAAGTCTGTTTCCAATACTCAACACTGTGTATTGGCCTATATACAGGAACCAGAAGCAAGACAAACAGCAAATCTGGTGAAATATCTTTTATTCATGTGATACATTTTGGTGTCTCTTTAACCGTCCATTTTTTACAGCATATAATAATAGTACTTTGTCACACAAACTTAGCTAAACACTAGTAGACAGCGTATTTAAAACAGACCAACACACTTCAGAATAGCACACAGCTGAGTATTCAGTGAGTGACACGTGATAGAGCTGTTCAGGAGGGTTTTCACTCTTATTTATTTCATTTCCTACATATCAAACCATAGTAAACGTTAATGTTTAAAACACACTTGATGCCCTTTTTAAGTCTAAGTGATGAAAGGATTTGTCGGTTTACAGTTGAACGAGAGGAAAAGCGACAGTGCTGGTGGGCTCGGTGATACCTCTCCAGCAAATAAAAGCCCATTCAAGCTATACTGTTGAAACCCAGCAATACAGATGGGGTGTGAAAGTCTTTAAGAGTGGCACGATTGTGACACGACTAGGTCTTTGTGATACAGTAGCCAGGCAGCAATGCAAATTATACATCAAACTTTGATTCCCACACATTGCAAACTGCCATTCCCGTCAAGCATACAACACATTGTATCACTAACTAGTGCGATAATAAATAAACACATGAAACCAACAGTCTTACGACGAGCAATACCAAGACGTGTCTGTACACTAAGCGATAGCCGTGTTGAAGGAAGAAATCTAAATGTCCTGTTAAACAAAACCTCATTATCTCTATGCAATGTTAATAGGCTCGAGCAAACCACAGCACTGTGGCCTGATTTGGTGCACCATGACAACCAAACAAGCAAGGCATTTTGTGTTAAACTGTCTCTAAACTGCATGCGGTCCCTACACTTGCGCAGCAAAAACAAGACCGAAAATGAGCAGAATTAGTGTGAATTGCTGATGCTTTCCATATCCAAGCTCAGAGCGACGTTACGATAGTTTTGTTAGTACATACACGTTTTTACAATTAACGTTAGGTTTTGTGGCTATGGTCGTGGATAAGACATTAAATATCTTAGGTTTTGAATTTGAACTAAATTAAATAGCAATTTTCCCTTTTCAAAGAACGTTAAATCCAATCCCCCCCCCCCCCAAACCCCCAATAAAATTAGCCTGTCCAGAATGATGCTTGTCGCAAACAAAACTGCTATTTTTTTTGTCCATACATGTATATTTCCTGAAACAAAACAACTTTAAAATAATATCCGTTCCCTAATACCACATTTAACATGGAAGCATCCAATTATACAGAATATTGTGTCCATGGTGATATTTCACGACAAAATCGAAGAGATTCGTTCTGTATCTTTCTTTTAAATAACTTCTGCCAAAAAACAAACAAAATAATAGTGTAATGTTCATGTAAAAAAAGAAAATGTATGAATCAGTAACAGCCAGAGGTTCTTCCTCCAGTGAAATTAAAAAAAGGCAAAAAAGGCCTAAAAATGATCAGCCCCAGGTCTGAAACATGTTAACTTCACAACACTGATGTGTGAAAACTTAAGAGCGTATGAGCTTAAGTCAGTCTGCAATCCCATATAATGCCATGCAGCCAGAACAGATGAGGATCTTGAATGGTTTTATCATTTAATCTATGCTGTGATTTTACTTTTTTCGTTAATAATATATGCATTTTTGGAATCCATTTTTAATACAGAGTAAAAGCACATCCACACGGTTACTCTGAAAAGTCACTGAGTCGAAGAGAAAGAAAAGGTTTCTCCGCTCATGACACGGGCCGTGAGAGGAGCGAGTGACCACTGAGAGGCAAGCTGTTTGTGTGTGAGGGGGTGGAGTGAGGGGGACGCAGGACCTGGCGGGGGGGCGAGGGTGGTTACTAGCACGAGCAGCTGCTCTCGGTAACGGGCAGCTCTGGAGGCTTCTCCAGTTTGATGTCGATCACTGAAAGTTTCTGTCAAGGATCAGTTACTGAGAGACTGGATCATTTGAATAAGCATGTCTTTACACTTTTCATTCATTTCTGTTAGACAAAAACGCTGGCAGACAAGCAGACACGCTTATGATCTCCTGCTTTCAGGCTGCTGTGGACAAACTGACTGACATTTTAATGTGAGAGATGGAATATTTAAGGTGCATGTGAAGGATACTGTCCTCTTTGCTTTTCTCTGGTGTACTATCCATTCCAGGCAAAGCTGCAGCAACACGACGAAACAGCTAGAGAAAAAAAAAAGTTAATTACTTAAAAACTCTGCTTTAGCCACATGTATATAAATCAATGCAGGTTTGATATAATACAAAATATATATCTTATTAGTAGGGGAGACTGGGGCTAGTTCTAACATGTTTTACTCCAGGCAACAACACACGTTGACCTTTTGTGACAATATTTTTTTGGCATATTGTTATACTATATATAGAGTAAGTTATATTATAGGCTATTATAGGCTTTTCAAGTACATTTAAACAGCAAAACACCTATACAACAAAACCTCATGAAAGGGACAAACCTCATGAAACCTTAACAATACAGATTAAAAATTCCAAACTCTTGTTTTGGCCAACAGATATTGTAATTAAGTTGTAAAAAAAAAAAATTACAATATATGTAACAATAAAATATGAAACTTCAAATTTTTTTTTTAACTCACCCAACCAGTATTACAAAAATATTACACTGAAATGCAAGTTTTAAAAACAGAATGATCAAAATGTATTATTTTTTATAAAAGAAAAAGAAAAACAAATTTTATATATATATATATATATATATATACATATATATATATATATATATACTGTATATATATATACAGGTCCTTCTAAAAAAATTAGCATATTGTGATAAAGTTAATTATTTTCCATAATGTAATGATAGAAATTAAACTTTCATATATTTTAGATTCATTGCACACCAACTGAAATATTTCAGGTCTTTTATTGTTTTAATACTGATGATTTTGGCATACAGCTCATGAAAACCCAAATTTCCTATCTCAAAAAATTAGCATATTTCATCCGACCAATAAAATAAGTGTTTTTAATACAAAAAAAAAATAAAAGTCAACCTTCAAATAATTATGTTCAGTTATGCACTCAATAGTCAATACTTGGTCGGGAATCCTTTTGCAGAAATGACTGCTTCAATGCGGCGTGGCATGGAGGCAATCAGCCTGTGGCACTGCTGAGGTGTTATGGAGGCCCAGGATGCTTCGATAGCGGCCTTAAGCTCATCCAGAGTGTTGGGTCTTGCGTCTCTCAACTTTCTCTTCACAATATCCCACAGATTCTCTATGAGGTTCAGGTCAGGAGTTTGGCAGGCCAATTGAGCACAGTAATACCATGGTCAGTAAACCATTTACCAGTGGTTTTGGCACTGTGAGCAGGTGCCAGGTCGTGCTGAAAAATGAAATCATCTCCATAAAGCTTTTCAGTAGGTGGAAGCATGAAGTGCTCCAAAATCTCCTGATAGCTAGCTGCATTGACCCTGCCCTTGATAAAACACAGTGCACCAACACCAGCAGCTGACATGGCACCCCAGACCATCACTGACTGTGGGTACTTGACACTGGACTTCAGGCATTTTGGCATTTCCTTCTCCCCAGTCTTCCTCCAGACTCTGGCACCTTGATTTCCGAATGACATGCAAAACTGAGCAACAGTCCAGTGCTGCTTCTCTGTAGCCCAGGTCAGGCGCTTCTGCCGCTGTTTCTGGTTCAAAAGTGGCTTGACCTGGGGAATGCGGCACCTGTAGCCCATTTCCTGCACACGCCTGTGCACGGTGACTCTGGATGTTTCTACTCCAAACTCGGTCCACTGCTTCCGCAGGTCCCCCAAGGTCTGGAATCGGTCCTTCTCCACAATCTTCCTCAGGGTCCCGTCACCTCTTCTCGTTGTGCAGCGTTTTTTGCCACACTTTTTCCTTCCCACAGACTTCCCACTGAGGTGCCTTGATACAGCACTCTGGGAACAGCCTATTTGTTCAGAAATTTCTTTCTGTGTCTTACCCTCTTGCTCGAGGGTGTCAATGATGGCCTTCTGGACAGCAGTCAGGTCGGCAGTCTTACCCATGATTGCGGTTTTGAGTAATGAAACAGGCTGGGAGTTTTTAAAAGCCTCAGGAATCTTTTGCAGGTGTTTAGAGTTAATTAGTTGATTCAGATGATTAGGTTAATAGCTCGTTTAGAGACCCTTTTCATGATATGCTAATTTTTTGAGACAGGAATTTTGGGTTTTCATGAGCTGTATGCCAAAATCATCAGTATTAAAACAATAAAAGACCGGAAATATTTCAGTTGGTGTGCAATGAATCTAAAATATATGAAAGTTTAATTTTTATCATTACATTATGGAAAATAATTAACTTTATCACAATATTCTAATTTTTTGAGAAGGACCTGTATATATACACACACACACATATACACACACACATGTATGAAGACCTCCAATGCAAAAGCCTCTAAAAGCCACCTCTGTCAAAAAGGAGATAATAATATTGAGTGAATGCTCTCCGCACATATTATACGCTCATCAAATACTTTCACTTCAAACTCACTAAATCCCAGCCTCAGCTCATTCAGAAATGCTGGTACTTGGGTAGAAACCTATACATAGGAGCCTGATAAAAATTTTAATATCATTTGGACGGACTTAGAGGCTTTTGCATTTGAAGTCTTCATTATATATATATATATATATATATATATATATATATAAATTCTAAAACTAAATTTGGTCTTCTAAATAAAGAGTAACAGAGTTTAAGCCATCACAGTCCATCAAAATATGCTTCAGCGATGAAGGACTGTGACAAGAGGGCCATAAAGGAGGATCTTCACCCAATTACAAAAACTTATGGGTTAGTCTGGAGTAGCCAGGGTAGATAACATGGTCTTAGCTATTTTTAAAATGGACACAACGGTTTCCACCAACCACAGGATTGATTTTGTAAAGTTTGTGTCTATTACACTGATCCAATTGAGGATATAAGTGTTTCTAATAGGTTCGAGGTCTGATGGTGAAATTGGGTATTTTTTTAGCTCTGAAAATGAACCCTAGAGTGGCTCTTATGACGACTTCCTCGTGTGCAACTAGCCCTAGTCTCCCCTATTTAAAAGAAATTATAACTCCCAATGGGTAGAGAGGTAAAAAAAAGGTCATTTCCGATGACACTAGCATTATGACAAAAAAACACACCATTATTATCCACTAATTCTGAAAACAAAAAGCAATACAATATGCTATTAAAAAGCACGATGCACAATGAAATGTATACATTGAGTCTGTGAATTACAAGGGGAGCTAAAACACAGCACAGAGAAAAATCATTCTAGCGATGCTTGGCCAACATGCAAAGGACATTTGTGACACAGTACATGGGGAGCACTTCAAGCAAACAAAACACAAAAGAACAGCTTAATAGCACAGGACACCTGTGAATGTGAAGCGAGGGAAGAATGGCTAATGATGGGCGAGGGGGGGAAAGATAGAAACCAAATAGAAACCAAAGAAAGCAGAAGATAGAGTGGTGGAGGGAAGGTGGGGCTTGGCCGTCCTCATTTCTCTGTGATTCTACCTGTTTGACATTGTAGCCAGTCTTTGCGCTGGTTTCAATGAACATGACATTCAGTTCCTTAGCCCTCTGCTCGCCCTCCTCTGTGGTAATCTGTCTGCTCGACCGGAGCAGGGAAGGGAAAGGAAAGAAATACAGACAGACAAAAGAAATGCATCAAGAAGAAGAGAAAGAGACAGAGACTGCCTGAAGTTCACATTAGTAATACGGAAAAAAAAAAGAGGGATTAGTGTTTTGATAGGACCCCAACGCAGGTTGAAGAGTTGAGAAATGGCTGAAATCGTAACCTTGAAAAGAGATCACTGCACTGCAGTTCAACAAAAAGGGCCATTCACAGGGAACACATTTGTTACTTGAGGACAATCTACAACAAAAATAAACACCCTATCAAGGGAAGTGATGATAATGTCATTGGCACTTTGGTCACTGAAATATCCCTTGTTTATTTTCGGCTCAAAGAGTTCAGAAATTAAGATTCTGTCATCAATAACTCACCCTCATGTCATTCAAAGCCTGTTTCACTTACTTTCTTCTGCAGAACACAAAAAAAAATTACATAGAATAATGTCCAAGCTTTTCTTTTCCATCCACTTCTATAGTATAGAGGGTATGCGTATGCGTGTGACTAACCGTTGGCCGGAGTAAACGCGTTTACGCTCACTGAGTGGCAGAAAGACTGAGCCGCAGAATTGGCTTTCAGTGTAAATGCCGCGAAAAACACAAAGCACATCTAAAACTGGAAAGAGATTTGAGATTGACTGTATAAATATATTTGACAAGAAATCTCAGGTATATTTTTACAGACTGCCGAAAGCTACAGAAAACAGAAGCAAAATGATTGCTGCAATTCATAGAAACAACTATGTAAGCAAGCATTCACAGGCAAATTTGCTTTATGTATTTTCCCAGCGTCAAAGTCAGGCACATATAAATGTCAGGAAACACGATTCCTGGTTGCATGTCAATATCCATGGATCACTGGATCTTTGGTAGATTGTAAAGAACACTATATCGAGTCCAACCTTTAGTTTAAACTGATAATCCCTTGTTTTACTCGCGTTTTCGCAGTTTCCCCTATTAAAATCCAGTCATTAAAGGTCCCATATTATGCCCCTTTTCACAAGATGTAAAATAAGTCTCTGATGTCCCCAGAGTGTGTATGTGAAGTTTTAGCTCAAAATACCCAACAGATCATTTTTTACAGCATGTTTAAATTGTCATTTTTTGGTGCTCAGAAAAACGCGCTGTTTTAGTGTGTGCCCTTTAAATGCAAATGAGCACGGCACAGGGGGCGGAGCTTCAAGAGCTCGCGCTCAGTCTCAGGACAATTTCATCTCACAGAATGATGATAATAATATCATAAACTCTCAGTAACTGTGTTCATTTCGACCCGGAGTCGGACAATAATGCCTACAGAGTCAGAGTGCTGTATAGAGATAGAACAGGTATACAGGTCCTTCTCAAAAAATTAGTATATTGTGATAAAGTTCAGTATTTTCCATAATGTAATTTAACTTTCATATATTTTAGATTCATTGCACACCAACTGAAATATTTCAGGTCTTTTATTGTTTTAATACTGATGATTTTGGCATACAGCTCATGAAAACCCAAAATTCCTATCTAAAAAAATTAGCATATCATGAAAAGGTTCTCTAAACGAGCTATTAACCTAATCATCTGAATCAACTAATTAACTCTAAACACCTGAGTGCTCCCAGAGTGCTGTATCAAGGCACCTCAGTGGGAAGTCTGTGGGAAGGAAAAAGTGTGGCAAAAAACGCTGCACAACGAGAAGAGGTGACCGGACCCTGAGGAAGATTGTGGAGAAGGACCGATTCCAGACCTTGGGGGACCTGCGGAAGCAGTGGACTGAGTCTGGAGTAGAAACATTCAGAGCCACCGTGCACAGGCGTGTGCAGGAAATGGGCTACAGGTGCCGCATTCCCCAGGTCAAGCCACTTTTGAACCAGAAACAGGGGCAGAAGCGCCTGACCTGGGCTACAGAGAAGCAGCACTGGACTGTTGCTCAGTCTTGCTCAGTTGAGAGACGCAAGACCCAACACTCTGGATGAGCTTAAGGCCGCTATCGAAGCATCCTGGGCCTCCATAACACCTCAGCAGTGCCACAGGCTGATTGCCTCCATGCCACGCCGCAATTTCTTTCTGTGTCTTACCCTCTTGCTTGAGGGTGTCAATGATGGCCTTCTGGACAGCAGTCAGGTCGGCAGTCTTACCCATGATTGCGGTTTTGAGTAATGAAACAGGCTGGGAGTTTTTAAAAGCCTCAGGAATCTTTTGCAGGTGTTTAGAGTTAATTAGTTGATTCAGATGATTAGGTTAATAGCTCGTTTAGAGAACCTTTTCATGATATGCTAATTTTTTGAGATAGGAATTTAGGGTTTTCATGAGCTGTATGCCAAAATCATCAGTATTAAAACAATAAAAGACCTGAAATATTTCAGTTGGTGTGCAATGAATCTAAAATATATGAAAGTTTAATTTTTATCATTACATTATGGAAAATAATGAACTTTATCACAATATGCTAATTTTTTTAGAAGGACCTGTAGTTTAGTAGTTTAATTACGGTTATAACGTATTTGTCATCTGCTTGTATGTATCCACTATTATAATAGCCTACAAGTCTGCTGTTTCGGACCAGGTCCGAATGATGTCAAACATATACTGATGAGTTTAATAAAGTTTATTGTACATAACACAAAAGATGAAGCGTCAGTTTTACTTCAGAAACTCACCGTAAGAGCTGAGTAAACAGTAAGATATAAGAAGTGTGCAAGTACATTAACGAATTTCTGTTGAGGGAGCATTTTCTTTAAAAACAAAATAATTCCACCTCGTCTTCAGTGGCTGCCTCAGATTTCGGGAGTAAATAGAGAGAGAGCTATGTGGATTAATACATCCAGCCACACAACACCTACAACGCTGGGAGACATTCTCGTCAGTGCAGCAGCTGTGAACTCGATCAGGGCGGGTCTATGTTAGAACGGCAGTGTCTGTCAACACTCGTGGGCGGGGCCTGTACTTAGTGACGTCACTAAAACAGCATTCTGAAAACAGGTCGTTGGGAGACACTGCTGATGATTTATGAGGATTAATAAAAAGGAGTGAGTGGATTTTTATCACTATTGGGTGGTTGTGTACACACACTGCCAACACACATTTATGTCCAAACAGCATGCAAAAGTGAATTTTGCATAATATGGGACCTTTAAGCAGGCTCTTTTGCCACTCAGTCCGGCCGAGGGGGCATTCCGGCGGGAAAGTGACGTCAATGCATACCCTCTATAGTAAAATGACATTTTGCTAAACGTCTCCTTTTGTGTTCCACGGAAGAAGAAAAAAGGTTGTACATGTTTGGAATGACACGAGGGCGATAAATTATGACCGATATTTCAGTATTTTGGGTGAACTATCCCTTTGTCTCTAAACCGCATCTGTGGCATTCTTTCAAATTGATCGATTTCCCACAGACAATAAATTTGACTTTGTAAGATAGTTATGCCCAGACCGAGACTTTTGACATTTTCTGTATTGACTTGAGGGAAGTCGAATGATACCCAAATGGATTTAGATGTTAGAAAATGTTAAACTGAGACATACATTGTTAGCTGAAAGTATAATGAACAGGGCAAAATATTTAACAAAAGGCCACACAAGAGGTAGGAGATGTAAAGAACTTTATGAATGACACGTGTTCTAATTCAATGAAAATCTGCAGAGCTTTCTGCCGAATTCTGTGGCTGTAGAATCCATGTGGATGTTATGTCACATTCCTTCCATGTTTCTTTGTGATATACTAGATCAGTTAACAATTGACAAGGGTTGCTATGTGATTCTATTACAAAAAAAAAAATGCACGTTCGAAATTCAGTAATTTCAAACTGAAATCCATACAATTTTGAGTTTCGACTGAAGGTGAAAATTACCCCATGTACCCCATTTATATCAGGTTCAAGATTGTCACGCAAGTTTGTGGCGTTGACCAATAGAAAGATGCTTGGTTTAAAAGTAACCTGTGTGAACTGTACTCCATGCAATGCTATACTATTGAAAATGGACCTTTCTGCTCAAGAAATTCCCGCACCTTTTTACGATTATACTCAATATTAGCCTATTTCAAATGTTTATTTGAAGTGTTGCACATTTTTTTGCTAGGATTCTGCTAGGATGTATTACTGTATTAAGCTTGTTTTTACAATGTGAGGAAAGTCTCCAAATAAATGTCTGTGGAAATCGACAATATGCCACAGATTCTTTTATACAAGTTAGAACGCTTAGGTCTACACTACAGCTGTATCGTGTCACCCACCTGTTTGACGTTATAACCAGCTTTGGCGCTGGTCTCTATGTACATCACACCCAGATCCCGGGCTTTTTTCTCTGCTGCGTCTAATGTCACTTGCCTGCCATAATCCATAGTTGATGTGTGGACACAGTTCAAATTAGAATGGATATGAAAAACAAAAGTAGTAATGGGAAATCAAAAATAAAATTAACAAATGGAAAATATGACCAAACAGAAAAGCAACAATGGCACAAATTATTCAACATAACACTCAAATTAATAAAGAGAAAACTGAACACAAAAATAACACATAGTGAAGGGCTTAAAACGTGAAGTCTGAGGGATGAACTAAAGATGTGTTCATCAAATTGCAGTATGTTTTTGAACAGTACGAAATTACTGTACCTTTTATCAGCCAAGTCTGTCTTGTTGCCAACCAACATGATAATGACATCACTTCCTCTCTCTGTTCTGACATCATCTATCCACTTTGAGGTTTGCTGGAAGGAGTTGAGATCTGAAGAACAGAAGGAAAAAATGTTAGGCATGGACTTATTACAGAGGAAAAAATGTCTCTTGTGATCTACAGGAACTAATTTCAGTGATTAATAAATTGAAAATCAATTTGCAAAATTCAAATTTGGCAGCGGTCAAAAATACACTTGATGAAGCCGAGCTTTCTAAGGAGAAAGTGTGCAAGCAGACTGTTAGAATGAAGTTCAACAAAACAGAGGACGGTTAAAGGTGCTCTAAGCGATGTCACACGTTTTTTTAGGCTGAAACATTTTTTGTCACATACTGCAAACATCTCATTATCCGTTAGCTGCCTGTCCCCTGAACACACTGTAAAAAAAAACGAGGTCTCTGTAGACAGCCCAGGCTCCACAAACAGCAAGAAAAACAAACCTGGCAAACCTGCACCACGAAACATAACAAACAGTGTTCCAGCCAATAACCAAGAATGATTTGGGGGTGGGGGTTGGGGGGTTAGTGCGCGTGCACATGAAGGGGGGTGTGGGGAGTGGAGGAGAGAGAAGCACGAAGAGGGCAGTTAGCTAGAGGAGAGATGTCCCAGAAAACGACTAACGTTAGAATTATATTCTCTTGAGTTTTGATATGGCCGACGACACACGACCAAAGAGACGTCGTTCCGATGAACAAATAGCAAAGGAGGGGGAAAAGGAGAAGGAACGCGCAAAGTCCCGAATTTACATCGGAAAAGCCTGTTTCAGGAAGCACGGAAGGGAGGGGGAGGGGACGGGATGAGGAGGAGGGAGGGTCGAGCTAGCCTCCGTTTTGTTTGACAATACTTCGAACGTCAACAAGAAGTGACGTCACCCAACATCGCTTAGAGCACCTTTAAGTTAAAGCACAGGTAATTTCAATGCTCAGCATGCTCAAATAAGAGAGAAGCATGTTCGATCTACTCTTCATTTAATCTGAATGAAATAATTAAAACAGCATTGTTCCCAAGCAACCATACTAAGATGAACTGCCATGACCTAGAAGCTGTTGCTGAATCGTGCTAACTGTGCCCTGAGAGCATAGATCCCTGCTGACCCAATGAGTGAGGCTCAAACTCACTGGTGATGTCATAGACCACCACAGCAATAGTGGAGTCTCGGATGTAGCTGGGAATGAGGCTGCGGAAGCGCTCCTGCCCTGCAGTGTCCCATAGCTGGAGCCGAACCTGATGGACCAACGAAAGGTGGTGTGCAAAGAAAACCGGGGAAAGAGAAAGGCAGAACAGAGAAAAGAAAAAGTATAAAGAGAGGATAGAGCAAGGGAGCAGGGTTAGACGAAAAGGACAACATCAAAGAAGCTATACATGAAGGAAAAGGAGAAATGCACCTACAGAATAGACCAATTTTTGCTTCTGTGCTTCTGGATCATAACCACAAGGTTTTAGGAATCTGAAGGCATTTCTCCATTCCTGGTCTCAGAATGACGCTGCTTTCTGCAAGATGCTTTGCAAATGGCACTCCTTATGCAGAAGTATTGCTGGACATGATTTCAGTCTAAACAACATGTTTTAATGTTTTGAAATATTTGTAAAAGCTCAAATTGTACTCAAAGACATTTTGCTATCATTTACTCACCCTTTTGTTTTTCAAAACCTGTATGACTTTCTTTCTTTTGCAGAACACAAAAAGAGAGTATTTTGTAGAATGCTTTAACTGTATTGGTCCATATAATACAAGTCAATGGGGTCCAAATCAACACTTTTTCCCCCTAAATATCTTTTTTGTGTGTGTTCAATACAATAATATACAATATAAATTATATCTAAAACTGCTTTCCAGCAGATAAGTTAAATGAAATAAACTAATTCTGGTCAGGTGTAAAAGCCATACTAAAAAGATACATCTTCAAACATCCAATAAATACCAGAGAAAATGTAATATGCAGTGAAAGAGAACTCCATAATTGGGGAGCATAGAAAAGGCCCTATTAGCATTTGATTTTAATCTAGCTTTAGGAACAATGAACACCATCTGAATAAATGATCTAAACTGTCTAGCATTCTGATTCAGCAATATTTGAAATGTCAGAAGAATTAAAGTTATACAGGTTTGGAATGACATGAAGTGAGAAAATTATGACAGAATTTACATTTCTTACATGCCTTCACGTTGTTAAAACTGAATTTTTTCTTCTTCTTCATCTAACTTTAACTTTACCAGGAACGCTCAAATAAACCAGCAAACTTATAAAGCTACATGAGTGCCATTTACTCAAGCAGAACCCAACTTGACCCCACCATGTGGTGAAGCAGGAGCACTAGCTACCTACTTGCTATATCATAGACCACCACTGCGGCTGCTGAGTCTCTGATGTAACTGGGAATGAGGCTACGGAAGCGTTCCTGCCCAGCAGTGTCCCACAGCTGTAGCCGAATCTATGACCGTCCATGCAGCACAACAGGCATGGGGACCCATTCAGCACCCAGCCATGGAAGAGAGTGGGGTGAGGTGGACAAAGACACAACCAAACTTAAAAAGGCGAAATCAAAATGAATGACAAACTAATGACATAAGTGTGATGAGCTACAAGCATGCGCAAGGAATTACGCAAATGATAACTGTGATGAATCTGTGACAGACAGTGAAATCACCTGGGGGACTAGCCATATTTGGACGTTAGAGAAATGCGTCATAGAGACACAGGCATACTTTGTGATTTTAATCTTGTCTGAATCTGCCATGCCTGTGTATTTTCTCACACAACCTCAGTAAAAATTCCAGGGCAAATTACCTACTGTTTTTGGCAAACTCAATAGTCCAATGGAGAAATCTAATCCTCTCCGAATGGGAATGTCTGTGATTGTATTATAGCCAAATAATGCTTCTCCTCATTTGTTTTTGAACCTTCCCGAGTTACAGTATGCGTACCAATCTTTCGCATGCTTTCATTTCATTTTAAAATGGATGCTATCTGACGAAAAAATGTAATTATTAAATAGAGCCAAATCGTGAAAACTGTAAAGACTGCCCATTTTAATATCAGTGTCATATACTGTAAGATACTTGTCTAGATGTCTCTGCTCACTTATGTGGGTTTATTACAAACAGCCACTTCAATAAACTCATGTGAACTATATTTAAATAGTTTTTAATATGGTATTAAAGTTATATCAATAAGTAATTCATAAAAAAATATATACGTTATACGTAGCACAGTGAGCGACCTTCTGTAATGCCCATGTCTAGAAAACACACACTCCCACCTCTGTAACAAACACAGAGATCTCAGTTCCATCCGAATCACAGACATGGGGTGATTTGTAACATGGGGAACATTGGTGATTTGTAACATGTCTTCATGGGGAAGAATTGTAACTCAAACATCGTTTAGAAAACTAGTCCTGTCCGAATAGGGCGTTATAGACCTTACAGGTGATATTAGAAAACATCAAGGCGAATGACTTGAGCCAGTGTGTGTCAAAACCATCTATTACACAAGTACTAACATTAATAGTCAATATTTCAACTAAATCAGGCTTTAAAAAAAAGGGTTGGACACACAGAGACTCCTTGGAAATTATTCTAGAAATGTTGATCTCCGTCCTACCGTGCGGTCTTCCAAGTACATGGTTTTTGACAGAAAGTCTATACCAATAGTTGCCTATGGAGAGAAACAATGAGTTAACAGTCCACAATCACATTGTAAAATACAGACCATTTAAGCAATATTTATTTTGACTGTATTTTCTGTGGAACACAAAATTAGATATTTTGCAGAATTTTCATACTACTCTTTTCCTTTCATAGAGTCAAAAAATAAAATTGATCCTTGTTCACTGAAACTCTAATTTCCTCTTGTGCATATTCAAACTTTCTGCAACAAGACACTTATATCGAATTTGATTTCAATGACACCAAAAGCCATTGGTTCTAATGTGCGTCAGATGCACACACGTGAATGAGATTTGAGAGCTATGAACTAAATTACCTTTCGACAAACACCAAATGCTCAAAAACAGTTAAAATGGGCACTGCTATGTGAAATAAATGTTATTGACACTGGACTTGTATTAATAAAAAAATGGTCCGAGTAGAAATATGAAATATTTCTGTTTCAAATAAATGCTTTTTTTTTAACTTCAAATCCTGAAAAATAAAATGCATCACAGTTTCCACAAATAAGCAGCACATTATTATTGAGAAGAAATTCAGGATCATGTGACACGGATGGAGTAAAGATGCTGAAAAATCTGTTTTTCCTTCACAGGAATAAATTACATTATAAAGTATATTAAAATAGAAAACAGTTATATAAATAATAATAATATTTTAATAGTTTGGGTTTTTTTGCTTTTTGATCAAATAAACGCTGCCTTAGTGAGTATGAAAGACCTCATTCAAAAATATTAAAATCTCTTAAATAGTACATTTCTTGTTTATAAAATACATGTAAAACACATTTTATGGCTAGTGAAAATTTTTTTATTTCAACTTTGTTAGTGTGCCAAAAAATTTATTTTGAACTGTAACTACAGAGTTAGACAGCTTTTGGCCATCAGATGCTTTTATTGTAAGGACAATGGCAGTGTGACTATTCTACAGAGTATCTCCTTATGCGTTCCATGGAAAAAAGAAAGGATTGGATCAACATGACATCAGATGACAACACTATTCATTAGTGAGTGAACTATTCCTTCAAGGAAGTAACCAAACCAAACCGACGTCATGATAGCTTTCATTAAGTCAATAATACTTTGATATTAAGTTGTTTTAGGTAACATGGTAAGCATCTTCCATACGAACATAACATGGATTGTAACAATCACAGCAGGTGTTACCTGATATGTATTATCGAAGCTGTCATACATAAACCGTGTGATAAGTGACGTTTTTCCCACTGTGGAGGAAAAGAAAAACAACGCATTAGACATAAGGGCCTCATAGTCAATGCGTCTCAAAACCTAGTGTGATCCCTACATAGACAGCATGTTTGAATGTATCACGTCAAAGATGCTGTCAAGGGAACGGATGCATTGATCTGCGCAGGATGATTCTGAACTCTGATCGCTGTGTTGGCAACATGGGTGTCGCCGTCCTGCTTTCCACAGCAACATACTGCATCAATACAGGCTATGACGTGCAAAAACTCTTCTTTACGACAGATGGCTAATGTTTTTTAACGTCAAATCCAGACATTATGTAACGAGAACGTGGATGTGACGTGGCAGTTAAACATCCCTGCTGTGGTTTATAATATCATGATCTTGATTGTCACAGCCGGTCAGCTAGAAACATGCTAACTGCTAACAGTTAGCAACCATTTTCACACCAGACAGTATTGTTTTACAGATTAAAACAATTAACATCCAGTATTAGTATAATATCATTTCCATCGTGTGTTAAACAGTAATTGTGGATGCAATCACATATAAAAGGCCTTTAAAATTGGAGATATCTGTTGTGGCTAGGAACAGAAAACAAACATGCTAATACAAGGACTTGATGGGTTACCTCGATGTCGAGATTCAAGAATACATAAACACTGAGAGGAAAGACAGAAAAATACATTTAATCTATCAGTTAAAGCATAATGGAGTTGATATTCGGATCTCACATCTTTTGTATATAGTTCGTGTAGCAGTACTGCAAGGATGTTCAATGCTACATGCTACACGTTTTCTGTAAAATTTAGTTGTTTTTTAAGTGCGTGTCGACAAACGTATCAGTCCAAACGGTCAAATCATTATTTGCATGTATATTAAGTAACGTTAACATCTATCCTTCTGGAGCATAATTCCACCTGGCCTGTCTAACGTTATCTCTCCGTCCACGTATCACATATCTGAACACTTACCGCTTTGCTCGCCCAAGAAAACCAGCTTAAATTTCCGCAGAGGGTTGCCAAACTCTCCGCCACCGGTCGTAGTAGACATATTTTTCGAGTATAATAAACAGCAGCTACCTAAATATTATTTTCTGTGCGCGGACGAAGGACACTGTACAGTCCAGTGACGGAGCGCTAATAGCTGATGATTCCTGAGTGGGACAGCGCCTCTTAGTGGCCAGAGAAGGAAACGCAGGACACGCTGTGTCTGTTTCAGAACGTAGTGCTAAAACGCTGACTACTATCCTATGCTGTCTAGGTTTGAAAGAGACTATGATGGCCAAAATGCTGTCTTGGTAGGCAGCTGACTAGGTTTTGAGAGACAGTCTATTTTTACTGTCACACCTTACCATTGTGTAGTAGCATCTGAATCTTTTTAGTGTTACCTGCGCAATGAATTTATATAGGCTACATTTCTATTCATATAATCCATACAAGTATGTTTATAATATAATTTTACGTAAAATGTTTCACATCACTAAGATTTAACTAATTTTTGTTTATATATATATATATATATATGAAAAAAAAAATCATAATTTATTCTAATTCGTTTTGATATATATTTATATATAAATATGATATATAATATATTACATATACATTTTTTTTACAAGTTATTTGGAGGGTAAATTATGAAATAGCATATCAAAGTTGTTTTAATGTAATTTTATTGAAAATGTACACCATGGAATCTTACTACAGTTAAATACTGATTAAACACACATTTCTGGGATTACAGGGGTAGGGGTAATTGACATTAAGGGGAAAATATGGAAGATGACTAGAAAAATGTATGCCAGTCTTGACACCCAAAATGTTTCACACAAAAAAATAGTCACTTGTCAATGTCATTAATCATTAAAACAGATTTCAAAGTTGATAAGCAAAATAGGTCCTTAAAAATTATATGTACTGCACATATGCATAAACGTCTGTACCTCATAACTGACTTACTTGAAATTACTGAAAACCCTTGATGTATATCTCTATGCAATATTTGGCAAAATGGAAAATTACATTTATAAATTGAACGTAACTGCACATTGTACCTGAAATAAATACACATAATAAAATGGTCCAAAGTAAGAAGCATTTGACGTGTAAATGTCTAATCAAAGAATAACTCCATATATAAACAAAAATATGTTCAGGGCATGCAAAAGAACAGAAGATAAAGAATATAAAAAGTGGCACTGAATGTGACCTACATGGTATTTCAATAGGTGCTCCATTACTCCCTAAGATTATATTTTAAAATAAAATAATTATAACTATATTGCTGCGAGTGTTTAAGACTTGAAATGTGTCCTGTAAAATGTAAAGGGGATTACAAAACATACAATACAAACCTCTCCGATTTTGCTCATGCTTCCAGATAAAGATTCTCATTAAATTACAGTTCAATCTCTCACTTAACACATTTGATGCATTAACAACTAGGAACTTTCGGGACCATTTTCTTTGGATTTTCTCAATATTCACAGCCAGCGTGTCAAAATGCTTAAGTCTTATTAAAGATATTCTTACTCAACTTATAGTTCACACCCTAAATTAAGCATAGTGTTTGCAAATAAGTTAGTATCCATTCGCTCCTCACAGTTAGCACTGTGTTAAGGTTGATGAGTACATGCAGGTTTATTCACTAACACATATCCATAAAAGAAACTAAACAGTTTAATTGAACAAGGCAATATCATAGATGTGAAATGCTAAACTGAAACTCAAAAGCATTGCTTTAGTTAACAGCCTTTCTATCAGAGCTTTGGCTCTGGTGTCACCAGCAAATGATGTCTGTAAAAATACTAATGAGGGACTGCTTGGCATGCCCTAATTAGAAAACAGCGCTAATATTTGTTGAAAAAATACCATGTTAAGCCCACATAAGGCCATGTTCAACAGGGCACACAGCATGAAAGTTTAAAAATGAAAAAAAACAAAACAAAAAAAAACATTCAAACAAGGCTGACGGAGTGAAAAAGACAGGAAGAAGAGTGGACGCTTAGTTCTCGTGGAAGCTGCAATCCCCTCTTCCAACGGGTGGCCAAGACAGAGTTAAAAGAAGCTAGAGGAAGAGAGGAGACACAAACGCAGATTAGAGAAAGTATCAGGAGGGCATTGAACTGGGTATCAGTGCCAGTGGGAAGACAAGTTTACATCAGTCAATTGGAAATGGGCACTCAGATTTTTCTTTTGCCAGCCAAAAGCATGAAGCATTCGGAATGTGGGCGGATAGGAACACACCGTCCTTCTGCCCTGCTTCAAATGCATTGTGCATCCTCTTCACAAGTTGCTTTTAAACATGCATGGATTCATTCAATGCAACATTGCTTTCAGCTTGCATTCTTAAAGTGATACATTTGTGGTCAAGAGTAACCCAATCTAAATCTTTTTAAAGAATAAAACAGCTTAACTGGGACAGTGATTCTAATAATTGCATTTTCCCTCCCCACATCTCTGAAGAGGCAAAAATCGTAAGCATATTAGTAACAAAACATTCACCGCAAATAAGCACAGCATTCAGCAAAGGTTTTGGTAACACAATAAATATAATGTTAGCAAAAGCTGCAGAAAGAGCACACAATGAAAACACAAGAGGTGATCTATAAGAAACACAGAGGGCCGGGTCCACACCGCCTCGGGGTACCGGTTAACCAAAGAGTCTGGGCCTGGTCCCTTATCAAAGCCATACTACTCAGTGCAGAGCCAGGGATTACTGCAAAGGAAAGTAAATACACACATGGCAGTGATCAGGGAGACTGGAGGGAGCAAGAGAGTTAATAAAGTGCTAAATACCAATCACATCAATACCACCTGTTGAAAGGCCAGCATCCAAATACCATCCATAACAAAATATTTGATTCACTTTGATTTTGCTGAACAGTCTGGTATCTTTAATTGTAGCTTTGAAAACATCATTTACAACTTCCTTAAGAGACTGAAAATAAAACAATTTTCTGCAGTGAGACATATAAATGACTAAATTTTCTCACTTTTTGGTCACAAGGATCTTATAATAAAGTTCAGTTAACATTGACTTGTGGCAGTGGTCAGGCAGCTCGTCATTTGAGAATACAGGCCACAAACTGGATGTAGGACTAAGCGGGTCTTATTATTATTATTATATATGCTCAATTAAGCATATAGTAAATTGCTTTAAAGGTGAAAGTCCAGCTCTTCTCTAAACTGCCATATTGAATTTAATGCAGATGAAAACGAGGCTGTGAGGGATAAACGCACAATCTTTACAATGGCACACACTATATAAATGTCCTAGATCACTAGGTCCCTATAGGTCCCAGAACTTTTATAGAGTTGTCTACTGAAGGTTTTTTTCAAGAAAAACATTATGTCAGCTGAACAATCAGATCAGGTCTTCTATTCCTCACAGCCTCGTTTTCATTCCCGCCAAAAATTAAATATGGCGCCACCCTGACTAAGGTCTATAAATTGAGGAATCAGGATTTTCCATTACATAGTAAGCAAATCACTGTAAATAAACAGTTAGTAACACTTGCATGAATAATGCAAAACCGTTTGATAACCATACACAATGATTTTCCACAGTTTCAAGCTTTATGAAAGAAGCTTTATTGGTCCCCTTGCAATTGATATTTAAAGATTAGTAAGTGAATTTTTATTTTAATTTTGTGAAAAATAAAATGTCAAAAATAAAGAACTATAAAAAGGTGCTTACATTTGGATGAAATGTGCCAATATGAAGTTTTTCTAAACTAATACAAGCATAGGAATGACAGGTTTATAAAAATAAAAAAAACAACAACATTGAGATATGGCTGCAGATGACCAGACAGCATCTGCATAACATGAGCTAAAATGAGACAAAACCCCACTTCATTACTACTCATGTTCCTAAATTCTATTAGAAAACTGAAAAAATGCTTTAAAGCTCAATGACTGAACTGAAAGCAGCTCATTTATCTTCCTATTATAGTACCAATGAAAATTATGGTACTAACAGTAAAATCCTATTGGTCTCATTTTAACCTGTGTGCTCACTACTGCAACAGTAGCCACTCATGTTAAAGTTGATTCATACACTAATCATGCAAAACAAAGCAATATCATTATGACATCATAACACAGCAAGTAAAACAAAGAAGAACAAATGGAATTTTAAAAATGTAAAAAAAAAAGGATTCCATTCACAGTTAATATCTCTCCTCAGCTATGTTATGCGTGAAACTGGGGGATGTGGGGCGGGAGAGAGGGGGGAGGGAACGGGAACGGGAACAGCATGGCTCAGGAACACTGAGGGGGGAGAGCTCATTCACAGCGGGCAGGGGGAGCACTTTCTACAGGAATCCTGAACTGGAAACGAGAGAGAAGGAAGATTATTGTTCCCTACTGGTTACACACTGTTGTATTCACACATAAAAATAAAAAAAAAGATCCAAAATGTTAGTCGTGCGTCTGTTAAAACACTTGAAAGCAGTTGCAGGGGGTGTTTGTGGTAAGGCTTAGAATTGTTCTCTCTTTGTGCTGGATAAAACTAATTACATTGTCTCTTCTGCTGTGTTATTTACATAAATCGGATATCCCAACATTAACCTGCGTTACTTAACTATTACTAATAGGTATGTGGCAAGGGATAGCTCAAGCTTTAGGCCAAGTGTAGGACTAGTGTGACCCAGCTGTAGGAGCCGAGCCATTAAAGGCTCTTTTGTGTGAGTTTGTGGAAGAGCAGTGTGGAGTGCAAACAACAGCAGATTGTTATGGATTCAGATGGCAGATGGCTGCACATCACATAGGGAGAGCAATAAACTCTCGCCTGACGCTGGTGACATAATATCCCCTACTTCTACCATAGACATTCTTCACATTGCCAGTGTTTAAGACTTTTAAGCATGAATAGGAAATGTAATTACTACTGCAGTGCTTTAACACTGCAATTACAGGATCAGTGTAACTGACCATCATCATTACATGCGTTTTTGTAATTTAGTCCCCTTGTGCGAATGAGGGTTTGTGTCTTAAGAGATACTATGAAAGCCTTACCAGCATAAGGTGACTCATGCAGGACTGGGAGCAGGTGAGGAGTTAACTGGAAAACAGCATGGATGAGACGTACATGACACGTGTACAAACTAGACAAGACACCTTACAAGCAACATCAAAATGAATATTGTACATGCCCTGGCCTGCATGAGCATTGAGGAAAACTGTAACACTTTCTCTGGCTATCTTCTAAATGTAGGAATAAATATCACCCACTAGATAATGGAAAGGAAAGTGGTAAGGAACTGTTCAATCTCAAGTTTTGGATTTGGACAAAAGGTTGCAGGTTCGATTCTCAATACTGGCAGAAAATTTAGCAAGGAACCTAACCCCCAATCGCTCCCTGGGCGGCACAACAAAATGGCTACCCACTGCTCCAGGTGTGTGTGTGTGTGTGTTCACTACTCACTGTTGTTAATGTGTGTGCACTAACTTGGATGGGTTACCATACTTGGCCTTCATATGTCTATTTCACTTTACTTTCTTGCACTTTATGTATTGCAAAACTGCTTCCTTAGTATTTCATTGATGTGAAATGTAGCAAGTGTTTTTAAAGCAGTGGTCTGCTGCTTAAGGGGGACAGTTAAAAATACAGGAGAAATTGATTTGGGGGAAAAACAACAAAAAGGTAAACCTTGTCACTGCAAGTGTCTTCTTCCCATATAGTATTCAGGTGAATGCAGCAAATCAGCTTGAATACACAACCATGGTTGATTACCAGCATTATTGAAGCACTTTATTTGAGCTCTAATTACTAGTACACTTTTCAGATTGAATGTACATGACCCTTTGATTAAAGGGTAAGTTCGGCGTTTTACAAGTAAAGCCCTGTTTTAAGATCGTTTCTGATTAAATTGAACGGTTAAGATTAAAACTTGGACACATGCTGCAGTCCCGAGAATTTTAGGTTTTTGTGTTAGCACCTCCCCACCTATACAATGGTTTCATATGGGCACTGGAACAATCATTCATATAAACGCATTAAACTTTAGTTTACAAAGACGTGAAACTCACCGAGTGGTCTGGGGTGTTCACTGATATACTCACGCAAAAATCGCTGCAAAAGATGCTTTCCAACAGGTTTTATCGTAGTTTTTGGAAGAATGTCCAGTTGTGAGGCGTTTGAAAAAATAGGTCAGAACAGTTTTACAACGAATGGTAAAACACCTGTTGGAAAGCATCTTTTGCAACGATTTTTGCGTGAGCATATCAGTGAACACCCCAGACCACTCAGTGAGTTTCACGTCTTTGTAAACTAAAGTTTAATGCGTTTATATGAATAATTTTTACAGTGCCCCTTTGAAACCATTGTATAGGTGGGGGGGTGCTAACGCAAAAAACTAAAATTCTCGGGACAGCAGCATGTGTCCAAATTTTAATCTTAACTGTTCGATTTAATCAGAAACGATCTTAAAACAGGGCTTTACTTGTAAAACGCCGAACTTACCCTTTAAATGTGAATAAAATATATTGTTCTTTTAATATGTTAATAATTTAATAATTTTACAAACCATGAAAATTATAGTCGTAATTACATATAATTATATGGAAAATATAACTATATATAATTGTCCAACATGTTCTACTAATACAAGACTTATCCCACACATCAGACTGTGATGTTAACCCTTTCGCACGTACGATCACACCGGTGTGATTAGAACAGTCAGTGCATCACGTGATCAACTGCTAATTCAAATGTGCTTTCGCGCGTTGGCTGGCGCTGAGCCAGAGACAGGAGCGCTCAGAGCTGTCATATATAACAACTTTTCAGTGTTTTCAAACACATAATGTTTATTTTAGGTTCCAGACATATAAGTACTAAAAATACAATACATTTCGAGTTCGTAAAATTTTATTCATATCAGATACACATTGTGTAAGTAACTTTAAAGTTTACTCTATTCTTCTCCCAGTTCACCAGCCACTTACTTGTATGTATTTCGGGAGAAGTGGATGAATTAACGTTTTGTAAATCCAACAGATCCGATTCTCTGAACTGTGTCTGCGGCACAAACTAAGATGGCGGCGTCCATCGCACATACAGCTCAACTAATGCGATCGTTATAAAGGTGTTTAAACAACAAAACACTTCCACTTGCATATATTTGACAACCGGAATATCAGATATTTCATGCCATATCTAACAAATTTCAGAATATTTTGAATAAAAAAGGAAATATGACATAAAATCAGATTATCATTCATTCAGCTCTGTTGTTGCTGCGGTGTGACACGTGACAAGCAATGACGCGTCACCATGGAAACCATAAAGTGACACATTCTAAATAACGGTCGCTTTGAAAAACTCACGCTGGGGGGTCAGCCAGAATATTTTAAACTCACATGTGAAAGGGTTAAGAGGTCACAATTAAAGTATGCTCTAGTTTCCAGCGACACCTCTCTCGTATCTCTCACGGAGGAGCGGATGCATAAAAGGAGGAGCGATGACGGTGAAGGACGAGAGAGGCCAGGCTTGGATTTATGTTGTGTTTTTTTATGTGACAGCAGTCGCCTGTGAGAGGCTGCTGTCTTTACTTTCATTTTGTATTTGTTGATTTTACATTGATTAAAGTCTTTGAATGTTCGCAGGTTCCCGCCTCCTCCTTCCCATGACATCCAACCTTGCTACAGATGTAATTGCACAATAATACGAGTAGCTTCACTACAGTTCAAAAGTTTGGGGTCAGTAAGATTTAAATCGGTCGTTAATATGTTTTTTAAAGAAGTCTCTTATGCTCAGAAAGGCTGCTTTAATTTAATCATAAATACTAGAGGTGTGAACCTACACTGGTCTCACGGTTCGGTTCGATTACGATTATCATGTCATCGATTCGGTTCAATTCGATATCGCGATGCATTGCGATGCACCGCATCCTCAATTTTAAATTTTACTTAAAAAGTGATGTGTGCGTGCGCGCGCACGCGTTTGTGTTCGCCTGTTCGAGAAGTCGCAGTGACAAAAACAGAGACATTCCAGTTTAAGTTTCATGGGACTAAAGCCTGTTTATGCCATTAAGAAAATGAAATTCTGTCAAATCAATTTTGTTTTAAAGAAATGTTCATTTAAAAGCAGCGCTCATTCATCAGTGTATAGTGTTACCATGGAGACGCGCGCATCAACCGTCACGAGTCCGCTGTTGAAGACGATCATCCATTTATAATCACGCGTAACAACACAATTGTAGTTTGACCATCGGGTGCGGAAGGGTTGCCATCTGTCTCGGTTTGTCCCGATTTATCGTTTAATAACCTGTCCCGGGAAATGTATCCACTCTCCCGAAAGGCTACGTGAATGTATGTTCAAACCGTGTAGCGCGCACAGCAGAGAGGGAGAGAGCGAGACCTTGTGTGTGTGTGCCTCAAGAAGTGCATGTAACTTGCATGCGCATGTAATGTATGTATGTAAGAAAGAATGTTTAATTTGCACTCGCGTCTCGCCTCCCTCTGCCAGTGTATGCTACCGGCTACCGCGACAAAGCACATGCGCGATAAATGACGTCAGAAAAGCGTCAGTACATTATAACCGGTTATGGTCTATTACTGAACCGATACCGAATCGTCCTCGTCTGCATCGCGGTGCACCGTAGAAACGATTAATTTCGACACCCCTAATAAATACAGTAAAAACAGTAACATTCTGAAATATTACAAATTAAAATAACTGTTTTTTAATTTAATATATTTTAAAATGTAATTTATTCCTGTGAAGGCAAAGCATGATTACTCCAGTATTCAGTGTCTCATGATCCTTCAGAAATCATTCTAAAATGCTGATTTACTGTGCTGCTTAATATTTTAGTGGAAACTGAGATAAAAATAAATAAATAAAAAAACAGGATTCTGTGATGAATTTGATCAACAATTTGATCAAAAGAACAGCATTTATTTTAAATAGAAATCTATTGTAACGTTATAAATGTCTTAACTGTTATTTTTGATCAATTTAATGCATTCTGCCTAAAAGTATTTATTTCTTTCAAAGAAAAAAAATCTTACTGACCTAAAACTTTTGAACAGTAGTGTATATGTTCAAACTAGACCTTTCATTTTTCTGACATACTGTCAACACCATCCATTTGAATTCCATAGTTATGGTAATGATCTAAATTTAACATTCCCTGCAATCTTACCGGGCGGTCAGTGAAAATGGATACACACTTGCACACATGAATTCCTGCATCGTGATCGTCTGGGGTCTCGGGTAGGGAAGGTTGTGAGGGTTAGGAACCATGTGGAGGTCAATACTTACTTTTTCCTCTCTTTATCCTTCTTGAGTGTGGCGGAGCTCCCTGCCTGCTGGGCCTGTGACTGCAGCAGCTCAGCAGCCGTCTTCTTCTGCTTAAAGCCGTTCAGCTCATCATCGAGAGACTTCTTCTTGTCCTCTAGTTTCTTCTTCTCATCCTGGTGAAGCTTCTTGAGACGGTCAAACTTTTCATGAAGCTGTGATGTGAACACCAAAGAGTCAGTATGTGAGCTGTTACTGAACAAACAAAGCTTTACATCTACAGTAGATAGTCCAATTTATAGGACTAAACACTTACTTTTTAAAAAATACCGTTTAGTTGTATTTTATATTATAAATCATCACAGATATACAGCTACATACCATGTATCGTCAGCTTTCGGTAACACGTTTGAGACCTTTATAACAACATTTCTAAAAATTACAGACTACACATGCAAACAAACAAACAAACCTCTTTTTCTGCCTCTTTCAGCTCTGCTTCCTTCTCTTTGACTCTCTGGACAAACATCTGCCTCATCTCTTCCTCTTTCTTTTGCAGCTCCCCCATGAACTCATTCCTCTTGGCCTCGTATGTTTCCTGGAGGCTGAAGACAACAAACCAGATGCAAAAGATATTTAACCATTAATTTATGCCTGTAAATGCAGACTATAAATCTTTATGTGATAAGTTGTGACGGAGAACTTTCTCCAGATTGTTGGTGTGATTGTGACCCTCTTCACCTGAAGGGTTTGCTGTCGGGGTCGGTGTCTTTGAATCCCATCTCCTCCAGCTTGCAGCGGCGGTATAGCTCATAGTGGCGAGTGTGAGTCTGCTCTCGCAGGTCCTCCATGTTGACCCTGATCAGCATCTCTCGCAGCTTCACAAAATCACAGTGATTCTCATTCTCCACTGGAAAACACATGATATTCAACGGAAAATGAGCAGTAAACCAAAGTCTTATTGGGACATTAAAAGAGAAGGAAATAACTTCCTCCAGGACATGCCACACACACTAATTACTACATTCCTTTAAGAGTGGAGTTAGTCTAAAAGTTCTGGGTAGTTTATATTTTATTTAACAAAAAATCTTGTCACTGCAAGACTGTAAAAAAACAAAGGTGATCAAAAAATAATGCTCCAAAGAAATGGTGACCAGTTACAGAACTTAAAATAGGGTAAAATTTCCTAAAATACACGAATGTGACTTTTGATGACATTCTTTCATTTTATACCACTGAAACAAGGAAGCCTTTCAGAAGAACAGACATGACCTCTATTAACAGTCAGTTTGTATAACTTTGACCAGCAATACAAGTGTCAAGTATTATTGACACTACAACATTCCCCACAGCTGTTATTGTACCTGTATTAACAAATTTATTTTTTACATTTGCTGAAGAAATCATGAGTGCTGCTTGTCTGTGCAAAACTAACACAAGTGTGTTCTCGGTGGTTGCCAGGCTATTGCTTTGTGGTTGCTAAGGTGTTCAGAGTGGTTGCTAGGTGGATGCTTACTGGCTGGTTAAAAGCTGGCTGGTTAGATAATTTAGTCTCTAGTAATGGCTTGGACCCTTCTTTCAACTGAAGTCTAAAGGATTAATTTTTTTACCAGCTCACTTTTTCATAGAAATGCATCCCTTTCTGCATGGTTTCATCAACTCAAGTAAACTGTGTGCCCAAAAATCTTGAGTAAACGAATGACATGCAGCAGCAGTGCATGAAAACACACACATATATATATATATATCCATATTTTTCCTCAGTGAGCCTTACAGCAAGCTAAATTAAGTAAGATCACGTGTGCAGCCTCATGTGCCGAGAGAGAGAGAGAGAGAGAGAGAGAGAGAGAGAGAGAGAGAGAGAGAGAGAGAGATTCAGAGTGATGTCACAGACAGCCTGAGGACAACCACAGCACTGCTACTCTAATGTTACAAATCAAATCACTGCATGCATACAACATACATTAATAAAAACTGACAGAACAAATTGTGAATTAAGTGAGTTGGACTTGCACAGCTTATTGAACATGACTAATGAACATCATTGTACTGTAGATTCTCATTTTTTCATTAAAAGGCAAAAGGGCATTGCAATTTGTACTTGTGTAACATTCATAAACAATCTTGACCATCAAATCATATTAGAATGATTTCAGAAGGATCATGTGACCCTGAAAACTGGAGTCATGATGCTAAAAATTTAGCTTTGACATCACGGGAATAAATTATATTTTCAAATATATTAAAATAGAAAACTGTTGTTTTAAATTGTAATATTTCACAATATACCATTTTTTCCTGTGTTTTTAATTAAATAAATGCAGACTTGGTGAGCAGAAAATTGTAAATACTGCCTTTCACATCACTGCTCAGGATAGTCATCAATGAAGGGTTTTGAGATTGCGAGTGTTATTTTAGTACCATCAACCAATCAGAACTGTTACTGATGTCATTTGACTGTGGCTCCACAGTGGTTAGTCACATGGAAATTACAGCTCAGTTTTCTCTTTTTGACAGCTCTAATACATTAGTATTCTGCCCTTCTGTGAAAAAAATGCAAGAAAGAAAGAAAAAGAGGGAGTGTCCAGACACAACGCTGCATAAAGGGAGGGACGGGATGGGTTTGGATGTCCTGACCAAAGAGGCCATGGCCAAACAGAGAGAAGAGCTCAGTGTCATTTCCTCTGGAAGACGTGACCAGAACTTACCCTGGACGGTTCCCCAGGGGTACTGGCGTGCTCGCACCATCTTGTTCCCAATCTTCACTTCCTCAGTGCTTCCCACTACTGCAAAAGGCAAATGACCCTGCAGAGCACAAAAAAAATCCCACAAACAAATAATTTAGCAGAAATACTGCATCTATTTAAAAAATTTTCTATAACAGACAAGATGACACAGCATTTAAATCTATATTAGTCCATGTAAGCATATATAAACCTTTACAATCCTACACATACCTACCTTTCAAAAGTTTGGGGACAATATATATATATATATATTTTTAAAGAAATTAATACTTTTATTCAGCAAGGATTAGTTAAATTGATCAAAAGCGACGCTAAAGACATTTATAATGTTACAAAAACTTCTATTTCAAATAAATGCTGTTCTTTTCAGGATTCTATTTTTACTCAACATTTACAAGAAATTATTCTTAAGGACCAAATCAGCATATTAGAATGATTTCTGAAAGATCATGTGACACTGAATACTGGAGTAATGATGCTGAAAAATAATTTCACCGTTTTTACTGTATTTTTTATCAAATAAACGCAGCCTTGATGAGAATTAGAGTCTTCTTTTAAAAACACTTGTATTTGTATTTATTAAGCACCGATAAACACAAAAGCAGTTGAACCATAGTGCTGTACAGATAAGATACAACAATGAAAGGAAACAATACAAAATAAAATCAGCAAATTTAACATACAAATTTTAAAAACCAAAGTAAAAAATAAGATTTCAGTTTAGATTTAAACTTAAACAGAATTTGACGTTTTCACAGATAAGGGGAGACTGTTCCATAGCCTAGGCCACACTATTGCAAATGCACGATCACCTCTTGCCTTTAACCGTGATCTAGGCTGAGACAAACAGCAGTTTTTTGTGGACCTGAGACATCTTGTTGGCTTATTTCTTTTAATAAGTCAGACAAATAAGAGGAAGACAGATCATTTAAGGATTTAAAAACAAAGACCAATATCTTAAAATCAATTTTATAACACACTGGCAGCCAGTTTAAAGATTTTAATATATGCTTAAAAGTAATATGCTCTGGCTTACAAGGCCCAGTTAAAAACCTGGCTGCAGCATTTTGGACCATCTGAAGTCATGATATTGAGGACTGAGGTAGACCAACATATAAATAGTTACAGTAATCCAGGCGCGATAAAACAAAGGCATGCGTGACTCTATCTTTAAAAGATAACCAGGACTTGACTCTAGAGAGCAGTTTTAATTAAAACAAACACTTAAACAATCTTATCAAACCCACTTTTTTCAACAGTAATGTAACTTAATGCACTTGTCTGACAATCAGTCTTGGTGTAAGATACTATGAACACAATGAGGAACAATATAGTATCCTCATTTCTACTGAAGCACTACGTCTCACGGTAGCGAAGACCTCTTAAATAAATCACCTCGTTAAGAAGATATTTACAAGACAAGAACAGCCTTTACAACCATTGAGAAAGATATGAGGGCACATCCCACTATAACCGAGTTGGATTTGTCCTGATGTCAGCTATCTGCATTTCCAATGGTTAACCAGTACTGGAAGACCCCCACAGTAACCTTGCATGCACAGGCTGTGTGGTGAAACTGACATTCATTCATTGGATGTCAGGTTACTATGCTCTATGCTCTTCTTTTGTGGTGTCTTTTCCTGTGAGCAAACACAGGCAAGAAAGCTGGACACCATATGGACTCTTTCTCACTTAAACTGCTGAACTGTGACGTGAAATGCAAACTGGGCGAGCGCTGAAGTATAAAATATGGCTGTGTTGTCTCCAAGCCTAACAGGACATAGTACATTTGTGACTGACTCTATGTAATAGAATTTCAAGTGGAAGAGGAACACATCATTCTTAATCTTGTTTATCTAATTACATAATACTAACATACTGTAGATAAATATATTTTGTTCTATTATATAGCACATAGTAACTAGATTTTAGACAGAAACATAGCAGCAAACCTTTTCTCAAGTATCAGCATGATTTTAGCTATCACTCATATCCGAAATACACACAATATGGAATGAGTTACACATCAAAGTTTAATACTTAGGAGTTATGGGTCTGTTTTTTAGAATAAGTAATATTTATAACTTATTACACAACACTTTAAAAGCACATCTTGTTTAGTGCATGTAACAACAGTAATGAATTAGGGGTTGAACGACTTCAGATTTTTTGAAGTCGACTGTTATGACATCAAAGTCGAGTCGACGTCGACTAGTCGATGACGTCATTCATAAAACCACAAGAGATGGGACTGCTGGAACATGCCACGATTTGCAATTAATTAACAGAAAACGATACAGATACTGACAGACAGCTCATAATAGGGCCGTTTACACCTGGTCACTTCATGCGTTTTTACTGATCTGATTTATCAAAACGATTCCATTTACATCTGGTCACATAAATATGTTTTCGCAAAACGGATATAAATCCGATCTTCAAACAACGCGCTATATGCAGATTTAACGGAGTTCACGTCACCGAAAGCAACAATAATGAGCTGGATTTTATTGATCATCAGCTAATTTCAAAATCAAAGACCACAATAAGAGAGACAGCACTGGTAAGATCATTTTGTTTCTTTACTTTTAACGAAGATGATGGTGTGTTAAGCGTCTGCGACTTACTTTCACTTTGATTTGCGATAGTTTGCACGTTGGCTTGATGAATAGATGCTCGAGCTGCTCATCTGCGGCGATGCGTGTTGCCATAGCTTCATCACTATAATACGCTCTCACACGTTTATTTTTAGCATTGTTGGGAGAAGTCCAATTTACATATGTGGTTTCAACAACCAGATGCATTTACACTTGTGCAGTTTCGTCTGTTAAGCGGCCCAGACCTCCTCCTAAAGTGGTTTGAGCGATCGGATTTAAATCCAACTCGAATGCGTCTCGGAGGGCATTTACACCTGGTCTTTTCACGATCGGATAGCTATCCCATCACAAGAAACGCATGAAGTGGCCAGGTGTAAACAGCCCACTGTTTACATCATCATTTAGGATGAAAAAAAGAAAAAAGGAAAAAAAGCTATGAATTCACATCAGCGCCTTAGTGATGAGCAGATCCAAGTAATACAAAATAATATTCAAATTAATTGCGGGTGAATTAGAGGTAGGCTACATCATTAATATGTTTAAATAAATAAATGAAAAAAAAAATGTTTTAATAAAGATACTGAACTCTCATTTCCCGGTAAAACAGTGAGCGTGCGTCATGCTTTTACTTTCGTTTTCAACAATATCTAGTGTTAGGTTAGTAAAGTATTTACACACACTTGATGTACCAATGCTGCTTTCTTGCAGCAATGACCCTCGGGGCTCTTCGTCTGTTGTCGTCTGCAACATGTTAGTATCAAAATTAGCGCAATCATAGTGTCACATGATCAACGCGACTAGTCGATGTCAAGCTTAAAGCGTCGCGGCATTGCATTAAGGTCGACTAGTCGGTTCAACCCCTAGAATGAATACAGATATGAATGATGTTCAGCATCAAGCTCCTTACATTCATGGTTGAGTTGATCTCGGCCACAGTCTCATCGTCGGTGGGAAACTGGTAGATCTGGACACCATTGCTAACCAACTCACTCGTAATCTTGATTTTGAACTTTGCCAGTTCACTCTTTGAGATGGCATCTGATTTGGCAATGATAGGGATGATATTCACCTGTATATAAGTGGAGAAAGATTATTTGTAAGCATTTGGAAATAGACAGTAATCAGAAATTAAATCAATTTATATTAATACTAATTAAGATGATGACATCAACCAGACACAGCAAAGGACAGATGATTTCTGTGCATGCTGACATATAAAACTTCACACGGATATGGTGAGTAAATATTTCCCCTTCAGAAAGCCAACTAATAACTACTCAGGCAGTAAGTTATTATTACTAAATCTGGATGTAAGCAACCTCAGAACATCTGGCTGAGTCCAGATAAATATAGACACTGAGATTCTCTCATGTCTTTTATGTCTGAGCAAACTGAATAAATAGCAGACATATAACAGAAAAAGGCTGAATTTACTTTATTCTCTATATGCAGATGCTGCTGCAGTGCAGACACATGAAATGACACAAATAGATTATCCTCTTTTTACATTTTTAATAAGGAGAAGCTAATGCAATTAAAATGAACTCTAGAAGCCTGTGAAAGCTTACATAACCTCAGCCTGCTCACATCGCAATATGCCTTCAAACTAGGGGTGTAAAACGGATGGTTCATCACGTCTCACAGCCAGCAATACAATATTTGACAAAACCTCAAATTCTGCGATACGATTAGGCTACAATTCGATTAATAATTTTGTCTGTATTTGTACGTTCATGCACTAAAGAAGTGAAAGAGAACTCGCTCTCTGAACGTGCTACGTATGTGTGCGCGCAGAAAACTTCTTACACAGTTTTTGTCTTTTGATTATTTGTAAAATAATCACTCTTGAAAAAATATGTATAGGTGTACGTTTTTATAAATTGTCATTTGATCGACGTATTGATCAGACACCCCTCTTCACTCGTGACTCTGTCTCACACACACACGCATGCACATATAGTGTGCTCTGATCCCACTCACTCAATTTTTACACTCCTGCCACCCACACCACCATCTTTGTACTATTCTCAGTAGCCTGGCCACTAGCTTAACGCTTTGTCTGTTTCCTGCAATTTACTACTGGTGAATTGTGAGGTTACAGACACTTCAAATAAAGGTTTAGACAGTGTGAGTACACAGGAATCTCTTCTCAAGCATGTGAGGCTACTGTTAGTTTCAGCTTCAGATCTAAGAGGACATCTTTGTTCAGGGTGTCTGTGCAGCACAGAGAGAGATGAAAGAGAATGCAGTATTACACAGCTGACCTTCACTGACTCCATCTACACAGCTCCAATGACATTAAACATGGCATAGCCATCAGCTGAATGCTTAATAACCCACATCTTAAACCAAACTGCTCTGTACAGTGAAACAGTAAATAATGCTAAGCCACATATATAACAGACATTAGTTTCATTTAATGAGTTTTTAAATTTGAAATTGAAGTTTTTTTTGTAATCCTTAATTTTGTAAACATTATTATTACTATTAGTCAAAATATATAATATTGATTTCTAAATTACGTAGTCATGTAGTAATGTATTTTTTAATAGTCCACAGCATTAAAGGAGTAGTTCACTTTAAAATGAAAATTACCCCATGATTTACTCACCCTCAAGCCATCCTAGGTGTATATGAATTTCTTCTTTCAGACGAATACAATCGAAGCTATATTAATAAATGCCCTGGCTCTTCCAAGAAGAAAGTCATATACATCTAGGATGGCTTGAGGGTGAGTAAATCATGAGGTAATTTTCATTTTAAAGTGAACTACTCCTTTAAATACTGTACCAGCTAAGATTTTTCTAACATTGCCTATAGAATCATATTGGTCAGTCCAGAGTGTGATCAAACATTAGTTAAAAATAAAATGCATCACCAACCTTACTGTCTAGCTTCTTCATAGTAACCAGGTCAAGGGACTTTAGTGAGTGTCCAGTGGGAGCGATGAAATACAGACAGGCGTGGATCCGTGTATCGTGATAACTGTGTAGAGTGCGTTTAATCTTCAGTTCCTCTTGAAGGTACGCTTCAAACTGAGCATCGATGAACTCCACAATAGACTTGTAACTGCAAGTTGAACAAAGAAAGAGGTGGAAATAATTAAAAGGAACTTACAACCAGAACAAAAACACAAAAGTTAACACTAACATTTAAAGATGAGTGTAGTATGCATGTAATAATGTAGTAAAAGCTTCAGGCTTATTACAGAACTGTAAAATAAAATGTTGTGTGCTTTGGGGGGGATAGGAACTGGTTGAGGCATCTATAAATAGTTGGTAAGCCAGAGGCCAGATTTACCTCATATTGCGACATAGGCCAAATACATTTTTGGGCCCCCCAAAACCCCGCCGTCGGTCAGAAACCTCATTATGACCAAAACTGCTACAATTCAGGAAATTGAATTGAATTATTTTTTTTAAACAAATAATAATATATACATACAGGTGAAACTCGAAAAATAAATTAGAATACCGTGCAAAAGATAATGTATTTCAGCAATTCAAATTAAAAGGTAAAACTAATATATTTAGTATATATAACTATATACACATATGCATGATTATACTTTTCAGAGGGCCAACATTTCTGTATTTAAAATACTTTTTTTAATTGATTTCATTTAACACTAAATGCTATTCATAAAAATAGAATACTAACTTGGTTTTAAAAAAAAAATGACTGCCGATTTATCAGTGCACATGAACTTTACTTTGTACAGTGTTGTAACCACCGGGATGTTGCAGCTCCTATCAGACTTGTGACGAGCGTTTTAAAAATGCTCAATGTAGCAAGAAATTTTCAAATATATTACCTCTGTTACATTTTTTGCAAAAGTACAAAATAATGTTTACATTTTTACTTAAGCATACTATAATTTTCTTTATTTTTGGACAAAAAACTATTTCTTAAATCTCAACTATATATTTGAAATTGATTTGTGCTTAAATTTTTATTTTATTTTGTAATCCATAATAAAGCTGTGGATTATAATTAGTGATGCACCGATGTGAAAATTGTGGCCGATACCGATAACCGATATTAATATTGCTGTTTATGGCCGATACCGATATTTACCGATGTCGATATCTCTGTATAGAAAACACATTTTTATGATAATTAAATAAAGAGCTATTTTCCAAAACACTTTTTTTTTTTTTTTTTACTTTTGTAATTTATTTTCAGAAATGACTGATATTGGGCACCTTTACCTGTGTGCAAAATATGTCATCAGATTTTCAGAAGAAAAAATAAATATTTATATAAAAATACATTTTTATAAAGGATACAAGTGTGTCCTGAATTCACACTATGAATAAGCCAACCCTGAGTATTCTCAATAAACATCTAACTCACTTGAGACCAAGTCACTGTATTCTGTGAACATTTTACAACAGTTCAAAACTTTAAAGTACAGTACTGTCCTACTAAGGCAAAAGACCTTAACTTCTATTTTATAGCACAATGTTATGATAACACTTAAAATGTAATCAATATTAACCCTATTAGACTCACTATGATAAAAATGGCTTCACATGTATAAACAAGAAGTTGAAGTAGTGAGAATAGTTGGAATGTCCTGTATGAACAAAATGACGGAGTACGTTTTTGTTTCCACTGTTCGATCGCGCACGCGCCTCTCTCTCTCTCTCTCACACGCGCGCGCGCCACACACACAACATATTTCAGCATTGCAATCTTGACGTCGCAGACAGTTCATAATAGTCACAGAGCTTCAGAGCTAAGGCAGGGCTACAGATTAGGTGTCCCTAAAGAACTGTAACGTTATCTAACAGTTAGTAGTTCCGCATTGTAATGGATTTGCTTTCTCGTCAGTTGTTTGACATGGATTTTAACCAGGGTTCAACAAAAGGTAGGCTTTAAATTACTACATTCCAGCACTGGTGTATAATGGGTGTGTCGTTGCGGCTCCAACTGACCAACTCGCGTAGTTTTCAGTCAGTGGACTGTCATTGACAGGCGAGAGCTAGCATTTTATTTCAGTTGTAGCCTACATGTAGCCTTACGGGCTGTGAATTAAGATATCCTACAAGCCTGCTCTAATGCAGCGCTTGTTACTAGATAAGTTGTTGATTATGGCTCGAAACGTGTTTGTGTCTAGTTTGTGAAGTAGCATCGCTAGCTAAAGGCTACCGCTAGCTATTACTGGATTTTAAAGATTATCTTTTTTTATGCACCCGTGTCGTGTGTCATTCTTACCTTGATCATTTTCATCATCATTTTCCCCCGAGAGTATGCCATTATTCAGTACTCTAACAAAAGCAATCACTGTGAAACATGTAACTTACATGTGTGTCTGAGGTGATTTAATGGCTACATCATAACCCCGTAACTCCAGCGCGACAATACTTTGATGGTCGGTCAGAACAAGGCAGAGTGCCGTAACTTGCGCCTCCAGCACCTGCTTCAGCACATTATGTGTGTAATGTATGCGCTCGTGCAAAAACAAACATCCCCGCCCCCACATAAGCCTACACACACGTCAAATTCACAGGAATGATTATCGGCCTGTTCACATCGGCCCTATTCTGACATCGGAACGATACCGATGTGTAAAAAATTTACCATATCGGCCGATATTATATCGGCGGCCGATATATCGTGCATCACTAATGTTTTTATATTTTAATAATTTGCTACTGACTATTCAAACGTGAGGTTTGAGCAGTATAGAGTAGCGCTTGTTTGTCGTTTCTACGATCACAAATACAGACATGGTTTTATTGTAAACAAATTTTCTATACTCTATATTTCTATACTTCTATAGGCCTACTCCATATTTTGTTCTCAAAACCGCGTAAACCTAAAACCAAACGTAAACCTGATGCCACTCTCCTATTGTGGTCTTTGTTGCTTTCGTTGAGGTGAACTTTGTTAAATTTGCACATAGTGTGGGAATTGCAGATCGGATTTATATTTGCAGATACATATTTATGTGGCAAAACATGGAACAGTTTTAACAAATTGGAAAGCTATCCGATCAGTAAAAATGCATGAAGAAGTGACTGGTTGTAAACAGGCCCATTGACATAATTTTGTCTCTGGTTAAAACAACTAAAGAATCGTTTCACTTAAACATATTTGGTCACAAGCAGATCTCACCTATCCTCTTTGTTGATCTGATCTCCAAAGCCTACAGTGTTGACCATAGTGAGCTTGAGGCGAACGTTGCTCTCCTGCAGCTCATAAGTGTTGGACTTGAGCTGCACTCCAGGCTGATTGTGCTGTGTAGGTTCACCCTCAAATTTGGTATTGAACAGGGTGTCCATGAGGGTGGACTTTCCCAAACCCGTCTCCCCTGTAACAAACACACAACAATAACCACCAGGCTCTTCATTATCTAAGATACAATAACCCCATATACATATTCATGGAATAGGAGAACAGGAATAGGAGAATAATGATTTTTTAACACCAAAATTACACACATCAGCATCAGAAGTGCACTATTTAGCTGATGCGTACACTTCTGTGTAAAAGTCTAAAAGCCATGCAGCAATTCTGGCTATTCTTGCTCTCCTGACAACCACAAGCAGAGTAGAAATGGACATCATGCAACACCACCAGAATGTTAATTATATGGATGGCTCACATTTGCCATTTCTTCATAAACTCAGCCTGCAGATCCCATTCCCACAGGACCCTGTAAAGCTTTCACTAGAGGCATGGGCAAAAAGCCTTGCCTGATGCCTAAAAATAAAGCAGCGATTTCCCAATCAGATCAAATGCTAATGAGCAGTGGCTATTAAAAGGTATGGAGTGAGAGAACTTTCTAGTGAGTTCTGTGGTCGCATCCTTAGAGCTTTAGCAGAAATGGGATAAAAGCCCTGGCTGATGCCCTGAACTTTAGGGCATGCTAACAAAGAATCTAAAACAATGCCTCTGTATAAATATTTCAAAAGGCGAAGTGAATAACAAAAGCATGAAGACTTCATCATAGTACCAGAAGCACAAGGATTTAGCTAGAACTTCACTTGGTTAAATGGCATATGACCTCTTACTGAGGGGACAAAATCATATGCATTCTTCACGGTTTGCTACTGACTGGGTCAGTAAAATATACCTCAATAAGAAATAACATGCATAAATCCATAATTTAAAAATGATTTACCCTATTTTTGTTAACTGTTTTAGATGGATGGTTAGTTAAGATTTCTAATCTCCAATCAGCACATGAAATCAGGATAGGAATAAAATCAAATCTCGAGTTCCTGCAACTGCTCTCCATCAGTGCACCAGTATTTAGTAAGTGGGTCACAGGACAGAATCAGAATGCGTTCACAAAGGGGTGTGACATACACTCAAGCAAATGGTTAGTTTCGCCCCAAGGAAAAAAGGAGCTCCGACATAACACACTCACCCACACAGAGGATATTGAAGCAGAAGCCATGGTTGACGGACTTGTTGACCAGCTGGTCCGGCATGCTGTCGAAGCCAACATGACCAGAGAGTGGGACGGCACGTGCACCCTCTCCCTAAAACAAGATCAAATAAAAGCAAACCATAAATGAAACAAGTAAGACCACTTTCAACAATCCAGATCCTTTGCAGGGTTCCTCACTGTCAGCAATGGAAAGACTTTGTAAGCACCTAGATTCTTGAGAAAGCAAAAACGAAACAGTCAATTTAGTGTGTAAAAGGTACACAACATGCACCTCATTTCAAACACTGAACCTAGGACATAAAGTGTAATACTACAGTATAGCTCTCGAAGGTTCAGCTCTGTGCACTTCCTCTTTCCTGTCTGATCTCAACGGTTGAAACCACATTTAGGCAAACACACACGTAAACCATTTGCAGTCGCAGACAAATGTTGCCGTTATCATCAAGTAATACAGGTATCTGTGAAACAAAGCGGTTGTAAATAACGTAACATGTCAAATCTCGGCCATATTAGTCTTCACTCTTCAGCATTTCCTCTACCATTGTTCACACAGATCTGCCACCTGGCCTGCAGAAACTCTGGCAGGAAAGGCTGTCTGCTCACATTTTACAGCATATCCTTTAGTGTGTGGGTGTTTGCATATGTGTGACCTATACGATGAGCAGAACGAACGTGCCAAATAATTAGATTTTTGCTAAAATAACAAAAACGAAGGGTGAGCATTCAGTCAGCACAGGTCCATGTAATAAAGATCCATTATCCAAATGGAAACATTTCATTAAGTTAAATTGCAATGAAAGGCAATCAAAAGCACATCCTTTTTAGTGAGAACCAATCAAAGCAGATGATCAGTTCTGTTATGAGGATTACTGTGGAATCATTAACATTAGTAACAGAAAGCACATAGGAGAAGGCAACTAAGAGCAGCCAGACTGTGAGAGCATCTTATTGACTGAACAAACAGTCCCAATCTGACCCACATGTGCAACATTCCAAAACCAGACAACTGTAAGGAGTCGAAAGGGGGGTCATCATGACTGCAACACCCCACTGGCTGCTCTGTAACCAGAAAATACTGGTTCAAACCCCTGGTTTGAATAGTAAAGACTGATTTAAACGTGATGTATTACAACTAACAGCTTTTGAGCTCGGTCTCGAGCCTGCTGCCTCATGTGCCTATGTACGTTACTCTCATTAGAGACGTCCGAATGAAAGGTACATAAGCTGCTACAACATAAAATGAAATTGTTTTGTATGTTAGTTTCTGACATGAATGTACGAAATACTTCATAATAGACAACGCCCAGCGAGCATAAGGATGCTAATGCAATTAAACATAACGGTTTCAGACGCGCTCGAATTATATGGTGTTTACAACACAATGACACTCGAGAATGCGACGATTTTTTTTTAAATCGTTGTTTATAATTCATCAGTCGTAGTCACTTCAAACCGTGATGTTCGTCCGTTATTGTTGGCCCTCAACATCAAGCCATTCCCCCCAAAACAGCTGCGTGGAGATAGAAGTATAATTTTAAATATGCACACACAAAAACGTGCTTATATAATTTTAATCGTTTACACAAACAACACTTGCTGTTTTAAATACTGTATAATTGATTGGTTTGTTGCTAATGGGCTATCATGTTCACGAATAAATGAATACCGAAAGCTATTCGGTTATCCTAACGTTATATGTCACACCTTCCAAAATACCAAGTAGAAATTCGGCAGTGTAGTTATGTAAACCGAAACCACATCGTCGTAGTAATAAAACAGAGCTCTTACCGCTTGTCGCGCTATCTCAGTGGCCGCCATGGTTCTCTCCTGCATCAACCCTGAACCCTTCCTTCACAGGACACCGCAGCAGAGTGAAGCTACAGCAACCAACTCAGATACGACGGACTGTACCATTCATGACTGATGCCATATAGCGCCTTCTGTTACTTTTATTAAAGCGCAATTTTTAATTGGGATAATTTAGAAATTAACTCATATGCAGAATACACGTAGTTCAATAACCACAGCACTCAGAAAACTCATGAAAATAAAAACATCGTGCCAAATCATGACCCCCATTTAATTTAATGGTATAGTCTTCTTCATCTTCTGTTCAACAGCTATACGCATGTTTCTTACTTATTCAATTTTTTAAAAGTAGCCTAACGATTTTAATGCAAATAGGGAACGTACGTCTACTGACCCGTTTAATAGTAATTCATTGTCCAATTTTCAGAAGCCCATTTAAACGGCCTATTTTATTTTCAGTATAATTTTTAGGCATACATGATGTATTCTAAATGTTACATATTAATATGTTGGAATATTATGAATGGCAATTTTGTTGCTTGAATGTGATTTATTTGAAAACTGACGTAACATTTTAAAAAGAAGTAATATAAAATCGATTTTATGTCATTTTTATTTTACATTAGACCTGAATCGTTGGATTAGGTCAACTTTCTTCTCGGTTCGGTCAGCCAGCTGAATAGTCACAAGTGTCATGGGTTTGAAGTGTTGATTCAGTCAGTGGTAGCTCTTTTTGAACTTTAGACTTTAGGGGAGGGTTTGAACGTCGGAAATGGACTGTGAGGAAAAACACACTTGAATCGTTTCGGTTAGCTCACAGAACTCATTTTCTGATTCTCGGAAAGGAAAAAAAAAGTCGTTTAACTAAGTCTTAAAAGGTTTGTAAAGGCCAGCTACCTATTTGGTTGAATTATGTAGACTGCTTTATTCAGAGGAACGAGAGAAGAAAGCTGTGTGCGGACAACAGGTGAGACGGCATCTGATGAATCACCTCAGATACAGGTTATATTCACTGACTCTTATCAATACTTACAATTCTCGTAAAACATGTCGAGAAGGAGAAAAGATCATGTTCGATGAAAATTTATTTTTCATACTTTAATCAGACGTAAATCGACACACTGAAGCTAAACTAAGAGCTTATATTGAAATATTAAATAATGTGATAATAGTGTAGCCTAATATAAAATAGTAGCCTACATTAGCCTACTGTGAATGTTTTGTTTTAAAAACAAATATAAAAAGGGGAACACAAATGAGGAAGTGCTCGTTTTCCCCCAATAGAAAACAAAACCATTCATGTTTGCATAGCCTAAATAGCGATCCTTTTAAAGGTTGTTTTTTTTATGATTTTGATTATTATTGTTTATTATAATAATATATTGAACTTATTCCATTGAAGCATGTTATGTTGCTTTCCCCCCACCCAGATTTGAACATAATAGAAAAGTGAATATAAGGAAGATGTTTTTCTCTGGTTATGTAAGTCTCTTCAGTTTGGATCTTATCTAAATAGTTTCCCGGGGATCCGCCAGTATGTATGAGGGGAGCAGCAGTGGGCCTATCAAGACTGAGGAACAATTGTATACCCCTGTGGGAGAAGCAGCACTGCTCTCAGAAGAACCAAAAGATTCAGACTGTAAAGCCTCAGGCAGTAATGGAAGTAATTCAGATTCCCCTAAAAACAGGATAACAAGCCAGTTCCGCTCAAATCTTGAAGAGCGATTCTCAAGACATGGAGCTCGACCCGTGTCTCCTGCGTTCAGCAGCGCCTCCTCGCGCAGATCCAGACTTCAGAAACAGCTGGAGGTCTGCAGTGAACCGGGCAGCAGCAGCAGCGCCTCCCGCAGACTATCCGTCGATGCTTCGGAGAAGGGCTCCCTCACGCCCGCTATGCGTAAGAAGTATTTAAAAGAGCTGCTTCTGAATAACAGATCTGGATTGTCAAGCATTTTATCATCCAAACACAAATCGTCAAAAGAAGAGGAGGAGGAGGCAACGAATGGAGACACTATGAACTGTGGCGCGCTCTGGGCTTTGGATCCCATGGAGCACGCGTGGATGCTCTCTGTTGTGGATGGGAATTATGAGACCATAGTGGAATTTCTCGCTGAAGATCGAGATTTATTGAGCAGAAAAGACTTTATTAGTGGTTTTACTGCTTTACACTGGTTGGCCAAAAATGGAAAGGATGAGACACTGATTAAGCTTCTCAGGCATGCTGAAAAAGAGGGGCTGTCAGTGAATGTGAATTTGAGAGGCAGTGGAGGTCTGACGCCTCTCCACTTGGCTGCCATGCATGACCAGTACATGGTTATGAAGATTTTGGTGGGTGCATTCAGTGCTAATGTAGACATCATGGACTACAATGGGAAAAGAGCATGGCAATATCTTAAAGACAACGCACCAAATGAAATTAAAGAGCTTCTGGGAGCCTGTGATGATGAATACTTCTGGATTTTGAACGTGAATAACAGTGCAAGTCAAGCACAAGCAGTTGAAGAACATGCTCAAGAAAATAGAATCGAGGTGGACAGCTCAGGAGGAATTGCACGCCAGCGGTTCACTACATTTAAGAGGCTATTGTACAACATTGGTCTGCTTGAAAAGATCTGAGACTGTAAAGCCAAAGCATGTTTGTTGGGTCATTACCGTTAAACACCAAGTTGAAATGTTTTTATTAGTAACAAGATTTGTATGGTAATATGACAACTACTTAACCTGATTAATGTTATGTATTATAATTTAATCTTTTTAATAAACCAAATTACAATGAACTTGGGAGACATTTTTATAAATAAACAACATTTATCCTTGGTAAGAATAAGCCTAAATGCTCAGAGAAAGACAATGAAAGGGGTTCATTAGTATAACACTTGATTCTTGTGCAAGACCACAGCCTTTTGCAGAAACAACAATTGGAAAACTTTGTGGCATTTTTTTTTTTTTTAAACAAGGATCCACATAATTCTGGTTCGATGACAAATCTTTTATTTAGGAAAGACATAACCAGAATATCTGTACAAAAGAGACTGTTGTTCCAGATAGCATGGCTTCTCTCCAGCTCTGGATGAGTTGGTGGTCCTGGCAAGGAACAGATGGAGGGGGATGCTGAAGTAAATCTTGTTTACAAGCCCAGCTTGGTCCTTCTCCAGTGTCTCCTCTTGGAGTTGTATCTGCAAAAAGATTTTCAAATGTAAAGCATCACACAGGATCGCAGCCATTAAAATTAATTACACTAGAATCCCAAGGTTTTTCTTGTAAACTGCACTGCTCTAAAGCTAAAAATAGTGTGGCACAAAACCATGAATAAGACTGTTTAAAGTATAAGGAATAGAAAACTTAACTATCCAAGCAAATGTAAGTTTAAATGGTCACAAAATTAAGTCACTACCCATATCACTTAAATGCATTGTTCACATAGCAGCAACAAAAGTACTGAAAACAAGCAAGCTAAAGTTGCTTGATACATATACATTTCTAATGAGGGCATTCATCTTTAACTTTAAACTTTTTTTTTTTTTAAATCCTATAAAATGTGTCTCCACAACAGAGCATTCACACGTCATATGGGAGATGACAGTACTCATGACTACTGTAGATGATGCTCTCAGCAGGATAATGGCAGTACTCCCACAAAATTGAGCACTGTAATTGCGTCCTGCTTTCGTTTGGCTACTATAAACTACAGGACAAGAAAACAAGGGCTAACTAGCACTTCAAGACTGTAGTTGCGGGTGTAGTTTAGCAGCGGCAAATAAAACCTACTGCACAACCAAGTCAACATACCGGATCTTGTTGCCAGTTTTCATCCTAATCCACTGTGGAATCGGCCTGTTCTGCTTCTGCTTCTTGGCGAGGAAGCGTTTGATTCTGAAGGTCTTGTGTGACGCCTGGAATATAAATGTGAAGCACACATGGTTAGGCAATCTGCGATGGCTTAAGTTTGTCATCCAACGACACATCGTCAGTGAGATATTTCATTATTTATCGAACAGTGATCTGTTCAATATTAAACATCACCAAATAAGAACTTCAACTTGCACAAAAAAATGAAGAGATGTGCAGGAAAACAACTACTACATGGACGATGTTTTAAGATTCTCACTTACCATTTCGGAGATGGCTATCCGTTCACCACTATGGCGGTAGTCGAAGAGAAGGAACCATGGGAAACGCAAGCACTGTATATCCGAGTCATGAACAGAGCTACTCCTTCACACCACATCGCCGCCCAGTGGCTCCACGGAGCACAAGCTACTGCGTAATCCCAGAGCCCGTCTATTAGAAGTTGTCTGGTAATGCTGACATTTCCCAATAAATCGATGTTTCGCCTTTTGAAAAATAGCAGCTGTATATGCTTTTCTCCATCCAGCCAAAGCATGTCTCTTTAAAACCTTAAAACCTCTGGGTCATTCCACGAAAAATATGCATTTTATGTCACTCCCTCATGAATATATGGGCAAACAAACAATGATTTTAACAATGGAAAAACTGACACCAACGTATATGTTATCAACTGCATTTTTATTTTATACTTCAATAAAAATATTAAGATTCCTATGAGATTTTGTCTCTTCAAAAAAGTAGCCTCTTTTTATCACTTTGTTGTTAAGGTTGTCAACCTTGTTACTTTGATTTTGTGCAGTAAACAACAAATAATTGAAACTTAATCATTTATAATAATCAGCAATTATTTGTCATAAAATGACATCAAGCACAAGGCATTTCAGCTTTAAATGATTAGCTATATTTCACCCTAAATATTAAATTATACATTTAGTTTAAGATGATGTAATTGCATTCATAACATTCAATAACATTCAAATACATCTTTGTCTGATAAAATCTTAAAGAAATGTACTTTAAAATTAAACTTTTCAAAATAAAAAAGGCACCTATTTCATGGAATAAAAAAAATTAACCAAACAAATGTAATATACAAATAAAACGAAACACTTGAAGTAACACATTGGCTGTTCATTTATTCTTTTTGGGTTTCTCTTCACATTTTGACAAAGCTGCAACTATAAAAGGGGGAAAAAAAGCTGTTTTGAGTTAAGGATTGGTTACAATGAAACATACAATTGGATGACAGCACATGTGACCATTTCCTAACCAGAGGATGAAGAGTGGTAGGATATGCTTCAATTCCAAAACTATAAAAGGCCACATCTGTTTTTGCATATAATTTAATCGACTTGCAGAAAAGAAATAACAGTGATCAAGGCATCAGCATCATAAAGCATGGCTTTTTCCACCTGACCACTCCCAAATCAGAATAGAAATGGCTGCAGACTACATCCATGCTCATAGAACACAAATTCATTACTGATTGTCTGAAGTGAAATGCACTGCATGATACCAGATAGAAGGGTTCAGGTAAGGCGTAAAAGATCTATCTAAAGCGGAACAGTGAGAAATCTTGAGCAAGCCAGATAAGACCTTTTATTAACTATGAAACAGAAAAGCAGGAGAAGTAAAACAAGTTTGGCTATGTACCAAAAGTAAGGCCACTTTAAGTTATCATGGTCCAATCACTTCTCTCGTGGTTATGCCCCGTTACTCAAATCTAACCGTCGGTTAGGACTTGCCTTGCTCATGAACAGGAACTCATTCAGGGCTCATTCAGGCACTGGAGGGCAACAGGTATGTTCTCCCGTGTCAGTGACAAGAGAGTTTTTATTTTATTTTATGTGTGGGGATTTCTTTTGCTGGCAGCACCATGTTTTCAAGGTGTTTGTCCTGACTAGAACAGAGACCCTCCTCTCTCTCTCGAGAGAGACATCATTTCATGCTAGCATAGCTGCTTCCTCACTCGGCCGCTTTCTCTTGGCTATTCTTGGGACTCCCGCTCAGCCCTCCTGTCCGCTGCCTGTCCATCTTCACCTCCTCCTCCCCGGGTACGGGTCCTCGCCCCAGGCTGGTACAGCTGAATCGCAGGCCGATCCTAAGTCAGAAATGTAAAATGAACTATTAGCCATATGTAAATTAAATCAGTGATAAAGTATCAAAAAAAGAGCAAGTACCTTATTTCTCAAACGATCCTTTTTGGCACTGTCTTCCTTTTTGTTGTCCTTTGATGGCTTTTCAGGATGATCATTAACTGAAGACTCTCCAGTGTTTTCATGCTTTCTTTTCTCCCAAACACGCTCCTTGTCCTTCTTCCCTTCCTCCTCTCTCTTTTTGTAGGTGTTTTCTCCATCCTGACGTTCCCTTCTCCTCCTTCGTTCCTCATCCTGCCTTCTGAAACGTTCTTTTTCTTTTTGTCTTCGCTCTCTGTCTCTGTCCCGGTCTCTCTCTCTGTCTCCATCACGATCTCTGTAATCTTTATGCGCACTATCCTCTGATCTGCATATTGACATAGTGATATGAAATTAAGAGAAGAAGACTTGGAAAGTCAAAGACGGGTTGAGTAAGTCTGGGAATGTTTTTCATCTAATGCAAGTGTCGAGTGCAACCACTTACTTGCCCCCCTTCTCCTCTCTGTGTTCACCATTCTGTCGCTTCCTCATCTCTCGTCCTCCTGGAGGTCGATCTTCCTTCTGTTTCTCTCGGTCTTGTTTCTTAGGCTTGTCTTTTAGCTTCTCAGTATCACCATTGTCTGCTTTCTCTGGTTTTCTTAAGAGCTAAAAGACAAAAAAACAGGACCTTACATTACTATTCAAAAGTTGAGGTAAGTAAGACTTTTTTTTTAAGGAAATTAATACTTTTATTCAGCAAGGATGCATAATGAAGACATCTATAATTAACAAAATATTTCTATTTGAAACAAATGCTGTTTTTAACTTTTAATTCGTCATGGTTTCCACAAAAATATTAAGCAGCACACATTTTCAACATTGATAAAAGTTTCTTGAGCAGTGAGTCAGGATATTAGAATGATTTTTAAAGGATCACGTGACACTGAAGACTGGAGTAATGATGCTGAATAATCAATATTCAATCAATATTTTGTGCATAAAGTGTGTTCTTTTAGTAATAAAACTATAGAAATGAATCAAGGTAGTCAATAATATTTATAGTTACATACCTTGATTTTTGGCTGTTCATCTTTAGGTTGGTCCTTATCCTTATCAGATGCCTTTTCTCCCTTTTTCAATTTCTCAGCCTCTTTTCTTTTTCTTCTGTCCTCCTCTCTCCACTTACGCCGTTCTTCATCTCGCAAGCGTTTGCGTTCTAACTCTCTCCGTCTCCTCTCTTCTTTCTTCTCTTCTCTAATCCTCTGGGAAAGACAGGATGAGAGTGCATAAACACACTACACATACAGTATGGCATATTATATGTTTGGAAACCAAATTAACTGGTGAAAGGCTAATGAAGTATGCAATTACATCAGTAAACATTACACCCTCACTTTACCTGTTTATTCTTAAGGAAGTCCAAGAGAGGTGTCGTTTTTTTAGCTGGGGAAAGAATATTTTTAAAAGATTATTTAAATGAAGAGTGAAAACTAAATCAAGTTGTTTATGTTTAAGAATGGAAGCTTGTTTCAATACAAAAGTTAATTGCGACTTTTTATCTCACAATTCCTACTTTTTTCCCCGCAATTGTGGGTGTACATCTTGTAATTCTGACCTTTTTTTTATCAATGCGAGTTATATAAAATTGCGAGTTAAGGCACCGCACAAACAAATGCCAACAAGGTGTGATACCCTGTCTGCGTCTGTTGGCATTGGTTGGGGTTTGTTTTCACCCGAATTAACATGTTCAATCAGTGTTTGTTGGTGTCTGTTGCGGCAGTGTGAACATGACAGCTATTTTTCATAAAATTCTAAATCCAACTGCAGACTTGTTTGTTGTTTTTTGGCATTTGTCTGTGTGGTGTAAATTAGCCTTTATAACTCGTAATTGCAAGTTAATATCTCGCAATTCTGACTTTTTTCTTAGATGTAAACTTGCAATTGCAAGAAAAAAAGTCTGAATTCTGAGATCACCAAGAATTTTGCAATCACCAACTACCTTTTTTTAAAGTTTCCATACTTTTGTGCTGAAACTCACCACTGTTTTCTTTTGTTCTGGCCTCTATTTCCTCAAGTAAGGTCTCAGGATTGGAAGGAAATTTCTCCTCATCACCATTGTAGAACTCCAAAAACTTTTTGTAATCAGCATCTAATAAGAAACAGGTATGAGTCAGCATGAATCTGAAATTCCGATCATCTTTTCGCCCCTATTGTGATGTATATCCAAATGAAGCGGCTTTTCAAATGAGAATTTTTTTTACCCTCAGTTTCACAGACAAGGCTTAAATCTAGTTCCAGACTAAAATGCATGTTTGAGCTGTTTTAATTGAAAGCAACTTGCACTGACATATCTTAAAATATGTAAATGCCATTGTTTTGTCTCAAGATATACACCAGTAATGTTATTTTTTCTAAGGCATGTTTTAAAAGCTACTTAAATGTCCTAATTGAACTAAGGAATAATCCTGGCTTTATCTAAGCCCTGTCTGTGAAACCAGACGGTAGTGTGGAAATTGATTATGTCCATCGGGATATTGATTGGATCATTGTTGTTTGTGAATTGCTGCGATCTTGTGATTGACAGGTTGCTGGAGTGGAGGGATTATTGTCCAGCCCTTGCACCTGTGCCCACGTCATCAGAGAAGAAAAGAGGTGTCATTGTGTGGGGAGGGGACTTTAATGCATTTGAACAAATATTACGAGGACACATCGATAAAAAAAAGATGTAGACGGACAGATAATTAATGAAGTAATAAACAGCAATAAACCATATAAAATAAGAATTGTCAAATTTGATTTCATGGTGACTAACATCTTCCCTGTGTTAACTATTGTTTGCAATGATTACCATCTTCAATTGTTCCACTTTTGGCATCCTTCTTCTTGCTTCTTTTCTTAGCAACTTTCTGGAATGGTGCAAACTCAACAATGGCAGGATATTCTTGTCCTATAACATGCAAAAAAAAAAAAAAAAGAAAAAAATGTTTTTACTGTAGGAGAAGTTCATGAGGCATAAAAATCGATAATATTAAAAAAATATATAAATAAATAATAAATAATAAAATTATAAAAATATAATCGATAGATTCCTAAAAAGACTGATTAGTGAGTAAATAATGAATACTGGAAATAATAATGACAAAAAAGCCAAACCTCGATTATCAATGAAGACGTAGCCATCAAAACGGTCTCTGAAGAGAAGTACGTCATCTTGATTTTTGAAATTCAGATATGCTCTTGCAAACAGATGAGGGAAAAGACTGCAGATAAACAAACACCTTGATCAGCCATACAATACCTTTTATTTGTATATTTCACTTTTCTGCTTTCTTTTATGAAATACAGCACATACAAACCTAGTATCACTTGAGAAAAACTCCAGGTAATCTAGCTCTGGAAGAGGCTGCAGTTGTTCCTCTAAGTCTTCTTTAGTTAGACTTGGAGGCAGACGTCGGATCACAATCTAAAATAATGGTTAAAAATATATATATTGAAATTACTTACATATGTACAGTTCATATATTTTTATACACTGTAGAACCGAAACGACACATAAGTCTACGTGGTTAAGAGTGGAAGAGTTAGAATTGTTAACATAACATGTTGGAATAATGGAATAAAATAATGTCCATCTTACTTTACATGACACTGTGTATATGAGTCTTCTCTATTATTGTGCTAACAATGTGCCAAATCCCCGCAGTGATTGGACACTTTGACAGGAGGATTTGCTAACTAGACTGTTCAAGCATTTTCATCTGCAACGTTTAAATCAAACAGCGAGTGATATGTAAACATATTACTAGAAATACAGCCACATACAATAATTTATAGTATTTCAAATGAAAGCGCCTAGCTGCTTTGTTCGTAGGCTATTTGTAGCAGGAATGTAGCCAGCTAAGTTAGCCTGCTAACTAACTACCTTTGTCATAGCTTCCTTCTTCTCTTTATTTGGCTTCTCTGGTTTGTCGTTTTCATCACATTTTATTTCCACTTTCCTTTCTCTGGGACGCGTGTTTTCCTTGTCCTCCTTCATGATCCCTTGCCAACTTTTGCAACGGTGTCTGACTACGTTTGTTTCTTGTTGTCGTGTCTGCTATCTCTCCAGTGCCCAACTTTCCGCAGTTGTTTCTCTTTAACACCAGCAGGCGTCTCTTATTGGCTACGCTGATGACGCAAAGAGTCGCTTCAATTTTCCCAATAATTGTAAAAAAAAAAAAAAAAAGATAGGCATAAGAGTTTATTTCTGAAAACTTTGTTTGACAAGGTGATCCTTTTGGTCGGGCAGTTGTTGAATTATCAGGGGTATTTAATGACTTGTGACTTACATTTTAATTTCCCAGTATCCCCAAAAGAATTTGCCTCTATAATTGGTGCTATCTCTCCTGGTGTATTTTCCTTATTTAGAGGTATTTCATACACTACACATGTTTCTTTATTACATCCATCTGACACTTTCTGAGGTAAAATTTGACAAGCAAAAACAATAATAAGGCTATATGTTCTCTATTTCACCTACTATATTTTTCATTACAAATAAGATCAAGGATATTTTTCCTTGCTAAGCACATATTTTACCCTGCTAAGCATTTTCTATCCATTCTCTGTCATCCCTAATCATACCAAACCCGATGGTCCGACAGCCATTAATCTGTAACGTTAGTTCTTAAAGCAAGAGCCACCAGGCGGCGCTGCAGTATTACCAGTATTACAGGCGAGGTTTTCACACGCGGAAGTGAATTACACACTTATCGGAAGTTGTCTATGTGACCGTCATATCATAAGGGCAGACATTTTGCCCCATGTAAACGACAATTTTGCAAGAACTTTTTTGGAAAACATTAAATAAACCGTATCCGCTTTAACAATTTCTTTCTGTTTTTACACTCATATTTCACCACAATCATGTGGTATGAGATATTGCCTGGTTTTGCTATTATGACAGTTTGTCTGATCATTCCTGGTGTTGCAACTGCTCAAATCCAGAAGTTCACAAACGGTGGAAAGGTGAGTGATGATGATGAATAATGTTTTGTCAAACCAGTCATTGAGTATATGCTTTAGTGAATCTTTCGTTGAAATCTTTCAATTTCAACGTTTGTTCTATCCTGACATTTTACGGAAAATTCTGTATGCCCTTGTGATGTCTGCAGCACTTAATCCACTTGTTTAACTCATAGGAAAAGCGGATTGCACGGGCTCCCTATCACTGGTATTTAATGGAGAGAGACAAGAGAGTGTCTGGAAGTGGTGAACATTACCGACCCAAGGTAAAAAAAATAAATAAATTTTTTTTTATTAGCTTGTGTAAATATGTATCAGTACTGGCAATATGCTCACCAAAGCAGGTGTTGTAATATTTTTTTGTTTGTTGTTTTTTCACAGGGACTTGAAAACATCAAGTGAAGAGCCACCCAGATGAAACTGAAATGTACATTTTGTCCAGCCGTCTATTAAAATTATGTCTTTAAATTATTGCATTGGTTGCTGTTGTCACCTTTGTTAATATTTGAAATAGTTTCATAAGAGTTGTTGCATCATTCTGTTTTGATGCTGGTCCACTTCGGTGTGAATATACATTTGGATATGATTGTTTTGCATGGTTTACTGTATTAGATTTATGGAACGGGGTCAGATTTGATTCCTTAACCCAATTAACTTAATTGTGATGCATTAATTCAAGTGGCACATTAAAAACATTTAAGTAAATAACTTTTTGTCACTTCAACTTCTACACACATTCTACATAATATATAGGCCTACTCCACTCCACAGTCTACAAAATGTGCAAAGTACTTTAAATTGATCAATTATAATTATTTTAATGCCTCTACAGAATGCTTGAAAGTATACGAAGTACATGTAATGTGCATTAACAGGTTGTAATATGTTTATGTAATAAACAGGCTGCATAGAATCCTTTGACAGCATCAAATGGAGTATCAGTAGACAATAGACAGTATGAGATGCAATAAGCAGACAAATTGTACTTAAGTAGGAACACTTATTTTGTAAAGAGAATAATGTATGCTTTTTAAGTCCATTTAGAAGTCAGTAGAGACAATTAAGATGGCGATCAAGAAGCAAGCAAGCACACATTACATATTCTTTTCCAAATAATGCTTACAGCACTGTTTGTGGCTCTTACTGTCAGATAATTGTGACTTCCAGGCCTGGAAAAGTCATAAAAATGACTTGTGAATGTGCATTTCTAGTTAAGCTCAGCTCTACTAAAAATCTCATTGTGTATCTGTGGCGAGCAGGACGTGAGAGAACGGCGCGAGTGATAATGAATGACACCTGTGAGACGCACCGGTCTCGCATTTCTCACGGAGGAGCGAAGACGGTGAAGATCGAGAGGAACAGGCCTGATTTTATGTTGTGTTTTGTTTCTCTTTTGTGTGGCCAGCAGTCATCCGTGAGGGGCTGCTGGCTTATACTTTTGTTTTTGTATTTGTTTTATTTTGTGATTGAATTCTTTAAATGTTCGCCGCTTCCCGCCTCCTTCTTCCCTGAACATTGCTATTGCTAATATCGTTATTTGTAAATGCAATCTTAGATAAAAAACAATTTTTAAAAATCCTTATCCAGTAGCTCACATGAGTTATAGAAATTCATTGGTCAAATAATAATGGGAACTTTGACTTTTATTATTACAGGGACATTTCTTGAATGTAAAAATCCAGTATTTTATAGTTATATAGTATAGAGAGGTGGACGGTAACAAAGTAGATTTACCTGTACTTAAGTATACTTTTTGAGTATCTGTACTTCACTTGAGTATTATTTTTTTCTGTAAACATTTTAACTTCACTACATTTGAAAGACAAATATCGTACTTTTTACTCCACAACAATTCTGTCAAGGTCCTTGAGTAGAAAGTAGTAACATCAGTCAGGGGATGATTTTGGTTGGAAATGAAAGTCGGGTTGACGTCAGAACCCGACTGATGTTGGTTTGTGACGTCAACCCGATTTTCATTTTCAACCACAATACAACGTCTGTCCAACGTTGGAGATTAATTTTAATCTAGTGTTGGATTCTGACATCAACCTGATTTTCATTTTCAACGTTGGGTTTGGTCTTCTAAATGTTAATTTTGTCATTGTTTTGGAGCACACTAGCTTATAGATAACAGTAAGGCTAACATAAGGTACTGTAATTATTACATACAACAATAATAATAAAACAATGCATTGACATTTACTTTAGATACTGAAGTAGACCTACTTTTAAAAACTAGTACTTCTGTACTTTTACTTAAGTAAAAATCGGTCTTTACAACTTTTACTTGTAACAGAGTAATATTTCACCAGTAGTATCTGTACTTTTACTCAAGTAAGGAAGTTGTGTACTTTGTCCACCTTTGATAGTATATACTTCCTATGTTGCCATGTAAAATGTTTATATGGATGGTTAAAGGGGTCATGACATGAGAAACCAAATTTGCCTTGATCTTTTGGTATATAAGAGATCTATTTACTATTAAAACTTCCTGCAAGTTTCATAGCTTAAGACGTCCTCCCCGTTATAAACGAAGCATTTATTTAATCAAGCTCTAAATACAGCTCGTTCTAGATCCATGGTATGAAGTGACGTCACGGTGCGAAGTGACGTACCAGTCGTTTGCATATAACCGCCTCCAGCGCAAGACAACTACGCCTCATTTCGCATCATCGCATGCGTTGTCGTGCAGCGAGTGGGTCTGTTTACAAGATGACTGCGATGCCACGCAGATGTGCTGTTCCTGTTTGGGTCTTTGAATACGCTGCCGAACGATCCAGACGTCAGGGAAAACAGTCGGATGCAGTTTATTTGCAGCATATGCAGCCCGCCAAAGCTTAATTTGAACGGTGAGTGATCAGATGAGTGTGACAGGGCATGTTACTGAAGAACGAGCAGAGAGAGAGCCCCGGCCGCGCGCGCGCCTTCAAACTCTCTCTCTCTCTCCCTCCCTCGCGCATTTGAATCAAAATCAATTGAGAATTGACACGATGGTAAAAGATCGCAAGACCGAAGTTTCACGTGGTGGAGCATTGTGTAGTCTACGTGTGATACAAAATGATAAACGTTAATAATTTATGCATAAGCAGCACTGACGTTAGCCAATCATAACAGTGGGCGTTAACACTGAACTCTTAAAGAGGAAACACCTCCAAAACAGACTGTTTGAATCAGAGGTGAGAAACAGGGTGGGAAAAGGTCATAAATCACTATATTTTTTTTAAAAAAAATTGTACAAAAAACTATAGTAATACTATAATTGCACCTAAGGGAACATAATAAAACAAAACAAAAAACCATGTCATGACCCCTTTGATAATACTCTAAATGCACTACATATACTCAACTTAAATTAAATAATTATTAAGAAAAGGAATATTGTTGAAAGTTACTGCAATTAGATATTCAAAATACAGATCTTATAAACAAAGACTATAGTTTAACCAACCTCACAAGGTTAACACAGGGTTATTTATTACTAAAAAAGTAAATTCTCATAGTTAATGAAAGTTCCAGCATGACAGTGGATCACATGACCATTCTGTTTATTTAGATGCAAAAAAACATCACATTAAGGGTTTTGCAGTGGGTAATCATTTAAGTTCTACTGGTCAAAATGTATTCCTTACTTGTAATTAAAAATCATTTTACACAACAATATTAGTTCACAAGCCTCTCACTGTGTAGTGCACAGGAAGATGTCCAAGCAGAGAAAACAATTATTTCAGTAAAATCTGTCTTAGTTTTTTAAGTTTAAAAAGAAAAATAAGGACAAACAAACTGAAAATATAATTCTGCAGGACAGTCTACTTCTCATCTTTGCCTTTAGTTTTTCTGTACACCATTTCTCTGAAGCTTGAAAGGATTTTGCTTTCCCTCTTTCTCCTTTCCTCTTGGTTAAAGGATGCAAGCGCTCTCTTCTCATCAGCACTATAGATCTGGTTTTCCTTTCTCAGACGCACAGCCTCCATACGCCGATGTCTGAGGGAATAGTAGCATATAAAAATAAACTACCATTCAAAAGTTTGGGGTCGGTAATTAAGTTGTTTAAGTTTTATCACATTTATTTGATACCAATACATTTAAAACAGTATTATTGTGAAATATTTTAAACAATTTAAAATACCTGTTTTCTATTGTAATATATTTTAAAATGTACTTTATTCCTGTAAAGGCAAAGCTGAGTTTTCTAAATAAAAATAAAAGTATTAACTTCTTTTAAAAAACTGACCCTGAAGTATTGAACGATAATGTATGTACATGAATTTATAAAAGCTTCATACCTGCTTCCACTCATGACAAAGCCAGATTTTTCAAACTCCGCAATCTCATCACTAGTCAAGCCGATTTCACCTCTTCTCGGAATACGTTTTCCTGCTTTGACAAACTCTGCCATGGCAGCACCTTCACCTGGTAGCAAAGCATGGCCAAAACTATAGAAAAAAATGATAGGGCAGAAACATTCAGGATCAAACATGATATAAAAACAGCGACTGTTATAATTAAGCAACAAAGTGAAGTAGGAATCAAATGCTAACTCTAAAGGTTTATCATCTTGGGACAGGTGAGTGAGAGGAGCTTCAGGTCCAACAACATTTTCTCCAACACCAGTCTTCTCCACCCATGAGATTTCATTGACATCCTCTTCTTCTTCCTCTGAATGTTCACTGCTAGAGCTACTGGACTCCTTGTGATTCTTCTTCGCCTTCTTCTTCTTTGACTTCTTCCTGTGAGGACAAAATCATGCTACTGTATAAAATGCTGATTTTGATTGCTGATTTAGCACACGACACGTACTACAAATGAAAACACGATTCTTACTTTTTACTTTTCTTCTTTTTTTTCTTCTTTTTCATCTCTTCTGCAAAACAAGCAAGAAAACATTTCATATAATCTTACATACTGTAAGACATAAGACACGTTTTAGAACAAAAATGTATGCCCCAAACCTTCCGAATCACTTTCTGACTCGCTGTCCTCTGAGTGCTTCCTGTTTTTCCTCTTCTTTGATTTCTTCTTCTTCTTCTTTTTCTTCTTCTTCTTTTCCTCTGTGGCCATGAAATCAGACATTTAGATGATTTATTCAACAACTTCCAGGTCACGTTCAGAAAACATGTTATAATGCAAAAACGCATTGAGCGACACTGAGATTTTAAAGAATAATTTACCCTCTGAACTTGAATCAGAGCTGCTGTTCTTCACGTCCTCTTCTACAGGAGTGTGTTCGTCTGAGCTATTACAAGAGATCAGATGAAAATCAGAAGCACATGGAATATATGACGAATATTACTGTGTGAATACACTATTTTAGGGTTTTAACTAAATTCTTGCTATTGTGAAAAGGTATTAAATATGTGATGACAGCTTAGTGACAATGAAGTGCAGATGTGGCTAGCATGAGTGTCAAAATAAAGGTGCATCTTAAAAATGTATCTACATTTGTTTTGTGTTGCATTAATTCATCATATCGTCATTTGATTGATTGACACCTATAATGCTTAAAGGACAAATTCGGTATTTTACACTTAAAGCCCTGTTTTAAGATCGTTTCTGATGAAATAGAACGGTTAAAATTGAAATTTGGACACATGCTGCTGTCCCGAGAATTTTAGGTTTCTGTGTTAGCACCCCCCCCACCTCCACAATGGTTTCATAGGGGCACTGGAACAATATCTTTCATAAAACGCATTAAACTTTAGTTTACAAAGACGTGAAACTCACCGAGTGGTCTGGGGTGTTCACTGATATACTCGCACAAAAATCGCTGCAAAAGATGCTTTCCAACAGGTTTTATCGTAGTTTTTGTCCAACTCCATTGACTTGTATTGGATGTTCTGTGAGGTACGGTATTACTCCGCCGACGGAAACGGAAATGGGGTTGTTTGTATTTTTTCTGTAGTCTTATGCAGTCGCGGTATCGTAGGCTACGCTATCCAAACATTGGCAAAGGTGCATTATCGCCACCAACTGGGCTGGAGTGTCTATTATTCAAGCTCTCAACGGAAGAATGTCCGGTTGTGAGGCGTTTGGAAAAATAGGTCCAGTTTTACAACAAATGGTAAAACACCTGTTGGAAAGCATCTTTTGCAGCGATTATTGCGTGAGCATATCAGTGAACACCCCGGACCACTCGGTGAGTTTCACGTCTTTGTAAACTAAAGTTTAATGCGTTTTATGAAAGATATTGTTCCAGTGCCCCTATGAAACCATTGTGTAGGTGGGGGGTGCTAACACAGAAACCTAAAATTCTCGGGAAAGCAGCATTTGTCCAAATTTCAATCTTAACCGTTCTATTTCATCAGAAACTATCTTAAAACAGGGCTTTACATGTAAAATACCGAACTTGTCCTTTAATGACACAGATATTAAAACAGTATAGACAGAGAGTAATGACATATGTGGTATTCAATATGTACTCACTCGGGTTCTCTGACTCTTGGAGAATATCCCCAGACCTCAGGACATCCCAGTTCACCAATTCTCTCGCGTTCCTGCAGACGCCTTGATAGAAAAGACAGAAGGAGAATAAATGCCACCACCTTTGTATGTTACTACAAACAATTTCTTGCACAAGTGTAGAGAACATATGTGTCTAACCTTGCGATGAAGGCGTCTTGTCTCTGTCGTTGGGCATCATCTCTCTTCTCATAGTAATCGGATCTTGATCCAGCACCGTGTTCTCTGTCTCTCTGATCTGACCAATTTATCCGATCCCTTTCCCTTGACCTCGAGCGACTGCGAGAACCGCCAAATCGAAACCGGTTTCTGTTCCTCTCTTTATCGATGTATCGCAATTTGTGGTCGTCTTCATGGTCGTTTCTGTGGTTCTTCAGCCCTCGGTTCTCCGGTGAGCGGCTTTCTCGGCGTCTCTTCGGGCTCACGGGGCCTGAATATTTTACGTCCAGCTCGGGCATTACTATAATCTGTCTTATTAACTTTGACGTGTTAATTTAAGTTTTACTTTCTTATATAAAGTTAGGTCAAAAACGTCGTGTTCATTACATTTTGTTGTAATGTCGCAGTTCACCGAGAACTAACGTTAACGTTAGCAAAGCTATTCTAGCTAACGTAGATCAGCGAACTGCGATTTCAAGTTCTTTAACTACTGAGACAAAAAGTGTTAATTTATATAAATTATGGTTGTGTTGGGACTCACCACGAAACTTGTAAACAACTTAAACGCGGGCCATGGGACCAAAATAGCGTCGTTTTACTGCTTGTGTTTACGTTTCCGTTACGCTATATTCTTCTATCATGAAGAATTGTGAGAAGACACACACAATATCGCCCCCTGGAGACCTGGAAGGTGCGCATCTGGACAAAATGGCACTCCAATCTGGCTGGATTCCCTTTTAATGTACTGGGAAATGCATGTTGATTTAATCAATTGTCCTTGCAAGTATGATGACTATGACAGATATATATGGGTTACCTTATAGTGTATTTGACAGGATGGAAGCTTTACTACATGTGAAAAAAGATTTATATCGTGAAAAAAATTAACAGACCTGTGTGTTCTCCATGTTTTTTTCAAAATTGCATTTTTTTTAAGCACCTTACAGCAGTGATAGAATGAGCATTTTTGTGATTTGGACTTTTGACTCAAAAGCTGATAGTTACTGAGAGATATACGCCTGGTGCAAACGTACCCATTAGACTACCCGCCCAATCTATACCGGCAACAACACTGAGATTCTTAATACTGTAATAAAACGTTTACACACTATGTAAGCCTATTGTATGCTATACTTTATTGTCAAAAAATCACGTTGTAACTTTCAGTTATTAAAATTATTATTATAAAAAAAAAAGTATTAATATAATAATAATAATAATAATATGATTATTTTATATAGTACCTTTCTACAGACTCAAAAATATAAAAATAAAATAAAATATATAATATAAATATACTTGGTTATTTTATTTGCAAAATGAGACTAGGAAAAAACTCTTGTATTACACTAACCTGAAAAATTATATGGAAACCCCCTCAAATACGGAAAGAAAATTCCTGAAACAACAATGTAAAGCTCCTAAAGCTTTTCAAATATGTGGAATTTTCCCTATTTTGCATATATTTTTAATCTATTTTCTCTATATTATGGCATCATGTATTTGTTCTCCCAGTGCATTTGTATATTTGTACGTGTGTGAATACAAGTAAAGTTTAAGAAAAATCTTCTTGTCGTGTCTCATTAACATTCATCACGCGTATGTTGTGGCAGACTGTCGCGCGCGACTCCTGTCGGCTGGCGGAGGCGATAGCGCGAGACTCGTTCATCTCACACAAGGAACTCGAGCTCCGTTGTGTTGTCCACGGCAACCGACTCTGTCATTATTGTTTCTCAGCAAAGGGAATCGTGGATTTTAACTGGTCGCTTTGCAGGTATATGATTTTGAGAATTTAATCCCGGGATTCTGGGAGATTAAAACTTTAATTAATCTTATTTTAGCCACATACGGGTTGTTCTGCATCATATATACAGATAGGCCGCGCGCTGCCGCCAAACCAGGAAGGAGGGTTGCATTGAGCCATTTGTTTTTGTTTTCACACTGACCGCTGTCCACCGGTGTCCTACCAGTTCTGAATGCTATCATCAAAAAGCTGTGGGCTCACAGGAACAATATTTTTGTTTAATCACGTCAAACTAGTCAACAGCATTAGTTTCATATTACTTTGCAAGCCGCATGTCTTTATGCATGTCTTTTGTTGTACAATTAGCCAGCTAGCGTGCCTCCGATTCTCGTGCTTTTGCAGCTTTCACATTATGCTGCCGTGAATTTAGAAACAAAATATAGTTCTATCGAACTTTTAAACTATTTTTATAACGACATAACAGTCTGAGAAAAAAATATATGGAAATATTATTTCTTTTCCATTGCCAGACAGCTGAAATGTGTCTGAGTATATATCTTGCATACTTTACAGCACTATGTAGAATGCTTTGCATAGTTAATTTAATTTCATTTTAAGATGTGTTATAGTATATTTAATTTGTTATTAATACTAATCTTTTCAAAATGTTAAAGTACAATAAATTTTATAAACCCTTTTCCTCACAGGCATGTCGAAACTAAAGCTAATATCTGTAGCGGACACTCAGTATCCAGCATCACTACTGAAGTCCATCAATGATGAGCGACACAGTGGTTTATTCTGTGACATAACCATAATCGTGCAAGACCGCAAGTTCAAGGCACACAAATGTGTGCTGTCTGCCTCGAGTACCTATTTCCGCCAACTTCTCAACGTTGCTGGAACAGTTCTAGAGCTGAACTTCATCAAGGCAGACATATTCGATGTCATTTTGAACTACATGTACACTTCAAAAATCTACAGGGTTCGATCTGACAGACTTGAGGATCTCATCAGCAGTGGTAAAATTTTAGGCGTGACATTCATAGCCAATTTAGCAACGCCTCTCGCACAAGTCAAGGGATTACCCGGCCTGTCTAAAGAAAGTGACAACATCTGTGTCAATTCTTCTGAGAAAAATGAGACTGGAGCCGAGAATATGCCAATTATTACTGAGACTTTCTCACTGTCTGCTGAAGAGTTCAACATGGCAGGTGGTAATGCAGAAAAGGAAATGGACTCGGACGATGATGTTCTATTTGTCTCAAAAACAGAGGCCCCGAAAGCTCTAAAGTCCAAGATATCTGATGTTAATGACACCGAAGGAGGACCAGAGGCTAAAAAACAAAATGCCACAAACGAGGAAGTAATTGCCTATAAAGATTCAACAGCCCAAGTTGGTAATGACAAGCTTCCTTCAGAAAGAAATGCATCTCTTCAAAATAACCTTGAGCCCCAACCAGATGTCATCCTCCTCTCGAACCCCGAAACCAGTAGAAGTATTCTCACTTCACCAGTAAAAACGAGCTCACACAGTGAGCCCACAACCCCATCTTGCGTGAACAGCCTCTCTTCAGACGCACATAGCACCTCGCTGCCTCTAGACAACAACGAAATACTTGGTGTCCAAAAGAAAAAGGTCCTTCTAGAGCTATCGCCTGATCATCCTGGAAAAATCAGACTGTCGGATGTAAGGCCCACATATAGCACCAATAATGGACCAAAACCTGCAATAAACATGGTCCCAGCAGTGTCGGCAAAAAAGACGATAACGTTAGACAAAGCCTCGGAAATCGATTCGCTATCGCCAGGTTGTAAAGTATATGCCAACATTGGTGAAAACACCTACGACATCGTTCCAGTAAAAGAGGATGCCGGGGAGGGAGTGGCTCCCGGTAGAAAATCGCAAATGCCACACGATTCTCCCGACATGGCCAATAACTCGCCTCAAAGAAAGAAAAAATCAAAGCTGGATCAGGAGGATCACTATGAACTTATCATGGATGGAAAGACCTTTTACGTGTGCATTGTGTGCAAGCGTCCCTATGTGTGCCTGACGAGCCTCAGGCGGCACTTTAACACTCACTCGTGGGAACGAAAGTATCCGTGCCATTACTGCAGCAAGGTTTTTGCCCTGGCCGAGTACAGAACCAAACATGAAATCACGCACACAGGCGAAAGACGATACCAGTGTTTACTGTGCAGTGAAATGTTTCTCAATTATCAGATTTTGTCCACCCACTGCAAGCAAATGCACAACCAAGATCCTTCAGGAAGGAAAGAGAAAGATGACTCTTGCAACAACTTGTATCGTCTGCTGCCTTGTAAAACGTTGCAGTTCAAACCGTATTCCTTTGTGTCCGAGGAGTCGGGGGGGATTCCGGTGATCAATGAAGATGGGATTGTCCAACATGTAAACCCCGACAAAGAGCAGTTTACCAACCAGCCACTTCCATCTAGCCAAAGCAAAGCACTGAGCTGGGATGACATCTTTGATTCCGAAGCACAAAACAGGCCAATGGCTCACGTTCGACCAGGACCACGGCCTGTGGACCAAATAAATGCAGAAACAAACGAATTTGAGTTTGTTATACCAGAGACGTACTGAGCATGCTTGTTCACTCCTCTGGCTTAGGTGCCTTGTTCATTTGTTCGTGTTTAAATTTGAGGTGCAGGTGATCTTGGTTTTCTGGAAACTCAGCTCCAGTATCCGTCAACTGAAAATTTAGAATAATTTGTTACTTAGCACTGGATTACAGTTCAGTTTCACAGTCCATTATTCAATCGTAATAATTCTTCTTCAGATAATATGACAAAGTAGATAATACATATTTTATGTACAGCATTAAATCTGTGTAGCGCTGACCTGTTCCCTTTTATGTTCTGGACAGTACAACCATGTTGGATGTAATTAGTAGGGTTCAAGTACAGACTGTTGCAATTTATTACAGTTATTATTTTTCTCACTGTTATGTAACTTTAATGTGTAAATGCTTTTTTGGGAGTGTTACATAAATCATAATTCCAAAATCAAATGTAACACTAAATTATTCGGTAACACTTTATTTTAAGGTGACGTAGTTACATGTTACTACATGTACTTACTATAGTAATAACAGTATTTATGCATAATTACAAGTAACTAGCCCTAACCCTAATATTACTCAGTACTTATTTGAGTAAGTACAATTTAGTACAATGTAACTTCGTCACCTTAATATAAAGTGTATCAAATTATTCTTTTCATTTTCAGTTTCATTTGAAAGAGACATTACACGCTAACATTGTTCGAATTTTCTTGTCGGCTTATTATTGTAGTTTTTATATAATTGTTTGGTATTAGATAGATCAGTGTTAATGGCAGGTTCTGGTCCTTCAGTAAGAAATGGTTCGAATGTTTGTATTTATAGTTTTTGTTGATTGTCAGCGGTTTTTAAGAAGGATGTAGTAAATATATAAAATGTTTATGTCCTCTGTCCATTAATTATGTTTTGAGGTGGTTTATTTATATTACATTATGAACATTGGGACCTGAAGAGAAATATTCATCCCTTGTCCGGGCATGTCTAGAGAAACAAGATACTGAAATGTTCAGGGTATAAAGGGTAATGTTGGTAATACAAAGGACCTCTCTTTTTCAGTTAATATTTTTTATATACATATATACCCTTTTTACAAGTATTTTTTCAGCATAGATTTATAATTATTTAGCTTTGTGGGCTGTGAGAAGAATCTGTGAATACAGTGAGATTCCTTCAGTTAGAACTAGTGCTCTAACACCATAATCATGTATTGTACATAATAGTACTAAAGGCCTTCATTTTAACAGTTTCTTCTCTTTTGTACACTATTTATTATTAGGTCTTAGTGTGATAGAATGAAATAAAACGTTGAAGAACATACACATGTATTTCTTTTATTTATAAGAGCATCATGAAATTGATTAGTATTTTCCTGTATGATAACCACCAGTCACTGATATTTAAGCATTCCTACCTCTCTATTATATCAGATGTCGACGATCATAAAGCACTAGTTCATGATTATAATCTGTACTGTGCAGGTTCCACATGATGCGGGATAAAATGGATTCAATGGTCAAATGCCGGTGGATATATTTGGAAATGCATGTGTGATAAGAAGCAAAAAGAAAATCTATTCCAGCAGAACTATCAGTCTTTCATTTTAAGATTTTAACATCAAAGGTAAACAATGCTTTCATGTAACATGAACAATTGAGGCAAAGATCTTACTTTATAGCATGTGGCTGTAGAATAATAACCAGTTGCACTAATACATCAACCAAGAAGTCATAAAATAGTTGAGTTTGTTGTAATATCTCTACTCACTTCAGTAAAGGACAAAGTTATTGATATAAATCAAACACATAAAGTACAATGTATCGATTGACACTCACAATGAACACAAACGGATGAAAAGGAGAACACTATAAGACTTAGGACTCAATTATGAGAAGGCGGTTCGATTGTTTGGTTTATGTACAGCATTGCACACACACTGATATCATATTTGCAATGTGGAGAGACTTTTTGTAGTTTAGATCCATGTACATTTATACAATGGTTACTTCTTTTTTACATTCGGTAAGTCCTGTCATTTCTAGACAGAAACGACGGCAGCACAAAAGTGGCAGATGAATGTGAGAAGTACAGGTTTTTAAAGTCCTCCCATTCTTGTAAGAGCTTATTAAAGGATATTTTTGTCATGAAAGATTATTTAAATTTGTGACATGATTGTGTGCTTGACGTATTGCAAAAGAAACACCACATATTACAGGTTAGATCTTTGATCCTAATGAAGCACTCAGAACAAAAATTAAGATTCAGCCTAAAAATATGTTCTTTACAATCTAGCTGCCCGAAACAGTTACAAATAACTCAAGTAATTACGTACAATTGTGTGAATACAGTAAATTCTGGAGACAATAAAGTGCAAATCAATTGCAAGATAAGATACAAGACTCATCCTCGTGCTGAGGGAGCAGAGGCGAGGCAATACACTTTGGGCCACTTTGGAAGGGAGAAGTTCACATTATGGACTTTCTCAGAGGAATCACATGTAGGAGAGCCACAGAGGTTACTTATAAGAGGAAGAGACAGCGAACCAGGTGAAGCTGTACCGGAAGCGGACACACATTTTAAGGCTTATCTGTGAACAGTCTTGATCTCATAGTCAGGCTAGTTGTTATAGTCCTCCTGGATTGAGGCTATATAACATGAATATTTTACACATCAGGTTTGTTGAATTGAGCGAATCTTGTATGGGTTTAATGTTGCATATTACATTTGCTGTTTGGTGATGAATGCCTGTGGTTAACGCTGTAGACTCTCTATACTTAACCTGCCGCTCAGGTGAGCCTCTTCTGCAAAGGTTGTTCATTCAGAACAATGACTGTTCAATGAGGTGGTACACTAATATCCAAAAATACCCAATGCCAGTTCTCTCTTGGCAGGAAAATGTCTTCCTCGGACTGGTCCCTCAGGGGCTGTATGGCGGGGGCTTCTCATCAGGTGGGTAATAAGGAGGAGAATAACGAGGTGGGATCATATTTGGCCATATGTGACTGGCTCCAGACTGGGAATCATCAGACAGAACTGAAGAGTCAGGAAAGAAGCTGGCACCCTGTAAAGACATATTAGAAGATGACATGTTCTTAGCATACAGACTCAAAACATATCAAGTAAAATATATTAGGCTCTCAGTCAACTGTAAAAAACGATCCAGCCTCTTCAGAAAATTTGGACTAAACCGCTTAATTCATATGAATTAGTTTTACGATCTCTTTATGAACATTTTGAAGTATCAAATTAGTAGTTGCGTAGCTATCAGCGGAGGGAGAAAGCCCTCAGATTTCATCAAAAACATCTATGTGTTCCGAAGATGAACAAAAGTCTTACGGGTTTGGAATGACATGAGGGTGAGTAAATTATGAATTATTTTCATTTTTGAAAATAATTAATTGCACTAAGTTCACTAAGTAGACTTGATAACTGACAGGCACTATAAATAACATTTTATATATATATATATGCCTACTAAATAGGGGTGGGCGATACTGAAAATTTCGATATCGATCCGATACCAAGTAAATACAGGGCCAGTATCGCCGATATCGATACCGATACCAATACTTTTTCATTTTAAAAGCAAGCACTTGAACTTGTATGCACTTTCCTGTGCTAGAGCAGTGTGTCATGATTTATGAGGTGAATGCATCATTAATATGCTAAATCTGAATACGTTTTCAAGACTACTAAATATTTTGTGATTTGTGCACTCCACTCGCCTGTAATTAGTCAATGACTTTTACAAAACTACCCTAATTATAGTAAATGTACTATTGTACACTAGCCTACTGTTCAAAAGTTTGGGGTCTGTAAGATTTTTAATTCTCTTCTGCATTTATTTGATCAAAAATACATACATAGGCTATCTGTTTTCTTTGCCATAGTAAACTGTAATTTATTCATGTGATCAAAGCTGACTTTTCGGCATCATTACTCCAGTCATGATGATAATTCGTTTTAATATGCTGATTTGCTGCTCAGGAAACATTTCATATTATTATCAATGTTGAAAACAGTTTCATATTTTTGTGGAAACCATGATACATTTTATGCAGAATTATTTGATGAACAAAGTTGAAAGAACAGCATTTATCTGAAGTATATATTTTTTTAACAGTGTAAAACCCTTTGATCAATTTAATGCATCGATCATTGTTGAATAAAAATATTAATTTCATTAAAAAAATCTTACTGACGTCAACATTTTGAACCGTTATGTAAACTTGTGGTTTGTTTATTGCGAAATAACTCCCGATTGTTTCTCTGTCATCTAAGCAAGGCTTCGTTTCCCAAACGCACTGGGCCTGTGAGCTCAGCGAAGCACCAGCATCGAACGCTCTCTGTGATTGATTGGTTTCGTCTTGTATACAGATGACTAGGAGAAAAAGTTCTTTACTGCACAATTACCCACTTACATTTGCTTATTTTCCACTTTGAAGCTTATTTTACGCACTGAATTGCGTGCTAAATTAATAAAAAATTACTGGTAAAAAAAATACACATTTGGATCGATATTTTTATGTGAGGATCGATCCTTTTCGATACCACGTCAGTATCGAAGTATCGATACTTCAGGATCGATCCACCCACCTCTACTACTAAAGCATGAAACACGCTGCCACGCTGCCAGTTCAAAATGAAAGCGATTACCTGAAGGTCATAGGCAGTGTATGGAGGTAAGCAGGGGGCACTGTTGTAAAAAGAGTTGTTTGAGGTGGTAGGGCCAGGAGTCTCTCGGGGTGGAGGAATAGGGAGAGGTTCTGGCTCACAGGAATCTGGTGCTGCTGTTGGCATCTTCAAAAAACAGAGGCTCAATGAATGTCACAGCTTCTCAGAAATCATACAAAATGATATAATATATGGACAAAAGTATTGGGACACCTGACCATTACACCAACAGGGACTTTAATGACATTGCATTCTAAATACATAGACATTAATATGGAGTTGATCCCCCTTTGCAGCTATAACAGCTTTCACTCTACTAGGAAGGCTTTCCACAAGATTTTCGAGTGTTTCTGTAGGAAATTTTTGCCTATTCATCCAGTAGAGCGTTTGTGAGGTAAGGTGCTGATGTTGGACGAGAAGGCCTAGCTCGCAATCTCCGTTCCAGTTCATCCCAAAGGTGTTGGATGGGGTTAAGGTCAGGGCTCTGTGCGGGCCTGTCAAGTTATTCCACACCAAACTCCAACCATGTCTTTATGGACCTTGCTTTATGCACTGGGGCACAGTCATGCTGGGGTAGACAAGAGCCTTCCCACAAAGCTGGAAGCATAGCATTGTGCAAAAAGTCTTGGTATGCTGAAGCAATAAGATTTACTTTAAGTGGAAGTCAGCAGCCTAGCCCAACCCCTGAAAAACAGCCAATATCTCTCCTCCACCAATCTTTACAGTTGGCACAATGCAGTAGTGATGTATGTCTCGAGACCAATACATCACAACTGCATTGTGCCAACTACTGCGTTGTGTCAACTGTAACCGGGTAAAACACACTAGTAAACAGGCCTTAATATGTAGCGGAAAAAACACCCAATCTGGCAACACCAGCCACCAGCGTCACACCGCCGCATGCGTGATAAAAAAAAAATGCAGCAAGGAAGCGTCGTATGATCATTTAAACGAGTTTTATGACAAGGTCGGTGAGGATGGGAAAAATCTTACATTTCTGTGCAAACTTTGCCCGGCGATAAAATAACTGCTGTATGTAGTTCTATATGGGCTGTGGCAATCATTTTGAAAAATAATAGCTCGCAGCAACATTATGGAAAAAAAGAACTATGAATGAACTAGTTCAAAATTTTAAAGTATGAACTGAACCGAACTAGTTCATTTTAAAATTTGTGAACTGAACTTTAAACTAGTTCATGTAGAAAGTGAACTTTCCCAACACTGTACACTAGTCTGTTTTTTTTCCCTCCGGTCTCGTCTTGGTCTCGATCTTGGTCTCGACTTGGTGTCGGTCTTGGTCTCGACTTGATCTGTCTTGGTCTTGGGTCTTGTCTTAGTCTCAATACCCTCTGGTCTTGGTAGTGTCTTGGTCTCAGTTTAGGCGGTCTTGACTACAAGTCTACAATGCAGTCAGGCAGACAGCCTTCTCCTGGCACCCACCAAACTCAAACTCTCTCATCAAACTGCCAAATGGAGAAGCGTGATTAGTCACTCCACAGAACATGTTTCCACTGCTCTAGAGTCCAGTGGTGGCATGCTTTACACCACTCCATCTGACGCTTGGCATTGTACTTGGTGATGCGAGGCTTGTATGCAGCTGCTCAGCCACGGAAACCCATAATAATAAAGATTTGTGTTCCAATACTTTTGACAAAATAGTGTATATAAGTTGTTTGCACTGCATTTCAATCTCACCATATCCTTGAAGCCCCCCAGCACTGCGGCGGTGATGATGCCCAGAAACAGAGCTACGATGTTGAGGATAGTAGCAGACCACAGCAGGTGGTAAAGGTGTACAACATCCTGGCAGCTCCGCACCTCTGTGTACTCATGGTACCCTCCTCGCAGTTCCACTCGACTGAGATGGTGAGGAGAAGAAACATATTAACAAGACATTCATGAAATAAATAAGACACATATTGGTGAGAGGCAGAGCAACAAAAGAGGTAAAGCATGACAGAACAGTGACTCATGCAAAAGAATAGAACATAACCATCTGCATACCAGTGCACATCACTCTTAAGAAGAGCATGAAATGGATAAATATATCCAATCTTCTTCTTTAAGCTCACTGTCATCAAAGACTCTTTACATGTAAACCTAAAGTATTGCTGTCTCTCCTCACCTGTGACTTTCATTTCATCAGTAAAGTAACTGTACATAAAGTACAGCGACTGTATGCAGCCACACTTAGTACTTTACCAACAACAAATAATGGGCTGTCAATGTCATTGAGGGGCTAAAAGTGGAAAGACCTACTTCCAAATCATGGAGGATTTCCTAAATTTTTTCAAAACATCTTTATTCTGAAGTCCCATAAGAGGATGCTCTCTGAAACAAAAATAAACACAAATGTTCTTTCGAACAGAGCTGAATTTCAGGGATAGAAGCACACACCATACAAGCAAATATAAACCAGAATTTAACCAAGGTAAAACAAAGCATAGTTGTTGTTTTTTTTTAATAAATCCGCTTGTTTGGAGAAAATATTCTAGGAGGGATGTATTTAAATGGGACTCGCTCACACACACATACTTGCCACAGTTGTAAAGGTCGCAGCAGTAGCAGGTGTTGCTCTTCACACGCAGTTTACAGGAGACCCGAGATGCAGTTTGACAGTGGACCTGCAAGACAGATGTGTTTTCTAAATGGGATCCCACTATACTAGTACATAACCTTCATTCAGATGCTTGTAAGTTGGTGAAAGCACTTTTCTCAGGTTGGTGACTCACATCTAAATCAAACGGAGTCCCACTGGAGTAATATTCACATCGGCCAGCATATACAGGTCTGAGGTCCTTTGAAACAACATCAGTATGCCATGACAGAGCTTTCACTGCAATGTTTATCTGAAGAAATGCATTTTACAATAAAATGGTGTGGAAGCACTTACTATATGTCTTGCAGCAAAAACGCCATCCACTATAGCACAACAGAAGGCTGCCACCACGCCAAAGCTGATGAAGACAATGGAGGCCACCAGCTGTAAGCAGAACAGCAATGTCAACCTATTCACCTGCTGTAGTAGCTCAATGCACCTGCATTCACACATGGGCACTACTATCTACGAGTTCCTTATACTGTAGATACATGTTGAAGTGGTTTGTCTAAGATCTTGTAGATGTGTATATTATGGTGTATATTATGGGACAAGGAGAGGGTCTGCTTGGATTTTTTCTTAGTGCCACTTAACTTCACTGATTTATCTGCCTTTTCACAACCAGCCATTTAGATACCAGTCACACCATTCTGCCTGTAATCTAAAGCACTTTGCAGAGGCGTCTGTCTTGAGGCTTTGTATAATACAGGACAACTATACACATTTAATTGCCCAGGGCTGCGTTTCCCGAAACCTTCTTAACTACGTTGTTCTTAAGTTATACCTTAAGCTGTACCTTATCATGAATACGTGTTTCGCAAAACGTTCTTAGTTAAGCATACCTTCTGTAAGTTATACGATCCTAAGGTTGGTCTGGACCACTCTTAGCTATAGCCTACCTTATCACTGTTGACAGTCTATAGGAATATAATTCTGAAGTTGTAATACACCCAGTGTTCAATATAGGCTAATTCAAGTGTTTTCATGCAAATAATAAAATTGCCATTACACTGATTGTTGTTTGATTGTATTTTTATTTTATTTTATTTTTTTATTAATTTTAGTCTATTTAAAGGGAATGATTGTGGTGGGGAGTTTGGTCAAACTATGGCAGCGATACAGCGAATAGTTGTGCTAAATGAAAGACGGCGCAGTCCGCGGAGCTATTTCAAAGACCAAAAGCATACTGCCAGTTAAGCCCTATTCGGACGCTAATTGTTTCTCATAGGGTCGTACGGTATTTTTAACATTTACAGGGGTTAGTCAGTGATTTTATTGCCGTCCGAATCCAGAATGTCAGTGTTTTTCTCCCACCCGCGTAAAAATCCCCGACCAAATTATACTGTTTTTTGAGAAACCCCGTAATGTCGTGTGCTGCTTTAACTGTCGTCCGAATCCACATCTCTAAGATCATTTCAAACTTCACTTTTTAAATCCTTTTTGATCACTGTCGAGCACCGTACGTATGTACACTTTTATTACTGAAATGATGGAAAGTATTTACAAGAACAATATTTCATCACAGCTCCACCTCAGCAAACAAAATCGGGGAAGAGAAGAAAGCACGTAAACATTTAAAATGGGCCGTTATTGTGGCAGCAGTGATACCTTTTTAAAATATAGGTTATGTAGGCTATTATAGTTAGGATTATTTTTTTATAATATCTCATGAGTCCTAATACATGCAATTTCAACGATTTCTGAAGTGATTCTTTTATAAAGAACACCGCTTTCTCACATAACGCAGTGAAGCAGCCCCTGCACGAGAGAATAATTGATTCTCGAGCAATCGAAATCAACAAATTCAGCACCATCGCCACGGACAGCACCTGGTAACGTCGCACGTAAAAAGGTTTATCTTCATCAACTTCCTAAGGTATGGTTCGGGGAACACGTCTAGAAAAGGTATACTTTAAGTTAAGTTATACCTTTAGAGTCTTCGTAGCGCGCTAAGAGACAACGGAAACGCAGCCCATATCTGATCAATAAATAACGCCATTTTGAGTGTTATTCTTGATATAATCTAAAATAAATCAATCCATCTAAAAATTATGAATTCTCTCCTAGAAAAAAACTTTTCCAAATTAATAAAAAAAAATATATAGAAATTTTATAGAAATTAAAAATGTGTTTCAAGTAAATGCGGTTCTTTTGAACTTTCTATTAATCAAATAATCCTGAGAAAATTGTATCACTATTTAAACAATAATATTGTTTTCAAACACAATTGTTTTCAAATATTCAAATAAAATCATTTCAATAATATATCAAATAGGAATATTAGAATGATTTCTGAAAGATCATGTGACACTGAAGACTGGTAATGATGCTGAAAATTCAGCTTTGCCATCACAAGAATAGATTACATTTTAAAGTTGTATTAAATAGAAAACAGTTACTTTAAATTGTAATAATGTTGCACAATTTTTACTTTATTTTTGATCAAATAAATTCAGCTTTGGTGAGCATGAGACTTGGTGACAAGAGATTATTTATATTCGAATTATACGCCTACAATTTATGTTATCGTTGTAACAATATGAGTGAAAAGTTGAATAAAAAATGATCATACATTTCATAATGTCTTAGTATTTGGTTTGTCTCGCTTTTGCTTTAATGACAGCAGCATGAACTCCACAAGCCTGGGTAAAACCTGATGATCATGTTCTCCAGCATGATTTGAAAATGATCCAAAGAGCATCTTGTGCTTTAAAGAAAACAAGAACATCTGACCGTCTGTAGAATGATTTGACATGCTCAATTCTACAAATTTGCTTATTTGATTAGTGACCTAGAAATAGTACAGAAACACCATGTTCAAAAACTAAAGATTGTTTATTTTCAGTTTTTTTTCGTCAGGTTTTCAAATTCTCATACTTAGGGACCACATTATGCTCTAACCACTTCCAAGGATAGAGTGTTTATCCCACACTCTCCCAGCAGTAATTGTTCCTGTGTGTCTATGATCTGGCCAGCCATGCCATCCTCATGCATTCTTTATTTGAATTGTGGCACCTCCTATTCCCTCTGCACTGCAATGGCTTCTGAACATTCCTGCCTGGACATCCATCCCGCTCCCCTTACACTGAGCTATTTCTGGGTGCATCTCACCACAAGGCCTGCAACATGCCCTGCTATTCGAGCTCAAAACCATGAGCCCTTTCTGCCATTATGACATGACTAAAAACAAGCTGTTTTTGTGGGCGTTTGGTTAAAAATGTCAATTGGATGATGGAATGCACAAGCACAGAATCCAATATGAGCAGTGTAATGAAAGACTCCTTACCATCTGCCTCTTATTCTCTATCAAATGGGCACCAATGATTCCCAGAAAGGACCCGAAGCCGAGCTGAAAATATCACAGGGTGAAACTCTGTCACGATGCAAGTCTATGTAAAATATGAACCTATTTCAAAGTTTTAAAGGTAGATGACCTCACTCAATTACGCTCCCACATACAATCTCCCATTGCCACAAAGCCTTTTGTCTTTCTCCAAGCAGTAGTTAATTTTATGGTGTGGTCAATGGCCAAGTTAAGAGCTATATATGCAATCTGGCCATGTCACTTGCATATAGTATTTCAAAACAGTCAGTCCCTGTGGAATACCAGGAAAACACCTGTTACTGGTACAAACATTCTGTAGTATTATTTAAGCTTGCATGTTTCTCCAAGAGTGTAGAACATAATCATACTTGCTGTTGAATAATAAATGGTTGAGTTCACTCAGTTCAACCTTACAGTAATGAGGTAATGGTCACCATAATGGTGGGCCAATCGGAAAATAATTAAACATGAGGTATTTTCCTCCCTACAGTGATTTACATCACAAACCCATTTATAGACCAATAGGATTTGTTTGCAGTCTGTTCAGCACACAGCTATAAACATTAGCAACATACTTACAATGACTCCTGGATAGTAGCCACCAACAGTGATGTTTTGTGTCCTGGTGGTAGCGGCCAGACCAAAGACCAGGATGAGTATGGAAACAATTAGGAGCATTGCTGTTACTATGATGGACTTTCTTTTCCTCCTCTTAAATGATCCTGAAAAAGACAATGGAGTTGGAAGATGCCACAGCACAACATGCCCTTCCTCATTTTGTTACTCATTGTCTTATTTTAGGCACGTCTGATTTGGGGTAATGCAAAGCAAAGCAATCAGTGCATATGACCTCTTGTATGTCTATATCTACAGCTGCTAAGGCACCCAGAAACCCAGATAAATGTAGGTACTATGTGAAGTAATATGAGGGTTTTCTATCACTAAGCAAAAGACATTTTAACTAGTTCGCATGTAAATAATATTCCAAATATGTTTGTGTATTTTCATTAACAAATAAATGTTCTATCGACATTCTTTGAGGACATCCGAGACACGTACACGTAAGAATGTAGGTTACGGGACGCTTATTTCTCTGTGGTGCAAGCCTGTTCTAATAATTACTAGTAAGAATAAACGTAGCTAATCAAATTTAAACGAAAATACAAGAGTAGATTCTGCTTTGTGAGACCATAATGGTCTGTAGACGCAGTGAATGCCATTGACCTTGTACTTACCCATCGCATCAGAGATAGGTATTCCGCTGCCTTGCGCATTCAGCCCCGCTGGCATTGTAACGTCAGGATCTGCAGCATTAGCTGCAGTAATTACTTCAAGTCAAAAACAAGAACGTAGCTAATGAGACAATGATGCCTTCCCTCTGAGTTAATGACTGGAAACTATTTTCTTGCCGTGGCATTCTCTGACACCATGCGTCGCTTTTCTTGCAGCTCTTCTCTCATCAGCATCTGGGTCTGTTGTTATTGAATCTGCTGCCCTCATCCCTTCAGCAGAACGCCGCACGCAGCACAGCACTGCGCATGCGCAAGGCAGAACCCCTCGCTGTTTGCGTAGGGCAGGAGCAGTAGTGATTGGAAGCGCGACTCATGTTGATTCGGTTCTTTCGAACAGTCCGTTTCAGATAACTGGTTCAAAAAATAGATTCAGAGGTTCTTTACGCCATGTCGTGGTCACTGGCATTCATAACACGCTTTAAGTTCCCTGTGAAGTTGGGGGAATTTCTGTTTGTAATAATTTCATGTTTCTTATAAATGTAGGCTACTGCAGCCACGATTCACCTAATAAAATCTCACAAAGTCTTTTAGAACGTAGTCTAAATATAATTTGCACTCACAATAAACAATACTATGAATGTACACATTTTTGAATAAAATGTTATTTACCAATAATAATAAAACTGTCAAAAAAATATTTCAGCCTTATCGGAAAATCCCATGGTTCACTTTTAAATGCTCTTATAGCTCACTCATCGGCGTTTCCTAAAGACTTCGATACCTCGAGATTCAGTCGTATTCGTTCATTAAAAACATCAAACTCCAAAAGAACGACAAAATATAGCCTATAGGCTACATGAACAAGTTGCTGCTGTGTAGAGGAAATCGCTACATAATTCTACATATATTTGTCTTCTTATAGAAGAATTCGTGGAAGAATAATTATTTTACCTGCCACAATACACAAACTAAATAGGCAGAGGTGGACAAAGTACACAACTTCCAGGCTACTTGAGTGAAAGTAGCCTACAGATACTGGTCAATACTCCGTTACAAGTAAAAGTTGTAAAGACCGATTCTTACTTAAGTAAAAGTATAGAAGTACTTGTTTTTAAAAGTAGCCCTACTGAAGAATCAAAAGTAAAAGTCAATGCATTCTTTTATTATTGTTACATTGTTGTATGTAATAGCCTACTTACAGTAGCTACCTTATGCCTCTGACTCTATGCCTGCCTACTCATGTCAATATCAAATTTATTTCTAGAACACAGTTCCAGTAGTGGGATTGAATGTGAGATTGAATAAGTGCACTCAATATCGTCCACAATGGTTTTGGTCACCCAAAAGGCTGTTCCCAAATAGTGCATGCCCTATTCATAGATTTTTGGCTTTTGGTATGAATATGTTAGCCTTACTGATATCTATAAGCTAGTGTGCTCCAAACCAATGACAAAATTCGCATTTAGAAGACCAAACCCAATGTTGAAAATGAAAATCAGGTTGATGTCAGAATCCAACACTAAATTGACATTAATCTCCAACGTTGGACAGATGTTTTATTGTGGTTGAAAATGAAAATCGGGTTGACGTCAGAAACTGGCGTCAATCTGACGTCGGGTTCTGACGTCAACCTGACTTTATTTTCCAACTAAAATCCAAAAGTCTGTCCGACGTTGGATGTTGACGTCAATCTGACGTCGGGATCTGACGTCAACCAGGCTTTAATTTTCAACCAAAATGCAGCCCTTGCAACCAAAATCATTCCCAGACTGACTTTCTAGGACCTTAACAGAATTGTAGTGGAGTAAAAAGTTTGTCTTTCAACTATTTGTCTTTTAAATGTAGTTAAGTTAAAGTAAAAAGTTTCCAAAAAAAAAATAGCCTAGTAAAGTACAGATACTCAAAAAGTGTACTTAAGTACAGTACTCATGTAAATGTACTCTACAGTCCACCTTTGCAAATAGGCCTACTTAGCGTGCAAAGAAAAGCAGGCTAACAGAATATATAGCCTACATAAAAATACTTTAAGAACATTCAAAAGGCCTATCTATATAATTATAATTTTGTGTAGCTATAGCTTTCTTGACTATTTTGAATGTCTCCTGAACCTGAATCAATATCAAATTAATGAAAGTGCTCCATCAACTGGTCTTGTGAACAAATCACATATATAGGCCTAGGCTAGGTTATATTTAATTTTATCAACCCGAATTCGTTGCAGGTCTGATGCATTTTTTGTTTATTTTACTGTTCACTCGTGAAGCTTGACATAGCCTTCAACTGGCTTATTTTGGAATAACTCACCCATTGTTCATATTAGTTGTATCTCACACACACTCTCATGAATAAAATTATAGTCCATTAAGATGATGCAGAGTTGCGCCATATTTAAGTGATTTCAGTTTCATGGTTAGCTTATTTAGCCTATAGGCCTACTTGTTGCTACCCGAGTAACGTAAATACATAGGCCTATTGAAGTTAATGGAATTGAATGGGAAAGAATATGCTTCGATCACCCTTATTTTTTTACACAAGCAAGCAAGCACTAGGCCTGCTTGTTTCTGTAATGAAATAAAACGCGGCGACATTAATATAGCCTATTAATCTCTGTTCTTCCAGCCTAGTTTTGTCACAAAGTAAATGATTGCATTTGCTCGTTTCAGTCCTTGATGGTCTTTCTTTGAATGACCTGCTCTCCACCAAAGAAGCAGAAAGAACCAGACAAGACCGAATTTTCCATGACGCGAGTTCTTTTGAGGTTTAAAAAAATCAGCGGGTTTAGGGAGCGCAACGTGATCTGTATACAAATATTAAGCTTGACGACAACTTTCTGAATTTATTACGCTTTTGACGCCAACACAGACCAAAGCGGACCCATATTTCACAATTTTGCGTTTGTCTCCTTAATGCCCGCGAATAGCTAATCTTTCTTCAGTTTAACAGCCCAGCGAGTCAATGGGGATTGTTTAGTGAAGTGGATACTAAACCTCACTGTTCTAATGTAGACTAGTTGCTGATGCTGTACTGATTGACAACGGCAAATGCAGATCAGAACAGAAACTTATAAAGCTGTGAGTCTTTGCATAGAGCTTGTTTTAGTAGACAATGAGATGTGGTGTGCGTGTGCAGAATTCCACACAACACCAAACGAAGCTTCTGCCAAAAAAACTCCACTTTGTATCCCACCCCCACTTTCCCTCTCCAGCTCAACTCCATTCACTATGATGCTCGACTCCTAGCAAGAAGCTTCTCCACACCCGACATCCGTTGTAAGGGGAAAACTCAATGAAATTCACGACCAGTTCTTGACCAGAATTAACGTTTGTTCAGCCAGCGTAAAGTGAACTTGAAGACATCACACCAGTGCCTTCATCAAGACATTATTTTGGGGGGCACTTTGAGCATTAATGTTTTCCTTCCCCCCGTTTCTTTCCTGAAGACATCGAAATATTCTCTTATCTTCACTTAAAAAGAAGAAGAAGAAGAAATAAGATTGAGCAATTATTTGACTTCCTTTTGACGGCTGCAGACTTAATTCGTGGACTGAAATCTCTCAGTAAATCGCTTGGACCGCTCGTATATGTGATTGGTTTAACAAGTACCTTTATTCTTCAGTGAGAGATCATGGAGCGCGACTCTACCGCGGGAGGGGCGGAGGACCTGCTCCTGGAAGACAAAGTTTCAAAACTGGCAAGTGACCATAACCACAATGCACCAGAGTAATGTGGTTACTTTTGATTAGGGATGAGGGCATTGCAATGACCATATCTTACTGGATTTAGAGCTCTATAGCCTACAATAGAAAGTAGTAAACATTATAGAACCTAGATAACGCGGTTTTGTAGGTCATTTTCTTTTGTATAATTTTTAAAATTCATTTTTGGTACAGAAAGTGACCGTCGAGTGTCACCAAAAGCGTTTCACCTTTTCATCACTATTTAGGTAAATGTACACTGGCAATTATTCATCATTAGTAGCCTATACTATTAGTATTTGATATATTGTAGTGGCATTTGAAATACATCTGGTACCTTAAAGGGATAGCTCACCAATTTTTCTTTTTAAATTCTGTCATCATTTACTCACCCTCAAGTTGTTCCAAACCTGTATGAATTTATTTAATCTGCTGAACACAAAAGAAGATATTTTGAAGAATGTCGGGAACCAAACAGTTGATGGAGCCCATTGACTTCCATAAAAAAAAAATGCTATGGAACGTGAGGTAAGTAAATGATGACAGAATTTTCATTTTTGGGTGAACTATCCCTTTAATGAGCTGTTTACACCTGAACTCTCAAAAAGGGACTATTATTGTTGTAATCTAATGTAGGCAGTTTGATTCAATTATATTAAATATCTTTATTTCATGTTCGTTCACAATGCAATGATATTGAACATTTTCTCAATGTAGAAATTAACATGAACCTATGTTAATAAATGCTGCGAAAGTATTTTCACCAATTTTTAAAGTGTATTTTATGTGTGTCTTGATATTGAGAACGAGTGTGTAACATCTGGCTGAAGAGTGACCCTGCCGATCTTGTGCAGCTGTGAGAGGTTAGATCTCCCAACATGGGTCAGCGAGTGTGTGGGTCCTCTTCTGCCTCTCATAGATCAATGGGATTCTGAAACTTCTTTCATTCACACTGAATGAGATCCTACACTTGCTTTTAACTGTTTTGAAGATAAACATTTGTCTCCTGATCTTTTTTAAGAGCATAAGACGATATTATCTACATTAAAGTGAGTTTTTACGTTTAATGCTTGTTGCAGGGAACTTTTTTGATCTGATTCAGAAACTTATTTGTGAATACTATTTTTCAACTTTCCATGTTATCTTTAGCGTGCAGGATCACTTCATAAACACGAACTAGCTGAGGCCATGGAAGTGGAACAGGAAGGACTGGTAGAACATCAGCCTCTGGAGCAGGATGACCTTAACTTTGAGAAATGGAAGCCCAAGCCAAAACCCAAGAGGACGCTGCATGAGAAAATCGACGACCTAAAGACTTACCTGTGGAACGCCGAAACGAAGGAGTTTATGGGCCGCTCGGGGAAGAGCTGGAGTGAGTAATGAGACAAAATTGTATTTGAATGTACACAATGAAATACCTGTTTTAATGGCAAAACAGAGGGTATTTGTCTGTGGGTGAGGGAGTGCATCTAAATTGTACTTGGACTGTAAACAAAGTCTTCAATTAGTGAAGTTCTGTCTGGCCGTAGAAGCAAAGGCAAGTGAGACCATTGCTTATTGTTTTTGCTCATTATTTTCCATGTTTAGTGGAGTTATTTTTAGTGGGAATGAGTTGTGGGGATGAATTGTGCTTCTGCTCGCTCAGACAGAAAGTTTGTGTGCGTGTGTGTGTGCACGCTGTCCCTGAGGGTGCATGTGTGTGTGCATGTCCAAGCTTACTGTTTACTTAGGTGCACAGAATAGCTTAGAGACATCTTGACAAAAACAGACTGCCTGGGGAATGGTCCTCAGTGGGAGAGCGAATGTCACAGTCCCTTTGCTGGCCCGGGATCACATTCCATTTACCCCTACCGTGCTTTCCTCTCCCTCTTTCCCAAAGCCCCCTTGACCTCCAGATCTCCTCCAACACGCTCTCAAATCTACGGCGCAATTTAACATGTAGTGTTTTTTGTGTGTGTCCGAGCTCAGAACTTTTTTGGCAGTGAGCATTTCCTGAAGAAGTCCGACGATGACAGACCGGCCAATCGCTGCAGCTAAACGTCCGGTTGCTGAGCAACACAGCAAATTCCCATTGGGACGAGTACTTTAAACAGAAGTATGAAAGTGTCCTGGGGATAGCAGAAGAAAATGTCAATGCACCAATGCCCTTGTATTGAGAGTGGATGTAATGCAACATCTCCACGCTTTAGATGGGCATGATATGATGGGGAATGTGCTTGAGGTGGATTAAATAAACAGCCGTAGTCTTCCTTGGAGCAGGGGAGGGGCTGCTGGAGTGCTGTGATGCGTGTCCCATGAAAGGAGAGTGCAGAGGCCTCACAATGCCAGAATGGGGTGATCGGGCTCCTTGGAGCTGGCTGTGGTTCTGTATGGCTGCAAAAGACCGTCACTATGATGGCAACCGGAGGTTCACTGTGTTCCTGAGTGAAAGGACAGCTGGGAGAATTTTCACTAGGCTCAAACAGAAAGGCCTTTGTGGCTGGGGGCTGCAGCTAGTCCCCGCAAAATTGCCTGCGCAGCAAAAGCGTCCCGTTTGACGACCTGTTCCATTCAATCAGCTGTTAATGGAGTCTTAATTGAAAATTAAAGGACAATGGTTGCGCTTTTTTTAACTCTCAAAGTTTCATTGACTTAAGTGTCTTGAAGTCTTCTATAACGGAAAGGTTATGGAAAAATAATTACTAACAAATGAAAAAGTTCAGCGTATTGGAATGCTCAGTTGATTAAAAGAAATTATTTTATGACAAAATGTGTTAACCTGATCTCACATTCTACTTATGCAATTCCTCGAAATGTGAATCAGTCATTTTAATAAATACATACAAGGGGTTTCCATAATGAAATCTTGCTTTATTCATCTTTTTTCAGGCCTTATTCTGCTCTTCTACTCAGCATTATACATTTTCCTCGCGGCCATGTTTGCTGGTTGTATGTGCTGCCTGATGTGGTCGATTAGTCCATATTCTCCCACCTACAATGACAGGGTGATGCCACCAGGTTGGATAAATCAGCATTTTACTTTTTGAACTTTCAAAAAGTATGTACAGTACTGTGCAAAAGTCCTAGGCACGTTAATATTTTCACCCAAAAAATGGGTTTTAAGCCTGTTATTTATATATTTTGCTGTAGTGTGTCTGTAGGAAATATCAGTTTACATGTCCAAACATTACTTTTGTCATTAATTGTAATAATCCAGAGAGATTTTTGGATGCACAAGGAGTCTGACAACAGCCGGTATGATCCACACGGAGATCGGATTTCACCATCATGAGTCCGTCTGTGATTACATGAAGAAACTGAAAAAACTGAGACAGACTAAATCCTGAAGAACTGCAGAAATGTCTCCAAAACGCTTGAAGTCAAAGCTACAGTACTGTGAAAAGTTTTAGGCACTTGCTGTAAATTGACGATGCTTTCAAAAATAATATCATAAATATATTTTATCAATTAACTTATATAACTAAATCAAATAAATATTTGGTGTGACCACCCTTTGCGTTTAAAACAGCTTTTGTCCAGGTACACTTGAACATAGTTTTTCAGGTAGCTTTCCAGGTCGGTTTCTTCAAGGGTCTTGGAGACATTTCTGCAGTTCTTCTGTATTTAGTCTAGTGTATACAAAAATCTATACAAATATAAAATGTACAATTAATGCCAAAAGTAATGTTTGGAAATGTAAATTATATATATATATATATATATATATATATATAAAAATCATTTTTTATTTTATATATTTTTAATAGAAATGATTTAATATGTATATAATTTAAATTTGGAGAATAGATAGATGGATGGATGGATTATTTAAAATTGCACTTGTTTGGAAATTAATATTTTTTTTTACATTTAAAAATAAAAATCATTATTCATTATTTCAATCATTATTTTATTATTCTAAACTGTATTATTATATAAGTAGGCCTACATAAACAAAATTCTAATACAATCTTCTCTGTCTCCTGGCAGGTTTGACAATGTCACCTCATGTAGAACATGTTGCTCATGGGTTTGACATTGCTTTCAACGCCTCTGACCAAAAATCATGGAAGAAGTATGCGAAAGCACTGGAAGCCCATTTGAAACGTAAGTCCTGCACGAGAGAACTAGCTGAACAACTAATTTAATAGGGAAGTTACGTTTTCTGTTCAGCGGGCACAGATTCAAATCGTCCCAGCACACTGTTTAACAAGTCCTGCTGTCTATAGAAATACTGACAAGGAGGGGAAACCCTTTTATTCACTAAGTATAACTGTTCAGTTCTGCCAGGGCCCCACTTTTTGTGCTGGCCTGTAAGTTGTAGAGGCCAGGCTGGGCCTCAGCCATTGTTTGGTTAATTTATGTTCTCTCTCTCTCTCTATTTTTCTCTTCCATGTCTTTTATTATGGTTTCCCGCCATGGCCATATCCAGCCTATGATGATAAAGTGCAGGAGAGGCGGAACATTCCATGTGAAGGAAATACGTATTTCATGCAGGACGACTTAGTGGAGAGTGCCGAGCGCAAGGCATGTCAGTTTAAGAGGTCCATGCTGGGCGAATGCTCCGGCACGCATGACAAAGATTTCGGATACTCTAAGGGAAAACCCTGCATCATCGTCAAAATGAATCGGGTGAGATTATAATATTGTGGAACATACTATACAAAAATTATTTTGGTGGCAGAACAAAGCCCCCCCAAAAAACTGAATAAATACAGCTCTGATGCTCTAGTGCCATCTTGTGGTTAATACGAGCAATGACTAAATGAACACATCCTGCAGTTTATAATGTAATCAGTCCAGTCTCAATAGCTAGTTAAGTGGTATGTAAAACGCTTGACTGTTTTCTGACAGATTCTCGGGTATCTGCCTGGTCAAGGCACTCCAGTAAACGTTACATGTGGAGTAAAGGTAATAATTAATGACTAGTATAATAATGAATAATAATAAATAATCCATTTATACTGTATAAGAATTTATACAATAACTATTTAATACATTATATAACCCAATTTCTTTGCAGTTTGTCATTAAACAGTGACAATTTTGGTTCTTCTCCAATGATTTTCCAGAAAGGGTCGACTGAAGTTCTCGGAGATGTCGAGTTCTTTCCAAACAACGTCTTCAACTTGCGGTACTATCCCTATTATGGGAAACTGAGACATGTAAGTGATCCTATTTCACATCTCAGAATCCCTAAAAATTCAGTAGCATTTCATAGTATTTTTCACCATTTCTACAAACAGGTAAACTACTCTTCCCCATTGGTGGCCGTGCGCTTTTCTGGAGTCCAGTCCGAGACCCAACTACATGTTCAATGCAAACTAAACGGCAAGGGCATCATCAACGATTCAGCAACCGACCGTTTCCTGGGTAGCGTGTCTTTCACTTTACAAGTGGGGGCGTAGGATCACAGTAGACGTAGAGAAATTGAAATGAAAATTCTCAGAGTATGTTATAATGAATGAAATAGCACACTGGGTGCGGTCTTTACCCATTAGCCCTCTGATTATGCCTCCGGCAGCCACTGTGCTATTCGTGTCAGAGCTGTGTTACTTCACTACTTTTTCAAACAAGGGATTTCCCAGTAAGCAAAGACTGAGGTTTATAGATCACATTCAGTAACGTAACATTCAGTACCCAGCCACTAGAGACTCACACCTGCCTTTGTTTCTTTATTGGATAAAATAAAAAAATGAAAAGATGTCCAAATTCGTAGGTCACCATTATAGCTACTGAGGCATAATCACTCAAACGAACAGTCTACAGTGAGACGTAGGCAAAACAAATCTCTAGATCTGTGTAGATTATAGAATTAACATGTATTAAAACTTATATTGTTATTTTGGTAATTCAGATGTGTATATAACACATTAAAACAACTTTTTTTTTATTTTATGTTTTTCTCCATTAAGTCACCGTCTACATTATATTCCCCCTCTGGACGAAAAAAAAAGGCAGAAAATAACTTAACATTATCTTTTTACTTGCTCATTTAATGGAATAAAAATCATGAGGTTTAGAATTAATAACTGAAACTGTACATTTTTGGACTAAATGTTTTTTTTTGGATACTAAATTTTGATTCCAGAGGCAAATGTATTTGACTGAAATCCCATTTCATAATTTTCAGAGCTTCATAATTAAATACAAGTTTAAATCTTTCTTTTGTCGAGCATGCAACCAACACTTTTTAAAAACGAAATAGAGTATTTCACATAATTCATCTGAGTGAAAATATCTGCTCAGTTACCTGTAAGAAGGATTTCAACAGTATTATTTATTAATTGTATTTGAATATATTGACATGGTAAAAGCAGTGTAATAGTGAGATGGAAATTGGTTACTGCACATCTTTGTTATTCAGTAAAAACAATGAAATATCCACTGGCTGACAAAGATTTTCCAGCTCATGTTTTTAAACGCACTCATGTTCTAGCATAAACAATAAAGATGGATGAGAATTAACCGGAATCAAACCTTTCTGCTCAGTTTTCCATTCTCTTTTAAAGTAACATCAGTTGTGATGTGTTTTGAAAATGTGCCTTATAATAAATTGCATGTGATGATCCTTTTTGTAGGATAAATGACAAAATGTTGAACCTATAAATCATACAAACACAAACATCAGCACTAAACACAATCTTCCATGCGGTCATGTGCATCTGATAAGCAGTTCTTGCTGTAATATGCTGGTCAAAGAGAGACACTTCTATTCCAGTAGGAGAATCATTTATGACAGCAGTAATTTTTATAGCAACACTGCTGATCGAAGTCCATCAGGTGAAGCTTGGAGATTATGACTGTAAAAGTCGTGTAAACCATGTAAGTTTAACAGATCAGGTCTAACACTGAGAAATGTTGATTTCATTAAGTCAGAGACCAAGAAAGGGAACAAACAGAGGAAGAAAATACTGTACAAAAACAAAAAAAGCTATTTTATTGAAATTTTTCCACTTTGAAACTTAAACCAACATTCTTTACTTGACAGATATAGGTCCAATAGAACAACAAAAAAAAAAAATGCAACTAAAAGGCACGTTATAGTACAACAATGATATTCTGTGTTTAATTGTGTTTGTTTTAATAGCTAAACCCTTTGGGCAGGAAAGGAAAATAAAAGTATATCCATGAAATGGTCTGGGTACATTAACATTTTCACTATGCTGAGCAGGAATTAGACTGAAGATGGACTGGAAACTGTAGCTTTGGTCTTCGAAACGGTGTATTTTGTATGGGTGTGTCCAGAGAAATGATCAACTAAATTCACAAACCCATGTACGAACAGGCCTATTTTAACACTTCCAACATTCCCTGAGAGGGACCTAATGAATCAAAAGCATAAATCAACAAAATCCTCTTTAAAATGCTGGTAAATGTCTCAAAATAAATAAAAATGTGTCCCTTTATAAAACAATGTGCTAAGTGACTTATTAGCTCTGCTGACTAAAAAATGTGCCAGTATACTTTTCACCACTAATTTCGGCCATAAACAAACCCCCCGCAAAATAACAATTACAGAACTAATTGGGCATTTACATTCAATGGTTAATAATCAAGGGATTCCTAATTCTAAACTTGCATCATTCATAATAGTTCACATGAATTTAAGTCAGAGCAACCAGAACTGAGCATCCTTAGAGCAAGAAAATGCATCAAAGCTCCCATAATCAGGGAAATCATCTTTTTATCTTCATGCATTTAACATTTAGACAGCCTGTGCTTACACTAAACAAATGAATCATGCCAGTTGACATTGCTTCGAGTGTGATTAAGCAGAAATATACCACATAATTCATAAAAAGTTTAAATCGTACACAGGATGATTAGAGCAATCAGACATGTTAAAAACTGTGGTGTCATCAGCAGTTAGCACCGGCAAGTGAGGGTCGAGCAGTTTGCAGGGCAAAAGAGGAAGCCAACAGGACCAGAAGAGAGAGGAGGAGCAGCAAATATAAGTGGAAAAGGACAAGCCGGGGTTAGAGGTAAGATGGCAGCAGCTTGAGTTATACAGACTGGTAACCAGTGCGACTCTTCCGCCGGCCAATCAGGTAAGAGATAAGCACTAGGAGGATTAGGAAGCTGAGAGCCACACCCACAGCAATGGGCACGAGAAAACTCAAATCAGAATCCAGAAAGCATTCCTCCGCTGGGAGAAAAGGGGAGAGAGAAAGGGGCGGTGAGTGACATACTACCGCTGATTTCATTCACAACAGAACTAACAGTTCAGTCAGACCGATGCGGAATAGGTTATATTATGTGCCATTCAAGCCTACCTTACAAATCACCACATCATGTTATAAAACGTATTGGCAAGAAAATACAAATTCCTATGAATCATTTCAAAATAATTTATGTGCACAAATACTGAAATAAAACTGATTCCTGAATTTCTGCAAGATTTGTCAGCACTTGCATGGACACTTGACATTCTTTGATTAAGAAACAAATTGCTCATAGCCAGAGGTTTGACTTCTCTTTCTTCCAATCAGATAGGCCAGTAAGACAATAACAATGAGGACAGCCAGGGCAACTCCCACCGCTATAGGGACAATGAAGTTATCAGGCTCATCTGCTTTGCAATCCTCAGCTGAAAATAAAGAGAATGAGTAAGGGAAAACACAGCCATTATGTTTTAAAGTGCAGTTGAATCAAATTCTTTGACATTTGCATGATGTGTGTTAAAGGACGAAAAGATGGCCCACACCAGTTAATGTATACACAATTGTCTTTCTACATTTATTGCAGCTAAAAGCTGATTAAAACAGCCATTTCCATTGCAAAACAAATCCATTAATCATACAATTTTAGGGTAGTCAGATAAGGAATCCCTTTTACAAGTTTGCTGGCAGAAAACTGTCACAAAGTATGCGCAAGAAAAGTCAAATATAGATTCATTTTATTTAAAAAGTGATTGATAAGTGATAGGATGGCAAGCAGAAGTAATTTCATCAAGCAAGGCACAAAATTACCAGTTTAAGGTTTAATTTATCCTGGCTATTGTGAAAAACATTTACACAAGATTATGTGCGGGTGACGCGTAGACTAAATTAGAACGGTGCATAAACCATAGAAAAATTCACCACAACTGAAAGGGGGAAGAAAAACAACTGAAACCTAGAGCCATTATATGTGATAAATGCTAAAAGAATATAGACATAAGAGAAAGCAAATAACATTCTGAAAAGGCTCAGCAACTGAAAAACAAAACAAGTCATGTAAAATGGGGGGGGGGAATAATCAATCCACAGCCACTACCAAAGTGGGTTCAAGCTGGTGCAAAAATTGATCTCGCAGCAAATACAATTCACAGTAGTATTAGCAAAAAGCAGCATATATCTTTAGGCTATAGTAGCTGTAAAGAATTCAAAGTTACGGTAAAAGCGAACAAGATTTTTAATTTAGGACTCATCTTCCCTTTTTAACCCCAAAAAAAACAAACACTTCACAAAACATTACCAAAAACTATTTAGTAACAGCATTTAAATGCAAAAAAACACCAGGCATAATATTACAATGGTTTGCGTTTTTAAAATGCTTGTCATGAAGTTTAAACATTGAAGCATTTGTTTTTCTGTTCTAGAATTTCAGTTGTTTGAAAAGGCCATCCAGCATTTTTAGATGTTTTCTCAGTGTAGCAATCTCCCTCACAGCCACTCGAAATACAAGATGACCGACACACTGCAAAAGCGCATGCTCTCAATAAAAGTCAGTTGTCCAGCCACTATAGTGCACAGTAACAAGCTGTTTCTGGAAGTACTTTTAATATTTAACCAAAATGCTACAAGACAGGTGAATAAAACACCGTTTCAGTTTAAAGCTGTGGATACAGTAATAATGGGCACAAAAATAAATGAGCTAAAATATTCAAATTAACAAAATGAAAGGAATGTCTAATAGAAGCAAGTGCAGGGTCTTATATGGAGCAATGAAACTTTAAATTAGCCACACAACTGTGTTCTTGCATATGAATATTTTGAATAATATTGGTACTACGACTTAGAATAGAGAAAAAGACCATGCACTTACTTCTTACTTGGAGGGGGGAGGGGGGTGATGCACAATTTATTCACAATAGGGAGCTCTGGTCCTGGAGTGCCACTGTATCTTTAGATTTTAATGTGTTGCAGTTTAAGGGCCAGTGGATTATTATAAAGGACAATTTTTTTTGCCTCCTGTGGCCCTGAGTCAGTTGCCAATTGAGATTGCACAAAAACCCACAATATTTACAATGGTCCAGGAACAGATTGCACGTCCCTTAAAACACTCAGGATTTGATTCCGTTGCATTACAATGTCTGATATCCAACATAGGTCCTTCGGCGACCAATCACGTATGCAATCACAACAATGAAAATCAAACCAGCCAGAGCGGCACCAACAATGATTGGGATTAAGAGGCTGGTGTCATCCATTGAACATTCATGGGCTGCAGACAGAGAGAACATCAATGAACATAAGATGAAGCTGCCATCTTCTCATTAATACCACTGGAGATATTCAACACTTCAGAAATAAATCAGACACTTGATCTGGTAATACTGTGACATTTCTTTGAGACCTCATAGATAGTTGTAGAATTAACCATTTGTTATTAGAAGAGAGAGAAAAAAAATCTATATATATATATAAAAATAATGTGTGCTTGAGCAGCAAATCAATATATTAGAATTACTTCTTAAGGATTATGTGACACTGAAGACAAATAATTGCCATCACAGGAATAAACTACATTTTAAAATAGAAAAGCTTTTAACTTCAAATACAGTAAAAACCACAATATTGTGTATTACATCAATTGAAGCCTTGGTGAGACACTTAAAACATCCTTTCCTCACAGTGATCATACAAAAATGTAACTTGTATTCAGATCTATCAGGAATGATTTTGCAGGAAATTTTAGACCCCTGTCATTCATCTTTTTGTGTTTAAGTCAAGTAAATTTTGCATATACATCTTACTATCAGTTATCTTGGTGTAGCTAGTCACAACCATTCTGATATGATCACAGAAACAATGAGTCTCATTCACAAAGCATACGCATAAATTTGAATGAAATGTGCGTACGAACGATTTTAAGAACAAACGCGATTTACTAAAAATTTCTTAATCTATTCTAAATTTACAGAAAAATATTGGAACTACTGACACCACAAGTATGCAAAAAGCACTTACTCCATACAGCCTTATATTAAGTTATTACATCCTAAAATGACTAATTATATTGAAGTATGTTGCATTAATTGGATTATATAATCCATATGTAAAACTATATAAATACAATTCCATCATAAAGTTAAAGAGTAAGAAAAGCCGCAAGGTTTCTCTGAATAACGCAGATATATACGCGTGTACAGCTGGCTAATGAGAGGTCTGTATAAAAAGGTGTGAACTAGCAAGAACGGCACACTTTGCATTGCTTAAGGTTCGGGCGAGAGCACGTCTGCAAAAAGCATCAAGTTTGACAAGTGATGAAAAGCTGCAAGGAGTGTGCACGGAAAACCCTTATATGGAGATGTTTGGGCGCGTTTTATGCAAATGACTAACCTAGTGCACATACACGCTCATTTAAAACTCCAAATTCACATACATCTGAATGAGGTAAAACTCATGTGCGTACAAATGGGTTGCGAATTCGGTGGAGATTTTTCGTGAGAATTTCTCCTATGCGTACAAATAAGAAATAATCTACGCAATTATAAGTGAATGAGACCCAATGGGTTTATCAGGATTGCAGTGCCTGCATTTCAAAATTCACATCAACAAGTGAAAGATTCACACAGAACTGCTTTGGTTTTCCAGTGGTCACAAACCACTCTGAAAAGCAATGCGCATTGAAACTGAGAGTGAGCTGTAGTGGGAGTAGAAAAGTATCTGATAAGTTATAGCACTAAAGGACACACAGCGCATATAAAAAAATAAATAAAATGCATAACTGGACTAATTCCCTCCGATGAGGTAATTGGCTCAGCTGCATTCTTTAGAAAATCACAAACGTATACCTGTGCCAAACATGTTCTTCTGGACTGCGAAGGGCTGCACTTGTAGCTCGAACGTGTTGACGGTAAGCTTGTCGGAGATGTTGTAACTCTGCTCTTTCCTGCACATGTATGAGCTCCCAAAAGATGCCTCCCACAGAGATAGATTATAATTGGAATCCCTGAAAATGCTCCCTGTTGAGGTCACAAATCAGAGGACAGAATATGATTACATAAGAAATGCTGCATCTTTAAAGGTGCTGCATTTCTCAATATATTTGCCTCATATTGCTTAAGGCTGATAGAGAATTTCTCTATCGGTCGATATTGGCCATTTCATTGTCGAGAGTAGAAATTAGTGTACACATTTGAGCATAATCACCAATTTAATACTGGTAAATGTAATCTTCAGCAAATCGCCATACCTCACACTGTACATTATAATAGTGATGCCTAAATTCACTTGTAACATTAAAACTTTTAGGTGTTGCATTAATTTTTGGCCATTTATTGGCTACATTTTCACATTAAAAATCTTACCATTTCCAAGATCAACAGAGAAGGTCAAAGCACGTAGACGAAACTTCTGTGAAACCTGTAAAAACAATTATAGCAACCTGATATCATGTGAATGTAACATGTTGAATTGGCAATTTAGTATTAATTTGTATGAAAACATAAGATTTGTGAAGCATGCATGGACCACCCCAATCCCATCCTTACACCTAACCCTCAGTGGGGCGCAAGCAGACCGTGCAAAAATTGTATTGTACAAATTCATAAAAAGAAACCCACAGCGTACAATACTTTTAGACCCCCTGTGGTGAAAATCAAGTTAAAGTATATAAGCCTGTGGTGTTTTTAAAATGTTTTAAGACGAACCATGATGTGTTCATTAGTCAACACCATTGCGGAGTAAGTCAACGTGAATCCTGTCAAAGTGCGGGGCATTTCTTATTCTTATGTTTGTTTATAGTTTAATGCATTGCCAGTAGGGCTGTCACTTTTGTGAAAAAATCCTGTTCGATTTTTGAGAGGTGTTCATTGAATCGATTTTTCTATGTCTAAAGACGTTTCCATTTAACACCAAATATTGGCAAATCCATGGAAAACTAAGGCATTAGGACGAATGTAAAGAGGGCGCTTGAGACGCGCACAAGTCAGCAATATTTCTGATGATTTATTGGCGTGAAGTTGTGCACAATGACAAACAGGAGTGCAACATTCAAGGATTGAAATTAACACCCGCCAAATTCGGATACAAATTAACTTTGGCGGGTAACGCTGTCATATCACGAGCCAATTTGGCGTGTTTCTATGTTTATTCACTTTGCTGGGGAAGTTCGTGTAAGCCAAATCTGCGTGGATTTAGCGCAGATACGCAACTCGCGAGTCCTAATGATATTAAATACAGCGTATTGCGTAGAATCTGCGCATTTCTGGCTTGCTTGAACACACACGTCACTAAGCAACAAATAACGGCGCGCTTGTTCACTTGCACTGAAGTAATAGCGAATATTAAAAAGCATTTGGTTAACAGAAAATACATTGTTATTTTCCAACATCCTACATGTTCTGTGTACTGTATTGATCTGTCTACCTAAAACACATTTTTGGTTAAAAAAAAAAAAAAAAGGCAGTTAAAATCGATTCCCTATTTTCGTTTTCGAAACTTGTGTTGGTCCGATCGATTGTGCAATCGATTTTCGAACGTAAAGTGACAGCCCTAATTGCCAGCTACCCCGGCTATATTCATGGTGAGAAAACTCATTTAATGAAAAAATTCAAATAGGTTTTCAAATTTGATTGTACTCTTTGACTTTATTTTTCAGTTGAGTATCTACAATCAAAATATGCTTCAGTGATAATGGATTCTTGCACAAGGGCATCATGGACGATCTTCACCCGTTAACAGAAACATGAGTTAGTCTGGACTGCCCTATTTGACTGTAATATTATCTATTATTCTTATGCTCGGTGGGCATTTTAACACATTGAGCAAAAGAACACCTTTAGGAAGGGACAGAAAAATTAGGTATATATAGCGGGTGGATTATGTACATGAAGCGTGTTACGATGTTATGATGAATTATGTCTTTTTCCTCTTACTGTCTCTGTTTAAAGCATTCAGGATGCTGATTTTAAGGCAGCGGTCTAACTCCCGAGAAGATGAAAGGGAACATGGTTTGTAACATAAGCTACACATTATTAGCCGTTTAATAACAGTCAAGCAAAAGGCTAATTATATAAATTACTGTTATGCGTCTGACGTTGTAGAGCGATTTATAAAACGCATTACCATTCTGCTACATCAACTTTTAGACAAGCCCGAATAATTCACTCTTCCCCTTTCTTCTGAAAGAGTTTCTGGTTCAAACATATGGCTGAATTAAACCAATATTTCCACTTGTGTTTATTACAGTTGAGCGACTAATTTGCATTTTCATGGTTCTGCATATACTAAATTTAACAAGGTGTAGTTAAACTTAAGCCATGAAGAAATTCACAGAAAAAAACTCATTTTATCAAAGATGAGTTAAGGGACAAAATTGACTGCAGGGGGACTTTAAGAACTGTCATGAGTGTGCATTAGTCAGAAGACAAAAACAACCCAACCCAGAACATTTACCTCACTTTTGACAATATATTTGACTCGCTTCTTTAAAGACTTACGTTTGTGAAGACAAAATTAACAGTCATTTCCTTTGACTTAAGTACAAGGGAAGAGTCATCTCCACCAATTCCACAGGTTCCACTTGCTTCCGTTACATTAGGACTTGGGTCAAGATTAAGAGTCTGAACGCTGCCATTCTAGACAGAAAGAATAAAATAAGACTAGCAGTGGCGTGAGAGTTGATCATAACAAATTTGCAGTAAAAGATAAATCTGCAGTCCTCTATACAGATCGTTTCATACATACCCCACTTATTTTGATGCTGAACTGAAGGCCCATTTTTGCCAAAAGACAGGCTGAGACATTGTCAGACTTGACGCTGTAGTTTCCAACAGTTGGGTTGGGGACAGGAGGAGTGGTCGGGGGAGGAGTCGGGGCTGTTGTAGCATTTGGGTGTGTGGTAGTTGGTGCTTGAGTGGTAGAATTCGTTGTGTTTTGATGCATGGTTGTTGGAGGTTCTGTGGTGGCATTAGTCGGGGTGTGTTGTGTGGTTGTTGGAGGTACTGTGGTGGCATTAGTCGGGGTGTGTTGTGTGGTTGTTGGAGGTACTGTGGTGGCATTAGTCGGCGTGTGTTGTGTGGTTGTTGGAAGTACTGTGGTGGCATTAGTCGGCGTGTGTTGTGTGGTAGTTGGGGTCACACCAGCACGAGTGGTAGCTGAGTATCCGAAGGTGACTAGAGGAACAGTAGCAGGCATGACTGGGAGTCTGCTTGTACTGGGCTCTGCTGCAGGTAGCGGTGATGTCACCAGATCATCAGCATGCACAATACCTGTGGAGGGTGAAAGCAGAATATTATAGATTAATTCATTTATTTCCACATGCTTCACATCATTGTGGGGTTTCCCCATGTGAGCCATGTGCACAAACCTGCCCTTTTAACTTTTCAAAATCAATTTTAACTTATTGTATAATAAACGCCATAAAATACATGAAGACGGTTACTGGTTCATCTTACCCAAAGTGAAAGAATAAGCACGCCAGAGTCTTTCAACCACCTCCATGCATAGGGAAATAAAAAACGCAATCCAAGCACATTCCAAAAGCTTTCCCGGCTTCCTGACAGCAAACTGACTCTAAAAGATTGAATTTGATCTTCTGCTGTCTAGGACAACTGACTTAAGGCTAAAATAGGCCTACACAACCACTTTACCAGATTTTTCTTCGATCTGCAGATTTTGGGCAGTCAGTTCAGATTTCAAAAAACAAAAAAAAACAAGATGGGCACAGATTTTGTAGTTTCAAACTATTTTATAAATATCAGACATGTTTGATATTTTGAGCTGATTTTAAAATATTCGTTTCATCTAAAAACCATGTACTGTCTGTGTAAGTACTACATTTGAATTTACTTTGCGACCATTTCAAAAAAAAAATCATGAATATAAACACTTCAGAATGTCTCCGTTTTTCAAAAACTAAGTACTAGGACATTACTCTTGTCATACAGTTTTTCGCATACTGTATATAGCAGGGAAGGATTCAATTTTAACGCAGCGACTGTCTTCGTTTGTCACTGAATGACTTTGATTTGAATTTGTCAGATGAATTTCATCTCTAAGCAACAAGGCGCACATTCATCCACAAGTTTGTGTTCAGAACGACCTAAATGCCTGGTAGTGTGTTAACCTCAATCATTTAGTGTATGATACCCAGTTTGTCTAACCATTTACAAATCTGGCAAGTGCATGATGCCAAGCGTTTTAAAAGGTGTTCAGATTTTAAAAGTTGTGTAACCCATTCCAGTTTTAAGATCATGGGCACTGGGTGACTGTCCCATCGCTTGATTAAATCATTAACCTGGTGCATCACACACAAATCCATCACATGATTATTAACAAGTGCGGCAGATAAATACACCGAATAAGCACTTCAGGGTCACATGCTTGTTAAGTTAAATGAGTCAAGTGAGAAGATTCAGCTGAACAAATAATTATAAAAAAAATAACAAAGAAATTTGCAAAATTGAGGTTAAAGTTGGCATTCATAAATATTTAAACACGCCAGTCTTCTCAACACAATGATCTCGGTCACAACGCATTTCATTTAATCTGATCATATGTAATACTTTAGTTAACATAACTGCACATGAGTTACTGGCTTTATTACTAAGTTTTAATTTACCCGGCTGTGTCTGAAAACCTAGTGAACTTCCAAACTAGACACCATTAAATTACTGGATATCAACACTTTAAATGTTGAGTCTAGGATGCCCATGTAAGTTAAGTTAGACAGCGACTGGGCAGAGACACGGCCAGGAGTTTGTATATAGCTCAAGGCTCATAGTTTTACTAATTATACAATATTTCCTAAACATTTTAGCGGTTTATGTTTTAACCTAAAATCGCTGCTAATGCTCAGGCTATCTATTAACGTATTTTTTTATAATTTATTTATCACTTGATTTGTATAAATGGTTTTTAAAACAAGGCAAAGACTGTAAAACCTGTGTCCCACAAGCTGACAGTCTTTATGATTATCTAACGCGCTTCCACTGGCGTAGGTAAGAATTCACGCTAATGCTAATGCTAAAAGGCTCTCGCGCTCCTGTGGGCCTGCGTAAACCTCTCAAAAATAAACTTCAATGTCTGCTTTTGAAACGTGACACCGTCTGAAATAAAGTACTCAACAAAATAGTCGTACGTACCACTCAGCAGAAAAAAGAGCAAGGTCACACAACCGCGGACAGCCATTGCGACGGGTGGATGGTTCCTCAGAGCAGACAGACAGTGAACGACGCCCGGACTGAGTGTGACCCGGTTAAGCAGCAGCTGAGCGTGTGACTGTGAGCTCAATCTCAACCTGAGCTCATTTAAATCATATGACACGACTGCTATCCTCCTCCTGCACGTGCCTTACGTCGAGTTTACGAATTACTGTTGATTTACCAAACCTGTGTGTAATTAATAAATCAGACACAGAAATGTGTTATTCCTGTATCAGAGCGCAATTAATAAGCAGACCATGGGTTTAGTAAACAACAGTAACATAAAAAAAGTATAGTTTTTGCTCTGTGTGAAGGTTTTAATGTTATGAAAAATAGATATATGTTCTGATCACACAAAACTATTATAAATATAAATATTATTATAGACATTTTATTATTAATACCAAAATAGTATCCATGTAAGTGCTGATTTCCTTCTGACAGTCATGTTTAAAGCACATTTTAGCATCTTTTATTTTGATATGTTGTGTATCAGTTTTTTTTTCTCAAGTTGACAATTAGCCTTTATAATTCTTGCTTTATTAGCTTTCATGTGGGTGAACATTTGAGAAAAGTCCTTAAGCCACGTGTCAAATGCAATTTCTGAGGCTAGCTGTCATATTTGTTTCTACTTCATTTGCAGTGAATAATTTATGGTTAGGATCCTCATTGTTGAGGTCAAATTTACCCTAATTGGATTCAATACAATTCACAAAAAATCACACTTCAAAAACACATTCCTCTGGTAAAAACAGCAAACCTTGAACACTGATAGCTCTCACACATACCAAAAATAAATAAATAAACAAACATGAGAACATATGATTCACAGTTTTCATAAAGTATTGTAACTTTTTATCCGTATTGTATTTTAACCGTAAATCAAAGGTTAGCTGAACATATGTTGACCATTTATGACCCAATAGTGGGAACATTATAAACACCTGTAAAAAAATCCAGGCCTATGTTATACAATTTATTTCATCTTAACAAAATTTTTAAATCTCAAAGCGAAAAAATCAAGTAAAGCAGAAATAAGGCAGCAAAAAATCCAGTTTACATACAAATTGTAATTAATCAATTGTATGAAATTACTTAAACGCATTTGACATCCTGCCTCCATTCCAATGACAAATTGCCCTGACCTGACATTTCTGGACAATATCCTTTAAAATTGTCAGTAAAAATAAAACTTCATTATAGTTGGCCACAAAAAAATGTAATAATATCGAAATTTTAGCTTGACGTATATAATTCACAAACATTATCGTAATTTAAGGCAGTCTTGGGTGAAATAGGACTATTTTTACAGGTGTTTTTGAGAGTTTGGGGACTGGACTGCGCATTATGTATTGGCGCCCCCTGGTGGAAGATCGGAAACGTCAGGTCGCGCGCCTCAACAACAGCAGCTGCGCACAGCAACGGTCGAAAGTACTTCCGGCGGGTCAGCGTCGCCTCTTAGAAAAGTTACTATTTCCCCGCAGACTTGTCCTCAAACCGAAAATACCAGCCTATTTTCCGAGCAGAAACACAGCGTTCAGCAGAATGCTTTAACGCAAACAGCCCTGGGCGAAAAGCAGTTTGTAATCCAACGGACTTTGTGCAGCGCGCCGGAGTGTGTGCTCGAGCGAGAGGAAGCAGTATTCAACCATCTTTCCTCTGTTGGCAATAACAAGAGCAGAGAAGGGTCCAAGTGGGGCTGCACTTCTCATTTTTAACTCTTTTTCTCTTTAATCACACACACGGAGCCGCGAGGTTGCACTTCCCCCGACCGAGACCGAGGAATATAAAGCGTCCAAACCCGGGATCGTAGCATTAGTAGATTAGCGATTTGATTTAGTATTTCTTTTTTCATGTTTCCAACAGGTTTACCTTCCCCTAACCCCCCACCGCCAGCCCAAGAGCCCAAACCGGTAGCTTCTGATGTCCACAACGACAGTAGCTTAACGTCTTCTAAGAAGAGGAAAATTAATAGTTCAGAAAAGGAAGATATTGCTTCGATATCTTCGTCTCCTAAAGCCACTTGTAATTCCTCATCCACAACGTCCTGCTCTTCCAGTTCACAGCAGCTGCAGCAGCACATCCAGAAGAAGTTGAGGTTCGAGGACCCGCTGGATTTGATCGGGCTGGATGTGAAGATGGCCGAGGAGTCGTGTAACCCTGCCGAATCGTGTTCAAAGGCGAGAAATGTGTTCCTGACTGGAGGTGTTGGGCATCATGCGAACGGACTGACCAAGTCTGTGGGCTCCACCACCTTCTCCAACAGTAAACCCGGTGCTGCGAAGAAACTTGTTATCAAGAACTTTAAAGGTAAGTGAAGAATCGTTTGTCCCCCTCTTCTTTAGAAACAGGCTGTTTGTGTTTTAGTTTCTCAACTTAACGAGCTTTGACCAAAGAAATGTTGTCCAGAAATGATGCCCAGTACAGCCACGACCTAATGCAATAGTAAACAACTTTAATAGTTGGCTTATAAAAGAAACATGCTGTGCCAGTGTCGCGACTGAGACCATCTTTTAATATGCACTTTTTTTATATATAGACGTTTGTTAAAATCTGACTGCTTGAAACACGCGTTTCTTTTGTATCTAAATGTTTATAAACATTCTTTCCTTTTATAATGTTATATATGTAATGTCAATTTTTCATATATACAATTTTTTTTAAAGTAATAATTTTTAAGGAAGTAAAGTTATTCATGTGAATGTTTTAACAGAAACACCAACCTCATGTTTCTGCTTTTACACTCTTAAAGTAACAACTGTTACAATTTTTTTTTTTTTCAAAATGAGGGATGTCAAAAATATTTTCAGTAGTATTCATCATTGCTAATCATCAACATTATACTTAATTTTCATGTTTACATTTAGTCTCAGTGGCCATAATTTTTAAACTCTGAAAAAAATCATGTTGCATATTTTAAAGCATTAATAAAAGTTAATTATTGTTTTAATATACTTACAGTAAACAACAATTGTGTCAGACATATACAGCTAATACAGTGGTAAACAACTTATCTTATGCAAGGAAGTGCTGCTGTCATGAATAAGACCAGATCTGTACTCTCTTAATTATAGACTTTATGTAATTTGCATTTGTTTATGGAGGTATATAACTAGTGTAAACCAAATCAAAACCTGCACGTAATTGAAACACAACCAGATTAAGTTTCTTATGCAAGCTAACAGTACACGTCCTTTTCTTTTGTTATACTTAATCAGAAAAGCCCAAATTACCAGAGAATTACTCAAATGAGACCTGGCAGAAGCTGAAGGAGGCAGTAGAGGCCATACAGAACAGCACTTCAATTAAGTACAATCTAGAGGAGCTCTATCAGGTATGCTATGTGTTTTATGAATATATTTGATTTGTCATTTAGTAATATTATATATAGAATCTAATGTTATTTATTCCCTTTTGTCTTTCCAGGCTGTTGAAAACCTGTGCTCCCATAAGATATCTGCCAAGCTCTATAAACAGCTCAGAGTGGTCTGTGAAGACCATATCAAGGCACAGATTGACCAGTTCAGAGAATATCCTTTTCCTTGCTACACATTTATATTCAGTTTCTTGCTGTATTTTTAGGGTATGTAAGTGAAAGTAAAGAACATGAACCAGGGCTCAACACGAAGATTATTTTTCTGCCGGTTAAAAGTTTAGATTTTTTACTTATCCTTTCTACACTATGTAGCGTAATAATGGCCCCACCAAAAAATGTATACGTTTATTAGAAACGCATTGTACACTGGCCTTCTAATGTTTGGGGTCGGTAAGATTTTTTGAAAGAAGTCTCTTATTCTCACCAAGACTCCATTTCTTTGATAAAAAATACAATAAAAACAGTAATTTTGTGAAATATTACTACAATTTTAAATAACTGTAAATAAATTATAATGCTTTTATGTTTCATTAGACATTTTCTTAAAATGATCTACACCAAAATTGTTTTTAATTTTAAATAATAGCTGAAAGTTTGATTTGAACTCCATCAACTCTTTTGCTAAAAAACAACAATGATGGCATATGGTGCAAATGAACTAAAAATATGAGGAAACATTTTGAGAAAATTAAGAAGTTCAGTCACTGGTAAATAATAAGGACTGTCCGGACATAGACTGCTAATCATAATTGTTGCCATTTAACTTAACCTTTGTCGTACGGATGCCCTAGACAGTGTTCTGTTCCTCAAGAAAATAGACAAATGCTGGCAAGATCATTGCAGACAAATGGTTAGTAAAGTAGTCTACTCTAGACATTTCCTCTCTACATTTATTTTGAATAAGTTGAAAGTTGTCGTTTGTATTAATTGCTTCTATGTTTAGTTATTTACCTATTTGTAAAAAATGCTTTTTATACAAAACATTGTTTGTCTTTTCTTGTAGATCATGATTAGGAGTATATTTTTGTTTTTGGATCGCACATATGTTTTACAAAATTCAATGCTGCCATCAATCTGGTAAGTGTCCATTGAATTTAAGATATTGAATTTGTAATGTTGGCACTGTCACCCTTGCTGTCTTTATTTACTACCAGTGCTTTGCTGCTCCTTCCTCTGGTGAGTAAAGATACCCTTGTGTTTCGTCTTCAGGGACATGGGCTTGGAGTTGTTTCGTTTCTATATCATCAGTGACCTGAAGGTGCAAAGTAAGACAATCGATGGGATTCTGCTTCTTGTTGAGAGAGAGCGGAGTGGAGAGGCCGTAGACCGCAGTCTCCTGAGGAGTCTTCTGAGCATGCTCTCAGATCTGCAGGTTAGGTCACCTGCTTTCTCATTTGTGCTCGAATGAATGTTCCCGGGTTTATGATGCTTTTATGGCATAATTTTGAAAAATAATCAATTAAGTGCAAAAAACTTAAAGTAAGGAGTTTACTTGTATTTCTTATTGCCTGCTCAATTTCAATGCCATAACCTTAAAGTCAGTAAACCTAATAACTCACATGACAGGCAATAATAAAAAAGTATTTTGTACAGTCTGGTTAATTTGGCAATGTATTTTTATATTTGCTAGAAATATGACATCTTTAGATTTATATTGAATGTTAACTTTTCCTTAGAAATGTTTTCAAATTTGCTTAACAATAGTATGAATAATTATGTGTATTAATAAACAAAACAAAAATTGTGACGTATTAATTTAAGTGTTCATAATTCACATTTCTGCTAAACCCTCAAAGTACACTGTCCCGTTTATCTACAAGGTAATGTCTTTACTGTAAAGTTCTTAAACCAAGAGATGAGTCAAAAATATTTTCAGTATTAATCGACATTGTCACACACGCTGATGTTTTATTTAACTTCGCATTGATCATGTAGCATATTTTAAATCATTAATGAAAGTTATTTATTATAATTATTATACTGAAAAAATTGCTGTTTACTTTAATACTACAGGCCAGGGTTATTTAGATTTTCTGTAAGTGAAACAAAACAATGGCAAATCTTGTACAGCTCTTGTGAGATTTTGTCTTGATCCCTGATATCATTCACCCCTTAAATTGTGTGACCAAACCTGTTAGTGTTATTATTGTTGTAATCACACCTTTGCTGCTTTTATGACAGATTTATCAGGATTCATTTGAGCAACGCTTTCTGGAGGAGACAAATCGATTGTATGCTGCCGAGGGCCAGAGGCTCATGCAGGAAAGAGAGGTGAGTTTCACATCATAGTTTTGATTTTATTTTATCTTTCTCATCGTTTTATCACGATTCTGCGATAAGTATTTTTTTTTGTCATGTCACATTAAGTAGAAGTTAGTTTGAACTGATACTTTGCTACAATCTGGATTTGTATTTATTTATTTTTTTAATGATGTACTCGCCATTGGAAATAGTTTAAAAATCATTTACACCCCTTACTTGGGGATGCTGTTATTTTCTTTCTGTGAAACACAAACAGAAATTAAAAAATCTTTTTCATACAGTCACAGTTCATTGTGACCATGGGCTGTTAAGTTCCAAAAAAGACAAAAAAAAGTAAAGTATTCCAGGTTATTTGTTCTTGTCTTCTGTAGCCAAATGTTTTTGAAATTACTAGTCACACAGACCACTTTAATGGTGCTCTCCTGTCTGCTTTGCTCTCTGGGAACTGTGATTGTATGAAAAAAAAAAAATCTAATTGGAGGTGTTTCGCCAAATAGATAAACATTTATTATTTATATTTTTGTAAACTATACTTCTAATTAGATTTATCCCCTAATCTTTTTTTTCAGGTGCCAGATTATCTCCATCATGTCAACAAACGTCTGGAAGAGGAGGCAGACAGAGTCATTACTTACTTAGACCAGAGCACACAGTAAGTATGCAGAGAATATGACTAATGAGAGTCCATAAATTGGGAAAAATAGATGTGAATGTTTATTATCTTAATCTGTAGAAAACCCCTCATTGCCACAGTTGAAAAGCAACTGCTTGGAGAACACCTTACTGCGATACTTCAGAAAGGTATCACCCTCATAGAATAAAAATTAATGACATTGTATTTCTTGTTTAAATGGTTAACCATTCCTCAGAATTAAAAGTGATTTACATACGTGATTGTTTTCTTGGCAAACTCTAGGTTTAAATAACCTGCTGGATGAGAACCGTATTCAGGATCTGTCTCTGCTGTATCAGCTCTTCAGTCGTGTGAGAGGAGGCGTCCAGGTTCTGCTGCAACATTGGGTTGAGTACATAAAGGTGTGCAAGGGATACATCGAGATGACTAACAAAACCATGGCATAACACATCTGTATATTATTTGAGCATTCAGGTCTTTTTTTTATGTCTCAGGTCTTTGGAAGCACAATTGTAATCAACCCAGAGAAAGACAAGACGATGGTTCAGGAGCTTCTGGATTTCAAGGATAAAGTCGATCACATAATTGATGTTTGTTTCATGAAGAACGAGAAGTTTGTAAATGGCATGAAGGAGGCCTTCGAGACCTTTATCAACAAACGGCCGAACAAACCTGCAGAGCTCATAGGTCAGTTCACAAATGTTGTTTTCCCACCAATCATTAGCTATGTTTCCATCCAAAAGTTGTGAACTTTTGGGCAAAATTTGATTATCACGTTGAACAATTACGAATAAAGCAGCATTTCCATCCCATGTGTTCAAGAGAACAAAATCGTCACTTCCTGGGAAATTGGTGCAAAATATCTGTAATTCAAATGGAAGTTGCTGCAATTAGAGAAGCCACTGTGGCTTCCAACAACATAAATGACTTGTGTCTCAGAGCGCACAAACAAAATTCATCTGGGTGCCTGGTGTTTGGGAATGCAATCATGTGAGACACTTCTGGGAGGGAATTAAAGAAAATCATTTGTTTAGGCATTCCAGAATGATGAAACCAACATTTGAGATGCTGTGCAATGCGATTGGTCTACTGCTTAGTTCAGTTATCCAAACACATCCTTTGTTGAGGCAAAATAATTTAATCAATAAAAATTGATGGTTGATTGGGCAAGGTGTGCATTAGAGTGCATATTATGGAGGTGCGTGCAGCTCATGATCAGAACACATGCAGAAAACACGCGTGGAAAAATCAGGCAAGGGTGCCGTAGTTGCGTATTATGCAATCTGCTCTCTAATCGCTCTCGTGGTACTTTGATGTCCTTCACCGATTGGTCTGTGCAGTGCTGCTTCAAGTCGAACACACCTAATGTATTCTAGCCATGTAATAGATTAGATGGGCAAGCCGTTTATTTCAAAACTTAATTAATCAAGTGTCCAAAAAAACTGAATAAGTGATTTTACTGAACATAAGAACTACTTGTGTAAAGGCCACAATAAAAGTAAATAGAATAAACAAGTAATACGATCCTAGTGGATGAGAAGTCCTATAGCTTTAGCTAAGCCACTTGTCATGTCACTCAGTGATCTAGGCATTGTCTTATGTCGTGTTTGGACTCGTTTAAGACCTAAATAAAGATATTATATATCTACTATGGTTTACTAATGTTTCGCAGAGTTACAATCAAAAACATATCGCAAAAGCATCATGTGTATACTGTTTACTTGTGCGTCTGCGGCGCTTTTTCATACTAATGTTGGTTGGTTAAGGATTAATTGATTGTTAATTTAAACAACGATCGATTATGAGAATTAATGTAAATTTAAATCCCTAGCCTCATCTGAGCACACAAGTTTATGCGCATCTTGGTGTTTTCATGCAGCATTATTTTCATGCAATATCCAAAACTGCGCATAATAATAGGTAGATGGAAACATAGCTATTGAGGGTTTTTGTTTGATTGAGAGCTTGCAGCTGATTGGATCAAGACACATATTAATATTTGCTAATGTTGTGATTTTATGTTCTGTAGCAAAATATGTGGATTCAAAGCTCCGTGCTGGGAACAAAGAAGCAACTGATGAGGAACTCGAGAAAATGTTGGACAAGATAATGATCATATTCAGGTTTATTTACGGTAATACATTTAAACTTAATGCTCAATTCCAAAGGCAAAGTTTTCAGTTATTAAACAACTGTCTAAGCTTCATAGACTTTCTCATTTCTCTCTTTTAGGGAAAGATGTTTTTGAGGCCTTCTACAAGAAAGACTTGGCGAAGAGGTTACTGGTGGGAAAGAGTGCCTCTGTAGATGCAGAGAAGTCAATGCTGTCAAAACTGAAGCATGGTAAATTAAATTTTTCCTTTCATGTTTGATTCTTCAACCATACAATCATGTCATAGATGTTTCAACAAACTGAATTGTTTTTTTTTCTTGTAGAATGTGGAGCTGCATTTACTAGTAAACTGGAAGGAATGTTCAAGGACATGGAGCTGTCAAAAGATATTATGGTGCAGTTCAAACAAGTAATGATATCTTTTTTTTATTTTCTTTTATTTCAGTTTTCTTTCTTGTCTAGTTACATCTTTTAAATCTCTCTTTTTGAATCTGCACCTCAGCACATGCAATGCCAAAATATTCCTGGGAACATCGAGTTGACTGTTAACATCCTCACTATGGGTTATTGGCCAACATACGTCCCCATGGAAGTGCATCTGCCTCCAGAGGTCTGTTCTGATGAATGTTGAGAAATAGGAGCTTGGATCAGATATTCTTTGTTACTTAAACACGATAATAATAATTAACCTTAGTTCTAATCAATTACATAATAATTAATAAATGATTTTTTTTTTTTAATACCCTTGCCTTTACTCTTCAGATGGTAAAATTGCAGGAGATTTTCAAAACGTTTTACCTTGGCAAACACAGTGGACGGAAACTACAGTGGCAGTCGACGTTAGGACATTGTGTTTTAAAGGCAGAATTCAAAGAGGTAACGCACATTTTTATTTTGAAAATAGCAACTTGGCGTGAATAGCAGGCTATCAGTAGCTGATCATTATTTATATATATATATATATAAAACAAATTAACTACTTGAAAATGACTTCTTCAAAAGGCTTCTCGGAAAAATGACTGGTTACAAGAACTTTTTCTTGGTTTTCACAGGGCAAAAAAGAGCTGCAGGTGTCTCTGTTTCAGACGCTAGTTTTGCTCATGTTTAATGAAGGGGAGGAGTTCTCTCTGGAGGACATTAAACTGGCTACAGGCATTGGTATGGATAATTGTGACAAGCAAGCTTTGTCTTGTGATTTGTCTTGTAAAATTTGTGTTACTTTTGTTAAAAGAAACCATTCCATTTAATTTGAATCTTTATGTTCATAGTTAAATCTCACAGCCTTTTACAAACTTTTAAAGTGTTAAACAAATTTGACTAAAGAATCTCAGATAAATAAAAATCCACTCATATTTGCAGAGGACGGTGAGCTGAGGCGGACTCTGCAGTCACTGGCCTGTGGGAAGGCACGTGTCCTTACCAAAACCCCAAAGAGTAAAGACGTGGAAGATGGAGACAAGTTCTCATGTAATGATGATTTCAAACACAAACTCTTCAGAATTAAAATCAACCAGATCCAGATGAAAGAAACGGTACTGTCCAGCACACCTGTCATTTGATTGCTGTTGTGTGAAAAGTATTGTGCGCTTGGTCTCATCCTTGTTTGCTGTACCTCATAGGTGGAGGAGCAAGCCAGCACTACAGAGAGAGTATTCCAGGACCGTCAGTACCAAATCGATGCTGCCATTGTTCGAATCATGAAGATGAGGAAAACTCTCAGCCATAATCTTCTGGTGTCTGAGGTGTACAACCAACTTAAATTCCCAGTAAAGGTGAGCTCACAGTTTTGCTTGCACAGTTAATCGAAGTTTCACTTCTATTTGTGATGGCACATGGTAATGGATGTCGTGCAGCTAATATATAAACTGCACCCAATATAAACTGCAAGTGAGCAGCCAGGCAAAACAAGAATACTGCAACAATCAAGTCGTTTACACAAAGTAAATAAGATTTATTGTACAATGTAGACAGCTTTTTGCATTATAATAAGAGCATGTTGCACATTATTTGTGTGTCAGTTTTTTTTCTTGCTGTTAAGAGGGGCAAGTATCTATTAATGATTATACACTACTATTCAAAAGTTGTTGTTTTTTCCCCCAAGTAAATTAATATTATTCAGCAAGAATGCATTAATTTAATCAAAAGTGACAGTACGGACTATTTCATGAATGCTGTTCTTTCAAACTTCATATTTATCAAAAGAATCCTGAAAAAAAAGGTTTTCATCGGTAATAACAAATAATACTTATTGAGCAGCAAATCAGCATATTAGAATGATTTCTTAAAGATCATGTGACACTGAAGACTGAAGTAATTATGCTGAAAATGCATCTTTGCTATCACAAAATATAGTAAAATAGGTAATATAAGAAGTTATTTTAAATTGCAATAACATTTCACAATATTCCTGTTTTTACTGTATTTTTTATCAAATATATGCAGCCTTGGTGAGCATAAGAGGCTTTCTTTTCTCAAAAACATAAGCAATCTTACCTAATACCTACCCAAAGTTTTAAATGGTTGTGTATAAAAATGCAATGAAGTACTACAGGAACACAGTTTTCAACTTGATGTGGAATCTGTAGCCTACATAATGAATATGATATGCAATTTAGCAAAAATAATCAATCAAAAAAAAATGTCTGAATTGTATTATGAAAATATAATGTTCTTAATGTCATTTAAACTGGAAATTAGCCCAAGACTCACTGTACTCACAGCATAGAACATATGCCACTGCCACTAAAATTTGCTCCATCTTTTTGCAGCCTGCTGATCTGAAGAAGAGGATAGAGTCACTTATTGACAGGGACTACATGGAAAGGGATAAGGAGAATCCCAATCAATACAACTATGTGGCTTAGATAGAGAGAGAATAAGAGGGGAAGATGAGGGATGGTAGAAATGACAGGAGGAGGATGTTCTCAGTGACGTTGTTTACTTCCCTTAGCACATGGAACCCCTTGTTCCAGTTTTTGTTCACTTTACCATCTTCACCACAGTGACCAACAACTAAATCAGTTTTCTCTTCATGGATTTGACAGGGTAGGGTGTTTTATTTCCCTCAGAATGGAATGTCCAATAATAAAACAATACAAAATGATTTTGTTACAATGCTTCTAAGAATTGGACTATCCTGAGCTTAAAAAGAAAAGTTATTTATTTTCAGACTCCGTTCCATGGCTGTTGTTTGTCTGTTTTTTTTTTTTCTTTCTTGTCTTCATTGTTAACCCATGAAAATATCATAACATTACATGTGCAAAGAAAACCAGAGCCAGACTGATTGAATTTGACCCGTTTGTTCAGTCAATGTTGCATTGGATGCCACTGTATGAACATTGAAAACAGGGTTTCTCTTTGCCAATGTTTGATACATTTGTACAATGAAAAGGTTCAGCTGATTGGTCACAAGCGATTTATGTTCTGTGAATGTGATTTATTGATAAATAGAACAATTGAGGCTGATTGGAAATTTCACGGTATGTGCCAAGATTAGATAAACCAAGCACTTGTTTTGTTTGTGGGAATGTTAACGCTGCTAAACACTAACTTGTACATCTTCCTTCTTTTTGTCCCTCCCTGCCAACACCTTCTCACATTTTCTCCTCTTGTTTATTTTGTATATACATTTTACACACAATTTTGATGTTTGACACTCGACTACATTGAAACTTCATTCTTTCTCTGGAAACTCCGAACAAGCACAGCAGCACCATTTTATCATCCTAGTGTTTATATATCCCTTAAGTTCTGAATTGAGCCTGTTTACTGAGAAGCTCCTCTGTGTGGCATCACTGGATCTGTCTGTGGAAATTTTGGCAGTGGTGTTTTGAGAAATCATACTAAAGTGGACAGTCGTCCAGTGTCTGGAAAAATGATGCTTGTTTTTATTGCCTCAGAATAAACAACTGTATGTGTTTCCATGATCTTGTCCCTCTAATCAGTGATTGTGATCTTCCCTAAAAATAGTGGATGATAAGAAATGGATAATTGATTCTAAATAACAGGGGTAAATGAACCAAAGAAGCATCAGACATCATAAATTGGTGGTCTTTCATTAAAAAATACATTGAACAATGTTAGGTATTTTAACTAGTAATAACTACAAAACTTGACATTGTTGGATTTTTTTATTATTTTCTAAATTAATATTGAATTTGGCTTAAGGCAAGACACTTAAGGTAAAAACCATTGTTCTTTCATGAACTGGTCAATTTTGAGATTTTGGCCTACTTTGCTTCCATACCATCTTTTAAGTCTACTGGGTAGAAAACATCCAAAATAGACATTTAAATGTGCTAATTTTATTAGCCTTTATCTATTTGTGCCTGTGGAGTTCATATAGCATATCATTTATCTAATTTATATAACATTTTATTCCTAAAAACATTGTGAACATTTATCTATTTTTTTCTGGCTGTTGAATTTTCTCATTTAATTATGGAGTAATAAAAAGAGATATCCAGAACATCGTCTCTAAAAACTTTTAAATCTGTCAACCAAATGAAACATGAATTTTGAACCTTGTTTCATCCAATGTTCAGATTTATATTTTGGAAATCTATGCCAATCAGTGCATATTTAAGATAATGCATTTAGCAAACAACGCATAATACAAAACAGTTGTCTTAATGTGCGATGATCAGTTACGTTTTTTTTATACAGACTTTGAATTGATCATTATCGATATATAATAATAAGTCTAACATAAATTTCAAAGTACATAGCAAAATACTGTGTGTGTGTGTGTGTGTATATATATATATATATATATATATATATATATATATATATATATATATATATATATATATATATATATATATATAAATTGTCATGCTGTACTTCCATCCCTTGCCGTAAAATGTTTACCACTGTCGTAAATAAAACGGGAATCACCTGCGTTTAACGTGAAGCGTGGAGATAGTTCATTAAACCATCTTACACTGAAGATTTTTATATTTCTTCGTTCTATAAGATCACTTAGATAAGATAACAAGAGTGACCGATTACGATTCGCAAGGATGTTTAAAAAGTAAGCTTGAGCCGTTGTCAACCTTATAACGTGACATCGTAGCTAACGCAACTTAGCATTGTTACAGTAATTGAGTGTTTCGTTTGCTCAGTAGCTCCGTAGAAGTAATATATATATATTTCGCATGTATATGCTTACCAGCTTAATATGGTATAGCTTAATATGTACCCTTAATTCTGTAGCCGTTACAGTAACCTGTTTAGCTACACTGCTAACTTGCTGTCAGCTCAATTTTATGGTTCATTAGTAATGATCCATCTGTATTCCTGTGTTTTCACACTAAGCTTTGATAAGATAACGTTACTTTTAATATTTATAACTTGAAAGATAGTAAGCAAACTGCAAAAAAACGTATGTTTACATAGAGTGATGGATGTGAGGTGTTCAAGGAACCAAACTTGATATAAGTCAATCATAAAACATTTGAGTAATTATGTTATATCAGACCTCTGTACTAGACTAATTTCTTTATTTGAACAAACAGTACTTTTTGAGAGACCTGCATCTGTGTCATCTGCATTATCAGATGATATATTTGCTGATTATTTTCTTTGTCTTCATAGATTTGATGAAAAGGAAAATGTTTCAAACTGTATTCAGCTGAAGACATCTGTAATTAAGGGTATAAAGAATCAGCTGTTAGATCAGTTTCCCAACATCGATGATTGGCTCAACCAGATAATGCCCAAAAAGGATCCAGTCAAAATTGTGAGATGGTAAGAGTTTCACAATATGGACATCTGTAATGCAGTACTAAAGGATTAACTAATTGTGATATTTTGTCTATGTTTCCAGTCATGAGCATATTGAAATTCTTACAGTAAATGGAGAGCTGCTCTTCTTCAGACAGAGAGAAGGGGCCTTCTATCCCACCCTCAGACTTCTACACAAATGTAAGACAGCTTTAATTTTAGCAGTATATTGCTTTCTCTGCAGAAAATATTTTCTCAGGTGACAGAAGATGATGGAAAACTTCTTATATTACACAACCTACACTTGCAATTCAACTTGGTCAGACTATTGCCTGATACTTGCGTGTCCGTTCTCCAGATCCCTTCATCCTGCCACACCAACAAGTAGATAAAGGAGCCATCAAATTTGTTTTGAGTGGAGCCAATATCATGTGTCCAGGCCTTACATCACCAGGAGCCAAACTCTACCCTGCTGACACAGACAAAGTAGTTGTATCTTTCCAACTGTTGTATTTATTTTTTGTTTCTGAAGTATTTTTCTGCACTTGAAGAATAAATCCTATTGATTTATTGTAAAGAAATATTTCACTTAAAAATAATAATCTGTCTCTTCACACAACTATTTTGTCAATGCCAAAAGGACACAAAAAGCACCATATTACTTTTGGTCTGTTGTTCATCACACAAAGGAATCATATGACTTCAGAAAAAGTCTTATGAACTACTTTTATGGTATATTTGTCCTTTTGAAATGTTTTGTGTAAACTGAATAACTATTTTCAATTTTCATTTTAGTTTTAGTAATTTTGTTATCTTTTTGATTTTTTTTTTTTTCATTTCTATTTAGATTTTTTATATTTTATGTTTATTTCAGTATTATTTTTAATAATTGTAGTACTTAAACATTTATTTCAGGTAGTCTCCAAAGCAACATTTTGTTTTTTAACTAATATTTTTTTTTAATTTGATTTCATTTACTTTCAGTTACTGAAAACAATAACAACACTACCATAAATATTTGTTTTTGAGTGAACTATTCATGTAATAGATTTGATTGGTGCGTGTTGCATAGCACATGTTGTTGTCCTTAAGTATTTGTTTCCAGGCCATAATGGCAGAAGGGAAGCAGCATGCAATCTGTGTGGGAGTCATGAAGATGTCTGCAGATGACATGTGAGTGTTTTATGCATTTGTATTCTGAATCCCCATTTGATTTTAAAATGCAAAACTACACACACGTCTACAAAAACAATATATATATATATATATATTTTTTATGATCTGCACAGACATTCTTAAATGTTGCAATGTTTAGTTCATCTATCCTCTAGATCAGTGTTTCTCAACCAGTGGGTCACAAGACTGTTTTGAGTGGGCCGTTGTGTGTAGTCAAAGAAACAACAACAACAGACTTAATTCTAACCTCCAGTTTCACAAACAAGGCTTAAGTCTAGTTCCTGACTAAAATATGTTTGAGCTGTTTTAACTGAAAGCAGCTTGCACTGCCATGTCTTAAAATATGTCACTGTCATTGTTTTTTTTCTAGGGCACGTTTATAAAAATTACTTAAATGTCCTAATTGAACTAAGGCCAAATCCTTGCTTAATCTAAGTCGTGTCTGTGAAACAAAGCCAAAATGTTTTTTTCTGAAACAAGACATTTATTATGAAAGACGTGCGATAGCTGTTGACTCTTCTATTTGAACAAAAACTAGTTTGGGACTAGTTAATAGTTTGGGACTAGTTTAATAGCCTTACCTTATAATACTGTTTATTCATCAGTGTTAATGATATTCTTTATTTAAGTGGATGTTAAAGTGGGATGTACTGATGGTGTATCAACCATTTTTGAGAAATAAATTAGCTTGGTTCAAATGACTAAAACTTTGGGTTGCGGCTTAAAGGCACAATATGTAAGATTTTTGGATTAAAATATCCAAAAACCACTAAAACAATGTTATATATTTTGTTGACTTGTGTACTTACATTATTCCAAATGTTTTCAACCATGTTTAATCCAGAAAAATTAGCTATTTTAGCTTTGATATATTATGCGTTTTATTAGACAGGTGAACAGCTGTATGGAAACTTTTATTGACAGAAAACTAATCATTGTTATATAGCTCAACACGGTTAGTCTTAGTGCTTGGTTTCCTGATTAACCACGAGTAACGTTTGTACCGCGCCTCAGAGACAACACTATTTTGTCAAGTGGCTAACATAGCATAATCAGAAAAAGCTTTATTTTCAGGAACAGTAATACAGCATTTTCTACACCATACAATATATTTTAAAATTAATTGCATGTAATTTAGCAACACAAGTCATTCAGCTCTTATTAGTATTATATTCTAATATCGATCTAGTTTATTACAGTGTGCAAACAGCGTCTGATAGCAGCCGCCGAGCGAACGCAGAGTAACGTTATAACATAACTTTCAACGCACTCTAATGTATTTTAGTATAATTTTTTGACCAAGTAAAACAGGATCGGATTGCTTTCCATCGGCTGTGGCGGTGAAAACGACACCTCCCATGATTCCGCACTCATTCATGACATCATCAGTCTACACCTTTGATATTGTTTTGAAAGAGTGACCTCTAGTGGTGAACCTTGCATAGAACCACTGCTCTAGATTGCTTTGTGAATACAGCATGTATAAAAGAAAACAATACGTGTAATTAAAATAAATAAATCAGCATCAGTTTAAACATATGACTACAGTTTATTGGTTATTGAAAACTAAATGATTCATTTGCATTTCATTTGAGAATATTTTCTTGTCTCACTTTACTGAACAGAGAGAAAGTAAACAAGGGAATTGGAATCGAGAACGTTCACTATCTGAATGATGGACTGTGGCACATGAAGACGTATAAGTAATGACAGACATGAGGATGCGGTGGAATCGTTTGGACCCCTTGTCACCAGGCTGCTACTGTTTACATGAATGGACTCAACTGTCTACCATGAAAGCTTTGAAAACGAACCCATTTTAATGCACAAATAAAATCCGTATTCAAGTCATTCCTAACTGAAATGGTCTGTTGCTACAGTGAAAGCTGAATTGTGTTATGGTTGCTTAAAACCTATTTAAAGAATATTTGTATACTTCTCACTTGCCCAAGACAGAAAATCTTTGGTATTTGTTTTGCATCATCTAAAACAACATGACACTATATACTATGTATCATTTACAGTATGATTCAAGACCAATAATTTCTGGTTTTATAGTTTTGAACCCATTGTCTTTTTGTACTAAAAGCAGAAAGCATAAATCAATGCCACTCTATGAAACTCAAAATCCTGTGAGGGCCTGATGTTTCTTTTTAAATATACAAATATCTCTGCTGCTCTACATCCACATCATAGTTATGTCACAAAAGCTGTGATAATATAATTAATATGAATATATAATATATATTAATAAATATTAATACCACGAAAGCTGATTGTTTACATCCAGATAAATTTACTCTAAAGTGGGAGGGGTTTGACTGCTGTTACAGAAAGTGTGTATACAAACAGCTTGTGGAAGACAACCCCATCTCAGTACTTAATTGAATTAGATTGAATTGAAAGCCAAAAATTGAAACGCATCACTTTTCTACTGAAAAAGAAAAGACAACTTCCAAGTCGTCTTCAACTGAAGAACGGGAAAGGTGAGTGAATGTAACGTCATGCTGAAATATATGCTAGGCAACAGGAAATGGTTTATAATTTAGGGGGGAAATACTCTTGAACTATTTTTTCTAATTATTTTAATTGTAGTGTCTCCACCATTGAATCAACGGTTCTCAACGAGATAAAATAAAGGAAGACTGCAAAGATGGAAAATTTAGAAAACTTTTCCTAATGCACTGTACCATAAAGTTTGTAGAGCATGAACAATTTGCCTTTTGGAAAAATTGCTGATTTTGGTGTTTGGTAATGATCATAGGTCACTGCAGACTAACGTTACTGCTTTGTTTTTGACAGAAGTTTAATCGACTGAGGGTAAAAAATTAAATAGGGGAAGTAAAAGCTGCCTTTATCAAACTGAATGGTATATCAGATGCAAAAAGTTATCTGAAAATGTATGATAATCAGAAAACCAAAATTTACTTTTTACATTTTATGGCGACTTCAAGTTACCATCTAACCCGACCTCGTTTTGAAGATGCAGTTTAAAGATTCTCCCTAATCGTCTTCTCAATTAACTGGGAAAAGACAACAAATTGGCGGTCATAGTGAGATTGTGACTTTATCCTTTGGGCAAATTTACTCAGGAGCTTTAAAACTTAAAAAAGATACCAGCATCGATCTAATCACAGATATATAATAAGTAATCGAGAGTTAAAGTACAGCTGAGGTGAAATGCAATGACCTTGTGAAAGCTGCATTTCAAAGTAAAATACTGGACATAAAGCAAAACTGTTGGTAAAAGACATAGCCAGTGACGTCATCAAATTTATCACAGAGGTATGATGATAATTTATTAAATATTAGCTGATAAAAAAATCATTTTAAATGATTGATTGTAAATATATACATTTTATACATATACATCCGAGGGCCATTTATAATAGCCTATGTATTTAAAGGTTTTCATGAGCACTTTTTTGGGTCATGCTGCTCTTACATAAGAGCTGTTTGCTAAAGTCCAATCTAGCTTTTAACTGTTCCATCCTTTTTCAGCCTTTTTTTTAATAACTCTTTTTTTTAGGTGCCACCAATTCTTGCACACCTTTGAATTAGCGAAAATGTTCCTATACATGTATATCTTCCTTTAACATTCCTCTCCTGAAATTTGGAAGACACCGTGTACAGTACATAATATATATGTTCATAATATTCCCATCTCTGAAAAGGCCTTGGTTTTAAATCTCTTTGCAGACACTCATTTTAAGTGTCCTTTTAGGAACTAGCAACAACAGCACATGATAATACAAAGCAGTATTACTTTAAATCGGCAAGTCACAAAGTGCTAGATGTCTGTTTTTTCTGAATTATGAATCAAAGTACCATCATGCAATATTAATGTGGCATTATGTGTTTAACATTTTCGGTAGCTTATGTCAGTTTAAAATAAATAAATAATATATGGGTTGAACACAAAAACTTCAATGAATATTAATACATGACTTCTAACGATATGATTCTCATGTGCTAAGGATCAAACAGATGATGTGTTTGAAAATCAGATCAGGATGTGAAAAGGGTGAAACAGGAAACTCTATTCTAGGGCGAAATGAGTTCAAAAGCACTATGAACAGAGATTCAGTGACAGATGTTTGTAAAAAGGTAGTTGTATCCCAACCTAGCTACAGATAGTGTTGTAATCTATTGTAAATATCCATGTAATAAAGAGGATTTAATGTTTCATGGGTGTTTTCATTTATTAATTTAAAAAGGTCACAAACCATTGTGTAATGAATTATAGAAACAATCTTTTAATATGCAAATAGACAAGTTTCAATGCAAGTAATAGCACAAACTCAAGCGTATTTGGATTACACTTTTAAACCACATTTACTTGACTTGGACGTTTTCTTTTGCCATATAAACGGCCTTTATCTCTAATATTTTACATCCAAAATATTTCATTTTAAAAATCATCAAAAGATTCTTAATTTTTATTCCTACCAGTCCCCCATGGAAAGAAAGAAAAATGTAAAGAATAATTAAAACAGCTAGATAATCAGTTATCATCAAATGGATCATATAAAGTATACACTTTGCATTTTTTTTATATACAATTAACCAATTTTCTGTTGAATTGTTTACAGGTGAGTTGTAGAAGTGTATACCATAAAACTTCATAAAACATCACAGTGCATATCTGATCCATAAATGTGGCATTCATAAATCTAGCAAATTTTTATTCAAAATATTATCAAGTGCACAAAATTATCCTATATTGGCCCTCATGATTAAATCATGCTCATATGCAAACCGTTATCCTTTTGCTTTTTACCAGAGAACATTTTTAGCAAAAACTAGGGTGAAAATCCCTCATCTTACACACCAGCACCAACCTTCAGCGAACACAACCAGAAAGTACACATAACACATCACAGATAATTCAGCCCTGCACCCAATATCATCAGCATTTCAGCTCTGTGTCACAGAAACAGTTCCAATACAAAAACCATGAAGTCAATCAGTCATTATCAGAGTCTTTAGGAGGCAGAAATGTCAAGGAATCATGAAATTCGTGTCCATACGGCCGGAGTCTATAGACGCCAAACATCAAGACCTGCATCTGGCTCGGAGACATGCCTCCAAATGTGATGGCCATGTCAGAACAACAGGCCTCCACGACGTCGGCTGGGTTTTGGCCCATGCTGTCGGAAATCAAAGAGCTAGCGCTCTTCTTGTTAAAAAGCCCTTTGCCTTGCGCATCCTCTCCATTTTCAGCAAACACCCCACTGTACTTCAGACAGGTGGCGAGCTGCTTTTCTTCGGGCATCTTCCACAAGGCACGTCCTCGCTCGGGGCATTTGTCTTCATCTTTGAACATCTCTATCAGCCTCCTAACAGCCTCGTAGCTCAGCACAATCCCGCTGTCGTACTCCACATAATCCAGCTCTCCTGACTTTTCCGTGTGGCCAATGTAAAACGGCTGGCTTGAATCTTTTTCCAAAACCAAATACTTGAGGTTCTCTATAATTGCGAATGTGGTGGGCCGGGCCACGAAGAACCAGCGTAGGTCTCCGGCATTCTCATAGGCGTGTTTGATGGCTTTGCGCAGCCTAGCCCACTCATCCTGCTCCTGTAGGTCAAACGCCTCTAGAGCTTTGGAAGATTCGGACGTGTAGAACACGGATTTGTCGCAGTGTTTGCTCCAAGTGTCGTTGGCTGTCGCCCAGTGGACCAGGAGCTTGGGAGTGACCATGATGAGACAGTACACTCGAACCTGCTGGGTGAGATCAGACATCTGATTCTCTGATAACATTTCTAGTTCATCTTTGCTGATGGGTTTCAGATGATGGTGAAGATGCTGATGACTTCCTGAGTGGACTCCTGGATTAAAGGTCTCAAAGTAAGTCATCACCAGGCAGAATATACCCCCTAGGACCAAGCCTTTCATAAAGGAACTGCCCTCAGACATCATGCTGGAATGTAACCCTGTAATGATTAAAATATGAATAAAGATATGATTAGAACAAAACAAATGGCAGTTTGTGCTCTTATGACATATGTTCAGCAATAACAACAAAAATCTTATATTAACTCGAGACAGAGAGTATGTGATGAGATACGTTGTCTATTGAAATAACTTAAATTTTGTTCCTGGTGACAATACAAAGCTATTTTCACAAAGCAAACAGTCAAGTTTACTGAATATTGTCAACTTCACACTCAAGAAGCTAACTTTGAAAACAACCGGCTACATCTAACTGCAAGAACACTTAATAAACGCTTAATATAAACTAACGTTACACATTTAAATCATTAATTAGATATAATCTGGATACCTTTCAAGAACGCAGAATAGTGCTCACATTTAGACGCTAACGTTACCCCTTCGCATTTAGTTCCGTACACACAACCGGAAAACAAAAAAAATGTAGTCCGTTCTGGAGTCAGTGTTACCTGTCCACCTTGCAATTCATTTGCACGGAATAAAGTAAGCAAGCTGGTCGCAGTCCAGTGCGGCTTCCTCCATGAACACGGATGTTTAAACGGATGTTTAATCTGAACGAAAGGCACAGTGGGAAATGTTGTTCATTTGGGCTGTCTCGCTGAGACGAACACGGTGGTAAAAACTACAAACGTCGTTTTCCTGTAAGTAAACAAGGGCGGAAATGATTTGTGCGCTTTAAAAGTTTTCACTGATTATTTAACCACTTTTATGTTAATGCATATATAAATATAAAATTTACTCACTTAAAATATGATTGAATAAATTATTAATTTAATTCAAATATAAAATTTGACAAATAAATGGACATATCTAAAACTAATTTACTTTATTTTTTACAGTTGTACAGTTAGTGTAAATAATGCATTAAGAATTAACTTTAAATTAACACATACATAGACATATAAAACTATGTAATTCATGTTTAAGATGTTATTTAAATATAACAATAAAATAATGCATTAATTACGAATTAACTATTACTAAAACTGCAACTTTTTATAAAGCATTTTATAAAACACTTTTCTTAATATATTTGCCAAAGAGCTTTTCTGATTTTCCTTTTCTGCTTTGTAAGAGGATTTAGAAATTAAGCATATTGAAACCTCAATTGCTAACTGAATTACATAAAACTTTATAATAGTGAGAACGATTTCTTAGAATAAAAGGAAAATGTTTGGGCTAATGACTGTGGAGCCACACGAAAATGGAGCCATGACTGCACGATACTTTACTAATATAAACTATAATATAAATATTTCTTTATCAGTCATTTGTGGCTCTTTTGTGGCTCATCAATGGAGAAAGATGCTTTATAGAATGATCTACGACCCACTAGTGGTCGCGACCCACTGGTTGAGAAACACTGCTTTAAAGGGATAGTTCACCCAAAAATGAAAATTCTGTCAGTAATTACTCACCCTCATGCTGTTCAAACCCCGTAAGACCTTCGTTCATCTTCGGAACACAAATTAAGATATTTTTGATTAAATCTGAGAGCTGGATCACTCCTCCATAGGCTTCTAAGAGATTGAAACTTGCCGGCCCCGAAAAGTTATTAAAGACATTGTTAAAATAGTCCAAGTGACTACAGTGGCTCAATCTTAAGTTTATCAAACGACGAGAATACTTTTTGTGCGCAAAAACAAACAAAAATAACTACTTTATTTCAACTATTCATTTTCTTCTCTGTTGGCCTCGAGTCAGTTCACGACACGTAGTGTAATAGCGTAGTGCTTCTGTGTTGTACGTCACACGCATGACGCATCACACACATGACCAGCGTCGGCCAATAGTGAGCCTACGTGTGACGTACAACACTGAAGTACTATTACATTAACTGACTGGAGACCCACAGAGAAGGAAATGAATAGTTGAAATAAAGTTATTTTTGTTTGCTTTTGCGCACAAAAAGTATTCTCGTCGCTTGATAAACTTAAGATTGAGCCACTGTAGTCACTTGGACTATTTTAACGATGTCTTTAATAACTTTTCGGGGCTGGCAAGTTTCAATCCTTTAGAAGCCATAGGAGGAGTGATCCAGCTCTCAGATTTAATCAAAAATATCTTAATGTGTGTTCCAAAGATGAACGAATGTCTTACGGGGTTGGAACAACATGAGGGTGAGTAAATACTGACAGAATTTTCATTTTTGAGTGAACTATCCCTTTAAAGAACCAGATGGTGCAGTTACAGAATCCACCAGTAGAGGCCAGGCCAAGGGGTCAAGATTGGGATGGTTTGCATGGCTCTGTTAGCCCATGATAGCAGGTGTCAGTACACCACCTGGTCCCAAAAAGCATGTTTCTCCACTGACAGTCAATAAAAATTTAAGGTAGTGTGCTGGTGAACTGAAGGAAGCACAAGTCAGCCTCTTACTTGTATTTTCCTTTTGTTGTCTCTCTAAATTTGCTACCTCTTCTCACTTTTTATAAATACAGATAGAGAGAATACCTTTCTGTTTTATTGAAATAATCTTTGTTATAGCTCTTATTTCCTGCCCGCTGTCTTTAATGAACTCCTACTCATGAATTGGCTGAACTCATGAATCTCACATGAGCTAAGCTTTAATGTTGAATATGCAGCATTTTACATATTTACGAGATTAAACAGGCAAGACACAGGGTTTCTTTTTCATGCAAGATCAGAAGAGATAAATTACTCATGCGATCATCACTGGTGCATAAACAATTGAATAAAACATCTTTTGTTTCTCGCCATCTCATTTCCTGAATACTCTCCATTAAAAAGATTTAATTAGAAAGAAAGAAAGAAAGAAAGAAAGAAAGAAAGAAAGAAAGAAAGAAAGAAAGAAGCAACACTATAGGCTAGGCTATTTATTAGTCAAAACAGGTTTTATGTGATTTTTTTGCATTTACATTAACATCAAAATTGTTGCACAATTTTACAGACAATAAATAAACACATGAGAGACAATAAAAACAGACATTAGACAAAATATAATCAACAACAACAACAACAACATCATGTAAAAATCAAACAGGTATTCAAGAATTATGGCTGGAATAGGTCACAAAATTAAATAGACTTAAGAATGAATGTACTCAAAATATCACATTCCCTTAATGGGCTCAGAAGTTATTTTGAATGATTGCTTTATAGGTTGGATACTAGTATTATGAGACAAAATTCCTTTGTTCCCTGTACAGTGAGACGCTGGCCCTTTAAGAAGAGACATTTAAATCTAGGCGTGTTTCCTGCTCCCGATGAGAATCCAGGCTTGCTTGCATCCTACGACGCGAAATTAGAAGAAAGATTATCTTACACATTACACAAATAATTACACAAAAGCGGCATAGGTCACAAAAGGCTTTACCCACATTTAATTCGCATCCTTTAAAGATAAAAGAGACGGATACTCCTCTCGGGATAGACGCTCAACCTAACAAATGACATAAATGTCAGTTGGTCAAGGTCCACTCACTCTCCAGATGTGCTTTTAGCATTTACACGTTTATTTCACGTCAGCTTTGCTTTCTCATTCGAAATCTTTACATTTTTTTTTTGAACGGAAGCACTTTCATATTGTGCCAGTATGGGTCATCTCCGCTTTGGATGAGGATTTAGCTTTTTGGTTTTTGATTTGGGACTTTAACCATGGATTTAAGTACAGAAGAGCAGATATGTAGTGCAACCGACTGATGGTAACGATTCACGAGGAAGCACGGGAAGAAACCTACAAACAAATCTTACACGTGAAGGAAGAATTACATTCTTGGAAAGAAGCTCATGTATTTTATTGCTGATAACTTTACGCATTCGTAGTGGACACGGTTGTCGTTTATTTCAGGTTAAATTGAAAAAAGACAGTCCGATTGTACATTCGCTACCATGTCGGCGGTGATGATATCACGGAAGGTTACTCGAAAATGGGAGAAATTACCTGGCAAAAACACCTTCTGCTGCGATGGACGGGTAATGATGGCTCGCCAGAAAGGAGTATTTTACCTGACCTTATTTCTCATCATTGGAACCTGCTCTCTGTTCTTCGCTTTTGAGTAAGTGCATTTTATTGGTGATTATTAAAGACCTCGTCTACACTGCCAGCGACGCGACTACTAAAACCATCGGATCGGAGCTGTCGACACTGCACGCGCGCGATGTCAGTGTGGGCAGCTTCGTTCCCCCCATTACAATGGGGGTTTTGCACAGTGTAGACTGTCTTTGTTTAATGCATTGTAATAATGTAGAAAATTAACAATAAAAAAAATGTCCGTGTGAAATATTGAAGACCGAAGCGCTCCTGATTTTTTGTAGTAGGCTAACAGCAAGCCATTTCCCAGTTGTGTCAGCTGACATTGAGGTACACCATGGCTCTGTTTTACAGTAGAAATGTCCGATTTGTAAACGAGTTGTTCTTTTAAATCTCCTTGGTTGGAGAGGTCAAACGATTCGTTCACGACTAATCGCTCCCAGCAGTTATTGAGTCAACGACTCGTCGACTATTTAAACCGAAAATAGATTATTTCCGTGTGTGTTCAGAAAACATCTAATCTAATGTTAAAAAAAATGAAGGCTACTGAAAATATGTTTACTACAACTAGTATTGTATCAATACAGATACAAACCACAGTTTGTTTTGAGTAGCATTTTATTAAAACGTGTAAACCATTTTTGCTTAAAGATTTAGGCCTAAACCTAAATTATAGGTTAGGCTACCCATTGTTTTATAAATGGAAATAAAAACAAATTTTTAAGGTTATATATAGGCTACTTTTATATTTTTATTAGTTTAACCTCAACTGAACTGATATAGCCTACAATAAACACAAATTAATAAAACTAAACATAACCGTAAAACATAATCTTGGCAATTTGCTTACAAATGTCTAGAGTATTTCAGATCATGTAATATATCGGCGCGATGTCAGGGACCACCTAATGTAATTATGTCATGGTGCTGAATTGTTTTTATTGGACCGGTTCGTCGAATTAAGTAGGCTAATTTGCAGAATGACTTACCATCACTATATGACAGTTGTAATAATGTATCAAATCAACTGCTATATATATATTTGCTACAAAATATATGATTTATATATCGCCTGTAAAAGACTATATGGTTTCATCAATGGAATGAGATATGGACCTTTTTGGATCTCCAAGTCTTATGAACCTAAAATAATAATAATAAAAAAATAGATAGCTACTATATCTAAATAGAACTGCTAATGATTGAATACAGTTAGGCGTATATTTTCAAATTGTATGAGATCCTTTGCCTGTTGATGGATGGGAAACAATTAAAAGCTGTGTCATCTTTGTTACTGAAACACATTCTGACAATAGCACATTGCTGCCCATGTTGATAAAGCTGGATGTGAGTGAGTTCTTTTGGGTGGATATGGGCTCCCTTGTGTGGACTATGACGTCTGTGGTCTGTGTTTCCTGAGACTCCAGTGGTGTGCTCCTCCATTAGGCCTGATCATCAGCATGCAGGAAATGATTCCCTCCGCTTAGTCAGAAACTTGCAGTCATTTATTGAGCTGCTGGCTCCTGTAGTAGTAGGGTTTCACTGCATGCCATGTTCATTTATCGCTGTTACTGATAATTAGTCCTTGTGGGGCAGACATATTAACATAGAAACTGGGCTGAGTGCGAAAGTTGTTTCTTGTTGTTTTTTTGGCACTTACTATTTCAGTTTAACAGTTGATGGAAGTTCTGGAAATGCACATCACAAAATAACCACTATTATTAAATATCATCGGAGGTTATTCATATGGTCTCCTGAGATCTACAGGGTCTTCAGTTTCAGTAGTGTACATTTATTTTATGTGCACTTTATCTTTTATTTAATACAGAGCATGAGATATCCAAAAGAGACCGACCGTGTTTATGGAAACGCATTGCTTTCAGCTGTTTTGAATTTACAGGGAATTATTTATTGAGTATTGCTGAATGCTTACATTATTGTGTTCTGTGTCTGGACAGTTTATTTCTCTTGCGGGCTGAGTGAGTTTCAAGCACAAGACTGATTAGCTGTGCTGGACTTTGCACTGTTTTTTCTAAAGATCTTTGTCTTTTGCTCTGTCTTCTCGAAAAGAGTGTATCCCACCTCCCCTCCCATTCCTCTCCATATGTGTCTTTGTTTGCCTGAAGTCTATGCTCTTATATTTTAATTTTTGGCTGTATGTGTAAACAAGACTTTGCAGGTATGTTTGTCTTCTGTTTGGATTTCAGAGATGAGAGTTGACTGTGAAGGCTCGAAATTCTGTAAAAAAATCTGCAATGTGTCTGTGTGTAAAAGTAGACAGTAAAGCTGGGCGTACGTACACGTTATGATTTTTGCTGTCGTAAGAGCTCACTGACGGTTTTCTCTCTGAGGAAATTGTCTGGAAATCGTTGACGCTCCTATGGTCGCGGATCGCATTGTGTGAGAGCAGTTACGAGCACATCCCGACCTCCTGATAATTTTGAAACATGTTTGAACATTTCTGGGATTTTGACTATAGTGCAGGCTGTCCCTCTATTGCCAAATCATGCACAACCATTTCACATACTAAAAGGCTAGAATAGATCATAGATCGAGCATATACTGACACATACACACATACTTGTATATGTGGTTTACGGGGCTCTCCATAGGCGTAATGGTTTTTCTACTATACAAACTGTATATTCTATCCCCCTACACTAGCACTAAACGTACCCCTAAACCTACCCATCACAGAAAACTTTTGTCATTTTTTGAATTTCAAAAAACACCATTTAGTATGTTTTTTAAGCCATTTGGTTTATGAGGACACAGGATATGTCCTCATAAACCATGTTTGCGTTGTTATATCATTATACACATTTGTGTCCTCATAAACCATATAGCCTATACAATAACACACACACACACACACACACACACACACACACACACACACACACACACACACACACACACACACACACCAATACACTGTTTTCATTGTTTTGTTGAAAGGAATTGCAGTGCTGTTCTCTGCTTTTCACCAAATAATTTGCACACGTCTTTTTGTTTTCTGTTTTTCCTATCCGAAGCTTACAGCAGCAACAGTGAAAGCTCCAGTCTCTGTGTTTAGTGCGAAATCTCATGATTGTCGCCAACTCGCCGTGCAGTACAGTTGTGCCGTATACCAGCTGTTTTGACGCGATTATCAGGTTAACCGACTGGCTCGCACAGTGTACGTCCGCCTGAAGACATAGTGCTGATCCTGACCTGCACTCACTTTGTCGATTCACCACTGGCTGAAAGGAAGAACCACTTGCTATTAGCCTGATATCGTCGACTTAAAGGTGAACTGTGTAATTCAATGTGGAAAAAAAATATTATTTTAATATTTATGCAAATATTAGATTGTTTTAGTAATATTGTAATGTGCTTTGTCACTTTTTTATATTTCTATATAGCTTTAATTTATTTTTAGTTCAGTATTACTTTTAATACTTCAACATAATCTTATTTTATTTCTGTTATTTGCAAGGGAGCATTTCTAGTTTTCGTTCAGATTTGTAATCAAATATCTATATTTTATTTGAGCTTTATTTCAATCAACTTCAGCTTTTAATCAATTTAAATTTAATTTCAAACTACTTAAAAAAAGTTTAAGATTATTTAATAACACTGAAAACCCCTAACAAATAGAAACAAGTTAAAGTAAGACATTTTTAGATTGAATTCCTGAAGTGTGTAAATACTGTGACACATTAAAACAGCAACAACCTTTAGTATGAGTTTGGTGCAAAACCGTCTATTTGAGCTCCAATGCCAGACAGAGTGTTCAGGAAACCTGTTTAAAAACAGACATTATATTTGCAATTTTGTATTGTATGCTAGTGATGCAGACTTACACACTTTACCTTACATACTTCTACCTTCTTACTGAAATAGTTTTACACCAGTGAAACTTTTACATAGTAGCACTTCATATATTCTTCAGACAGTCTTCAGATTCTGTTGATTATGTACGCCCACTCATTCTTCCACATTAGAAGTACAAAGTTCACGTTTCACTGGTTTGCCTTTGTCCTGTATGTTTGTTTGACTTTGTTGCTCAGCAGTTAAATGTCTATAAATTTTTGTGTGTAATTGAATGTTGGATCCTCATGTTGTTGCTGTTGAATTAAGTGAATGACTTGTGGTCAGTGTCACGGTCTGTGTGAGCTCTCGAGGGCTGCCGTCTGTTGCTGTCTCTCTGCAGGGGTCATGATAAAGGAGAGAAGACTGTTCATCCTTTTGGATTTATGTGTCCCTGTGTTATGTGAATGCAAAACTGGAGCTGTGGCAAATTTGTCTTTATGAGGGATTAGATTACTGCTTTTTTTTGACAGTAATGTGTAATAATTAATTTGCTTGGTTAATCACTTGCTCTTAAATTGGTGAAAACTTTGAGAATTAGCAGAGGCTGTGATTAAAGTTTTCAGGCACAGCAATGTCACGGTACATTTCAACATTTTTATTTCTGTGTGAAACAGTTGAAATTACCTTTTGTACTTTATCAGATTATCTACACCTATTTTAATCTTTCCTGAAATACTTTAACAGAGAAAGCCATCTGGATGTGAGATTGCAGTTTATTTGTTCTCTTGCAAATCTTTCCCCACTTTGTTTTTGTTAGCGCTATTATTGCATTCTACTTCGATATCATATCATCAAGTTTTGCAATGCAAAATTCAGAAGGTGATTATTTGCGTGTTTAATGTTTTCCCAGGACTTGCAGGACCATTCACGCCTTAAGAGTTTGACCTACGTTTTGGTTTTATTTATTTATACATCAATGCATGTTTCCATCCTTAGAAGTATAACAAGTAGAAAATCTTTATCTATTTGGTGTATCTGTTATGGAAGTTTGTTTGAGAGTCAAGAATAGAAAAGGTAATTGTGTGATAAATATTAAAATAAGGAATATATAGTAGTCACATTGTGAGATACGGAGTACACTACTATATTTATAGTAATGTCTTGTATTGGAGTACACACACAAACACAAACACACAAACACACAAACAAACAAACAAAACACACAATTTTTTTTTATTTGACTGGACCACAATGAATCTACATGTTGTTTTTAGCTATCATCCATGTTTTTTCTCCTCTCATGATACTTTCCGGTGGAGTACCGGATGTTTGCGCTGAATGCTATCAGTTATGATAATTGTCAGCCTCCCTCCCCCCACCGATCTCCACCGAGAGACCAGCCAGACCGATGAAGCAGTTCTATTGATTTTACCAACACACAGATAAGCCTTTCCATATAGGCCTAGCCAGCAATAAAACTCTGCAGTTGTGCTTCAAGTTGTCTTAACTGTGGAAAACAGTCCTTTTCACTTTGTTCTCTGTGGAACAGTGTGCAGATAATTCACTAAGGAGAAGCTGTAAAGGCAAACTGAAGGGTGGAGATGTTGTAACAGTGACACAAGTGGATTAGCGTGTGCAGGATTTGAACTACATGTGTTTAATTTTCTTGATACCATTTTTATGAGTCTTCCACTAAATTTCCTCCATTTTGTTGCATGTAAGTCCACACGTTTACTTTAGTAATGCATGTTTCTGATCCTATTGTGAACTATTCATTTGGTGTGTTATTTCAGACACAACAATGATTTTTCTTTGTACCCTTGAATTAGAATGGAATAACTTGCACTGATACTGATACTGATTGATAATGTTAACCAGTAGACAAATGACTATTTAGGAATTGTTTCGCAAACTCTCATTCAGTCTAGCTCCATTGTGGTATATGTGGTATACGCCCATTTTTTTGTGATTCAATTGATTACCGCCCTACATTTTTGCAGTAGAATATCCGGTTCCAGAACTGTCTCATTATGGTAGTCAAATGGTTTGCGAATGGGAATTTGTTGATTATGCATATTGAGGCACAATACTTGATGTGTTTTTTTACATTCTTTTATGGAGGAAGTTAAGTGATAATTACGGTGCTAAAATAAACCTCGTACGTCAGTAGTGACAATAACATAATGTTTAATATCGGAGCTGCTTATCTCTGGTATTGATTATGGGGAGAGAAGTCACATCCAGCACTGCATGATGGGTAATGTCCGGGAAGCTCAGGGCTGTGATGGGAATTGATGATGGCACAGGTTCAGGATGGTTAAAGTCATCAACACACACACACACACACACACACACACACACACACACACACACACACACACACACACACACACACACACACACACAGACAGTTCTCCTCAGTTTTGCTCCTCTCTGCCCCAACAGCTTTCAAAATAATAAATGGATTTCCCTGCAGCCTTCTATACTCATGATCTGGGCAGTGGAAAGTTTTATCGACCAGCTCTGCTCTGGATTTTTTATCGCTCCTTTTTATGTTTTCCAGTCTCATAGTTTAAAATGGATCAAACTAATCTGACCCGTCCCACAGGTAGAATTCCAGTGTGTTGATGGCTCTGGTATGCTGACACACCAGTGTGTGAAACGGCTCAAATTGTACCATGTAGTCTGACTGGAAATGATCTTTCTGTTGCTAATATTTCTTACAGCTGCAATCTGTTGTACTGTGTGCTGGTCCTAAAGCAGTAAGTATGACGTGTGAGGAGACAAACCCTGCTAGTAGACAGGTGTTCTGCATGCATTGTAGGAAGATTAGATTGGCACATAGTTAGTATAAAACTCTATATGCATCTTGTGTATTATAAGTAGTGCTTGATAAGTCTAACTCTCCAAAAGTATTTAACTTAAGTGTGTAAATCTGTTTGTGTCAATGATGCATCAAAATATGTGGCTTGTTGAGGAAAAATGTGCTACTAGGGATTTGGATATACGATTTTTGCCTTGCAGACTACAGGGAATAAAGTGTCTTAGACTTACGATCAATAAAAATATTATAAATGTTTAAAATATTATCCTGTGAAATATACGCTAAAGTTTGTTCTACCATCAGAGTACTTTTAGATGTGTATTTACACAATACATGCACTGAAAACAATTTGTAGAAACAATTTTCTCTCAGAAACTGCTAGTAAATTTCACAATTAAGTTTAAAGAAATGGCAAGTAACACATTTAATTAAACATGACATTTTTAAGTAGAAAGACTGAAATAGTTTCTTGTAAAACATACTCCAGTGTTTAATTTACAACTTTGAAAAATCGTTCTTGTATTTTTTTTTTAAAGTGGATCTTAAAACGCAGTAATTTTCAGTCATGGTTCATTTGGTATATTCTCCTTTTAATTAACACCTGATTGGGTGTCCCAGACCAGAATTGAAAACCAATGCTATAATGGAACCTCTAGCATTCCCTTGTGGTCCCCTAGGGGTCCCTGGCAGTGTTGTTATTGTTAACTAATACTATTAAAATAATTTAATGAAATAAAACTGAAATAAATGAAAATATAAATATTACATTAAACACTTAAGCAAATATAAGAAAGGTTGCCTTGGCACTCAAATAAATACATTCAAGTTACGTACTGGAATCGCTCCGTTTTTTTGTACTAAAATTACTAAAACTGAAATAAAAACAAATGGAAGCTCTATGTAGAAATGTTAACTTAAAATTACCACATAACAAAATTACTAAAAACTACACTGTAAAACAAATTGTTGGTTTAACCTAAAAAAGTAATTTACCTGGTTGCCTTAATTTTCAGGTTCTTTGAAATTAAAAATTTTAATTAATACAATGGAGATTGGTTTAATCAACAGAAACGCAAAATATTAATTTATCTGAAACACATTAACTAAGTTCTAAGTTGATTTGACAAAAGAAAAAAAGTTTTGATAACAAATCATGAATAATTTTTTACAGTGCATACATTTACCATGATGAAAACTGACAATCTAAAAGTTTATTCAAAATTATTAATAGTAATATAAACAATACTAAAATAATACTAGTCCCTGAACCCAAGTTTGAAAACCACTGTCTTAAATTGCATGTAAGCAACCTCTCACAACTCCATAGTATCATACTATGCAACTTATGCACAGGCAAGCACACCTCACATTTCTATTACAAAAGTCTGCTTCTTTGTATTGTTGTATTGTCTGGACTAGTCAAATCTTGTCTTACTGTATTGTAGTTGGTGTTAGTGTAAATATGTCCTTTTAAGACGCAGAATGCTAAGTGTAGCAAATTTCCCCCCGAGAGGGAATGTACTGTACCTGTGATAAGATGTACCATTATAGTGATGTATTAGCCATACATTAGTATAGCAGGTCTACATTGCAGGAGAGAGTGGTGGAGGAGAGCCAGGGTGACCCTATTAATAGCTCTATGCAGTGGCCCGTGGATCCGACCAATCTGCTGCAGGCTGAGCATAGTGAGGCACTTTTACTGGACCCAAGTCATCCGCAATTTATGGGAGCAACCAAATTTATTGCTGTATGGCTGTGTGCCTGCAGGAATGGAGAAAGCACAGTCCGTCATAGTAAACAACTGAGATCCTATAGTGTGACATGGCTTACAGTAGGGATCATATTTGTACAATCTGAGAAGCAACAGTCGCAAAGATAAACAGATAGTCCCAACCCCAAACTCACAGCATTGGCTGAGCAAATGTTGCTGTTGGGTTGCTCAAACAGTTTCCTGATTTGTTTCGTGGCATTAATAGCACAGAAATTCCACACTTCACTTTTTGAAAGTAGAGATAGCTGTTTAGTTTTATATGCTCATTTAACCTCTGTGCTGTTCATTTCAAGTTCTCCTTGTCATCTTTTGTAACCCTGCTTGTTCTCTTGTCCTGTACAGGTGTCCGTACCTGGCAGTGCACCTGTCTCCGGCCATCCCTGTGTTTGCAGTGTTGCTCTTTGTCTTCGTAATGGCAATGCTGCTCAGAACCAGCTTCAGTGACCCAGGGGTGCTGCCACGGGCATTGCCGGAGGAGGCCAACTTCATTGAGATGGAGATCGGTGAGTGTGAGGCTGACTGAGTTCAGGGAAGGGTATTTGAGGTTTAATGCCATAGTTTGAACCCTTAGTGCCGTCTGCGGTTGTTTTGACCCAGCGAGGGGAAGAACATGTATAGTGTAGCAGGCGTGTGGCGTAAGTGGGACGGTGTAAGCCCAGACCTGCTTATTAATTTATTGTTTTTTTTTTTGCGATTAAAAAGCTGAGTGCGTTGGACCATGAACTCTGAGTTCATCTGGGAAACATTGTGTTCTTCTTGACTTCAAGCTTGATGGACTGTATTGTATAATTGCCCCCTTCCAATATCTGATGTTCTTGATGCTTCTCTGCTGCACTCCATTACACAATACACTGTTTGTTGTTTGGATGACAAAAATATTTAAAAGTTATATTTTTAGGATGGTCTGCCTCAGCAGTCTATAACAGTACTCGTCAATGTCAAAATTATTGAGATGGCCAATCAAATCAAAGAAATTCTTCTTCTTCTTCTTTTTTTTTTTTTTAAATTTATTATAATAAATTCTGGTTCTTTTAATGATCTATTTTCCTTTTCTTTATTCTCTTAAATTCCTTTATTTAATTCCTTTAAATAAAAATACCATAAACCCCCCCTCCAAAAAATGCAGTCACTAAAGTGCTATATTCCAAGTTATTTGTGGCTTTTGCGTTATTCACCGGAAACTTTCCCCTAAATGTAACCACTCTTATTTGTACATGTATATATTCATCTTGCCAACTCAAGATGCAACGTACCAATTTTTACATTATTTGTTCTCCTAAGTCTCTTAAAAAATTGTCCCACATCATTCTGAATATGCACAAGTGAGATTTCACAGCTACAGTGGACTTGAGCTGCATCAGGATAGTGCAAGTTTGAGTCTTATCCATGCATTTCTGATCCAACCACATTCCTGCCTCTCTCTCTCCCTCTACACTTTCCTGTTTTTCTTCACTTTATTATTCATCAAAGGCAAAAAAAGTAAAATAAAAAACAGATATTTTTCACATGACTGGTGCACACCCACACAATTGGACATGTCAACTGCCTTGAACAGAAACCAGTGTTATCACTATACTGAGTGAAAGTTATATCTTTTGCAGTGGTGTTTGACAGAAACTGTTAAGGCTCATTCAAATCCTAGGACTTACCGGAGACATTTGTCTTGTCTTTTTTTAAATGGCAAGGATTTTTCTTGGACTTAAATTATCTACTCAAACATTCATTGTTAAAGGGTGAAAGAAATTGCCTTAGTAGAATGCCTTAGACCTTTTTCAGTCGTCTTCCTCAGTGATTCAAGTGAACTGAAATGCCCACTGTATTTTATTCACAAAAAAAGAGAGAGAAAAAGGCAAAAATGCCCATTTACCCTGCAGCAAAAATATAAATTAAGAAAATAGGACTATAATAAGGAATTAATGTGTATTTATAGTTTATTTTTGCAAACTTGTCCTACTTTGAATGTCACAAAGGTTAATGTCACTCCGTCTGACTAATTAAATGCAATTAGATTAGATTAACTTGCCGCTGTCAGTTTGATAATTTCCCTTCTAGTGATTCATTTGTGTGGTTGTGGCTCTGTGGGAATAGTGCCTTGTCTAGTTCAGTCACCAGTGTGTCACCGACCGTTCCCTGTACTGGTTAAAAAGATCTGGGCTACAGTTAAGATGAATTCTTCTCCCTACACTCTCCACCCTCTCTTCTCTCTGTTCCACCTCCCTCATCCCTACTCCCCTCCCTGGATTTCTCTTTGTGTAACCTCCGTTACACATCAGCACCTCCGCTGACGCTCAGAGGTGCCTTTGGGCGGTGCAGCATTTGTTATTATTGATGTTCAATAAACCAGGACATCATTTCATTTAACCCTGATAACTCACAGTAACCTCTTGTATTATTAAATATACACTATCCCCTATTTTCACTGATTTTGTGGAACATATTCACATTTAGAACTGTTTTTCAGCTCTCTCTAATAGACTTGTGTTGTTGTATACTGGTACTAAAGACATTAAATGGTACAAAAAATATACAGCACTATGATAACATCGTATTGCAAATTCAGGAATAAAAGCATAACAATGAATAAATTTAAACGAATGTCGAAGTTTAAAAACATCTAAAAAACATGTCCAGTATGAACAGCTCCTAAGTTAGTGGTTTTCAACCCTCTTTGTTGATATTGGAAGGCCCTATGACTTTTCCAGTTGTTTGTGATTTACTGGATAAGGATTAAAGATAAAGATTTTTTTCAAGGTCACTTGAATTAATTTGAAATAATTTAAGTAGTTTAATTTGATTGACAATTCTTTCACAAATTTATTAGATCTTTTTCATTCTGTAATTTAAGTCAAAGTCAGTAGTTTAAGTTAAATTGATTTAAATCATTTTATTTTGTACATTGAGGCTACAGACAGAGACATTTTTGTAGAAAGACATTTTTGAAGAAAGTAGTATGTGGGATTATAGCTGGTAAGTAAAAAGGAACTAAATGCATTTAATAACAGCACATTTTTTTTCACAAATTATTTACATCGAACTGTTGAATGTGTTGAAAGCCCTGGTTTATTTTCAATTCACCAGTCACTCAAGGCTGGTTTTCTGTTTTTTATTTTTTTATTTGAGACTGCTATCGTACCAAAGCTAAAATGTTGGTATTGATTCAACTGTACCCTCTTAAAACAGGGCAGTTATGTTTGAGTACTGCAGCAGGGCAGAGCAAAGATTGATTTCTACAAATTTCCTCTGCCGTCTCTGCTCGATTTCAACATCCCAGCTTTAATATGCTATTTTTAGATGAATATCTGTGTTGCTGATTAAAAGTGGCTAATGCTGGATCAGATGCAAGTACGGATGTGCAGTTTTAGCCAACCCTGGCATGTGGATTAAGAGGCAGTGTAGTTCTGCCTCCTGAGCAAGCGCTAATGCAGCCACTTCCCTGGAGTATAAAAGTACAGAGCTGACAAATGTAAGGAAATTAAATGACCTTTTTCCACTGCACGATGAAATTCGAGTCTTGTCTTGTAATGTAAACAAAGTGCTTTACCTTCATTATTGTCGCTATCAGAACGGATGAAAATTAGTCATTTTGAGAAAATGCAAATAAAGGAGAGGGAGTAGAAAAGATGAAATTCAAATATCAGTGATCTGGATCTGCATTCAAAGTATTCATATCCAAGAAATCATGAAAAAGTTTTAATTTTGTTTTGTGTTAATATGTACATCCCCGGTGCCGATAGCCTCGCGGGCAGTGCGCTGACATATAGCCAAGTTCAAATCCCAGCTCGTGGACCTTTCCCGATTCCGTCCTCCCTCTCTCTCTCTCTCACCTCGCATCCTGTCCACTCTATACTATCCTATCACAATAAAGGCAAAAATAACCAAAATAATTTATCTTTAATATGTACACCTCAGAATTTATTACATGCCTTTTGCATTGGTCAATTGCATCATTTCGTGGTCAAATATTTTTATATAATGATCTTCAAAAAATAAAATCATGATCATTTAAATTAATATTTCATGTAGATTTGATCTTGACTACTCTTAAAGGTTTATTTTGTGATAATGACTGGCTTAACCCTTTTCATGTTTTCTAATAATTTCCTTTAAAATCCATTTTTTTTTTTATATTCTGGTAAATCATTACTCTAAGAAGAGCATTTTAATCTCTTTCATCTTAACATTTAACTTTTGTGCAAAAATCATTATGCTTTAACTGTTGTATTTGAGGGTGACCTATTCCTATAAAGTGTCTTGTGTCATTGAGTCATACTACCTGGAGTACCCTTGAGTCCTCCATCAGTGGCTGTGCTGTGTCATGCATATGGAGAGCTTAGCTGCCACGTTTATTGTTTCTACCCAACTCTTGCAGAAGCGGCCAATGGGAACGTCTTGGCTGGACAGCGGCCTCCGCCTCGTATCAAGAATGTGCAAATTAACAACCAGATCGTCAAGCTGAAGTACTGCTACACCTGCAAGATCTTCAGACCCCCTCGTGCTTCCCACTGCAGCATCTGTGACAACTGTGTTGGTGAGTGTTTGAAACCTTTAACCTTTTGTACTACAGCTATGAATGGTATCTCAAATAGTGTGGCTTTTTTGTTTCAAAAACGTTTGTCATTATTTAACTTCCATATACTTTTTTTCTAAATTACTGAATTTTGGTAGTCAGTAATTAAAAAGAAAAAAAGAAATGAATACTTTTATTCAACAAGGATGCATTACACTGACTTATCACTTTATACAATGCTGATTGTTTCAAAGCAGCTTTACAGTGATAAGTGTCTCGTTTAGAATATTACAAAAGATTTATATATTTTAAATACTATAAATGCTGCTCTTTTGAAATTTCTGTTCATCAAAAAACATTGATAACAAAAATTGATGATAATACTTTTTTTTTTCTTGAGCACCAAATCAGCATATTAGAATAATTTCTGAAGGGTCATGTGACACTAAAAAAAATGTAGTTTTGCATTCGCACACTGATCTCACCATCACGAGTGGTCTTCAGACTAAATCCAGAAGAACTGCAGCAACTGCAAGACGCTTGAAGAAACTGCAAAGCTACCTGAAAAACTATGTTCAAGTGTACCTGGACAAAAGCTGTTTTAAACGCAAAGGGTGGTCGCACCAAATATTGATTTAATTTAGTTAATCTTTAATTGATAAATAAAATCTATTTATGATATTATTTTTGAAAGCATCCTCACTTTACAGCATTTCTGCACAAGTGCCTAAAACTTTTCTCAGTACTGTAGATTTGCAGGTAAGTTTCTTCAAGTGTCTTGGAGACATTGCCGCAGTTCTTCTGGATTTAGTCCGTCTCAGTTTTTTCAGTTTCTTCATGTAATCACAGACATGATGGTGAAATCTGATCTCCGTGTGGATCATACCGGCTGTTGTCAGACTCCTTGTGCATACAAAAATCTCTCTGGAATATTAAAATTAAAGGCAAAAGGAATATTTGGAAATGTAAACTGATATTTCCTACTGACACACTACAACAAAATATATAAATAACTGGCTTATCTTGTGTGAAAATACTAACGTGACTAAGGCTTTTGCACAGTACTGTATATATATGTAATGCTGTTTATGTATAATCTTCTCTTTTTTACTATGTCTACACACAAGAATTCTTATCTTTGATATAGTTGCACCTGTACGTGCCATTTGACTCTCCAGTATAATAGTGAATTGTTGAGAGATTAGTCAGACATACATATGCTGATATCAGAGAGTTCACCGATGGCTCAGTTTTGCTCTCTTTGCACAGTCATCCTGAACACAGGGCCGTTTGTTTGGGTGGCCTGCACCTGCCTCACATAGAGTCTCTGATTTGGGTACCATCTCCAGATATTTTTGCAGCTAAAAATATCTGCCCGTCTCTGTCAGAAGATCCACCATCACTGTTAGAATGTAGAAACTGACTTTCAGGCTTTCACAAAATGTTATGAGAAAGTTTGTTTGTAAAGTCTCAAGATTCTGTGTGTCTTCCCTCAGACCGGTTTGACCATCATTGTCCCTGGGTCGGAAACTGCGTAGGAAAGAGGAATTACCGATATTTCTACCTGTTTACACTCTCGCTGTCTCTACTCACCATCTATATCTTCGCCTTCGACATCGTCCATGTGGTTCTACGTGAGTATCACAGCAAGAAAATGTGTTTGTGTGTGAGTGTATAGGTGTGCATATGTATCTTTAGTGTAGACATGCAAAAACAGATTATCTGAAAGAGGGAATTAAATTTTCATGTTATCGATAACCATTTGAAATGCACTGACGGTACACCGGTTTAAGGATCGAGGTTTCTGGGAAAACAAGTGCCTTTAAGCGACACTCAATATGTTCTCGAATGCTGTTCTCTCAGGTGTGGTCAGCGTTTAGGATATTGGAAGAGCCTCTATGCTCTTGTAAATGTCTGCTCTCTTTGATCTTCCCCTTCTCAAAGTGCATCATAGACTGCAAGGATGAGAGAGCAGCAGAATTCACATGAATGCCTGGACAATTTGCTCTGAGCCTCTGATCTCAATATCAAAGTAAAACGCATCATAACTGAGATATAATTCAGTCTTCCGGTTTTTATGACACGGTTTACGTGCACAGATTTAAGTCTGAATAAATTTGCACTTACAAAATCTGCAGTTTGACTGGTTTATAGAGTATGACTCTGTATAGACAGAAATATCTGTTTACTGTGTATTACATGTACTTTAAACAAAATGACTGTGCATTCGAAAAGCGGCTTTTCGTGTCAACATTGCCATTGCAACAAGAAACTTACGAGTCTTGTCAAAGAAAGCCTTACTCACACATCATGTAGATATCGCAACCCAACAAAATTAGACAAAATTAACAAAACTGTCTACACTGTAAGCGCATGTTGCATATTTCTATTTTGACTCTCTGAAGAGTGAGGCCACCATATTTCCCAGATCCACTTGAAATACACTATTGTTTTTCACAAATATCATGTGTGCTTTTATTTTTCATTATGTTTTTAAATCAGTTCTGATCTTTCGTCGAATCCAGCTTGTGCTGTTTCCGATGTCTGGCCTATAAATTTAATTAATTGAATCTAATATAATTCTTACCATATGTATCTGCAGTCATCGGTCTCTTCCATTGTAGACACAGTAGGTAACTCCAACCCAATGTGTAACTAGCATGTTTGCATTTCTAACATACAGAATCTAAAAATATGCCTAGAAAGCTTTCTTCTCATCAGGTGGAAGAGAGTTGTATTGCGCTGCATACGAGGTACTTTTTAATCTGAATGTGAATGCTGCTGTATTTAAAGGTTTACATGGTAGTTATTGTACAGGTTAAGATATACACCACCTCTTTCAATCTGTCTTTAATTTGATTTGGATTGAGGACAGTCAGATCATATTTTCAGATTGAAGTGTTTACTTGAACCCTTTATTCTAACTGAGATATCAGTATCATATTTATTAAAGGAATAGTTAGCCGAAAACTAAAACTTATGTTATTAATTATTATTTACTCACCCTCGTGTCATTCCAATCCGGTATGCTGTTATTTTTCCTGTTGTAAGAATTGATTTTCCTGCTAAGACAAAAACTGAGATAAAACTCATCCTGCAATAAAGCAATAAAATGCACCCTGGACAGAAGATCTCAAAGAAAGAGCACAGGACATTGTCCTGTCCAAACGTTTCTCCTTCCTTATCTCTGCATTCTCCTCTCCATCCTCCCTTCCTTTCCCCCTGATCCAAGTCACTAAAAGTTCGCTGGGAATGTCTATAGATCACATATGATGTATCTTGTGAATCTATTGTTTTTCCTTTTCATGTTTGGTATCATTTTAAATGTCTCAGTGTGATTAGTAAAATGGTCTTAATTTCATTGCAGTCATTGGTGTTATGAGAAAGATTGAACACTTAGGATAATCCTGTTCTCCTCTTTGGGTGGTGTCTCTTCAAGATATCTGATAATCCTCCCCTCTCCTCCGAAACCAGGTGCTATCCCCTGGGGTACACGAATAGACCCAAAACAACTCTAAAAAATATTTGTACAAGCCTTTTGTTCTGGTCTGGGTATATAAGGGTAAGTGCCAGAGCAGTCTTTGGGAAACTAACCAGGAAAACCCCCAATGCAGTGCTGTGTCAGTGGCTTCTCGAGTCATCTTTGAGCAATTGATGTTATGTATTTATTATTTCTGAATTGGCTTTTAATCATTTACTTGTGGAATTGGCATGATACATTTTTACCTGACAAATAAAATGTTATATTTGATTTGTTCAGCATTACTCTGAAATCATTATTTCTAGTAGATTAATGTGCAGTCTGGTATTTCTGCAAATCTCTGTCCAGGATAAGATCACACCGAAGGCACTAATGAATGGAGCATGGGACACCTCATTAAGGAGACCTTCCGATTTCTGACTATCACTGACTTAGCACGTTGCATCTTGCGACTATTAAAAAATTCCACCTTTGTTATGAGTCTGCAGTGAGCGACGTCTTAAGGGTAAAATAGTTCGCACTGCATCCTCTGACTATTTCAGAACTGGCTAGTTTGTGATCGTGAGCGCACATTCGCGACGTGACGTCTCAAAGCGATACCGGGTCCTTAATGAATAAATATTTGAAATTATGGGATGCCCAGAATAATCAAAGATCTAAATTAAATCATAATCAATATTTATGATTATTTTCTAAGAAGAAACACAATCTAAATTTGATTATCAGTTGAAATTGGAGTCAGATTAACAGAGCTAAAGTAATATTGAAACGAAATTCTAAGAAATAAGGTGAACTTCACCGAAACGCTGAAAAGACATACACGCATCATACCTTCACCCACACCGTTGGGTTCCGTCGTTGGGCCAACGGGTGGCCCTTACATTGTGGAACACAAAAATAGAATTTTTAAATAATCTTCACAACATTTTATATCTTTCAAGATCCAATTTAAAAAAACAAACACTGCAAATGACCCTAAAATATGCTCTGTATTATACAAGTCTCCTGAGGCCATATGATTGCTTTGTATGACGTACAGAACGATATTTAAGTTTAAATTGCAGGTTGGACATCAATAACATCAAGCGTCATTGGTTCTCAATTATCTCATAACCAAATGTCATCATGCCAAACCTTCACCATAGGTGTCATATTCAATTTGAGAGCTACTAAGAAGGTTAATACATTTTTTATGTTTCTCACCTAAAATCTTTGATAGTGTATATTTATGTAACAGACAACTCTCTGATGCTTTTTATAGAATGTCTTTTATCCTTTCAGTTTGCTAGCCTGTGATGGTGATGAATAATGACAAATTTTTAATTTTTGGGTAAAATATTCCTTCATCACATTACGAGGCTGAATGCAAACGTAGCTACTGTGGTTGAAAAGATGAATGTAAACGAACAGTTAACTTCTCAGCACTGGCAGAGTGTGGGTGGATGTGCGAAAATCTTCTGAACGTGATGATGGGAGAGAGAATGTGAGATGCTGAGACCTCTGATGCAGTGAGTTACTGCTTGCATTGCATGCATGGATACATAATGTAAATAAATACAATTTTGTGTGTTTTATAGGATCTGTGGACTCAGGATTTGTGAATACCATTAAAGAAACTCCTGGAACATATCCTTTCATTTTAGCTCCAGAGCCACTAGCTGAAGACTTGAAAACAAAATGAGCTCCTCATAAACCAGCCATGTTGTGAATGATATATCAAGCTAAACATAGTGTTTGTTTACTATTTGTGTAACAGTTGAACAGGCACATAGCACATATATTTGTTTAAAAAAACCTTTTGTATTGCTGAACAAAAATATTTCAAAGTTCGAAGACTTTTTTTCAGCATATTGTAGATATTTTTGAGCATGTTATGTCCTTGACTACCTTTGCACTGTGTTGGAGGTTCTGGTGTGTTTTTTCACCCTCTGGTCTGTGGTGGGATTGACTGGCTTCCATACCTACTTGATCTCTCTCAACCAGACCACCAATGAAGATGTAAGTCTGTTTCTTACCTGTCCAAAGTCTAGTGTCGGTTCTTGACTCCTGCTGCTGTCACATGGCTGGAAAGATAAACACATGGCCTAGAGCATTTCAGCACACTAGATCCAGCAGTCACCTTGGCAACAGTGCCTTCTCTGCGATAAGAAAGCACAGAAAACATCTCAACATGAGTTATATGTACAGTATATACAGCATTTATGGCACTGTTTATGAACAGGGTACACAGTGGCGTCCCATTACGTTTTTAAAGCACTAGAGGCACAAATCCCATGTTTTTATGTTTGCTGTTAGATAAGATATTATGTAACGTAAGATTAACCTTGCATGAAAAGAAGCTTTAAAAGCATCCAATGTTTATGCACATCATAACATTTTTGGCCTCCTGATTTCTTTACTTTTGTGACTGTATCCAAACTGTTGAACTATTTAACTCATTTTAGTAAAAAAAAAAAAATATTTTTAAAGCTAATTTTAATTATGAACTATTAATTAATGAAAAACTATTAAATAAAATGAAGAAAAATAAAAGGGAAAAAATATGACATTTGAGTCCCACATTTTGCTAATGCTGTTACCACGTAACTTTCCTTATTATTGAAATGAAATCTAAGTATTCTACGTCTAATAATTTAAAATTTAGTCTCATTATACATTTTGCAACCTGGTTACATAGGCTTCGTTTTAATTTGCTAGAAAATCACAGAAATCAGGGTTTATTAAGGATATTTAGTTACAAAAGTCACACAATAATTTAGTATTGGGTGCAAAAATTATAATAATAATAAAAAAACTGAAATCATTTTTTTTTGTTTTTTAAACTCCGAACATTTTTTAAAGGTTAAACATCTACTTTCGGTGATAATTTCATAAAAATAAAAAAACTGACAATTTCATATCCTGTTGTGCACACTATTCATGAAAAATATCTACAACGTATGATCAAACAAATTCATATATAGTGAACAAACGCACACACGTATATATATTGCATATATAGTGCTTAGATTCCCTGCAGTTTGAGTGCTGTGATTTAGTTTAGCATAATCTGTAGTGCTGTGGCACCTTCACACTTAGCCCTAATGATTAATTTAATATGTTTTCTTGCCACATTTGCCCTCTGGCCCTTCTTTTCCTGTTAATGAGGAGTAAAAAAAGAGTGAGAAAGGGAGGAAGCTTCAGAGAAGGATGCAAGTGCTGCAAGTAATATGATGTGACATGATGGTTGTTCGCCTTTGATTTTGTATGAATTAGATCCTGCTTATATTAGATTTATCAATAACTGCAGATACAATTCAGATACAACTAAACTACATACTGAAACCTGAAGCTGGTAATATTTCTGTTGGGGAATACCATGCATGAAACCTTTTTTTAGATTTGCCCGTGATGCATACATCAGTTTCTATCTAGGAGCAGATGAAACAGTAACAGCATGACTTTTTAAGATGAAGAACCTTGAAGTGCTTGACTAGATCAAATGAAATCCATAGGGAAGGGATTGGTAGAACTGAAACAGCACATTTGAATAAAGGATAATTAATAAGTGATTCTTTTTTATCAAGCCTCTCATTTGCACGGACGCTTTAAAACATAAAACATCAGAGTGAAGATCCAGGTGAAGGTTGAAGGTTGAATCAGAATGTGACAGCAGTTCTGACATTGTGCTGGTTTTCTTTTCAAAGTTTTAAGTCCTTCATCTCTACTGCACAGATCAAAGGCTCGTGGTCGGGAAAGAACCGTGTGCAGAACCCCTACAGTCACAAGAACATTTTTAAGAACTGCTGTGAGGTTCTGTGTGGCCCTGCTTACCCCAGGTAGGAAGATTACTGTAGTTTTGCTTGTATACAGTGGCTACAAAAAGTATTTTGGTACTTTGGATGTCATTGCATTAGATATGAAGGCCTTTACTAGTAATTTTAGTTTTGAGAAAAGCTCCAGCATTTCTTTGCAGATGCTACATGGTTTGTGCCTCTTCTCTGTCTTTCTCTCCTTCCAGTGTGTTGGACAGAAGAGGTGTGATGCTGGAAGACTCGTCTAGCCCCGCCCCTTCTGATGCGTCTGCTGCTTCTACCAATAAGAACAGCAACCCTGTTTCACAAACCACAGTAAGACCGCATTTTTTTTATGAGTGTGTGAGTGAACAAGCCAGTGTACATTAGGCAGAAATGTTGCTGGCTACTTTACTGTGAGTAGTGAGTCTGCAAGAAAGATCTTAAATCAATTACCCTAAGAGCTGGGAGAGTTAGAAGGTCAGGGAAAAGAACCAAGTGGAGTAAATGAATGCATTAAGCGGTTTTAGCTTGATATGGCTTTCATAGGGCAGATAGTCATAGTGCTGAATATTGTACAGCTCTGCATGTCCATTATATCGGTAAAGACCCTAAAAATATATCAGTAAAAATTATTTAAAAATTTAAATATGTTTGGTCAGGTGGATCAGGGTTCCCATGAACATAAAAAACATCAGGGAATTTTTAAAGTGTTATTTCTAACCATTTCTTATATATTTTTCTAGTTATGCTTGGCTCTAAAATATTTATTTGTCTAGAAATTGCTTTTTGTTAGTGCATTCTGTATAAAATAATTATTTGGTATCCTTATAATGATTGTCAAGGGTGAGATTTCAGATGTTTCACTACATAAGCATTTCCTAACTTTTTTTTGTCTTCTGTTCTCCCATAGAACCATTTTAACTCCTTTTTTTCCTTTTTAACTTTTATTATAGTGAAGACAATTCAGAATTATCATCAATTGGCCATATATTCACCCAGACCATGGTATAAATGTTCGATAATGTTTATACGCCAAAAGCGGAACGAAACTCATTTGAATCGCGCGCCACACGGACCATTTATCAGCTCGGCTCAAAGTCCAAACGGCAGCGCAGCGCGAGGGCTTACTACTAGAGCAGATGCGTTTACTCCAAGGGGGTAATCCATCAACCGGAAACTGAAGCCTCACGGGGGCCGCCATTGTAGCAGAACTTCACCTGCTGTTAGCATTCCATTGACTCACATTCATTTTGGCGTCGCTTTGACAGCGAATAACTTTACATCTGAGGCGTCCAAAGACTTCATTTGTCCATTATTTATTTCTAAAGAAACACGACAATGTATAAAAGGCTCCATTACTTTGTATCTTACGTTATGGCCCCGTAGAAGCCGTTTTTGTAAAATTAGGCTAACGATTGCGTCATAACCACGCGACTCTGTGTCGCATTTTAGAGAAATTACCGTATAGACAGGAGGAGAAGCTCGCAGTCTTTTACTGTCTATGAGGCAATCAGGGGGACATAGAGGCATAAAGTCAAGGGAGAAGCCCAGAGATAGAGAGTCCCTAAAAGTAACAGGATATATTATTTAAACAACGTGTTTGAGGAATTAGGTGATTCAGATTTGTCTTGGCACAGCTACTAGAAGATTTACAACGTTCAGACTGTCGTCAAGCTCAGTTTGAGCCTGCGCAGTAGCTCAGCTATCAGACAGGAAGTGCAATAATCGGGCTTTAGTCTTCTCCGTTGAAATCAATGGGGTCGCTGTGTCCATTTCTTTTACCGTCTATGGTTTACTTTACTCTGATCTGTCTCGGTCACTAGATCCAGTGAGAAGCGCTTGAATTCAGCGAACAACACAAATGTCTCAGTGATTTAAACCAGTTTAAAGGCAGATGAAACAGCACTGACCAACAGGAGAAACACTGTGCGCAACGATACAGTCAGAATCTGAATTGATACTGAATCCATTTACAATGGATTTGCTGTAACGTTAGCCTAGTAATATTAACTGCACCATGAAATGTGGGATATACATATTGAATTGTATTATATTATTAATGTAGACAATGTATTAAATGACTAATGGAATATAATTACAGTATTTAATAATGTATTTAGGCTACTGTTTTTCATACAAATACCATAGAAACCATCTGTGGTTATCATGATCTAAATGCATGATACTGGATGACCAATGGTTAATTATAATAAAATTCAAACAGTCAGAATATTACATTTTACCAAATAAAATTGAGGTTGTTAATTTTTTTTAACAGATGTTACTGTTTTTGTTAATGAACATAAATTTAACATAGTAGTATTAGCTTGAGTTAGGGTTGAGCAGATTTACTGTCAACTCAGTCAAATATGCGTTTCGAGACAAAACATGTAATATTAATATTGCAGCCTGCACTGCGAACTGTGAAGATACGTCAGGCAAAGTCAGGCAACACAAACCTGTTTCAAGATTTAAAACGATATCCCCCATTAGCACATGCAGAAACTAAGAAATATATTTTTCTATTCAGATATTTATTTTGTTAAGGAAAAATGACAAATGTTTGAATGTTCTACCTCAGATTTGTGAAATGTTCACCTGTTTGGCAAGTGTTTGTCATGATATGTTCTGACAATAAAGAGTAGTTTAAAACCACAATTAACACTCTGGTTTCTACAACTTTCACTTAGGAGCAAAAATCTGCCTTTAAATTTGAAAGAAATAAAGATTTGACATTTATCGTGATAATTATCAATATCGACTGATATAAAAAAAATGATCGTGATAATTGTTTTTGGCCATATCGCCCAGCCAATACAACATTTCACAACATATATTTACTATATATATATATATATATATATATATATATATATATATATAAAAGTCGTGTTTAACCGTGGAATTCTTGGTGAAAAACTACATTACTCATCTCCACCAACCCGAGAATCAAAAGAAGCAAATTGCACCAAAATAATTTTGTGGCAGCTTCCAACTCCCATGAAGCACTGCGAATGATGTTTCGATGTTATTTAATAAACTTAAAAAATATTGCATATTAAACTATTCAAATCAATAGTTTTGTATTTCTCAGTAATTTTAATGATTCGTCATTCACAATGCTTTTTGGGATTGTAGTTCTTTCCCTCATTAAAGCCGTTAAAGGGATAGTTCACCCAAAAATGAAAATTCTGTCATCATTTACTCGCCCTCAATTTTTTCCAAACCTGCCTAAAACAAGGGAAGATATTTTGAAGAATGTTTGTAACCAAACAGTTGTGAGGCACCATTCACTTCCATAGTATTGTTTTCCATACTATGGAAGTCAATGGTGACCCATCAACTGTTTAATTACCCATATTCTTCAAAATATATTCTTTTGTGTTCAGCAGAAAGAAAAAAAAAACCTCATACAGTTTTGAAATAAATTGAGGGTGAGTAAATGATGACAGAATTTTCATTTTTGGGTGAACTATCCCTTTAAGTACACAGTCTTGTACCTTTTGTCTTTTTTTAAAAAAAAAGCTTTTTTTGCTTCAAAGCAATTTGTAACGATATGATTGGGTGGGCACTGTTGCACTCTATTAAACACTCTGGCTTTACAAAATCTTTCCAAGTTCCCTCTGAAAGCTGTTTAAGTACCTACTGCTGCACATTTAACCCTGGTTAAGAACGATGGCACTCACACATTCACATTGATGTGAATATCCCTCTTTAATTGATAACGGTGTGTTTGCACTTCCTGCAGAAATCCTCAGCTCCCCTGATTCCCAATGAGCACACCCCTGATGAAGCCAAACCTGGTATTGGTGCAAGTACCCAGAAGATGGCCAGCTCCCCTAAAGATGAGAAACCCCCCTCACCAACTTCCCCCAATGCCGTCGCCCCTGGGGTCATCAAAGAGTCGACCCACTAGCTTTGGCTGCGTTCTCCAGACTTCTCTCAAACTTCTGAATGTGCTCACATGAAGGAACACACAGAAAAACTGTTTTGACTCTGACTTTCAAAACAGTGGCCTATGTTCTCTGATACTCTTTCGCAGAGCGAGTTATCTTGCCTGGATCCTGCGCTAGCACTCGAGACTATATCTGGAGGTCTTGAGACTCTCCTCTTTGAATCACAGCATGATGAAACTCACAATGAGGGAAATGGGGAGCCATAGACTGAATCAGATTAGAATAGGCTACCCTTACACGTAATGAGGACAGTATTTCCCTTGAAAGAGCTTGTGAAATGTTCAGTTGTTTTTTTCAGTGTCATTACCCGTTTCTGTATAGCCTGCCTCCATTATTCCTAACCATTTGTGTGCCCTGTAAAACCCATAACTTGCTTCTATAGTAGTTTGTGAAAAATGCCCTTTGGATTAGACTTTTTTTTTTTTTTTAAGGAAAAGTGCTTGTCATAAACTGACATTAGGGCCAACAAAACCGCTTTATTTTGTTGATAGGGTCATTTGGATCAGCTTAGTAAGTCAGTCAGTTATAAATGTGATGTAACTCAGAAAGTTAAGCTCAGTCTTGATTTTACAATCAGCATGGATGGTAGAAAGCAGAGGCTGTCAGATGTATGTGCCAGTGAGGACAGGCCGATTTGCATCAGTAAGAGTGCCTTATCTATGCTCTACCATTACATCTACAGAAGACTCCATAATGCCCCATACTACTCATACTTGTACATGCAAGTCAATGTCATTTTTATACAATGCTAAGGATCTGTCAGAACACAAAAAAGCCATGGAGTTAATGTACATATTGTATAAGTAACTGAGAAGCTGCAAAAGTTAATACGTTCCCTCTATATTGTCTTATTTAGCGAGGTCTTTCCACAACCGCCTGACATTTGAGCATCATACTATCTTTCCTCACTTTCCTATTCTCTAAGAGTTGGATATTACAACACAAGGCCAAGTGGCGTGTTTGTACACAGAATAAATTAAAGATAGTTTACATCTGAAAATGGACCTTTCTGAGTCTAGGCATGGAAACGGCTAGTTGACCAATCCAACTTCAGAGTCATTTAAGCATGCTCTTGCATTCAGTTGAGAAATATCTTTAAATTGTGCGTTTTTCTTTTCCCATACCTTCTTTTAACCATGTTTAAGGTAGCAAAACTTGCCCCATGTGTAGAAGCGAATGTGCAATGTAGTCACCTTTACTAATTTCACTGTAGTATGTTAATGGCCACTTGTAAGGGACACATCTACAGACTTCAGGGACCGATAATATATTTTTACATGCGTTTCTCATCATAACCAGCTACACAGGGCAGTATTGTTAAGAAGTGAATAAATAATTTGGAAAAGCCAGCTTAAAATGGTTCAGTGCCATCTTAAACATTTGGAAAAATATGAACTGGAATGTTTGTGAGACGCATTAATTTGTTTGTTAATAACTACTGGTGTTGAAAAATGTGTTGAGGGTAAAAAGTCCGTTATTGCAGGAAATGTAGTCCTACATAACTAACAGAGTGTGCTTCAGATGTTTAATTTATAGCAAATGAGTACAATTGTGTGAACAATTGTGATGATTGTTTACACTGTTACTGTGTATGGAAGATGTGAATATTAATTTGCTAGGCTGAAGGTATTACGGAGTATATGGAAATGTGCTTAAAGTTGCGCTGAATCAATCCCACTATTTTTTTTTTATCATGAATTTTGTGTCATATGCTAATATGCTAATTTACTAAATGAGGCACATAAATAATCAAAATCTTTAATGCCAAGTCAGTGTAATGTGTAAGTTTGGAATTTTAGCAAATTATGGTCTGCTCTAGATATGTGGATGTGATGCATAATGTACACATTGTACGTCATCACGAATTGGGTTATGTTCAGTTTGCTTGGTAATAACACTGTGATCATGTATATCCTCATACTCTCCACTTTCTACTTTATGAATTTGTGTGTAAATGTACGTTCATTAAATTATATGGTATTATTACAATTTCTTCTTTGTGGTGTAGTTTCAAAATTTAGTTTTTTGTTTGTTAAAAAAGCAAACCCTGAAAGTACAGACATCAATATCAAGACAAACGGAACAGTAAAAAGGAAATACAAATATTGAATAAACAATAGTTTTGAAAACAAAATAAACCATATTTTAACAAACATTACCACAAACAGGAACCAAAATCATTGACTATAGAAGCAAAAGAATAATATGCAAGTACATGTGCATTAACTAAACAATGTGCCTTTCCTCTTTCATTCCTGGCACTGTACATTCATTAGGCCAGAAACAGAAGAATAGTAGTCTATAAAATGCTACTTCATAGCTAAAGGTATGATGATGATGAAACTTATCAAATGTTAGAGAATCACAGTTAGATCACACATATGATTACATATAATTACATGTAATTTACCATAATAGATGTCTTGAATATTTAACCTTGTGAGTAAAATCAATATTTGGAGCACCACCATGCTGCTTATTTTATGATGTAAGAACATATTTTATGATGTTAATCCATGGAATATTGCTTGGTGCGAAGTCAGTTTTTCCAAATCCCTCAAAAAACGTTGTTTCAGTTAGATTTCAAAGCCTTTTGAAGATATTTAATGTGGTGTCAGACGTTCTGAACAATAGTCAAAGAGAAAGACTACGTTCATAGATGATAGTACCTTCAAGACCTTTATGCCATCTTCTAAGAGGACCTACTGGCTTCTGTATCGGCTGTGCATGTAAAATAGTTTCCATCATGGAATTCAATCCAGCATGTGGTTATGACACTCTCGATCCATCATAGAGGTTAAACGTTTTAAAGAAGCAGGATCAAAAGAACATTCTGGTGGCTTCACTCTGTTTGATTCTCAGAACTTTCCTCCACCTTCATCCCCTCCAGTTGTTCCTGAACAGCATTGAGCTTTGTTTCTGTGTCCGGATCTGTTTCTGCGTCCGGTTGGGATTCCACCTGGGGCTCCTCACGTCCATTTGCCAGGTTCTCTGTGCTCTCGTAACAACCCGAGTCCCGTGGCATTTCAGTCTTTTGCTCCTCGGTATCGGATTCATCCTCCGCTGGAGAACAGAAAGGATGTTAGTACATCAAACAGACTTCAAGTATAATTACACAATTAGGATAAAAGTCTAGACTCGATGGCTCTACTTGGACGTACAGTCATGAAGCAGTTCTGCTGCTTTCAATATCTTCACACGTTGCTCAGGGTCTGTAATGTTCAGCTCGTTCAGGTGAGACTCCTTCAGGCCAGTGAAGTCCTCCAAGCTCTGGAAGCCATGCATGGACAGGAGAGATCCCAGTTCCTAGGCACACAGTGGTCAATCATAAGAAGTCAAAAAGCAGATCCTCTTGCACTATGATGAAATGGCACACAAATTTAAAAGAAAACAGCAATGAAAGTAACTTGAGTCTTACAGTTAGGCCTATTCTCTCCAGAACTTCCTCCAAGGTTTTTGGTTTGGGTTTCTGGCGTCCGTGACTGAGGCATCGCTTCCTCTTTGGCGGCGTTTCCTCCTCTGGTAGTATTGTGACGTAGATGAATTTAAAGGAGCCCACTTTGTTAATGAGTTTACCAGTCCAGGTGCCTACTGGTGGCTTCTCAATAATCTGGATGATGTCTCCTTTCTGTGTGTTTTGAAAAATATCAATGCACTGCATACAATATACTACAAATATCTATATTTTTAAGGATTAGTAATCCCCCAAAATTCTTGACTTTCGCCCATGAAACAGAAAAAAAAAAATCTGAATAATATACTGGTTGCTTTTTATCTTGTGGTTGAAGACTGCAGTTTTCAAGCTTCAAAAATGGTGTGCTATATTTTCTAAAAACATTAAATGTATGGACCACTTTTTGATACTTTTTCAGGGCTTTTGCAAGCATTTTAAAGCTTGAAGGCTTCAGTGTATTGTAATTGCATAGAAAAAGGCAGCCAGCACTATAAAAATATTTTTTTCAAAGTTGTAAATAAAAGATTATTGGTGTATGTTTTGAATAGAATAGAAAATACTATTCTATTATTATGAAAGTCTTTCTACTTCAAAATGCCATGTTTAATACAATGTGTTCCTTGCTTTTTCTTTGTATTATTTGTGAAATTTACTAGCAATTTCTGAGTAAAAATCTACACCAATTTTTTTAATAGTCCCTCAAAATTACTCTTTGTGTTACACAGAAAGCAAGGAAAGGGTATTTATATAGTACATTACACAAGGATAATTCAGTGCTTTTCATAAAATGAATCACAACAGATGCATAAAAAATGTAAAATGGATTGAAAATTGATTTAAAATGTATTAAAAAAACAAGTAAGAAGAGAAGAATACATAAAAAAAAAAAACGACTACCATAATTTTTGTTTTTGTATAAACTAATCTTTTATGTCGACATTGTTGATAAATGTGTCCAAAAATAGCACATTTTAAAAAGCTGACCTGTAGTTTGAGAGATTCCATGTCATATGGACTGGGGGTGAAGTCAGTGTGGACAAGGGCTCTGCCACAGAAGGGCCCTGTGTAGGTGTTGTCCTCCAGTCGCATGCTGTCTCTCTGGCTGAAGCCACTGTCCAGACTCTGTCTGTCAGAACCTGCACATCAGGGGAAAAAAAAAAAACAATAAGCGTTGTATGATATTGGTTTAGCCAACATATTGTGCCGTTCTGAGATGGCTTACATCCAGAGAGCTGGCGTGAGAGAGGGCTGTGCATGGTGTCCTCTGAGCTGTTGGAGCACACAGATGCTCTGTTCCCAGCACTGAGATCTGGCATCCAGTCACCTGGAGACATGGGAGACATAGAGCCGTCCTCCCCACTCTCATTCTGAAATCAACAAATGTAACAATTTACAGTTCATTTGAATTCATATCCACATGAATTTCTTTGTGACCTAACTTTAACCACTGGAAACACCCTGAGATGCAGACTGTGTAAAATATCCTGATTTCATCCACACGGGGGAGACACATTCAAGCTGTTATTAAGTGTTTCTTAGATGGTTGCTTAGAAAATTACTAGTAAAGTAAAGGAAAGGAAAGGAAAGGAAAAAAAGGAAAGGAAATAAAAATAAAAATAAAATAATATAAAATAAAAGCCCCGTTTCTGGGACTGAGATATTTTAAAAGAATTTTACCACCGATTTTAAATGTGAATTTAAACATGGCAACTTGGTTCAGTTAATTAGGTATGCATTAGGTATCATGAACTTTTAACTTTTATAGCATTTACTACTAGTTTAAGGCTATTTTATAAATGCCAATTAAACATATCATTTATAAAATAATGTATATAATTTCATTTACACAACTTGAAATGCTAAAAATAATTTAGCAATTAACATTAACCTAGGATGAATACATTCTGTAAAAGAATATATAATACTTGTGCTTTCGACTCACCCCCTCCTCTGCAAGGGCTTTCTGTACCATCTTGGATGTTTTACGGGTCATTGTGCGAGATATGACATTTCTCCATTTCTTTCCAAGTTTTCCATTACTTTTCCCTGAATCCTCCGGTGGTGCACCCTCAAACTTCTGTAAGAAATTTCACACAAAAAAAGATGCCTTCAGTAATTGTCAACTGCTGTTTTTACTGTGCACTTTCTCAGTTTAGCAAACTAAATTTGTCTTATCGACTCATCAAACTTCCCCTTGTGTTGTCTAAAAAGAGCTACAGCAAATGAATAATTGTTGCTAGGTTGTTACTGGTTGTTCTGTGCACTGTTTTCTGGCTCCATGGTTAAAGAAACTGAGACAGAACTCTGTTAGAACTAATTGCCTTAAATTACCTCAAATAACCTCACTGCAACCTGTTTTTAATTTCAGTTTGCAGTTCTTTGATGTGTTATTCATAACCCATTTCTAATGTGCCATGGTTCAGCAGTGCCACGTTTGTCCTGACTAAGCTGAATCAGCACATATTTGTTTGTGGTATAACCACAGTTTTAGTGTTAGTTTTAAAGCGATGTGCCCCTGTTTCATGCAGGATTTCCAGTAAAGTTTGTGACGGTGGTTTTTGTGTCAGTGAGTCAATGTGGCTACTCCTCTCTGAGCTCTACCTCTAAATGTCAGAGGCTCTTTCCTTTACTGTGAGGACAGCGTGTGCTGTTATCAAAGGCACAGACAGAAAACAAAAGTACTTGTCAACGTCATGGGGATTTTACATCAGTCTGTTACATTATACCTTTGATTTTATACCTCAGCACCTCACTTAACTCCTCCACAGAAGGCTATTCCATATGTTCAACACTTTTGTTATCAAACAGACAATGAACATTGTTTTAACAACAATATATATTATAAATGTATATTATTTATGTAAATGTATTTATTATGATGAAAATTTTAAAAAGTAGTGTCTTATTTGATAGTGAAATATATACAATATTTTTCAAAAGTTTGGAGTCGGTAAGATTTTTGAAAGAAGCTCACCATGGCTGCATTTATTTGATCAAAAATACAGTAAAAATACAGTTACATACACTTTAAAATAAGTTTTCTACTTTAATATATTTTAAAATGTAATTTATTCCTGTGATGGCAAAGTTGAATTTTCAGCATCATTACTCCAGTCTGTAGTCATATGATCCTTCAGAAATCATTATAATATGCTGATTTGATGCTCAAGAAACATTTCTTATTATTACCAATGTTGAAAACAGTTTAGCTGCTCAATATTTGTTTGGAAACTGTGATGCATGTTTTTTTCTTCAGAATACTTTGAATAGAAAGTTCAAAAGTACGGCTAAATTTTAAACGTGTTATATACAAATGTATATAAAATATTATTAAAATTATACCACTGTCTACTCTTAAAGCAGACAGAAGGCTAAGCAGGCTCTCTGCTTGAATGGCTCATGAAAGGATGACATCCTGTCTAGATATTTTTAAAAGTGTGGTTTTAGAGATGAAGCAGTTATTAAGAACCATACTAGCAGTTGAATGTTAATGCTGACTGCAAAGGAGTACAGATTATGTTGATGCTGTTGTTTTTCTCCTCTGAAACAGCAGATAAATTGGTCAATTTGCACAGCCACACATGATATAATATTTTGATACCCATAAGACAGGACTTCATCTTCATATAACAAACTACTGCACTTACAGTTTCGTCCAAGGTAGCCTCAGGGCTCACTACAGGTGACGATGGCTTTGGCTTCATAAAGTCTTTGAAGCTGCTGGATCTTTGCAGAGACAGCTATGAAGACAGAACAGTTTCTCATCAGAGACTATTTAAAGGTACAGTAGAATTCAGATACAGACAGACGGACGGATGGATAGAGATATTTTGTCCTATGCATTCAACCATAAGGCCATTGGGTCTTGAGCAATAAAATGAAAATGTGAACAGCAGAGTCATCCAGCATTATGCTGATGAAATGTTATCTCAATGCATCATGAATATATCCAGTTTAGTTTAACTGATACTGTAGCTCATGTTATAATGGCCATTAAATGCTATTGTATTTCCACAAGCATATATCCTGATCAATATTTGAAAGCATTATCAAACCTCCAGAGAAACATTTGGGCAGCAAAATCCACACTATCTTTTTCAGATCCATAGACCAGACGTAATTATAAACATGACTCATGAGTGTTTTGTAGGGTGGAAAAGCATTTGACTATGTCTATGAAAAATAAGCTGTCATGGTCATAGGTTTTCACAGATAGGAAAATGTGTTTAGTTACACTTTACAGTGTCAATGTCAATGTAACATCTCAGTGTAATTGAAAATATAGCAATAACAATGTGCCAGTCTTTATCAGATCTGCCCATACTTCCTACTATAAAGGGACAAAAATCACACTTAGCCTAATTAAGGGCCATTGGAATGAATTTGAATTATACCCAACTGTATAATATTAACATAAAAAAAAATCTATTTCACTTATATTCTTTGTAACACTTAATTTCAATGGTCCACTAGACATTCTACTAAGTAACTACTAAGTTACTACTAACTAAGTAATTACTTAGTAGTAACTTATTAGTTACTTAGTAGAAAGTCTAGTAAGAAACTACTAATTTACTACTAAGTAACTACATGTCAACTACCAGCCATTAGAGTATTAGTAGACTGTGTGCTTAACAGCTGCTAACACTTTATTGTGATGGTACGCAACAGACATTCTACTGACTATATATAACTTTGCAAGTACCCAACCAGTCTACTAATACTCTACTAACACTCGAAGTAGAGTTTGTTGACATGTAGTTGGACTGTCGAAATAAAGTGTGACTATATTCTGATATGACATGGTGGGCCAAAGGTCATCATGGTCTGACCATGAGCCCTGGTTTGGGCATTTCTGATCTATATATGATAAAGTAATTATTTATCACATGATGTTCATTTATAGGCTAATATACCTATGCATTTAAACTGTATAAGAGACACTGTTTTGCAAAGTGATTCATTCATAATTAAGGCACTTTTTTTTATAAATTATAAAATCATTCAGTGTGGGTATTGTGGCTGCTGTGCATATTTGTTCCAATTTGACTTTTTCTGTTATCTAAACCTTTCACTGTGCCACTTTTCTTCAGCACAGGAAGTGGGCATGTCTCAGCCAATCCCTGCAGAGCTGTGCACTATCTAGACAACACACAACAGACTGCAATCTGCTAAACCAATCAAATGCAAGAAGAGATTGTTCAGCTGGTCAAAACTAGTAAAATGACAAGAGTTTGCTTCTCTTTGAAAACCATATTAAATTAAATAGTTACACTATTGCGAAAATCATAGTGTAACACGTCAAACTATTATTAACAAACCTTACCTATTAATTTCCCCAAAACTGACAACGTTCTGCTGCATCATCATAAGATGTTGAAATGTATTTTAGACAGATCTCGAAAGAAATAATTACTCATAATCTAAACCATGACCAAAGAGGAAACTGCAGCATTTTGAGATTATGTGGGGGTGAAGTGTTTTCATTTACACTATGCCAATGAACTTCAATTGTATGCTACATCCTCTGCTCTGGATAAGAATATACAATATAAACTAAAGACATCAAAGTAACCGTGATGCACAAACGCAAGATTTTCCAATCTCGCTTTGCTTGGGTTACATGCATTTATGAAACACCTGCAGTTTCAGAGAGGAGAAATATCGAAACTGTTGGTTGTCACACGCAAGATGTGAATCAAATGGAAAATAACAGTAATGCTAGAAGCAGTTAACCGCTGAACGAGAAGAAGTTGAGTGGAGCGGGCTGTGAAGACGTACGTAAGCGTCACTTTGAATTCAGGAGATGTGTTTGGATGCTTTGCTCTGATGAGGTATGAACCGCTTCAGGATGTGTGCTGCGGTCTGATGTGTTTCTACAGGAACTGTTGCACAGCCATGCACAAACCCAGAACAATCATACACTTTCAGTTCTTAATCTTAAGACAAACAGGACATATTACAATAGGACTATTATTCACATTAATGAATGAAAACATTTGAAAAACCCTACTGTTGATTCAAACGATCAGCAACAAAAGCACATTTGTTCTGCTCTGATGCATCGTTTCATTTACTTTGTGTTTAAACAGCCTATTATATGTGTATTCGTTTTCTTGGGAACGCAGACCTCCAGAGGGGCCCTCCAAGAACATCATTTCTACTCTCGCTTCAACTCTTCAAAACTGGGCCGCACACGCAGATTAAGGCACAAACTCTTACCTTCTTCTTTTGCACCTGAGCCTGCTCCTTTTCAGATGCGTTGGATGGTTTCCGCCGTAACATGTTGATCCAGCTGTGGGTGGGCAGGGTGGGCAGTATTCTCCTGTCTCTGAGGACCACAACTATAGATGTGGCAGTATGACACTCGACTGAGCTGAACTAACTCCTGTCTGTCTCACTGCCACGGTGCTCCACTCACAGAACGACAAAAGCCACCAGAGGAGGAAGAGGCAGAAGAAAAGCTCTTCTCTGATCGCTGGAGTGGAGAACTAAACGCTTGAGGAAGTCACATGACTAGACAGGAACTTCTTTTTTTAAGAGCTGGCTTTGGTTGAAATGGTTTATACCAGATAAAAACAAACCAAATGACCTCTTACTTACGTACTCAGTGATACAGAACATCTTTAGCCTGAAGAGCACAAGGAATTATTTTGTATTTCTTGAGATAAACAATCACTTAAGTCACTGATACACACACACACACATTAATGCTTAATATTAATGCCTTATTCTGCCATATTCTACATCCCTTAACCCTACCCAATACCAAAACCTAGGCCATGTCTAAATTATCATAATACCTTACTACTGATTTATAAAAGTTACAAAGTCAGTGAGCTGAGGCCTGCATGTAAAATCAGCCAGCTGAGACAGACAATAGAGTGTGAGTTAGCAGAGAGTTATTTTTGTTTGTTTCACACCACATGGCATGACTGTTTCACTCCCTCCAAAAACGAGCCTGTTATGAGTATGAAATATTTGGACAAAAGAAGCCAATGTTTATAGTAGATGCAAGTGATATGCAGTAAATGACTTTAGATTCCAACAGTAATTTCAGCTGTATAGGCAGCGGTCAAGCACACTGACAACTGTAATGAGGTCACCATTTTCAACACCTCCTGTTGCTGTAGTTCCTCTTTATGTAAAGTCACGCCATACACAGAGCCTCGACTAAAACATGACAAATGTAATCACATGCATCAGTCCTATTATTGTGAAGATAAGGAACAATGTTTAACAAACAATTGGTTAACAAAATTAGCTGGAGTAGAGCAGGCAAACAAAAGAGTTCAGAGAGAGCGAGAGAGAGAGAGAGAGATGGAGAGAGAGAGAGAGAGAGAGAGAGAGAGAGAGAGAGAGAGAGAGAGAGAGAAAGCGGACGTCTCAGAAACCACATTCACACCTTACTGTTGTTCTGACGGAACTGTTGCCAAGCAACAGCACCTCTGCAGGCATGAGCCCTTCACATGCAGCTTCAGACCCGTGATAATTAAAGGGTATTGGAGAAGCTGGTTTCTCAGAAAGCGATGTTAAGATGTGTGACTGCTATGATATCTGGGTGAGCAATAGGGCAGGACTTAGAGCATTAGGTGCTTGGTGTGATACTGTCATTCCAGTTTTGTGCTCTAAAAACCATGATCTGATATAAAACAAACACACACAAATAAAATAAACAAACCGGACATGACATATTGTGCCAATATTTTAGAAAGCAGTGGTCACAAGTAATTTTTACACTGAAAAATTTCCTTCAGTGTGCTGTGGGATTCATGGAAAACGTGTTTTTAAATGATTGTTGACAGTATTTAAATAAAGTGTATCTCAATTTTGGCATCTGACATTAATGCTCATAAATGTGAATTTGTGGCAATGATAAATGTTATAGAAATGACAAAGAGGGATAAATACTATACTATATAAAGATATGCAAAGTCGAAACAAGAGAATAAAAGGTTATAATGTTAGAATTGAGGGACAAGTCTACAGTTTATGTCAAGTTTAGGCTTACAACCAGGGTTTGGTGCTTCTACATCAGTGTTATTCATCATTTCCCTCTGATTTTAGGGATAATTTAGGTACCCAGCAAGCAATAGCCGTCATTTCACCGTCTAGGTTAACTATAAACCCGATATGGCCAGACTATGATTAACCCACTTCAAGCCAAAATAACCTTAAATTTGGTTACATGTCTTTTTTGCCAAAATAACTCACAAGATGTATGATATTCCATCATGTAAGCAAAGTCTATTCTTGGACTAATGGTTAGACGTCTATTAAATTTTCACTGACAGCCCAAATTTTGCCAGACGTCAGGGCTGTGTTTGGATGGCTATTAGATGTCTTTTAAACGCAAAATTGCTTGGTGAGTAGGGTTGGCAGCGGCAGCACGCGCATCACACGCTGTGCGTAGGGCACCAAGTGCTGAGGGGTCACCAAAAATAGCCTAATGAAAAATCAATCATCATATCATCATAGTCATAATAATTATAATGCCGATATTATTTCAGTATATAAATATTATTAGGCACTTTTTAGGGATGTATATAACAAAACAGGCGGAACAAGAGTATTTAATTGCTCTACAAAAAGGAATATTTAAAGGCATTTAATATTTAATAGGCATTTAAAGGCATCATAAAGGAATTACACTTAGGGCAGCAAAATGGCTAGCAGCGGCACTGAGGGTTGGGTTTGGGGTAGGGACAGGGTTAGGACAAAATTTTGGATGAATGTTGTTCCAGGATCAACAAAATATGTTAACTCTAATGCATAAAATGGGTTGATTATAAACTAATCAATAGTGTTAGGGGTAAAATATTACAAGTAACGTGAGTTAGGTAATCAGATTACTTCTTCCAAGTAACTAGTTAAGTAACACATTACTTTTAAATTTATAATTAATCATTTGTTTTCTCCTTTATTGACTGACACCCCTTCTGTCCCCATGTTGAGAGAAATCGTAAGTGCAAAGGCATTGTATGCACTGTGTAAACATGAGTGTTACAGGTCCTTCTCAAAAAATTAGGATATTGTGATAAAGTTCATTATTTTCCATAATGTAATGATAAAAATTAAACTTTCATATATTTTAGATTCATTGCACACCAACTGAAATATTTCAGGTCTTTTATTGTTTTAATACTGATGATTTTGGCATACAGCTCATGAAAACCCAAAATTCCTGTCTCAAAAAATTAGCATATCATGAAAAGGTTCTCTAAACAAGCTATTAACCTAATCATCTGAATCAACTAATTAACTCTAAACACCTGCAAAAGATTCCTGAGGCTTTTAAAAACTCCCTGCCTGTTTCATTACTCAAAACCGTAATCATGGGTAAGACTGCCGACCTGACTGCTGTCCAGAAGGCCATCATTGACACCCTCAAGCAAGAGGGTGAGACACAGAAAGAAATTTCTGAACAAATAGGCTGTTCCCAGAGTGCTGTATCAAGGCACCTCAGTGGGAAGTCTCTGGGAAGGAAAAAGTGTGGCAAAAAACGCTGCACAACGAGAAGAGGTGACCGGACCCTGAGGAAGATTGTGGAGAAGGACCGATTCCAGACCTTGGGGGACCTGCGGAAGCAGTGGACTGAGTCTGGAGTAGAAACATCCAGAGCCACCGTGCACAGGCGTGTGCAGGAAATGGGCTACAGGTGCCGCATTCCCCAGGTCAAGCCACTTTTGAACCAGAAACAGCGGCAGAAGCGCCTGACCTGGGCTACAGATAAGCAGCACTGGAGTACCCACAGTCAGTGATGGTCTGGGGTGCCATGTCAGCTGCTGGTGTTGGTCCACTGTGTTTTATCAAGGGCAGGGTCAATGCAGCTAGCTATCAGGAGATTTTGGAGCACTTCATGCTTCCATCTGCTGAAAAGCTTTATGGAGATGAAGATTTAATTTTTCAGCACGACCTGGCACCTGCTCACAGTGCCAAAACCACTGGTAAATGGTTTACTGACCATGGTATTACTGTGCTCAATTGGCCTGCCAACTCTCCTGACCTGAACCCCATAGAGAATCTGTGGGATATTGTGAAGAGAAAGTTGAGAGACGCAAGACCCAACACTCTGGATGAGCTTAAGGCCGCTATCGAAGCATCCTGGGCCTCCATAACACCTCAGCAGTGCCACAGGCTGATTGCCTCCATGCCACGCCGCAATTTCTTTCTGTGTCTTACCCTCTTGCTTGAGGCTGTCAATGATGGCCTTCTGGACAGCAGTCAGGTCGGCAGTCTTACCCATGATTGCGGTTTTGAGTAATGAAACAGGCAGGGAGTTTTTAAAAACCTCAGGAATCTTTTGCAGGTGTTTAGAGTTAATTAGTTGATTCAGATGATTAGGTTAATAGCTCGTTTAGAGAACCTTTTCATGATATGCTATTTTTTTTAGATAGGAATTTTGGGTTTTCATGAGCTGTATGCCAAAATCATCAGTATTAAAACAATAAAAGACCTGAAATATTTCAGTTGGTGTGCAATGAATCTAAAATATATGAAAGTTTAATTTTTATTATTACATTATGGAAAATAATGAACTTTATCACAATATGCTAATTTTTTGAGAAGGACCTGTATGTTACTGTAGTTCTAGACTAAATGTGAGCATTAATTTACTCATCTAACTTGGAAAAAAAACTGATTCAATATTCCTCACAATTATTAAAAACAGTGAAATGCAAATTCAGAATATTACGCAAACCTGCCACAATTAAAAATGTTAAATTACACAAATATACTTTATGTAATCTTACTTTATTAACCAGTGTCTTTGCCGCTGACCTTTGATGATCCAATTCAACCATATACAGGTGCTGGTCATATAATTAGAATATCATCAAAAAGTTGATTTATTTCAGTAATTCCATTCAAAAAGTGAAATTTGGATATTATATTCATTCATTACACACAGACTGTTATATTTCAAGTGTTCATTCCTTTTAATTTTGATGATTAGAACTGACAACTAATGAAAACCCCAAAATCAGTATCTCAGAAAATTAGAATATTGTGAAAAGGTTCAATATATTGAAGACACCTGGCACCACACTCTAATTAACTCAATCAACTAATTAACTCAAAACACCTGCAAATGCCTTTAAATGCTCCTCAGTCTAGTTCTGTAGGCTACACAATCATGGGGAAGACTGCTGACTTGACAGCGGTCCAAAAGACAACCATTGACATCTTGCACAAGGAGGGCAAGACACGAAAGGTCATTGCTAAAGAGGCTGGCTGTTCACAGAGCTCTGTGTTCAAGCACATTAATAGAGAGGTGAAGGGAAGGAAAAGATGTGGTAGAAAAAAAGTGTACAAGCAATAGGGATAACCGCACCCTGGAGAGGATTGTGAAACAAAACCCATTCAAAAATGTGGGGGAGATTCACAAAGAGTGGACTGCAGCTGGAGTCAGTGCTTCAAGAACCACCACGCACAGACGTATGCAAGACATGGGTTTCAGCTGGCGAATTCCTTGTGTCAAGCCACTCTTGAACAAGACAAAGCGTCAGAAGCGTCTCGCCTGGGCTAAAGACAAAAAGGACTGGACTGCTGCTGAATGGTCCAAAGTTATGTTCTCTGTTGAAAGTAAATTTTGCATTTCCTTTGGAAATCAAGGTCCCAGAGTCTGGAGGAAGAGAGGAGAGGCACAGAATCCATGTTGCTTGAAGTCCAGTGTAAAGTTTCCACAGTCAGTGATGGTTTGGGGTGCCATGTCATCAGGCCCAGAGAGAAGGAAATGAATAGTTGAAATAAAGTCGTTATTTTTGTTGTTTTTTTGCACACAAAAAGTATTCTCGTCGTTTGATAAACTTAAGAATGAGCCACTGTAGTCACTTGGACTATTTTAACAATGTCTTTAATAACTTTTCGAGGCCGGCAAGTTCAATCCCCGAAGAAGCCTATGGAGGAGTGATCCAGCTCTCAGATTTAATCAAAAATATCTTAATTTGTGTTCCGAAGATGAACGAAGGTCTTTCGGGGTTGGAACAGCATGAGGGTGAGTAATTACTGACAGAATTTTCATTTTTGGGTGAACTATCCCTTTAAGTAATATTCTAATTTTCGGAGATACTGAATTTGGGACTTTCATTAGTTGTCAGTTTTAATCATCACAATTAAATGAAATAAACATTTGAAGTATATCAGTCTGTGTGTACTGAATGAATATAATTTCCAAATTTCACTTTTTGAATGGATTTACTGAAATAAATCAACTTCTAGATGATATTTTAATGATATGACCAGCACCTGTAAGCATCTTCTCCTGCGATCCAGAATGGCAGCACAGCGGAAAGGTTTGTTTGAGCTGCTCCCTCTACTGTACAGACGGGAATTTGAATTTTCTTCAGCCTGAGGCTCATTCAATTCACCTTTGGTGAGAAAGGGCCTTCACATTTGACAAAAATAGAATACATTTTTTGTCAAAAAAAGAAACAAAAAACAAGTAAGCCAAGCCCAGATGAGAAAAAGTAACTCAGAAGTAATGTAACACATTTAAATATTTTTTAATGGATTAAAGCAATATTCTAATGAATTACTTTTACAAGTAACTTTCCCCAACACTGCAAATCAATGTTTTGCATTGTACTATATGCCAAAAGTGTCTATGAATATACACTCATGGAGTAATGTTTCTGTATTTTTTGTGCTGAACAACTGGTGCAAATGGGGCAGCATAAAAAAAACCGAGCCTTGTATTAACAAATTAACTCAGACGTTTCAAAAAGAGTGGATCTATTAAGAGTATAAGGTGTTGTTGGTGTCTGCATACTATTTCCACTCAGTGGAGTGGACATTATTTGATTCTACAATTATGACTGTTAAGTATGAAAACAAGTCAAGTCAAGTCAAGTCAAATATATTTATATAGCGCTTTTCACAATACAGATTGTATCAAAGCTGCTTCACAGTATCAATCAAAACAACTTAACAATGTTTGTTTATTACTGGAAAAAAGACATCCAAGTTTGGTAGAGCTGATCAATGGTATGATTGGTTAATTAATTTGAATATCCCCAACTGAGCAAGCCAAAGGCAACAGTGGCAAGGAACCGAAAAACTCCCATCCAGTAAACATAAACATAAAAACATAATTGTATTTTAATAAACTATAAATCAACAATCATTGTCTTATCATATATTCTGCATACATTTACCAGCAATTTATTTACTTTTAAATAAAATATTTTTCTATTTAATATGTGCAAAAACTTTGTCATAAAATACATTATACAATATTAACACTCGTTTATATTAACATAGACCGAATCCTAACGAGGTTTGGTAAATCCATTGAAAAGGGCTTTAAATAACCAGATCAAAGAGAAGAAATAGGAGAGAGAGAGAGAACACTATATATAAGACAACTTATTTTTAGTAGCCTATTCAACATTGGAGCTTTTGTGCCTGAAAGTGGGTTTGTTGTACCAGCCCACAGTAGGAGCAGAGGCAGTACTGAACGCTGTGGAGTAGGTTAAACTCTTCAGTACGTATTTACAGCACAAAAGAAGCCAGCACTGTAACTACCAGTGTGACTGAGGAGATGACAGCTGAAGCTCCAGCTGTCAGGAAAGGTGCCGTGTGCTTCATCATCCAGTCATACTCATCCTTCAGTCCCTGCCTCTGTAGCTCGGGACCCACCACGCTCCGGATGGTCTCATAGTACGAGTTCAGCCAGTGCAGCTACAAGACAACAACAAAGAAAGAGACATAATCTGCACTGCCAGACATAATTGAAATCAACAACTGATTTGTGTTTCTGAAAGTAAAAATAAGGCTTTTTTAATTTCCAGCGAACCCACAACACCCCTCCCAAGATGTATTTCTAGTGAAGAGCGTCTGTGGGCAGTTTTTAAAAGGAAACCAACACTAGAAAACAACATATTTTTAAACACACAAAGCTGTGGTTTTTAATTGGTTCACTACCCAGATTTTACATTGGAATCCAATGGAACCCAACACACCCATCCCAATAGTAACAAAATTGATTATGGTGTGAAAGTAAACTTATGAAAGTAAACTAAATTTAATAGTAATACTAATTAACTGTGCTAAAGAGTTAGGCTAAGGTGAGGTTTAGGGTTAGATACTTGTAACTATGCATAATTTACTGTTATTATTATTATTATAGTAAGTACATGTAGTAACGTCACCTTAAAGGGTAACTAAACACGAAAACAACTTTTTTTAGTTAATGATCTGTAAGAAAGGAGCTCCATAAATGCTGTTCATTGATTCCAGTAAATGTTTTGACATTTGGGTTTAAAGTGTTTTAATTCTACAATATATAGTTTAAAAACGTCTGAGTGCTGCCCTCTTCAGGTTGAACGGTGGCTACTGCAGTTGAATTTTCCTATTGGTGGTTGCTGTGATTCGTGACGTAGCGGTTGCAGGTGACGTAGGCAGGTTCCATACAAAGAGACGCATCTCAGGTGCACGCCCCCCCTCCGCTGGGCTCTGCCCACTTTTTCAGCATTTTTCAAAAATAGTAATATATACAGAAAGATTAATACTGGCATTATTTCAAATACCTGCTCAGGACTTAGAAGAGATGTGTTTATCAATTTTCTGTCATAAGGCACCAATGAGACGGTTTCAAATGTCAGGTAATTGCTGCTATGCTAGTAGAGAAAAACAGAGAAAAGAATGCACATATTATGGTTATTATTATTATTATTTCGTTAGGCTATAGCTGCACTGGATTTACATAGTCCTGGACTCCAATTAGTTGGATGTACCTTTGTAGTAGCTGGAACAGTGACAGCAATGTCTTCTATCCGTATACCAAAGTCATTCTCCTTGTAATAACCAGGTTCTAAAGGTGAGTTTGTCAGTTTAAAACTTTAAGTATCAAAAAAAGGCAATCATAATGAGCTGCTTAATGATTCCTCACCAATTGATGTAAACATCCCCTCTTGAAAAGGAATATTATTGGACTGAAATCCCACAGGCCCTATCAGAGCGAAAACAAAGACATTAGGAAGAGATATATCACATAGCAGAGATATAACAATATGAAAGCATTATAAGCTCACCAAGGCTGCATTAATTTGATCAAATGCTGAATTTTCAGCATAATTACTTCAGTTTTCAGTGTCACATGATCCTTCAGAAATCATTCTAATATGCTGATTTGATGCTTGAGAAACATTTCTTATTACTATCAATATTCAAAACAGTTAATATTTTTGTAGAAACCATGATAATTTTTTTTCAGGACTCAGGAGAACAGAATTTCATTTTAGCAAAGAACACCATTTATTTAAAATAGAAATCTTTTGTAACATTACAAATGTCTTTACTGTCACTTTTGATCAATTTAATGCATTTATGAATAAAAGTATTCATTTATTTATATAAAAAACATACTGACCCCAAACTTTTAAACAGTAGTGCATTTTACTTTTGTTATCAACACAAATGCATCTATATAACAAGATTACTGAGTCAAATAAACATGTCAGAGAATCAGACTTACATTCATGGACTCCAAAGTAGTTCCCCACACCATGACCAGTGCCATGACCATAATTTAAACCAACTTCCCACAATGCTCTTCGTCCCAGCATCTCCATGTTCACGCCTATGATGGGAATAAAAACACATGAATGGTAAGCACATGACAGGTTTTGTCTGATGTCTGCTGTGGATAGTTTGCCCTCTTGTGGAAATATCATGACATGGTTGCTTGAAGGGATATTGTGATTGAAGATAAGGAGATCCTCACCTCTAGTTCCAGCAGGAAAGATGGTTCTTGAAATCTCAATATTTCCCATGAGCACCCTTGTGTAGGCCTCCTATCAGAGTAAAATAAAAGAGAAAGCAGTTTTATTTTTAGTAGCCTAAATATAAGCATCAAATTATGCTCTGCATCATTAGTATCTCCCTATGCCTGTTCAGTACCTTTTGAAAGTCAGTGGGTTTACCCCAGTGCACAGTACGCGTTATATCAGTGGTACCATCACTGTAACAGAGAATGAGATAGCTGGTTTAGTGCTTGATTTGTTGGTTTAACTCAAATAGTAACTAACCTGGAAACAAGAAATTTGAGTTGGTATAGAGAAAGAGATCCAACTCAAATGTTTAGTTTCAATGAACTCAACATTTTAAGGAAACCAGTTTACTTACTATTTAAGTTAAGCTCACAGTGAGATTAGTTATGTATCGTGTTTTTGGACACAAACAGAACTATGTACTAGTACTATGAAACTCACAGATACTGTCCTCCAGAGTCAACAAGATACATCTCATCCACGGTCAGCTTCCTTGCAGCTTCAGTAGATGGACTGTAATACATGAGAATAGTGCAATGATTATAGGTAAATAAATTGAATATAATTAAATAGTGAAGAAAGGAAATTACGGGGTAAGTTAAACATCCTCAGAGGGCAGGAAAAGAAAGACATATTTATTACCTGTAGTGAGCAAGAGCAGCATTAGGTCCACTTGCAGAAATGGTCTCAAAACTCGGCCCTCTGCTGTTCTTTTGCTTGCTGCCAAAACACAATGAAGGGTTTGTGTTTCTCAGGAAAAAGAAAGTAAATGTGTTGTAATACACCACAAAGTGATTTACACAAGAATAAAATCTTCTAAATGAATATCCTTGATGTAGGAACAGGTTACTTGTGCAAATGATGTTATGCCTACAATGAATGTTTAGAAAGATGGCTAATATAGAGTGCTACAGTCTGTTTCTGTAAGTAAATATTTATTTTGTTTTCTCCGTAAACTAATATTTAGCCATAATGTATAACTATTTCAAGAAATAAGCCCCAAAAGCATTTTATAGCATTATATGTAAAAAACAAAACAAAATTAAATATAAATAACATTTAACTCCCAAATTGAGTGAGAATTACACTATCCACGTGTATATCATAAAGAAATGAATAAATAAAATGGCATTTAATTGCGAAATTCACTGTGAAGAACTATGCTATAAACATGTGTGTGTAGATTTATAAATATTTTGCAAAAAAATGAAAACACATTGTTTGGTCACACTTTAGATCTATTTAGAATAAATTAGATTAAGTAGTTTTGTCCATCATTTTTTACATAGTCTTGAACTTTTTAACTCTTTTCTCAGATTTTTGGAACAACTTGAGGATGAATACGATGACATCATTTTAATTTTTAGGTGAACTGTCCCTTTAATACCATTTGTTTTATGTGTGAGTGGTATCAGTGATGAGGGTTTAGCTCCGCTGTTCTGTACCTGCGACACTGATCAACAAATTGTGCTGCTGTGAGCTCGGTCTCTGTGCCTTCTGGAACTTTCTTTTCAAGCCACAACAGAAGCTGCATGACTGCGACTGCGTCCCTAACCTGTGGGAAGCCAGAGAGGATGTTCACCCATCGTGGCTGAATGCAGTTAACTGAGGTCTGGCTCTAGGCCATAAAACACCAGAACAAAGATGTTTGTCCATGCATGTTATCAGATGCAGTTGTTTTAGATTGAAAAACTCATTCTGCAAAATATGTCAATAGACCATTGAATACTGCAAACATCATCAGTAAAAAAAGATCCCAATATGTTTGATGGAGGTTCTACGATAAGGAGAGATAACACATTGATTGAGTTGAATCAAGCTGCAGTGAATGGAGCCTGTCTGGACTCCTAATGTGGCTTTATGGTGTGATAAAGTGCCCCTCAATCTAGAAATTATGATAATACAACACAGGCATCAGGAAACAGTGTCCATCAGGCTGATGGTCATTTGGGGAGAAGACTGTGTGGAAGTTTCCATTTGTTAACATTAGTTAACTACATTAACTAACATAAACTATCAATTAAAAATACTTCTATAGCATTTGTTATTCTTAGTTAAAGTTTATACAATATTAAAATCAAATGTTTTATCTGTTAATATTATTTAAAGGGGAATTCGGCAACTATTTCAACTTAATAAAACCGTTTAGAAATCATTTGGATGGTGTAATAACCTGTTCCGGTGAAAATGGTGCCTTTCCCCGCTCCCCCCAGCGTTCCTAGGCGGAAAACCAACCTTGCAACATGGGAATTAACATCCCGGTAAGTTGGAAATAGGAAGTCTCGTCAGATGCGAGACCGAGCGAGAAACACAAGCTGCTTTACGACAATTCGACATAAACACACACGCCGCCCTCAATGTGTATGATGTATTACCCACCTCGGTAGACATAGCTCCACACGATAAAGTTGGCCGGCTCCGATAATAACAAATGCACATGAGCAGCGGTAGAAAGGGGGAGGAGGGTGCCGCAAGTGAGTTTTTTTTTACGACATTGTTATGCCTCACAGCTCTAGGGGGAGCTCGTTGAGAAAACATGCGACAACAAAAGTGAAAATCAGCGAAGAAATAGCTAGAGTTGCCGAGTTCCCCTTTAATGGAACTGAGCCAACATGAACTAACAATGAACAGTTGTATTTTTTAACTAACATTAATAAAGGTTAATACATACAGTAACAAATCTATTGCTCATTGTTAGATAATGTTAGTAAATGCGTGAACTAATGTGACCTTATTGTAAAGTGTTACCGTATCCTCTTACATGAGCCTCTTTGAGAATACGCTGCTCTGTCACATCTTTCACTGCTTTGGTGGTCAGTACTGGAGAGTAGGTGCTGGTCAGTAGTTTGTCCTGAAAGAGATAAGAGATACGTTTATCTGTGGTAAAATATTGTCTTCACCTGTACTGTGTGTGGGACACAAGCTGCATTACGAAATCATAGTTTCAGTCCATCCATCCATCAGTATCCATCCATCCATCAGTATCCATCCATCCATCCACAGTATTCATTATGCACTATGAAATCATAGTTTCAGTCTATCTATCCATCCAGCCATCAATAGTATCCATTCATCCATCCATCCATCCATCTACAGTATCCATCCATCCATCCGTTCATCCATACATCCAACAGCAACTTCTCCTATATCTACCACACTGTTCTGCATGTTTAATTGACCTAATGTCTAGGATTGTATTTCTTGAGATCTGCAATTTTCCTTGCACATCAGGAAGGAGTCACATTAAGAGAAACAAAAATTTTAAACAGTGTTTGTTGCCTCTGATGGTCGGTCGGTCACAATATATATATATATATATATATATATATATATATATATATATATATATATATATATATATATATATATATATATATATATATATATATATATATATCAACAGATATGTAAAAAAAAAATATATATATATATATTATATATATTTATAAAAAAAAATTTTTATATGTATATTTACATATCTGTTGATAAAATCTTTTTTTTTTCAGTCAGACTTGGAAGGGCAAAATAAAGTGGCTGAAATAGCTGTGCACCGAATCAAAAATAGAAACAGCTCCACTGGTTATATTAATCTAATTTTGTCACACATGCCTGCCGTAGATGCATAACTAAACTTTTTCGATAGATACAAGCACATAGGCTTGTTTTTCATCTACTAGACTACAGTTGCATATTTACATTTATGTTTAAGGCTTTTAAAAGCCATATGGGAAAAATATACCAGACTACTGTTTAAAACTTCTTGAACAGAAGTGCAGGATAACATTAAAGGCCAAACCAAATGCAGAAAGTGAAAACCGATTATTAGTACTGAACTTTAAGGGCTGTGTATGTAACCATCTCAGCCATATTCAGCCTGCAGATAGTTTGAGCATCCAAGCTGACAAGCACATACCAGTAGTCTATAATTTGGATCTAGGTCTTACCTCAGGAGTGATGAGCTCATACAAGGCTTGGTTGGTGTACTCTGTACCCACCCACACCCTCACGTTGGGTGTCTTTAGATAGGACTGCAGGTAAAAACGCACAGAGTTGTATTCAAGCAGCTGCACACAATAGCCCTGGTAGCACGAAGCATTCAGGTACAGCTTCAACTCTTCTGATATTCGTTCAATGTGCACAAAGAGCCTGTCAAAGGAGGTTAGTTAGACACTGCACACCAACTAATTATAGTGCTGTTAATAAGAAAGAGGAACTTGCCATATCTCATCCATTGTCAGCAGAGTGTAAGAATAGAAGAATGGATTAAAAGGGATGTCGTTTCCTCGTAGATTAAACAGCCCTGAAAATAGAGACACAAACTTAAATGCTTTGGCCTGGAAAGAGGTTTACAGAACGATTCAGAGAAAATCTCCTGCATTTGGCATTGTGTTGTGCATTGGGGTGCTCACATGCGGTCTCATCCAAAGCTGAAAGCAGCACAGCGGTGGGCTTGTAGGGATTGTCACTTATTTGGGCTCGTATATGATCTACTTTCATTGGCCAGGTCCTCTCTGAACAAAAGAACAAACACACACATGCACAATGTCATCTTCAACTACATCAAAACCTTAATAAAACAGTGCACAAAAAAACTTTGAATGAATAATGAATCGTTATGAAAATGAATCTTTATTTTGAGTCAAATCTTTCCAGTGTTTTACTTTATCCACTTTAAAAAATAATTGAATGATACTGAGTTTAAATAATTCATTCATGAATCAGACTGATTAGGTTCTTACAGAGACCCTAAAAGATGATCGTCCTGTTGGGTCCAAATCATTTGACCTGTTTCTCACACAAAGCTATTATATAAATTCAGAAGTCTTTTTCGAAGCTTGAAAGCCTCTTTTACGAGCAAGAGCGCCAAGCACAGAATTTCTCCTTTTATGTCTCACAGAAAAAAAAGTCATGCATGTTTTGATCAACATGAAGTCATTTTTAGGTGAACTATTCTTTTAATCAAGCCTCATTGACTCTTCGCACCGGATGAGCTAGAATAACCCCTCAATCTACTGTCACTGCCGTAAGTTATATCACTGGTCATTAAAGATTAAATAAGAGCTTTATTGCTCTGTTTGTCATGATCTTATGGTCCTCTGCGCTGTTCGCATAGCACTTATCAGTCAAGTGATACTGATAAGACATGCACACACCAATGACACTGTCAGGTAAGCGCATGGGGTTGTCAGGAGGCAGAGGAGGTCGATCTGTCCATATCTGATCCACCAGGTTATCAGGAATAGAATTCAGGATCCGGCCCGCTGGAGCCAGGTTGGTGTTGTAGACGCCAAATGTGTCTGGAGTAACAAAGAACAGTGACCAAATGATTCAGGACTGAATTTGATGATCATTTTTGTTATTACATTTTTTACTTATCACACATACTTATCATCATGTCATCATTTTAAGATACTTTATATATACACTACCATTTTATGCTTACAAAGGCTGCATTTATTTGATCAAAAATACAGTAAAAACAGTAATATTGTGAAATATTATTGCATTTATTATATAGTATATTATATTATAACTGTTTTCTACTTCACATTTATTATTATTATCAATGTTAAAAACAACTGCTTGATATTTTTGTGGAAACAGTGATTCACTTTTGTCAGGATTAAAAAAGAACAGCATTTCTTTAAAACATTTTTTTTGGGTAACATTATTAATGTCTTTAATGTCACTTGTCACACAATACATCCTTGATAAATTAAAAAAAAAATCTTACACTATTTCGATACTCCACTTAAGACTAAGTAACTTTGCAGCTACATGTCAACTAACTCTCACTATTTTGCAGCAACATGTCACTAGCTCTCATTAGAGTATTAGTAGACTGTTAGATTAGGGTTAGTAGAAGAATAAGTTTATTATGTAGAATAAATTTTCATGTACTCAAAAAGTTATGGTCAGTAGAATGTCTGTTGAGGTACAATCAAGATAAAGTGTAAGCAGATATTAAGCAGACAGTCTACTAATACTCTAAAGACTGCTAGCTGACAAGTTGCAAAGTTACTTAGTTAGTAGAGTGTCTAAAGTGGACAATTGAACTAAAGTGTTACCAAACTTTATTGGGCTTTTATGTTTAGTTTTATTTAGTTTCCTGTTTCTGTTTGCATCTGTGTCTTGTTAATTGAGTTTTCCCTGTGTATATAAGCCCCAGTGTTTGCTGTATTAGTTTGTCAGTTGTTCCTTGTATTCCTGTCATTTGATTTCCGTGGTATCTATAGTTTTGCTCTTAGATCTTCCTCTCTGCCTGCCTTCCTTGCTCTCCTTGTTACATTATTTCCACACATTAAACCAGAATATGAAAAAAACAGCAACATTTTATCAGAAAACATTACACAATTTAACATTACTTAGTTTATCTTGTTTTAAGAAAATTTAGTATTAAATTTAGCCATGTTTGCTCACCTACAGAGAAGAGGAATGGGTCAAAGCCCACGTGATCTCCCTCAGGGATCTCTAGGATTAGCCAGTTGGTGATGCTGCGAATGGAGCCTGTGATCCAGAAGAGTTAGACCAGGAAAGTGTAAAACACTCAGATCAGTTAATACATCAGAGGAAAAATGTAAATCATAAAATGATTCAATACATAGGATATTAATTGTAATATGCGCTAGAAAAGGCATTCATACTTCTTAGACAAGTTTAAAATATTAATTTCACTCTCATAATTTGCTCCTCACCATCTCGCTCTAGCTCCCAGTTACAGTCCATTTGTCTCTCTGCTTGAATCCAGTAGCGGCTATCGGTCCACAAAACAGCCTTGTTTTGAGTAATTACGGCTGTGCCTAGGAATTAGAAAGACTCTTGTAAGTTATAATAGAATACAGGAGTGGGACATTTGTTAAGGTCAAATTTGCGAATGATGCATTAGTGATACAGCAATATTATGATGGGTTGGCTGTGAAACACACCTGCAGAGCCAGTGAAGCCAGACATCCAGGCCATCCTCGCATCTCTGGGGGCGATGTACTCACTCTGCCAATAAAATCTGACTGTCAGTTACGGTCACAGAGTTAATGTCTGATAATGAAGAAAATTGAAATTGGAGCTGAGGTTTAGAAGGAGCTTAAACTTTTATCAGGGCTTAGACCAAAAATGGATAAATAAGTGACAAAAAGAGCCCCATGTATTTAAAATGTGGTGGTAATTTTTGTTTTTGTTTACATTTCATATTATTCTATTCTGTAGACATAAGACCCTTTAGCTTTCTCATAGTGTTGAATTTATTGCCAATATGAATGTAAAGTTCTTATAAATAATATAGTTTTTCATTATAAATATTAAAATATTAGAATTTATTTTGACATTGGCATTTATTTGACATCCGAGCATAGAATGTTTTTTTTTTTTTTTTTTTTAAATGGTTAGGGGGAAAGAAAAATTCCAAGGCGGCCAATATTGACCCTTAATATGAAAGTTAATTTCTGACGCTGGTTAGCGGTTTAGTACCAGATGAGCATCTGTGGCAGGGATGATGTAGGCAGAGATGTTGAAACTGATCATGGACTCTCTCAAGTCACGAAGCCTCAGAGTTGTGTTTACAGCTGTTGGTGGCAAATACTGGAACAAAAGGAATGAATCATTTAAATATATTGGATCAAAATGATTTACTGTATCCATCAAAGAAATGTAAAAATGTTATCCTCAAGAATGTTAAATACCACAAATTTAATGCATTTACTCAGACAATGCATAGACGGAGACACAGACACAGACACACAGACACACACACACACACACACACACACACACACACACACACACACACACACACACACACACACACACACACACACACACACACACACACACACACACACACACACACACATCAGATCAGATTTAGGGTGTGCATGACCTAAAAAAAAAAATCTCTTATCAGAGGAGAAGATCTCCTCTCTGAGATGCCAGATTATTTTCTCTTCCCACTTCTCTCTGAGCTAAAGACGAGTCCTAGCAGTGGGCTGAATCAGTTGTGTGGATATTCAGTTTAAAACATGGACAGAGTAAGGATATATGTGGAATAGAGTACCGGAGGAATTGCCGAACAGTCCCTCTCGCTGCCTGGCCCTTCTTCGGCCCGCACCGCATGTCTGCCTCCTGTGATGACACACAAGAAGAAACACATGCAGGACAACAGAGTAAGCACATGTGCTGATCAAAGGGCAGCAACAGTGGTTAAACTTATACCTTTATAATTCAAGATGACAATGTTTTCACATGTCAATATGATCGAAACAGTAAAAGCACATAGAGCATTATAATTAATATAGCTAAATATAGAAAACACACCACATATATCACCATTCTCTGAAGGAAAGAACATTTAACGCACAGCCCCTTACATAATCATATGTAAACAGATTTGTTTTGTGGTTAGAATGAGCAAACAAATTACATTTTACAGCATAATTCATATTAAGGCTAATGACATGCAAATGTATTCCGATAAATAAACCAACACACATGACACAACAACAGATGGTAATGAAAGCCTTACTCATACAATTGTCGCATTCTTGCATAGTTAAAGTCACCATCACGTACACACATTTTTTTTTTACCTCCAAGAACCACAAGACACACAGCCAGTATCCAACCTGAGGAGCTCATTTTAGACCATCTGCTCCAAGCAAGTCCACACACAGAGTGTGACAGCGGGGCACGAGTGTTTCTGTCTTGTGAGTCCCATCTAAAACTACATGCATTATCTTGATTCAGAGCCGTCCTAACCAGAGCCACGTGCAATAGCTAAGGGGGAGGAACTCTGGCTGTGACTCTAATCTTTACCACAGTAATAAAAGCATGGTGTCTCTTCTCTCTATGCCCTTCTATAATGTGCAGTGCATTTACCCAGGCATGGCAAAGCAATTGCAAGTCACATATAAATTATAGCCAATCTCTCCGGAAATATTCTGTAGTCTACTTCACTGCTCTCCTCTGCAATCTCACTGTAATCTAACAACATCACTCTGACTTTCATTGCCAGTATGTTTAGCAAGAAAGGTTTTATTGTGTGTCCACTTAAAGAGATAAGTCACCCAAACATGAAAATTATGTCACCATTTACTCAGCCTTATGTTGTTCAATGCCTTTTTTCTTCAGTGGAACATAAAAGCAGAAGGTTGGCTGAATGTTCAGACTGCACTCTTATACAATTAAAGTGAATGGGGGTGATGTTGAGCTCCGAAATTACCAGGACTATAAAAGTAGTCCATACAATTCAAGCACAATATTACAAAACTTATGAATACATTTGACAGCTTTTTGTAAGGAACAGATCCAAATTTAATTATACACTTAAAATGTCCTATTCTGCAGTAGATTTAAAATCTCATTTGCACTTTACTGACTCAAAGGCACTCATTGGCCAATACAATATTCAATGCCCTCTCCCCAATATTGGATAAGATGGTCCCTTTTGAACATTCTGTTAACTAAGAAACTTTGCAACTCCAGGTCAACTAACTCTTATTAGAGAATTAATAGACTGTCTGCTTAATATCGGCTAACTCTTTATTGTGATGCTCCCCCAGAAGACATTTTACAGATTATAATTTTTTATGTATATAAAATGATTTTAACTAAAGTTTGCTGAGAATCACTGCGTTAGACCTTGTCTTGACATGTCATATTTGAATATACACAAGAGCTGCAGTGGAAGAGAAGATTTTCTCCATAACAACTGAAATTTAGGTCTGTTGCTCACAACACAGGAATCACATGACTTCAGACAGTTTGAATAACATCCATCCCTCTTTTACTTTCAGTGTACAGAAAAGAGCAGTGCGAGAATTCTGCCAATCATCTCATGTTGTTTACCACAGAACATTCTACAGATTTAGCATGACATCATTTGAATTTTGAGTTTACTACCCCTTTAAATGTCATTCCTGAGTACACTGTGTGCATTTTCATCGAAAACATTACTTTATGATTCCACACCTTTTCCAAAAGTAAAAAAGAACATTTTTTTTCATATCTAATAAACAATAAACTCAGATAAATCAAATAATACTGCATGTCACTTGATAGTTTTAAGAAGACAATTGTCTAGACCGATATAATTACTGTGCCACAGTCAGATCAAGTGAACAGCTGAGATGATGCATGTCTGGCCGTTCCTCTGCCACTAAACTCATTACTGCATAGCAACAGTGTCATTTGCAGGCTAGGAGGAGATTTACCTCCTTACAGAGATGTTGTATTCTTATGAACAGATTATTAATGCATAATGTCTACATTTATGTGTTCAGAGTTCCTCCACATGATGCCAAGGTCAACATGATATCAAAATCGACCCCATTTACTATTGAAGTAAACATTGCTGTGTTATTTCAAATTATTAATCTGTATACTTTAAATAATTTGTTTGAGTTCATAATCTTCTATCAAAAAATAAAAATATTTTCTTTTCCAGTGACATCACACATCAATAACAGCATCAAATGTTATGACAAACAATAAAACCCAGCAAAAGGCAGTTACTTATTAACACACACAATCAGTGACGATAAGATAAAATCACAGACTCCACATTTCAGAGCTCTATTATCAGGGCTGTCTTGTGAGTAAATTTACACAAGATTAAAAAGACAGACACTATTTTGTTACACAATAGACACCCAGAGCTATATCTTCATCAAATTTATGTGAAACAAATGAACCAGCAGGGGGCAGGGTTGCACCATTAGTTTTTTTGCTGGCTCTAGCAGTTCCAACTTGACATGTGGGAAATATTATACTGCATAAATGTCATTGATAATATTATTTGCAATTATATTGAACCCTAAAACATAGATAACCTGATGCATGAATATTCAAAATAGCCTATCTTAAAAACAACATTCTTGTTTTATGTTGTGATGCAACTGGAATTACAGTGATATGAAAAGGCTGCATGGCTGATGAAATTAATCCAAGCAGTAAAAGACTGGAAAGATTAGAGAAAATAAAATAAAATAAAAATAAAAGCTGAGGCCACATGAATTATAGGCCTACATTCTTCTCATGCTTCTCAGTACTTTTAAAATAAACTTTTGTTGATATATATATTTTATTTGAAATACTTTGCTATTGCTGCTTTTTTTCATAAACACATGCGATTGCACATACGTAATGCAATATCTTATTCAATTGCACCCTTATTTACAAGCTCGTAAACACACCGACAGACTCCTGTAAGTATGCAGATTTGCGTGCTCAAATGCCAGCAAACCTCCCCTGGAACCAGCGGCTGTCTTCATTATTTGCTCAAACGAGCACAGTGCTCAAAGTTATAGATAGATATTAATAAATGGTAGCCCTGGCAACCGTTCCCTGGTAATGTGGAGCAGCACGGGGAGCCACAAGCAATACCTCCACTGACACAGAGCAGCAGAGCTCAGACGGCCTCGCACTCACATCCATAGATCACTGATCTCAGTTCAGTCATGAAAGCAGCTCAATGCAGTCACACACTGCATTTCCCACTGGATGCACAGTAATCTGAGACTCAGGTAACACAGCACAGTCATATGACATGCGTGTCAGGTCCCACACATGTAAGTCTATTACAACAAAATAATCTATCCTATTATATTTACAGTGGATTGTTGAGTTATGCTATTACTTTTGATCAGACATACAATTTCTGCCTGGTGGATAATTAAATAAGCACAAAAATGCCATAGACTGACATTGAAGAAGGGACCACCTGAGTCATATCTAAGGACAAGAATATGATACAATGAAAGAATATGAAACAAAACAAAACATAAAGCTAACCAGCAAAGCAAAACAAAGCAAAACGAAAATAAAAAAATAAAACAAAGCAAAACAAAACAAAACACAAAGCTAAGCAGCAAAACAAAACACAAAGCTAAGCAGCAAAGCAAAACAAATCAAATAAAAACAAAACAAAACAAAACAAAACAAAACAAAACAAAACAAAACAAAAGTAAAGCAACAAAAACGAACCAAAATGAAAAATTGTTTAAATCAGGCTGGTCTGTTGGCTGGTTTTAGACATTTTTTGGACTAGAAGATCACTTCGCTGCAAAGCTAAACCAACTATATGAGCTAAGACCAGTAAACAGTCAACTTAGGCTGGTTTAAACTTTAAAAAGCTTTGTTTTTAAACCATGTAGAGATCTTAAGGTGGGCTCTTTTGACTTGGTTTAGTAAGCAACAGCCACATAGCAACAGCTATGTCACCCCTGCAATGCCTCTAGCGACCATTAGAATACCATATTTCCATCAGAAAGTGTAAATATCTTTTGACACTGTACTGCTCTTCACATCGTTTCCCATGATGCTGACCATGTTCCTCAGCTGCTCACTGTAAGGACACACTCTCGCTCAGTCAATCATTATCTATGACTACAGTAGTTACTGTAAAATGCCCGGAGGTGCTGGTACGTAAATCATAGACATCAACAACACTAGTAGTAGAGACCAAGGACACGCAGCATGTGTTTGCCACTTGAAATATGTTATGCCGTGTCAAATGAAAAGGAGAGAAAGAGTAAAGGAATGTGCATACAGAAACAATGAGAAGTGTGCAGAGGAAAACCTTCAAGAGTAGCACACGTGATGCCTTAGAAGGTTGTGAGCTGGGTCACGTATCGAGTCTGTACCTCAACTTCAGTCCGCAGGGCCGAGGAAACAGAACCAATTGCACTACAGAGCCCCTTCTGTCAACACAGACAATTTTAGGTCCCAAAGTCACAGACTGTGAATACAACAATTTCCCTTTAGATTAGATCGATTACTCTGTTTTTGGCATGGACAAGCAGAAATTTCTTTCTAAATGCTAATTGCTGCAAACTTTGCTAAGTGTGCCAGATTAAAAGCAGGTGGAAGTTTTGTGAATGCTTGGAGCATGTTTGAAGTTAGCTTTTAACATCCAATGCCAAACATTGTGAGGAAATATTTCGTCACTGCAAATGAAATGCTTTCTGAATGTTTTTGTATAATACAATGTAGCATGCAATATACAGTTTTCAAAGCTACAAAAGGAAGTAATGATAGTTGAAATCATCATACATGGGCTGCAATACATCAGACTGTGCTGAAAGAAGACAAGGATCATGAAGCCAACACATGGAATGGATCACGAAACCGGATGCATGTCATCGGCAGTGTGCGATCGAACCATATGGAGTGATCTCATTGACACGTCAAGCAAATTATAAACACTAAGCTATGCTTACTGACATATTAGAATTCAAATGAGCAAATCACATTTGTTCTGTCATGAGGTCTGTCCATTAATTAATCGAACTGATATTCCTGGGAGTTCAATGGCCGAATAAACAAGATAACCTCAGACAGATTGTGATACTTTGAAGTGGATGTATCGGGGTGGGGCGGGAATGGAGAAGGTTCCAGCAGGCCATAGGAGCTGTCAGATGCCAGTCGGAGTGACTGATGATTGGGGCTGGTGTTGGATGCCGATGCTGGTCCCTGATCTGTGTAATCAGAACCTGAGAAACGGCGGGATTAGACGGGTCAGACAGGGTCAGGAGAGATGGATGCTGAACTTCCCTCTCGGCTGTGCTTAGACACTCAGAGGCGGAGGAGTTTTACATAATCAGCGGGTGGTCTCCGGGGTGCAGGAGTAGAGCCGTACACACATACACACACACACACTCTTACTCAAACACACCCCATGCTGCTCGCACCAGAGGAAGAGACCCCACTGTGCGTCTACTCCTCAGAATTAATGAAGGTATGTGGAAGTGCTCTAGTTTTGAATAACAGAGAGCGCTGAGCTCAGTGCTCCTCAAAAGAAAGAAAATATGGAGTCTGTATTCTGTTTAAACAAATGTAGGCACTGTCTATGAAAAGGGTATAAAGTAGGGCCAAAAACAAGTAAAACAAAAACAAAAACAAGTCATTGACTTGGAACAAAATAACCTATATGGAAAATGTCAAATTTTAATCTCAGGAGGTCAAAATAAATATAGTACCAGTCTTTTTTTCTCTCGTCTTCTTCAAATAATTTACTATGAGATATGCAATTTTCACAACCCTGTTACCAAAACATGCCTAATACAAGAACAAGAACAAGAAAACATTTTGCAGTTTTTGCAATTGGGAGAAAATTATGCATAACAGAGTTTGTTGTTGGTCATTTAAAAGGAGTAAGTAATAAAAACCCTGTTAACTGTATAGATCAAAATTATGACGTATGATTTTTTTATTTTTTTTGCTGAATACAGTAGAAACTCACTCTAATGTGAGACTTCTGTTTCAAAGGTGGACACAGACATTTCTGTTTCATAGGTTAATTTTATGTTTATGAAACATATCTAATAGTACAAAACAGAATTTGTGCTTCTACACTGTTAAAAAACGTTGCTGCCTTAAATGTTTTAAGTACAATCAACTTGTATTATATTCTTGTATATATTATAAAAAAGTCGAAAATAAATTGCTTAACTTATTTTGATGAGTTTAAGCAATGTAAAAACATACGTTGTCATAACTTATTGATCATATACATTTTTTTTTTTTTTTTACAGTGTAATACCTTACCAAAATAAGGGGTAACACCAAAGTGTTGGTGGAATGTGTCAACTGTCTTTAATGATTTCAGGTTTGCTGGTTATTTTTATTTACTTAGTAGTGGAAGTGCAGTTTATTGTCTTCCTGCGATTGGTCCATCACATTAAATCACAGATGCCCTAATAAAACTTCTCTCCCTTCACTCCCTTATAAATATTTATGTGTGAGAGAGAGAGGGTGAGGGGTGCTGAAAACAAAGTCCAGCCGAGGGTCTTTTGCAGAGGGAGAGGTGAAAGTAAAGTTTCTATTTAAGTCTGTGGTGTTAAATATTTATGGGTCAAGAGTTGCATTTGGTGATACCAGAAAGCACAATGACAAAGAATATCCTTCCAGATTCACAGGACAACTCCATAAGCCCTCTGTTCCTCACACATAGAAAAATACTAAAACAAGTGTGTCAAGAACACAAAGAACCACACAACCTTTGTTATGCTGAAACTCAGATTTTCCCTCAGAAGGCCCTCACGATATATAGAGAGAATGAGAAGCAGCTGGACAATCATGTCATTACACTGTGTTATTTGAAAGCGAGACAAGAGAGAAAAAAGCAGATACTTGTCTGTTCATTGATGAACAGAAATAGCTGGTTGACCACAGAATGAGAAAATTCTCCTCTCTTTACTGCAGTCATATATTCAGTCTGGTATGAGAGTCATCCGACATCTCCTTCCCACAGTCCTAAATGGGCATAGTTCAAGTCAACAAACGTCCCTCTCTATGGCCGTTTCAAAATCTAGTGAACTGCCTACCTAGACTATCTGAATGTTGCCCATCTCTCCCCTGTTTTGGCCTTAACTAGATGCTTGGGCCACATGAAAAGTGAGTCTCTTTATGTCTCCGGCACCCAGAGTGACACATTCCGATGCTCTGAGAGAAGAATGGGCGGTGACCTGTCACAGCATCTGAGTGTTTACCAGGAGGAAAACGCCACTCATTATGTTTATGAATGCGGTCAGTGTGGTTAGCAGGACATGAGGTGAATCACTGAATATTAATCTACACTGAGGCTAAATGAAACTTTTAAGACATGCACAGATAAACACTTTCAAGAACATTTATTATGCCCTTTAACCACAAGAGGAACAAGGTCAAGCAGAAGCTATATTTACAAGACTGTTAATGGCTGTAACCTGCTTGGTTACAGCCCCTCAAAATTAGGCAGCTCCTCAAATTTGGGTTCAGCATCATTTTTTTAGAAGCATTTAAAAATAAGTAAAGAGTCAGGGTTCTGTCATTACGGCCTGGTTTATTAACACTTGGAAGGCCCCAATTAGGGGCCGGTTTGTAGGAGCTGTATATTTATTTGTTCATGGTGTTTATACATTATAATTTAAGTATTATATTTAACTTTCTTAAAAATGTATTTCTTTATTTAAATTTTTTTTTTTATTTAACAATTATTTATGTTGATTTGAGTTTGTGCTCCCTATGTATGTAAAATGGTCATTGACTGTGCTCGCACACTCAAAAGAACAAACAAACTGATTCAAGTTTATTTAGCCAGTTTTGCATGTATTTTTGTTAGAAATAAATTTCAAGATTTACATTTTACATTTATTCATTTAGCTGACGCTTTTATCCAAAGGGATTTACAATTGCTATATTTCAGAGGTCGCACGCCTCTGGAGCAACTAGGGGTTAAGTGTCTTGCTCAGGGACACATTGGTGTCTCGCAGTGGATTCGAACCCGGATCTCTCACACCAAAGGCATGTGTCTTATCCACTGTGCCATCACCACCACCCTGGAGAAGCTTTAACATTGAAAAAGGCCAGTGTTGATTGATCATGAGTCAAGTGGAAGCTCCCAACTGTCTTGTGGTACCTCTCGTTGGTTTCATACGGATTACATAAAAAGAGAGTATTTGTTTTCGATATAAAATACTTAATTTAATAGTAGACACTTCAAGCTTTCGAAAGACATCTCTCAAATCCGTGTGGCAAGTATTCGCTGAGTTTCGGTTCATTTTTGAAATGCGTTTCAGACAGCAGTTCACAGAGATTGAAAGCGCACCCGTTTTTTTATTTGACAAGTTTGTACATTATTGTGAGACATTATTATTATTATTGTACATCAAATGATGTATTACTCATTTCTGTATGACAAAAAATGATGGAGTATTATAAGTCGATTTAGCTGCTAAGTGGAAAAAATCCACCAAACCGTGCCGGTGCGTTCCTCGACCCCAAAGGGGTTAATAAAGATCTGTTATAAACTCACAGCTGTATTGGTTTTGGGTTCTGTCTGCAATACCTGACATAAAGACTGTTACTTTTTAAACAATTTAAATAAATGCTGTTCTTTTGAACATTCTATTAAATCAAAGAATCCTGAAATTATCTTCAAGTCTAAAGCATAACTCACAACCTACTTTACTAGTGCAGGATGCATTTAATGTTCTCAAGCTCTGCATTAATTAACATATTCGCTTATGCATAAAAACAAAAAATGAAAAAAAAAAAAAAAGATATTACAGTGATGCCAGTATTTTTGTAAACTGTTGATTAAGGAGTAAATATCTTTGTTGGAGATAGTTCGTAAACATTTAATTTAAGTTCATTTAAAGAGGTCATTTGAGAAACATTTGCTGTGATTTGATCAAAAGTGGTACTTGACCTGAAAATTCTGAGAAGCACTGAGCTAGTGTGGGCTAAACCTCATCCCTGACTATATGATAAGTCAAACTCCTTAACCAAACAGACTAGGCTGATATGAAGACACTCACCACATCTAACAGATGGCATTATTGGCCAGAGACCTGTGTGACCTTGTTCAAACAACGCTGCATCTGCGAGCTCCTCCAGACATGGGGGTCACGAGGTCACCGGTGATAAGATGGGAGGAAAGACTAATCTAAATGATACTCAGACTGTACGCAGAAGACAAAGAACGGACATGCCATCACTTTGAGAGGTCCAACACCAGTGATTTTGTCATCCAAACACAATTGTTCAATGCTTCACATTCTTGCTTGCACTAATTAGTTCACACTTATGTCTGACAGTTAAATTAAACATTAATTCGAAGGCATTATATTATAAGGTTCAGGTCAGTTGCAAAAATAAATAAATCCCTTCAGCACTTTCAAGTGGCATTAATTCCTCAACACTGAATTGGTGGAAAAATCACAGCCTCCTTTAGTTACACAGAGTCAAAATGAAGGGAAGATGGGATGAATGAAGCAAGATGTGACTCTAAAATATGATAAAGGCAAAATCCAAGGCATTTTCCAAACAATGCACCGCACACCAGACTCCATCAGACTTCCCGGAGTCGATATTCTGAGCCTTTTAATGACGTCCGGCAGCCAGACCGGAGCGATTAAGTCAGGTGAGTGCCCGTGCGCCACAGGAAGATATCGACTCGGGGGACTGAAGGAAAACATCCAAACAAGCAGTTTGGTAAACAGAAAAATATAGGGAGGAAGGGAGGTATGGAGTGCATGCTGGTTTCAGGGACAGGGCCGCACTCCAACCACTACTGTCCTCGCTTCCTATCGGCCGGCTCAAGCTTCCCCTCTCTTTGGCATCCTGTCTCTTGGCTCATTTGTGTATATTTGTGTCTCTGTTTGTTAAATGATAATGTAATTAATTGCCTCTTAATTTGCTATTGGACATTTTCCACTTCCCAATCACAGAGGATGCTCTCAGCTGGGGAATTCTGCAATGCTTCATGGTGACCATAACATAACACACACACAAACTTACCCGTCACAAAAAAAAAAAGCTCTGCATTTTTACATAAAAAAAAAAAAAAACTTCACTTAGTATGATTTTGCCCCACAAGTGTTTTCCTAAAGAAACCAGGATTTTTAGATATTGCCATCTTTGTGGGAAAAATTTTCCCCCATATAGTAGAGTTGACCTGAACCACACACACGTCTGAACCGAATAGAGGTTCACAGCTGGCCAAATGTACCCTACAGCTTGATTAAGCCAGGATATTTTAAAATTCCTCCTCCTTTCCCTAAAGCCTAATCTTGGATAAGTGACTGCATATTCAAGGGACTAAGCATGTTAGCATGACTAACAATAAGGTGTCCCTTTGATTCACAATTAACTGGGTTTTATTGACACACAACACACCATGTGAGGAAGTTTTCACAGTGAAATATTTCTCTTATAGAAATAATTAAAATCAATAGTCGTTGAACCCAGCACAGCGACAGCACTGAGTCTGATCCATGTATTCAGAGAACAATAATTAGCTTGAAGAGGGATTTGCTTGCAGCCTAACCCGATCTTTGTAAGCTTTGTGAATAATGGCCTGAGACTTCCACTAACAGACGGCACATGCAGAAAAAAATACACTGCTGAAAGACAAAATGTTTTTTCCCCCTCTCTAAATTCCATTGAGGGACTTTTGAGACTGTCCCAGCGGGCCATAGACTCGACATAATAGAGGTACAAGACCCCAGGACGGCCAGTAAAGATGTGACTGCGAGACTGGGCCAGACTGGCTGATTACTATTTTCTGTGTGTGTGAACTTCACAGTACCAGATGAAAAACATCCATAAAAATTTCACAATATTTTACAGTATTGTTGTGACATTGAGTTATTTTCACTTCTTTTACTCATACTACTGGGAAAAGTAGAAATATCTCTATACACAGACATGACTGATTATTTTAATAAGCTCAGAGACTTAAAAAATACTTTGGTAACACTTCACAATTCTTTATGTTAACGTGTTAAGGCAATAGCTAACATGAAATAACAAGAATGAATGCAAATACCTTTAGAGAATGTTAATCTTGGGTAATGTTACTTGAAAACTTAATGTACAAAACTGTTTAAATGTTTGGGGTTGGTATTTCTCTTATTTTTATGTTTTTAAAAGTACTCTTACTTTTATTGTAGCTACGTTTCTCTAACTTTTTAAAATGTAATTTGATTATTTTCTACGGTGATCAACATACATTATATTTAAATAGGAAAAAAACTTTGAATAATACTTTAAAATGTAATTTATTCCTGTGATGTTAAAGCTGAATTTTCAGCATTATTACTCCAGTCTTCCGTGTCACATGATCCTTCAGAAATCATTCTAATATGCTTATCATTGTTGAAGACGATTGTCTGTTTAAAAGAACAACTTTTAAACAGTCTTGTTAAAATACAATTTTAACATTTCACATTGTATAAATTAACTTTAATGCATCATTAACATTAAAATGAACCTTTAATAAATGCTTTTGCTTTTTATTGTAAAGTGCTACCAACATTTTTGTTTTACCAACATTTAGTTTTCAAAAAAATAGAGAATAAAATGTCCCTGATTTTTCATGTACAACTGGTGATCCATCAACTGAAGTTGAAATCACGTTGCAGCTTTTATATTGGGTGGTACATCAATATCAAAACACATCCACTGCACTCATTTTGTTGGAAAATTGAGGCCTGCGAGGCAATATCATTCTGACAGACAGGGACACATTGATTTTTGCTCTCCACTGGGACAGAGCGAATGAGAGTAAGAAAGAAACAAACAGACAACACAGAGAGAATTCAACAAATAGATGGACATGAAGGCAGAAGGATCGACCTGACATCCTGTCAAACCCAGAGTGTGCATCCCCGTTGACCCAAAGAAAGAAGCAGCACATGCACACGCACATACACACACTTCAAACACACGGCCAGACAGCTAGTTCTGACCCCTCAAACACTTTCTTTCCACTCATCTGGTGACAAACTCTATTTTTAGGCCATTATATTCCTGGCACTCGTATACTTCACCTATCAGTTTTCACTTGCTCGCTTAACATTTAAATACATTAAAAGTGCACTCCCTTCCTCTAGCCTTTAATTCAACAATCTGATAAGCAAACGCGCATATGCAATGTCGATTTCAGATTAAAATCCTCAAAAACACATTTGAAGCACGTAGTAAAAGGTCATTGGCAGATTGGTAAACACATTCCGTGTGCGGCGTGTTTACTTTTAGGTTTTGTGGCCTTGAGGGCTCCTAAGAACTTGCTAGGTTAAAGTAAACTGTGGTGCAAATGGGCCGTTGCGAGATGACTGTAGTTCTCCAACTGTGTTTCTTGGAGAGGCTGAAGCATGCTGATTAAAGTTGATTGAACCCCTACAGCTCACAGACAGATGCTCATGCTGCATCCATCACATCATGTTTAAATCAGAACAAGTATGTTTATTAGTTTGCATGAGGCTGAGGTATACGTTCTGACCTGCTCTATCATCCTGAGAACATTGTGGTTACTCAGAGGGGAGCAGTTGTCCAGAAGTCTCCTGCCACTGGACAAATGGTCAAAGCAGATGACCGGTCAACATGAGTGTCCCTCTGATGCATGACCTCCTCTCTCTGCTAGATGATTCATTATGTCAACCTGCAGTCTCTTAAAGACAAGCAAAACAAGAGAAAAGCAAAGCTAAACAAAGCAGAGCTCTAATAAGTCATGGGGATCGTTGGGTGCCGTGTGAATGAAAAAGGAAAAGGAAAGCTCCGACTTGGGAATATAGACACCCACTGAGGGAGCTGAAGCCATCACAGAGAATTTCCTGATTGAACATCTAACCTTTCAGCACCTCCTCCTGTGGCCTGCACACATAAGGGTTGCCAAGTCTGTGTGAAAAAGCCCAATGATCAACACAACCAAAGCAAAACGCAGCTCGAACCCTATAAAGCTTTTCAGATCATTTATTATGTAGGCCTACTGCATATTATAGCCAGCAGGGCTTGATATTAACACCTGCCAAATGAGGGTGGATTTCAGCCGTGGTGTTTAACGCAGTCATACTAGCCACTTTGGCGGGTTGAATTTTATATATAATATATAAAGTTTTCAATTGTAGTCATTTAAAAGGGCATCTGAAATAAGTGCAATGTCGTGTCAAAAATATAGATTTTTCGATACATATTGGTACTGAAATATCTGAAACACTCCCAATACTCAATTTCCGCAGAATAGATAGACGATACCAGCTGCACTTTCTCTCTCTCATCTCTCCGATAGCGAGATACACAAACCCGCCTCATTTCATTTGATCAGGATGAATATTGTTGCTGTTACAGGGCTTGAATTTCAGCATGGGATTGTGCGTATTGCGCATAATTTTACTCATTCCCGCAGATTTTGTGCTCACACCCAAAGTGCGCACACATAAAGCCACCTCTCAGTACTAAATTGAGTTATTTTTAGCTGCTTATTGTGTTTAAACGTTCAAAAACACACAAAATAATCTCAAAATGCTGGTCTTTGAAAACACAGTGAGTTATGTTTTAAGTGAACATAAACAGTTGAGAAAGAAAATGAATGTGTAACTGTATAATGGATACGTTTGTCAGGTCTTAAAGTGACAGCAGCCTAAAATACCTGCTGCAAAATTATGAGATAATATTAAAAATATCTATATGGTAGTTTTCACCCATGGTATCGATGTCAAAATTGTGGGCAGTGAAAATGCTGAGTGGCTATTAACTTTGGAAAACCACTAGCCAAAGTGGTTGGTGAGCAAAAAAGTTGTATCCAAGTATGCAATATGAGATATATAGAGCAAGTTTTAAACAAATGCATTCTTTACTTTAGCTCTGCTTAAATTCTGACAGACAGTTTATATGTAAATTGAGTGCATTGTATTCATCAAACAGTTGGGACTGTGAATCAGAATTTCACTACAGAATGACAAATGCATAAGATCAACTGTGAGTCCATAATGACTACACAGCAATTAAGGTACAGAATAAAAGCATAAGAATGCCATAAGTGGAATGAAGCACAACTGGGCATCATTAATGGACACAGTCCTTCATCATATGCACAGGTTATGAAAAGCACAACACAATTAAACTAATAATATCAAATTATTTGCAAGTTTTCTATAAGCCGTCCAAATCATTAAAATAACATTGGGATCCACAAGTCTAAAACCACATTAAAATTCTAGACTGCAATTTAAACCAGAAATTAATGTTAAACTAAATGTTCAATTTTAACTCATATTGCTATTATATTATAACTTATTTTATAATTAAAGATTTTTTATCAATATAGAAGAATTATAACTATTGTTTCAAATCTGAGCTTCCTAATAACAGAAATAAGCCCTGAAACAAAACAAATGAGGGAAAATAACCTTAAACGTTCCCCTTGATCTTTTGGCTAAAGCTTCAAGGTATAATGGCTGGGAGAGATGTCTGGTGCTTAGATTAGCAAAGACGTTCTTTAACTTACACTGACAGAAGTGGTTTACAAAGATTGTATATCATGGACAATCATGAGTGCTCAGAATATGCATGTTTTAGACTAAAAAAGTCAACCCATAAGTTCCTGAGTCTTTTTTTTCTCAGCCGTGCACTGACACTAACTGCAATGACTCTGCAGTGTTTATGACATGAAATTCCTGCAGCTGGACTTATGAAGGATAATGGAGCCCTTTATCAAAAAAATTAGTTTGGGACTGTCACTGAATTGATCCATGTTTCATCTCTTTCTCATGGGAGCCACATTCGGCCTCTTTCTCATAATCACATCAGATTCAAAAGACAAATTATGAACAAAGAACAAGGACTTAATAAAATGCAGAACGTTAACACAGGAGTTCATAAAACACTCAAGCCTGAACAGAAAGACTCACAAGAAGAACACAAGAAAAAGAATGTGTGACAAGAGAGGAAAAAATATGTGAGAACAATTTAGCAACATAGTTTACACTGCAGACATAAGTTTGCACAGACCTCCTCATTCAAATCTATGAGGTAACACAAATGGAAGTATGGGAAATATGCAGTAATCCCACCTGGGATGCTTTTTAAACTGTATTAAAAGAGTTTTCATGCTGCCCACTTAATGGTTGCTTGTCCTTCACTATCTATTTTCAAAAATTACATTTCAAAAACAAATAAATAAAATAATTAAAAATATAAATTACAAAAAATATTTAGTTTTATTTAAAATATATATTTTTAAATCTTATCTTATGTCATCACACAACACAACTATTTTGAGTTGGCAATTCCATATGTATTTGTTCGTTTGCTGTTTTGTATGAAAACATACAATTTTTTTTCATTTTTTCGCCAAAACGAAATTGTTATGTATTGCCATGAGAGGGTTGTTTTTTTCAAGACCATTTCAGTCTATAAGTCTGAATTCTTGATAATATGATGTATTGTAGTTTAAAAGGACAGTTGATACCAAAATAAAAAATTCTGCATCAATCGCCTAACATCATTCTTAAACTTCCAAGTAGCTTTCAAACTCCATAAAGGACAGACTGCAACATCATACCAGTGGTTTGTATGATTTGTGAACTGTTTCAACAGTCCACTAAAAGGTGGATTAATCAATGAATACGTTTCTGGATTTTTTTTTTAAGTAAACTAATTCTTTAAAAAGGTAACGCATGAATGGCATATAACTGACAGCCATTACAGATTGTACTTTGAACCGAGAAACCAAAAACCAAGTTTCATTCAATCATGAGCTGATCAGACATTTTTGAGATTGTAAAGCCTTTCTCTCTCCAGCCCAGGACTTCTGTCAAGTGTCCTCTTTGCTCATCATGTCACCAATTATGCATTCTGCTGCCACTGAAGCCCTCCTGGCAGCGTTATGCTACTGTCAAGGACATTCAGTCTGGCCTCTGTCACTTGTCAAGCTGCCAGTGCACCCGGTGACACTACCCTTCACAGCACAGTGTCTGCTGACCGCAATGAATTAATGCGTAAACCAAAACCACCCATGAGTGTTACACTCCGGTTATCATGGAAGAGAAAGACCTCATGATCTCCTGCTTTGAGTGTCCCGTCAAAACAAGGGGAAAACCCTCAACAAAAGGCCCGGTTAATTATATTAAGTTTACAGGTGTTTATATTAATGATTAACGGCACGGCGATTCAAACAATGCTGCGACGGAGGATATGGAAGGAATGGTTGCATTGACATTCCTGGCCATTTCCTCGACGCACGCTGTGCTGCCTTAGGGGTCTTCGGCCGCCGGCATACTTTCCAGATCTTGCATCCTCTGTATCCATACAGAGATTCCACAGGTCTGGATGGACAGCAGGTGTGCGGTCCAGGCGGACTTTCCAAGGATGTCAAGTCAATAGAAGACTCATTACTGCTCTTCCCTTACATCTAAAAACAAAGGGACTGGAATTCAGGAGGATGCATACTTACATGCCTGTGATTTTAAAGATAGGTTCCTCTGTGCTGGATCCTGACTGGTGTGCCAAGATATTGTGTATATTCATTCAGAGGAAGTTTTTCATCTGCTTCAGATAAACCGATAACTGTATTAGTCTAGAGGTCTCTTATGGTGATGTCCTTGAGAAAAAGACAGAAAAGAACAATGTAGGTGAGAATGACAGAATAAATAACTGATTTACACAGTCTCTTTCTCTCTCTGTGTGTGTGTGTATATATACACACACTCATATATTTATATGCATATACAGTATTTAAATACTCATAAGTTTTATGTATGTTTATGAATATATATTCATAAAACACCTAAACCTCATTAAATCATTAAATTAATAAAAATAACCACATTTAAACACTTGAAGATTTGCTGAAAAATAAAAGATAATTCAAAGACATTATTGCACAACAAAAAAACAGAAAGCAGAGGCAGTTTTAGAACATTTTAGGTGATTAATTTAGTTTAATTTATAGTTCCATATCATATCTGTCTGAGGTAGACTTTGGGGTCGTTCTGTGTGCCATGTTTTAATTGTTGGTCTATTTTACAGCATCTCACGCCATGAGTGCTGCAGTTTTTAGACCATGTGTCAAGTTAAAAGTAGTAAGAAAATGTATATCAAGACTGTGGTCCGTCCAGCTGTCTTTAAAATAAAAATAAAACAGCTAATCTGTTCCAGTTCTGTGAAGATGAAGGAACATTTGTGCATGGAAGTACTCCTGTGTGTTTAATCACATTTAAAATATCACCATGGTGATTATGGGAGATGGGCTTAAAAGCAGAAATTACACATAATTGGTTCTTTCTCCGCATGAATGCATATGACACTGGGCCAAACAAATAAGCCCACAGCATGCATAAATGGCTGTGATGACAGCAGAAAAGCCATTTCAGATTTACAATATATTTCTGTAAATGTATTGAATTGGTTGATTCTGAGTGGGAATCAGCAAACTCATTCAAATCAAAGCTTTAAGCCACAGGAGGTAAACACCACATGTACACCGTTCTTTCTACTGTTAACCAAAAAAATAATTATTAATGGAGCACCTATGTGTTTTTTGGCCAGGAGTTTAAAAAGGTATTGCTGGTAGACAGAGTAAACTCCAGGAAAACAGCATGGTTTGAATATTGGACTCTGGACCACAAGGTGCTCATTAACAATAACAAACACTACAGTGGGCAGCCAACTTTTCACTCAGTCCAAAAGGAACTGAAATTTTGGAGTTTGATACATTGTAAAGAGAGAAATTATTATATTAACTGCTCGGTTTATGCTGATATGTCATAAATATACAATAGATAGTGAGACATGGATTCAAAAATCATGTCTATAAACTAAACACGTTGTCTATATAATAGGCTTCAAATATTAATATAGTTATAAATTAACATAAATATTTAAATTATATACACTACTGTTCAAAAGATTGTGGTCAGTAAGATTTTTTTTAATCAAAAGTTCTTTTCAACTTTCTATTCATCAAAGAATCCTGAAAAAAAAAATACTATTGTTGCCATAATAAAATTGTGGAAACCTCGATCACCAAATCAGTATATTAGAATGATTTCTGAAGGATAATGTGACACTGAAGACTGGAGAAATGGCAGCTGGAAATTCAGCTTTACATCACAGGAATAAATCCAATTTTAAAATGTACTAAAAATAGAAAACAGCTTTTTAAAATTGTAATATTCTACAATATTCATATTTTTATTTGATAAAATAAATGCAGCCTTGATGAACATAGGACACAAAAACATAAATAAATATTACCAGGCCCAATCCTCTGAATGGTTGTGTAATTGTTTACATTATTATATATTTTAAATATAATAATTAATTAAATCATATTAAATTGAAACATTTAAGCTTTATTTAAAAATAAACACAAATAATATATATATATGTATATATATATATATATATATATACACACACACACACACACACACACACACACACACACACACACACACACACAGGTAAAACTCAAAACATTTTCGTGCAAAAGTTTGTGTATTTCAGTAATTCAAATTAAAGGTGAAACTAATTTATTTAGTATATATATAACTATATATGCATGTCTATACTTTTCAGAGGGCCGACATTTCTGTATTTAAAATCTTTTTTTTATTGATTTCATGTAATATTCAAATTTTCTGAGAATTTGAATTTGGGGTTTTCATAAGCTGTAAGCCACAATCATCAAAATTATAACTTTTGCACCACGAGTTTCACCTGTGTATATACAGTATATATATTTATATATATATATATATATATATTTATATATATATATATATATATATATATATATATATATATATATATATATATATATAGAGCCTATATATATTAAAATAATGCTAAAATGTATATTCCCTCCCCTCCCCCAAAATAATCTATGTCCTATGAGATTAATTAGCCATATTTTTGTTTCTGCTGCTTCGTTACCATCATGTTATGGGAGAAGATCTATTAAAGTATTAAAGCATCTCAGCTTCCTGTTTGTTGTCCAAAATGTCAACCTTGAACGTGGTCACCTTAGTCACTGGTGAAGCCTCTGCCAAGTTGTCACAGTGTTTCATCAGACTGTGTTGATTGCTGAGCCCATTACAGTAGAGCAGCATGTCCATCTGCAGCTGGACCCGTGATCGTTCTGTCATAGGATGTCACCTAATTGTTTGCATTAGCGGAAACAAATACATTTGCAAAACAAACAAACAGAAATACCTCCCACCTCACAACTTCCTGACGATAAGAAAAGAAGCTGGCCTGCTCGTCAAGTGCAGATGGCGGTGGTCAGTCCGGTTCCTGTGGGACCGGCATCTTCCTGAGGTTTTGACATGGGGATCTACTTTGTGGGCCGGGGACTGGTGCATACATTCAAAGCATGGTGCGAAGAGGAGCAGCTGTTCTTTTTTTACATGCACCGTCGATGCAGAGCGCTGTAGTTGAGGGATGTGGTCTCAGACAAGATCTGCAACAACAAATGTAGTGCAGAAATGAAGGTTTACCATCATCATGCTGCATGTTATATGAGGCACATTAGTGGGGCCTCTATAAGCACATACACATGCACTCACACACACAACAAACTGCTTTACAACCAATAGAATTTCCGTGGCTTCAGGGAACTACAAGTTGGTATGGTGGTACTTATGTTTAAAATAAGTATATACATTGGGTCAGCTTGTAGCAAAGCTGAAATGGGATGTATTGTTTTATGAGGGAAGGCATACCACATTGGTTACACACTCATGCTAATCAATGACAGGTGTGTCCAGCCCTGAGAGGTGTTAACACAGGGGCCCAAGCAGTGTAGCCTTAGGGGAGATCTACGAGTTTAGGTCAAACTCTCTCTCTCTCTCTCTCTCTCTCACACACACACACACACGGTTTCCATGTTTAATTGGGACATTCCACAGACACAATATTTTTTTACTGTACAAACTGTATATTCTATCCCCCTACACTAACCTATCAAGGAAAACTTTCTGCTATTTTAGATTTTTCTAATAATTCCAGATAATTCTGTATGATTTACAAGATTATTTCCTCATTGGGACCAAAGAAATGACCCCACAAGGTCAAACTGTACTGGTATTTATTACTATAGGCTACTTGTAGGGATATTGGGTCCCCATAACAGAGGGAACACACACACACACACACACACACACACACACACACACACACACACACACACACACACTCACACACTCACACACACACACCTCTTATTATTATCATCAATGTTGAAAACATTTGTGCTGCTTATTTTTTTTCCAGGATTTTTTTTATAAATAGACCGTTCAAAGCAACATCATTTATTTGTAAAAGAAATCTATTGTAACACTGCAAATATCTTTAAGGTCACTTCAGATCAATTTAACGAATTAACCTTGCTGAATAAAAGTATTAATTTCTTAAAAAAAAAAAAAAAAGATTTTACTGACCCAAACTTTTGTAGAGTGTTGTACATGACCTCCATCCTCTGTAAATCAACAAATATGAATGATTTATAGAGCAGAAAACAATTTTAAATGGGACATATCATGAAAATCTGACTTTTTCCGTGTTTAAGTGCTATACTTGGGTCCCCGGTGCATGTATCAACCCAGAAAACGTGAAAAGTGGCAACCCGGTAACTTTGTTTTGGTAAGCCTTCCTCTGCAAGCATGTCAAAAAATAAGCCGATCAGATTTCGCTTCCCTTCTGACGTAGAAAGGGGATTTTACTTCAATATTACCCCCCCTTAATCTGCACGTTTCCACCCATGGCGCCGCCAATCGCCATTAGGTTTTCGCAAGCGACAACAGTGTAACCAGTTCTAACGCAGTGGCAAAAGTTCGAGCAAAGCATGCAAACTGTTCTGTCGTTGGCTGCACAGACAGAACAGAACACTATTTGACAAAAAATGTCACAGCTGTCAGCTGTCTTAAAAAAACCCCAGGGAACTGTGTCAACATGACTGTTCATGCAAGTCGATGAGATGAATCAATGTAACTCCACAACAACTACACAAATGTATCCACTAACTAACCATTCAGAAACGTCCAGGTGCAGTCTAAAAGTTGCAACCTCATCCTGAGTCTCTCCATAAGGCTGCAATCCGCTACTGTTTTTTCTGAAATTTAACTGAAATTCGCGTGCTTTGTGCCGAGTATCCGAAGCTTGTGTAAAGAATCGTCCGTCTTCTGAACGGAGGTGGGAAGCAGCAGCTCATTTCATTTGCATTTAAAGGGACACACAAAAACAGCGCGTTTTTGCTCACACCCAAAAAGAGGCAAATTTGACAAGCTAAAATAAATGATCTGGGGGGTATTTTGAGCTGAAATTTCACAGAAACATTCTGGAGACACCATAGATTTATATTACATTTTGTGAAAAGGGGCATAATATGTCACCTTTAAATAAATAGAAAAAAAACATTCTGCATTTGGTTCATGTTTAAGTTAATGAATGTTAAAGGATTAGTTCACCCAAAAATTCTGTCATTAAATACTCACCCTCGTGTCGTTCCAAACCTGTGAGACATTCGTTCAAAAATGCGCACGTTCACAAGAGCACCACGACGCATGCGCATGTTGATGACGCAGGAGCTAGCGTTTTGACATATAACCTACAAGCAGAGGAAGACGCACGCGAGGTCACGCATGCGTCGTGGTGCTCTCGTGAACGCACGTCGGCTCAAAGTGTACGTGGCAGCCATTGCAGAGCATCATGCTCTGGTGGCTGGCCAATCACTAGGAAGAAACGATCTGGTGGTACGGTTTCTGAAAGGTGCTAGGAGGATGAACCCCTCCAGACCTCCTTCTGTGCCGCCTTGGGACCTCTCCACAGTCCTTGGGGCTCTGAAGGGTCCGCCTTTTGAACCGCTCCAGTCGGTTGTTCTGAAACCTCTCTCGCTAAAGACTGCTCTCCTGTTGGCATTGGCATCTATCAAGCGAGTGGGAGATCTGCAGGCTCTCTCTGTGAGCCCTTCATGTTTGGAGTTTGGTCCAGATGACTCCAGAGTCATTCTCAAACCCAGGCTCGGTTATGTACCCAAAGTGCTCTCAACCCCGTTATTAGCCCTTCCCCCTTCTGCCGAGGATGGGGAGGTTAATCTTCTCTGCCCTGTCAGAGCGCTGAGAATCTATCTGGAGCGTTCTGTGTCTTTTAGACAATCAGAACAGCATTTTGTCTGCATGGGTGGCAGATCTTAAGGTGATCCAGTCACTAAGCAAAGACTGTCTAGATGGATAGTGGATGCCATTTCTATGGCTTATACCTTAGAGGGTCAGGTTTGCCCTATTGGTATCGAGGCCCATTCGACTAGGGGCATGGCTTCGTCATGGGCTTGGTCATCTGGCTTTCCTATTCAAGATATTTGTGATGCTGCCGGCTGGTCCTTGCCTTCCACATCTATGAAGTTTTATAATATGGAGGTGCCCTCCCTGCAGGCGAAGGTGCTTTCAATATGATTAAGGCCCGACAGTGTCTAGTCTTGTCTAAAAATGTTACTGTGCACAATCACATACATATACAGGTCCTTCTCAAAAAATTTGCATATTTTGATAAAGTTGATTATTTTCCATAATGTAATGATAAAAATTTAACTTTCATATATTTTAGATTCATTGCACACCAACTGACATATTTCAGGTCTTTTATTGTTTTAATACTGATGATTTTGGCATACAGCTCATGAAAACCCAAAATTCCTATCTCAAAAAATTAGCATATTTCATCCGACCAATAAAAGAAGTGTTTTTAATACAAAAAAAGTCAACCTTCAAATAATTATGTTCACTTATGCACTCAATACTTGGTCGGGAATCCTTTTGCAGAAATGACTGCTTCAATGCGGCGTGGCATGGAGGCAATCAGCCTGTGGCACTGCTGAGGTGTTATGGAGGCCCAGGATGCTTCGATAGCGGCCTTAAAGTTGCAGTAGGGAGTTTTGAGAAAATGTTGACTTAGCCTGAAAATTTGAACAAGCACAACTTCCAGGTCCAACCCCCTTGCTCTCTGCTGCGCTACAGCCCTCCCTCCACAGCTCCTCCCCCACAAGGGAGCCTGCCGTGAACGCGCAGGCTAGTAAACAGGACCACTGATGACGGCGGATTATAAACAGTTATGGAACATTCACTAATAGGGACGAAACATCAACAATATGCTTTACATTGACTATGGCCTGCCCTTACTTTGACTAAAAACTTGGTCCTCAAATCATTATGTATTTTGCAATACATGTAACTTTATAACGTTGCACTCTTTCTATAAGTTATAAATAGCTAGTAAAATAACGTTAAAGGATTAGTTCACTTTAAAAAAAAACTTTTGCTGATAATTTACTCACCCCCATGTCATCCAAGATGTCCATGTCTTTCTTTCTTCAGTCGAAAAGAAATTAAGGTTTTTGATGAAAACATTCCAGGCCTTTTCTAATAATGGACTTCAATATAGGACACAAACGTTTCAAGGACCAAATGACAGTTTCAGTGCAGCTTCAAGGGCTTTAAACGATACCAGATGATGATTAAGGGTCCTATCTAGCGAAACGATCGGTCATTTCAAAAATAAATACAAAACTTTAAGTTTTATAAGCACAAATGCTCGCCTTGCTCTGTTCTGTGATGTACGTTCGTGATCCTGTCCGAACTCGTTCATCAAAATGAACAAATCTTTTTTCGAGTCATTTCGTTCGTTGAATGAACGAAATGACTCGAAAAAAGATTCGTTCATTTGGATGAACGAGTTCGAACAGGAGAATCACGAACGACGGTACGCGCTCGCGCTGTGCAAGAGAGGGGTGTTCAGCGCGTACACGAGCATGATTGACACTGCTAGGACATTCCTCCTGGCTCTGATTGGTTGTTTCTGACCGGGAGCGGTGTATTTCTGCAAATGGCAATAGGACCACAGGGAGGAGCCAGAGGAGCTTGATTTTTTCCACAGATTATCTGTCTCATATTCTACTGTCAGGACATAATGACAGTTTTAAAAGAATACTTGTTTACAAAAGTGACCTACTGGAGCTTTAAGCTCATCCAGAGTGTTGGGTCTTGCGTCTCTCAACTTTCTCTTCACAATATCCCACAGATTCTCTATGGGGTTCAGGTCAGGAGAGTTGGCAGGCCAATTGAGCACAGTAATACCATGGTTAGTAAACCATTTACCAGTGGTTTTGGCACTGTGAGCAGGTGCCAGGTCGTGCTGAAAAATGAAATCAGATGGAAGCATGAAGTGCTCCAAAATCTCCTGATAGCTAGCTGCATTGACCCTGCCCTTGATAAAACACAGTGGACCAACACCAGCAGCTGACATGGCACCCCAGACCATCACTGACTGTGGGTACTTGACACTGGACTTCAGGCATTTTGGCATTTCCTTCTCCCCAGTCTTCCTCCAGACTCTGGCACCTTGATTTCTGAATGACATGCAAAATTTGCTTTCATCCGAAAAAAGTACTTTGGACCACTGAGCAACAGTCCAGTGCTGCTTCTCTGTAGCCCAGGTCAGGCGCTTCTGCCGCTGTTTCTGGTTCAAAAGTGGCTTGACCTGGGGAATGCGGCACCTGTAGCCCATTTCCTGCACACGCCTGTGCACGGTGGCTCTGGATGTTTCTACTCCAGACTCAGTCCACTGCTTCCGCAGGTCCCCCAAGGTCTGGAATCGGTCCTTCTCCACAATCTTCCTCAGGGTCCGGTCACCTCTTCTCGTTGTGCAGCGTTTTTTTTACCACACTTTTTCCTTCCCACAGACTTCCCACTGAGGTGCCTTGATAAAGCACTCTGGGAACAGAGTATTTGTTCAGAAATTTCTTTCTGTGTCTTACCCTCTTGCTTGAGGGTGTCAATGATGGCCTTCTGGACAGCTCGTCTAATAGCTCGTTTAGAGAACCTTCTAATAGCTCGTTTAGAGAACCTTTTCATGATATGCTAATTTTTTTAGATAGGAATTTAGGGTTTTCATGAGCTGTATGCCAAAATCATCAGTATTAAAACAATAAAAGACCTGAAATATTTCAGTTGGTGTGCAATGAATCTAAAATATATGAAAGTTTAATTTTTATCATTACATTATGGAAAATAATGAACTTTATCACAATATGCTAATTTTTTGAGAAAGACTTTTTCCAGTCAGTTCCTCTTTTTCTGCTCAAACATTTTTTTGACTCATTTGATAAGATAATTTGTTCTTTCATTTGGGACGGAAAATCTCCTAGGATTTGTAAAGCTCTACTGCAGAGATGTAGACTTAGTGGAGGACTTGCATTACCTAATTTTCTAACTTACTATTGGGCAGCTCACATCCATAAACTTTGCTACTGGTTAAAATCCCCTGGATCCTCTTGGTGTAAATGGGAACTATCATCCTGTAGGGGATCTTCTATACCTGCTCTACTTTATTCCTCTTTACCTACAAAACCTATATATTCTCTATATACTGATAATTAAGTGGTTATTAACACACTCAAAATCTGGTATCAATTTAGACGACACTTTAAATTTGTAGATGCATCTTCCTCGGGTCCTATGAATAACAACCATTTATTTCCTCCATCACTTTCGGACTCGACTTTTTCAATGTGCACTCTTCAGAAAAAAAGGTACATTTTTGTACCAAAGAAGGTACAAACCCTTGTCACAGGGGCGGTACCTTTTACTGGTACAAAACTGTACCTTAATATGAAGGAACAAATTTGTACCATTCCAGTTTGTACCTTAAAGGACATGATTTGTACCATGGGCAACCAAAATGTACCTTTTGTTTTTTAAAACTTGTTGGTAGGCTACGACAATATTGTACCTTTATCAAAGGTACAAATTTGATCCTTTAAGGTACCACCCCAGTGACAAGCCCCTTTGTACCATAACTGTGTCAAATATGTTCCTTCGAGAACTATTAAAGGCTGTTTTCCTATTGAATAACATACACATTCAACAACTGAATCCAAAAGGCATTGATTTATTGAGTACTGTAAATACATATCAAATACATATGAACGTTTGAATACTTTCGTTCCAGCTTACAGTAAAGTATTTCTTTGTGTAAATCAAAAACTTCACAATAAAAACTTAACAAAATTATCAGAATATCACTTCTTTAAAAAGACTTGAAATAATTAAAAATGCAATTACACAAAAAATGTTACAGTACATAAAATATATTTTCTCATCTACAACAAACCTAGACTTGTTTTTTCCCCCCCATTTTAACACAATACCCTTGCATTTATTTAACTTTTTTTTTTAAAAAACACTATCCTCTACCCCAACTGCTCGACAATTTCAGATCCCTCCATTTTTACACTGCTGAAGATTCTCCTCTCACTGAAGACACGTCCAGTCAAGGCGTTCCCAAAATCTGCACAGTGGGTTGTGATGTAGCCGGTTCTTCCTGAACAAAATAAAGAATCAGTATTAGAAAAGACAGAAGTTAATTGATCAAATGTATACTCCCAATGACAAGCTAAAATTTGACCTCTAGACTTAAAAATTCCCCCTAGAACTGAAAATTCGGTAATTTACTCACCCTCAAGTTGTTCCAAACCTGTGTGAGTTTCTTTCTTCACTTGAACACAAAAGAAGATATTGACTTCCATAGTATTTTTTTTCATACTATGGAAGTCAATGGGGCCCCATCAAATGTTTAATTTTTTGGGTGAACTAAATCCTGCAACATCTCGTCTGGCATCCATGTAATGTGCTTCTATAACGGATTTCAGCTTAGCCAACCTCAACACATTGGACAATTTTGAAAAAAATGAAAATTCTTTTGTTAATTACTCACCCTCATGTCATTCCACACCTATAAGACCTTCATTCATCTTCGGAACACAAATGAAGATATTTTTAATGAAATTCTGAGAGCTTTCTGTCCCTCCATTGGGAGCAATGCAACTAACACATTCAAGGCCCAGAACGATACGAAAGACATCATTGAAGTAATCCATGTGACTCGTGACATGTTTAACCAATTTTATGAAGTGGTGCTTTGTTTGTTTGTGCAACAAAAAAACAACAACAACAACAATTTACCACTTTATTTAGGAAAATACTGACCTGCAATCCAGTAGGGGAGCACTACGACGCAAGCTTATTATGTTGACTCAAGACTGGAAGTTGTACCGTGAATGTGCTTAAGATGATATTATTTTCTAAATATAGAGGTAAATATGTAGTTGTTGTTTTTTCTCCGCAAAACAAAGCACTTGCATCGCTTCATAAAATTAAGGTAAAACCACTGGAGTCACAAGGATTACTTTAATGGTGTCGTTACTACCTTTCTGGGGCTTGAATGTATTAGTTGCGAAAGCTCCCAATGGAGGAACAGAAAGCTTTTGGAGTTCATCAAAAATATCTTCATTTGTGTTCCGAAGATTAACAAAGGTCTTACGGGTTTGGAACGACATGAGGGTGAGTAATTAATGACAGAATTTTCATTTTAATGTGAACTATACCTTTAAGGAATCCTGGAAACACTTTAAATCAGCCACAGCATGCATTCGGTCCATTTCCTGGAATAACAGAAATGCAGATAAGAAAAAAAAAAACAGTTTCACAAAAAAGAAAAACCTTTCTGCATTTTTACATTTTACACACACACCAAAAAAAAAAAAAAAGAAGAATAGCAGTTTTAAATGATTCACTTAAAGTTTCATATAGCCCTATTTTACAGTGCAAATCATCTCCATACTTTGAACTTCTATGATAGAAGCTTGTTCCCACATTTGAGAAATTGTGTTTACACAAAAATATTGCTTTCACTTTAGCAGGATTTAAGCATGGTCATTGTGAACAAGTTTTTATAATCATGCACTATTGAATTTGCAAAGTAGAGCTAGGGCTACCCTATGGTGAAAGGCAAGATGCTCACTAACAAAATAAGATGAACCAATCACTCAGTAAATTTAAATACATAAATACATTGCTATTTTGCACACTGCATTGCCATTTTGCATGTTGCATTTTAAATTTACATTTGGTACCAGTATGCTACCATACATGAACGTCAGAGTTTTATGTGAATATACTTTCAATTAAGTGACAGAAATCTTCCAGATTTCATCTGAAGTGCAGTTGTACTGTGCTTTATCAAGATCGACATCACTTTGCCATTATGGCAAACGAAATAAAAATTCAACCTCACCAAACTCATTGTACTGATAACGTACTTGCCTCAGCTGAGGATGCAGTCAGACTTTCAGATGTGTGATCAGTGAGATCAGTACTGACAGTTTACACCATCATCTTCATGATCTAAAAAACAAAGACACATTTGCTGAGTTTCAACAAAATTCTCTGATAAAATGAATGGCATCTATATGACTTAGGGTTATCAACTATTTTTATCTGTGAACTGTTCGGTGGTGTTGTTCAACAACTGCATACGGTATTGTATGTGGACTAATGTAAAGTACACCACCATAGCAACTCTAGTTAAGCATTCATTTACAATAATTACGTATTAAATGTGTACTTACGACACAGAAACTCAATTGCTTTAAAATATATTTGCAGACGCTACTAGCACTGACTGGATTCGTACCTAATTAAGCTATTTACACGCTAATGTCATGTTGAGTGGCTGTAACGTTTTAGATATACATTTTTTATTTGGTTAAACATTAAACTCACCTTTGAATTTCCTCTTATAATTCGAGTCCAGTCACTAAAGTTCTTCTGACGATGAAGCGAAGCGGGCGAAGCCATGGTTGTAGTGGTGCTCGTGCTCGTTGTAAATCTGCTTCCCGCTCCGTTCTATTTGAAAATGCAGTAACGGCTGCAGCGACCTTGGGCAATCAGTTTCATGTTGTTGTGCCTGATCGCAAAGTTAACAGTTATAGTGGACAATGGAGAACAAACGCCATAGTATTTACACGCGATGACTTAATACTAGTCAATAATTGCATTAAAAAGTGTAACATTAACTTATACAAGTCAAATGGCTAAAGCATTTGGTGCAAACTGCAAAGCTAATTTAACTCGCTAAATTTACGTTAAGTGGCTGAAACATTTATAGTTTCGACTTGTGAACTAAATATAAACATAAACGATCAGAACTCACATTTTAACTTCTTCTTTTAACTGTCTTCTTTAAGTTTTATATTTAACATAAAACGCGCAGTCGTGTAGCCTGCTGCCCGCTGTCAGTTCGGAAAATTCCACAACGGCTGAAGCGATTTCAACCAATCAGCATCTTGTTGCTATGCCAAATACTCAACACAGCAACCAATCACGAATTTAACAGTAGTTTGGCCTATAATTGTACCCTTGATGTGAGAACAATTATGTACCTTAATTTCAATTGTACTTTAAAAGGTACCAAACCATATCATCAGAGGTCTTTCCTGTACCATTAAAGGTACTATTATTGAAAAGGTACAAAACTGTTCTTTGAGGAACATTATTTGTACCATCGTGTACCTTTATTTCTGAGAGTGTGGTATGACAAGGGTATTACACAATTTAGAGATTTATATGTAGATGGTGTCTTTGATAGTTTTACCAATTTGTCATCTCGCTATGAACTCCCTGTTACTCATCTGTTTCGCTATTTTCAAACTCGCGACTTTGTGGCTAAGTGTTTCCCTAATTTCCCCTCTTCACCACCAGGGCATCGGTGGGAAACCATGCTTTCATTTGTCCCTCATCATAGAGGAATTATTTCAAAGCTGTATGACATTATCGTAGCATTTGGCGACCACTCAAATGCCAAACTTAAGGGTACATGGGAAAGGGGAATACAAATACATGAGGAGTCCTGGGAACAGGCCATAGAGAGGATACGTTCTACCACCTCTTGTGCTCGTCTTGGACTTATTCAATTTAAGGTCTTACATAGGGTACATTTCTCTAAGCTTAGACTATCTGAAATCTATCCGGAAGTGGAAGACAAATGTGATAAATGTCATGGCTCTCTTTGTCATCTTAGCCACATGTTTTTTTTTTTTGTCCTGATTTGGAAGATTTCTGGGTGGGATATTTTAATATTATGTCCTCTGTTCTTGGGGTAAATCTCCAACCTTGCCCTCTGATTGCTGTTTTTGGGATTCCTGACGATGGGGGTTGAATTGTTCCATTATTCCAAATAAATAGATTATGATCCACAAATAAATCTAAAGAGATTCACAAAAATATATCAAATTCACAAATAAATAGAGTAAGATCCACAAATAAATGTAAAGAGTTTCACAAAAAAATATAAAACTCACAAATAAATAAAATTAGCTTTGCGAATAAAAATATATATTTACAAATGTGTTTTATGCCACAAACACAACTTGGCCTGGCATTTATTTGTGAACCATTTTTTGTGCATTTGTAAATACCCTCACGCATTTGTGAATCGATTCCTGTGCATTTGTAAATCCCCTCACGCATTTGTGAATCGGTTCCTGTGCATTTGTAAATCCCCTAACGCATTTGTGGATTTTTAAACACTTCTAGCGTCGACATGCAGACAAATCCACAAATAAGTGGACTCCACCCACCCTTTACCTAAGCCAATCAGATCACGGCCACATTGTGCTGACCAATCGTAGCACGTTCTCGCTACAACCAATCACGTTAGGCTTTACACTCGGGGCGAGAACTGGATCTGATTAATTTAGCAGATATTGACACCCCTGAAAGCATCTGTAATGGGAGCTTCATTCAAATTAGCTGTTTGTGTGGTTAAAACACCCCGTTTCCAAAAGATTGTTGGAGTTTAAGGCTTCTTTATATTTATTATTCTTTATTATTAACTCAGGATTACACACAAATGATCATCACAGATCCCGAGCATCATAACACCCTCTCTACCGGAGTCAAGCGGCGCGTCAAAAGCTATTTGCTTTTGAAAAGCAAAAAAAAATTCAAAAGCAAACGGATGCCCGTTCTTCTTTTTCTGTAGCGGCTACTACACGCAACTATACGGAGGACACATCATTTGCACATTTGCTCCTTTGTCCAATGTAGACAGCCTCGCACGGGGTAGACACGATGTAAGAAATTACAAAACGGATGATTTTGTCTTTTAACCCTCTGGGGACCAAGAACGCGCCGGCGCGTTTTGCTCGTTTTTTTTCACATAGCAGAAAAATAGACTTAAAGTACTACCATCATTTCTGTTCATATAGAGTTAAGAAATATGAGAAAATTATCTGTTAAATGTCTACTTTTTTATGTGCCCACATATAATCGAAATAAAATATTGTGCTTTTGTAAAATAAAGAAAATAAACACGGTGTGCGTTCTGCCTCTCCGTCACCGTTAACTTTTTTTCTGGAGCACATCTCTAAACATAAAAAAAAAAACAGCAAATACTATTCACCCAGCCATAAGCAATATATCTTTTAAATCATTTAAGTTTGTACTTTTAAATGATCCGATTCAAAACTAAAATAAATATTCTCCGTTTATGTCATCTATATAAAAAGAGAGACGTGTCAGCCGTTCTAATTATCTTTCTCTCAGCTCATTATTCTGGTAATGTGACACGCCCACGGAGAGCGCGCGCTATTCAAACGCAAATATGTGAAGCAACACATTGAGATGCGTAAACGCCCATATAGGCTAAACTCTGTAAACACACTATATTTTTTAGTAAGATTATGATTCGTCTTGCGCGGCTATGAGGAATAATCCTGGGACCTTTACCACAGAACAAGTGCTGGTTTATTTTCACTTCGAGGAGGAGCAACAGATTCTGCTGACAAGTGTAAGTGTTTTATGCTTGTGCTTTGTTCTAATCGCGATTTAGAATAACGTTAGTGTCTGTAAACGTAAAAATAGCACACTGTTTAAATGTGAATCATGTTTCTGTGTGTGTGTGTGTGTGTGTGTGAATGAATGAATGAATGAACGCTCGCACTGTTACAGACGAAATAAAAGACAACATTTCATTGACTGGTTTTGGATAAAGTTTTTACTCTAAAATAGACATCAAATAAGCTTTTGTTAGGGGTTTCTGCTCATATGTTAAATATATAGTATGTTTTGTCAATAAACTAATCAACTAAGATGTTATAGTGTTTGTTCCAATGCAAGCTATATCAAAATAATGAATCCTTAACTTTGAAATATGTATGATCAAACTAAGACATTTATGGAAAAAGACAATTTTCTTTTCAAGATGTTTCCAACTCTAACTTTGAACTATGTGTGTGTGTGTGTGTGTGTATTATGTATGCTTGTATGTATATGTGTATATATATATATATATATATATATTGTTCTTGCATTCTTTGGGGTCCTTGCATTCTTTCTCACACCTAAATGAAAGGCTCATTATTATGCAGGTCTTTTGTCTTCTCCGGTGTGAACCAACTAATTATTCACAAAGGGGTTGGGCAGTTGACGCCCATTCGCATATTGCCTTGGCAAACAAAAAATGTTTTTCACAATTTTAATCAATCTATTGTGTTATGTGAATGATTAGGCAAGATGATTTTCACATCATTTTGAAGCCAGAACTCGAAGCGACAACATCCATTAGTCAAAAGTCTTGTGGACACATATTTAGTATGTGTTTTGTGGTCTTATTTCAGCAACTTTAATTTTTTTTTTTTAATAACCACGCATAAACATTATTCTCTTAAAAATACAAACATGTACATACATGTTGCTCACATATTATGGTAGCCCCGTTTGTGCTATATTGAGTGAATTTACACCTTTGCCATTAACATGTTTATAAATAACTGAAAAAAGCACAAATGTCAGTGCATGTCAAAACATCCCAAGGGCCCCAAAAACACCTTGGTCCCCAGAGGGTTAAAGCACAATCGTTGTGACACATAGCTAGCTATTGGACATAAATATTATGTAGAATACAAAATATCAGCCCAAATGACCATCATTGAAGATGTAACAGCGTGTAGGCTAATGGGGTTTTGAGTGGATAATACAATGCTGAAAAAATACATATTTGCATTTATATTGGATGCTGTAAGTAACTTTTACAATACAATATTATTAAGTCTGATTCATATGAAATATTATTTGTGTGATCAAGCGTTTTAACAGATAAATTCAAATCGCTTGTCTGCTGGGCATTTCACTTTTAAATGCATGTTATATATTTAATCATTAGATCCACGGACTTGCTATTTAAAACTTGACTGAAGAAGTGGGAAAAGCTGTTGTGACAGTAATTTCCCCAATATTGCACAAACTCGCGTATTTATCACATGGTTGAATCCAGTTATTCATTAGTCAGCAACGTATTGATGATTTTCCGTTTTATCATGAATAACGTGACGCTTCCATAACGCGTTGTTCCCATAACGCAAGCGCTGTTTCTCTGGCATTTTAAAAGGCTCATAAAAATGTGTCTTGGCTTGATACACAGTCTCATTGTCTAACTCTAACGAAATCCAAATTTTAAACAATATTAAGCAATATTATGGGTCTTAGCCTACACTTCCTATTTGAGCCAATGCAGATGAACGAGCAAAGTTATAGAGTGCCGAAGTTATGACGTCACTTTGTAGGCCAAAACGCGGAAGTGAGTTAGCATTTTAGGTTCCCTCGTCCTAAAGTCTATGGGTTTTTTGAATGGGTTTTCGCTAAATCGCCTGAAATAAGGTCTGTGGTTAACAAAGCCTCTAAATATTTTCACGTTTTGATGACTATGACATGAAACACACCAGTTATAACCTGCTTGTGGTTTTTTAAACTTTATTGTGTCTGCTTGTGGTTTTTAAAACTTTATATAGGCTTCAAAATTTATACATTTTGGATTAACTTGTAAAGATTATCTTGATAGACAAAACGTGTAAGGGTCACAACTCTTTGTTGAACACAGATCTTATTTTTTGCGATTTTCCAAAAGTCTATGGGGAAAATGCATAGCTTTTCGATCGAGGGAACCCATGCGCCGCTAACTTCCGAGTTGTCCTACAAAGTGACGTCATAACTTCAGCACTCTATTTCAGGGCAAGACCACTCTGATTGTAAAGCCTAACGTGATTGGTTGCAGCGAGAACGTGCTACGATTGGTCAGCTCAATGTGGCCGTGATCTGATTGGCTTAGGTAAAGGGTGGGTGGAGTCCACTTATTTGTGGATTTGTCTGCACGTCGACGCTAGAAGTGTTTCAAAATCCACAAATGCGTTAGGGGATTTACAAATGCACAGGAACCGATTCACAAATGCGTGAGGGGATTTACAAATGCACAGGAACCGATTCACAAATGCGTGAGGGGATTTACAAATGCACAGGAACCGATTCACAAATGCGTGAGGGGATTTACAAATGCACAGGAATCGATTCACAAATGCGTGAGGGGATTTACAAATGCACAAAAAACGGTTCACAAATAAATGCCAGGCAGAGTTGTGTTTGTGGTATAAACAACATTTGTAAATATATTTTTTATTTGCAAATCTCATTCTATTTATTTGTGAGTTTTATAATTCTTTGTGAAACTCTTTACATTTATTTGTGGATCTTAATCTATTTATTTGTGGATCTTAATCTATTTATTTGTGAATTTGATATATTTTTGTGAATCTCTTTACATTTATTTGTGGATCATAATCTAATTATTTGGAATAATGCAACAATTCTACCCCCATACATATGTTTAAAAGAGGGAGAAAAGGGGCGGTTTGGGGAAGGAAAGGATCAATTGTATTTGTGAATGGAAGTATTGTATTGTTTGTATTTTTTTCTCTTCCAATAAAAAAAAGAACAAAAAATTTAATAAAATCTCCAACATGCACTTTCTATTATGTTTTATTGTTCTTGTTTTATGCACTCATTTGCTATTTTAGAATAAAATGTTTGCTTTTTGTTACTTAAAATGAAATTGGGTGGAGTTAAAAAAAAGGCTTTTTGGACGTTGATATAAAAATATATTTTTTTAAAAAATAAAAATTATTCAGAAAAAGTTTTTATTTTTTTCAAATAAATGCATCTCCATGTTTCTAATAGTGTTACAGTGTACTGTAGGTTGTAACAACATCAGTTTTTAAGTTTAGGAACGAGTCGTAGATTCTAAAATAACTTAATGTTTAGCAGACAAATGTGGCAAAATTATATGCAACAAAAAAAAAATCTTTCAAAGCAAGTGTTACAGCCATCCCTGGCAGAGTCCTGCACGGATCCATTTAAGTTCAGCACCAGATCCGACCCGTCACCCGTGATAATATCAAAATTAAATCCGCACCCGCCCAGACCCCTTTAATAATTGGCCCGTTACCCGACCCGTGCCCGCGATAAATCACACACGCTAAAATCATTCCAATTAAAGTGCTTTATTTTTTATCTCGCACCTCTCTCAACATCACAATAGCCTCATGAACGGGCTAATGAAACAGGCTAAAGTGCGCTTTGTTTTTTTGCGCCATTCAAGTAGCTTACATCGGCACCTAAATAGGCTATAGAACCTGATAACGCAAATAGACCTATTAATGGGGGGGAAAAAAGAACAAGACAAAATAAAACCTACCTGAGCCTGTCACTCACAAACAATAGCCTATTTGTCAAGCCTCGTTGTCAACAATTTTATGTACTCCACTCGCCAACTTTAATTTTACTTCATCCATAGCTACTCCTGCAACGCTCCAACTAGGCTACGAGAAGCATCAACGAAAGTCGCACTGTCGCAGTGGTGACGTGATGGGTCCAAAGGTCATATCGTTGTTGCATATGTGTAATGGTAATTTAGACACAAATATTGCACATATTTTTAATCCGCTACCTGCCCGCAAGGAGTTCATTATTCGCCCGCATCCCCGCCCGTGAATTTAAGGAATGTCACACAATCCACTCGTTTTAGCCACTTTTAAGCGGGTACCCCGTTAAAGGACTCTGATCCCTGGTCTCCCCTACATCATGGACAGAGACAAATGTTCTGCTGTCGTGAGTTAGAGTGAAAAGATGTACAGACGGGAGGTCATCCAAAAGGGTGCCCAAAACAGAACAGAATACATTCTCCTTTACAGATCATTTGTAGTGTGTGGTGTGTTTAGGACGACTAACTTCCACTTGTCTGGTAGCGCCATTGGTTCCAGAGTATCTCAACTCTTGACATTCAGTAAATCACTGAGGTCTGGTCCGCAGGGATTTATCAGACAGGACAACGCTCACTCGGTGCGTGTGCGTCAGACGGCCTCACGGGACTGCTTGTGAGAATGTAAAGGGCTGGTCGCCGCCGGGTTGATACAGAACGCAGCACGCCATCAAAGGTCCACTGAAATGGAGCCATAAAAAATTTACCAACCTGCAATAAATTTTTCACTCCGAGAAAACTTGAAATGGTCCAGTGAGTAACAGGGCAGGAAAAGAGGTTGAGACAGGGGCACTCGACATCACAATGACTCACGAGGCACCAGACAAGTAGAGCAAAACCGCACATGAACCAAACACTTAACCGGTGCCTTCAAGAGCATTTAGAAACTGCATGGAATTCTCAAACTTATGTTGCGTTAAACAGGATGTTCCCTTTATCGCTAGGCATGTTTCATTTCTTAACAACAAAGGAACAAAATATGGTAAAGAGGTGAAATGCAATGTTAGACTATGATTAAACCTGCAGGAATAAAGCATTCCCCAAAGTCTTAGTCATGGGAATCTTAAATTACGTGGATTCTGGCCATATTTGTGTAGTTTTAACTCATGCCTTTATGATCAGTCCCTTACTAAAACATAAGAGCTGAAATTTATATGGGACTTTTTTTTTTGGAACAGACAGTCAATTAAATGACACTGTACACATACAGCGCCAATGTGTTGCAACATTTCCAAACACAAGATTTGGCACTAACATCATAAGAGGAGTATTCATGACAGGCAAAAAGCAAGACCTTGCTGAACCTTTCTCAGTGCCTGGGCACCTGTTTTCTGTAAATAGCTCTGAACATCTGCACTTCACCCAACGCCAGTATAATCCATCTACTTCTTCCCCTCTTCCTGGTTAAATCTCTGTCTCCAGGGAACTTTGAGTCCCATCACAATCCCATGGATCCTCTTCCATGGATTACTCCCATCCTGCGCAGTGGCTTTTGGGTGCCAGCGAGCCGCGGCTGTGGACACAGATGGGAGCATAGCCCTGTGATAGCTTCCATATGTCACAGTGCGCTTCTGAGGGCGCCTTTTTATTTTTTACTTTTCACATTTCTGTTTCTCTCTGGTTTTCTCATCAAATGTTTTGTTCAAAGTGTAATAGGTGAACATACCCACGGACTAATGTAATCAGAGCACAAAAATGGAAATTTAAAGGAACAGTTCACCCATAAACTATTAAATTTATATGGGTTTGAAATTACATTTTTCAGTAAATTATTCCTTTAATCATCCCAGTGGAGATATGCACCTTAGATTTGTTAGTTGAGTTTTATGCCCTTTATGAACCTATTACAATACATTTTCTGGCCTTGCCATGGATGCTGAAAGCAAAGATATGATGATCTGGTTCTCCAGAAGGGCCACGCTGTGCCTTGAAAGTCTTGCAAACATGAATAATCTGTTTAGCATAACTTATCTGTCATAGACGTTAGGCTGTTTAAGTCACCCCTGGGGGGCAGTGACGCAGATCTGTATAGCTCTATGGTAAATAAGAACTGAGAGGAAACAAAAAATATCCTTTTGACACCTCGAGCCTGGGAGGTTTGCTCATCAGCGCGGACACATATGGTCAGTAATATCCCCCGTCTGATTATAATCCTCAAGTCAACCTCATTAACCAGACATCCGCATTGAACCCTGACTGAAAAGGGGCAGAAAGTTTGCCTGTCAATCAACACCAACTTGCTTAAAAATCCAGGAGCCCCAGACTTGAGACCAGCTGCACTTTCTCACCTAAAAAGTCTGGCCCTAGGTCAGACTGAGACAGACATTTGCAAAAAGTTGCAAGTTTATTAATCATTTCCAAAAGTAAGGCTGTCAATTTAACATGTTAAACATTAATAAATACTCACTTATTCATTAAAAAAAATAAAAAATTATTTACAAAATGTAACATGAGTAAAAATAAATAAAAAACTTATTAAAATAAATATTCACCATCAATTACTTTAGGCCTCCTTTAGAAAATAACAAAAACATATATAATTTCTAAAATTTACATTTATTTAGCAACTTATTGCTTATAAATCAATCATGCTTCCTTTAATAAATCTTAACAAACATTATTTATGATTTATAATATTATAAAAAGTATTTATCAATTTATTTTATTAATAGTGGTTTTTAAAAAGGTATTTTTTAATGATTTTTTTAAAAACACAAAATAATTATACTGTGATTATAATTTTTCCATTATCAATTAATCATGCCCCCTCAACATACATTTTGAGAAATTTCTACAATTGGAGCAGGGCCAATGGCCAAATATTCTATACTTTAACAATGTTAAACAAAGTGATTATTGCACAAAACACTGAAAGTGTATGTACAAAAAGACATAATTAATTTAAATGAATTTTATGTAACTAATTCAATTACCGGTAAACTTTTTAATCAATTTATAGCCCTATTCAGAAGATATTGCAATGCAGCTCTGTCCAACAGCACCTGATCCAAATCAAAGAACCCTTCAGAGCGATGCTGACTTAAGAGTAATCGCAATTATGCATGCTCACACTTACACCACGGCTACTATTGTTTAGACTGTAAAGTGATGACTAAACCTAAACCGCAGCATGATTTAAATGTCACTTCTAAAATGTGTTTTTTCCCCAAAAAATCTATTCTATAATAACATTAAAAAGTGTACAGTCAACATCTAAACCCGTGAGGCAGGTCTAATACGCTAACACATGCTCAGTCATAAAGTCATTGCCACCCAGTTCATGGAGGGGTTTTGACAGTCAGCTTTCCACGCAAGATCATCTGTAGGGAACATGCAATGCTTTCAGGAACACACTGGCAGCAGCAACATACAAAGTGATGGTGCATGGCTGAGGGGAGACCTCAGGCTAAAGACCCTGTGCCTGACAAAGTGATTTATGACGCATCCCCCCGTCCTCATCTCTACAAGGTGACAGATTCAAGAGAAACTTTGGTGAGCTTGTATTGAAGCTGCGTTAAGGGACCCCATTGACTCTCATAATATTCTTCTGATGTTTGCAAGTTATGTGCTAATATTATATACACTGCTGAGCAACTGACAGCGGCAGAGACATAGCCAATCATTCCCGTGTCCAATCATCAGAGAGAAAGGCAGGGTGCTGACAGGAAATTAAGAGCAAATTCAACTAAAAAAAAAAAAGAAAAAAAAAAAAAAAGAATTCAACTAGATAGCAAATAACTTTGCCCATCACACATCTTCACTACATTACCAAGATTGTATTCCATAACATAAGAGATCCAAACTGCTAAATCATCATGCTATGTTTTTGACATTTTTAAAGAAGTTTTTGAAGAAACCAGAATAGTCCATTATAAAGATTAAAAGGAATATTTCACCCCAAAATGGAAAATCTGTTATTTACTCACCCTCATGTCGTTCCAAACCTATGACTTTTTTTCTTCTGTGAAACATAAAAGATAATAATTTGGGTCCCACTTTAGGTGCCTTTAACTACTATGTACTAACATTTAAATTAATAATTTGATACAATGCAATTATTGTGTACATGCATGTTGTACTGATAACTTTTAAGAACACCTGCATTTAATTACAGCTGTAATTAATCTCTGTCATTACATCTATAATTATTCTGTTGACCCTTCCCTTAGCCCTCATTACACCCTTAAACCTACCCATACCATCAAAACATGTCTTACCGTACCCATATCCCACCTCAATAGCAGTGTTCTGTGTTTTCCAATACAACATCAACACAATAATTACATTGTATTTATTGTTATGTAAGTACATAGCAGTTAAGGACACCTAATATAAAAATTGAGAAATGTGTCAGTGCTTCTGTCCATATAATGAAAGTCAATGCTAACCAAAACTGTTTGGTTCCCAACATTCATCAAAATAATATCTTTTGTGTTTCGCAGAAGAAAGTCATACAGGTTTGGAATGATATGTTGAGTAATTGTGATTAAAAGTGATTACAGAACATACATTTTATCACGTTAAGTCCGTTTTTAAGTCCAAATTAGTTCTATTACAATTAGGAATGGGACAGATTGGTTGACTAACCAACCAATTAGTGAGGTTGATAAGTTGATAAGAGGTTTAATGTATATATTTCACAGTTTGTATGTAGGTGCTTTATAGGGTACAAATTGGGGCCCTTCCCACAGTTATTGTCCATAAAACAATGCAAAAATGCTCACATAATCATGGCAGGCTACGTCCTGGCGATATTTTGCAATAAAGTTTTTATGTCAAAACCACAGAAGCATATTAAGGTTCCTTTTTTTCTGATGTCAAACACAACAAAACCAAAGATTTGTACCAACCACAACAAAACAAACCAGCGTTCCACCATTGCTGTGAAATTCCTGCGCATGGCGAACACTGTATCCCTATTCCAAAATCTCAAAGCTAGTCTGAAACAACTTGAGCTAAATAATGACACGATTGCCTTCTGTAGAGTTGCTTTACAGCTAAAATTTAATTTGTTCCATAATTGTTCCATAATTTTCTTGTTTATTATGGTGAAACTGCTTTGAAAAAATCTGTAATGTATAAAGTGCTATATAAACAAATGTGACTTTGTGAATGCATCAAATATGAATATATGTAGATTTGCACATCCCTGCTCCAAATTCAAGATCTAACTAGGGGGCAGTGGTGAGCATCTACAGACATATAGAGAATGATGGTGCATGCAACTACATTCCCAGGTGCACGCCCTGTCGTACTGCTGGACTTCTGCCTGAGCGACAGATGGCAGGCAAATGCGGAGGAACCCGCCCCGAGCATTAACTTTGCTGGCTAGCGTTAGCCTGCGACAGTGCCCGCTATCTGTCTGTCTGTATCTCCAGCGAAATACCCCCAGTATCCTCAGAGCCATCATGAGATTAAGAAGGGTATGTCAGAGAAACCGACGGGACAGCTGAGTCTCATTAACCAACATATGCTGTGATGTTTCAACAAGGCTTTGGTTTGTATCTGGTTAGCTACACAAAACGTGTTAAGTGAATGAAGATTGAACCGGGCCTCACCTTTTAGGCCAGGACGAGGCCGTTTCAGATGAATGGCACGCAGCATGTTCACACCAATCAGATTTAGGCAATTAGCCATCTAAGAGGGATCAATGGTCAGGACTCATTTGCTTTTCTCAGCTAGATTAAACAGGGCACATACTCAAACAGATTTAAGCAGTAATCCTCTCTCGAACTAATACAATGACCATCATACAACATCTGAGAAGATCTGTTCTTCACTGCATCAAGTTCAGTACTAGAAGTGGCCTAAAATAGCATACACACATATTTTTTCCTAAAAGGAAGAAAATCCTACAGCAAATTCTTTATTAGTTCTTCTGAGATCTTTTGCCACTGGTTAATCTTTTAAGAGTCATTGTTCTTCCATTCATAGAGGTTTGTCTGAGAGGATGAAGCCATTTTAATATAAGCTTGTGAGCATGTTTCATACCCCCTGCCAACATGTCTAATCTGGTCAGGAGGAAATTATTTGATCTTTTGCAGGCATGGGGCATCTCAGTATCTAACAGACTGAATCACAAAGACCAACGCTCACCAGCCAGTTTGGTTTTTCATGTAGACATATGAGGAGCTCCCCGTTGAGCTTTGGAGCTTGTGGAGCAGCGTTTTGGGCTTCTCACTCTCTGATCTTCTGAAACAGCCATCACATCTGTCTCCTCTGTGATGTATGCCAGGGTAAAAAGACAAAATATCACATATCTTCAGGCTGTTTTGGAGGAAGGAGGAGAAAAGAGAAGGTCAGCGAAAGAATTACATGGATCAAAGTGTAGAAGGAAACATTTAATTTAGCTTGTATATATATATTTTTTTTTTAAGTGAAAAAAAAAAACCCATCTTGTTTTAACAATTGAAAAAAAAATTTTTAAGTAATATAATTATATGTATGTATCCTCTGGTATAAACCAAATTATAGAGTTTGATAAAATATGTCAAATGTAGAGTTTGATTTGGATATGTGTGTTTGCGTGTGTAAAAGCCATAACGACAGTAAATAACAGTGACAAATTTCTACATAACATGAAATATTTAATTATATTACCCCGGTTTCACAGACAAGGCTTAAGCTAGTCCCAGACTAAAATGCATATTTGAGCTGTTATAACTAAAAGCAAATTGCACTGACATATCTTAAAATATGTCACTGCCATTGTTTTGTCTCAATATACACAGTAATGTTTTTTTCTAAGACACGATTATAAAAGCTACTTAAATGTCCTAATTAAAATAAGGCCTACTCCTGGCTTAATCTAAGTCCTGTTTGTGAAACCAGGCCTATATATTGCATTACTCGACACCTGAGTGACGTTAAAGAAATACCTCACTGCGCTGCAATGTAACTCAGTGGAGAAAAACATTTCAAAGGTGACATGAGCTTGACCTCAGTTGACTTTGATTTGCAAATCTGTCTTATGCATTATGCTTATGATCTTTGACATGTTCCATAGGTTTAATCAGTGTTTTGGCATTGGGCTGTAATATTGCACACCTCTCTGCACCTGGTCACAAACGCCTGTGATTGAATGCCATGTGTTTAAAACATTCTTTAGATTCTGTTTGAAGTGATCACCCACATCACTGAGGCCTGGCCTCTTGCAGTTGGGGTGCTGATGGCTTTTGGCTCAAGTTCTAGTACCTGTGTGTGTTTACTCTCTCTACTGGCCAAAGACACCAGGAAGCACATTCACTGCTTGGCAGACATCCAGCTCCCCTGATCCAGTGAGAGAAAGACTGCTACATCTGCACCAGATGTGTGGCTACACCGGGCTGATCGTGAGGGTCAGACTGACGAGTGTTTTGAAGAGGGTGGAAGTCCTGATTACCTTGTGCTGGAAGAATCTCAAATTCTCCTAGTGCAGGTAAGTAACTGCTGGCCATCAATGGGCTAACATGCCACTGCTAGTCACTACAGCATTTTACCCCAAATCCTTCCATGCAGACGAAGGAGTGCTGTGGGTTCACAGAGGCAGCCATGTGTAGCCGCCGCCTTCAAGTTTCCACATCTGACAGTGAAAGATGTACTAAAAACAGATCTGCGAGGATTAAGTCAATTGTTCTTGTACTGTATGTTGTAAGAGGACATTGAAAAGGAAACACCACATATTCTGGCCTATACAGTCATCTAAAGGTAAATAGTGCTCTCATGTCTCAGCATGGGCACTGGGGAAAATTAAAATCTGTGGAGGTGTTAAAAGATGTTAAAAATAGAAGAACTGTATCCTGAATAGCACAAACTATGACACTATAAATAGCTAGATGTGCTGTTTTAGTTGAGACCGCATTAAAATAAGTGGTATTCTCAAACTAATCAGCCATAAAAGCCTATATGAAGAGCGGATGAGTCCAAATATAAATCACAAAAGGATAGAACATGGCATTTTGAACAAATTTGAAAGAGATAAACCAGATTATGGAAAATTATTTGATTTGGAGTACAGGTTAAGGCTTTATTTAAAACTAATAAAAGCTGAAACTCTTGCAAATCATCTTCATGAGCAGTGATGACTCCAACAACTGTCCCTCACACACACATCTTAAAGGAACCGTTCACCTAAAAATTAAACATTCTGTCATTATACACTCACCATTATGTCGTTCCAAACCTGAATGACTTTCTTTCTTCTGTGGAAAACAAATACATATGTGACCCTGGACCACAAAACCAGTCACATGGTTCAATTCTGAAATTGAAATGTATACATCAAAAGCTGAATAAATAAGCTTTCCATTTATGTATTGTTTGTTAGGATAGGATAGGAAACATTGAGAAAATCGCCTTTAAAGTTGTCCATTTATGTTTGCGATTGTGCTGCATTCACTCACAAAAATAAATGTTTTATATATTTACGGTAGGAAATTTACAAAATATCTTCATGGAACATGATCTTTACTTAATATCCTCATGATTTTTGGCATAAAAGAAAAATCGATAATTTTGTCCCATACAATGTACAGTATTGTTGGCTATTGCCACAAATATACCCATGCGACTTGTGACTGGTTTTGTGATCCAGGGTCACATATAATGTTAGGAAACGTACACTATATACCCTATACCATTCAAACATTTGGGGTCAGAATTTTTTTAAGAGGTCTTTTATGCTCACCAAGATATTTATTCGATCAAAACTACATACATTAAAAACAGATATTGTGAAATATTATAATATAATCATTACTCCAGTCCAGTGTCACAAGATCCAGTTCAGAAATCTTTCTAATATGCTGATTTGCTACACAAGGAACATTTCTTATTATTATTACGGTTGAAATCAGTTGTGCTAGATATATACAGTGCCTTGCGAAAGTATTCGGCCCGCTTGAATTTTTCGACCTTTTGCCACATTTCAGGCTTCAAACATAAAGATATAAAACTGTAATTTTTTGTGAAGAATCAACAACAGGTGGGACACAATCATGAAGTGGAACGAAATTTTTTGGATATTTCAAACTTTTTTAACAAATAAAAAACTGAAATATTGGGCGAGCTAAATTATTCAGCCCCTTTACTTTAAGTGCAGCAAACTCTCTCCAGAAGTTCAGTGAGGATCTCTGAATGATCCAATGTTGACCTAAATGACTAATGATGATAAATAGAATCCACCTGTGTGTAATCAAGTCTCCGTATAAATGCACCTGCTCTGTGATAGTCTCAGAGGTCCGTTTAAAGCACAGAGAGCATCATGAAGATCAAGGAACACACCAGGCAGGTCCGAGATACTGTTGTGGAGAAGTTTAAAGCCGGATTTGGATACAGAAAGATTTCCCAAGCTTTACATCCCAAGGAGCACTGTGCAAGCGATAATATTGAAATGGAAGGAGTATCAGACCACTGCAAATCTACCAAGACCCGGCCGTCCCTCTAAACTTTCAGCTCATACAAGGAGAAGACTGATCAGAGATGCAGCCAAGAGGCCCATGATCACTCTGGATGAACTGCAGAGATCTACAGCTGAGGTGGGAGACTCTGTCCATAGGACAACAATCAGTCGTATACTGCACAAATCTAGCCTTTATGGAAGAGTGGCAAGAAGAAAGCCATTTCTTAAAGATATCCATAAAAAGTGTCGTTTAAAGTTTGCCACAAGCCACCTGGGAGACACACCAAACATGTGGTGCAGAAGGTGCTCTGGTCAGATGAAACCAAAATCTAACTTTTTGGCAACAATGCAAAACGTTATGTTTGGCGTAAAAGCAACACAGCTCATCACCCTGAACACACCATCCCCACTGTCAAACATGGTGGTGGCAGCAACATGGTTTGGGCCTGCAGGGACAGGGAAGATGGTTAAAATTGATGGGAAGATGGATGGAGCCAAATACAGGTCCATTCTGAAAGAAAACCTGATGGAGTCTGCAAAAGACCTGAGACTGGGACGGAGATTTGTCTTCCAACAAGACAATGATCCAAAACATAAAGCAAAATTTACAATGGAATGGTTCACAAATAAACATATATCCAGGTGTTAGAATGGCCAAGTCAAAGTCCAGACCTGAATCCAATCGAGAATCTGTGGAAAGAACTGAAAACTGCTGTTCAAAACGCTCTCCATCCAACCTCACTGAGCTCGAGCTGTTTTGCAAGGAGGAATGGGCAAAAATTTCAGTCTCTCGATGTGCAAAATTGATAGAGACATACCCCAAGTGACTTGCAGCTGTAATCGCAGCAAAAGGTGGCGCTACAAAGTATTAACTTAAGGGGGCTGAATAATTTAGCTCGCCCAATTTTTCAGTTTTTTATTTGTTAAAGTTTGAAATATCCAATAAATTTCTTTCCACTTCATGATTGTGTCCCACCTGTTGTTGATTCTTCACAAAAAATTACAGTTTTATATCTTTATGTTTGAAGCCTGAAATGTGGCAAAAGGTCGAAAAGTTGAAGGGGGCCGAATACTTTAGCAAGGCACTGTATATATATATATATATATATATATATATATATATATATATATATATATATATATATATATATATATATATATATATATATATATATATATATATATATATATATATATATATATATATATATATATATATATATATATATATATATATATATATATCAAAAATAAAAATAAAAAATACAATCAAATCTTAATGACCCCACACTTTTGAACGGTAGTGACCAGTACTTGTAAATTCGTATTTCTTCTTTACAGTTAGAATTGAACACATGATCTTCTACATGTATCTGTGAACAAGCCCATTCTGGCCTCACTGCTGCACAAAGTTTTACTGTGAAGATCTAATAACCTACTGCCACAATGAACCCTCCCTAATCATCTTTAAAAACCACACAATTACACCGATGATGAAGTGTGCTGCCCTAAATTAGAAAATATGTAGGACATTATTGTCTGCATTTTCACAGACCTGTCTCTACATAGGAAAAAGACTCAGTTGGGGACGTTTAGTCAACAGTTGATAATGTGAGCCATAAATCAGTTATACGCAGGATTATGAACTGAATCCTATGGTGCAGACGTCTGGCCTATAGCCAACATGTGAACAAAAGGTTACCTCTCCACTTCTAAACAGAAACGTTTCACTTGGTGAAATTCTTGTGATTGGTCCCCTTTAGTATCCAGTCGTTCCTCTGTATCCACATTTTAAACTATCATTCTCCAAATGATTTTTAAGTTTTTCTTACTCTCTCTCTGCCTCCCTCCATCTTTTTCTAATTTGCTGGCCACAGTTAGAAATCAGCCGACTGGGACACGCCAGTAATTGAAGTCTCCACAGTGACTGCCTTCAGCACAGCTTTTAGTGATTCACAGGGGAGGTTTCCTGGGGGAAACTCAATAAGCTGCTCAGCATTAACTATAGTCATCATCAGACTTTTTCCACCACAGGATGTAGAACAACACTTGTTGACAGCATCTCAAAATAGCATCAGGAAGCGTGACCTACAGTATGACAAACTGATAATACCAATACAGGATTCAAGGAGCATGTGGGTAATTCATTCAGGGGGAAAGATGCTCACAGAACATCACTCAGATGAATAAAAGTCAGTGTTTGAATTGAGAGAAGGTGGATGAGTTGTATTATGCTGGTGATATGATCTTAATATGCATGAGGCGACTTGACTGGAGTATTCATCACATGAAAATAAAGATGAATTTAAACATTTTTTAAAAGTACTATTAATTTCTTTATGTGAAACAATTTTTATAGTGAGAAAAAAAAAAATTACCTTTACCTTTCTTAATCAGATCCGGTTCCTAAATGGATGACTATGCTGGTCAAACATCCAGCATAAGTAGTGTTTCCCAATTTCTGATTGAATCCCTGTATCTGAATATGCCTGCTTCCACTCTTATACAAGGCAAAAACAGTATGTGAGATGAGTATTAAGTCAGAAATCATAGTATTCATAAAATAGTAGATGAAAAGTACCCACTTTTGTAGGATGATCTACTACTACCATCAAGTTTCTGAAGTGTGCATACTAGGGGTGTAACGATACACTCAGCTCACGATTCGATACGTATCACGATACTGGGTTCACGATACGATATGTATCACGATATTTTGAACAAAATAAAAAAATTAAACTGAAAATCAAACAACAGATTTATTTAACATTAACAGTGTTCAATAAATGTCTTGTTATACATACAACTTAAAGAATTTACAATACTTCAATATAAATCAAGATTTAGTTTAACCTTCTGTATGTAAAATTAACAATTGACTAGGTGTCACTGACCAATAAAACTACTTTGTATAGATGTCTTCTATACAATTGTCCTTCTTTCACTCTCTTTTTCGCACCTGGTTGCAGGAGTTTGTCTTTGTGTTGCCGTTTTAAATGACACCAGTGCTCGAAGTGGGGCGGTACTCACCGGTACGCAGTACCGGCACTTCTACATTTTACTCTTAAGCGTACCTGCATTTTTTCTTGCGAACCGCTACTTCCTTCTACCACTGACAGAAAAAGCGTCAGTGAGCCCGTTTCACATATACTCCGTTTGCAGTGCGTATGTGGTGCGTATTTTTTCCGCACCCATGTTAACAGGTTAGAGTTTTCACACTGCACGCGGATGCGCTCCGGCGATCCGTTCCAGGAGCGGTGTGTACACAGAGACAATTTATACAGCAGTGCAGCGATCGTTTCCACACAGAGTCTATTTCTGCTGCGCTGCACGCGCTGAATTAAAGTTACAACGCATAGTTCGTGGTCAACATGAACACACACTGACATGAAAATATAATGATCTTACCATAAATGCATTTAATTAAATAAAATGTAGTAATCTCACCATAAATTTTTGGAATTGCAGACTTGGAGGAGTTCCGTTTTCACACACACACACGCACGCACACACACACACACACACACACACGACTTGTTTAAATACATTTATGCTGTTAATAACAATAAATTGTTGTTATACCAGCAATATCTCCAAGTTTTGTTTTTCACTGTAGAAATCTCAAATGTCATGATTTGCCAATGCAAGAGAGTACCGGCACCTTTTTCCCCACTTCAAGCACTCAATGAAACATCATATTTGTTGTGTTCGACGTCCTGTTAACAGTGTTAACACTTCGTGTTTTGTCTGTTTTTTTTTTTTACCGTTCTCCTGTCGAGTAAGTGGAAAACCAAAATGCTGCCAGACGTCGGACTTGTAAGTGGACGGGGCATCCTCTATTTCAATTTCAGTCAAACTCATTTTGCCTTGCTACTGCTCAGTAAAGTTCAAGCGATTCATTTGAGCGTGAATGCAGTGAATGCAAGCGTGACGCGGGTGCGGTAGCTCAACCAATAGGATAAAACGGACGTCATCGTGATAAAAAAAATAAATAAATAAAAAAAATCGCCATAACTCTACGATACATATCGTAACATTTTTGCATCGCGATACATCGTACCACGATATATCGTTACACCCCTAGTGCATACTGTATACTCTCCCATGAGGCCACAGGAGAGGATTTGTGAATGACAGTGAAGCAACACGACTGACACCTTAGGTCACATGACAGTGACAACATAGCAGATGTAGTATGTCCGATACTACAGACATTCATACTATAGAACATACTTTTTTATGGTCGGAAGTTTCAAACTAAATTTAGCACGTACTATATAGTATGTGATTTTGGACACTGCAAATGACTCTTATAGGCCTTATATAAACTAAATTAATAAAAATCTTACAGCAAAAACAAACCATCACTGAACTTAAGCTGGACTGTGAAGCTATTTTCTTCTAGAAACAAACTTTGTTGTATTATTTTTTTTGTTATCTCTGTAACAAACAGCTGCTTTGAAACTATCTGTATTGTAAAAAGCGCTATATAAATAAAGGTGACTTGACCTTATTCACAGCAGTGCCATCTTTGAATGAAAAGAAAGCGAGGCTGTGAGGGATAGACTTACATCTCTTCAGTGGGTTTTACTGTTATTTAATGTGTTTTTGGATTGTTCTGCTGACGAAACACTTGCAAGAAATTTCAGTAGACAAAAAAACTCTAGACAACATGAGCTGTGGAAAATTCTAAGCGATCTAAGAGCTTCATATAGCTTTTTACTGCAGATGTCATTGAAAGCACGGCAAGTCTGTCCCTGACGGCCTTGCTTTCATACATGTCATGAGACTTAAATCAGTGCTGATGTTTATATGACAATGTGTAGTAGTAGAAGTAATGTGTAAAGATAGACAAAGACATAAAAAAATAAGTTTTCTTCAGTTGTATTTAAAAAAATAAATGAATTTGAAATTTGTTTATTATTTTTATATAATATATTTATTTTTAATTTCCTTTTCCCCTTTTTCTTATACAAGCTTTAAAAGAATCATTATTGCAACTGTTAAAGGGCTAGTTCACACAAAAATTATCCCATAATTTACTCACCCACAAGCCATCCAAGGTGTATATGACTTTCTTCTTTCAGCCAAACACAATTAACCCCCGGAGCTGATTGGATTACTTTTATGATGGATGGATGCGCTTTTTGGGCTTCAAAATATCAGTTACTGTTCACTCCCATTATAAAGCTTGGAAGAGTCAGGATATTTTTTGATACAACTCCGATTGTGTTTGGCTGAAAGAAGTAAGTCATATACACCAAGGATGGCTTGAGGGTGAGTAAATTATGGCATTATTTTTTTTGTGTGTGTGTAATCCTTTAAGGAACTGGGATTGTTAAGAGGTATTGAGACTGGAACAGTTAATTTCTTTACAAATCGGTATGTGATACGCTACACTGAAGAAATTGATTTGCACAAGATCTCTTCCACAATTTGTACACTACATGTACTCACATTTGAGACTGAACCTGAACATAGACAGATCTCTTCAGCTTTGTCTCGAGTTCTGTTTAAAACCTGTCAAGACGTCTTCTGAAGTTTTAAATGACTAAAAGATGAAAACTCACAGTTCAAAAGGTCTTCTCCCTTTAAAAGCATTCTAGACATATATATTGGTCATACTCTTGAAGGTTTTCAGATCCTGGGTGAGGTTAATGCACACAACTACAGTGGAGCAGAAGGCAAAACAGATCTTTTCAGACCTTGCATATGTTTGACCTTAAAAAGGGGTATGATGCATATTCTTTATGACATCCAGACTGCTCTGAATCACATGTAGTTGTGACCATTCCCTGATTTGTGTGCAGTACCAGTGCACCTGGAACTGTATTCCGGGACTGTGAGCGGCGCACAGTGAGCGTGTGATAAATGACTCCATGATCGTGCACATTTAACAACCTCCTGAATCAGGTAAAATCAAAACCCCATGAGTGGAAGCAGGTTTATAATTCAGCAAGCTTCTAGAAACATCAACATGTTGAGCCTGGGTTAGCGAGCAAGGGCTTGATTATGTCTCAATTGGGCCCGTGTGAAAATTGTATTCCATTATTGCAGCTGTCAAAATGTTGCACTTCTGAATTTATCATATTCCGGGTTCTGTGAAATATCTTTCACTTGAAACTGGGTACAAAAAAAACAGTATTTCGCCTTAAAAACACAGCATATCTTACCAGTGTGGTCTGTGTGATGCAGTCCTCAATTTATAATCAACACCTGGAAGGAAGCAGATGACATGATTGCCAGTTGAAGAGCTGATGTTACTAATTAAAACAGGAAAAGTGATGACTCCTCTCATCCTCACTGAGTTATCATGCTCGCGGTTGGCTTTGGCCTTGACGTAGCAACTGCTCCTTCCTTCTGATAACTGCAAGAAAGAGGCTTTAGGAGAAAAAAGGAAGGAAGGAAGGCCAAAGACACTATCACCTAGGCTGTTGCAGTTTAAACTCATGATGCAATTTTGAATGAGCAAACAACAAAGAAAAAAAAAAGCAGGATGTTTTGGATTTTGTTTTTTAAAGGGATAGTTCATCCAAACATTTACTTACCCCATGTCGTCCCAAACATGTATGACTTTCTTTCTTCTGTGAAAGACAAAAGATATTTTGAAGAACATTGTGGTTCACACAACATTGGACTTTTATTTGAAATAAATAAATAAAAATGAGGCTTCAGGAACCAATTTTCTTGTCCCAGAGCAGCAAGGATAACTTTACAGGCCAAAATGTGTATAAGTCTTCAACTGTTTAAGAGTTTTCCCGTGGTCTACATAATCTTTAATGAATCACAGTGTATTTACGCAAAAAGGTCAGGGATGTTCCTCTAAGCACTCCACAGCTCCAGAGCTGTATCGGGAGGCTTGACATTAATCCTGAGGGTAATGTGGGCCTTCCTGTGGCTAATGAAATCTGAAGCCTGAAAATGGCCGCACCTAATGACACTCCCTGACAGTTTTTGAATTAAACAGCCATGGCTGCTGGGATCAATCTAAATAGCACACAGATGGCCAACACTATTTTTCTCTCCTTTTCTACCCCTAAGCACTTGCATATGGGATCTAATTTACTATCTCAGGAACATTGCTCTCAAAACAGCTATTCTGGATATAGTGCTTTTTTGCCTGTTTGTTTCGCTTGGCCGCCAAAGGCTCACAAATGATTGCTGATCAGAATTAAAGGGATAGTTCAACCAATTATGAAACTGCTGTCATAATTTACTCACCCTCATGTTATTCCAAACCTCTATGACTTTCATCTGTGGAACATAAAAGAAGATATTTTGAGAAATATTTTATTTAATGGAAGTCAATGGGTTCCAATGCTGTTTGCTTCCCAACATTCTTCAAAAAAAAAATTTGAGTTTTGGGTTTGGGAATTTGGGTTTCCCCAGAAGAAATGAAGTCATGTTTAGAACAATGAGAGGGTGAGTAAATGATGAGAGAATATTTTTTGGGTGGACTATCCCTTTAAGTTGCCATTTATATAATGTCACATCATTATAAATATGAATTTCCTAATTTTTTTTTAATATAATTATTTGCAAAAAATGAATAGGACAGACTCTGCGTCCGCACATATACATACATAAGAAGTATTACAACACACAACAGATTTAAACCGGCCTGTTTCTCATGAGTGATGGTGGTGATGATCCTCAGCTATATCTCTTGCAATATTCTGTCACTCTGCTCATCTGCACTATGGAGAAAAACATAATTTATCTTTTTCTAAATGAAGCAAGTAAAATGGACCTGTCTGAAATTAGACTTTTTCTTTAAAGTGTTCATGGAAAGGAAAAAAACTGCATAAGAAGTTCACGTGAAGAGGGAAAAACCTTGAGAGTACTCAGACGCAAGCAAGGTACAATGAAATAAATATTCTTAAATATAATTTACTGTTTGAAATTATATGTAGGTTTATTTATCCTGTTATGTGAGGGTAGTATATGAGGTGCAAAAGATGTGCTGATTCATGGAAATAATTGATCACATATAAATGGATTCTCTCTCAAATAATTCAATTTACCAACTGTTAGTAATCTGGGAGAAGTCTCTTGTCAAGATATTTCATATATTTGTGTCATCTCTAATCAACGTCAGCTGAAAGTTTCCCAGTCCATTCTTGACATCTAAAACAAACAAGACATTCTCATATACGGCAAAATAAGAATCACTTTGTGACGGTCCACTGAAGGGTACCTGAGGCACTCATCAAGGATCCCTTTGCTCCTATAATAGCTCACTCTCTTCGGAATGTTTTTCACTAGAGCTCAGACCCATGAGCATTAGCGAGGTCAACCAGTGATATTGGGTGATGAGGCCTGGCTCAGAGTCAGTGGTCCAATTCATCCCAGAGGTGTTCACTGGAGTCCAGGTCTGGTTTTTGTGAAAGCCAGCCAAATTCTTCCTTACAAGACCCAGAAAACCATGGACCTCGCATTGTGATGTCAAGTCAAGTTACCTTTATTTCTAGAGCGCTTTTTAAACAGCTTTACAGTAATAAACAGGAAAATAACAATCAATGACACAAACTTAAACAGCCGCCCTAAAAAGCCAATACTGTAATTATTCAGCTCTAGTCAGCTCAGTGTTGATTCAGTTCAATTCAATAACTGCACAAAGTTGATCAATTACAAAACAAGTTCAATTCAGCAATAAGCAGTTCTACATAAAACAACAGTGTCAGTCCAATGTTAATTCAATTTAGTTTAATAACAGTGTTGCCTGAAAAAAAATGAAACAATTAAAATTTAGCAATAAAGCAGCCCAATAGAACACAATAGTGTCATCATCAGCACAATTCAGGAATCCAAACTCCATTAGGTGAGAAAAAAAAACCTTGGGTGAAACCAGGCTCATTTGGGGGGAGGGTAACATCTCCTACTGTAGATAGACATGGTCTTTTACCTCCCACATTTAAAACCTGTAGCCTCCCTCTAATTGCTGAGAAGCTTTATATGACATATTTGGCACTCATAGCCAGGCTAAGATGATGATACTCTGATAGTACCTCCCGTTGGCTCAGACTGTTTTGGCAGCCCTTAATGTGATGATCTGAGTTGGGAATGTGCTCCTATTTTTGAGCCACTCAGCACTCACTACTGTCCTGTACTGGATAGTGTAGTGTGCTATGTAACGACATGCTTCCCTCGGTCAGATGCTTCTGGGTCAGGTCTGGCTGTCAGTAGGGTTAGTGTCCAGGTACACAATGCCTCAGAAAAGCTTATTGACATAATCAATCAGCTCATGGCTAACTGGCGTAATGATTCATCCAGTGCACATCCCTTACTTAAACTTGCCTGCTTTTCTGTCCCTGAGATCAAATCTTCTACTGCATTTGGGCTGGAATGGGGCCGTTAGGAACAGCTCATTGATCCAAACTAAACCGAACACTGAAGTTCACTTGCAGGCTACCAGTGGACAAACTGTGTGTTATGATCCGAAGGCAGAGTGCCACTTCTGCAATATGCTGAATCAGAGGAGAATGGGTCATCTTGGCCTGAGGCGAAATGAGACATGACCTTTAGGTCTGAAATTCAATGCAGGGTGATTATCAGACAGCATGAACACCAACAGAAAATATTCACACACACATTGCGTAAGATATATTAACATATTCAGTTGGGTCACACCCTTGCATATGAGTGTCCATGTGTCTGTCATTAATCTGAAGGATCTTAGGCGTTCCCTTACATCAGTACTAATCACAGTACAAAGGGCTCAGTGGGTGTGGGGGCATGAATTCATAGTTTTGGTCAGAGATGCATAATTATGTTTAATGTGACCACATTAAAATGGTGTCCCAAACTATACTAAAACTACCCTAACACTATAGTAAGTACATGTAATTAATTAATATTACACTGTACTTAAATATTTAATTACACTGTAACAATGACACCTTAAAATAAAGTGTAACCATTTATTCATATTAATGTAGATCCTTTAGGAGCCTGAGGTAAAACAGCTGTGAAAAGTACTCAAGATAGAAAATCACAGATAACAAAAAGTGTCTTAGCACAAGACAGATGAAAGATTTCTCCGTACTATTTTGAAATGCTGGTCAGTAGCCTTGAGTTGTGTGCTGACTTGTGTGAAATTGAAAAATGTGCACAATGTGAAGCAAACCGTTTAAGTCTCCCCCTTCAAATCACAGGTATCACTCAAAAACAAAACAAAGAACAATTCTTCAGACTATTGCATGAATTCAACCTGAACATGAGAAAAAAGAATTAATTAAAAGTTTGGTGGATATAACAAACAGCCAGACAAATGCTATCCTGCAAGCTATATTTATATACACACAAATGCAAGTCAAAAGACATAAGAGATTTAAACATATTCCTCTAGGTTTGAGCTATGCGGACTATACTGATTCCTCCACTGAAGGTCTAGTTGCTACGTAACAGAGAAGGGTCAGTGGCACTGTGAAGGGTGAATGGATTCCTCCAGAACAGTCCATTTATCAAGTGCTGCCAACATGCCAAACACACAAAGGACAACACATCCACCGCTAGATCCTGTTCCTTTTCACGGTTTCTTTCGAAACCCCTTTGCTCCTTTTATTTTAACCTTTATCTTTGTCCCTTATATCTGACAAAAAGTTCCCAAATACAACTCAAACTACTTTGAAATTCCACATGAGTTGTTATATGTTAGCTAAACATGGGAACGGGACACCAGGGACACATTAAAATTAAGATTATTTTAAATTTCTATGTTTGGTCATATAAAAATCCCTCACTTAAGGTTCCCAAATGACCTAGCTAATTAGAACTCTGTACAATAGGAAAGAGATTTAATATCATATGTTCTCCATCGCAATGAGAGCAGAACAAAACCGCTGCTAATGAGTCCCTGATCACATGTTGAAAAATGACCCGAACTTGCACTCCCCCTTACAGGTGGAAACCGAGGCACGACCCACAGGAACGATTTATGATATGGATTCGGCGGCCTCTGAACTGGTCATTAAGTAGTACGGGTCATTAGCCTTTTTTTGCCCATTCCAGCTGATAACAATACACAGCTGGGGTAAAAGCACCTCAAGAACTATTGCTTTTGACTTTATGCATGACACAAAATAAATTATATTTATGGCTCTGTGCACTAAGGCAACTTTAAACGGTGAAGTGTGAATTGTTATGCTATTCTTCACAGACAGAGCAAAGAGAATTCATAACAGGGAAGGTGTCAGCGCATCAAAGGCGAATTTCACAGATATAAGAAACAAAAGACGGGGTTCAAAACACTGCCACTTCACCATAGCTTTAATGGAGGCTTCTTATTTCCTATTCACTTAAAGCCAAAAGGCGGCATCCACCACATTACCACACCTCACATTCTACCCTTCATTTCTAAAACGGTGTGTCACCTCCAGAAAAAAAAAACAGACTGAGCTTCTGACAATGACTTTGAGAGCAGTGAGTGAAAGAGTAATCCATCAGCGAATGTAGGGTAAAAACATGCTACTGCTTTTATGGTAGATGACCCTGTAACTGCACTTGATACATCCATTTCTTTATTGACACCTCTCCTTGTCTTATGTTCACCTTGGCCTGATTGCATCAGAGCAAATAATGACCTCTTCATGAAAATGACTGTAATTTTCCTGCAAAAGTCCCCTGTGCAGGCAGACTGCCGCTGCAATACACAGAGGAGAGAACGGCAGTCGTTTAACTGATGTTAATGATGAAATTAAGAATGCAGACCACTAATGAGGACAGGAAAATTATCGGAAGATGAAAATCTTCAACATGATGTAACACTCTTTTTAGCATAATTAACACTTTCCTTTGTCGTTTAACAACTGTGCAACAGTTGCTATTCTTTGTGTCCCCTGAGTGTAACCTCACATTTTCAGACACATTCCAGACTAAACACGAGGCACATAACACCTGGAATATCGGTTATTTAACATTAACGGGATTTAAGATTAGCCTGGCAGTGGAAACTGTAAACAGGAGACATTTTCAAGGAAGGATTGCTTGGTCATTTGCAGATCATTCATAAAGATGAAGATCATTAGAGATTGTGGAGGAGTGGGCATTGTCCGACTTCAAAGTCCCCTTCAGGAACACCAAATGCCTGCGTGCCGCTCCCGCTCTTCCTGAAAACAGTCTCTTATCTCTAGGCTTGCATCAGTCCCACAGACTCTGATCCACAGCCAGGCTGACACTCTACTTTCCAACTCCGAGAACTAACAACCACCATCCATTCAAACCAAGCCGGCCGTTTCTAAACTGCGTGCGACAGTGTGAACTGATTGAAATTCCGATAAACAGAATATCATCAGGGAGGAAAATTGAACGCACTCTGCTATGGCTTTCTCTGCAATCTCTCAATTTGTTTTGACTTCTTTTCATCTTACTGCTACAATAAATGAACTCCGGATCTGGATGAACAGCATATCTCTTCTTTTAGATCCGTTTATTTTTAATTTTTTTTTACACATGATAGAGACAGGAGAGAAAGCAGAGATGAAAAAACACTGCTAAAGGAAGGCAGGCTCTGGAAGGAGTGCATATAGAAGAACAACAGCACCATTAGAAGTCCAAAGGACCATGAGAAAAGTTGGCATGTATCTCCAGAGAAGACAAAAGTCCACTAAGCACACGGCTATAAAGGATCCCCGAGATGTATTCATCAGAGCCTTTGAGACAGAGACAGCCGGGTGACTTCAAAATCAGCGCTTGCATTATCTGGCACCTGTGAAATTATCCCAGAGATGCACATCTCTGATTAGATACTGGCTGCACTGTCAAAGCTGTTGTGAGTTTGTTTTTTTAAGGATTCTGGAGCAAATCTATGACAAGGAGTATGTGGGCTTAAGACTGTATAAAGACATCTCTTTGCCTAAACGCAAGGCATCTCATTGATTGTGCAAAAAGACTATAGTTTTTTTCCTGTAACATGTCTCTAACTGCATTATGTACTGTCTGTCAATAAAAATAAATGTAGATCTGAGTTATTAAAATAAAATAGTACAGATCAACACTGCAACTCAATATGCACACAAAGGAGAAAATAAAATAAAGCAAAATAAAATATTGATCAAATGTTGATACTGTACTGATAAGTACTGAGTAATATTAATTGTGTACTTACTATAGGGTTTTGGGAGGATTAGGATTAGGTTTGTTGTAGGGTTAGTTGCATGTAATTATGCATAATTTATAGTTATTACTATAGTAACCACAAGTAACATGAGTAACAAGGACACTGTAAAATAAAGTGTTACCTAAAATAAAATAAAAAGTTGATCTGTACTATTAAAATAAAATAGTACAGATTGACATGATGCAACTCAGTGTGATGCAAAGGTGAAAATACCTGAGATTTTTGAATTCCTTATATTGTCTATAAAGTGAAAAGCATTTGAGATCTGCTCTGTTGAATTGACAGTGACCCTAAACTGTCATCCCATGTTAGCCAAGTTAGTGCTCTCTCGCTGATGGGCCGGATAACCTGGATTACGGAGACAGCAGCTGCTGAGTCACGCAACACTAGAGCCAGTGTTCACTGGAGATAATTGGCTGGTCCAGGGTAAATAATGAGCTAGAAATTAACAACTGTCTGCATAGCCACAAATCCTCTGCAATAAAGTTCCATGAAAGCAACTCAAGGCTCCAGAAAAAAAGGACAAAAACAAATTGCACATTAGTAAAGTAAATTACTGGAACAAATTCAATCCGTTACCTAAAATATACGAGAGTGGTAGAAATGGCATGATTGTCTCAACTGAAAAGACATGGCTGGAGACATGATTATGGGATGAAAGTTTAATCCACTGACCTGAAGTGTGATAAGGGCAATGTGTGTATTTTTCAATATTTCACTAATTAAGCCTGTTGCTGCCAAAAATAGCTAAACTTTAAAGAGGGCATAAACTACCATATCATTTAACTAGTTCTTGGCTTTCAATGTTTACAGGCCTTGAAAACAATACTCACTATATGATGGCATGATTCAGTAGCCCTGACTATTTTAAACCAGATCACTCAACAACACTAACAAACATCCGCCCACATTTATTCAGGTACTGTGTACTAAACACAGAAACAATTAAAAGGCGGATAACAAACAGGAAGAACATCAATCATGAATGGAGGCAAATAATGAAGTAAACATTTTATATGATAAGCTGCCTTTTATAGCTTCGGATGAAAAAAAAAAAACCTGTTGATTTTTCCGTATTGATAGATATCACTAAACATGACTGGGGAACAGCTTTGTTTTCTATGATCCAGATTGAATTATGTTTAACTTGCAGTGAGGACACACATTCTTCACTATAAATAAAACGGTAAACCAGGAAGGGTTTAGGATGATGAATGGGATTGGCACGTGAAATGCATGGAATTCCTTTACTCTTAAAGCACTTCCTGTAAACATCCAAGTACTTCCTGTGAGGTCAGATATGCCAGGTGCATCAGTTATGAACATGTCTAACAACCAATAAGGAAGAATTTGCAGCTCTGAATTTAAAATAGAAGCAGAAACTTAAATGCCCATTTGCAAGGTACTTAAAACACCCAAAGAGGATTAAAGGTAATTTGGTGCAATTTTGGGGAGACTTTAAAACCTTTATAAGTCACAAATGCTCTTATGTATCTTTCTTGAGAGCATTACAACATGCCATTCATACTCTACTGGAAATTACGGTTATTTGCATCCTGTAAATTAATATAAATGTATGTTTACTGTGTGTTAACTGTTGCATTAATCCTCTCACGAAAACAACTAAATCGAGTCAGGCATGTTTTAGCAGATACTAGCCATGCAAAAAAGCTGGACAGTGTTCTACAACAAATTATCTCCAAGCTAAAATTAGGTCGGTGGAGGATAAGCACCTTCAGACTTTGCATTGGACAGTACCAGACGAGAGGATTACTTCACAAAGAGTGAAGGCTTCAAGTGGACCATGCTAAAATGGAAGGTGCTCCTGTTGTAAGGTCTGAAGAGGGTGCTACAGACATGCTTGCCTGGGACGGATGACCACAGTAAACAATGGCACATGGAGCCACGGTCCCAGAAATCAGAATATAAATGAGCAAAATTCAGGTTATGAATGCTCAGTGACTCAAGCAGCCACTTCATTTGTTTACTGAATGGGTGTCAGTGGAATTTAGACTACTGCTTCTTTAGTCCCTTGGAAACGAAAATGCCATTTAACAGTGGCAATAATTGTTTTATGAAAATATTTTCAATTTTGAATCATTATATTTAGTCTTGAAAGACAGAATGATGCACTGAGCTAGTGTACTAAGTAATGAGAAGATATTTTTGTAACAAAACCATATGGTAGGCATCTTGATTAGAACAATACTGACAACATTACAGCACATAATATGTCCATCCGTCCTCAACTGCCAGTCTCTTGGCCTCTAGATACACTTGTATTTAATTCTCTTAGTGACTTGATTATGGGAACGTTCATTTAGGCATTGAAAATGAAGAGGGTGCGTCCTAAACAGTTTAAATTGAGCTAGATTAATGTTACCAAAGTTTGTAAATACAAATGAAAACAAATATTTAAAGCAAAAAACAAAACAAATGGAATGAAATTACAATATACATCAACTGTACATCCATATAATTCATGGAAAATATATATTAAAACGTTTTTTCTGCTTTAAGGCTTTTTCATATCACTCACCATTCAGCATGAGAAATGAAACCCTCCCTGTTTATTGGACGACAGAAAATTCATGCAGTACCAAATGCACCTCCGCTCAGATTTTCATCAAACCTTTTGTTCTTGCAGAGAATGGAAATCTATACACAGAGCAAAACAAATGACTCAGAATCAGCAAATCAAACAAAACAACAGAGGACCTGATAAGTCTGTCTCTGGCACACACAAAATGGACAAAAAAAAGCGCCACCAAGGATATGAAAGTGAAATGTGTTTGTCTGTTCAACTCATCTACCTATATATGAGGAAATGTTTGAGAGAAGAAAACCATCTTTACTTCATGTGATGTTGTTTCCGGACACGCACAACTTAAACAATTCTGAGAAGGGTATCTGTTTGACTAATATCATAGAGCTACCCTCTTCCTCTTCCTCTCTCTCTCTCTCAGTGGGAGGGTTAATACCGAAGGGGGAGGAAGCCCCCTTTTCCGTGACCCCCAGAGTCAGGGATACATAAGCAACACGAGGGACTTGGGCTCCTAATTCAAGGCAAACCGCCCTGATAAAATCTGACTCGTTTTGCACTCGTTCTACTGGACTTCCAATTCACAAAAGGGAAATTTGCACATTACGGCAGGATAACTCAGACAGAAACCTGCCCTTAATCTCAGCGGCACTGTCACACACTTGCACACAGATATACAAACACATTCACAGTCACACACACACGCAGCCGCGCACACACACAGACACACGCGCGCACCGAAGAGCAAACAGTCTCTCTCACTTTCTCTCTCACTCTCGCTCACCCACTCTCCTCTCCCTCCCATCCACACACACACCACTACAGTATATCAGCTAGCGACTGGCAGGGAAACGGAGGGGAGAGCAGAAATGAATGTGAAGATCTTGACGCTGGTGATTGTGCTGGTGGTTTCTCTGCTGTGTTCAGCCAGTGCTGGTAAGTACGGAGTGTGACGGCTGTTGCCTCCTCGTGTTTATCTTTTTTCCTCTGCTGTTAGCCTTGGGAACGGGAATGGGCAGCTGTAGTTGATCAGTTACCCAGCATGGTTAGCCTTCTGGGGCTGGGGAGAGGAGGAAAACGGCACCTGGCTGCGCGCTGTACTGCACTGCAGAGGTTTGGCTTGTTATTGTGCCCATTTAATGAAGTTAATTGTGCGATTGGTGGATTACTTGCTGACTTTACCATGACATATGTAGGAAAATAACAGCGATGATGATTATGATGATGTTGATGATTCTTCCTGGTGTCATGTAACGCTTGGCTTTCTAGGATTATGTACTCCTGGATGTCGTAAATGTAAGGTGTTTTTCTATACGGTATTGTGGTGCATGTAATGATGTGTTAAAAACAGCAGATGGTTGTTTAATTTGGATTTCACAAGGAAAACGCTGATATACTCTTGGCACTTACGGTTCCTGTAGATGTTTAAAGGTGGATTTGATCCATGTCTTTTGGGCTGTGCCACATCATAGATGGATTCTCAGTCTCTCTGGGCTGAAGCTACATAGATCAGAGTTATTGTGCTTAACCTCCATATGATTTATTCTAAAAACAATCTGCTATTGTGCTGTTATGTAATTCTTGCTAAAAGACCATGTTATTTTTCATCTACCTCCACAATAAAACCTTTTATCAAAGATGACATGCAAGTCTTAAAGCTGTGAGCTCGAGTCAGGTGACTGGTGGCCACCCTGCAGATGTGATGCAGGTAACAGGGTTGTGTTAAAAAACAACTGTGACCCTTGTGTAAACGCTCACATCTCTCTAAAGTCCAACTGCTGGGAAGCATGTGTGTTTGAGAGTGTGTGCATGTTGAAGGGTGCTGGGTAATGGCTACTTGCCGTATCAAACGGCCCCTAACGCCCTGCGTTTCCACACACGTTTGTTACAGAGATGCTGCTATTTTGGTCTCTGCACGAGTAAATGGGAAGCAGTTACCTTGCATTACGCTCAGTTTCGTTTTTCACTCTCCCGGCATGTGTGTGGAGCCTGAGCCTGATCCTCAGAAGGACAGGCTACTAACGTGTGATCCAGGTCAGACTGCCTTGTTTGCGCTATTAGTATAGTATTATCTCCATCATGAGATGGGGGGTGAGGGAGCCGCGGGGAGCCGGAGCTGTGCGCTGTCGCGGGAAGGTGTTGGAAGCGACTCGGTGTGTAGGCAGCGGGTGTGAAGCCTTTCATCTTCAGACAAACGCTTTTCCAGTACACTGGGAGTTTGCTGGAAATTGCCATCCGTCTCAACTGTACAATGGGGATGATCTGCGCACTGCTTTCTCTGAGGTTGAAAGAGGGTGGGGACGCAGAGAAGTCATGGTGCAACAGGCGACAGCGGCTTCGCCATCCGCAAGCATTGAGCGTCACCCAGCAGAACGGCTGCGGCCCTGCTAATCTCGTTTGCGCATACCTCAATCTGCTCTTCTTGTAATGGGCTTCCCCTCAAGAATGGGCAAATCTTGAGCGCATTGAGCCACTCATAATTCATCCTGAAAGCAATCTGTCTTCAACTCTCAAGTCTGGTATGTAAACACTTCATATTGTGGAAACATTTCAGCCACTCTGGGTTGTCAGTCCGAGTCCGGTATCGACGCCTCATCTTTCAAAGTCACGGAAGCGCGGGATAAATCCTTTCAAAAATACAGTCTCGAGAGCAAACGCGCACACACATACACGCACAGAAGTCCTGAGATGGTGTAATTTTAGCTGCTTGGTTTGTCCTCTTCGGCCAGGTGATGGTGTGGAGATCAGATCTCGGGCATTATCTTTTTGAAATCAGCTCTTTGGAAAAGGGCGATTTCATGTGAGCTGTCAACAACGCTATTATTCGGTATTAAACTTTGAAGTAGCATTGGAGATCGTGCGTGGGCTTGTCCTGGGTCAGCGTGAGACCCCTGCAAAACAAATATAAAGCTCATAAGGAAGTCTTCAGCCACACAATGTTTCTTTTTAGAAGAAACGAGGGGAAATAGCAGGATATTTTGTGAAATAACACTAGTGGCCATGTGCTAAAAGCATGCAGGAAACATTAAATCATAATTCCATGAGTTCACTTAACGTGAAGGAGGTGTTTGCGGTTACACACTTGATTATAGTGGTCATGGACAGGCAAACTTTTCCAGATGTCCAGCGATAACATGATAATAGTGTCAAAGCAGCACGAAGGAGATGAGCACTACAGAAACGTCATCACAGGATTATGAAGAATCATTCAGCGGTGCTTTGAGGCATGATGGATTTTTGGCAGAGTCCCTATCTCTTTCACAAGCATGCATATGCAAACACATATGTGCACATGCTCACACACATACAGAGGGTCAGTGACTCAGATCTATTTTATGAGTAACCTGGATATCCTCTATGGCCTCACTGTAAGGACTGCAGTGTGATTTGTCAGAGATATGCAAATAAACTATAAAGAAGAGTTCAATGTGATGTACCAGTTTGAAAATATAAAATAATAACATCATTTACTCATCCTGTCATTCCCAACTCATGTTATTTTCTTCCGATTCTGACAACAAATGAAAATGTTAGGTAGTGTTTTCCCCATGCAATGAAACAGACAATGCTGTGAAACTACAAAAATGAACACAAAACTCCACAAAATTATCATAATAGTAATCCTTATGACTTGTACGCTGAATTTCAAGTGTTCTGAGACCTTTATATACTTCACTTTGAAAAAAGACTAATGTCATGTCATTCACACAAATTATTTTGTGCAATTGCAATATGTGCATATGTTCAATATGTGCAAATGCCCCATGTTTACATATGTACAAACATGAATGAGCTGTGGTGAAGAAGATTATCAGTGAATATCAAATTTATTACATTTAAGTTAATTTCATACGGCATTAGTAGACTTCTATCATTTACAAGTCATATGGACCTTCTTTTTAATCTCTATAGTGCCTTTTGTTTTTGGAGCTTAGAGCAAAGGGAAAAGAGCAGTGAACACTCCATGTAGCTCAAACAGTTGAGTATGGTGCTAGCAATGCCAATGTCATGGGTTTGCATCCCAGGGAATGCAGGAACTGATAAAATGTTTACCTTGAATTAAGTGTTTCATGAAAGAAAGAAAATCAAACAAGTTTGGAATGGCATGATGGTGATCTATTCCCTGAACAATTACTACTTTATATTAATGTATTACATTATATGACATTATGACATTTCTTTTTACATATATAATGTACATTCAAACAGATCAAGCAAAGGGTCATTTGCAGTCTCTGCCAACTTGTTGCACCATTTTATAAATACTGCATAATTATCTGCTCGGAGCTGTGGAAGCGGTTATTTTTCCGGCAGAGCAGAACCAATAAAACAGTGCCCTTTATAAAACAACAGTACATTTTCTGAGCTCTATTATAACTCATGTGGTAAAGACATAGGGTAACCTTTGAGAAAAGCTCCCCAGTTGCAGTACAGTGGATGTCTTGACATGTATGATTGCTATAGGCAAGCATAATGCAATTCAGGGGACTCTGAATACATCAGATCACCTCCACCATCAGACTTAAACAGATGCAGAGGAGAAATCCTGAAGGAGGAGAAAGAAAAGAAAAAAGCGATTATACAGGCTTCTGATGTGGTGAGGAACACAGCCGCTAAAATATTAAAAGGTCTTTAAAACTTCACAGCTGGTGGTCTTCCCGAATTTGCAGGTGGACAAATGCGGGGAATATAAAAGGGCCCTGTGCCAAAATTGCTTCAAATGGAATCTTGCTCACTGCTCTCTCTCAGAATCACACTTCTGCATCTGGCTAGCTACATGCCTCCTGTACCCACAAGCAAGATGACAAACCATTAGCTAGGCCCCTTCTTTTAAACATCAGAAAACATATCCCCTTCAACACCCCAAAATCTCCCTCTCTCTCCCCAACTTTTTAATTAAAGCCAGATATATCGAACGCCTAGTTGTGTCCACTGGGGCCCGATATTACCCTGATTTATAGCTCCCTTTCCAAATATTAAGCATTACATTTATTGTGGTTGCTGATCAGATACGATCAGAGTGGACATTTTTATGAACAGCAAGGCAAAATGCTGTATAAATATTTCAAGTCGAGGAATAAATGTGCTTTAATTATTTTCATGCTCAATTTGAAGAGCGAGGAATGAAAAACACATTTGCAGCACTCAGGCCCGGTTTTGTTCGCAGTTAACGGCAGAAAAATAGCACATTGTTGTTTGTACTTCTATTGTGAGCTTTCCCAGATTATTTCAGAAATATATCACATCAAACCATTAGCCTGATTTAAGGCTTCTGCTGTGGGTACTTCACTAAATCTGTTCAGAAACACAGAGCCGAGGCTCTTATTGCTCCAAGCAGTATGGATGTGAGAAACTGACTGGATTGTTTATGAGAAGTGTTCAAGAGTTTTTGGAACACTTTACTGATTCCTCCACTGGGACTACCCATAATTCCAAGCCTCAAGGTACAAGATATGTGTTATGCCTTCAATTTTATTGCACTAAATCTTATACCGCCAATAAAAACTCAAGCCTCAGTGTATTCTCTGATCTCTTTGATAGAGGGCAATGCACATTAAATGTAAATTAAGTGTACATTTATTGCTTATAAAGCTAAAAACAATTCTGATAAGTATATTGAATGTCATCCAATTTGTTGTAAAGACACAGCAGCTGATAGGAAATAGTTTTTAAAATGTCCAGAAGGAACAATTCAAAACTGAAAGATATTATGTGTCAAAGCAAATCTTATGCTATATAAATTCCCGTCTTTCAGTATAGAACAAATTAGGTATATGCATGATAGTTTATATCATGTCTTATATCCCAAAGCAAACAAAAAGCATAGTAGAGAAAAATATCATGTTGAATGAATAAGTCTTGTTTGTTAAACTAGCATGCAATTGGAACCGGATTCTGTAAATACATATACAATTCAGACAGAGAGTTTACTCAAAGATTGTGAAGCTTTACATTTAATCTTATTCTGGTTAAACACTGTGGTTAATATACCAACATACATAAACAAAAAAGGGTAAATGAACTGTCAGTAATTAAATATGGCCTGTAACTTGACTCACAACGTTACTGTGAGAACCAGGGCAAATTTTTTTAAACAAAAACTCTCCATCACACAACACAAGCAGCCATTCACATCTGAGCTGTTAATCATGCTTCATCAGTCCATTCTCATCCATATGACACATATGTGTCTTTTCATGACTGACTGTTTAGTGTGATCTCAGCTGGAAATATCCCAGCATGCACCGGTTGACACTCCTTTCAGTAGCTAGGCACTGGGCCCAAAGCAGGAGAATTGAAGCTATACCATCACACGTCGACTTTAAAGACAGTATGCATGCGGGCTCACAGCTGACAGCACAATAGTAAGGGGTGGATATGGTTCATTACCGATTAGAGAGCCCTTGGAAATAGACTGCCGGAGCATCCCGTAGCTAAAGAGCTAGCACTTTCTTGACGATTACCAACATGCTGAGTTTGAGCCCATCACTGCTGACGAGAATATTCGGGTCTCGATCGCCCTTGCTGCCCGCCTCGGAGGTAAATCCTCTTTAAGACGGCATGCTGTTTTACCCTGGAAGCCAATTCAGAAGAAATTGCACTTAAGATGCTTTGCATGATCGGCTCTCTTGATTTTCTTGTACTTAAATGTCCAACCTGCAGTAACCTCTACCCAGTGATTCACCCCTACCAGTCTGAAGTGCTGGTGCAAGAGCTTGAGCAAGTCTCTTAATCAGCCTTCTCCCCTTTTTTCTCGTCTTTTCTCTTTCTCTCAACACATCATTAGCAGTCAAGGCAGCAGCCGTAGCGCTTTGAACCTGCAGCTCTCTGATCATTCGGAACCGGGCCATTTCTAACCACATTATTATAGCTTAGTGCTAATTTGGGTCATGTGTAGTTTGCTTGCAAGGCTGCACACCATCTGAGGGTGTCAGAAACAATCAGAGAAAAGAGCAGTGACAAGAAGCTTCAGCCACTTTTATCAGAGCGCTGCTCTTATTTTCAGTAATGGAGCTCAAAGTGGAGGTGTGGGAAAGTCTGTGAACTTTTCATGCGATTTTGTTCCTCTGCGGAGTTGCAGAACACAATGCACGCCTTCATTTTCTCCTGCAAGCCGCGTGCTATCACAGCAGCACAATGCTGAATATCAAACAGCCCCCGCTGTGATAAAATACAACGACTGGCCTGGGAAAGGGTTAAGCAATCTTACTGCCTACCTCCACCTATTAATGGACCTGTGCTGAAATTTGTAAACTGGGAAACCTGTTCCATTCTAGCTGACAATGTCATTCTCTTACTCCTCAGTGAGTGCCTTTCACAGCGGCTGCCATGGAAACGTGGTTTGAGAGCACGTTAGAGACTGGTACCAGTTTATGCCAAGGCCCTGCAGTACTGGTAGACATGCGATAAGCAGAGCCGCGACTCCAGGCTTCAAAAGGCCAGGCTGCTGATTTAAGACGCCGCTCGGGAGGTCTTACTGGCTTCTTTAACATCATTTCCATATCAGAAGTAGTATATTTAGGGACATAATACCACACTGTTAGGAAATTTAGTGTAACAGGGTCTTATTTATGAGCTAGGCAAGTGATTCATACTGGGGTTTCATGCTAATTAAAGTGTCTCATTCTAAGCATAATGCTCATGATCAAGTGTGACTAGCTAAAGGATAGTCTTAGCGGGCATCAAATTGTCATGCCTGCGTGTGTGGTGGAGAAAAAAACAGCTAAGTGTGGAGCTCTCTCTCTCTTATTTCATTGAATGAATGTCCTCTGAGACACTGGGGATCACGCCTCTGACGTCACACACCATCAGCCATGGTTACACCCCCATGGGACTCCACGCCTCTTCTCGCACATATGCAAGGCAAAACAAAGTACCAACAGTCATTCACAAAATGCTTTTGGAAATTATTTGGCCTCACACACAGCATAAACACTGCACCTTTCTGTGTGTAATTTCATACATAAGCTAAAATGATTACTGTGCAACCGAGCATCAATTAATGCGTTTACATGATGACAACTATCAGAAATAATCTTATTATAAAAACAAATAACAGAAGAAAAATTTAAATCATTTGTTTTTTTCTCTGGTTTCTCTAAAACAGACAGATATGCATACAAGATGTGCATGCATCGAGTAAGCCACCAGGAGACAGAACAGAGAGGCTAATTGGGCTAACAGAAAAAAAATCCGGACCAGCCTGATCTCATTAGTATTTATAGGTATTTGTACGTCATGTTTGCACATATATTATTGTATGTTTGGCCATTTCTGTAAATATTAACAAACATCTAAAGTACTCTAAATGTATTTACATATACATAGCTTAAAATCATTATGAATACATTTGTACAGATCCATTTTACATTTTTATTTTAAATATATTTTGTACATCATATTTCACTGATTAAAAACAATAAAATCTCCTTATTACTTCCATGAATTCAATATTCTATTAACCTAAAAAATAAATAATATTTACATTTCACTGTTTTCACTGTATGCATGCCTTCTAAAAACACACTTTATCTAGCAATACCCCTATAAATCACAGTTCATACATGACCTTACACATTGTCTGCGTATTAAGTGTAAGATGCATGTAAGCACACTCAATGTCATCTAAAGGCCTGTTAACTTTTTACATTTGAAGTACAGTATAAACAGGATCTAATTCTTTAGATAGAGCCACACACAAAACCTCATTAGCTTCAGGCTGCTATTAAAAACAAAAGATAAGAAAATACACAAACCTAAATAACATTTTGTGTCACCTTTGACTTATGATGTGGCTGCGTTGCCGGTATCCATTATGCATGTTTGTGGAGATGCCCTTACAAGAGCTGTTATGACTGCAGTCTCAAGCTGTGGAGACAGTGAAAGGCTGGATGTCAGACAAACACCTAGACACCGCTGCATCCATGTCTCCACAATAAATAGATGGGGTATGTTAAGCAGAGTATTCTGAAAGCAGTGACAAACAAATCAATACTCCTATAACTTTGTGCAAACAAACTAACCAAGCAAGACGGTTTTGATTGGTCGTTGAATTTAGTTGATTTAAGATGGGAGGTGGTGGAGGTGCTAGAAGGGCAAATGTATAAGCAGAGATAATGCATGTAGTACAACCAGCCATAAATAAGTGTTGCCCTCTCCTCACCTGGTTCTGCTTTGCGTGTAAGTAGATCTAATCTCTCACTTCCTGGAGTAGTGAGTAAAAGATTAGATCCATCTGGTGCCCCGAGTTTAAAAGGTCTTCCGACTAGCCTAAACTTTATATCTATTGGAAGCCTCTGCTCTTTATTTTTCATGTTGTGTGTTTGCACAGGGAGTGTATTGTAAATTTAGGCCAGTCAGAGAATTTCAGTGAACTATTCATCAGATTGAGCTCGGCCCTTTATAAACGTTGCCTGGCCTGGGCCTCTCTCTCCCTGTCAGGAAAGTGCTGGGTGATGGATAACTCTCTCGGCTAAGAGGCAGCCCTGGGATTTACAGGGACACACTATCAGACACAAGGTGTCCAGCGGAGGCGAGGCACGGCGAGGCAGTCGTGTTAAAAAGTCAACATAATGGATGAACCTAAGGAGTGTGGTACTAGAGGATGAGATGGCAACGATCTGGCTATTTATCATTATCCCGGATGAATCTGACCAATCTGAATACTTCCTGTCAAGCCACCATCTCCGTGTGAGCAAGCTGTGGTGACTTCAGCATTTTAGTGTGCCAGAATTCTCACTTTTTTAAACTCGATCAAACGCCTCCCAAAATGAAAATTTCAGCATAGGCTCGTAAAAAATTGGCTCTGCCTAAAACTTCAAAAACATAACTATACAGTATTCATATTCATGCAGTTTCCAGCACTAGTGGCAGTAAAACGGCAAACACTTTTATTCCTTTTCAAACAAATTATGATTACAGGGGCAGATGATCAATTAATAAACATTTTTTTTGTGCGTGTGGCTCATTGTATAATTATGTACCATAATGCATGATTTGTAAACTGGTACATTTTGACACTGCATCACATAACGAGCTCCTGATGCAGTAAACTTGCTCGGTAGCTCACCTGGTATAGCACTGCACTCACAACACTTGATAAAAGAGATCAAAGACTTGTAGAAGTAAGCTAAAATGGCATGGTTAGTTTAGCAAATGCGTGAATTTCCTTCTGTGCACAAAAAAAATAAAAATAAAAAACTGAGACAGGTCTTTCTTGTGTTCCACAGAAAAATTAAGTGATACAAATTTGAAACGACACGAGGATGAGTAAATGATTACGGATTTTTCATTTTTGGAAGAACTTTCACTTTAAGAGTTTGCCGTCTTCAGATAAGACTGCTGGTATCATGAGAAGCATCAAGTGGAATATTACTTCCTGACTTGCTTGTCATTAGGTGGTGAACCTGGAAGAAATTATGTTGGTGAGAAGGAGGCCCACTATCAGCGCCATCAGATCTAATGCAATAAGGGGGCTAGAGCCTTTTCATCCCTGAGTGGGTCTGGTAAACAAGCAGCAAGTTAGAGGAAGATCCCATCAGCATATGCCATCTATTATAGTATATCCACGGTTATTGCTCCTGTCACTTTGTATTCGCCACGAAGCGTGGAAAGATACGACCCGCAGAGTCACACAAGGAGCTATGCAGATTAAGAAGCCAAGAGTCGTAAAACAGACAATGGAGTGATTCTGAGTGCTTAAAATAGACCTCCCTCTTCATCAATCCAATGCATGTCTTGAGTTGATTCATAAATGCTGTACTTATCACAACCATAGATTATTTTTAGCAGCATTCTTCTTGTTTGCGGCCTGGGATGACAATTTTCTGAGCGATTTCCTCCCCTCAAAGCAAAGCGGGCAGCAAACGCTGCCTGTCAGATGGTGATGGCAGGAAACATCTAAATTGTGTCATTATGGAGAGGTTTATGACAGACGCTGATAGTAGAGCCGCGGTGATGTGCTGCGTTCAGCTCAGCCAGGTGTAATTACAGCCACTTCTGCCTGCCTGGCCGAAAAACATTGTGTTCTTGCCCCGTCAGAGATATTTCAAGACTATTCCTCACGCTGTAGAGAACAATATATTGGGTTGAGTGATTATGGTACTGAAAAAGCAAAAAGACTTCTGGCCTGTTTCTTACAGCTGATCCTAAGTGTTTTAAAGGACCAATCGGGTGGGGGAAATTTCTGATCACATGGAGACTTTTTAAATGTTAAACCCCTCAGATTAGAAAAAAATGACTTGAATGCAGACAGAATGTGTAAACTTGCTTCATTCATTTGTGGAGAAAAAACAGGAGGTTAATGCTCGGATAAGCAGGCCTGGTGGATAGATGGGTTTTAGCGTGTTTCCTTTTTCCATGAGATGTTGAAGTATGCAATGAAGTCTTTCTGTGGGGCAAATTAATTAGTCCACTGTTCGTCGAATTAGTCCGCTGTGAATGTGTAATGTCTCAGCTAAAGGCGATTAGTTTGTAAATGTAATTTGAGCTGTCAGGAATTTAAAAATATAGTTTGAGGATATTTAACTCATAAGCAGACTTACAGGCAACGTGTTTGGTCCCACGTCGTCCAGTCACTACATGTACTAACCGTCAAAGATTTAAGTCATTTCAAGGCTGTATGATTACCAACTCAAATCGTTAACCATTAGCTGCTTGATCCTCTTTGTGAAAAAAAAACTGACTGTTATAAAGAGAAAATAGCTATTAGTTATTCATTTGCGTTTTCCTGCTGAAAAAGCCATATCAAGCTAATAGATGTGTTTTGTAACATGTTTGCTGGTTTACCTGGTCCAAGCAGGTTTCTAGCTTCTCCAAGCTGTTTTTTTTACATCCAAGATAGTCTACCAGCTGTTTGAAGTTGGCCTATCAGCCTGGACCAGCTAAAAAAGCTAGAAACCGGCTACCATGTTCCAAAACAACAATATGACTTTTGTTTAATTTACAAGAATTGTTTGTGCTATGATTTAAAAAAAATAAAATAAAAAAAAATCTGCTCCCTGTTGTCTTCCTTATTTAGGTTGTCTGTCACTCCCCAGGGAGATGTTAGGAATGTCTTGACCCAACGAGAATAATCTCATTCAAGTTCTTGCTGGGAAAGGTTAATGGGATTCTCTGTTTACTCTGTAGGATAGGCATTTGTTGAGCTCTCACTGAAAGATTCCTTTTTTAAGACATTTCTTGCGGCGGTTTTTTGAATGCGTTGGAGTTAAAGACAAACATAGACAAAAAAAAGGCAGAAAGACATATGCATAAAGGGGAGATGAATTCGGAAGAACGGGGTGAATTATCTTCATGAGCTTCAGCGGAAAGAGGATAGTATGGTATGTGTATATATGGAATGAAGGATTGGAGAGCAGTGGCCTGAAACGGGAAACATAACTGATGATTGGCCAAGTGTGTTTTCCCATTCATCTCCTTCAATAATGTAGAAAAAAAAGACAGGACTCATTGATTCTTGCTTCTGTCATTAGGAAGACTAGGAACTTTCCATGGAAAGACATCCAATACCTATGATGAACTCAAACAAAACACCCTTAGAAAGCCAATTCAGGACTTGAATGGGAGATCACTGACATCAGATAGTGCTGCACAGATCAAGGTCTCCCCAAAACCTCCCAGAATGTTTGCTCTCCCCGGAGGACTTGTTTGATTTTTCTACAGAGGTTAGAGGTTAGAGACGCACTGATGTGGATCAAGCTGTGGATACGAGACGGGTTTAAAGGATCTACTAGCACTTATTAAGAGATGACTGGAAACATCTGAGCACACTGACAAGAGAGCAGCGTAGTGCACATAGACGCACAAACAAATATGTGTTCAAGACAAGCGTCTGTCCATTGTTCTTGAGACAGATACCCCTTACATGATGTGAGAAGTTCAAAGATGTGCATGTAAACAGTGTCCGTGACAGTGCTGAGGGACTTTCTGGTCGTTTTTTTGCAGCAATAAACTAAGCTAATAAAGTTTCTTAAAGGTGAAATATGTAATATGTAACTCTGGCTCAGCCAATGTTGTGATTTTGGGGCGGGGCTAAGTCCAACCACTGGAAAAAATTTTGACATTGTTTTTTGCAATTCAGTTTAACCAAAGTGACCAAGATACTTTAAAAATAGACAAGTGCATTGTCCATTTTATGTTGGGTTTCAGAATTCACATGTACCTTTTCTGTCCGCAGGTCCAATGGCCTCCACCGAGCATAGCAAAGAGCTGGAGGAGGTGGGAAGCATGAGGACTCCTTTACGGCAGAATACCGCTCGAGCCGGCCGGAGCCAAAGACCCTCTGGCTGGAGGAGGAGACGCCCTCGACCCCGTCTCTCCCATAAGGGGCCCATGCCATTTTAGAGCAAGGTCAGTTTGACATTACTGTACCAATGCATAGCCTGAAAGGAACAATAAGCAATATGAGTAACCAATAAGAGGGGAAAAAAAACAATCTAATTTTTCATCTATAAATGGAGCAGTTCTGGATAGGCCTTGAGGGAAGCACCTGTTTCAATCATCGAGTGCATACTGAGGAAGGTTGAAAATGCAGGAGAATAACATCAAAAAAAGGGAGACTGTGATTGACAGAAACCTGCTCGCTCATTCACTTCTTTCATGAATTATAGATTACTGCTGGCACAGAAAAACTGCATGTCTTTATGAGATTACCGGACTTTAGACTGCCAGCTTCTGTGGTCCCAATCTTCTCCAGCAGATCTACAAAACCCATACAGAGTGGAATATAATACAATGTAAATGTTGTATTATATCTGAGTCAACATGTTTCCGTTATCCTAATAATGCCAATTAAATTCCCTATCCAAAGATAATACTCCAGAATCTCGTCTGAACCGCTACAGGTAGTTTTTCCACATAAAAAGGATATTTAACTTAACGTCTAGATAAACAATTCCTCCGGCAACATTTTTTTTTTTACGTTTAATAAAAGTTTTTTTCTCTTCTTACAAAGAGAAATTTTCAGTGATGTAGCACCAAAGCCTATATTTCAATGTGGCCTTTATTAAGGAAACATTCAAGTTACAACGTCAATAAATAAAAGAGAACTGTATCTGACAGATGTTATCAGCACGCTTATGTTTTATTACTTACAGGCTTAGTTTCTGCAAAAACTGTGGGTCAGTATTTCAGCACGGAGTGGTTTTTATTAATAAAAAAGATTCAAAATGTTTTTGTGGATGACAGAGAGATATTCAAGAACTCATTCACAGCTTTTTTACATAGTCCATAATAAGGTGACTAAACGGTACAATGACCCCACAGGAGTTCACAATACAAGCCTGCAGAGTCTTGCCATAAATTAACTTTATATAGGACCAGAGTCTATGGAGAAGGACAAGTCAGCTCTTTATGGCACAGTTAATCGTCTTTAAAAGCTGAGAGATGAAGGCAATAAAAAGTGATAAATCCCAAACCCTCAAATCCTACTATAGCAAATTAAAAAAAGTTCAACTTGGTAAACAATTACTATTCATTTGCTTCATCAATCTAAGGGAAAAAATCTAATTGTCTAAATGACACAAAGAGCAAGGCCTATGTATGTACTCCCATCCCGACCAATAAAATGCACAGATTCTTTGAGTGATTTAGGCAGTCGATACTTGTTTTGATCTACAGAATACTGACAGCACAACGAGGGGAACTGCAGGAAGTTGTGTAGCTCCATTAAATGGAACGGCTCAGTGACTCACAATGTAGAGTCCACAAACAGCACTTCAACCCCAAACAAGACGAAGATTTCTCTTTCATTCGGCTCCTTCTTCAGCTCCCTTCATGCCGTACTAGGGTTCAAAGTTCACGTCTTTTAGCACACTCACCCACATTCCTTTGAGCCCACTTTGGTGAACCATTTCATTTGAGGTGACTAATGTGCCAATCAATCCTGCGGTACCAAACCCCAAAATTCTTCTCCTAATCCACTCACAGTTCATTATATCCACAATGTAATACGTTTACATTAATATTCATTTCCCTGACAGACATTTTATCGCTAAAGAGAACATGTTGTGATAATTACTGTATGACACAGTACAGTAAATCAGTCCATGGCCCAGATGGGACTCCCACTAAAGTGTTTGACCTGCATCTGGCTTGTGTACAACATCTCACATTTTGTGCAGTGTGAGAAATGTAGCCTCACACTTCATCATCTAGCCTATGGCTAAAACGGGGCACAGACTGACCGGGGCAATTAACTCTCCTCAAGGGCTGATAACAGACAGAGAACCACCGAATAAGGCCACAGTGGAGGCACCTGAAAGGCTTTTTTTCTTTTTTCATTATGCAGCACCACCGTGCTTGCAGATGAGAAGGATGTCAGAGAAGGAAATCATTGCTTGAGTAGAATTGAGAACTTAAGTTAACACCATGGGGATGTCTTGGAATTAGACTGACCTGTATGAATCAGTGTTGATAATAACACTATGTTTTTTGTTTTTTTTACATTCTCCTTTAAGGAATATTCATAGTTCAATATTAAGCTCAATCAGCAGCATTTCAATGTTAATTCAATCAACAACATGACAATGTTGATTACCACAAAATAAATAAAAGTAAAAAAAGTAAATGGAAATAAATGGGGCCAATTTCTGCAGAATTATAATGCAAAAATGTCAAGCTACTTCATTCATAAGAACACTTGTATTAATTTATCTTTTAAAAACATGTGTATTATTTTAGCTAATGTTGTTCTCGTCATTTTTATAATAGTTTTTACAATTTTTGCCACTATGTTGTCCCAGCAACAAAGTTATAAAATTGGATATAACTAGAAATGATAAGTAATTGATTTCCTTTTTCACACAAAAATCTTTTTAACATTAATATTGGTTTATCTTGAGGGTGTACTATTGAGAATATTTTAGCATTTACAGATTGGCTCCATTCACTGCAATTGTAAATGCCTCACAATCCAGATATTTTTTTTTTTTTTTTTTTTTTAAGAAGAGGAAAGTTAAAAATAAATGGTAAATCAACATTATGCCACAAGAGCTGTTGATTGAGCTTAACTTGCCTGAAACCCTGAATATTCCTTTAAGACCAATCAGTCCCAGCAAGCAATTTTGTGTTTAAAAGATGTCTAATAGCCTTCCAAACACAGCCCTGACGTCTGGCTAAAACAAGGCAAAATCTGGGCTGTCAGTGAAAATTTAATAGATGTCTAACCATAGTCTAGGCTATGCATAGAACATGTCAAAGAGATGAAACCAAGCGCCTTATCACTGTTGGCTTTGCTTACATGACGGAATATCATACATCTCACAAGTTATTTTGGCCAAAACGACATGCAACCAAATTCTATGTTATTTTGGCTAGAAGTGGGTTACTCATAGCCAGACTATATCGGTCTATAGTTAACCTAGATGGTGAAATGACGGCTATGGCTTGCAGGGGTCTAACTAAACAACACATTGGACAGGGCTTCTTCATTGTAAATGCTCTGGGAAGTAAATGGAAAAGGAGGTTAAAAGCTCAGCTGAAGATTATGAGAACTGAAGGTTGTGGTAATAGAACACAAGCAACACAAGAATGAATAACCCGTTACAAGATCCAGATGCCACAACATATAAGAACAACACATGTTGAGAGTCCTCCTCTTCAAAGACTTCCTAGCACAAAGGCATTGCACTGCAGAGAGCTAGACATTGCGAATCTGCTTCATTAAGTACCAAGGGGCACACTGGATGATTAGAAAACAACTGCATGACACAACGTTTCTCTTTTAAAATGCACGCAGCTCGCTGTTGTTGGTATTTTCTGACAATCAGCATGATGTTATAAAGCATCACAAACGTGATGAGTCACAAACAAGCAAACATGGTTCAGATAATAATCACTGTACATTACTCAAACACAGAACTATGCAGGTGCAACACAAAGTAAAAAGATGGTTCATATCGCTCAATGGGCTATGTTGTACTGGAAGAATAAAGCTCATTGACGAATACAACTATCTGAAATCATTGTGAAGTCATGAACCAAACACTAAAAGATGACCTCACTGATTTACATAGATTCCTTGCTCAAAGAGAAAAATAGGGGAACAAAATTAGTGTTACAGTCTAGATGCATGAATTTGATCAATTTATAAAGGCAGAATCCTAATCATCATGGAATGTCATATGTGACAGACTTGACTCTGCCATTCATTTCAGTAGTTTGGGATAAGAATTTTGTTAAGCTAAAGAATGATATAGCTTAAAGCGATGGTCCACCCAAAAATGAAAATTCTGTCATCATTTACTCACCCTCATGTCGTTCCAAACCTGTATGACTTTCTTTGTTTTGTGGAACATAAAAGAAGATATTCAAAATATCTTCTTTTGTGTTTTGCAGAAGAAAGAAATGCATTCAGGTTTGGAACGACATGAGGGTGAGTAAATGATGTCTATCCCTTCAATAAGCTTAACAATACATACTGTTGGATGAATAAATATAGAATAAACTAACAATTTTACTTGCACTGAACTGTTTTTATTGATACCTTTGAATACAGAATGAAACATTTCACTCGTCTCATTTGACATCTTGTTTTTTTTACTGAGTTCGTCCCAATGTGTTAAGCAGCTGCTTTCACACATTTTCCTAAAACAACTTATCTTGTAGTTAGTTCACCTAAAAACAAATTCTGTCATCACTTACTCACCCTTATGCCATTTCAATCCTGTATGCATGTCTTTCTTGATGATCCATACTGCATGCTGAAATAACTAGTTTGATGTATTTTGAGTAACCTTTAGGATATTTAAAGACTTGCTCTAACCGTTCTTTTCTTGGCTGTATCATACGTTCGGTACCCACTACCTGTGGCAATTAGTAAAAGTACAGAAAACCCCTGCATTATACCTTATTCATGTCTCTTTTCTTTTGTCCACAGGCACAGCTTAGAGTGCCCTCCCCCTTGGTTCTGATTTCTATGCTCTTCCTTTGCCTTGGGGGGCCTTGCAACAAGGGGCCTTTGCTAGCCCAGCCTGAAGAGTGATGTCCATAGCACCTGCTGGTTCTTCAAGCAACTCTTCTTCTGTCCACAAAAAAACAGGACAAGCCACTCACCCTCAGCTCTACGAAGAATTGTGGGCCGGGAACGGGGGTGGGGGGGTATTGAGCCCGAGCTATCAGATTCTGTCTCTCTCTGTCTGTCTCTCTCCTCCTGTGGTTTTTTCTCATTTGCTTTCTAGAGCCCTTTCATGGCCACACTTTGCATGATGTGTGAGCAGTGGGGAGCCTGGTCCAAACAGTTATAGTCCGAAAAGCATTTCTTCTCCGAGGTGTGCTAGTCCCATTCTCTCCAGCGTGAAGGTGACCACGGCGCTTTTTCATATTGCTACTTGTTGGTAACTCTTGGCTTATAAACTGTGTTTATGAGGCAAGAAAGTGGTAGGGAAACTAAAATAAGGCACAACTAACTGCTCAGGCCCATTATGGCCAAGTCAGCAACATTAATTTTTCACATTTGGCACAATTTTTATCATCTGTCTACAACAAAAAATGGACAGTTAGCTTAATAATAGAATGAGTGAATTTACATGAAAACCACTCACAAAAAAAGAACTTTCTAGAAGCCTGACAATGCAAGAAACCATGTTTAAATGAGATAAACTGTTTAAATCGAGTTTTGGCGCCAAAATGTTAACACACACGCGTGCACAATAAGTATGCACCTCCAGAACGCAGATTGTGCATGTAAATGCATTCAATGTTGGTTCATTTATAATTACCTCTAAAACATGAAAGGAATATAATTCATTGGCACATCCATGTAAAACAGCTTGATTCAATCTCATTGTGCTGTCCAATGGTCATTACACTTCATCCTACCAATGAGCCTAAGAGTTGTCAGTCATCCGAAGCTTAAGGATAAAGCCTCAGTGTCTCATTATCAAAATCACACTCCACTTCCATGAGCGTGAGATCATCGGTCCTGAGCCCTCTTCTCCTCCCCCATGACACACGCTGCTTTACAGCAGAGATACATGACTGTTAACTGGCCAGGGTGATCTGCTTCATACGGCAGACCATCTCTCCTTTTAATGAAGTGCCAAATAGCAAATCTACTCCACAGTGCTGCCAGGAGAAGAAAAGTAAACATGTTACCTCTTATCTTGGGGGAAGCATAACATCTAACCACATGTATGCATTTTGCCATTTGTTTGAACATCCAATGTAAAGATAATGGTAGCATGGTTTGAAGACATTAGACCAAAAAGAGAAAAAGAAAATTCCTTACAGATCTGATGATTTAGCCTGATTGTCCCCTTGACCAGATTATTTGACTGACAGAACTCTATCCCTTTATTTGACATCATACTGGAAATGATTTCTTGTTTAGTACTCATTCTTTTGGTGTTATTTTTTGTTATATTTCAATTCATTTCTCAGGGTGCTGTGACAGAAGCCTGTATGGTCTATATTACATGCATTTATTTAAGAAACACACATTATTTGTATCTGCACCATTTAGCTTCATGCTTATGTATCCACCACTTTAGCTACATATTCAGACTAAGTTTTTACAAGCCATTATTGTTCTCTCTCCAGTGGGAGCAGTTGCCTTTTAAGTTTGAGCCTCTTTAGCACAGACGGCTGTGACGGTTATTAAACCCTATTGCTAATCGGTTTTAGATTGGAATCGCTAAAATCTCTTTCAAGTCTGATAGAGCTCACAAGACAAATCGGCATGGAATGACCACACTACCTTAGCGTTAGACTGATTAATGATGTAATAATCTATAAACAGGAGCAATCCTTGGCTTGGGCATCGTCAAACCTTCATAACTTTCAGTCAGACTCAAATTATGAGGCTGAGATTAGAGGCTTTTATGACACAGGTTAGCTACACTCATTAATTAGACAACACAGCAAATTATTGCAAATTAGCATTTGAGTCCCTCCCCCAATTTCCTGTTCACCGTTTGTCTGTGGATATGGAAACAGAGAGCCGCCGCGTATATATCCACAAACACAGCCTCGCGGCAAAATCAGATCTTCATAAGAGAGTGCCTAAAAACCGCAGCGGTAAAACACCCAGCCGAGCTCACCTCGATTAAAAATGTATCGAATCTTAGGGCACTGTGAATACTAATAATTCCAGTCACGCCATGATTATTTTATACCCTCTCAGACAGTGATGTGGATTTCATTAACGCTTTCTTAGAACGATAGTGCTCCCGAGAGCTCTGCTTCATGGATCAGTAGGTTAGAAAGCAGAGAAGATCTAAGTTTGGGCGGCTGAGTTGCCGTACACTCCGTCTGAAGAGTCTGTTAGAGGTGCAGAGTAATGCCTGTATCCATACTGTTGTTCATGAATGTATCTTCACCATCCTCACCAGAGCTGAGCTGCCCCTCCAGGGAGGGCCATCAAGCAGTGTTTCAGTTCAGTTCAAGCCTTGAATCTTGAAAAACTAGCCCGTCACTGCTACTTACGACAACCGACCCCCTTTCCCACCGATGGTGATGGTTATCCGTTTCATCAAACATCCAAAGACAAATATGACAAAATCCAAAGCTCGCTATAGCAGAGACCCCTATCAATCACTTGGCTTTCCTCCAACAGTTCTCTGTACGGACATGCAAGGCTGCACTTTTGCAATTCCATTATGCTGCTGGAAAATTAAATCCTGAAAACAAGTCTTTTTGGCATGTAATGGTTTTCCAGTGTCTTGTGACAATTTAATTGACTGATTCTTGTCTAGCTGGTTGTCCAAAGCTTACTTTTCGATAGAGTGTGGAAAGCTGTATTTTATTTTTGTGTGTAAGGTCGTAAAAAAAAAAAAAAAAAAAAAAAATAAAAGTGTAGAAAAAGTAGTCTGCTGCAAAATATGTCGTGGACACAAAAAAGCTTTCTCACCCTCCTCCGCAGTCAAACTCGGTCCATCGTCTCCGTCAGCACATCAGGTTAATGGAGCTTGCGGCACCAAGAGTACAAGCACGTCCATACTCAATACTGAAATGGCAAACACACGCATTATACTTACAGAGCACAAATCATTTTGTACAAATGTTTTGCTTTTCTTTAAAGAGCTCACATGAGAAACTCATTCCTACTCTATCATGTGTTTCTGCCCAATTTGGCTTCATCATCAGTCCTATGCACTTGTATGCACGTTCCACTTGATCATTCAGAGGTCTTTTGTTTGAGTACAGATGTTTGCATGGGAGAAAGGATTCCAGAAGGTATTTGTAAGTTGAAAACAGAGCTGTGGAAAGTGAAATGAGTTCCCTTGCATCTTAATCATTTAGAGAGGAAGGATAAAAGCCCCGAAAACAATACAAAACTACTCTTTACCATTGTGATTCATTACATTGGTTTTACCAAGACATTCATTAGGGCAAACTGCTCTGCTTTCATATATTTTCTCACAAGAGAAAATACCCATTTGGCCGCTTGTTTTCAATTAGCTTGTCACAGTGCATGTAAAATGTGGTGACCAGATCAAGTAAATGAAATCCAATCCCAACAATTCACAAATGTCCACCAACTGCTTGGGATGCTAAGAATGATCTGATTATTCTGTTACTTCAAACGAGATTTCACACACATAAAGAGCTCTAACCTCGATCCAAAACATGCATCCATACACATGGCCTGTTTGTTCAGCACACTCATCCATTTCAAATCTCAAAATCTGTAGTCAGGCCTGGCATTTCAACAGTATTGGTGGGCCATGTGAAAAGCAGCGTAACGGCAAGGTATTATTCCTTCTCTTTATTCCCGTTGGAGGTGTGTGCTCATCAAACTCACCTGGCCAAATGTACAGTCCCTGTCTCTGTTTTGATGTTGAACTGGGCAAAAACAAATGAATAAATAAATGAATTAAACAAATGTATCAGAAATGGTTGAAATACTGTGTACATATTTGAACTTTTGGTTTCTAATTTATAAAAGATAAGCTTTAGCTCTTGGAGTACTTATTTTATTTTTTTTCCTTTAATGCGTAGCTTTGTGTTTTTATTTTCTATTTCTGTAAAGTGTGTAAATATATCTTTATGATAATAAGTAATATTAAAAATCTTATTTTAAGAAACAAGTGTGAGTTTGTTCTTTTTATAAAAATGCTACAGAAAATATTAGTCATTCATAATCATTTTCATAATTAAAGACAAAAATACAAAAAGAAAAAAATTGTTTCTTCCACATGATATTAATACATGACAAGCTGAGCATTATCCAGTTAATAATGACAGTTTTGCCACAGGTCACTTTAGAAATTGGTCAGACTTACTCTTAAAGGGATAGTTAATCTAAAAATGAAAATTCTGTCATAATTTTCACATTTTTTCCACTAAGAAAAGAAAATCATGCGTAGCACACTAACTTTCTTCTATGGGACACAAAATAAGATATTCTGGTAACACTTTATAATAAGTATACGGTGATAAAGTACTTACAAGTTAATTCATATATTGTAGTCTCTACATTGTTAATACATAAAAAAAAAACGTTATCTAACTCTTTACACATGATCTAATTAAACAATAATTATTGTGTTAATTACAGTGACAATGAATAAAAAAATCTACATATAGATTATTAATATATTAACAAATCTAGAGACTACAATATATCTCAACTTATCTCAACATTTTAAACTTTGTCTCATAATTATGATTTACCAAAGAAAATGTTTTTCTTATGTGGTGAAAATGGGCTCCCATATGTGTGCCTTTCTTCTGTCCAATACCAAAGAAGATATATTTTTAAAAAGTCTGTTTTTATCCATCTAATGAGTCAAAGAGGGTCCAGTGTTGTTTTGCACCAAAGTATGGCTATGGACTAAAACTTTCTTTAATAAAAAGGACAGAAAATTAACCCTAGAACATTAATTAAAAATACAAATATTATTGCAACTGCTTATATGATTGAAAACAGAAACTGAGGGAGAGAAACAAAAAAAAGAGAAATCGACCAGAAGAAATGGTCCGTCTGCAGCCCCTCATTGCTCTGTCCATTGGGAGCAGCTCTGGGAAGTGTCTGCTTAGCATGGTGAGCTGACATGGGCTGACAGGCAGTAGGGTACCCCACGAGGTGATCGCACCCCGATCCGGAGAGGTTATGTCATCAAACCCGGGTCAGCTGTATAATTGGGCCGGGGGTCAGTGAGGTGATATGGAGCGTAACAATGAAGCTCTAGAGTTACAGTGGAGGTGACTCCAAGAGGCAGCTATTTACCCCAGACTGTTCAGGGATCAGCAAGGAGTCTGCTCACTCTCACCGCAATAAAAGGTGTCACAGAATCCCATTAAAGCTAACTTATGGATTAAGTTGACAACCCTGGACCCATGAAGACGTAAAGTCTGTTAGATGCTTATTAGCCATCACGTGATGTTCTAAATGATCAATAACGGTTGAGATAATGGAAAAATAAAAGCTAAGATGTTACAACTCAAACTTCAAGCCAAGACACAGCAGTAACATCTGGAGCGGCCCTGGCAACAAGCCTGCAGTCTCTTCAGCCACACCATAAAAGCCTTATTATCATCAGCTGTCTGAAAGTAACACCAGCGGTAATATCGGTGGGTGTTTTCTGGTTTCCAACTCAGTCATTTCTAATTAATCAGCCACACTGATACATAGTGGATCTGACAGCACGTTGTCAAATCAGTGCCATTCCAAACGTCAAAACTGCAGAAAGAACAACATCACGGGCAATTAAACACATTACAGCCTCCAAGAGCTGCCACTTGGACTCCTGCGCGGGGTCTGCGGCTGCACTGAAGTGGAAGGAAAACACAGGGGACAGCAAACAGAGCCTGGAGTCAGGTAAGGAGCAAGAACAACACAGGCCTAATGCACCTCAGCTGTGTTAACAGTGGCTGTCCTGCGGAGAGGGTGGATCATTGACGTGGACAAAAACAACAAAAGCAGCACAAATGCTAAAGGTTGTGGGTGAAGGGGTTGTGGCGAGCCACCAGGGAGAGGTGTAGGAGCGTCCGTGCCATTTTGAGAAGGTAGTACAAGGCTTGATATTCAGTTACTGCTCTAATCAGGGTGCCAAATTCTTGTGATTTGCTCAAAGAGCCCCCTGGGGAGGACCTACTCTGATGGACCAGTAAAAGAGAAGGTGAGAAGGAGAGAAGAGGGAATTGGTCTCACCACTGATCCAAAAACCACAGTCCAGGATTAAACACACAGGGAACGACTTTAGCTCAATCTCATTAGTATTCATAGGCACTATCTGTGTTAAGATTTTGTACATTTGGATATATGTTGATAAATACAATATGGATCTTTTGACAGCATCTACACCTAAAAATCTTTATGCATTAAATTGATAAAAAATGACAGTAAATGCATTTTCATTGTTACAAAAGATTCCCATTTCAAATAAATTAAACGCAGTTCCTTTGAACTTTCTGTAAATCAAAGAATCCTGAAAAAAAGAAAAAGTCCTAACCCTATTACTAGGTTACATTTATAAAATTACAATATTAGAAGCATATTAATCAAATAAATTAATTGGCGCTTTATTGCGTATTCTACTTAACTCACTGTGGTGAGCAGGACGAGGACGAGGGCTGTGAGAGAATGGCGCGAGGCCGGTGGCGTGATTGATAATGAGCGCACCGGTATCGTTCTCTCATGGCCCTCGGCCTCATCCTGCTTGCCACACTCACCAATCAACTTGCATATCTTTCAGGATATCCAGTGGTCCTCTGGTTTCGAAGCACTGGTTCAGAGGGACGCTTGAGATTGTTATGGGAGTGGGGAAGATTGGAAGTTCTACTTCAGTCTTTATGAGGTTGAGCTTCCAATCTTCCCCAATCTTCCAATCTTACAGCTTTGCATTTCAAGCAGTAAACAAGACTATGCCCACGGGGATCCTGTGACATTGTAAAATGGAGCAAGGGCTTGTGCTTAAGGAACTTTTATTGAACCATTTACAGTTGCCTTGGCCTACACATAAATTCATTATGGCAACACGTTAAACGTCAGCATATGCTTGAGCTCTTCTAAATGTTAACTAGCTCTCAAATGTGATTTTACACACAGGCGTAAGTCTCACGAGGGTCCAAAGGAAGCAGATTAGGAGGAAGCCACCCCAGAGAGAAGGTTATCAGTGCTGCGCACCATGAGAGATTGTCAGATATCTAACAATAAAACATCCTGATCCAGGAAAGACCACTGATGAACTTTACTGAGGGGCACCATAGTATGGCTCCTCCAAAAAGCATAGAGATGCACTTTCCAGCTTATCTCAGAACAAGTGCAAAATGATTGACTGCTAAGAAGAGCAATTATCTGTAGGGGGACCCATCTTGAAGGGAATGTCAGGCCCTGAGGGAGGGCTGTGGTTTGCGGCTGCAAACCGGCAGACGTTAACGGCACAGCCACCGCTTATACAGACAGATAGACAGCAGCACAAGTCGCTAGTACCCTCAAGGTATTCAACTATTCTTTCAAGTGGGAAATTAATCTTCCTACTGCTCAGAGAGAAGAATAAAGGCCGTTTTGTCTGAACCTAGTGAAGTTTACCATAATCAGAAGCGCAGCTTAACTAAAGTTGGGAAGTTTGAGTTGTAGGAACTTGACAATGCAGTGAACTCTTCTCTAATTTAAATTTTTCCCTTTTTTGCCAAAATTACATAAATCATCTGACACAAAGAGAAATTTCATGTTAAAAAGAAAAACGATTGGGCAGATGGAATTTATTTTATTTCCACAACTTTCATATAATGAAAATATAGAACGGGACCATATACTCACAACAGAGATTATCCCTGGGAGCAACCTGGGGTCAAGTACCCTACTAAAGCCACAATGTTGACTGTTTTGTGCCCTTGAGAAAGGCACTTAAATGGTGAACTTGAATAAAACCATGACCCTACCAGTTACTGGCCCTGAGACTACACCACACCACCCCAAAAAAAAAGGGGCTGTGTGCATAAGGAATTGGCCATCATTTTTCAAAAGATCCTTTAAATGATCTCTAATTCGAGCCAATAATATTAAAATCAACTCAACGAAAGAGGCAAATGCATAAAGTGGTGCTATGATACCCTTCCTTTAGAGCTTCATTGATCAGTGATCGATTAATAATGTTTGTCAATTAAGCAATTTCAGCTCAAATGCCTTTAGCAATCATTCGAGCAGATAGCAAAAATGAACAAAACTAAGACATAAGAAAAACATAGAGAAAACATAAGTGAGCAACGCAACAGCTTACTAAATAAAAATGGTCATCTGACACTGTAGATGGAGATAAAAGCTGAATATAGATGACATGATCAAAAACTTCGTGTGCATTTGGAGTATCATAGGGTAAGATGCAAGTTTTACTAACTCTAATAGAATAGCAGAGTCCACACCACAACGATAACAACGAGACAGAGAAACAAATTACAATAACTAGGGAATCACTTTCAGATTTTTTTTTTCTCCAGCTGATCAATGATCAAAATCCTTGTTGCTTTAAAGCACGCACTGCAACTATGTTCATGGCGCAACATCCATCTAGCGCATATGCGCTTACTTCTCTTTTTTGGGGGGTTCTGTGCATGCAAGATGTGTCATCATTGTCTGCACTGTATACTTTACGGACACAGGTAGACTACTGTTGCAGCCATTTCTACTCATTCGAAAAAAAAAAATTGTCTAAAACACTGATATCACTTGTTCACATATTTAGAATTGGTCAGTATACGACAATAAAGCTTTGAAGAGCAGAGGTCATCCTGAAATTACACTGGCTGTGGAAATCACTGTGAGATGTCAAACATAAATAACAACAGAAGCATCAAGGAATGCTCCAAGTTCAAGGAATGCAGAAACAATCTTTGCTGTAGAACATTACATATGTCATGCATGAAACATTACAAAAAACTAAGCTCAATGAGAAAGAGACCTGTTTTTGGAGGAGAAACACATTAAAGCACAAACTGCACTGGCTATATCATCCTTTACCTCTCAGAGCTGGAGGAGGTTCTGATGTAATGGCTGGAAAATCTTGGCCGGAGACGCTTCATTCATGCGATAAGACTCACACTGACTGCCTTTGTGAACACTACACAGCTTATAAACGCATTAGTATACAGAGATGGAGATGTCACGGAGCAAAATAAATGGTTTTTGGGAGGGGGCCAGACTGCTATAATTTGCCAACTCGGATTTGATGAACCCCATTAAACGATAATAGCTGATTTTCTAAATCGCTGCCAACGCTCCTCTCTTTAACAAGCTTCTGAGGATGTTTGCCTATATCCATCCTATTAACTGCCCAACTCTTCCTGATGTCTTAATGCAGGTCAGCTCCTCTGGGTTTTGGAGAGAGAGAAATGGATAGAGCAAGCTTTCTGTTCTCTTTTTCTTATCTTTTAGCACAGCCAGCTGAGCCCCTCTCAGACACCGCCACTCAACAACCAGCCAGGCTTTCTTGGCACAGTCTATACCACATAGAGAATCAGCCCCACCACAGACTAAATCTTAGCACATCTGGAGCAAACCTGTTGTCTGGTTGATTACAGAGACTTGTATCGTGCCATACGTACCCAGAATATCACGAGGAAGTCAAGATGTGCAGTGATGCTGACAGATATGCAAATCCATGTGCATCGTCCTTCCCTCAACTCTCCCCGAGGAATAAATCTGCATTTCATCACAGTTCCTTTAGGTTGTAAATGTATTAAATATTCAGGATGTATATTAAAAATGCAGCTGAGCTTAGAGAAGATATGTAAAACTTCACCTCCACGCTGAATCAAAGCATGCGCCTTTATCAGCTAATTATTTTTCAGTGGATTGTTTATTAAACATGAACCCGAAGACCTTCCTTTCTGCTTTTTTGGAGTGTGTTGTGATGGCAGGCAGGGTCTGGGTCTGTTCAAGACAGTCTGTAAACAGAGACAAGGGAAGTATAAAAAGACACTGGCAGAGTGGTGCTGAGGACCTCCACCCCTCGTCCTGGTCGGAGGAGCCTGCTGTGTGGATTACAGCATGCAATAGACAGCACCACAACAAGACCATGAAACAGGAAGGGAGCACCAGAGAAAAATATTAAGGGCTGCATTGAAATGTAGAGACGCCCTGATTTCCAAAGGTCAAGTCAAGTGGGAGTGCACAGAGTTAAAACTTTACTATTAGGGCAATATTTTCATAAATTAACTACATTTTCAATCTGAAAATAAATAAATAATAATAATAATTCACATTTTTTGGTACCATCTCAGCTATTTAAAAAATATTGTACAAACTAATCTGACCGCTGCAGCTCACTACTGCTGTCTATAAGGCAATACATCCATAATTATGCTAGATTAAAGATAGGCCTAGTTTGCTTTTTAAAGATAGGCCTAGTTTGAAAACAATGTTAGCATAAATTATTTAATTTCCTATCATTTTATGATGACTTTGCACTGATAAGTGACAACACACTATTTTATAAAAAATTTTTTTTTTAAATGAATTCAGAACATTATCAAAAATAAATACCATTATTGTTTCATTGATAATTGAAAGTCACATCTAGGGTGTTTAATCTTAATAAAGTACATTCAATCTTTACAGTCATGTTAAAGAATGTGAAAACAGATAATTGCTGTGTCTAGGAGTACTACATTTGAATTTGAATTTACTTTGCGACCGTTAAAAAGTACGCTCTATATAGTATGAATATGGGTAGAATGAATGAAATTACTACATCTGCCATGTTGTTACTGTCACGTTACCTAGCAGCGTCAATTCATTTCTATTTATAAATCCTCTCCTGCGGCCTCACGGGATAGTAAAGTGTCCTTTGACTGCACACTTCAGAATCTCAGCGGAAGTAGTAGGTCATCCAGGGACGTTTCACCTACTGTTTTTAAATACTAAGCATTCAGACACACTACTCATTTGGCGTACTGTTTTCGCATAGGCTACTATATAGCAGGAAGTATTTGATTTTGGATGCAGTGATTTTTTTCAGACTGTAATGAGAGAAACTATTTATCCTTCCTACACTAGCGATCATAAGTGTTTGTAATGTTTTTGAAAGAAGACTCTTCTGCTCACCAAGGCTGCATTTATTTGATACAAAACAAAAAAAAAAACCAGTAAAATCCTTAATATTGTCAAATATTATTACAATTCAAAACAACTTTTCTATTTTAATTTATTTTAACATCAAATATATTCCTGTGATGGCAAAGCTGAATTTTCAGCATCATTACTTCAGTTTTCAGAGGATCCTTCAGAAATCATTCTAATATGCTGATTTCCTGCTCAAGAAACATTTCAGATTATTATAAATGCTGTAAAACGTTGTGCTGCTTAATATTTTTTGAAACCATGACACATTTTTTACAATTCTTTGAGTAATCTTAAATTCAAAATAACAGCATTTATATATATTTTTTTTTTAATTGTAACATGTCTTCACTGTTACTTTTGGCCCAAATCTTTTGAACAGTAGTGTAGTAGATCCTCTCTTTCCCTGAAAATGTGGATATTTTCGTTATTACAGCTACTTTGAGGCATATAATTACAATCCAGATTTATTTGTCCGGATAAGACTCTTGGCTAAGCTATAAGTAAGTTAATCAACAAAAAAGAAAAGTTAGCTCTCTGTGTTTAATGTGATGTTTGTGTTCTAATCTCAGCCAGAATCCACGGAAAGCAAGTGAATCTTCAAACCACTACCACATGTTTGAATATTGCAATGATTGCTTATTTTGTTATGATAACAAACAGCTGGGCATCTGATTCATCACCGATAGGCAGTGGAGTTTATATGAGCATGATCAGCAATGATTACCACTGTGGTTGTTGCCATGACTACAGTTTGGCAGAGTGATGCAGTGACCCCAGCTCCCCTGCTACTGGCCGTAGCCCTGAACAACACGATCAACTGAGCGCCTCAGACAGTCGAGACATCTTTGACAAACAAACATGTCAATTTGAAGTAGCCAGACAACATCTGCTGCAAAATAATATACTGTGCTTTGCCTGGCTGGAGATTTTCAACACTATGTGCCCCATTTGACACGGTCCATTTCTTCTAGTCAACACGATGAACCGTAGGCTACTTGATTGTTACTGCAACAGCGATTATAACATCACTCTAAACGTACACGCTGGGCAACAATCTGCTAAACGAACAATGAATGACTACGACACATTGTACAAAACTCTAAGTTGGTGAAGACAAAAACTAACAAATTCAGTAGGCCTAGAAGTGAAAAAATAAATCTTGAGAAGCTTGTTGACCAAAATTGTAATCCTATTTGGTCAGAGTTTTTACAATATAGCGACGCACCAAACTTACCTGTTTTTGGCAGCTCGGTTATTTTCATAACAGCTTAGTTTTTACAGTAACGACACGAGCTACTTTATCGAACGAATTGCGCGTTAAAACGCTAACGTTAAGTTACATCGCTTTCGAAATAAACGAACGTGCTCACCTGTTCTCTCCCTCATAGTAGGCCTATGTGTGCAGCACAACGCCCGATTCATTCTATTGCATCAGTTTATCCTAATCGGAAACGCTCCTCCCGGATACCTGGGAAAGTCTGATTCCTTTTAGCGAATCTGTTTATCCTAAACGGTCATGTCGAATATTTACTGTAGTATTGGAAAGTCCGATTCATTCAGGTCAATCTGTTTATTATAATGAAACGGTCGCGGTCCTCTCTTTTTTTATTTTTTAGAGTTGAAAATCCAATTCATTATAGTGAATCGGTTCATGCTATAGCCTCGTCTCGGTCAAACTGCGGAAGGGAAATGGCCTACCAGTTAATTGGAATGAACAGATTCACAAAAATAATTTACTCTGTTGTGGACCTAGTTATGCAAATTATCCCAAGGTGTTTTTGTTGTATTTAGGTTAGGATAGATTTTCCTGTTCAAGTTTGATACTGAAACCCTTACTGAGACTGTTAATTCACTCAAAGCAAAAATACAGTTATTAAATTATTTGACAGTTAGGTTATAGGCTACTTTTTCATTATAAAAACCACATTGCCCTCTCTAAAAATCAAAAGTGACAATGTCGCAATAAGTCGGTTGCAACTTCCAGTTCATGTAAACACAAAAAAACAAAAAAACTTTTGTTTGCTTGTAGTGTAGCTATAACTAACTTTAATTACTTTAAATTATGATTAGCTTGTAGCTTTCAAGATAGCTTCCACAGACCTGGTTTTGAGAGCTGTTTCAGCGGCCCCAACTGCGGATCAGTTCTCTCTGAACACCTTCTGCATAATTAAGTATGAAACTATGGAGCCTAAATCTTTACATGCTCTCCCAGTAAGTCAATGATGCTTTTTAAAGTTATTAACAATCAGTGGAGCCTATGTTCTTTTCTAACTAGGAAATATCACGTATAATGTCCAAAAGCCTGACTCTGCATAACTCCATATTTATCTGTGCACTCTATAAAGAGTACAAGTCCCTAGTGGACTTCAGAAGTAGCACCTTTGCATGTTCTTTCCACATTTACCCTGGGAGAAAGTGCATGATGTTTATGTAGTTGCCATGATGAGAGATGTCCTTTAGAGAGAGGCTGAGGAGGTGTTTAATGATCTTCACCACCCTCAGGTTTAGACAACCATTATAGCATCAGTCTCAAACATACACAAGCACTTCTCTCTTCTCAGCAGGATAACCAATGATCGTTGGCTGAGGACCAAAAAAGGGATTTTTTTTTCAGCTTCAATACCACCCAGAAGCCTAATACCATCCTGATGATTACTACTGAAGCTGTTGACAAAGAGATAATGTTCTCATGCATATGAAATGTCTTGAAGTCTCTACATATCAGACTGGTTACATTATTTAGGTTACCTTTCTTTATTTGCCGTCTCTGGAGAGACATGCATTCTTAAACTTGGATATCAGATTCATGAGAAAACCAAACACAGCATGCAAAGAAAACAAGCGCTCCTGAGAGACATCCATATGCGTAAACAAAATATATTCATCCTATGTGGAAATGAAACAATGAGCTTCTATTGCTTGGAATTCAAATGGCATTGTTATGGCCATCAATCATTAAATATTCTCATATTCAAGTCAAACTGCACTACTCAAGTGCGTCTAACAAGGTCAATGTCTTTGGCTTACAGTAAAACATATGGGAAGTGTTTGTGCAGTTAAAAAACGGCAATTAACATTGTTTATGTCACAATTCCACATGCAAGTAATTCCCATGAAGCATGCCGTGAATCAGCTCCATGATTTTAACAATGGCAAAATAATATCTCTTTTCAAATGCAGTTCACATGCAAACAATTAAACGCATTTAAAAGCTCTTCAATTGTATTAACGTGCCACCAAAGAGCTTGGCGAATTTCTTCGTGAAACGCGGACCTACGCTATGCCGTTTCATGGAGCGCATTTGCCTTTTGCCCCAACAGCTCCGCAGCACATTTGTCTTCATCTGAGGCAGCTGCTGAGCTGTGTCTGGCGGACAGCTCCTATTCGTTCGGTTTGATGATTAAATAGATTTTGATTTGGCATGCTGCTGCGTAAACTTCCTGTGTGGCTAACCCTCTGGTCTGGCCTCGCCTCTGGGCCCCCCAAGAGGGCCGAGCGCCACTGCAGTTACCATCCGTCCAAATTACCAGAGTTCAAAAATTCCTGTTTAACCCCCTCGTTTCTCCAAGCATCTGGGTGTTCTTCCAGGTTGTTCTCCTGTTTTTAGCACCAGCCGGATTCCAAAGACTTTGTGAATATTAAACAGCACCGACTGCAGGAATGGCTCCCAAATGGGCAGCAGATGTTGTTCGAAGGAGAGGTGAGATTGTTTTGTCTTCAAATGGAGTTTGGATATTGCCAGTTGACAACACTTCACAGCAAGTTACCACTAAAGATCAGTGACCAGAGTTTTCACCAAAACATAATGGTTACAGATGACTTTGACCTCATCAAACCCTTTTATCGAATATTTACAAACCATATGGCAACTGCATAAACCTCAGAGGTTGAGTGTAAGTATCTGTTCATCTGTTGGTAATAATCACTATAAGCTCCATATGTTGTTAAAGTTCCTTAGGAACATTATCCTGCAGCTTTACTCTGGTAATAGGGGATATAGAGTCTGCCATAATCTCTTTAGTATACAAGATGTGTCAGATAACATTATTTACTAAAAGAGTAGAGGGGTGCCAACTCATGCCAGCTTAAGCTGCCAAAACTGAATACTAAAACTCTAGTCAGTACAACCTCCTGGTTACCTGCTTGACCTTTCAGCTCTGAGAGGAACCAGACCAGTATATGGAGTAAGATGAATGAGTAACTGGTGGAAAATCATTTCTGAGTCTGTTTAAGATCCAGCAGCAGTCATACCTTCAGGCTAATGCTGTATCAAACTCAGCGAGACCAAAGAAAGGAAATGGCTTCGAAGGATGAAACTAGAAGCATGCAAACGCATTTTTAGGGATTTATACAGTTCATATACTACTTTTCACTCCATATAAATACTAATAATTGCTGTGATGATAAAAGCAGATGCTACAAGAAACAGTTTATTTTTATATTTACAGAATGAGAATGTTTTATGTACACTGTAGACTATGTATTTACATTAATTATAGGACATGGGATTGATGGGAACAGCCTAGAAATGCATATTTTGGGGTTAAAAGGACAACTAAATATTCAAGCATGACGCAAAGCAGAGCATTATGGGTAAACATTCCTGGAAATATCTACAGTGAGAGCTTAACGCAGCGCCGTTGTCTTCATCCGCCCGCATGAGAAGCGCTCAATCGATTTAATTTGAAAAAAAAATGTTAACGTCTGAGTGAAAGACATAAGGGAAGATCAAACAGAACGTGTTTTTGCTTTTAAAAACATGAGACGCGCATAATAGTATCCAACTGCAGAGCCGCAGCGCTGATGAATGTCTCGAGCGCGACAAGTTGAAAAAGCTGTGTGGCGCAATGGTCAAAGATGATCATCTTGCGCATATTTAAATAGAACAACTATTAAAAAGCTTAGCCTACTGTAAACAGCGCTGACTAATCTCGTCATCTCCATAACAACTTTATTATTGGCCCAAAGCAGACTTCTTACATCAGAGTAATATTAGGCTACATGTCCCTTAATGATAAATTTCAGGTTTACGGTATTTTTGAAAAGGTCCTGTTCACACATGATCTCTTACCGGTAATTTACCAGTAGGCTACTGTGTGAAAGGGGCTTATGATGCATAAAGGTGCAGTCATTAGCGAAATCAGACAAAAAAGGTAATTTGTCTATTGTCAATAGTGTAAACTTAAACCTGCTACAAAAATCATAATCGCATGGGTATTAAAATGACTGGATTTCTCCCGCAAAACTAAAGCCTTGCTTATTGTGGTCTTCGAAGGGATAATTTAAAAAAATTAGCATATTGTGATAAAGTTCATTATTTTCCATAATGTAATGATAAAAATTAAACTTTCATATATTTTAGATTCATTGCACACCAACTGAAATATTTCAGGTCTTTTATTGTTTTAATACTGATGATTTTTGCATACAGCTCATGAAAACCCAAAATTCCTATCTCAAAAAATTAGCACATAATGAAAATATTCTCTAAACGTGCTATTAACCTAATCATCTGAATCAACTAATTAACTCTAAACACCTGCAAAAGATTCCTGAGGCTTTTAAAAACTCCCAGCCTGTTTCATTACTCAAAACCGCAATCATGGGTAAGACTGCCGACCTGACTGCTGTCCAGAAGGCCATCATTGACACCCTCACAAGAAAGACACAGAAAGAAATTTCTGAACAAATACTCTGTTCCCAGAGTGCTGTATCAAGGCACCTCAGTGTGAAGTCTGTGGGAAGGAAAAAGTGTGGCAAAAAACGCTGCACAACGAGAAGAGGTGACCGGACCCTGAGGAAGATTGTGGAGAAGGACCGATTCCAGACCTTGGGGGACCTGCGGAAGCAGTGGACTGAGTCTGGAGTAGAAACATCCAGAGCCACCGTGCACAGGCGTGTGCAGGAAATGGGCTACAGGTGCCGCATTCCCCAGGTCAAGCCACTTTTGGACCAGAAACAGCGGCAGAAGCGCCTGACCTGGGCTACAGAGAAGCAGCACTGGACTGTTGCTCAGTGGTCCAAAGTACTTTTTTCGGATGAAAGCAAATTTTGCATGTCATTCGGAAATCAAGGTGCCAGAGTCTGGAGGAAGACTGGGGAGAAGGAAATGCCAAAATGCCTGAGGTCCAGTGTCAAGTACCCACAGTCAGTGATGGTCTGGGGTGCCATGTCAGCTGCTGGTGTTGGTGCACTGTGTTTTATCAAGGGCAGGGTCAATGCAGCTAGCTATCAGGAGATTTTGGAGCACTTCATGCTTCCATCTGCTGAAAAGCTTTATGGAGATGAAGATTTCATTTTTCAACACGACCTGGCACCTGCTCACAGTGCCAAAACCACTGGTAAATGGTTTACTGACCATGGTATTACTGTGCTCAATTGGCCTGCCAACTCTCCTGACCTGAACCCCATAGAGAATCTGTGGGATATTGTGAAGAGAAAGTTGAGCGACGCAAGACCCAACACTCTGGATGAGCTTAAGGCCGCTATCGAAGCATCCTGGGCCTCCATAACACCTCAGCAGTGCCACAGGCTGATTGCCTCCATGTCACGCCGCATTGAAGCAGTCATTTCTGCAAAAGGATTCCCGACCAAGTATTGAGTGCATAACTGAACATAATTATTTGAAGGTTGACTTTTTTTGTATTAAAAACACTTCTTTTATTGGTCGGATGAAATATGCTAATTTTTTGAGATAGGAATTTTGGGTTTTCATGAGCTGTATGCCAAAATCATCAGTATTAAAACAATAAAAGACCTGAAATATTTCAGTTGGTGTGCAATGAATCTAAAATATATGAAAGTTTAATTTTTATCATTACATTATGGAAAATAATGAACTTTATCACAATATGCTAATTTTTTGGGAAGGACCTGTATAGTAAAAAATGTCCTTGCTCTTACAATGGCAGTGAATGGCCGTTTATGTTTTGAAGTCCATCAAAGGGCAGACGGCCGTACGTTTGACAAGCGAGTTTGTTGCCCAGCCCTGTTTGTTTGAACCGCGAGAGGCGTCAAAGCTTACGCTACTTCTACATCCTACGTCATACATTGTCAAGTGTTATTATTTTGGTGTAAGTCGACTTGCTTAGGCTGTCTGCCGGAAGCTAGTTATTTTAGTCGATAAAGTTTTAAATATGGATATTTTTTTCACACAAGCGCATCACTTCGCTTTCCTTCAGAAGGGCTTTATTAACCCACCAGAGCCATGTGGAGCACTTTTATCATGGATGGATGCACTTTGATGGACTTCAAAACATAAATGGCTGTTCACTGCCATTATAGACCTTATTCAGAGCAGCGCCATGACAGGTATAAAAGTGAGGCTGTGAGGGATAGACTTGCCATGTTTCCAATGGCATCCGCTGTAAAAAGCTGTATAAAGCTCCAAGATTACTTACAATTTTCCACAGCTTATATTGTCGGGAGTTTTGTCAACTGAGATTTCTTGGTGTTTTATGAGCAGAACAATCCAAAAACACATTAAATAACAGTACAGCCCATTGAAGAGATGCACGTCTGTCCCTCATAGCTTTGCTTTCATTCCCATTAAAAATAAAAGATGGCGCTGCTGTGAATAAGGTCTATAAAGCTTGGAAGAGCAAGGACATTTTTTAATATAACTCTGATTGTATTTGTCTGAAAGAAGAATGTCATATACACCTAGGATGGGCTTGAGGGCGAGTAAATCATGGGGTAATTTAAATTTTTGGGTGAACTAACCATTTAAAGGGATAGTTCACACAAAAATGAAAATTCTGTCATCATTTACTCATCCTAAAATTGTTACAAACCTGTATAAATTTCTTTCTTCTTCTGAACAATATTTTGAAGAATGTCGGTAACCAAAAAGTTTATGGGCCCCACTGACTTCCATTGTATTTTTTGCCCCTCCATACTATGGAAGTCAGTGGGGCCCATCAACTGTTTGGTTACCCATATTCTTCAAAATATCTTTTTTGTGTTCATGCAGGTTTCGTAAATGATGAGTGTGTGTAAATGATGACAGAATTTTCATTTTTGGGTGAACTGTCCCTTTAAGGCGTTCACACCAAATACAATAACTATAACTTAAGTTTTAAAGTGACCCAATTATGCTATTTTAAAGGTTCCTAATTTTGTTTCAAAGGTCTCCTTCAACAGGTTTACATGAAAGGTCAAGAATTATGTTATTGTCTGTTGGTATGGGTGTTAATAATGCTTTTTGGTGTGAATGGGCCAATACTGACAAAAAGTTGTTTAGATGGTTGTGACGATGAAATTTACACTTGAGATCCTGTCAAAGTCAGGCTCTAAATCCATCCTGCTATGTTGATCCATCAGCCAGATGAAAGAAGCACCTGGACAGAGTCACTGATTGCAAAATCATTAACCTTCAACATCTCAATTGAATTTATGTCACAAAGAAACAAAGTAACCTCATGAATGATGAGATTCTTTATCAAATGTGAACCAAAAAGCCAAGAAGACTTTTTCCACTTTTTCCACTAAGAAAAAATAAAGACAACCATGATTTAGAATGGTGTTTTGTGTTCTCACTGTGAAAGTGAAAGAGTGACGCCTTCTTTCTCCGGCTGGCAACATCTTGCCGATTCCCTGTAGCTAAGGCAACCTCTGTAATTTATTATTTGTTCAGTTCTTATTATGGAAAGACTTTCTCAATTGACTCTCACTTTTGTATATTTTCACAGTCATTATTTTCTTTCTTTACTGTTCCCCCCTCCGTCTTTGTTTATTTGCTGTAATAATATGCTTGGTCTCGTTTTCAGACACATCATACTTGAACCTTAAAAATGAGTTTTCTCTTTCAAATGGACTTTGATTATTTGTTCAGTCGGTCAGGTTGGGATAAAACAGCCAAGTGTGTCTATCAAGAGGTGAACGCTGAATTGAATCACAAGCTGCTCTCGTAGTGAACATTACCTTAAATTCCTAATCCAATTTTTCATGACTGAAACAGCATGTTCAGTTTGGCTCAAATATCATAAGGTATTGCCAATGACTACTTTATGCAAGGTTGGATGCCATTCTTCATGTGAAATTCCCCTGTAATATGTGTGGGGTACAGGGTAACTCTAAACATGACTGGAAAAATTTTATTTCACACCAAAATCGAAAGAAAGAAATTAACCCAATTTTAGTACCATTGCAGTTTTTTATTTTTATTTTGGCATTATGACATTTTTTTCTTGTCTCAAATCATAATAAATTGTAAATTTATGTAAAAAATATGTAAAATGTTTTTTTATATTTAAAATTATATACAATTACATTGTATATATAAATGGAAGTATGATTGTGAAAAAAATACTGTATTACAATAATGATAATGATAACCACCATTGAAAATATTTTGGATTACACCAACAAAAACAAAAAAGTTAACTACCAAAATAAAACCATAATAATACTCTGAATGCACTAGGCAAGGTAATGAACATTTGGGGAGAAAATGTGCTAAATTATTATTAAAGTAATGTCACAATAAAATTAATGAATCTTTATGGCCCTAAAAGGCTCCATTTTGTTTATGCAAAATATAATTAAAAATGTTTTAACGAATTAATTTTTAATTATTAATTATTCAACATTCTTAGTTTAAACCTTACAACAGTGTATTCCTTCTTACACACAGGCTGGCCTTCTGGGTAGCAATAACACTGACCAGACTCAGGTGTGTGTAAACTTTCATTAGCATTAGTATTAGTGAAGATTAGGAGCTGGTTTTTAATCTTTGTTATTCATAGATGTCTCTCCCTCTATCTCTGCCTCCATTTTCACTTCTCATCAAGGGCATCAGGATTAAAAGGCCAGGGGTGTCACTGACCGCTGACCCAAACCTCAGCTTTGATGACTGACCCCTACTGCCAAGTTGTCAAGGTTTGAAAGCTAAAAGGAAGACCGGCCTCTGACCTTTCAATGTCACTGCTGGCCTACAAGGGGTTAATAGCCCCTCAAACCTCCCATAAGGGTCAACTGAGGGGGGTAAAAACTCCCATACTAATACATCATGTCCAAACCTGCCATTATCATCAAAATAATTCTGTTGATGTTTTAAAGAGCAGTCTTTTCTGTTTTAATCATTTGTTTTCAGCCTGGATAAGTTGTGGTTTTTCAAATTGGGAAAATTGAAATTATGAAATTGTAAATGACGTACACAACATCCCTACGAAATTAACAATGTAGTGCAAATTGATTTAAAAAGGCATTGCCTGTGTTTAAGAAATGTTTCATTGCTCAAATTTAATTTGAGGTACATCAGCGTGCGGTAAACAAATTAGCAAATAATGAGAAGACAATATTCATGGCATTAGAGACAGAAACAATCTGGAAAAAGATGCAAAACAATGTGCATCGAATAAGAAAATGCCCAGCCAGATTTCCCTGCATGACCTTTTGATCCCCTGCTGCTGATGTCAGATCCTTCCCTCCCCTTTCCCATTGTCAAACCTCAGGAAAGGCCAGAAGCAAACTAAAGTCCCCACAGGCCAGCAGAACAGGCCCAGGGTCCCATACTTCATCAGAAGCACCCAGACGGCTTTGGGGTGGGTGAGTATTTAAAGAGGGGGAGGTTCAGGGTGATCTGGTGCCCTTGGGCAACAAGAATGACTAAGTACCTCAGCAGTGAAAATAAGGGCCCCAAAGACCGAGTGACTTCCTCTCCTGCTGGCTATGTTTCATATCCATAGAATTAAAGGAGTCAGTTTGGCTGCACAGGTCAGTTCAGCCACACCGCAGCCCTTACGGATGGGCTTCGATTCAACAGGAATTCACGGGTCCTGGATAATCTTATCTAATCCATTATTAGCTGCATTTTTCATCTTAAATGCACAGATAACAAGCCTCTGATAGGGTTAATAGCACAGGGCGCTTACAAGTGAGGGTCAGTATGAAGATTGAAGGGCTTGCTGGGTAAAACTCCACAGCGCTCCTCTCCAAGACTTCAAAGGTGGTGAAACGATACGGCACTTGACTGACAGAAGGACGATTGCGGTCTCTTTCAAGTCCATGTCGGCAGAAAACACTCCCATAAAAGTGAAATGTACTCAACTTAGAGTTCAGAAGAAAAAAGACTGAATGATTTCTTTTAAAGGCAAAGATTTATTTAAACGCTGTAAGTTGTTGCACAGAAGAGAGTCAGTATGTTCAATTAAAAACTAGCTGCAGATCATAAGGGACAAGCAAAAAGTCCAACAACACAATGAAAAATGTGGAGTACTAGAGTTATTCGTGAATTTTAGTTACCTTATCTGTCAATATGTATGTTTTATCCAATCAAACGTTTTTGTGTAGTCAAGCTACAATCTTCATCTGTCCAAGTACACATGACAGCTTTTGGGCAGAACAGGAAAGGTTAAAGGTAAAGTGACTGTCATCAGGATCTATCTGCAGAGTGATACAACTCTAAAGTGTGAATGAAACATGAATGTATACTACCATTCAAAAGTTTGGGGTTGGTAACATCTTTTTTTGTTGTGAAAAAGCCTCTTCTGCTTACCAAGACTGCATTTATTTAATCAAAATACAGTAAAAACAGTGAATTGTGAAATATTATAACATTCAAAAATAACTGCTTTGTGTTTCAATATATTTTTTTAAACATAATTATTTAATTTATTCCTGTGATTTGTCATTAATCCAGTCTTCAGTGTCAAGCGATCCTTCAGAAATCATTTTAATAAGATAATTTGCTGATCAAGAAACAGTTTTTATTATCAATGTTGAAAAGTTAAGCTGCGTAATATTTTTATGGAAACTTCTGTTGAATAGAATGTTCAAAAGAACAGCATTTTTTAAATAAAAATGTTTTGTAAGTTTACAAACGCCTTTTACTGTCACTTTTGTTCAATTTAATGCATCCCAGCTGAACAAAAGTATTAATTTCTTCACAAATAAATCTTACCTATCCCAAACTATACTGTTGACAGTATAGTGCATGTATGTTCAGTAAACAGTGATGAAACTGCAAGTAGAAGATTGCTGTGCTGAAAATTCCCCAACACTCCCACTGCTGCACAGATCCAGTGTTTCTTGAAGACCCCGGGTTACCTGCCACTGACCCGTTATCAACGAGCTTGCACACACTCCCTGAAGTTCATCTGTCAGTGAAGCTTTACATCTGCTCAGAAGGTTAAGTGTGTCTGACAGCTGTTTTTTTTACTATCCTGATTTGTGAGACTCATTGTTAAGGGTTGAACTGTATGTGGTTTTAGCGTTTCTTTGTGTCTGCTTCAGTCCAGAGAAGAGCATCACGTTCTTGCATCTTACAAGCAGCTCAGTCTCTCCACCTCTTCTTCAACCAAACCCCTGGAGCAGGGAAAAAAACAACAACAACTCAATCTGCATTTATTTGACCCAAACCATAGCTTGAGCTTCCCTCCTTTCATCTGCACTAGTGAAAGGTTAGGGTAACTATTTCACTGCTAACCAACCCGAATCTCAGTAGCAGTTTCCATCCACCTATTTTATGCACATTTTGGGATATTGCATAAAAAAAAAAAAAAACACTGGATGGAAATGCCAAGATGCACATAAATTTTACAAAATGCATATTTAAAAAGTTTTGCGCTCAATTGAGGCGGATAGATTTTTTGATCTGGCATAAACTACGATGAAAACACATTTACCGAATAAATCCCTCACATGAACAAAACAAAACTTTTTTGATTTTGCCTCAACAGAGGATGTGATTGGGTAACTGGACTAACCAGTGGACCAATCGCAATTGCACAGCATCTAAAATGTTGGTTTGAATTCTGAAATGCCTGAACCAAAGTCTGTCATCAGAATGATTTGGTTTAACTCCCTCTCGGAAGCATCTCAAACAATTGCGTTCCCAAACACCAGGAACATGAAGGCAAGGTAACATGACAGTGTTTATTGCATTTTGTCTGCATGTTCTGAGACGCAAGTCATTTATGATGTTGGAAAAAAGAGCCAAAGTGTCTTCTCTAATTGCAGCAACTTCCCTTTTTATCACAGATATTTTGCACCAATTTCCCAGGAAGTGACGATTTTGTTCTCTTGAACAGATGGAATGGAAAGGTGCTTTATTTACAAATGTTTTATGTAATATTCCAATTAAGTTAAATTCGCAGCTTTGGATGGAAACATATAGTGTCACAGGGTTCAATGTAGCCCTGATCTAAGGATAATCTTAAGCAACTGTATACCATGGTAAAATGTCTGTCGAGTGGCCGGCACAGATGCTGGGATGAACGATGTGCAGTCTGTACAGTTTTGAACTGATAATGATGCTGAATGTGGCATCAGAGACGCTTGGCATCTGGCAAAATCTGCATTTGGGATTTTTCCCAAGCCAAATATCAATGGAGGCGGCAGCATGGTGTCATTAGGGGTTTGTCGAGCAGACAGCTCTCTAAACTCTGCAAGAACATACAAGCCAAGCCTTCATCTTTTATTCATCAAGGAAGAGAAAGCAGCTGTAATATAAATTTAGTATATTATTGAGAAAAATGATGTACATATGCAAAAGGCACAGAGGTGGGACAACAGCTGCATGGCCTGCCAACTAAGACAAAACCAGCTCCCTCTGTCCATTTTAATGAGCCTTTGTTTGTAAGTTGGTCACTTCCTGAACCTCTAGGGCCAGGAACCTCTATTTTAGGGGCATTTCAAGGGATTGAGGTCACGTTGTGCATGCCTCATCATGCCACATACATCAGAGGAGACTGAGAGTATTTCCGATCCGGTGATGCCATGAAAAGACACGCATTTAGGGAAGCAGGAAATTACTTCATGCTTTCTGCGACTGTAAGGGGATGCGCTTCCTGTGACCCATCTTGGCCTCAGGAATCGTTCATTGTGTCACAGTCATTTACCCTGCAGTGCAATGACATAATTCAACACATATATCACTTATTATCTGTAAAATTATGATTTTATTATTTTTTTTAAATATTTTATTGTTTATGATTTATTTTTACTTTATTTCTTTCTATTTATTTTTTGTCTTACCTCCATTATTGTCATATTTAAAATTTTATACTAATAATGTTTGATATGTTTTGAATGTTTGACTAAAAACTGTCACAATGCTAGGGTTGATTGACAGGGCTTTTGCTAAGGTCTGTTTAAGTTGTTGTTTACTGATTCACATGTAAAAGAGCCCCCCCTCAAACATCTATGATACTCTGATCACTTAGAAAAGTAACAGCACACCTCTCTGGAACAAGCTGCAAGATTTACACTACCATTCCAAAGTTTGGGGTAAGTAAGATATATATTTTCTTTCCTTTTTATTAATTTATCAACAGCATTTCAAATAAATGCTGTTCTTTCGAACTAGAATCCCAAAAAAATGTGTATCACTGTTTTCACAAATATATTAAACTGTTTTTAGCTTTGATAATCAGCATATTAGAATGAATTCTGAAGGATCATGTGACACTGAAGACTGGAGTAATGGCTGCTGAAAATTCAGCTTTGCCATCAACAGAATAAATGACATTTTAAAACGAATTCCAATATAAAACAGTTATTTTAAATCGTAATAATATTTCACAATATTAATCTTTTAGATCAAATAAATGCAGTCTTGATGAGCATAATAGACTTCTTTTAAAAACATTTTTTTTTTAATTACCAACCCCAAACCTTTCAATGGTAGTGTATCATGTATGAGCAATAGTGATAATGATGATAACATGCATCACCTGTAAGCAGCAATCTCTATGTCTAGATTCATCTTCTGATTCAGCAGTTCTTCATAGTCCCCACTTTGATCCTTCATCTGGAACTGAAGATCAGCCTCCTCCTCCTCCAGCTGACAAATGTAATTCTGGACAGAAACAACACACTGGTGAGATACTGAGAGCTGCTGCAGAAAAATATGAACAGCGAGTGCTTGTACCTCCAGCTCTTCTATCTCCTCCAGGTATTTGGCTTTCTTGGCTTCTATTTCAGCCTCCAACTCATCTTCACGTTTCTCCAGCTCTGCCACCTCTTTCTGCAGCTCTGCAATCTACAATTACACATATACAGCACCAGTCAAACGTTTGGGCAAAGCTGACTGAATGTGTATTTCTGATCTTTAATAGCATTTTAATCTAAATGCTTATGCTTAAAATAATGCATTAATGTATGCATTTGCACCAAAGAGGACAAGCATCCAGCCTATATGAGAGGTCCTTCAATACTCTTTAAAAAGCCCCTTAGATGGCATCATGTAAAGTTGGTGTGATTGTCCAGAATGTGCAGAGCTGTGATTTAAACAATTTGAAGGATAGTTTTGATTTGTTTACCATTTTGTGTCACCATGCAATTTCAATTAATTCCATTTATTTCATAGTTTTGATGACTGCAATGTGGACAAAAAAATGTATGTCCAAAGACACTGTGCATAAACATGAAGATGCAGATATGCAATGTATAACAACAAAGAGCTGTGCTTAACAAAACATGTTGTAATTAATGCCTATTTTGGTCTTAAATTAGTAATTGTGCGAGCATGTTTGAAAACTGTTGACATTTCACTTTGCATATTCACCTTTCAACAAACACAACACAGAAAACTGTCAGCCACACCTCTGTGCACGAGCTGCCCTGCTGTGAGTAATTACTGTAATCAGGTAAGTTAAACAGTCAGCTGTCAGAGATGGATGGAGATTGCATGCTCTGTTTCTCTTTCAGGTAGATCCTGGGAGGCTCCGAGCTCTGTTATTAACAAGCTGATGATACGGCAACTGATGAAAGTGGTTGTTACTCTGCTTTGGGTCTCGATTAAGAGTAAGGCGGTCTGGTTGGTTGCCCCCACTAGAGAAAACTAGCCATGTCTCTGCCGTAATACACAGCTAAATGAGACCTGATTTCACCAGCAACAGTTTGTTTAGCCAAACTGTCTCAGAGAGCAACCAGATCACTAGTATCCATTCTTAATGGCAGGAGAGATAGGGGAAACTGAAGACAGCTGCCCTGCTGCCAGGTCAGTCAGTAACATCATAGAAAGCGTTTTAAAGAAACTGATTTCAGGGATTTCAACAACTTTTTTTTGTTGTTGTCTAAGATCCATTCCTTTCTTCAAAAATACATTAAACATGCAATTTTATATAAAATGCATCTCTTTTATGCACGAGTATTTTTAAGGTTTTAAATAAAAATTAATTTTGATAATTGTTTGGGGCATAATATCCTTAATTTCATGTAGAAAAGCCTCATTAATGTGTCACCCATGTGTCAAGGTCAATAAGTCTTTAAAATGGAAGATGATTTGACCCTTTTATAACAAGGAAAGGTTCATTCAGGTTGTAAAATGTCATGTGGTGCAAACCTAAAAAATGCTAAAATAAAACACTTTTTTTTGCTTTTCTATAATATATTGAAAACATTTTTTTGAAAATGATTAAGATTAAGATGTGTACTCGCATGTTAATACTTTTTACTTTGGTTTCACCACATTTTTAGACTCAAATGTTTCTCATATGTTTCTCAGTGTTAGACTCATATATTTTGTCTTAAAAAAGGCATAAAAGAATTGCAAGCCACATGAAACTAACTTGAATACATAGAGTACTTTTCTAAGAAATAATAACAAGTTTAAAATTAGTATTTCAAAAGGTAAAGTTAAAAAGAACAATGACCCTTCAAATAGCCTTCCAAGACAACACAATTATCTAAATCGTCGAGTCATTATCTAAAACAAATTCAAGTGAGTTTCCTAAATAAAAATATTTATTGACATCAATGCATATTTCAAACTAGAAATTAAATCAACTGCTCTTTTAGATATCATTATTCTTTCCACCAACCACTGAACTGCTAACAAGGAATTGGATATCATAGACTATGAAGGAGACATTTATGCTGCTTTCAAAAACTGACTGTTTGAAGGCATTTTAATAGAGATGACATAACATAAAAACTGGATTCAAATGTGCATTGATGCCTTCCTACTGCTTATCCTACCTGCAAAGCTTTCTGACACAAGCTACTGTAGAAAACACAACTGATAGAGGAGAAATGAAGAGAGCAAACTAAAGAGAATGTAGGAAGGAAGTAAGATGAAGCAGTGCAGACTGTCTATCTATCCTGTGTTATGAGAGTGAGCAGTGTGGTTGGAGACGGTCAGTTTATTTTAAGAGGGGGGCTACGACCACAACCACAATAATTAGAACCTAACCACCCTGATTGTTTTCTCAAATGTAAAGGTGTGAGTTGTGGCTGACCAATGATTTCCTTGCTCTTCAGGATGTAAACTAAGTCAGCAAGCAGCTCCTAATCATTTCAAACATAAATCCTGAATGATTTCCCTTTACGCTAATGCATCCGTCACTTTTTCCTTCCCTGCCTTTTCTTTTTCAACCTAAAGTTTCTCTTCCTGCCGGTGAGGGAGGCTGACAGGTGAGATTTTATTACTACAGCTCAGTACGATTTGCTGTCTCCCGAGGCACTGCAGGAATGTGTGAAGTTTATGAAGTTTATGATTGGGGGAGAAAGTGCGTTGGCAGACTGTGAAATGTATTGTTCATAATGGAAGACAGTGAGAGAGATAAACACTGTAATAGACTATACACTCCTCACATCCTCCTGGTCCAATCTCTTAGAATAAACACTCTGTGCAGCAGGAGTTCTCTTCCTTTATTCCTCTGCTGTCAGTCTGACTGAGGACATGGCATTGTGAAACACCAATTATACCTTTAGTGATATATTTAAAAGTTTTTAAATTGTTCCCAGTTCATTTAGAATCTATCATCACTGAAAAAATGACTAGCATTTCAGTTAAGGAGTCTTTTGTGAACTCAGTAACTGATCTGATCGATTCACTGAGTGGGTCTGATTTGAACTACTAACTCAAGAGTGAGTTCGAGACATTTCATAATAATTCATAAAAATAATTTCTTTGCAACTCATACGGTGTTGGTTATTGTTATTAAAACAGTGGTGTGCACTTTAATGAGACAATATCACTAAACCGGATACATTTTATAGACAACCACCAATGTAAACTAAATTTTAAATAATTGTCGAAAACCTTTTGTTTTAGGCCTCATTTGCAACCATTTTAGTGGCAGTCTGGAGCGCTGGAGTGTCTTTTGATGGGTCAGAGCTCAATTGTGTCGTTGAGAGGAAACTCACTCACCAAGTTCTTGAGGACATTCACGTCAGTCTCTTTGGAGATGTCCTTCACTTTCCCTCCAGTCAACTTAGCCAGCTGCTCCTCCTTCCCCTTTCCTGCAGCATCAATGGCGGAAGCAGACTCAAACTAAAATGCAGGAAAGGTTTACAGATTCAGGTTTCTTGCATCTCTAAAGAAGAGTTACCACCCATGAAGCAGAGTTCTATAGAGAGCAGGTAGTGAAGATGAATCACTGATTATTCCCAGAAGAAAGAAGAGCAAATGAAGGCCCATCAGGTGAGCAGGTGCAACCAGTCAAAAATCAGCCTCCAATTACTGTTCCCCCCAAATCCCAATCAATATCAATTGTGAGAGAGACAATTGGACCTTGTGCGGTGCTAATGAAACAAAGCACCAGTTTATGGTTCTGAGACCACCTGAGAAAGAGCAATGAATAGAAAAGCAGACCAAATGAAAACAGGGAAAGGTGGTAAAGGATGTGTTTGTGTGTGTGCGCAAACTGGTTTTTGTGTATGTATGACTACTAGCACACTAGCTGGAGTTGTTCTTGGCCTGCTTATCTTACACCCACACACAAACGCACACTAAAAGACTGTTGAGCCTATAGAGCAGGGGTGTCCAAACTCGGTCCTGGAGGGCCACTGTCCTGCAGAGTTTAGCTCCAACCCCAATTAAACACACCTGAAACAGCTAATCAAGGTCTTGATTAGCTGTTGAAGGTCATTAGGCATGCTAAAAACTTACAAGCAGGTGTGTTGAGGCAAGTTGGAACTAAACTCTGCAGGACAGTGGCCCTCCAGGACCGAGTTTGGACACCCCTGCTATAGAGGTTCTCCAGTGTCCTGGTGTAGAAGTGCTCTCTTCTCCTCTCCAGACCCATTCTGCATAGGAGCCTGGGAAGAGCTCCAGAGCTCTGATTACCACCGCGACCCCAGTCAAGAGCAGCCACTCCTGGGGCAAACAGGGTCAGAGGGCACTGGTGCTGTAGGATGACCTTTAGGGAGCCCTCACTCCTCAAACGACACAGAGTGCTCTGTGCTAGATGTGGACAGAGCTCTCTGTCACACAGAACTGCCCCCTGAAGTAAAGTGTGAAAGAGGAAGGAAAAAACAAGCTCTGTTGTGTTAAGAGGTTAGTCCACCCAGAAAGATCATTTATAGGGAATATTGAACTTTTTTGTTCCTTCTCAGAGCTGGATAGTGTCCATCCCCATTCACTTTCATAATATGGAAAAGAGCAGCATGAACATTATGCTACATTTCTCCTTTCTGTCCCACAGAAGTGTCATTTTTTGGGGAGTGTGGGGTGGGTGGATGGTGGGGGACCAGATCCTTCAAATGAAATGTTTCAAGTTGATTCAAACTCAATTGACAGCATGTGGCACAATGTTGATTACAGCAGAAAATAAATATAAAATAACTGAAATAAAATAATAGTACTACTGCAAAAATGTAGAATGTAGACTTTTTTTAACATTACATTTCACATTCCAGCCTTTAAAACCTTAAACATTGGTTTCATTTACTTTTATTGTAACTGCCTTTCTCTAACTCTTACTCTCTCTTTTTTTAAATTATTTTCTATGGTAATCAACATTAACAGCCATTCAAAAGTTTGGGGTCTTAAGAATTTTTCATGTGTTTGAAAGATGACACCAAGGCTGCATTTATTTGATCAAAAATAAAGTAAAACAGTAATATTGTAAAATATTATTGCAATTTAACAGTTTTCTATTTTAATATATTTTGAACTGCAATTTATTCATGTGATGGCAAAGCTAAATTTTAGGGACATGATCCCTTCAGAAATCATTCTGATGATGATTTGCTGCTCAAGAAACATTTCTGATTATTATCAATGTTGAAAACAGTTGTGCTGCTACTTTTTGTGGAAACCATGATACAATTATTTTCAGGATTCTTTGATGAATAGAAAGTTAAAAAAGAACATTTATTTGAAATAGGAATCTTTTGTAACATTACAACTGTCTTTACTGTCACTTTTAATCAATTTAATAAATATTTGCAGAATAAAATAATTTATTTCTTTAAAAAAAAAAAAAAAGAATCTTACAGAAATGCCACCAAAGCTGTCAATTTAGCTTGTTCAGACCACTGGAGTATATACTGGTGTGTAATTCACCATGAGGCTCTCAGCCAGCTCGCTGTAGTACTCCTTAATGTCCATGATGGCTGGAGTGATATCAAAGGTTGGGAACTGCAGGGATACAGCGGGAGAACCTTCATCCAGAGGCCTGGGCTCACACAGCTTCTCCAGTCTCTGTGAACAAACGCAATATCATGGCTTTTGGTTTCTACTCAGGTAACAATATCTGCCTGTGCACGATAGAGCAGCTGTTCATTAATCTGGCCCTAATGAAGTGTTCATAAAAAGGAGATTGAGTCTGAGTCTCAGCTTGTTATCGTCAACATGAATAATGAGAGAGCGGCAGATGTATCAAGATAATAATAGCAGTTAATAAAACAAGAAGAACTTCTGTTTTCATTTCATACGCCAGGAGTAAGTTATACTGCACGTCCCAGAGGGAGGTCAACAGATATTTCTCTGTTTCTAGCCATTGCGTACCCGCAGACTCCCATGCATGTACTTCATTCTTTCATTCAGTGTTTGAGGAACCGTGTTTCCTGTCAGTCTCCATTCCCCTAAACCTGTTCCCCTTACGATCAGAGGAGACATCTTAAATAGCGAAACCCTCACAAGTCCGTGCCAAAATACAGAGGTCTAAGGTAATATTTTCCGATTTCAAATAAGTAGTAACAAGAAGTGTTTTTCATGCCACATTCTGCATGGCCTTACCATTTGGTGCTGCCTCTCCATGGCGGCCAGCTGCTCCTCATAGATGGCCACTTGCTCTCGAAGGGCTAGGCAGTCAGTGGTAATTACATCCACCTCCTGAGTGGGGAAGCGGAAATAAAGGTCAATTCAAACACAAAGCACTTACCCTCTACATCTTCTATCACGATCCTCAATGCCACCAGGTTGTGCCCTGGCAAAAACTGCAATGCAGGGGAGATGAGATCCACGTACTGTACATAGCCTAACGTCCCCCATTTTATTCGGCTCATCTGGGTATCTTAAGTGCCTGATTAATTGGCGATGAATTCAATTACTCAGAATGAAAGCATTTGCATGTGAATGCTGCAGTGTGACGATGGATCTGGGCGGCAGAGGACGCGCACAGCACACACACAAGCTTCCCCGGAGCCCAGAATTGGCACAGTGGCCGTTGTTCCCGTTATCTCAGCATGAACACAAGCCCAGTACTGGAGAGAGTCTAGACAGCATTTCAATGCCGATTTGCTTCCTCTATTCCACACCACCGAAGGGCTGAACTTCACTATGGTGGACACATTCCAGCCAGATGCAGCACTGGTGCTTAAAATCATACATTCTCATGCCAGTTTTTTTCAAATAACCACTGCTATTGCTTCTTTAAAAGGCCAGTTAAACCAATTTGGTGAAATTAAACTAGTGAAAATACAAAACTGTATATTGAACGTCATATTTATGTCTCTAAAGTACATTAATTTCTACAACTGCAACTATATTACACTTGTGGCTCCATCATAACTACCTCTTTGGATCTCTTCTTGTTTTATTCTCATCTAGCCCAGCCTGAGCGCCAAGCCCTGCTCTGTTGCATCTAGGAGATGTGAGAGGCTGAATGAGTGAATTATTAGGCACGGTGAAAGCTTTCCCACATCTGCTCTTTTACTGGAGATGTGCTCTGACATCTGTGGGGTGACAGAGTGGTTTCTACAGAAAGCAGCTCGGGTTTCAGAGTGGCCGCTGGCCGGGAGTCTGTGGGGCCTGTAATCAGGACTCTCCAGAGCGGATCTGGGAGCAGCAGCTGTGTTGTGCCACTCCAGGGACTTACACACACCTCCACTGGAGTCAGAACACCCCACCCGCAGCACAGGCTAACACTGCCATCTAGTGGTGGGGAAAGTATAGAACTAAAGTTATATATTCTGGGGTATGAATGCAGAGATTTGAATCTGGTGGGGAGTTGGCATGGTGATTAAGTTTCTGTTTTGCTTATCTGTTAAATGACTACTTACTGTTCAATACTGCACTGTGACATCCAAAAAGTATTTGGATACACTTAATGTATGAATTTCATTACATTAGATAACAAAATATCAAACACGGCATGTGACATTTATTTTAAACTTGAGAAACTATCCTATCATAAAATGAAGGATAAACATTTCTAATTTAAGACAAAAAATTTCTGTATATTTTGATTGGATCAGTGTTTATGGTTAAGCTTATTGTTAACTCAAATTTAAAAATGAGTTTTTAGTAATTGAAATAAACTAAAATTAAAATGAAAACTGAAAATATACAAATAAAAGCTAATTCAAAATATTTTACAAAAGTATATAAATATTCTATAATAGTATATAAATAATAGTAAATTAACACTGGATTGGATATGGTCTGTTTGAAAAACTTGTGAAAATTAATATTTTCTATATCTATCTTTAAATGTGGATCAGTGTATCACATATCAAATAACATGCAGTTTTCATGGCATTTTTCATTACCAAAGAAACATCTTCTCGCTCTTGCAGGATGAGAGTCTTGTGCTCAACCACCTGATCATATTTCATCTGCAGACGCCACAGCTCACCCTTCAGCTCCTCTGTGTTACATAAAATCTCCTCCTAAGAGGTAAACAACCAGTAAGCAGCAATGAAAAAAATCAACAGAATAGATTGTGTTGAAACTGACATTTGAGGAGAAAACACACACAGCTTAAATCAATGTAATGTTATCAAGTAAAGCATAAATATCCATCACCACTCAGGCCAGAGTTTCTGAGTGGTACCTTTTCTTTCCGTAGCCTCTCTATCACAGCCTCCAGGCTGTAGTTGGCAGGGCTGCTGATGCTGACGGTGGTGATCTGCTCTGACTCTAGTCTCTCTTCAAGCTCAATGATTTCAGCCTCAAGAGATTCATTCTCCTCCTCTAGAGACCGAACCTACCTCAGCCACACATAAGGTAACGTTTGAGAGTAGAGGACATGCAATATATATGAGTAATGGCTTATGCTCAAAATGTTGTATCATATTACACTATGCAGTAGAGGACACTGTGACAGCATCTTCATGGCCTTAATATGATTTTCTTCACACCCTCAGGCAAATGACTGACCCCATTAAACGTCATGGAAATATGATAATTGGGCCACACACAGGGAGACCATTAGAATCAGCATGAGCAAAGCTGGTTGTTACCCAGCAGAACCTTGGGTGTGAGTGTGAACATTTTCATGTCTCACCACATTGATGAGGCCGGCCAGGCGATCGTTGAGGGCAGCGATGACAGAGCGCTCACTGACAAATCGAGCCACACCCTCCTTGTTTAGGGCACGAGCTGCAGCAAAATCCAGCTCGGGACATTCACTCACAGAAACTCTACCCCTGTCAAACAGACTGAAAGCTTTCCAATGTCTGAAATGGCATGTTTATTTTCTAGGCAAACCAAGCAAACAATATTAAAGGAAAAGAGGAAGTACACAAAAGAGCTTAACTAATAACACATTTATAAAGTGCATTTATAATTCAAAGAATAAAGTGAAGTCATTGTTTAAATGATTCAAATCATTCACACAGAACTCCTAGTGTGACTACATGGTACAGTTAAAAATTAGTTAAACGGGTAAATATTTTATCCAAACAAGTAAATAGAAAACATTTGAAAGCTTTTCAGTGTCAAGTATTTTAGGAAACTAAGAAATATACAGTATATACACACCACAGTTCAAAAGATAGGGGTCAGTAAGTGTTTATTTGTTTTTAATTGATACTTTTATTACATTTCTTTGCATTAAATAATAATAAAAAAATGCTTAAAGAATCCTAGAAAGAAGAACTTGTATCATAGTTTCCACAAAAATATTAAGCAGCACAACTGCTTTCAACATTGATAATAAGAAACGTATCTTGAGCAGCAAATCAGCATATTAGAATGATTTCTGAAGGATCATGTGACACTACAGACTGGAGGAATGACTGCTGAAAATTTAGCTTTGCCATCATAGGAATAAATTAACTTTTAAAATATATTCAAATAGAAACCAGCTTTTAAATTGTAATATTTCACAATATTACAGTTTTTTGATCAAATAAAAGCAGCATTGGTAAGCATAAGACTTACTGACCCAAAACTTTTGCATACAATAATAATGATAACCACTCCAGGTGTGAATCATAAATTAATTATTTAAGAAACAAAGCAAAGTGAAAATTAAACTTGGACAACAATCTCCATTTTGTAGATGTTTAGCCAATAAACTTTTATATGGAGGAATGCTTTGAAATGCCAAAATTGCAACTCTATGCTGATTACAATACATTCATTTAAAATGTAGCAGCAAAATGAGTAGTAAGGCTTTCAGATCTAAAAAGCACTGACCTGGCAGCGGAGCAGGCCTGGACTCCACAGCGTCCTGCAGCCTGGCTCCACTGCTCCTCCTCAAACAGCTTACGGTACGATGACACTCTCAGCAGGGCCATGACAGCAGCAGGAAAGCAAAAGATGATGACAACCACACAAGCCGGGGGTCTATATAGACGTCAGGGCTGAGAATGTCACACACGCTTGTGGGATCTCTCACTGAACACAAAGTAGACTAACTAGGGGAACAGTGTCAGAAGATCAGCCTTTCACATGGAACAGAAACAATTCAGCCACTGCAACATGATTGCAGGCCACTCCTTCAGAAAGCAGTTACACGAGTGTGTACACAAGTTACACAAGTGCAGACGGGACAGTGACAGTTCAGGTCTGAAGAGCTTGCACTAGTATTACTAGTATTACCATTTGAACAAACTCCAATAATAAAGTTGAGCAATAGTAATAGACATTAGCTAAAAAAACAACAACAAGAAATCCCAATAATGCGTTCATAATGTCTTTATTTTATTGAATAAATTAGATGTCCCAACCCCCAAAAATAAAACAAAGTGTGTGCAAGTACCCAGCTGCAAAGTACCAGGATCATTACAAAAACTGAATGGAAAGACAGACAGGACACAAAAAGAATCAAACAGATGGGGTGGTGATCACAGAACACCAGAAATCTGTATAATGGCCATCTGTAATGAGGTCCTCCCAGAAACATCATCTATTGGCATTGAAAAAAGTGATTTCAGCCTAGTTCTATGGTGGGCCTTTCCAAAGCAGAAATTAGAAAACATAAACCCAACAGAAAGCTCAGATAAAGACACAAGCTTGTAAATATGGCAGCAGATGTGAAGTGATTTAAACTGAGATTTGAGAGTGGATCATTGAAGGACATTGAGCCACAGACAATATCATTCACAGAACATCCCTACTTAGAGTTTTCAACACTATCAGAAAGAGAAAAGTGCAAAAATTGTACAAGCTTGTTACTAGGGCAGCGCCCAAAGGACATTTTTGTACCTTATTTAGCCCCAAAACGTTTACAGCAGTACATACTGCATGTACTCTAAGGGACTGATATGCACCTTTTAGGCGTAGATAAGGTACAAAGTCATCCCTTTAACAGCACTGTCCAAGTGACAAGCTGTTGTGTCCCTAAAGCAACCATTTTTGCACATTTATGTCTAAAAGTAAAGGAAGGCAGAACACAGAGTTGGTCGGAAACTGATTACAGCTCTTTTTCCAAGTTGCAAGACTCAAACAAAACATTTCCTGTGAGATTCTGAGGAAATATTGATAATGGACAGGGGCAACATGTCACACGCATTACATGGAGAAACAGCTCTAGTGGTTTGTGTTACAATAATATTTTAGCATTGGGGTGATGATTAATGCTGGTATAACAGAAGAGACTTCCTCTTCACACACTGTTCAACAAAACCAGACTGACTGGCGCAAGGAGTAAAAACCAGCAGAATTTCAGACGGCACTCACAAATAAGATCAACAGAATCCCAATATGTACAATGAGTTCAAAAGAGAGAAACATGCCAGTAAGTCACTAAATGGAAATATAAAGTGTAAATGTAACATGAAACAACACCAACAAAAGACACAAAGACTGTAAACATTCACAAAATTATCCCAGTCTGGGTAAGTATAACACACAGCATACATATAAATAGAAGGACCACGTTTGCATCTTCATTACAGGACATGACAGAACAATAAAAGACCCAGTGAGCAGATCAGTTAAAATGTTAACACATCTGTAGCACAACAGGATCCAGAGAAGATCTGTAAAACAATAAGACCTCAAAAGAATAAAGTATCAGCCCCAGAGTCCAGATCTGATAAAGATAACCACATCTGATGTTGACGCTCATTGCTATTATTGAAGATGACTAAGGATTATGGGTTTGGATGTGCAATCACAACAGACTGAAGAGTCTATTCTGATAACAGATTCATCTGTGGACATACAAATGCACAATGCTGAGGACAATAAGGATGTATGAGACTGGAAAACAAAAATAATCTGCACACCACAATGGACAAAGTCGGCTGATTCATCATGATTCAGATAGAACTGTGAGTAAAGATCATAGTCCAGACTTCTCCTCCACTCTGAAAGGTAGTCGATTGTCTAAGTCACCTTGTCAGAAACACTTCTTTGTGAAGGTCATTTTTCAAAGGAGAAAAGGAAGCGTGAGACAGTGGAAAAATGTGCTCTGGGCTCTGAGGGAGCGTTTAAACTGGCAGCAGCAGTCAATACAGTCTCCAATACATAGCTTTCCTTTAGTGTAACAAAGACCTTCTTTTGAGTAGCCATGAGTCACATTCAGTCAAATACGGTCGGGAATATCGGATTTTGGCATTACAGCACTGACCCAGAGGTCAAAACCAGAGAAACTGGGGCTGCACGTAGGATTATAGATGCTACCGTCAAAAAGATGAAGTTTGTAAGAGTTAAAGTGTAGTTATTAATACTCCCAGAGCAACACATTCAGGGAGCATAGATAAACTGACATCCATTCCTCTGAAGCAGGAACAGAAGAACAGCGTAACGTAACCAATGGGCAATGTCTGTGCAAAACAGGACTATCCAACAGTGCCAAACTTTCATCACGGAGGCCGTTAGCCATCTTAGTGCAGGGGGCCCCATATATCTCCCAGAAGACCAGCCACAAACACACCTCAAGAGTCTTTTTTGCTTCAGAACAACCTGAACACCTCATTCTGCAGTCCTCTCCCTCAGTCTTCATCGCCTCCCATCAGGAACCCCAGTATGAAGTCATTGGCTTTCTGACGATCGTGTTGTGTCTGTTTGCCAGCAAGGTTGGGAGGAGGCCGAATGAGGAGGCTTGCGAAGAGAGTAGCTGGACAAGAGGTACAAGAAACAATACAATAGTAATGCACCTGAATGTTTGCAATCTGCTGCCAATAGAATAAAGGCCGTTTCACACGGGACATGGCAAGTGTTAAAATCGCCATGTGGCTGCTGCTTTCTCTCATAGTGGAAGCGCTATGTGCAGTTGTCTCTGCGTGGTCTCAGAGCGAACGTTGCCATATTTACAATCGACAAGGTAACATTTGTATTTACTAAAAACTAAATCGATTAAACATAACAAAAATGGTGTGTTTGTGTTATTTGTTATTTATCACTTTATGGGAATATGACTAGCATAGTTTTCATGTCAGACACAGTTAGCTTTTTTTTTTTACATTTATATCTCTGTATGATATTTTTGATTGGGGAATTCCACTACATTTAAAACAATCTTCTCCATCATGTTTTCAACAGTTTGATATGAGCTCAGTGAAATGTTCAATGATTGATTGGTTGTTAAAAATCTGTTCAATACAGCTGCGCTGCCGCTCACAAAAAAGCTAAAACGCAAAGATGTGCTTGTGGAAGAGGCAGGATTGTGGGTGCTCGAGCACCGCCAGTGAAAGCGTTTTGCTACTCTTTGCTCGTCTCCCATTGCATCACATTCCCGTGTGAAAGGGAAGTCAGACTCACCTAGGAGGTTGGCGTTCAGGTTGTTGTCAAAAGAGTGTTTGAGTAATTCTCTCAAGAAGGCCATCAGGTAGCGGAACACATTGCGATGGGCTCGTGGGAGCTGAGATATTAGCTGGTGTTTAGAGGAAAACAAACAATTAATTCTTAAACTTGGTTTATTTCTTGGTTTAAAATAAAATTTAAAACTTAGATTTTTCAATGTGGTCTCAGACTTTTGGAATCCAATGTATTTTGGATTCTTGTCGTAAGAGCATTTTAGATATAATTCAATGATCAATGTTAAAATAGTTTTGATTAATCATTTGAATGACCTTGTGTATTATGTATAAATATGGTTGGATAGTTAATACTGTACGTATATATACATATACACTGCCCTTTACATACACTACTGTTCAAAAGTTTAGAGTCAGTAGGATTTTTATAATGTTTTTGAAAAAAGTATCTTTCTCAAGGCTGCATTTATCTGATTAAAAAATACAGTAAAAGCCATAATACTGTAAAATATTATTACAATTTAAAATAACTTTTATAAATGTCTCTGTCACTTTTGATCAATTTAATGCATCCTTGATGGAAAAAACAAAACAAAACACTGACCCCAAACTTATGAACAGCAGTGTACATCGACCCATTCCAGGTTTTTTCATGGGAATTTAAATGTTCACGAGTTTATACTTTTTATAAAATAATAATTTAAAGTTTAATTTTTGTTTCTTTGCATCTTGTGGTGATTATTATAAATAGCAATAGAACTGCATAGTTTAGACCCAGTTCTTAATTTTTTTAAATAATGTTTTAGTGTGTACCAACTTAGAAGGTTCCAACTAATTTACTGAGAGACAATTCCTTTCATCTAAGCAAAATGTACATTGTAACTGAAATATACCCAAATGAACCGGAATCTAATCACATTGAACACAGAATCAAATCGAGAGCTTGTAAATACGAAATGAATCAATAATATATATATATATATATAGATAGATACAAAGCCCTAAATAGCATATGAACTACATTGTCGAGACCCTACAAATATAATACCTGTTTGCAGAGGCGGCTGTCATGAGAGCATTCAAGACAGCGCTGATAGAGTTCATAACACAGCACGGGTTCAGGAAGAGCCTCCAAGAAGATCAATAGTGCTTCAGCAACTGAGTGATTACAGCCAGCTAACCAGCAGTCAAGGAGAACCACGGTGAACAGTGAGAATGCACATTTTAGCTACAGGAAGAAAACATATGGCAGTGAGAGAAAAGAAAGAAAGAACACAGTGTCTCTAGGGATATCTCAAGGACCATTACAGTAGGACAGAGGGCACATTCTCAGTCTCAGTAGCACAGGGAAGAATTGTGTGGGAGAGTCCAGCCAGTCAGAGCAGTTTTAAAGGTAGCCACATTCACTGAAGTGACAGGCATTAGCATTTCTATGCTAAGTAACTCTGAGAGCCCTGAAAGAGATTTTTCCAGACTATCCACTAGTAATCAATCTGCTGGGAAAATCTCTAGCTCTTTCTATATACAAACATATTTATTTTTTTGTGGGAAAGGATACGGATGGATTCAGGAATGCTGGTGTCCAAGCAGTCAATAATACTCTGTAGCTCGTCTTGCAGGCCAGGGGTCTGGAAAAGGTCCTCCTTTAATAAAGAAAGAAAATAATCTAATTAGTAATTTGAGATGTTATGGCTAATCATTGGTGCATTCAGGCTTTATTTAGTTTACCTGCTGGCAGGCCTTGGTGTAGAGGTGATTAACAAGCAACCAGACCTCTTTGGGAATCTTCAGAGGTTTATCCTCTGTTCCAGAATTGTCCAACAAGGAATACATCCGGGATTTCTCCTGAAGAGATACATAAAATATCTTGTAGCACTTTGCACAATTCAGTACACTTTGGTGTCTCATTATTATTATTATTTAAAGCACTAGATCCTCTTTTGGATTTTTTTGGCGTAAACTATTATACACTTCTGATAAACTATTATGTAACAATTAACAAAGCAGAAAAGGCAGTTTTAAACACAAAGGTCTGTATGCCCCTAAAATTATGATTTTAGTCTGCCAATGTTTCCAACAGTTAAAATTATATATTTAAATGATATATTGTGATTTTTCACCAAAAGAACTACTACAAAAATATTTCTTAAAATTCTCACAGCAAAGTAGCAACATCATTTGTACCAGTTCTTAGAGGGTAATACAACTAACAAATTATACTCCATTTACTCATACTGTATACATGCACTACCACTCAATTCAAAGTAAGATATGTTCATGTCTCTGAAGTGCTCACCATGACTGCATTTATTTAGAACACAGAAAAAAAAGGTATAACTGAAATATTACTAGTTATATTTTAATGTTTCCTATTTTAATTTTAAATATATTAAATATATTTTAAAATGTAACATGTAATTTATTCCTGTGATGGCAAAGCTTTCAGCATCATTACTCTAGTCTTCAGTGTCACATGAACCTTCAGAAATCAAATTAGCATAATGCCAGCCTATGGTCTTCATTGGCTGCTAGGCCTGTTAAATTAAAATTTTAATTCCAAATATAAAAAATAAAAAAAAAATAAAAAAAATCCACATTCGACTGCAAAAACATTCAAATTGTTAGGCGTGCATCAGGCAGGCAGCAATGACGCACGAGATGCAATGATAATGCTCTTCGCTGCTTTTCATTTTTTTCAATCTAAACGTGTGGACTCCAACCCTGAACCAACACACCCGTCTGTAATTATCAAGTGTTCCTGAAGATCTTAATTAGCTTCTTCAGGTGTGTTTGAGCAGGGTTGGAGCTGAACTTTCGGTAGATCTCCACGAACAGGATTGGGTACCTCTGGATAATGGTTCCATTTGGGACAGGGCCTAAAACTGATGCCATCGTTACGGTTTGTATCACTGTTTATCAAGGGCTGAGAAAGCCTCTGGAGCTGAAATTCAGATATTGTAATGAGTGTGTCTTTTCCAACATGCGCTGTAAGCGGTAGACCAATCACAACAGACTGGGCCAGACTCTGACCAATCAGAGCAGAGTAGGCTTTCAGAAAAAAAAGGTTTAGAGAGACGGAATCTTTTATCAAACAGTTTCAGACACTGTGAGAAAACAGGTGATGCTGCAATGTATGAGAAAATTTGTGTTTTTCGACATTTGAGGCATGTAAACCTATTGTAGGAGACCTCCAAAACAAAATGAAAAACCTTTAAAATCAAAATAGGGGCACTTTAAAGAACATAACAGACATAAATTCAGCCACGTTGTCTTTGAAAAGGGGCCACAAATAACATTCCTCTCTCATACACACACAGAAACGTGTTATGTGGAGAACAGTGAATGCCCCAAGACCGCTAAACAATATAAGGGGACTCATGCAATTAGCAGGAATGCAACTCATGCTGAGCCACAGAAGCAAGATTAGAGTCAAAAACAACTCTGAAGAACAGCTGACTCCAAATTACAAACACTGATTTGTGAGGCTGGTTTCACCATGCTGTGAGCTGCTTCCTCTCCCTACTTATCTAATATCGTTGGCTAGTGAGCTGAGAGTTGGGTGGGGAAATGAGGGACAGAATACAAGCTGAGAGATTCAAGCCTCAGTGGCATTCATTAGCCTGAACCTGCAGAGTGACTGCAGCAAGCTGACCTGTGTTAACCGGCAAGCACCAAAGACTGTCACACTGGGACAAATGTTTAAAAACAGGACAGTCACCCTCAATCATACATGTAGGCCCTGATAAGAGCAGCTGTCCTATGGCATGACCTAATGAGTCTTTTCTGTGCATGAAGAGGGACTTTACCTTTTCCATGCAGCTATCCTCTCCCTGAGAATCATGCAGACCCAAAATGATTGGTCGGAAAGGAGTGGTCAGAGCAGAAAGGAGTAAAGGAGGGAGGAGAGATGAGACAATAGAGAAACATTGCATAATCAGTGAGAAGACAGAGACAGTATTGCATAATTACAAATAAGCAGCTTTCAGCTACCAACGGTGATCAGTGAACAGCAGAGATAGAAACATAAAATGACTAAAGATGATTGACTACTCTCTAAATTAAAAATGAATATTTTGAGAATATAGTGGAGAATGGAACAGTGATGAACAACACAGAACATTTGGATAATGACTAACTGCTCCTGAACAAGCTGTATCATCAAAACATTCTCTTTGTACATGACTTCCTCATTGTAGCCTCATGTCAGAATCATGTCAAACATGAAGGTATTTCCTTATCTAAAATCTGGGGGCAAAATTCCTCTCCACTGTCTGTCATTACTTTCCACTGCCAAGAAAGTGAGAAGACGACTTTCGTTTTTGTAATGGCAGCAACTTATCTTTACTTAGCCATGTATCCTGTGATAATAATCCATCTAACCAACTGCAGCTGTGGCCTGTGCCTCACCAGATCGATGAGTTTGGTGATGGGGATCTCACGGATGGGCTTCTTCATACGGCACAGAGTCTCCAGAGATGTGCCAAAACAGCTGGGCAGATAGTTTCCAGAGAAAGTGATGAAGTAGTCTTTTCCCCGGTCCAGATGAAGCACCAGAATGTCCTCGATTTTATCCTCACCGGAGTTTAGCAGTGTTACAGAATCTTTACTGACATACACCTCCAGGAAGATCTCCATTGTCTCATCTATATAGAAAACAGGAATATTTGAGACAGTCTGGTAGATGGGCGCAGTCTGCATCATAAATCAATAAATTAAGATGACATCATATTTGTGTCCTCTCTACCTGATATGGGCAGTTGACATGACATTTCTTCATAGACAATTGCCTTTTATTTCTTCTCTTATATTTTCAGAATTTGGCAAAATTATCCATAATTGATTAAATTTGTGATGCATTGAAATTCTTTTTCCAAAACTAAAATTAAAGTTTTAAAATACACTGAAAAAGTCAAATCGACACTGACATAGCCGATGCGTGTCATTGGAGAAGTGCTGTTTCTGTCAATGATTTCTTCCCTCCAAAACTATTTTGGCCAAATATTTCCCAGTAAAATATTGTGGTCTTTTGGGAATGTACAATGTGGATACAAATTAGGTATATTTATTATCAAAATGGGATCTATTTAAAAAAATACCTGTCATGAAATTACATACTGCCCAACTATAGTGTCTAATTGTATCTTGATAATCAGGAAGTAAAGGAAGACATTATCAAACATTAAAAGAATGTGTCATTGTTTTTTATGCCAAAAATACAGGACTGAAATGAGATACTCACTAGGGTCTAGTACCCCTTCGTTGGGCTCAGCACGTAGCCAGGGCTTACAGTATTGAGAGTCATTAAGTTTGGGAATGAAGGCAAAGGTGCAAGCAACCTGTCCATCATTAGTGATGAGAAAACTCTGACGCTGCAGCTGACGGAACTTCACATTCTCAAAGGTGAACTATGGAATAAAGAACAGGGATAATATGAAAATGTGTTTGAAATTTAGTGTATGAGGCTGTAAACATACACTACCAGAAGAAAAGATGAAAGACGTCAGTTTAAAATAGAAATCTTTTAATCTTTTACAACATCATAAATGTCTTAACTGTAACTTTTGATCAATTTAATGCATCCTTTAAAAACACTGACCCCAACCTTTGCATGGTATTGGTATTTGCATGGGTATTACAAAATACCCAGTATGCACTGATGAAGTGATTCCAGATGATGCTGATCAGTTTATTTTTATAGTCTTTTCTATTTTAAAGACACTGCCGCAGTGCATTCAGTCTAAAAGCAATTATGGCAGATGTGATTAGCCCATAATCCACTCACAGTCCAGAGAAGTGCTAAGATTGTGCAAACATTATCGACCCTCCACTGATATATGGTGGGATCTCCGAGAGAATGGAGGCAGGCCAGAAGATCGATGCAGAGTTTGTCAGAGGATACACTGACCTGTCTGTCTCCCTGTCATTACTCACCTCCCGTCGGGTTAGGGACAAAGAGGGCAGAAAGTCATTTTCCAATCGGTCCATGTCCCGCACAATCTCTTCAAACACCTTCTTGTAGCGCTGCTCTATCACCATTTTCACCTGCAGCACACACATAAAATCAATGTGATGGTCTCAACTCCTTTATTGGAGCATGATGAATGGAGTTAACCTCACCCCGACACTAAAGACAGAGCTGACGGGTTTGTGGTCACTGGTCTTTAGGTCCATGTGACTGCGGTAGTGAAGTTGCTTTACATTGCTCCCCCTCCAGAGGATACGGTCGCACCAAGCAGGGACTCGACACTTCCCACTGTCAACGCACCCCAGAGGACAAAACCAAATTATGATGTGACAACTTCATTTTTTTTTACCTTAAGAGCATTTTAACAGCAAGTGATCTTCAAACAATGATGTATAAAGGAGGATGTCCTGATGTCCAAAAACTTTACCTTGAGTCCCATCCATCGGATTTAGCATCATATTTGTAAGTTGGGATGAAATTAATATCCCCTTCCATGAAATCAGTGAAGGCACGTTTAGTCTTTCTCTGGATATTCAGCTGGCAAAGTGAAACAGAAGATGCAATTAAGTGTGCTTTCAGAGCAAAAATGGAAGTCTATATTTGGCTATTACTTAAAGAAAAAGAAAAAACAGGAAAAAGAAAAGATGAAGCAACAAAGAATAACATAAAACCAGATAAATACAGTGGGGTGCATTAGTAAAAGAGAACACTAGTGGAAATACCTTTGTTTTTTTTTTTTATTAAAAATGTTAATAAAATAATATTAATAACATCATAGTTGGATTGAAATGTGGATTGAAAAAAACATGGATTTATATGCATATAAACATTACATATTTATAATTCAAATATGTAAATTAATTAAATGTATACAAATCTTTTTCTATTCAGAACTTTAGACTCAAATTGTTGTGCTAATAATACTATTTATCACAACTGGCCACTTTATTAGGAACACCTTGTTAGTAGCGGGTTTGGTGACTGGTGAGCCTGTGTGAATTGTAGCCTTAGTTTCCCGTTCTTAGCTGATAGAAGTGGCACCCGGTGTGTCTTCTGCTGTGGTAGCACATCTGCCTCATGGTTCGACGTGTTGTGTGTTCAGATATGCTCTGCTGCAAACCTTGGTTGTATTGAGTGGTTATTTGTATTACTGTTACCTTTCTATCAGCTTCAACCAGTCTGACCATTCTCCTCTGATCTCTGGCATCAACAAAGCATTTTCGCCCACAGAACTGCCGCTCACTGGATATTTTCTCTTTTTTGGGACATTCTACGTAAACCCTAGAGATGATTGTGCAATAACCCTTTATTCTCCACATGCCTAAATGCATTGAGTTTCTGCTATACTATTGGCTGATTAGATACTTGCGTTAACAAGCAGTTGAATTAGTGTACTAATAAAGTAGCCAGCGAGTGTATACCCGTATATTACATATAATATATATATCTATATATATCTCTATATATATATATATATATATATAAAAAGGATCAAATATTATAAAAAAGTGGCATCATCCCCAGGTCTCACCTGATCATACTCCTGAAGCATCCGTAATTCCTTCTCAGCAATAAGTCTCTTTACTTCCATGGTATCATGCAAACATAGTCTGTAGTTAAGATCTCCAATCCACATCACCACACTTAGAGGAAAAATCATAAGCATTGAAGCATTTAAATATAAGTACAATATTAGCTTCACTATTGGGTTCACAATGGCTACACTGGATGACAGTGACACTCACTCATGTTTCACTATATTGAGAGGGGGGTAATCCAGCAGGTGGAAACTCATGCGGGCACAGATGTCTTTGTAGTCCTGGTTCCGCCTCTCAAAGTCATCCACATGAGCCGCCAGATGAGAGTTCACGAAGCAGAAGCTGGTATTGTGAAACACAAAACGCACAGCCACTCCTCCTTTATTCCCCTATAGTAATGAAGTAATAAAAGTAGGTTAATCTTATCAGGTCACCGAGATTGAACTACTGATAGATAGTATAATTTGATTTGTGGTCATTTCTGTCATTTGTGTAATCAATACCACCAAGATTTACACCATATCTAATACAAATACAACAAAAGATAAGCATTCTATGCCAAAAGATAGGCTAAAATGACTTCTAGTTTTGACAAACCACTTCCTAATTTAACAAATGCAAACATACCATTTTATTCATGAGGCCAGTTCCCACAGACTCAGAAGCCACCTCTCTAATGTGATCTCTATGCACCTTGTTGACATACACCACCAACATCATTCCCACTAAGCGAATGATACGGACCTGAAGACAGCATACAGAACTTCATGAAAAGTCCACATACAATGAAAGCGAGCTGCATATAGTTTCTTCAGTTGACTGCCAAATGCTACTTTCAGGGTGCCACAGGAATGATAAGACTGTTCTTTGCATTTTAAATGCTGAATAGCAAAAATCAGCTGTCGTTCACTCACCTGTATGTATCTGGCTTTATGGTGGAGGCTTCTCTCTACTGCATCAACCCATAACTGTTCTTTGGAAGAGTCCATATAGAAAAATGCCTCTGTGCTCAGGTCTAACTCCTGAAATCTGTTAGACAATTAGACAAAGCATAAAGCACTATGACCTTAATCAATCAAACCTATTAATAGACAATGTATAATGTGCAATGATCCATTAAGGGTGAAATACATTAATGCTTGTCACACAAGACTGCAAAAAAATGGGGTTTCCCAAACATGGCCCCATGTGCATGCTACACATGCATTTCCAGATCTAACAATAGCCTGGTTTTCATTACAGACTTGCACAATAACTTTGCGATATTTTCTAAATGTCGATTAAAAACTATTGCGAAATGGCGACGTTTCCATTAACTGATGTTATGCAACAAAAACTTATTTTTTTCCTCTCGCTATAAGTCATTCCAAACATCATAACAACGGATGTTAGTAGGTTTTATGTATAATCGCAGCCATAAGCCATATTTTCAATCTAAGGATACGTACTGTAGGCTTGTTATTCAAGCATTAATGGCAAGGAAATCCCAATACTCGGGAGCGTCCATGTATGAGGTGTTTCTGGGTGTTTCTCCCTCCTATCTGCTTCGAGGTCTTGATAAATAGTGACATTTCTTTGTTGTTTAGAATCCAGTATTCCTGTAATTATTTTGTCTTTTATGAGTTTAATAAAGAACTGTCTCATCTTCTGTCCAAATATCGTGCCTATTTTAAAGAATGATCGACTTTTACATACATGAGGTGCTTTTAAATGCGAAAAAACTATTTCCATTGCAGTTTTGCAAAATATTCCTTTTTCATATTGCCTGAAAAACCACCTCATGCGAGCGTAAAAACTTTTTTGCGATATATGGGAATTTTGGCCATTTCCATTGGCCGTATTTTCAATTCGCAATTTGAAGGGTAATGGAACGCAGCTAATGTTTCAGATTCATTATTTTGGAGCGAGGGGCTATTGCTCTGCCACTCACCCCAATGCGTAGACATCTGGAGGTTCTTGGTCACAGCACAGCCAGGGCTCAAGACTGCTGTCAGGGGACTGACCGTTCACATTCCAAGTACCCAAGAAGAACCTGTAAAATACAGCGACTTACTCAAACACCTGGAATCAGTCAAAACAAAATGATTGACATTACGTTTCCAGGCATGTGACACTCACCGAAAGTTCTTAATGTCCACATATTCTTTCTCTTTCTTGCTCAGGCGATACTTAAGCAGGCCTTCCCTTGACCCTGACTGGCTGCTCATCATGGTCTGTCTCATAGTGTAGTTGGATGGGCTATCAGACCAGGAAACGGAGCGGTCTACAGACTGAAATCTGCTACAAAAAACAACACTGAGTAAAACAAAGCTGAAAATGTACAGGCTTCCGCATTTAAAACCAGTAGCACTCACTCATTTCTGACAGGTGTGGCATTCAGTGCGGAGGGTGGCCTTTCTTTAGCAGTGAGGCCAGCTGTGAGGTTAGTCGATGGCTTGTATGTGCCTTTTCGAGGGGGAAGAGGGGGCACTGGTGGAGGCTCTCGTTGTGCAACTATACGGTTTTGTTGGTTCTTCTTCTCTTCCACTTTTATACAATGGTTAAAATTTTCTTCAAAACCAAAATCTGTTGCAAGCGAGAGGGCAGAGTCTATAAACATAGAGAGGAACAGAGCAGTTACAGAATGTTCACAGTCTTTGGTGCATCTGGCCCCCAATGCAAAAATGGTTATGTTCTGCCATTTTTTATTCCATACCTGTGTTTGAGGGCTTTGCTAAAGTACTGTTGTTGATGTTGTTTGAGGTGGATTTGGAGGTTCCTCTTTGAGGTGGAACAGGAATGCAGTCTTTGACTGGAATAGGTACAACAGGCTCCATCTTCCTAGGCAGTGAACTCCTCCTCTCAGCTAAAGGTGGACCATTTAACAGTGATGTTTCATATATTTATGAAAAAAATTGAGAATGGCATTCAAAACATCTTTAGCAGTGGTAGTTTGATAAAGATTTAATATTATCATTTTAGTACAGGCAGCTCTACGTATAAGATTTAACAGTAAAGCACAGGTACAGGCACACCGTTTCACAGTACAGTGGGCATAAACTCTTTGATGCAAGACCCAAAATCTGCACATTCAGAGTACCGTACACAAAGTGACCTCAGAGGGATATGCATTTTTTTTTTAAATCAACATGTCAGAATAAACAAAAAATAAAAGAAAACCAAAACAAGAAAAGCAGGTTTGTAAGGTTTTCTATTTTAAATGTTTCCCTGGTCTGGGTATGATCTGTTGTCTTCCTTTTTCTTTTCTTTTTTACATCTCTTTTTTTTTTTAAATGAAGTCATGAATACAAAAATCTTTGACTGACATTTTTTATACATGATGTTTTTGAGTCTCTTACCTTCAGTAAATAATCATTTCAGATTATTGCGGAAAGTATCCTGGCTGGAATACACCACTATTGACTAGATTTATGCCTAAATTTGCAGTCTGGACGCTAGTTAATTAAAGTCAATACCAGCTTGCAGATTTAGAATTTCACAGACAAACTCCGAGAACATTCATACATTCTGCCCATTAATGTCTAGATAACCTGCAGCCTAAAAAAAACAAAAAAAACATTTGATGTCACTAATCTGTCAGAATCCAGTGATTATTTCATCCTCAAAATTTGTCATTCTAACCTGACAGATTTCACAGTAAATCATAGTCTCATAGTGTATGAGCACAGATGAGCAGACTATTACATCCAGTCAGAGGATATCAAACATGATATTTTGAGGTGATTTTTAGTAGACATATTGTAACATATGATACGACTTATAACAGGCTTAATAACACTCGCCTCAAGCCTCTGTCGCAATTTGTACATACTGACTACACCCAAGAGTTCAAATCCATTTTGATGTTTCTTCCTTTTTTTTTGCAACGCAGAAGTCGCTACAACTACTGCAGTCAAATCCTGCACATCCATGTTTGTTTTCTGTCATGCATTTCCTTGCAACTAAGCGCATGTTTCATGTTTTGGACCGACATTAAAGTCTGGTAGTGTGTGATCATCAGTCATTTAGTGTGTGACATCCAGTCTTTCTCTGTAGCCATTTACAAAGTTGGCAAGTGTATGATGTCCAGTGTTTTAGAAACTTTTCAGATTTTAGAAGTCCTGTAGTGTATTCCAGATTTAAGTAGACTTCAGCACACTGTAAAACATGATACATCGGCCAATGGACGATGTCAGAAAATGAAACCTATGCCTCTAAAGTAAGAGATTGAAGGACAAACATACCCTGAGCTGAATATTACAAGGTGTGTGGAAACAAATCAGAGAAATCATGCAGCAGGTGGTCTAACCTCTTTTGTGGCTGTAACAATGTAAACTTAACTAAACCAAAGATTTATGTTTGTCAAACTTTCTGCCCGACACTGAGGTCAAATTCTTCCAGGAAGCATTCATTACTGACAAACATATAAAACTGGGTGTTGGTTACCCTGGTAAATAAATGATTAGAGTAGTTAATAAATAAGAAATGTGGCTTGATGTTTGTGGAAACATCCTGTGGAGGGAAAATGAGGTATATCACCTTGCTGTTTGGCCTTCGTCACATGTTGTAAGAAAGACTGAGTGTGAACGTCATCCTGCAGCTCCAGCAGAACCTCTGGCGTTTGCTCACCTCGAAGACGAATCCGTACCGTTGCTGTTGAGGAACAGCGTCACTTTCTCACATCCAAACATCACAGCTGTACAATTTATTCTTTTTCAAAAGCATTTTTTTAAGTTTATTAATTAAGGCAGTAAGAAACCTCCCAGTATACAAATCATTTAAAAAACAGTGCATATATTATTTTGCAATTTCATACAGTTTATAAAAAGAAAATGAAATGGATAAAAGTAGCAATGGGCTGCTTAAGCTGAACGCTGCTACAATACACTGCTTATGGCCAGATAGATATGATTCAACCGAAAAATTATGCACTAAAATGATATCCTATGCTGATGTAATAGTTCAAAAACACTACATTAACGCTTGGTAAAATGGCCAAGAAGGAAGAAAATATGATAATAATTTAATTTAAAACAAATAATTAATTTTACAAAAGCTGTCTCATTAAAAAAAAACTTACTGTTAATCGAGATGTCAATAAGAAGCGCTTCTTCAGCCTCTAAAAAGGGAAAAATTAAAGTAAGTCAGAGAGGTATGTTATACACAGGCTTTCAGGGGACTGTACCAGGATATATAAAACATAGCCTGCTGTCTATGGTGACAAATGGTTTTCAAATATTTGATCATGGGAGAGAGATTTTATCATGCAAACACAGTGCTTATTTTCTAAGCCTCACTCACAGAGACCAAAGGTGAGTTTGTACAGGGAGAAAAATATTATACTGAGAAGAGAGCAAATGTATTTACAGTTACACTATTACAAAGTCCTTCTGTAAACTATAAATAGTCTTTAGAAACTTACCTCGAACTATCTGAAAATGGTTATTGATGGGGATGGACAGCTGGGGCACTTGGTTTAATACAATTGCTTCAGGCTTTTCCAAAATATCCAACCTAACAAACAGAGACTCATTCATGAAAAGTCATACAAGAGCACATAACCCATCTCATAAGATTTCCTTGGAGATTTCTACTTATTGCTCCAGGATATTAACATAGTCGGCTCACACATTTAGGTTTTTGAAAGAAACAAACACAAAAACAGGGTGATAACACCATTTCTGTTCACTTAATAAGTTTAACATACAGCACACTGAGAATGATACACTACCGTTTAAATGTTTGGGGTCAGTAATATCTTTTTTTTTTTAAAGAAATATATTTTTTAAAGGAATTAAAATGGATCAAAAGTGACAGTGAATACATTTAAAATGTTACAAAAGATTTCCACTTCAAATAAATGCTGTTCTTGTGAACTTCTGAAATAAATTGCATCACAGTTTCTACAGGAACATTGACAATGTTTTCAACATTGACGATAATAAGAAATGTTTCCTGAGCAGCAAATCATCATATTAAAATGATTTCTGATGGATCATGTGACACTGACTGGAGTAATGATGCTGAAAATTCATAGGAATTATTACATTTCAAAATATACAACAATAGAAAACAGTTATTTTAGATTGCAATAATATTACACAATATCACCGTTTTTACTGTATTTGTGCTGTAAATAAATGCAGCTTTGGTGAGCAAAAGAGAATTCTGTCAAAAATCATACTGACCCTAAACTTTTAAACGGTAATGTTTCACTCTCTGACAATAACAGTGCCAACCCAAGGGCATCAGGTTCCTCTTATGGTCTTGCCTCCATTTCACTCAATGGGAAATTCAATTACAGTGGATTATTGGAAAAACCTTCAGATTTCCCTGCCTGAGTATGCCATGCAAACACATGGAAGCAAGACTAGAACCCCTGTGCTGCCAGTGAGTCCGCTCTCTCTCAGGCTCAGACGACGATAATTGCTGTAATGGATGCTGTTGCCAGGAAACACAGCACTCATGAACAAGGGAGATTTGGCCTAGACTTACTAAGCAATCTCATATTCAATCAATACAAATAGCCTAATGTAGTGATGATGGTTATAATCTGTTCATGTCAAAAATATCTCCTTTCTTTCTGAGGTTAAACCATGACACTCTAACATTAAAGTTCAATTGACAACGTAGCTCAAAAATCCACCCCAAAGGTCTGTCAGGCTAAAATGAAACATACTGTAATATAGAGCTGCACGATTCTGGATAGTTTTAGAATCAACTTTTTTTTTTTGTTTAAATTAGAGATCACGATTCTCCCACAATTCTGAATAAACAACTAAACAAAACAGTCTATTTAAAAAAAAAATATATATTTTTTTTTTTTTTTTTTTTAAATAGACTGTTTTGTTTAGTTGTTTATTCAGAATTGTGGGAGAATCGTGATCTCTAATTATATATATATAATTAGTTCATTTAATAATTAATATAATAATTAAACTTATAAATATATATATATATATATATATATATATATATATATATATATTTAATTAATTTGAATTATTCGATGACTCTTTCACTTTTGTCCCTACTGGATGAATTGGCGTTTTTGAATGAATCTCTTTAACACTTGGTACAGTAGACATCAGTGTTTATGTTGTAAATACGGTGGGATCGTACTTGTCAAAGGTTTAATAGACATAGGCGAATCATCATCATCATCATTTAAGAATAAGATCGCGTAGGTGTTTCGAATTTGCAATCTTTTAACGATTCATTCGTGCAGCTTTACTGTAATATACTTTTATTAGCTTGTTATACCTTCAGTGCTCCTTACAAAGATGCACGAGCATTTCAGGTTAACGACTGAGTTCATCCAAAAATGTAAACTCAGTCATCATTTACTCACAATCACAGCATTCTTAACCTGCCGTTGACCATATTTGATGTGCTCCGTGTATGTGCGTTAAAATATTTATGTCAAGTCAAGCTTTATTTTTAAAGCACATTTAAAAACAACAGAAGTTGACCCAAAGAGCTTTACAGATCAAGCAAGAATAAATAAACACATTTAAATACAACATCATACATTTTATCAGCTTCAAAAACCCACATGATCTATTCAAAAGCCAAAGAAAACAGATATGTTTTTAAAGAAGACTTAAAAATGGCACATTAAATTCATAAATATGTGAATAAAAGCCTAAATTCATTTCAATTTTGGGTGAACTATCAACAGTTTACCTTGTTGTTTTGTTAGAAGATTATTTTCTTTACAAAGGGATTCAACAAATATCATCTGTGACCTCTTTTACCCAGTCAGTTCCCGAGCTTTGAGTAAAGCTGAGTGTGTACACTTTTAATGCAGTTAAAGAGTTTGTGTGCTCATGTGAGGCGTATTAGGCTCTAGGACACCGAGGTGGAATGTAGCATAATGGGCAGCATGCTGGCATGCAACGAAAGCCACACTGACTAAACACCATCTGACTGCACAATCTTTCACGGTCTTCTCACATCTATAGTAACCGGCAAATAGATTCAAATATAATGGACCGTTTTCACTTTTCTGGGGTTCTTGCTTCTATAGGGGTGAATAAGAGACTACAGCAAATATGATTTTTGCACTCCCATTTGCTCCAATAGCAAAATAAAGGACCATGATGATAGTGTTTCCATGTCTTTGCAAAAAAGGAAAAAATATTTGATTACGGGAGCCAGAGGACAAAGATGTCAAATTTACAGCCATTGGCTGCCATTGTATTAGAAACACACTTGCAGCTGTTAACTAGTTGTTTTGTTTTTTGTAATTTAATGCCAAGGTAATATAACAAAATATAGCATTATGTACATTACCTTTTTAAAATGAAAATACAAAATAAGCTTACATAATGTATAATAATTGTGGGAATGCTTCATCACAGTCAGTAAAAAGGGTCCATAATCATGAATTTAGCAATGTCTTGTTAAAAAAAAACAAATAGCAGCCTGTTAAAAGCCAGTTGCATTCTCAAGATAGAGATTCTAGTTTGATAACTAGCAATTAGATGTCCTTCGTTTGTGGGTTTGTTAACTAATCATGTCAAAAAGGCTAAAAACGACCACACAATCATCCGTGTAATAACACAAACAGGCAGCAGCAATAAACCACCTGACAGAATGCACAGTTCAGTCCAACAGAGATTAAACAGCTGCTCAACTTTCTCAGACTTTAACATTTTCTTCTGCAACTAAACCTGTTTTACACATAAAAGCTAAGTTTAGTGTGAATAAAGTGGAATGAAAAACTGAGATTGGAGTCTACTCACTTGAACTGTCCAGAACACTGTAACAGGGACAGGAGTCTTGGTTCTTTCTGTCCGCTTCTGAGCTCGTGTCCTCTAACAGTCTGAAAAAAATCACTGTCAAGGATTCAATTGAATAGCAAAAGGCAGAGAAAAAGGGTGGAAAGCGTGAAGACTCATGGGTCTCTCCCTCCCTCACACAATAAAATAACTTGTTGGACTTTATACAACTTCATTAGGTAACGTTAAGTAATAAAACAATAGAGGAAATCCCTAACATACTCCAAGATGTGTGAAAATCATAAAGAGTGTTATTCTCTTTGTAGCCTCCAGCTGCAACATGTCATACCTTTCATGCACATCATATCAAGTGACATGACAATGTCACACAATGCTGTTCCAAGTTATTCCTAGGAATGTAAGAACAGTGATGGAATATGGTTGGATAACGACACTTCAGTCTGACAGCAGAGAGAAAACAGCAACAAAAAATGACAGCATTCTTACTATGTTAAGCCTCTTTATTACACGGCCATAACGAAAATAAATGTTATTTTTACCATTACAGCTAGGCTAACGAGACATGGCTAAATGGCTTCAAAATAGACTACTATTGCTCTTAACAAAATGAAAACAAACAACTGAGCTCCCAAATAAAGGATACGGCCAAACATTGGCTATCTGAAATCCCGTATGAATGCTCCATCGTGAATGTTCTTAAGTGTTATGTTGGTGTTAAGTGTTAAATGTTCTGTTAAATTAAAGCCGTCAGGCGGCTAGCTAACAGGCTAAACTCAGCAGCGGCGCGAGCGAGTGTTTTCTCATGTCAGGCTCCACCCCTCACCGGCCGTGGACTCAGTGCTGGACTTCCGGCCCGGGGTGCTCGCGACACATCGCTCGCTCGGGGAAGAATTTACCCCGTGGGTAAAACGGGTTAAACTTTACAATAACAAACACCGTTAAATCAATGTTCACTCCCTCATCCAAAAGAAAGTGACGTACACGATAAATAAAAGAGTGCGATTCAGCTTGTGGAGTGGTGTGGACTGTGGAGTCATTGAACTCAGGAGAAAACAACACCTATCGATTACGTGTGTCAAATTTGGGTTTGAACAGAGAGAGTGGTCACGGTTGATGACAGTTTTGTTGCCGCGTTAATAAACCAATGACATTTCAAGTGATGTTCGTGTTTACGTTGACCAAATTACGTCACCAGTCATGAATGAGTTTCGAGGTCATCATCACCGCGCTCTCCCGGACGCAGCAACATCACTGGGTGTGTTCTACGCTGCTCGGGAACGTCAAAGATACGCAACTATTTCGCATCAATGTAAACACAGTATAGTTACTGCATTGTTTAAATATTTGTAATTGCATAGACTTCGTCAAACGCCCTTATTTAAATCAGAGGGTTGTTCCTTCATTAACCATGTGTCAAATAGACCATCAAACGGATATAGGGCTGATGCATGTCCTTTTGGTTGCATTATTTTTTCTTTAGAAGGATAAACAATATGTTGCAACTTGTAAGTGTATTTCAGTACAACCAGGTTTTAGATACCGGTAATATAAATTCAAACCAAATCCCTGGTTGGCTGTGTTTGATAAGTAGGCTACGCAAACATATTTTATTTTCAATGTGCACAGCATCCAAAGAAATTACACTTCCGCTCATTTATTAAACCAGTTCGAATTATACATGAAAATGTATACATAAATACAGTCTATTCATAAAACACAAGCAGGTGGGCTTGATAAGGATGTCACAGATGTCATTCTTGTTAAGCATTTAAGATCCAGACAATATAATCTAATCATTCATGTTACATAGTAGAATATAATTAGTGTTTGCTTTATTAAAGAAAACATTCATCAGTCAGATTTGTAGAGAACATCAAGATCAGGCAGAGGAGGTTTTGATTTTGTGCATGGCATAAGGGCTGGAGCTGATATGTGGCCAGATGTCTCCATTTGGCATCTCAGGTTTGTCCTCATCCCTTCTCTCCTCCATTACCACTGTCATTATCATCTCTTGGTTGAACATATCTGGCGTGCGATACGGGCGCGCGAGGTGGCGAAAAGAAGAACGCAAGGAGGCGTCATCAAAATCATCTATTAGTCCTCCCTGTGACCTGTGGGAGGACTTTAGCTCATCTCCTAGCTCAGACGCCAAGTCTTTCAGATCTCGAATCAGGGTGGATTTGAGACCGAACAAACACAGCAAGAAGAACAGACCAGCACATATACCAGAGACAAAGTATAAAGCCACTGTCTCTGGAAGACCTTGGGAAAATGAAAAAGAGAGGCCAAATTAAGATTTAACATGTAATAAACAATTCATTCAACAATGAAGAGGAGAAGAGATTAAAAAAGTAATTAGTAAAGTAGGCTACTACCACACTTAGTAAATGAGAAGGCCATTGCTGACTGCTGATGTTAGCAAACCACAAAGAAAGATTAATTGTTTTTCAATTGATTTTTTTTTTTTATTACTTTCATGTTACTGGTAGGCTACATGTACTGTAACGTTTATGTTTGTATTTTAAAAATGAATAAAACCAACAAAACAAAAAAAGAAAAGAAAAGTGAATACTCAGTGAAAATGGCACCAAATCATTTGAACATTCTGGGATCAGGCCACACATCTAACGTACCCTGGATCTGGGAAAAGATTTCCAAAGAGTTGGTGAAAATGTTTTGTGGTCTGGACACACCGGGGCCAGTATACCACCCTCCTGTGAAGGGGGGGAGAGGGGATTGGATCCCGCAGTCAGCAGGACCGTCAACAACCAATGACTGAGTTATGTGAGTCATACGGTTGTGGTCAAAATGTTACATATACCTTGAAAAAATCAGCAAAATGTTAATAATTTTAACAAAATAAGAAGGATAATAAAAATGTTTGCTGCTGAATTTATACAAATGACCCCATTCAAAAGTTGACTGTTAATGCATCTTGTTGCCTTCTTTAGCATTAGTGTTTTCAGTTTTCACCTTTTGCAATAGTTGTTTATGAAGTGTGAATAGATGGATCTCAAAATCATACAGTCACTGGAAAGGATTCAAATATGCAGAAGATGCTGGAAAACAAAATTGTGCAGAACCCGGATGATTTCTCTGAAAAACACTGTTTAACTGCTCAGGATGAAATAGGGACTTATGAAAAGCCATCACAAAACAGAAATACAGTCATGGATCATCCAGGCAACGACACACAGCATTCCAAAAAAAAGTGACATTTTTATGATCCCTCTTATTTTGTTAAAATTATTAACATTTTGCTGATTCTGCAAGGTACATGTGAACTTTTGCCCACAATTGTATATCTCTCCTGTCATATTTTAATTTGCAATACTAACACATGGAATAAGTCGCAGTTATTATGTTAACACCATCTTTTTAATACAAGCCAGTTTAATAAAATGAAAATTAGCTTAGCAATGAAGATCATTTACACCATAAACTCTTTTTTCTTACCATGCGTATAGTCAGAGAGCAAGAAAGGATCTGTGTTTCCACGTCCAACATCTTCCAGTAGATACCGTGGTACTTAAATGCACAACAACAGAGAAAATCTTTTTTTGACTGCATCAACAGTGAATAAGGTGATCACAGTTTTTCGAAATCTCTTGAAACTCACCGCAGGTGAAGGAAACTCGCAAGTGCTTTCTGGTGCCAGGGAAACAGGGGTCTCCAAAACCCTGAGCATCAGCCAACACAGAGCAGTTCGTCCTGCCATGACACTTCCTTGACACCCTCCTCAAGGCTGACGGAGACAAGCACTCTAACAGGAAACATAATCTCGTCAAATGAATGACCATGATCTCATCAAATGAATTTGAACACATATTTTACTGCCTCTTCTGTTGTAGCAAAACATTCCCACTAGATGGAAGAAGTGTGTTATTTTATTCTCAGACCTATGTCCGTTTTTGTTTTAGCCTCTTGAGGGCACTCAAGACTGTCGTGCTCCAAGTGGCCAAACGTGGCTGAATAGATGGCCAGAACCGTGTCGTTCTTACAGGCCAGCTTCAGCCGCTCATTCTCACACACTGTTCTCGAGCGATGATGCTCTGTGGAGAAGGAAAATCATTGATGTGCTGCTTGGTTACAATCTCGCTAAAATTAAGCACAAAATACAGTAGGCGTCTCACCAGGCTTGCACTTGTAGGAGACAATGAGGTATTTGCTGGTTTCAGGGCAGGGATCTTGACCAAATACAGGACTCACCACAGGAATCTGACACTCCCATCGATCCTGGCACTCAGACATCACTTTCTGACCATGAAAACACATTCTGACTGAAATTCTTAATCAATCATTATGATTTTTATACTGGAGATTTTTGCCTCTAGAATTAAAGAATGAGTAAATGCAGATCAATGATACCTGAATGGCTGTGGTTGATATACAGTCGGTGTTTTCCTCTGTTATGTTTGGGTTTGCGTGTGGGCATAGATATGGACTCGGGACACGGCGTCCATAAAACGCTGAGAGGACAGCCACAGATGTTGTAGTAGGGCATCTGATGGACAGCGTCTCTCCATCACAGGCATGAGCAGTGTGGTTCTTCAGAATCCTGTGGAGGTAATCTAAGGGGAAAAATAGACTGATATACGCAGACAGCTTTTAAAGTGGTCTAAACATCAGTTGAGCATCACTGTTGCTGAGTAAAGGCACTGCTGAGCATCCAAACAAGGCATTGTAAATGCATTTAGAGAACCCACTACACAACAGCATTGTTGACCACAATGTACACTTATAGTGTAAATCGAGCAATGTGATAATGGACAAACCAACTCCCACACTTATCTTTTCTTGCAAATGCAAATGTGGTTGACATTATGATGTCTTCTCAGGTACTACGAGTGCCGTTTTTATTTTACAAATACAGTTATACAATAACAGAGATTTACAACTGGTAGGTCGGAACCCAGGACAGGAAAATAAAATAAAATGAAATAATCAATTTGCCCTTGGTGTGTCTATGCAGTTATTAATAAACTTAATAATGTTTCTTATTGATTATTAAACATTAATAATAATGTTTTTTATGGGTCTGGATGGTAATTAAATAAATAAAATAAATAATTTCTTGATAGGCCAAGTATTATTAATATATTTCAGTGTTTTAAGCACGTTTGTTATAAAATAAAAAATACAATTCTTTTGGTGATTGTAAAAAAGATCTATAGACAATCACAAATCAACTTGCTAACAACAAATCTGCTATTGATTTATTGTTTCTTTTTTAAAATTGTATATTTCAAATACTGCAGTGAAAGAGAGAGGCAGAGGTCAGGGACAGCCATGTAGTCAGAGGAAATGACCCCTAAAAGATTTGAAAGCGGTCTGCACTGCAGATTTGAGATTTAAATGTTATGTAGTGGACAACATAAACGAGGGACACTGCAGAACATTTTCCTCTCTAAATGCATTTTTCTCTTTTTTATCCTCCACTTTTCCACACAGCTCAGGTTTCAAGCTTGTTATGTTTTTAACATGCCCTGGCCTATTCAGTATGTTCCTTCATTGGACCATATGAGTATTCAATGAGAAGGAACTGGATCAAGGGTAATGTCTGGCCAGTACCTTTCTCTGTCTCTCTTGGGTTAGGCCATTCTGCATCTGTAGAGCCCTCTGTCATGCAGTGCCAGGCACAGACACACTCACAAATAAACACAATGAGCTATTCTTGGCTGATTATCACTCTTGAAGCCATTATGTATTGTATAGGGGGGAGATACAGAAACACAACCAGAAACAATTAAATCAAGAGGCCAACATGTGTCACTGAAATGCCTGAAGTAATCAAAATATAAAATGCATGAAAACATTTTTCTGACTTTTTACATTCGACATATAAACACTGCTGTTGGACTTATATTTGTGGATTAGTGTATTTGAGTGTATTTTCTAGTGTACATTGCCCATAACATATTCTACACTTCGTCAACCAGCTTCAACACAAAATGTTTGTCTTTGGTTCAGAATGGGTTAATGTTGCCTTGCCTTCCTATATGGATTGTGCTCAAACAATAGAAGAGGAAGGGACACGCATCTCATATTTCCTTTATCACATCCACAAAATTAGAGAAAAACACTTACCAGAGAAATCTGGAGCTGATGAGGATTGCCCTGTGTTGACAGCTAGGATGACTGAGAGGAAACACCAGGACCAACAAGAGCTCCATAGAGACATAGTGCACAACGCACATTACGAACCGCTGTGATTTTTAACTTGGAGAAGTTGTTTGGCTGTTTACTACCCTCTGACTTCTGACCAGGAGAAAAGGGTCAATGGTGGCATTGTGCTGAGCGGAGAACAAGCGCTCTTTCAACAGCACTGACACTGACACACATTTGTCTCATTGCACTGTTTAGACAGTTTTCATGCTTGTTTTCCATTTATTTATCAAAAGGGCTTTTTGAGGTGACAAGGTTCACACATCTGTTTAATAAGTAGCCACTCTGATGATAATAAATGTAGTTTCTAGTCAAATGTACAGCAAAAATCACTTTCTTAATCAGTATTTTAGTCTTGTTTAAAGTAAAAACAAGTTAAATTAACCTGATAGTTTTCATATATTGTCAATATATATCTATCTAAATGTATTAATGCACAAAAGCTTTGCATTTCGAATAAATGTTCTTTTGACCTAATCCTGAAAAAAAAAATCATCATGCTTTACACTAAATTATTAATCAGCCAAACTATTTTCAACATTGATAATAAAAAAAACATTTCTGGAGAGTGGAGTAATGGCTGTAAAATTTTTGTTTTCTTGAGTTGATCTTGTTTTAAGGATGTTTATATATTTTTTACTGGAAAACAAGATAAATACTGAATAAGACTTGCCGTTTTTGTGTAAAGAGTCATGCATTAAATCAGATTTCTCTCTATTTCTCTTCAGTAAGAAAAACCTCAAAACAAGAAATAGTCTTTGCTGAGCTTGACGGTTTTGTTTCCTTTGTTTGCATTTATGTATAAACGACAGAAGTGGGTCCTCATGATCAACATTGGGGTCCTGTTTAGGGAGATAAAGCAAGGATTTTCCAAGCTGTGTATTCCCAGCTGCTGGATGTCCTGTAGATAGCCTATCATCTCAGGATAAGTGCTTCCTCTCTCAGCCTGAGGAAGAGAGAGGTCAGTGGTTAGTGAGCGCATCACATTTCTCTCTATTCCAGAAATACTAAAGGAGAAGCAACTCCGTTGCCACTAAATACATAGCTGGTAAATATGAGTTGTCAGTCTGCTGTCTCTATAAGGACAGTATGTTTTCTTAACATGCAATGAATATTGAGCAGAGGTCAGAAAACATGTATATGATGCATCTTAGCTTTCTCAGCACTTTGTCAATATAATCACCCTCCCCAAGTTAAAGAACCACAACTCCCACATAATGAGATCGGTCTTGTGTCTGAGAGGAATGTTTGTGATTTAAATTGTGTTGAGGATGGAGACAAATGCTGAACAATAATGTGCTGAACTTTGACATGTTTGCTTAGTGATTGCAGCGGTGGCATCAGATTAGAGGCTTACAATTTTGTGTTGTCACCGCTCATCATCTCCATGGTGATTTCTTGTTTGGTGGTTTATTGGTGGCGCAGCACTGTATGTTAACGGGAAAGAAAAGCTAGCATGGACTGAAACAGCTCAGACCTGTTACTCATAGTATCCTGTTGGCTTCAGGAGGAGGGAGTACACTGGGTAAACTGGCATGGCTGATGGCACATTTCCTGTGCTAGCCCGAAGTGGAACTCGCTTAATTTCCAGGATTTGTTGAGTTTCCATGTCAGGCTCTTGCTTTGTATATTCAGTATAATCACCAGCCTTTTACTTAAAGGGATAGTTCACCCCAAAATATATTTTTTTTCATCATTTACTCTCATGTCACTGAAAACCTTTTCTTCTGCTTCTATGGAACACCAATGAAGATATTTAGTACAGTAAATTAAAGAGACCATGGGCTGACCATCTCCACCATCAAAATTTGCTTGATTATATTGATGTACATTACAAAAAATAATACTTTAAAAATCTTGACAGACATGGTCATTCACTATAACAGCTTGAACAACAAGTCATGCAAGTTTCAGACAAACATTAGGGTAAATTAATTTTTATGTTTAGGTGAACTATCCCTTTAAAAGTGTCTACCACTTTTAAATGACTTTGTGAGGAAAGAACAAAGCAATTCCTTGCTTTCTTTTTCATATGATATGTCTGCTTTTTGCTGTAATATTGTTTCAAACTAGTGTGAATTCCCCAGAATTATGCAATAACCCCCCTAAATACAACATCTGTGTGCTGAATGAGGAAATGAAACTCTTTAGGTTTTGAAAACAATTATGTAAGAATGGCATTCTGTCATTAAAATGTCTGTTTTATAGTGCTGGTGTACAAGATGAATTTTAGTCTAAGTTTGTGTAAGAGATGAATTGTATGCTGTAAGTTATACTAAGAGTCTTTCCAGGTTAATATGCTCAATCATAAAGGGAAGCCATAGATGACGGAATTGTTTCCTATGACTCAACATGACTGCATAGGGAATGAGGGGAACTATTTGTTTAAAGAGAACCCATCCCTTGAGAAAGATCACATACCCACACCCTCATTTGTCTACTCACACACACAACTGTGTATGTATCTTAGCAATATACGTATAATGTTTTATATGCACTATAGACCAACCGATACACACTACCCCTACTCATACCAGAAACTCTATTTTAGATTTAAAAAAACAAAACAAAACATAATTTACCTGATTTATGAATCATTATTCCAATCGAAGAAATCCCCAAACATCCCCCAAGGGATTTAGCTCATTTTTGGAGTTAAAAACCATGCACACAAAAACCACATGGGATTTGCTTTCTGCTGTGCCTCAAGTGATATCGAAAGTGATATAAGGTTGTTTTTGGAAGGTTTTGGCAGGGGTTACTGGAAGTTAGAAAACTTCCAGAGAAGTGTAGATGATATGAAAGAGCAGAATGAGTCAGAATTCCAAATGACCATTAGAAAAAAAGACTGAAACAGAGAAGAGCAAGTACTTTAACTCTGTTGTCTGACATCCGAGAGCAATTCAATATGTTCTTTAAAATAAGTGGATTAGTTCATGTATAGTAAAACAGCCTCTCCATTACACAGCTGAAAGGGGCACATAGTGATTGAACATATGGAAGAGGGGAATGTTAGTAAGAGGTAGAAGTGTTAATAGTCTGCATGAATGGAATGTGGCCCTGCTTCACGTCTGCGATAACCCTGTGACGTTCTCCCGAGTGTAAAAGCTATTTCTGAGCTCTCTGACAGCCTGGCAGCACAGTTATATAGTCAGGGTCACGCCCATCCTCCCTCCCTCCTGACTTACGGAGGGAGAAAGCAGAAAATAAGAGTCTGACTAACTTCCATCTCAGAACTCTTGCACACTTGCTGTGTACAAATCTTTGGGGGAACTTCTACTGTCTGGTTGATTTGTGGAATATTTTTCACAGAGGTCTGGAATCTAAGTCTTTTTCCTGCAGGAAAGAAATGGCACTCAGACAAGACTCAGATAAAGAACCACGAATTGAGCTCTTCATAAAGGTCAGTTGTTCAACTTTTACAAGTTTGAGTTGGTCAGATACTCTTATTCCAAATTAAACATTTTAATAAATAAAGTAACTACATTTTCAGGTGTAGGATCAAATAATATTAAATATAAGGATAATTTAAATAGAAAAATAAATAGTTCAAATAAGCTAATAAACCACTAATCTGAATATTGATCAAGTTCAACATTATGTAATCCTTACTGTTGGAATATGTTAAATGTTAAACTCAATGTTAAACTCAATTATTTTAGCTTTTGATCGAATTGTTGTAGTTAATAATATAGTTTCATGATGCACCGTTTGCCTCTTATTTTCCAGTGTATGTATTTTTCTAATAGACGAGACTATATTCTACTTCACATTCTGAAAAAATAATAAAAGGCTTGTGACTATACATGAGCCTGTTGTCAAAAGTTATTTTGTTGAATAGTACTCTACAAAGACACCATGAACCAAGATCTTCCAGTGCTCTATCAGTGCTTTTTGTCCATTTGGGCACCATGAATCAGAGGTTGATTTGGGCGTTTACAGTCAATTCAGTTAACATGTGCAATACTGACTGGATAGTATGGTTGATATGCAACTGTTAGCCTTTACGCTTCTCTTTATCAGAACAGACGCACAGACAGCATTGGGATCATCTTATCACCACACATGCACACGCACTGAAAGACTGACAGCTCTTGGATCCCTGTCGTCACACCCGTAAACACGCTTACGTTTCCTATAGATCCCATTACTTTGACATTGCCGATGTCATGCTTTACCAGTTGAACTACTACAGTTCATTAACTAAATGAGTAGAATATGAATGTGCGGTAACCTTTAGATCCTAAAGATAATCAAATCTTTGTAGATTGTCACTATTTATTACAGAAGTTATGTATATAGTGCAGCTGTTTGTGTTCTTATTTAAAAATGTGCGTATTAACAATTATAGAAGCATTGTTCAGGTCTGTTATCTCCCTCTTAGGCAATTCCTGCTTTTCCTCTCTTTGGATCAAGCTTTTGAATTGTCCTCCCACACCCACACAATACATGGACTATTTATGTCCTATTCTTTTTTAAAGGGAGGGACACATTTATTTAAAAATAAAAGCTATCCATTAATATTAATAATAATTGACTACTGGGGATCTGAGAGACCCCAATTGAGATAAAACGGTTTAAAATACCTGGATTTCTGTCATGTAAAAGCATAAGAGACATTCTTACATACAATTCTTAGTGAAATTTGAAGTGGTAGTATAGACATGTTAAATTCTGTTCTTTGAACTTGAAGTCATTATATAAGAATGGTTTCTTCTTTTACTGTATTTTTTGATCAAATAGGTGGAATCTTGGTGAGCATAATAGACTTCTTTCAAGAAAAGATAAAAGATCTTAATGATCCCAAACTTTTATACGCTAGTGTACAGTATTTTAGAGAGTAGTAACAGTGCATATCGGAAATGCCATTTGTGTCCTACGCATCTTTCTAGCAATAACCAGTGTGCATGTAAACATAATGTTTCAAATAGCAGGTTCCTGAAACTTCACACTTTAGTTTTCTCAGTGTTATCTTATGATATAAAAGATGGGTTAAACCTTAAAGTAATTTCTGCCTCTACTGGGTTTTAATTAAGAGGATAGTTCACCAAAAAAATTTACGTTCTGTCATCATTTACTCATCCTTATGTCGTTTCTGACTTTTTTCCTTCTGCAGAATACTAGGGTCCAAACTGTCAAACAAACAAATAAACAAAATACTGACACATCCTTCAAATATCTTTTATGTTCAACAGGAGATAAGATCATACAGGTTTGGAACATGAGGGTGAATCTATAATGACAGACTTCATTTTTGGGTGAACTATCCTTTGAAAAACATATGAAAAGACCTGAAAGACAAAATAAATGTTAATTTCAAATGTATTATTAATATTTTATACATACAGGGTCTCTGCTCGGTCACAAAACAGAAAAAAAACAGTCCAGTCAATTTTAACAAAACATGAGGGTTAAGGAATTAAGGAAATCTATAATGTGTGTTTCTCGGTCTACATGTAGGCTATATGTAACCTTGTGTCTGGTCTGTGAAACTTTGATACTGACCATGATTTCTCTTTTTTGTCTCAAGGCGGGTCATGATGGAGAGAATGTGGGGAACTGTCCCTTCTGCCAGAGACTCTTCATGGTTCTTTGGCTGAAAGGAGTCAAGTTCACAGTAACCACCGTTGACATGAGGAAGTAAGCATCACTTTAAGCTTTCATTTCACTGAAACAGTAAGGCCATGAATGAAATTTATGCATATTCTAGGCACATGCCTATGCTTGCACATCCAGGGGGCCCCAATTACAATGAGGAGAAATAATACAATTACTAGTATATTTTTTTAGTCTAATGCTAAAACTCTGTAAGACAATAACTTTGTAAATTAATAACATTTAAATTATCATCGCTGTCTGTGAGTTTTGCAAATATTTAACAGATGAAAAGTTTAAAAACAGCTTGTGACTAAACCTCGTAACTCCATTGGCTCCTTAAACTGTCGGTAAAACCTCATAACTCCACCCCGCCTCAATCTTGAATGAAGTGCGCACACATTTTGGTGGACAGTCTACTTTTTTGCAATGCAAAGGCAAATAAAGAACTGGTTGTTTTAAAAAAAAAACTATAAATAAAGGCTAATCTAAATGTATTTGAGGAGTGGAAAAGAGTGTCTTAGTCTAGCATTTGCCGAGTCAGTGCCAACACTAAACATGAGATTTTGGCCAAATTTTCACACACATAGCTTCGGATAAACTTCATAACCAGTAAGTTGATGAAAACATAATGTGATGCACTTACTCCCTCATATGCAGCCTTTCTAACGACAGGGATAAAATAATTTTGCCTATGTCACATTATGAGGTAAATTCAGCTCTGGGTAAGGCTATCAGCTGGAATGGAATTCAGTAGGCTATACAAATAGCGAAATCTGAGGAATTCTGGACTAGCATGGACTAGATTTGATAAGATCTGGGGGGCGGTCAAAGTACAGCAGGCGTAGGCCAGCTACTACAAACAGGATGAAAAGGAGTGTGAACTTTCCCATTGCCCTGTTCCCATCTAGGCCTAATTCTTCTAAAGCAAATGCAACTTTCATGTACTTAGCAGCTGAACAGTCCTATATCTGTGTGCTTAAGTGCTAAATGAGTTTAATACTATTTTAAAAAAGCATTAATCACTTTAGGTCTCATTCAAAGACTCTCCGTAAACAATAAATGACTTCATATTGACCATGTCCGCACCCTGTAGTTTACACTCCCTCTGCTCTGCTCCACCCTGTGTTGTTTAGGAAGCCAGAAGAGCTGAAGGATTTAGCTCCAGGTACCAACCCTCCTTTCCTCCTGTACAATGGCACGCTGAAGACTGACTTCATAAAGATCGAAGAGTTCCTGGAGACCACACTCGCCCCTCCTCGGTATTGTGCTTGTCTGTGAGCTCATGTAATGCTATATCAAACGTTGGCTTCATACTGACAAAAACTTTTCACAATGAGACATTATAGTGTTGTTCTGTCATAAGTCGCATGGCTCTACTCATTTAAGTAATATCTGACACTCTGACATTGCTGTGACATTGAAATCATCCATTTCAAAGACTATCCTCCCGGAATCCCGGTACTTCAGAATAGTTATTGCTGATCTTTTTAATTTTGTCTTGACTGTTCCAAAGAAGCATGCATTAAAATTATCAAAAGTGATAGTAAAGACATTTATAATGTTACAAAAGATGCTGTTCTTTTTAACTTTTAAAGAATTCAAAAAAAAAAAAAAAAAAAAACATTGTATCATGGTTTCCACAAAAATATTATGCAGTAAATCAGCATATTATAGTGATTTCTGAAGGATCATGTGACACTTAAGACTGGCATAATGGCTGATGAAAATTCAGCTTTGCCATCACAGGAATAAATAACCTTTTAAAATATGATTTTACTGTATTTTTTATCAAACAAATGCAGCCTTGGTGAGCATAAGATACTTATTTCTGACCCCACACAATAGTGCATATGACAGACTATGTGTGACATTTTTAAAAAGGAAAGACATACCTATTTAACATGCATTATATGGATGAGCTTATGAGTTTTTTGAGTGTCAGTATTACTGTGTGAATGATGGATGTTCTTTTAGGTTTGTGATGACTGACTTTAAATATTTCCCTCTGTCTTATCCTATCAGCTATCCTCATCTCAGCCCCCGCTACAAAGAGTCATTTGATGTTGGTGCTGACATTTTTGCCAAGTTTTCTGCGTTCATCAAGAACAGCCCAAACAATGCATGTGAGTTACAACACCTATATATTAAATTTGATATATATTAAAACCAGCATGATAAAATTCGCAAGAAATTAAGTTAGAAAAAACTTACATTTTAGACACGATGTTGCGAAAATACTTCCAAAAAGCAGAATTGTTGCATTGACTCATTCATAACAATAACCATGAAAATAACTAATGGAAAATACCAAAGCCCGTATACGGAAAGCCTGTTCACTCCCTATGGTTGTAGTTCCACCAGAGTTCCACTGGGGGGCGATCGCCCTGAGTGCAAAATGAATGGGAGTCTATGGAGCTAGACGGCTAAATTTGTCTCTTTCACCCGATTGCCATTGAGAAATCTCAGATTTGATTGTAGATTTTGCAAGTTCAACATGGGTTATAGGTCGAAAGTTGAATGAACGAGTACTTATGTCCTTTCGATTTCTTACAGGTTGAGTTGTTGTTGCCCATTACACGCTAGCATTCTGCTAATGAACACTGATTGGTCAGTGAATGACTGATTACGACCAGAGATACCGCTTGATGGCATCGTGGCATCCAAAGCAGGACCAGAATGTGTAGCTGCGTCCCAATTCGCATACTATCCATCCTAAATAGTATTCGAAAATAGAATTAGTACGTCCCAAATCGTAGTATGTTGAAATGAGTGTTCCAAAGAGACCCGGATGGTCTACCATCCGATCAGAATCCGAAGTGCAGATTGATGCACACTCTAACGGCTGTTATTGCCCACAACCCATCGCGCGTTGGACGAGGATTCGGTTAGAACTACAAACACGAGTGAAAAGTGTTAAAAAAAAAAAAAACTACAGACATGGAGGACGCGCGAGTCCGGCGGTTATGTAGAGTGGTTTAGATAAAGGGGTTTGAGTGATTAATTATCAGTATCTAACCTGACGAAAATGTATTTATTCAATGTTGGCTACATTATATTGCATCTGCAGCAGCATTGTAAACGTTTGTAAAGCGTTTAGCCATTAACTTTTAAATGCATCATTATATTCAAATTGCAAACACATGAGGAGAGTCTCCACATGAAAGACTCACGACTGGCAGATGAACGTGCGACAACATTTCTCTCCGAAACGGTAAGAAATTAAAATTAGATTGAATGGAGGATTTTAACTGTGACAAGATGATTGACATGGCGGCAGTTTACGGTGACAGATGCTCGCGACTGAGCTGTCCGTTAAATATGACGAAGTAGTAAGTCCCAAAGCTTGCCTACTCTTTTGCTACACACTCAAAAGTATGTACTTTTTCTTCTCAAAAACAGTAGATACTTTTAGGGCGTAGTATAAGTAGGCGAATTGGGACGCAGCATGTGTGTGTATTTTCGGCGTGGTCTTTTAAAACAACAAAACAAAAACTCTTCTAGCGCGTGTATTTACCTGTGTCAGTGGTGTTGTCGATGAAAAGAAAGTGCAGAGCGCGAAAGAACCAAAAAGCATAGTGACTGAAGGATTGTCATAAAGCAGTAACGTTATCTCTGGTGGAACGATGTGTATGACGTCATTGACATTTTAAAAGACTTTCTAAAGCAAATGAGTGACAAAAAAATCTAACACCCAGCGCTGAGTAATTTCTTTGCATCTCCTTTCGAATACAACATTCAAATTACTAGACAAAAAATTATATCCTGAGAAAAGTGGATTTTTAGGGGTATAGCTCCATTGACTTCCATTCATTCTGCACTCGTCCTGTGAGCGTCCTCATATGGAACCAGAGTGGAACTGCAACCAGTTCAGAAGCCGGAAGTTTACTGAGTGAACGTTCTCCCCAAATATTAGACATTCTCTGAAAATACACACCACTGACTGGAAGTGGCGTTACAAGCAGTAAAAAGAAAAAAAGAGAGAGAAAAAAGCTGATCAGTATAGTTTTATCAAGCTGATTTTTAGAAACAACATGGGCCTATTGACTTAATCAGATTAATGCATTGACAGTTACATAATAGATCAACAGAATATGACAATTTTCTGATTTATATCTGAATATAAATATGAATATATCTGAATATTTTTCTCTATTATTTGATTCCTCAGTCCATGAAAAAGCCTTATTGAGGGAGTTCAAGCGTCTGGATGACTATCTGAACACTCCACTTCAGGACGAGCTCGATCAAAACATCAGTGTATCCAAAAGAAAGTTCCTTGATGGCAACCGCTTGACACTGGCAGACTGCAACTTGCTACCAAAGCTGCACGTCATCAAGGTGATATGCCTCTGTGGTTTACAGACACACATATACACAGGCCTATAAAGCTGTTTAATTTAAAATACATAATTATGATGTGGTTTTCTTTTTGGTTTTGCAGGTTGCTGCCAGGAAGTACTGTAGTTTTGAGATTCCTGCTCAGTTCACTGGAGTGTGGCGTTACCTGCAGAATGCATGTGAGAGAGAAGAGTTCAGCCAGACATGTCCAGCTGACATTGAAATTGAGAAAACCTATCTGAGTGTGGTCAAGAGGAACTGAACTTCAGATTATTGAGGACATATGGGGTTAAATGTTTAAATAGTGTAAATAGTTTAACGTTTCAGTTTATAGCCATCTACATAGGTCACAGTTATAAATATATTACAGCAAACACAAAAGGCACACTGACTGAACTGAGTTTGCTTATGCCCTTTCATTGTGCCTGTGATCCCATTGGATTTACTAGGATACTTTTGAGTGACTGCTACTGTCAAACAGGCTTTATTCTGGTAGTTTTAGAAGTTATAGGATCTTTTGCAAACAAACTTTAGCACAACAGGCGAGTTGTGCTTTTAACAGCATGTAACGTTTTTGTGCATAATGTATATATGTATTTTACATTCATTATGGCATATTCGTTTTTATGTAATGTATATATTTTAATGATCTGTAAGAATGAGTTGAAAACACAAATGTGCAGTCAAATCATTTGCAGTACGTAAGTCAATGAGTATTGCGTCAGTAATGGTTGTTTTGTATTAAAGGTTATTGTGGCAGATGTACTGAGTGGCGCAAACACCATTGTTAGACATCACCATTGTTAAAAAAAGAGATTAAACTGCTTTCTTTCAGATTTTACTTAAAATAAAATTAATATCATACATATCACCACTTAGTCTTTTTCTTTTCGTGTGAATGTCAAAGCATATCCAGAGCTTTGGTAAAAGATGATGACTGGATTGAAAAACAAAACAAAAATACACAAATATTACAACTGATCTGTTTTTACCTAGACTATATTTATTTTACAGTTGCAGTTCTAGGTCAGTTTTCATTTATGATAAAAAATACATTCATATTCCTGTTAGATTACTTTATATATCTATATATAAATATAAAACAATATTCACAATGTCAAGGGCAGCTGAATGGATTTTTTATGGGGGGAAACAAAGGCATACATTTTAAGTATTTGTACATGAAGGGATGTTAGGCTGGTCCTCTGTCCATCTCAGCCGATTCATTCCTAGTTTGTAACACAATATTTCCAAAAACAGGCTGTAAAGGGAAGGACAAAAAACTGATTAGTAATATAATAATGACATAAAGCCATTGTGTCATCCTTGACATGTTCTTTATATGAATAAAATTAGCATTACATAATTGTTTAAAATTTTTATAAAACCTTGCCTCTTATTGTTTTTTGACATTGAAAGTGTTTTGTCTATATATTGATATTTACACACACACACACACACACACACACACACACACACACACACACACACACACACACACACACACACACACACACATATAATCTGCATTACATATATAGAAACCTTACCTCTCTTATTGTTTTTAGGCAAATTTTGCTCAGATCGTAGATAGCCTTGAGAACGCAGGTTATCAGCTGCTGCTAGTTTTAAAACAACTGTTTTTAAGTCATCCACCTAAAGACACAGACCAGACATACTGATTTAGTATCACACAAGAAAAAAAAGAAAGAAAGAAAGAATTGTAAATTCATTACAAAGAGAATAATCATACCATGTTATTCATTTTCTCTTGCTGCAAAATTTCTTTTGTACCTAGAAAGACAGAAAAAGTGAAAATGGTATCCTTTCTAATAACATGATAAATGTTATTTAAATAACAAGTGTCCAAGAGTCCCTGTCTCACCTCTCTGGATCAGGACAGGGAGGACAGTTTTGATGTCCCTTTGCTCTGTTAAATCATTGCTTTGTCTCTCCTCAACCTCTGCCACCAGTTTCTGAATCAGTTCTGCAAAACAAAATGTCATATTTTGGTAATAATTTAAAATTATATGTATAAAAAATATTAAATTACAAGCAAAAATAAAATAAAAACTTGAGTCAATACATAACAAAAAAAGAAAACTCTAGTTTGAATTTCCCCAATTGTCCAAAAACAGATGTCCCTTCTGTTTCAAGTTAAATGATTTTTAAAAGTTGTAGTGGAAAGATTAAATTGTCATAATAAGATCAAGCTCATGGGTCTTTATAAAATGTTCCCTATGCCTTTCACGACTTCCTTTTTAACATTTACATTGGAAGCAGAAGAGACATTAACAGCAATGTCTAATAAATGTACAGCCACGGTTTGCTCCACATGAGCTTCATCATACATTTAGCTGGATGTCCACCCTTAACAAACATCATGAGCGTGCCAACTTATCAAAAGCACAGAGTTGATCTCACCTTCCTGATGTGGCAGTGCCGTGTCTGAATATAGAGGCAGAGCATGAGTTCTCCGCGCAGAGCAAACCACAGCCAGAATGTAGAGCAGTGCCAGTGACAACATGTTGAGAGGATCACGGGTGACTTCAGTCTTCAGTGCTCTTGCCCAAGCCGGCATCTTCAGTTTTATATCATCCGAGGCCATCTATCCTGAAGGGATCAATACTGCTCATGTCACCCCATCCCAGTGTTAATGGTTTTGACGTGATGTCCTCTCGTCATAGACACAATTAAGAATGTGCTGTCAATTCAGACAGAGCCTATCTCTGCTTGCACAGAGAGCCCTAACAAATGTTTACTCTTCACTAGCCATCAGTGCCCACTCTGACGCCTCAGATTCTATATGTTTCATACCTGACATTGCATGACGCATTTTACACATTTCTTATTATTTTTAATCTGTAATTTGCTCTGATGTTTCATTGGTCACGATTTATATTAGGTGTCTTACAAAAAAATAGTAATAATTAATTGTAAAGTACAATAAATACTGTGTTCATGTATTGCAATACACTTTTGCTGCTATCGAGGTGGGATACGGGTAAGGTTAGAGACAGGTTTGGTTAAAGTTATAGGTTAAAGTGTGGGTTACGGTGTAAAGGAATGGTCAACCGTAATTACATGGAGGAATTTTTTAAAAATATAAATACAATATAAAAACGTGTACACAACAAGTGCATGGTATCATATGATTAATTTAAATGTTAGCATAGAGCTAAAGACACTTAATATAAAGTTGGACCGAAGCATTTGTTTATTTTTGGGATAATTCTGTTCTCAGTGACATCAAAGTTAGATACTGTCACATTCAATCCTTGTTACATTCACAGCAATCCATGAATACTCTCTTACGCTCCAGATGACGTGTCTCCTGTGACATTGCTATATTGGTTTCTCTTTTGCTGTATTTATCAAAGTAAAAGGTATATGACACAAAGGTTTGGTGCCAAATGAACAAACAGCGTAGTGCGGTGATGGATTGTGTCGTCTCTGAGTTTCTGAAATTGCAGGTGAAAGTGTTAAACCGTGACATTTCTCATCTTCAACCATCTTTGTGTCCAAAAACAGAAAGAAACAAAACAACAAGAACATAATAAAAAACAATTGTGCGTGTATACTTTGAAGAAAAGCCAGATTTTACATATATCAGTATACATACAGTATATTATTAGTAGATTGACGAGAATGTTTCCTCAAAAACAAATTATTCTTATTAACTAAATGTGGTTTAGTTAACTAAAATTCTTATAAGAAAAAAACAAAAAAGAAAAAAAAAAACACACTGGTACCATTCAAAATTTGGGGGTCGAAAGATTTTTTTAATGTTTTTTAAAAAGTCTCATGCTCACTAAGGCTGCATTTATTTGATCAAAAATACAGTAAACACAGTAATATTGTGAAATATTATTACAATTTAAAATTGTAAAAAAAAGTTTTCTATTTGAATAGAAATGCAACATTCTTCCATAAAAATGTAGTTCCCATAATGCTTATAAATAAACTCTTAAGAACTACTTTGGTTACTAACTTTACCTCAGTTCCCTGAGAGGAGGGAACTAAGTATTGCATAAACTAGCTTACGCTATGGGGAAACCCCTTTTCTCGAGAATACTGAAGCAAAACTTTAAAAACGCAGTGTAGCCAAGGGGGTAATCCATCAGCCGGAAACTGAAGCCTCGCGGGGGGCGCCATTGTAGCAGACCATCACCTGCTGTTAGCATTCCATTGACTCCCATTCATTTTGGTGTCACTTTGACAGCGAATAACTTTACATCTGAGGCGTCCAAAGACTTCATTTGTCCATTATTTATTTCTAAAGAAACACGACAATGTATAAAAGGCTCCATTACTTTGTATCTTACGTTATGGCCCCGTAGAAGCCGTTTTTGTCAAATTAGGCTAACGATTGCGTCATAACCACGCGACTCTGTGTCACATTTTAGAGAAATTACCGTATAGACAGGAGAAGAAGCTCGCAGGCAATCTTTTACTGTCTATGAGGCAATCAGGGGGACATAGAGGCATAAAGTCAAGGAAGAAGCCCATAGATAGAGAGTCCATAAAAGCAATGGGACAAACTATTTCAACAACGTTTTTGCGGAATTAGGTGATTCGGATTTGTCTTGGCACAGCTACTAGAAGATTTACAACTGTCAGACTGTCGTCAAGCTCAGTTTGAGCCTGCGCAGTATGCTCAGCCATCAGAAAGTGAGTGCTTTTAATGGGCTTCAGTTTTCTCAGTTGAAATCAAGGGGGTCGCTGTGTCCATTTCTTTTACTGTCTATGAGTGTAGCTGCACAGCAGACACAGACAAGCGCGCGCACGTTCATTGGCTGTGCTGCGGCAACTGCTCGAACCTATGGCGAGGCAGCTCAGACGCTTGAACCAATCAGGGTATTTCGCACCCTGACACGTCAGATTCCGCCAAAATGGGCGTGGTCCGTGTCTATAAAAGGACCAGGTCTCGCCTAGGGAGCCCAGGTTTAATCGACTGAATCGATACCCGAACACAGCACAGTGGCACGGTGGGTTACGCAATACTTTGTTCCCTCCTCTCAGGAAACTAAGGTTACGTTAGTAACCAAAGTAGTTCCATTTCGAGAGGTCTCTCGTATTGCGTAAGCTAGCTTACGCTATGGGAACCCCATTCAAAACGACGTGCGTGCTAACTTCGCCCTACTATAGCCAGAGGCAACTGCCTGAGACTTAACAGAGTGAATATATGAGCCTAATATTAGCCGGTCAAAGACGAGCTTCATATATAGGGAATGTGCATATAAGAACTTTAGTTCAATGGCCAACCAGACATGTGTCGAGCCTTATGGCTGGGGAAATGTGTTTACATTTACACTGAAAGAACCTTCGCTTGCAAAGCTGGCACTTCTAGATTATAACATTTTATAAATGTGGACAGCGAGGCCCAGCCGGCCGCCGCACAGATATCTTGAATAGGTATTCCACTCGACCAAGCCCAAGACGAGGCCATACTTCTTGTGGAATGAGCTCTGACGCCTAAGGAGCAATGAAGGCCCTTAGACTCATAAGCCAGCGCGATACCGTCCACTATCCAGAGCGATAATCTCTGCTTTGAAACGGCAAGCCCCTTAGTGCGGCCGCCAAAGCAGACAAAGAGCTGTTCTGACTGTCTGAATGGGGCAGAACGCTCCAAATAAATTCTGAGAGCCCTGACAGGGCAGAGTAAGTTTGCGTCTCCTTCGTCATCTGGCGAGGAAACAGCAACCAGCGAAATAACCTGTGCTCTGAACGGAGTCGAGAGCACTTTTGGAACATAACCATGTCTTGGTTTGAGGACGACTATGGAGTCGTTTGGGCCAAACTCAAGGCAGGAAGCGTTCACTGACAGCTCTTGTAAATCACTTACTCTTTTGACTGACGCAAGCACCAGCAGAAAAGCAGTTTTGAGCCAGAGATGCTTTAAGTCAGCAGATCTGAGCAGCTCAAATGGAGCACCCTTCATTGCCTCCAGGACCGTGGAGAGGTCCCAGATGGGCACAGAGGGGGGTCGTGGAGGGTTTAAACTTCTTGCTCCTCTAAGGAAGCGCACAATGAGGTTGTTATTCCCTAGTGGTTTCCCGGCCACAAGAGCGTGAGATGCTGTTATGGCCGCCACATATATTTTGAGCGTGGAAGGGGTGCGACCCGCTTCCAAAAGCTCTTGTAAGAAGGTGAGTATACTTGGTATCTCACATGAGTAGGGATCCAGGCTCTGTGTTTTACACCAGCCCAAAAATGCTCTTGCTTCAGTGATGGTTTTCATCACTCCATCTGTGAGACAACCGGATACCCATTGAGGGGCCATACGTGAAGGGCCCACAAATCGGGACGGGGATGCCAAATCAACCTGTTTGCTTGCAAGAGGAGGTCTCTCCTCAGCGGTATCGGCCATGGGGCTGTTTCCGTCATTTGTGTCAACTCTGAGAACCATAGCTGGGTCTTCCAGAGGGGGGCTATCAGCAGCAATGCGCACCTGTCCACCCTGATCCATTCGATGACCTGTGGCAGCATCATAACCGGGGAAAAAGCATATAGCGGGCGGCTGGACCAGTCGTGGGCCAGCGCATCCCTGCTCTTTGAAAAAAATGTCTGGCAGTGAACGTTGCCTTCTGAGGCGAAGAGTTCGACCTTGCCAAAGATGCTCCATATCAACTGCACTGTCTGTGGGTGAAGAGACCATTCCCCTGGGGGAACATTGTCTCGGGATAACATATCCGCACCCTGGTTCAGAAAACCTGGCACGTGCGCCGCCCTCAGGTTGTGCTGAGCCCATAATTATGCTCTTGGCCATGATATGTAGGTTGTTCGACTTGAGTCCGCCCTGGCGATTTATGTAGGACACCACTGCCATGTTGTCCATTCGAACCAGGACATGGTGGTTCTTCAAATATGGGAGAAAAGCACTCAGGGCTAGTGTGACTGCTTTCATCTCTAGACAGTTTATATGCAGGCACCAAACCAGACCAGAGGCGGGCCTGCCCTCGTACAAGGCTCACCAGCCTAAATTGGAGGCGTCTGTCGAGATCACCTTTCTCCTTGAAATCACACCCAAACTCACGCCAGACTGATACCAGTCTGTCACCTTCCAGGGAGCCAGGGCTTTGATGCAGCCGTGGGTTGCTCTGATTCGTAGTTGGCCAGATCGCCACGCATGGGGACGCATGTTTAGCAGTCCTAGCTGGAGTACCAATGATGCTGCAGCCATAAGACCCAACATCCTCTGAAATCTTTTGAGGGGTGCGCAGGCGCCCCCTCTGAAAGATGCCGCTAGGCGTTGAATGACGAGCGCGCGCTCTGCTGAGAGGCGCGCTCTCATTTGTTTAGAGTCCAACACTATGCCCAGAAAATACATTTTTTGGCTGGGAAACAGTGTGCTTTTGGAAGTGTTGATCCTGAGACCCAGGCATTCTAGGTGGCTGAGGAGCCAGGATCTGTGCATTATTAAGTGCGCTTCCGACTGAGCTATGATTAGCCTATCATCGAGATAATTTAACACTCGCACTCGCTGTCTCAGGGGGGTAAGTGTCGCGTCCATACACTTCGTAAATGTACGGGGTGCTAAAGATAGCCCAAACGGCAGTACTGTGTACTGGTAAGACTGGTAGGCGAATCTCAGGAACGGCCTGTGAGATCTGGATGTGAAAGTACGCATCCATCAGATCCACTGAGAAAAACCAATCTCCCGGGCGGATATGCGCGAGTATTTGTTTGGTTTTCAGCATCCTGAACGGGCGTGTGATCAGCACTTTGTTCTGGTGTCTGAGGTCTAGGATGGGCCTGAGACCACCATCCTTCTTTGGGACGAGGAAGTAGCGACTGTAAAAGCCTGACTAGCTTTTCAGTTTCGACACCTCTGAGCGGAGAACGTGAGCTACGCCCCCTTCTACTGTCGTCTTGACCACGGCTGAAAAGCGCGGGGGTCTGCGCGCAAACTTTAGCGAGTAGCCTCGTTTTATTATGTTCAACACCCATTCTGATATACCGGGAATCGCCTCCCAGGCCTTGGCCCGTATAGCTAGGGATTGAATAGAGACTGGAGGAGGGCCGCTGTGATATAGGGACCCGGCCGTCCAGCTGTTCTGTGTATTTTGCGCTGCATGACTGTTCATGTTCCTTTATCACATCTCCTGCTAAAACACAGAGCTGATACTATGGGAACAGTTTTTATGTGTAGTGGTATGCACGTCAATGTGGGCACCCTTTCTACATTTATTAACTCTTTCAGTGTAAGCGGGAAGAGAGTTGAAAACTCGTTGGTCGTTTTTATTTTCATTTCGCTATGGGCGCGTTAAACACTCGTTAAGCCTTGTTTATACTCGACGCATCCGCACGAGCGCGAAGGTGTGCGCGGCAAAAATTACGTCATTGCGGTGTGGGCGGTAGTAGTGGGAAGTTCGGATCATTTTACTGACTCGGATCTTTGAGTCTCGTTCAGCAAAATGAACGAATCTTTTTTCGAGTCATTTCGTTCATTTCAGCATAATATAATTAAAATGTTAAATATCCCAACACATCTAGTACTTACGAAAATGTTGATTACATTTGTAAAAAGAATAAAAATAAACTATAGGGTAATGCAGCCAAAGCCAAATTATAAGAAACCTAAATGTTTTATTAATTGATTAGTTGTTGGGTCTTAAGTTCAGGCTATTGCAGTCTGATTCTGTTGGTTCACCTCACCTCCTGATCCGAGACGTTCTTTCCTTTGCAACTTCATATTTATCAGGTTAGTTCTCCTCTGGTGTCTCGAGACGTTAGTTGTCGACTCGTCATGTCTGACTCTGATCTGTCTGCTGGGCCGACCGTGCCGTGTGTGATACAGCAGGGCCGGAAAGAGAAATGATTAGTTCATCTTTCGAGTCTCGAGTTCGGGTTCGGATGGGTCCGATGTTACGTTAGGAACGAGGACACAAGATGCAAGTAAAAAGACTCTTTATTATAGTGCAAATAATGGTGATGATGATGACAAGTCCAGGTGATGCAGGCGGTGGCGCAGGGACTTCGATGGTCAGACACAGAGTGATGGATGAAGTGCAGGGTGCTCTGAAGAGTGACGACGTAATCCAGACACGAAACGAAATCCAACAAGACGAAAACTGGAACACAGGAACTCGAGACAGGACATGAAGCACAGGAACAGGAACAGGTAACACGAAGACTTCATGCAACGATCTGACAATGGGAATGAGAAAGTGGTAAGTTTTTATAGGAGATGAGATGAGCGGCAGCTGGTACTGGTGAGTGATCGCAGCTGGATACTGATCAACTGTGACGATCCGGACACACCCACTCACACACTCGCACACATGTAAACAACAAAGCACGAGACTAGAGAGAGACACTGGATCCATATACCGTAACAGTACCCCTCCCCCTAGGAACGCCTCCTGGCGTTCCCAGGACTCCTTACCTGTCGATTGTAATCATCGATAAGGGAGTGATCCAGAATGTCTCTAGCAGGTACCCAACTTCTCTCCTCAGGACCGTAACCTTCCCAGTCCACCAAGTACTGGAATCCGCGCCCCCTCCGCCTTGAGTCCAGCACACGATTGACCGAATAAGTTGGTTCCCCATCTACGAGTCGCGGCGGGGGAGGTACCAGGGTAGGTGGATTAATGCGAGAATGAAATACGGGTTTAATTTTGGATACATGAAAGACGGGGTGAATTCTCCTGTACACCGGAGGAAGGTTGAGGCGGACTGCCACCGGACTAATGATCTTGGTGACAGTAAACGGGCCAATGAATTTGGGAGCAAATTTATTAGACACGGAGCGGAGAGGAATGTTCTTGGTAGAAAGCCACACTTTTTGACCAACGACGTATACGGGAGGCCTAGACCGGTGGCGATCGGCTTTGGCCTTGGTGCGCAACCCCACGTGGAGAAGAGTCTCACGGGCTCTAGTCCAAGTGCGGTGACACCTCTGGACGAAGGCGTGAGCAGAGGGGACCGCGACCTCGGATTCCAGACTAGGAAAAATTGGTGGCTGGTAACCTACTCTACACTCAAACGGAGATATGTCAAGGTCAAGGTAGCATTTATTGTCTCCCTTAGGAGAAATTTGTTTTAGATTAGGGAACTGCTGCCATAACAACACATACCACATGTGACAAACAACATTAACAAACATTTCAAATCATAAAAAACCCTGCATCATAAAAACAGTACATCTCATAACAATTCTTGTCTGTTATACCCGCTATTGCAGTTAATTATTTTCTTGCTGCAATTGCTTATTAATTAATTTAACAGACAGTGGTACAAAAGAATATTTGTATCGGTTATGCTTACATAATAGAACCCTGTATCTCCGACCAGAGTTCATCAGCGCATACTCAGAATACAAAACATGTGAAGAGTCAAGTAAAATCTTGTTGGCCTGCTGTGTAGTGCAAAGCTAAAAAATATGCTGTAAAGAGCTAATTGTCTGTGTCCCCATAATTTTTCCTGCCACTCTCACAAGTTATTTATTTGAGCTCTCAATTTCACTGTTAAACTACCAAACCAAACAACAATTCCATATCTTAAAATAGACTCTATAGTTGCTTTATAAAAAATTAACATAATATTACTGCTCACTCCAAATAATCGTAATCTCCGTAGAAAATGTAGGCGCTGATGGACCCTTGCATGACACATGTTTGTGCCACGTAAGCTCACTGTCAATGTGGACCCCCAAGTATTTATAAGAAGCAATCTGTTTAATAGCTTCACCATGAACCACAACAGAGCTCCTATCCCCCACTAATCTCGGGTCTATGATGAGCTCTTCAGTTTTGTTAACATTGATCTGTAAATGATTCTCGTCACACCAGCCCACAAACATTTCTATAGCAGCTTTATAGTCATTAATACTGCAATCTCTTGTCAATAACTGCAATAATACTGTATCATCTGAAAACTTTATAATGAACTGGTTAATGCAGGCTAATGCAGTCGTTTGTGTACACAGTAAACAGAAGTTGTGAACTTACGCACCCTTGCGGGGCCCCTGTACTATTAACTGCAACATCCGACAGCACTGAATTAAATTTCACCTGTTGTCTCCTCTGTGTTAGGAAGGAATAATACCACTTGATAATAAAAGGATTAACCCGAGAGGTTAATAGATAGGCCCGTGGATGACACTGGCAACGTGTTGTGGGCGTACTCCACCATAGAAAGTTGTTGACTCCATGAGGAAGGGTTCTTGGAAACCAAACATCGTAACGTTCTCTCCAAATCCTGGTTGGCTCTCTCAGTTTGGCCATTGCTCTGGGGGTGGAACCCTGAGGACAGACTGACAGTCGCCCCCAGAAGTTTACAAAATTCTCGCCAAAATTTGGACACAAACTGGGGTCCCCTGTCAGAAACCACGTCTGTCGGGAGGCCATGTAACCGAAAGACGTGGTCAACGACAATCACAGCTGTCTCCTTGGCTGAGGGTAATTTGGGCAAGGGAATGAAATGAGCCGTCTTCGAGAACCGGTCCACTACGGTCAAAACTACCGTATGACCCTGGGAGGGTGGGAGGGCGGTAACAAAATCTAGAGCGATATGGGACCAGGGTCTCGAAGGGACTGGCAGCGGTTGGAGTAGCCCATCTGGGGGTCGATTGGAAGTCTTACCAGTGGCACAAACTGAGCAAGCCAAAACAAAACTGTGAATGTCACGAGCCATGAGAGGCCACCAGAACCGTTGTTTGACTAAAAACCTAGTGCGATTAACTCCTGGATGACAAGCCACATTGGAAGAATGCCCCCACTGAATGACGCTGGACCTCAAACCCTCAGGCACAAATAAACGATTCGGTGGGCAACCGACCGGGGGCGTTACCCCTTCTAAGGCCTTCCTGACCTTCGACTCGACCTCCCATACGAGTGTGGAGATGAATAGAGTCTCTGGTAAAATGCACTCGGGAGTAGACGGGCGTTCGGAACGATCAAAAATGCGCGATAAAGAATGGGGTTTGATGTTCTTAGAACCCGGGGGGTACGAAAGAGTAAAATCAAAACGACCGAAAAAAAGTGCCCACCGAGCCTGCCTGGAGTTCAACCTTTTAGCAGTCCGAATGTATTCTAAGTTCTTGTGGTCGGTCCAAACGATAAAAGGTACCCCCGACCCTTCTAACCAGTGACGCCACTCCTCCAATGCTAACTTGACTGCCAACAACTCTCTGTTCCCAATGTCATAATTGCGTTCGGCAGGGGATAGACGGTGAGACAAAAACGCGCAAGGATGCATCTTGTCGTCTGAAAGAGAGCGCTGGGATAACACTGCTCCTACCCCCAACTCTGACGCGCCGACCTCCACCACGAACTGACGTAATGGATCAGGGGTTGTCAGAATGGGGGCTGAAACGAAGCAACTCTTCAGTTTGGCAAACGCAGCCTCAGCTGCGTCTGACCACCTGAACGTCGTTCTGGGGAAGGTCAAGGCGGTCAGAGGTGCGGCTAGTTGGCTGAAGTTGCGAATAAAACGTCTGTAGAAATTGGCGAACCCCAGAAATCTCAGTAGGGCCTTACGAGACTCTGGACTTGGCCACTCTACCACAGGCTTGATCTTCTCAGGATCCATGCGCATTCCGTCAACCGACACGATATATCCTAGGAATGGAACCGACTGTGCATGAAAATAGCATTTCTCCGCCTTGACAAAAAGCCCATTCTCTAGAAACCTCTGAAGCACTCGTCGGACGTGCTGCACGTGTTCCTGGAGAGAAGAAGAAAAAATCAGTATGTCGTCCAGGTAGACATAAATGAACTGATCTATCATATCTCGCAGCACGTCATTGACGAGTGCCTGGAAGACCGATGGACTGTTGGAAAGCCCGAAAGGCATAACCAAGTATTCAAAGTGTCCCCTGGGGGTGTTAAACGCGGTCTTCCACTCATCCCCCTCCCTGATGCGGACCAAATGATAGGCATTACGTAAATCCAATTTTGTGAAGATGGTCGCTCCCTGCAACCTCTCGAAGGCTGAAGACATCAACGGCAAAGGATAAGTATTCTTTACCGTGATGTTGTTCAACCCCCGGTAGTCAATACAAGGTCGCAGAGACCCGTCCTTCTTCCCCACAAAAAAGAACCCCGCCCCCGCCCCTGTTGCTAGAGAATAAGAAATATATTTCTCCATAGCCTCCCTCTCAGGTGTAGAAAGCGAATATAACTTGCCCTTGGGCGGAGCCGTACCTGGTAATAAGTATATGGCACAGTCATAGGGAGGAATGCGGAGAAAGAGAAGCAGCCAGAGACTTACTGAACACCTCCTTCAGGTCCACTGATAGATCCACTGCCTCCTCCTGCAACACAGGGACAGAAACAGACGGACAGGCAGACACTAGACAAGACTTATGACACTGATTACTCCATGAAGACACAGACTTGAGCTGCCAGTCCACTTTAGGGTTGTGCCGGGTGAGCCAAGGGTGGCCGAGGACAATGTGTGCAAGGGGGGTGTTCAGGATATAGAAAGAGATAATCTCGGTGTGGTTGCCTGATGTGGTGAGGGTGATGTCTTCTGTGGCAAACGTGATGTTGGGAAGTGTTTGTCCATTAAGTGCGTGTACAGCAATCTGATGTGTGAGGGTCTTGAGGGGAATCTTGAATTGACGTGCGAATGAGTGATCCATGAAGTTACCTTCTCCATTAGTCCAAGAGTGCTCGACAGTCGTGAGTGAGTGTTGACCATCTCAGTCTTACCGGAAGGAGGGTAGATGTTGATGAGGTCTTCTCGGCGGAGATCCCACCCGATAGTAGCCTCATACTTACTATCGGGCTTGCCCTTTTACCGGACAGTTGTAAGCATAGTGACCGGTTCCACCACAGTACAGGGAAAGGCCCTGGGACCTCCGCCTTTCCCTCTCCTCCCGGGAAAGCCGAGCTCGACCCACCTGCATGGGCTCGTGATCGTCGACGGGGCTGACCGCGTCCCCGCCTTCAACTCGTGGCCCCTCGGCTCCTGCCAGAGGGCGTCTACTCATGGCGTGGCCACCAACTCGGGACAGTCGGGCATCAACTCTGAGGGCTAAAGCGATGAGTTCATTAAGAGACTGGGGCAGGTCCAAAGCGTAGATTTCTCTTTGGACGCGGTCAGCCAGCCCATGCAGGAACATGTCCCACTGTGCATCCTCCATTTGCTCTCCGCTGTTAGGGTCCGGAACTCGACTGAAAAGTCCGACACAGATCTTTCTCCTTGACGTAACTCAGCCAGCATTCTTGCAGCTTCTCTTCCGCCGGCCGTCCGGTCGAAAACTCTTTTCATCTCAGCGGAGAGCTCCTGGAACGAGGTGCAGCATGGATCTTCATTTTCCCACACCGCCGTTCCCCATAACGCCGCTTTCCCAGTCAGGAGGGTGAGCACAAAGGCGACCTTGGAGCGCTCAGTCCGGAAAGTCTGAGGCTGGAGCGAAAAATGCATGGAGCATCGGGTTAAAAAGGCTCTGCAAAATTTTGGATCACCTGAATAATGCTCTGGGGTTGGTAGGCGTGGCTCCGACTGGGATGGGCTCTCCGATGGTGTGGGGGGAACGGCCGGTGTGGGCGGCGCAGTGGGAGCTCGTAGCTGTTGGATCTGCCGGGTGAGCTCGGACATCTGCGCCACTAACGCCTGAACAGCGCGACCAGTATCATTTAAATTCTTTTCTTGAATGTCCAGACGAGCCATACTGTTACTCAAACAATCCTCCATGGTCGGCGCTGGTGTACTTGCTGTATCCATTCTTGGTCAGATCGTTCTGTTACGTTAGGAACAAGGACACAAGATGCAAGTAAAAAGACTCTTTATTATAGTGCAAATAATGGTGATGATGATGACAAGTCCAGGTGATGCAGGCGGTGGCGCAGGGACTTCGATGGTCAGACACAGAGTGATGGATGAAGTGCAGGGTGCTCTGAAGAGTGACGACGTAATCCAGACACGAAACGAAATCCAACAAGACGAAAACTGGAACACAGGAACTCGAGACGGGACACGAAGCACAGGAACAGGTAACACGAAGACTTCATGCAACGATCTGACAATGGGAATGAGAAAGTGGTAAGTTTTTATAGGAGATGAGATGAGCGGCAGCTGGTACTGGCGAGTGATCGCAGCTGGATACTGATCAACTGTGACGATCCGGACACACCCACTCACACACTCGCACGCATGTAAACAACAAAGCACGAGACTAGAGTGAGACACTGGATCCATATACCGTGGCATCCGAGTCTTTCGTTCTTCCTGTCAGTCCCATATAGGCTATGCTGTCAGTACCGGAAGGAAAAATGATTAGTTCATTTTCTCAGAGTCTCGAGTTCGGGTTTTAAATCCTTCGTTCTTTTGTCACGTGACCGCTGGTATCTCGCATCAAATACAACATTAGATTCGTATTATTGACTGCGTCTGCATGTATATTGTTTTATATTTAGGAATTAAAATACAAAATATGTGCAATAAACATTATCTGAAAAATTAAAGTTCCATCTTATTAGCCTATTGTCCCTGTCCGTCTCTTTTCTAAATGTTTCTTGTGCATCTGTGGTGTGTTTTATTATATATTATACATTAATTAACTACTATTATATTATACATTAACTACGTGCTTGTTTGTAAAAAGGTTGTAAATTAGTAGGCTATTCAATACGGTGACAAGTCACGTGACAAAAGAATGAAGGACTCAAACCCAAAGACTCGGGAAAAAATGAACTAATCATTTCTCTTTCCGGTCCTGACAGCATAGCCTATATGGGACTGACAGGAACTGACCGACTGATAGCCCTTTTCACCTGCGCCGTCGACGGAGGAGAGCGCTGAGGAGAAGGAGGGTTTCAGACGCGCCGAATATGGTGCCTGGAGCGAAAAATGCATGGAGCATCGGGTTAAAAAGGCTCTGCAAAATTTTGGATCACCTGAATAATGCTCTGGGGTTGGTAGGCGTGGCTCCGACTGGGATGGGCTCTCCGATGGTGTGGGGGGAACGGCCGGTGTGGGCGGCGCAGTGGGAGCTCGTAGCTGTTGGATCTGCCGGGTGAGCTCGGACACCTGCGCCACTAACGCCTGAACAGCGCGACCAGTATCATTTAAATTCTTTTCTTGAATGTCCAGACGAGCCATACTGTTACTCAAACAATCCTCCATGGTCGGCGCTGGTGTACTTGCTGTATCCATTCTTGGTCAGATCGTTCTGTTACGTTAGGAACAAGGACACAAGATGCAAGTAAAAAGACTCTTTATTATAGTGCAAATAATGGTGATGATGATGACAAGTCCAGGTGATGCAGGCGGTGGCGCAGGGACTTCGATGGTCAGACACAGAGTGATGGATGAAGTGCAGGGTGCTCTGAAGAGTGACGACGTAATCCAGACACGAAACGAAATCCAACAAGACGAAAACTGGAACACAGGAACTCGAGACGGGACACGAAGCACAGGAACAGGTACAGGAGGAACAGGAGTTCCAGGAGGAACAGGTGTTCCTGTTCCCAGAGGAACAGGAACACCTCTGGGAAGAATGGGGCGGGTCTCTGTTGAGGGGCCTGTCGGCGCCCCTGCAGGAACCATTCATCTAGCCTGCTGCGCGCGGGCTCCTCAGGCGAAGACCACTCGAGCCCGAGGTCTTCGACAGCCCTGGTGAGAACGCGGGGAAGCTCAGCGTCGATGCTCGTGCTCGAGCTGACCTGCGTAGATGGCGTGGGGCCGTAAACGGAGCCCGTCCACTCCTCACAGTTGGATGTAGTGATGGAAAAACTGCCATCCTTCTCTTCCTCGTCGTCCGAAGCCCCGAATGAGATAAGACCCGCTGCTCGCTGAGAGGGGCGTTGGTCTGCCAGCGTGAACAGGACCGGTGTGGGGGATTCCTGAGGAGAAAGCGAGACACGTGGGGACTGGGCCGGCGTGGGCTCGCTTGTCTCCGTCCGCTCTGGCATCCTTTGTGAACGGCGCTTTTTCTTGCGCGGCTCAAGCAAAGGGAAAGAGGGAGCGGGGTTAGGATCGTCGTCGGAGAAGATAGCCAATCGATCCCGTAGAGAGGTAAGATCCATCCTGTCACACTCAGGGCAGCCGCCCTCGGTGAGTGCGGCCTCCGCGTGGTCGCGGCCTAAGCAGGAATCGCACAGGATGTGCAGATCTCCGCCGACGAGTGGGCCTCTACACGAGGCACAGGTGGTCCTTTTATAGACACGGACCACGCCCATTTGGTTCGAGCGTCTGAGCTGTCTCGCCATAGGTTCGAGCAGTTGCCGCAGCACAGCCAATGACCGGGCTCGCGCTTGTCTGTGTCTGCTGTGCAGCTACACTGCGTTTTAAAGTGTTGCTTCAGTATTCTTGAGAAAAGGGGTTTTCCCATAGTGTAAGCTAGCTTACGCAATACTAGAGACCTCTCGAAAGGGAACACATCATCTCTGGACTTGTTTTCACAAAATGAAACTTTATTTCAAATGGGGAACAATGCAAATGACTCATTAGAGTGATGATCTTCAGTATTGCACAGACTTTGTTTTATTGCACTCAACAACATACAAATATCTTTAAGAATATAGACAGAACTGTAACAATTGGTGAGATAGTAATAATGAGCCATATCATCATTATGTGACGTTTAAAATGAAATAAACAGGGAAGAACTGAACCTTAAACAGTGGCATAATAAGATGTTTACAGCAGTCAGGCTGTAACTTGTCATGTCAGTTACTATTTTTTTCTCACATTAATTTAAATAACACACACTTTTTATCATGAGTGGTAGGATGAAAATCTTTAGGCCATTTAAGAAGAGAAATTAAATAATTTACAATTTCATTAGTACTAAGAGAACTGCAAACCACAAGCAAGAAAATATTGACTATTGGTACGGGACTTTTTAAGCAATACAAATTAAATATACAACATAAGTGAAACATAAGCATGTTTAATCAGGATACAAAGTCAAAGGTCAAAAATATCTGTACCAGAATTAACCAAAATAAATTTCAGATCAAACAGTGGATGACTTTGATTGATAATATAATATATTAATAATAATTCATTATCTGTTCCATAGTGCCACTATTCTGTCTTGTCTGCACATGTTCTGGTTAGTTAACCTTCATCCACCTGTGTCTAGTTAGTTCCCTCGTTTACCCTGTGTATATATTCTCCCCGTTCAGTTCCTTGTCGGTTATTGTTTGTGTGCATGTCTTGTGGACACGCTGTTACATTATGTTAAACCCACTTGTTTCATTAAAACTTATCTCCGTTGGAAATTACCTTCATCTGTCTGTTTCATCTGCCAAGCCGTGACACATCGACAGTATGCAATATAGGATTATTTTGTTTATAAGATTATATTATATTATTATAACTATATTGAATTCCAAACATTTTCATTTGGTGCAAAGACCAATTAAGGTCTGTTGTTTATTAAGGTGTCATTCATAGTGTGAAAATATATTCATTAAATTATAAAGGCCTGTGTATAAAGCAGTTATTTGTGAATAATGGCTACATTTTAATTTTACAATTTAATTGATTGTTACTTTCTCATGTTCATAGTTCATGTTGCAGTGGGGCACAAAAGTAACTATTTCATTACAACATATCAAAATGTGCAACAGACACCTCTAAGTGACACTTTATATAAAACTCTGCATGTTTGGTATGTAAACACTTACCAAAGACAGGCGATGTTTTTGGTTAATCAGAAATACTATAACTGTCTTCCAAAATACCAGAATATTTCTTTTTTTAAGGAACAACACAAAAAGTGACAGACTGGTCTTAAATATACTAAAACAGGGAAATCCTCAAAACCACTTTTTTTACAGAGCTAACATCAAAAATAAATAAGGCAAAGTAATGCAATAAATTGAGTGTATCTTTGTTACAAGAGTTAATAGAAATCTTTTTTTCAGTAGTAACACTTTTCCAATGTCAGTTTTTTTTCTTCGCACCATGCTTGATTGTGATTACAAGATTTCAGAATAGAAATATGCAAAAGGCGAGGTTAGAGGAAGTGTTCCGTGTGCTGTAAACATTTAACACTGCTTTATAAATTCATCCCATCTGGTAATGTAATTGAAACAGATTTTTGTTCTCTTAAAGAAGCTCTGTATGTTAAGTAGAAATGTTTCAGAGGTACGGTATGCAGTACAGTCTCCTTGAGTTTGGCAGCACTGTCTAACGGGTGATTGGCTTAAAGCCGTGTGTAGAACTTGAGTGTTCTTAACATACCAGAGCAGAGTCACGGGTCAAACCATGGCTGAAATAACCGCTACTAATAAGGCAGTGACTGGGGCTAAAATATGTTTACCTATGACTAGATCTCTCCTACATCTAAGCAAAACACGAATAGTGTGATCTAGAGTTTCTCAAAGCAGATGGCGCAGAGCAGGAAGATGACATACAGGAACATAAGCCCAAGGCCTAACCTCCGGTCCAGCCTCCAGTGGTTCAGGTGCACGCTCAGTACCTGTGCAGACAGACAGAAAACAGACTATGTACATGCCATGAGACAAACATTACAAAATAATATGAGACGAGAGTTGTCAAATTCTCAATGATGAACTTACAGTAAGAAAAACAGAAGCGAGAAGGAGAATCACAGAGTACACCAACCCCTTACTGTTAATGAAGACCTAGAGGAAGACCAGGGGAAACTGCTGTAAGAACACGGCACACAGCACGCAGAACCAGGGTTATTAATATTAGTATTCAAAACATTTTCTGAGCCAAGATTTTTATTTTGAAATTTGCTATTTGTCAGTGTCAACTAAAACCTGAATAGCTTTTTTTAAACTAATAAAAATGACAAAAGCACATAAAATAACTAAAACTTATTACACTAAAATTAAAATAAAAACTGTAAATATAAAAATAAAAGCTAAATCCAAAATATTAATAAAAACTATAATAGTATATAAATAACACAAAAATACTGCACAATACACACAATTCTGTTTCATATGGCAAACTAAATCAAATAGAAAGGATAGAAATAGTATGTTAAAATTAGGGATGGAACAGGAGTCTCAAGATTTTTAAAAGTTGTCTAAAAATATTTATTTGCTTTAAATATATTAATTTAATTTCAATATGAAATTCTTTTTTTTTATGATTTTATTATTATTATTTAATAGTTTTTTTTTACTTTACTTTAATTTTTGTGGATCCATCCAAAATAGTTTGAGAAAGAATCGCAATGCATCACAGACTAGCAGACAACCGAGTTCTATTCCTAATTCAAAAGAATTTAAACTCACTATTGACCCATAATCAACCACTAGAGTGCGCAAAGCCCATGGGAAACCAAGACCCAGCAGAATGTCAAAGACGTTGCTGCCGATAGAGTTGGACACTGCCATGTCTCCCATACCTGCAGCACCAGACACATTCATTAATTTATTCATCAATAAAACTGAATATGTGGTCAAGAAAAGGAAGAGTGGGGAGATCTTAGCACCTTGACGGGCAACTATGAGACTAGCCATGCAGTCTGGGACACTGGTGCCTGCTGCTAGAAAGGTAATACCCATGATAACATCTGGAATGTCCAATGTAAAACTGATGATGGTGACCTGCAACAAAGATATTGTATGTTAAACAGAAATCCTAACAGGCCATTCTACATATTTTGAGACAAACAAACATTTCCACATGGTGTTTTTGCAGTGACAATGAGCACCGAAGGGCTGATCTCACCATCCACACCATGAGGTAGGAGAACACGGCAATCCAGAGTGTTGAGGCCACAAAGGTAACCATGAACCAGCGCTCCCAGCGCGGCAAAACACAGTTAGGGACAGTGTAGTACAGCAGGGAGTCTAAAGGCCATGAAAACAACCACTTCACTTGCTCCCAGCACCCCTCTGTGGATAAAAGTACTTCAAATCATTACCATTTCATGCAAGGCTCCGTAACGCCACCTACAGGACAAAGAGAGTATCACATACATTCAAATGTCACAGAACAAAGACTGTCTATATAGACAATGATACTTGAATGAAACATTAATGATCTCTCTTTATTTTCCTTTCTTTTACTGAAACGTTTCAAAGGGACCCCTTTTGAGCTTTTCATTGCAATGGCATTTTCACCCTTCCTGTCATCTTCAGTAACGTTCAATTGTTCACCAGTGATGGAGTTCATTTCATTGAAAGGCGCATCAGCCCGAGAGATTTGAGAGCTCTCATCACTTTTCTGTAATCATAACACTAGTGTACAAATCTAAAATGCATGGTCCCATTATCTAGAAATGGCTCTTAGACTAATGGATTATGGTCCTTAATGGGCTAAAATTGAGGACCATTCTCCTAATCAGGATGTGGGGAAAAAAATGAGACAGATGAACCACAATAAACTTGTGTTGTCCTGTTATTCTGAATAGTCCGAATAATGTTTTAATTTAATGTTTTGGTATAATTTATAAACATACCCACTAGAAGTTTGAGTGTTGATTTGAGGAATGGTTCAGTTTGTTTTTGATTTAGGGAGTCATAATCAAATTCTAAAATGATTCTGGATTACAGTAATCTAATTTTTCAGCAAAATCACAGAGTACTATAAGGATTGCACAAAAAAGCTTACTTGTTTCATATATTAAAAATATTCATGATACAAATCATTGGCTCTTAAATTAATATCTATGTTACTTTTGTTAATTGTGGATCGATTGCGAATTGTTTTAAGAAAAACATCTGTAATTCATCCTTAACCCTCTGGGGACCAAGGGGTTTTTGGGGCCCTTGGGATGTTTTGACATGCACTGACATTTGTGCTTTTTTCAGTTATTTATAAACATGTTAATGGCAAAGGTGTAAATTCACTCTATATAGCACAAACGGGGCTACCATAATACGTGAGCAACATGTATGTAAATGTTTGTATTTTTGAGAGAATATTATTTATGCGTGGTTATTGAAAAAAACTAAAAATAAAAGTTTCTGAAATAAGGCCACAAAACACATATTGATTATTTCTTCACAAGACTTTTGAAAATTGTATCACATAGTCTAGAATATTTGCTCCAAAACTATGTGAGAATCATCCTGACTACTCATTCAGATAAGTCAATAAAGTCTTTTAGAATGTGTATGACGTGTTTTGTTTGAGAAAGCTTTATGCAAGGAGGCGTGATCTCTCATTAATATGTGTGGCATTTCACACCTGAGAAAGACAAAGACCCTCCCATAATGGCCCTATTAGGTGTGCTATCAGGCCATATCATTATGAGGAGCCTTGCACAAAGAATGAGGAGATTTAAAAAAGAATGGCTTTTAGATTGTTTGGATTTATTGACAACACACACACACACACACACACACACACACACACACACACACACACACACACACACACACACACACACACACACACACACACACACACACACACACACACACACACACTGCTTAGAATAAGTGAACACACTCATGCTAAAGTTGACTAAAAAGAGGAATAAAAAATCTTAATGCCTTGATTAAAAAAACGAGGAAAACTCCAACCTTTAGGGGCATGAATAATGTCCTTGAATTCTTTGTGAATGAATAATGTATCGCAAATAATTAAAATGTTCTTCTTTAAAATACAGGGTGCATACGTCTGGACACTTCTATCACACACCCTTCACCATATAGACATGGTTTTATTTCAGTTCAAAGTTCAAAGTTAGAGTTGGAAACATCTTGAAAAGAAAATTGTCTTTTTCCATAAATGTCTTAGTTTGATCATACATATTTCAAAGTTGAGGATTTATTATTTTGATATAGCTTGCATTGGAACAAACACTATAACATCTTAGTTGATTAGTTTATTGACAAAACATACTATATATTTAACATATGAGCAGAAACTCCTAACAAAAGCTTATTTGATGTCTATTTTAGACTAGTCAACGAAATGTTGTCTTTTATTTCGTCTGTAACAGAGCGTATCTGTGTTCATTCATTCATTCATTCACACACACACACACACACACACACACACACAGAAACATGATTCACATTTAAACAGTATGCTATTTTTCCGTTTACAGACACTAACGTTATTCTATATCGCGATTAGAACAAAGCACAAGCATAAAACACTTACACTTGTCAGCTGAATCTGTTGCTCCTCCTCGAAGTGAAAATAAACCAGCACTTGTTCTGAGGTAGGTAAATGTCCCAGGATTGTTCCTCATAGCCGCGCAAGACGACAGTAGATTAATCTGACTAAAAAATATAGTGTGTTTTCAGAGTTTATGGGCGTTAACGCGTCTCAATGTGTTGCTTCACATATTTGCGTTTGAATAGCGCGTGCTCTCCGTGGGCGTGTCACATTACCAGAGATAATGAGCTGAGAGAAAGATAATTTGAATGTCTCTCTTTTTATATAGATGACATAAACAGAGAATATTTATTTTAGTTTTGAATCGGATCCTTTAAAAGTACAAACTCAAATGATTTAAAAGATATATTGCTTATGGCTGGGTGAATAGTATTTGCTGAGTTTTGTTTAGGATTAGAGACGTGCTCCTGAAAAAAAGTTCACAGTGACTGAGAGGCAGAATGCACACCCTGTTTATTTTCTTTATTTTACAAAAGCACAATATTTTATTTCGATTGTATGTGGGCACATAAAAAAGTAGACATTTAACAGATTATTTTCTCATATTTCTTAACTCTATATGAACAGAAATGATGGTAGTACTTTAAGTCTATTTTTCTGCTATGTGAAAAAAAAACAAGCAAAACGCGCCGGCGCGTTTCTGGTCCCCAGAGGGTTAATATTCACTCACCTAGCACAGAAAGAGGTCTGAAGGGTTGTTCTTCATCTGCCTCTTCTTCTTCCTCTTCAGGCTGAGCATCCTCTATATCTGCTACACGTTCTAACTCCTCTCCTTGGCCCCTCTGTCTGGGTTCCTCTAGGGGTTGCGTTTCACTCTCAAGGGCCCCTCCATTCTCCAGACCCCAAGGAACCCCCTCCATGCCTGGACCATCTTGGCCGGCAGTGTCCCCTGATCCGTTGCCACTGCTGTCTCCAGGGCTCCTGTTTCGAATTAGTCTCTGCCTCTGTGGAAGACAGGCAGAAGATGTGAGAGATGTACACTGTGCAGGGGAGACCCAATGTGATCCGCTTCAACCGAATGAGGTTCGGTTAGATGAGAAATGGTGAGGACAGAGTTGAAGAATCAAGCTTGCAGAACACACCGCAAGACCAAAGTAAAGCGCAGCCCGTTGGGGCCTCTTAAAGATGACATGCAACAAGCAAGTAAACAATTGTTGATGGAATAAAACATTTGCCCAATCAAACAACAAAATGGTGGTTACATAAGATCTCCAGGGGTTTAAACAAAAATGGAAATCAGGAGTAGTGTCTGAGGATGCCTGAACCTATAGATAGAGATACTATTGCTGACATTTGAAGAGTATACAGGAAATGACAGCAGACGTTCTGAGGACTGGATCAGTCCCCATCATACCTGTTGCAGATGTTACAGTAGGAGGGTCGTGTTAAAGGACCCATAGGAAAGAGAAACCATAAATGAGATCTCTTTATTATTTCTCCAAGACAGCAATGACATTAAATGAGCTCAAATGGAAACTCCTGCATCTGTTTTTTCTCCTGAAGAAAAAAAAACAATTACATTTTTCTTACTAAATGTGAACAATTGTCTCATTTGTATCTATTTTAAACTCTCCTAAGGAATTTTAGCAGAAGCACTGATTTTTTTTTCTTAATCTATTTTTCTTATCTTGTTTCCCAATAGAACATAAGTGATATTATAATTTGAGATTAAAGGTACAATATGTAGGATTTTTGCAGTAAAATATCCAAAAACCACTAGGCCAATGTTATATATTTTGTTTAGTTGATTACTTACAATATCCCAAATGTTTCAAACAATTTGTAAATCGTGAGAAAATTGCGATTCTAATCAAGGAAACGGGGCGTGTGAACAGGGGTGAGGGGTCGCCAGTCAATGACGTCATATCCGCGTTAACCTCGGTTTCCGCCAGGTTTGACCTCGTACACATTCTCTGCCTCGTACTGCCATAGTAACCATGGCGACAGATGTTGACAACTGGCCCGTTATGCCTAGCAGGACGCTCACACTGTTGTTGTTTTGTTCAAACATTTTGGATCATGGCAAGTAGACTTTGAGACAAAAAGAGGACTAAAACGAACATCTTTCGAGATGCCGAGAGCTCCACGTCTGCGACTAACTTCGACTTGACAGAGACGCGAGTGTTGCATGTACTTTTAGACAGGTGAGCAAATGTACATGAAACAAATGTTATCAATGTTATTTAGTTCAACATGATGAAATGTTAGAATATGATCTGTATGTTATTCTAATGTTGATCTAGCTTAACGTACTTAGTCTCATACAGCCAACACACAACCTAACTAACAACATTCAACACACTCAAATGCCATTTAGTGTGATAGTGTAACTGTTAGAGCAAGTGAAACAGCGCTGCATTACCTCAAGTTTGATTCGTCTAATAAACTGACCTGTGTGAGTATTAATTCAGCACTTGCGTGTAGTTCGGTAGAATGAAATGTCCTTATTCTTTTAACTTATATCCGCAGGAATCACGTTGCGTGTGGCGCTGGTATACGTCTAGCAATTGCGCCCTGCTTCATACCACAGTCATGTTAAAAACATTAATGTATTCACTCATCCATAAAAGATCCCTCAGCTTGACGACAAGATCCATAATTCAGCTTAATGTGGAATATACGTCATCAGTATCCGCCTTTGTTATTGTAAGAGGTTAGCGACCCCTGGTGGCGAAAAATCCTTGCATATTGTACCTTTAAACACTGTGTAAGATAATAAGACTTTATAAGAATATGTATTGAATTATTTTGTTTTCTTATATCAAATGCAATATTTTCTGACTGAACCTTTTGATTTATGCTTAAAACAAGAATTTTTTTAAAAAAATATTCATAATATAATGGATTGAGAAAGATAATTCAAGATACACACTATATACACTGATTTTTTTTTTTTTGATTGATGATTCTTAAAATTTTGTTTTTCACACCTGTATCTTTACTGGAAAACAAGACAAAATAATTTTTTGCAGCCACCTTCTGAGACAAATTTGATACACAAATAAAACATACATGAGAACTCTATTAATTGCTTCCTTTAATCCATACATGAAATTAGCCTGATAATTTAAAATTCTTGGTTGCGCAACTGAGGTGCTGTTGTCCCATCCAGACATGCAAAAAGCGAGCAAGCATCCAGCCAGTACCTCAGTGATGAGCATGCGTCCGGCCATGCTGAGGCGAGTGCGGGGGGAGAAGTGGGGCGTGATCATGACACGGAGGCTTGCCTCTGAGAAAGAGAACTGGTGAGGGTGTAGACTCATCAACTCATCCACCATCACCACCGGGGAGTCCTGGCCACCCGCATTCTGACCTGAGAGAAAGAGAGACGTGGTACTATATAATGCACAACCTCTCAGTATGATCCACACAGCTCCACCCTCCACCCACACACACACCTTTCTTCAAGAGGATCATGGAGGTGTCACAGTGGGGGCTTGCCTCTCCTACCGACACATCTCTGCACAGACTGCTCACCAAACACGGATGACCTGGGATACCAAACCTCTGCTCCACCCAGCCCAAAATCTGACTGTTAAACCTTGAAATGGACACAGACAATCTAATATTATATACTGTGGAAATTATGCACTGACCAAAAATATAAGTATGTAAATAAGTTGAATAAATATATATTACATACATAGTTACCATACTATTATAGATTATATTTTATTTTATTATTATTGACTGGTAAGTAAAAATATTAAATACTCACTTCATGATAAGGATGTAAACTCCATACATTGAAATGAGGATTATAGTCTCCCACCTACGACAGTGATGTTTATGATAATGCAATAAGCTCTGGTTCACTTGTTCAAATGTAAATGAAGATTTTTACTCCTTCTTTATAATGAATTTGGCACACTTACCAGATTACTTTGTCATCATATATGACCTGAAATACACAACAGTAAATACATAAATGTCCTTAATTAAGTGTGACTACAAAACACAGACAGAGAAATATAGTGCTGCTTACCAGAATCAAGGCCAACACAGAGAGGATGTAGAAGGTGGAGTCACGGAAGAGCGGCCACCAGGTCAGAATGATGGTCTGTGAAGCAGGAATGGTGAAAAGTCACAAGAAACAAACAAAATGAATCTGTAAAGTTTTATATTTAATATATTAAAACAAGCATAATCTACCTGTCCAGAAAATATTCCACAAACTCCGATGATGACCAAGATGTTGAAGACAGCTGATCCCACAATAGTTCCCACCCCCAGGTCTCCCTTGGTGATGAACACACCTGATATGAAGAGACAACTGCTTATTGACAACTTATTTACAGTGACAACGCATTGCAAAAAAAACATTGACTGATACTGACCGATCAAAGATGTGAAAAGCTCGGGTGCGGAGCTGCCTGCTGCCATGAAGGTGGCACCTGCAACATCCTCACTGAGGTGCAGATTCTGAACATACAAACTCCAGCTCAGAATATGATCTGCTATTACACAGTAACATTGAGATTCCTGCTAGTAGTAACAAACTACACTCACCGCACAGATTTTTTCCAGAGAGGGGACAAAGTAGACATCGCAGACAATAGCAAGGGCATAGAACATATAAACTGCCTGTGGTCACAACAGCACACAGAAGACAGGTCAGCAGAGATCCAGTACTTAACCTTCACAAACACAGTGCTATCATAGACTGTACCATCAAGTCTTTCATTTTTAGTCATTTAGTTATTAGCAAACAAGTCAAATCACAAACTATAATTTTACACAAACTAGAATTCAAGTCAAATTTAAAACTTGTACTAAAAAACTTAAAACTTAAGTTAAAAACAACAAAAAAAATAGGAAATTAACAGGTTATATAATTTCAGACCTGCCAACCTTGACATTATTTTTTGAGTACTATGGGGGACGGGGGGTAAAAAATTTTTTTTATTCATTATTAATATTGCATTGTATATAATGTGTGCTGGTCAATAGTCTAAAATTAAGAAACCCCTAGAAAACAGTAAATAAAAAAATCACTAACATCGGAACGTTGTACATGTAAGATAGGCTACATAATTTATTATTCCAATATCCAAATATGATACTAAATCTCACAGGAAAAAAAAGGCTTTTATTTGAGACGTGGTGTCTTTGCATTTGTACATTTTAAACAGGACACGCATTAGCTGAATAAACGTTAGCCAATACAAACATATTTATAGAAAATAGTTGACAATGAATAGACAGGAGTCCAATAAAAGCAAAACGAACCACTTATTCTAAAGAGAATATCAAGTAGACAAAAAGTTAGACGAATCCGACATACACTGAGGGCTGTGTGTGACAGTAAAACGTCCGTCATTTAACGAATTTAAAAAACACGGATGGATCAAACAAAATGGTTTCTGACATTTTGTCAGAAAAAAAACACAACCAAGAACAAAATTTAAACTTAGCCCGTCAATTTTCATTTTACAATCATCTTCTCTCTCTCTGCGTGCGCGCGTCAGTGTTTGTGAGAGAGCTCGCGCAGCACTGATACAACGTACTTTTTAATCCGTAACTAACGCGCTAGTTTTCATACAAAATAAATATGTAACATTGGTTAAGTTATTATTAACGCAATAACGTAACACATGCAGGCTACGTTTCTCAACACTGAGAATGAATAAATAAACGCCTGTTTCTCCAGACTCGCGTTTTATCAGTAATCCACAAATCACAGAACTGTCATAATCACTAAGCCATAGCGATTTAAATTTTATTCAGATTTACTGTTAAGCATTACTTAAGCATTTTATAATTTGCATGGATGAATGATGTTTTCCTCTTATCTGAGTGACCATGATGAATTACGGAGTATTTTAAGATAATACATGCGATTGCGATCACTCATGTGATCATCGAATCCAGATTTAGTTAACTCAATACAATATTTCAACTTTCCACATCCACCCCAGCCCGTTTACCTTCAGGAGTCAGAAGTACTGTGACTACTGTACTGTCCTCGCTGACGAACTCAGTCAGACGGCGGAAGAGGTATCGAGCGGGATTACTTTATTGCTGTCGATTTTCATTCTCTTTTTAATGATAGGTCTTACGCATCTGTCAATCGTCCTCCCTTGCTATTTGGGGAATGAACTCAGCGCTATGATTGGTCGAACTCTTCTTCTTTTGCTCTTGCTTGATTTGAGGACTGCGCGTGCACAGAGGCGCGTCACCAGGTTTTTGCGTAGTTTAGAGTGACAAATCGTATAAGCGTACTTTGAGGTCAAAACGCGTATCCCCTCCGCAAAATGCGTACAGGTTGGCAGGTCTGTAATTTATATCGGTAATACTTTACAAATACGGTCTCATTTGTTAACCTTACTTAATGCATTAACTAACAATGAGCAACATTTTTTTACAGCATTTATTAACCTTTTGTTGATGTAAGTTTAGTTAATGCATGTGAACTAACATGAACATGAGATTTTTAATAATGTTAACAGATAAAACTTGTATTTTAGAAATGTATTAGTAAATGTTGAAATTAACATTAAGTTTAATAAATGATGCAGAAGTTCATGTTAACAGTTAACTAATGTTAAAATATACAATCCTTATTTTAAAGCATTATGACTATTGGAATATATTTTAAAATGTAATTCGTTCTTGTGATGGCAAAGCTGAATTTTCAACATCACTCAAGTCTTCAGTGTCACATGATCCCTCAGGAATCATTATAATATGCTGATTTGATGCTCAAGAAACATTTCTTAGCAATGTTAAAAACAGCTGCTTAATATTTTTGCGCATATATTTTCTGGATTTTTTGATTAATAGAACATTCAAAAGAACAGCATTTATTTGAAACAGAAATATTTTGTAAATGTCTTTACAGTCACATTTGATCAATGTAATGTTGAAAAAAGTATTAATGCCTTTTAAAAAAAAATGTACTGACCCTAAACTTTTGAACAGTAGTGTACTTTGCCTGATACGGTCAATCACTGCACCAAACAGTTCTCTGTATATTTATCACTGGACTGTGGCATACTTACACAAAACACATGCAGTAGAATTGCCCCATGTCTCCTCTGTCCCTTAGTAAAGATGTCCTCTGGAAATTCATGAATAGCTGGGTGGAAAAGTGAACATTTTTTAAAATGGAGATGGCGTTAAAAGACCATTAGGAATACAGTATACAGTAGCACAGAGAAACTATGCAATCCATAAAGCAAGGCTTACAATATTATGAAACCCCTTCATTCACTATGAAACAATCTTGACAGCTCTGGTCTGAACTGAAACGGATGCTAATCACATTTAGCACATTAACGTTTACATTAAAGGACACATATAAATGTTTTTTTTCATCTGAGAGCGCACAGTGGCTCCCTTATTCTGGGTTACTAAGAGTTTCTTTTGGCTCGAAAAACTGTGACTGATAAGGGAATATCTATCCACGCATATTCAGATGTATATATAGTATTTTAGATGGGGGAAAAAACAAAAACAAAAGAAGGCCAAGAAAATTTCTATTTCTGTGAAAACACTAACCTATCTAGTGCTGTGCTTTCTCACTTCATTGATGCACTGTAGCCTTTATCAAGAGAATGCGCTACATTTAACTTAAGGTTGTTAAGAAGCTTTTGTCTATTGTAACTAAGTGGCAAGTGAATTGACCAGCCTTTAAGCTAATCTGTAATAGTGCAGAGAGGCCAGGAAGAGAAGGCCTAGTTAAATCAGAGGACTGGTAATACTTTAGCCCACAGCTTCTTGAGATGCAATCAGCGTGAAGACTGTTCTTGCTCTGACTGCCTTAAAGAGGCCAGCTGTCTAATAAACAGCCATGAAATAAAGAGACGACGGAGGAAATCACAGCCCTTTAAATGCACAGAATAATAACAATCAGAGCTTTTAAGTTTTTAAACTTCTCACTTTTTTTATAACGTACAAACTTTGCATCTAATTTGCTACATGTATCAATTATTTTAAGTGCCATTTCACTAGATAATATGCCAAATGTAATGGGGGAATATGTCTTGATTATTCTGAGCAATAATATCAACTCTGTTATGGCAATGCATACTGTAGCTGGAACCAACAGCTGATCAGTTACATCTAAGATTAAATTGACCAAGTACTTCCTTATTGAATTTCATAAATCAGAAGGATTTATGAATAATTGAAGGGCTGTAATGATTTTAAGGCCTTTTAGTGCATTACATTTTATTACATTTGTTCTCCAAAAGTGATATGCTCAGCCTACACTACCACAGATACATTAGTTAGCTGTTTTTAAATATTTATAAGCCTTTCACTAAACAGTAATGACATATAAGCAAGAATAATAATATATACAGATGAAGTAGCTATTAAATGTCATCAAAAATGAAATAACTTCATATAATCCATTTGTGATGTGTGAACAATGCAAGCAAATAATCATTAGCAAAACAGTGTTATTTTATGTTATTAAAGTTAATTATATTCAGTGAATGAAACACCTTGGGATAGTTCACCCTAAAATGAAAATGAAGTCATCATTTACTGATCTAATGCCGTATAGCCTACCCTTCTTTCTTTTTAGGACCACAAAAGGAGTATTTAAAAAAAATGTCCCACTTGCGCTCGTCCATATAATGACATTGAATAACCACCAGCATCAAGCTTTTTTTTTTTACAGAATGGTCCCATGCTACACGTGTCGTATATTACATGTATTGCTAAATGAAAAAAAAGTATCCGTGTAATTTCTTCATCTCAGTTGTTAGATGACAGTCAGAATGACAGTTGATGTGAAAGCGATAGCTTCTTTTTACGACAAACAGAACGGATATATTTACCTCAGAGAAGAAAGTACATGGATTAATTGTATTTTATGTCGCATTTGTATTAATCAACTCAGAGTGAAAGGCAGCGCTAATAGAGTGTCATGCATGCGTGCCCTGCACCGAACACCAACGGACAAGGTCAGGATTTTTCAGGAATAATACATTAAATTTCGTTTTGTTTTTCAACAAACCCTACCATATACCCCCTAGAACACTTGGAATATACGACACGTGTTGCATGGGACCATTCTGGCATACTTCTGCATCTTTTTTTTAAAGCTTGATGCTGTACGCTATTTTCTGCCATTATCTGGACTATGGACTATATGGACTGCGAGCGGGTCTGCTTTTGTGGTCTGAAAACAAAAGAAAGGCATACTGCATTAGGACAACACCAGGGTGAGTAAATTACGGATGTAAACTATCCCTTTAAATGATAGATATGTAATTCATGACACTGACTACAGCATCATGTATAAAAGTTCAGAAGGTGCAACCCCGTGCAAGGATCCATTAAGGGTTCCGGGACATCAGAACTGTCTGAATCTTGTTTCTAAAGATGAGATCAATAAATCAAAAAGTGAGTGATTTGGAGTTTGAAACCTCTGTCGATGAGTGATTTGTGGAGTTGATTGAAGGAAAAAATGGCATATGACAAATCTCTCTAAAGTGGCACACTTTGAATGCTTAAAACAGACTATCCTCTGTTCTGAAATGAGGGATTCTGTTGCTTAGTAACACAAGCCTCAAAGGGGCCTTGACTATGAAGAGGGCACCTGTCTGCATCAGTTCACAGAATGAGGAGGCAGTGGGAAAGATAACGAGATATGGGCGGATGTGATACAGAAAGACATGGTGAATAAAGAGAGAGAGAGAGAGAGAGAGAGAGAGAGAGAGAGAGAGAGAGAGAGAGAGAGAGAGAGAGAGAGAGAGAGAGAGAGAGAGAGAGAGAGAGAGAGAGAGAGAGAGAGAGAGAGAGAGAGAGACTATAACAGCATTAGATCGGACTATTTCACTAGATTCCAACAGTTAGAACCAAATTTTATGGCATTACCAAATTCAGAAAAATTAAATCATATTTTGGGGAAAAAATCTAGCTCAATCACAACAGCAGCAAAGTATGTAACAGCCTGCCACAAACTACGAGGTCAGCCAGTGGACAAAGCTAGAGTCAGAATTGTTCTTGTCTTGTTAGAATGTTGGTACAAACGTACAAAAACGTGTGTTTTAAATGTTAAAAATGTATTCATGCATTTTTTTTACTGACTGATTTATTGATTTTTATTTTATTTTATTTATTTATTTTTTGTGATTATTTGTTCATTGCATATGTAATGGCCAATGCTTTGGCAATACTGTACAAGTCATGCCAATAAAGCTCATTTGAATTGAATTGAATTGAATTGAATTGAGAGAGAGAGATAGAGAGAGAGGGAGAGAGAGAGGGAGAGAGAGAGAGAGAGAGAGAGAGAGAGAGAGATAGATAGAGAGAGAGAGATAGAGAGAGAGAGAGAGAGAGAGAGGGAGAGAGAGAGAGAGAGAGAGAGAGAGAGAGAGAGAGAGAGAGAGAGAACTGCTCAGGCTTTCACTGACCAGCTCTGGGTGTACTTGATGTCTGGTTCTCCTTGATGATTTGCTGGGTTAGTTTACGCCCGGCCCAGGTCAGGTCTGAATCCTCTTTGGAATGGGCTGTAAAAATCCATAACACATACCTTTATCTTTTTTATACTTATACAGTTGGTCCAAGATGTCCTTTTTTATGAAAGCCATTGCAATGGGACAAATTTAGCTTCTTAAGCAATATATATACACCAAAGATACAGTGCAGGGTGCAAAAGTCTAGTAAAAAATGCTTGTATTCTGCATTCTATTCTAATTTAATAATTTTTTCAGGCTTTTGGACAGGTTATATCTAACTTAAACTCCAACTTATTTAAAAATAGGCAAAAGATTGAGGCAATCAGAATGCTTCCTCCCATCCTCTAAAGTTCCCATGGAAACCTGATCCTAAAGCAGTGATTAATGAGTGGTGTGGAACTGGATTTGAGCCCAGAGAGGGTGTGGTTTACTCAAGAACCAAATGACAAAGATAGTTCTCATTTGCATATGCAAACTAATCAGTTCCAAATATAACTGAAATAGGGTAAATGCCTGCATATGAAAATGTGTACACAATATTAAGACTTTGGCACAGTAGTGATTCAAGAGAGCATGATTTACACATAACAGAAACCTATATAGTTTAAAATTACTTTTTTATAATTAGATTTTATTTTCAATTATGAGTTTAGTGTTAACTTTTTAAAGTCATCACCAAATATTGAATGGTCTATTGTCAATTGCTAAGATGTTAACATCTAATTCATCTAGTAGGCTATATGGTTTCTCTAGGTTTTGACGAACATGTCTATAGATCCACGTCTAAACATTCATTGTGATTGACATGGTAACGTTCCAGTCTATTATTAAAATGAAGCTTCAGTTACTAAAATAAAATTACACTCTTTTATTCAGCTGTAAATTTCAAGGGCACTTTTTAGGAGCTGCTTAACATTCAGACTCAGCCTCCCAGAGGAACTCATTACTCACACAGACAAAGCTGGAAAAGTTACATGCACTGTGAAAAGATCAAATTATAAGCAACACAGAAGAATGAACACACAGAAGCAGGTTACAGTATACATTTTTCCCCCTCATCTATGTCAGCATCTGTTTGTGCTTTTCGACAGGGTGTGGAAATGTCACCGCTGGTACAACTCATGGGGAAGATGACATATCCTGAGGTGTGACATGCTATATTCTCAATAATTAACAGCTTTCTCTCAAACTTTTATGATATATATCCAGCTTTTATCAGATCCCTGTTAGTCGATTAATTGTGAGTACTTATATTTTATCACTTATAAATATGTCAGACCACAGTAGCCAGTTATGGCAAAATGGTGATTCAAAATGGCCAAAAATCAAAGGAAATGATAACCAGTTAAACACATGGACATGTTATGCATCAACTAATTGTCCCTAGTCTTAAAATGATAGTTCACTTAAAAATATTTTTTTTGCCATCATTTACTCACCCTCATGTCATTTCAAAACTGTATGAAATACTTTATTCTATGGTACCTTATAGAAAATATTATGAAGAATGCTGGGGTCCAACTGACTGTCAATTGTGTTAATAAAATTAGTAATAATTAAGCGTAGTGTCAATTCTGGTAGGTCACGTTAGTCAACTCGTATCAGCTGACTCTCAGCTGATCCACGTCTACCTATAGGAATACGATCCCTATCCCTGTATACATATAAGATCCTTCAGTGTTATCAGCAGCTGTCGCGTTTCTCAGGAGCCAATTACCCTCCTCCATCCCCAGCTCCTCCTCTCGTGCAGTCAGTATTTGGCATTCTGATTGCCCTTTGAATCAGAATAAATTCTCGAATTATTTTGTACTTTAATCTTGAATTAATGATATCTGAAAATCCATTCATGTTGGTTCTGTTCTGTTTAACCTAAGAGGGTTATTGCTGCTCTCCCTGCTCTTATCCATGCTATAGGCTGCATGGATGCTGTAGCAAAGTTCAGGGAAGAAAGAGGCGGGAACCGGCTAACATTCAAAATACTTTTACTAAAATAAAACAAACTGAAACACAAACCAAAAAGAACCGCCAGCAGCCCCTCACGGACGACTGCTGGCTACCAAAATAAAACATAAAAGAAACCGCCAGCAGCCCCTCGCGGACGACTGCTGGCTACCGAAAATAAAAATCAAACAAACAAAACACAGGCCTGTTCCTCTCTCAATCATCCACGTCGTCGCTCCCCCTTTATGCTTCCGCTCCTCCGTGAGAGATGCGAGACCGGTGTGCCCACAGGTGTCGCTCATTAACACTCGCACCACCGGCCTCGCGCCGTTCTCTCACGTCCCTCAGCCTCGTCCTGTTAGCCACATACCCCCATCGCCCCTTACAGGCCGGGGGGTACTCCCGAGACTACTACAGGCCGGGGGGTACTCCCGGCGACGGCGATACCTGGGGAGGATGGACCGACGAGCCGAGGGAAACGGAGACAGAAGCATGAGGAGCGACAGATACGAGAGAGGGGAGAGAGGAAAAAAAAAAAACTTGGTCCGGTTCCCACAACGCGCTGCCATCTTGTCCTCCACCAGCTGGGCGTTCTCCTCCGCGGTGCCTGGCAGTGGCGCTGGGTAGCCCTCGGTGGACGGCTCGACACTCCTCCGCTGCCCGGTGGAGGCCGACGGCTCCTCCGGTTTCTGGCAGCCGGCAGGAGTCCCCCGCTCCCTGCTCATCCCCTTCTCAGGTGAACGGTAGCAGGCTCCGGCCCACGGCATGGTGCGCGAGACGTCGCCGTGGGCCGGAGCCTGCTGCCATCCGCCAGAGTAGGGGAGGAGCAGGGAGCGGGGGAGGAGCGGCCATGGACGCTCAAGGCGGTGCGCTGGAGTGAGTTGCCGGGGGGACGGTCGAGCTTGCTGCCGGCCGCCTGGGTGCTGGAGGGGCGGCTGCCGTCCGGAAGGGAGCCGCCCCTCGTGGACGACTGCTAGCTACCAAAATAAAACATAAAAGAAACCGCCAGCAGCCCCTCGCGGACGACTGCCGGCTACCGAAAATAAAAATCAAACAAACAAAACACAGGCCTGTTCCTCTCTCGATCATCCACGTCGTCGCTCCCCCTTTATGCTTCCGCTCCTCCGTGAGAGATGCGAGACCGGTGTGCCCACAGGTGTCGCTCATTAACACCCGCACCGCGCGCCATTCTCTCACGTCCCTAGGCCTCGTCCTATTCGCCACAGATGCGCAGGTAGTTCTTGCCCAGAACAGAACCATTCCGCCAATCCTAACTGTATGCTAATTGTCACTCGTATTTGACGATAGTGGTCCTGACAGAAATAATAATAAAAACATTGACACATTTTTCAAAATACCATCATTTGTGTTCCAGGTTCGAAACGACAGGGTGAGTAAATGATAACAGAATTTTCATTTGGGGTGGATTATCCCTTTAATACATGTAAACATTTGGTTCCTATACCATTATATTCTGTCATATTCATTTATTTGTCATAAAACAGCTGTTTATAGTTTTTATCTGCTCCATTTAAGCACCTAAATTTAACGGAAAGTTAGTACCTCTAAAAATGGAATGTAATTAAATGGACACTGCTGGACTGATCTTCTCTGATGTCTGAAGAACTTCTAAATCCCTGCTGATTCAACCCTTCAACCTCTGATTATGAGTGATAGTGAGTGAAGGCCCAATACACAGGTGTGATGTGCAGGTAACAATGCTCAAGAGATTCTGGAGAGGTCACTGTGAAATACGTCAGAAGCAGCTGTCCAAGTGATGCCCTTTAGAGAAAGGCAATTATGTTCCTGCCATAGTCTGCCACCCCTGCAGTTCAGTTATTCCCTGCTGCTCTCCTCCTCAACTCCTTTTGGGGTTTTACTGTGACATCACTTGATGTATGTCAAAAATAATAGGTCTACATATTTCTGAGAACCTCTTGAACATTTTGTTTTTAATTTAGGGTGGATTATGTATGGCAGTCCCACACTCCCACAATTCTTCATTCCTTGTGGGTCTAATTTTTGGATTTGACCATTATAGCTGCATAATATGGTTGACTCACAGCCACATTGCCTCACAGAAGCACATTATGACAGAAACTTGTTAATATATGTTCCACATATCCAAGACAATGAAAAATACTCAATTGCGTGTGTGCGTGAATGAATAAGATAAGGTTAGACGGGAAATACGCACAAAACAAACATTTAACAAAATATAATTATTAGCAGCTGAAAGATTTCTGTTAATGAATAAACGCACCTCTTACATGAAGAATTTGAGCGAAGCAGGTGATGGCGATGAGCCCGACAGCACATATGAAGAGGCGATAGAAGAGCCGCTGCCGTCTCGATATCAACGCCGCCTTCATCCCTCCACCACACCTCTCAAAACATGTCCACCCAAGAGAGAAGCCCTCTTCTTTCATTCACACCACCTATATTGTCTTTTCTTTTCAACATACGGCGGGCTAGCTTGCTTAAATACAGCCATACGTTTGTCGCCCTAGCATCCTACCGCTTCCATAGACACATCTTTCACTTACCGATATTTGCCACTTTCGGATGTTTAGAAATAGGTTATAACGAAACAGCGAAAATATATTAAACTGTCATTGAGTAAGAAAAAAAATTTGTTCACGTATTGTCTCAGCTTATAAGCATTCGTATCACATCCACCTCCATCTCCGTCTCTTTCTCGCTCTCTCCTCCCTCCACACACACGGCGCTCGACTCCGTCACCGAGGGTGTTTCCCAGACTCAAAACTAACTGCGCCCTCATGCAGGGTTCACAAGAAGAACAACACCGTTGTCCAGCCAATATTCTGCTCTCTTAAGTGTTTTGAGACTAGATATACTGTCCTCACAAAGTATCGGGGTTAATTTTCACGAATAGGGTACAAAATAGGCCCAGAAACTTTTAAAAATCAAGTAATTTTTTCCCCTTTTTTAACCACAGGTGGTCGAACTATTTATAACTAGTATCTCTGATTGGAATGGTTTTGCAATTTTCTGCCTTATATTCAATCAACATTAAATAAATATTAAACTGACATTAAAAAACTTTTTTGAAACTTTTTAAAAAAACTTTTAAGCATGGTTGTAAGTAGTAGCTCAGTTGAGGCTACATTTGGCACCATTTCATCCAGCAGAGACTTGCAAGTCTGGGATGAAATAATGGTTTGAAGTTGATTAAATTATAGGATATATGTCAGTAAAATATTTGTTTTCTAACAATAATGTTGGTACAGTTTTGAAGCAGGGATGCCTTGGACAAATAATTATGAATATCTCCATTGCAAAAAAATAAAAACCAAATGGTATTTATTTTAAAGGAAAGATAACAAGCCCATGGAAAGATAAAACAAAAAAATATATAAACATTAAACTTAAGGTAAACAATATTCAGTGCCATACAAACAAAATGACATTGTTGTATAATTCAGGACAAAAAAAAAGACAGCTTGGCATACAGCACATTCACATTTGTTTGAACAGATTATTTGGCACGTCGATGACAGTAAAACAGAGCAAATAAAATAAAAGAGCATACCAATTAGATATTCAAATATTTCCCTTCAAAAAAAAAGTTTGCTTTACAAAAGCAAAGATTGCACAATAGAACCAAAACCAAAATGCATTATCAAATATTTTAAATTACATACTTGACATCCACCAAATTGACACCAATTAAAACCAATAAAACTGGTGCAATGAAGAAAAACCATTGTAAAGTTAAATTAGAAATCCGGATTCCTGTGTGGTTCTTCAGATAAAAAAAGAGCTGCTAATTGTTTGGTGTGAGAACAGCATGCAACTGCTGCCACAGGCTCAACAGCATGCCCTTCTGGATCAGCTGGGACAATGTATTGAAATTGCACTGAGAAAATACCTATCAGTGCACACCCTACTTCTTGGGCTCAAGTGAACCAGTCACCTTGAAGTTTATGCCGTCTCCTGGCAGCGGGGAAGGTATCAATGGACAGAGCCAGCAGATGTACCAGTACTTGCCCAGGCATTCCCTGACATTGGCCAGCACTCCCAGGCTGTAAGGCTGCCGGGTGGAGTACCACTCACGTGTCGTCTGTCCCCTCAGCATCAGAACCATGTGAAAGAAGAGGAAGGCAGCAACCAGTAGGAAGCCCACTACACAAGTGTCAGCAATGAATGCAAAAGCAAACGCTCGAGCCGTCACCTGTCCTGTGATTGGAGAAAAACAGATGTTTATGGCCTTTTCTGACAATTTAAAAGGTGTCATAACACATTTATGTATCATTTTATTTTTTGCGCAAAACTAATAATTTGCACTACCATTTTCCACAGCTTTCATGGACCTTAGAAGTAAAAAAAAAAAACTTTTGCTGTACCTATGCTAACGTTCAAAAGTCTTTTATACAGTTTTTAGTTTACGCTTTTAAGTCTTTTATGCTAACCAAGGCTGCATTTATTTCTTATTAAATCAGTAATAGTTTAAATCAGTTAATAGTTCTCCGTTTAAAGGGGTCATGACATGAGAAACCAAATTTGCCTTTATCTTTTGGTATATAAGAGATCTATGTACTATTAAAACTTCCTGCAAGTTTCATAGCTTTAGACGTCCTCCCCATTATAAACGAAGCATTTATTTAATCAAGCTCTAAATACAGCTCGTTCTAGATCCATGGTATGAAGTGACGTCACGGTGCGACGTGACGTACCAGTCGTTTGCATATGACCGCCTCCAGCGCAAGACAACTACGCCTCATTTCGCATCATCGCATGCGTTGTCGTGCAGCGAGTGGGTCCGTTTACAAGATGACTGCGATGCCACGCAGATGTGCTGTTCCTGTTTGAGTCTTTGAATACGCTGCCGAACGATCCAGACGTCAGGGAAAACAGTCGGATGCAGTTTATTTGCAGCATATGCAGCCCGCCAAAGCTTAATTTGAACGGTGAGTGATCAGATGAGTGTGACAGGGCATGTTACTAAAGAACGAGCAGAGAGAGAGCCCCGGCCGCGCGCGCGCCTTCAAACTCACTCTCTCTCTCTCTCTCTCTCTCTCTCTCTCGCGCGCATTTGAATCAAAATCAATTGAGAATTGACACGATGGTAAAAGATCGGAAGACCGAAGTTTCACGTGGTGGAGCATTGTGTAGTCTACGTGTGATACAAAATGATAAACGTTAATAATTTATGCATAAGCAGCACTGACGATAGCCAATCATAACAGTGGGCGTTAACACTGAACTCTTAAAGGGGAAACACCTCCAAAACAGACTGTTTGAATCAGAGGTGAGAAACAGGGTGGGAAAAGGTCATAAATCACTATATTTTTTAAGTTTTTTTGTACAAAAAACTATAGTAATACTATAATTGCACCTAAGGGAACATAATAAAACAAAACAAAAAAACATGTCATGACCCCTTTAATATATTTTTTTAAAGTAATTTATTCCTGTGAAAGCAAAGCTGAATTGTCAGTATCATTACTCTAGTATTCACTGATATATGATCCTGCAGAAATCATTCTAATATGCTGATTCTGGTGCTTCATTTTTTATTATCAATGTTGAAAACAGTTGTGCTGCTTAATATTTGTTTGTGGAAACAATTACACACTATCAGGATTCTTTGATGAATAGAAAGAACAGAAATGAATGTGTAACTTTATAAATGTCTTTACTGTCTATATCAACTTATCACATGATTGCTGAATAATAGTATTCATTTCTTTATAAAAAAGGAAAGAAAAATCTTACAGACCCCAAACGTTGGGCAGCATTTGCCAAAAGCATCCTAAGCCTAAGTAGATTGTAGAACCACTGATTTCTACTGACATTATGGATTTCTCATAGCAGTAGCAGACACTCATTAGTAATCTCATACTCACCCGAGACGAGCATTATCCAGGGCACGAGCAAAAGCATGACACTGTGAAAAGTGACACCCTCCTTTAGGATGACAATGAAGACCTCAGCATTCATGACTACTGCATAGAGCAGCCCTGCCCACATGAAGAGCAAACATGTCAGGAAATACCGGTAATTGTGGAAACCGACACACTGGCCAAAAAACACACAGTGGTGATCACGACGCAGCACACACACATTGCAATCGTAGCAGTGCGAGCATCGTGGAGGAGTGTGTGTCTCACAGTTGTAGCAGTACCTGCCATAGAAGAGGAAAATGTGATATCATACTTGTTTACTGACTTTTGAGTGAATTGGTGAATATCATAAAAGCTCAAACAGGGATTTAAGAGCATAATGATAAATAAATAACGCACAATCAAAACAAACCAATTACCTCCACCCATGACCCAATGCATCCCCTCCAAGAAACACTCCGCGGATACTTGGGTTAGTTTTCACAAACAACGAAGCATTCCAGGTAATATTTCCCAGCATGAAGTACTGAGCGAAGAGATGCATGGCCTTCCATAAGGTGCACCACTCTGTCTTCATTGCTGACTCAAGAGGAGCCTCCACCAGCACCAGATAGCTGACCTCGGCAGTGATGGAGAACACCAGAACAGCGTTCAGAACGATAGGCAGATAGTGACCGGTTGACTCCACCTTACACCATAGTCTACTCATGAACCTAGCCATGTTTTAAGCTTCAAATCATCCGCTGCGTGAGACACAACCTGCTCAACCTGTTTTCTACCTGTAAAGCCACTCTATTCTTGTTTGCTCGAATCTGATCACAAAAAAAAAAGAAAAATGGCTAGTTGAGAGAGACATTAAAAAGGACATTTATAAAAGTTGCAACAAATAGGAAGCTTCTGAAACTAGTAAAGTTAGTGAATAATAGGTCACAGCTAACTCTGGCACATTATTTTGAATGTTCAAGTAACACTAAAGATATCGGTTGGAAATAATAAAATACTCATCTATAAAAAACATTTAAATTAATTGATACCGACCTTTCATTCCATTCAGAATATCGTTTCGACAATGAACTTGAGTTACTGCTACTACAGGCTAACAACATTCGGCGTACATGATGGGTCTGTGTTTCAGCTGAAACGGTCCCTCGGAAGTAAACGGCACTCTACAACAGTTCCACGTGTAAACACACACACACACACACTAAGCAGTTTATTTTAAAAAACTGCCACCGTGTCGTGCTAATTTATCTTAATTAACACAATAAAAAAAAACATTTATTAGTAAATAAAATAGAGCCTACATTTAAATTATTTTTTAAATTAACTTTTAGACAGACGTTCCTAAAATAATTGGCTACTTACTCACGAATAGGTAAATAAATAAATAAATAAATAGCATTTGCAGCGATAAATTACAGCAAGTAAGTAAGTAAGTAAATGAAGACAGACAGACAGACAGATTGACAGCTCATTGAAGCGTGTCATATTTTCGGAAACCTGATAATAAGGCAATTTACCTCGACCTGACGTGTATGAAATGTCCTGAACACACAGCACATGTTTCAATGTAGTAGATGTACATCATCTACCCAGTGCTCGAGAAATAAAAAATAGACTTTGGGGAGGTCCCTCAGATATTTTTTATTTTTGTAAAAATAATAATGAAAAATCTGATTAAATGCATGCAATGGATACGGTAAATTTCGTGAATTAATTAATTACAATAATTTATATTAAGTTTGTTTATAGGCTAGTTGCCACGTCTTTTTAAAATGTTAACTTAGATGATCTAAGTTAAAGACATGATATCGTTGACAGGACTGCTTGATTGGCGTCGCGCCGGTAAAGCTAATTTTAGCTTTAAAAAAATGGAGAATAATAAACCTCCACTCGCAGTCGGGAAGAGAAAGCTTCTTACTGACTTTGTTGAGGGGTAATTTTCTCTAGTAATTATAAAGGGAGCGCTCGTGGTGCCCTTTCTATGCTTTCTAATATCCATTCAGTATTTGTATAAAACTTGTTTTTCATGCTGCTAGGACCAATGGGCACGTACACGCTGCAAAGTTTTGGGAATTACGCATTTATGCGAGGTTCACTCTTGAAATAGCAATGATTGACATTGATAGCCATAACATTGTTTGTGCCTGAATAAAGCAGCCTTTTTCATTGAAATGGTTGAATAGTCTACTGACTGACTTACTCACTCATAACAGTCCTTTGCCGCCACCTACTGGACGTAAATATGTAAAAGTCGTACTGAAAAGAGCCACACCTGTTAGTGGAGCATTTGGTGTGCTTTAAAAAATACTGCAGTGACAATCAGTCTTTGTATGGCTTGAATGATGTAAATACTCTCTGTGCACTATTGGTAGGACTATTCGTCTTGTGTTTTCCTGGATGTTATTTGTGTCTCAAACTGGACTTCAGATATGCCTAGGTGTTTTCACGTTTCTATGTTACACATTATGTTCAGTTCTCCATTTTAGTTGTGGGAAAAGAGACTAATTTTATATATACTGAGTAGGCCTATGCATTTCTGTTTGAGTTTCATTTCTCATTGGAGATTTTCGTTATCCCTGCTTCTGAAGAAATTTGATGCTTACCAGTAATAAATACTTACCTGTCCTGAGTTAGGGTAACCCCATTACCTTGATAGCTGTTATGGATGCATGCTGAGTTGACTTTAGAGAATCTCCTGGACATGCCTTTTGTTAAACTTATGAACTATTCCAAAGACTGTATCCTGTTTGCAGTTGTCCTGCACTGTTTGAGTAAAGCTCCCGCACCTGGGTTCATACCTAATCTCATCTCAACACTCAACAGTATCATTACAGCCTGATAGTATTTTTCCATCCTTTTGCTACTGTTTAAGTAATAAAAAAGTTTTGAAGATTGATATCCTTTTGAAGTACTGACAGCTCCTTTATCACTGCTGTCTGAGACATTATGAAATAATTATTCCTGTGCCATTGTTGAATCTGACAGTGATACCATCCAGTGAGTCTGGAAGCCATCTGATTATTTTCTACTGTTTTTGAGACATTTCAATGTATTTTGAGTTGTCACAAGCTTGTATGGGTCAAGTGCCTTAAATGTAGTCCCCTGGTTTATTTTATATATATTCTTTATCAACAGTTTTTAATTAATAGTATTTATGCATATTATGATCAAATATATTGTATATTTTGTATATTGCGAGATTAACCAACTAAACAACCCCCCGCCCCAAAAAATAAAATAAAATAAATAAATATGTATGTATGTATATATATATATATATATATATATATATATATATATATATATATATATATATATATATATATATATATATATATATACACCGTATATAAGCGAGGGAAAATAATTATTGAGGAATTTTAGTTTGAAGAAAAGGATTCACAAAATGTATTCTAATTTAATAATAACTCCCCTGTTTGACTGCAATCAATCGAAGCCTATCACGATTTTCCTTTGACCACCCTTTCCTTTCTTGACCCCCTTTCGCAAAGAATAATCCCTAATCTCATAATCCGCACTGCTGGTTGTTGAGAGAGAGCAGATTGCCATTCAGATCGAGTTTAACATGACACCGTTTACAAAGGGGGAGGAGGAGCGCCATGACAATTATCAAAGGAAATTATACGAGACTATACAACACAAGTGAGTAATCGCTCGAATGATCGTGTGACTTTATTTTGTTCGTTTCGTCCCAGCCTCAGATCTGTTTCTACCGGTCTCGTTGTTATATTTACTGAAATTCTCTATAGGCCTGGTTTAGTTTGTTATGTCGAACAGTCGAAGTGTTGTGGTGCACGTTGTCATGATATTGTGAGTTAAATTCTAAATTAATTCTGATTTTATTGTGTTTTTGGTCTCCCGTATGGTTTAAACCCAGGAGAGGGCGCTATTGTCTTTCAACAAGTGTAGATAGTTCCCCCAAGATTATTCTGTCACAATTTACTTGATACCTATGAAACAAATAACATTACCTTTATGTTATGTAGATTGATTTATTGATTAAGATTAAAATGCAATGAAAGTGCATGGTGACTGTCATTATTATGCCTATATAACATCTCCTTTTGTTTTCCTCTGAAGTAGCGTAGCATAAACCATACCCTTTGAAAACAAGACAGTGCACTGCTTTTTAAATCATTCTAGTCTGGGTATGTGTGTTTAACATTACTAACTTCTTCTGAATGGTTATCTCTAATATCTAATGTCTGCAGTCAGCGAAGAAGGATGCAGCTCCAGAGTGATTTTCAATCACATCAGCGGAATCATCGCCTGTAAGAAACATCAATATTTATTGAGTTAGGAATTTTAGAATAAATGGAATGTGTTATCTGTGGTATTGCGTTGTAATGGAATATTTTGCATGTCTGGCACACTATTTTTTCTGTCAAAAATTCTAAAGAAATGTTAATGAGAGTAGCCTATCATATTTTGGAACCAATTGAATCACAATAATTCTATATAAGAATCATTAAGATCCTACTAGATTAACATTTTTTTCTGGTTGTCAAGAAACAATTTGACTTCATTTTTTGTCTTGATTTTAGAGGATTTCGTTTTGAGTTTATTATCAATGAATGAGTTAATTATTATTATTCTTTTGTTCTTGTTGTATAGAAGCAGGGCTGCCTGGCTGCAGGGCCGCTGGTTAGAGATCAGTGAGCAGGAGCGCAGGGCTCAGATCCATAACCAGAAGCTGCTGCAGGACTTTCAGAGAGCACATGACACACTCAATGACATGTTGGCCCACACCGAAGCCATGAACAATATACGTGTAAGCATCCACGCAGGACTTACCTGCACCCTTCCATGATTTACAATGTAGAATACACCTGTATCGACAGGAAAAATTTGCAAAAATGTACCTTTATGGGCTTGTCAGTGACTGGGGCAGTTAAAGGGACAGCATTGTACCTTATCTAACCTTAAAAGGTGCATATTACTACCTTAGAGTAGTCATATGTACCCTTAAAATCACCATGAAATCAAAACTGATGATTCTTATGTTTTAGGGAATATTGCGGTGTTTATTATAAATTATTTATTTGTGCACATCATTGATTTTCATCATTGTTTTCATCTTTTCTCCAATCAATTCACAATGGACAAAATCAAGTCCTACCCTAAAAATTTTATCTCCTTTGAGAAAACGTTTCACTCGGATATGTCACAATAAGAAAGATCCAATTTCCATTTCATGTCGACTTTTAGGGATAAATAATATATAAAGATGCCCCTTTTACAGGACTGCCACAGTGACAAGCTGTGTATCACTAAAGGTAAAACATTTTTTACTTTATTTTCAGAGAGTGTATTATAATGCATAGAAAACCGGATCCATCACATGACCCACTTTCGTTTTCTTAAAGACAAAATGATTCGGTAACGCTTCCTTTTACAGTACGTTAACTTACGTGTACTTACAGTGTACTTAACTAAGAAAGTACTGGGTAATATAAGGTAAGTACATGGGTTAAGGTTTTGGTTTAGGGGTAGGTTCAGGGTTAGTACCTAGTTATTACCCAGTTATTGTAATTACTATAATAAGTACATAGTATGTACATAGGGAACAGGACTGTAAAAGGAAGCGTTACCAATGATTCATTGCAGTTTGGCGTTGCATGTATATGATCATTTTGTTGTTGTTGTTGAACTAACCTTCACATTTGCTTTTCAAAAGGTTCAGTATGAACAGTATCTGGAAGAGAACTTCACACAATGGCAGAAAAGACTGAAAGACATAAGAGTTCCTGAAAAGTCCAAGGTGCTTTTTTAAAGTGAAAGTGATGTCTTTTAAAAGGTATAAACTTGTATTGATTGTGATGTCTGTTTTTTTTTTATCCAGCGGGTACAACAGCACTCAAACAGTTTTATTCAGCAGATGAAGGAGGACGAAGGTATGAAGACTGCACATAGGTCTGACTTTAGAGGGCACCCTTTGTCCCCCAATTCTCCAAACCCATCTCAAACTTCTCATACCACGCGAAACACTCAGACAGCAAAAGGTAACATGCTTAGCAATTTCTGTTATGTCATCTCATTCCCCATATCAGCCTTTTTTAAGAAAACTGTTAACGCTACCCTCTTTCTTAAGACATCACGCAAAATGCTGAGAGATGCAACCTAAATGACCATCATCCTTACTTTCCACCCACTTGGTTAACTGGCTCACAACCTTTTATTTCCGGACTCCCCCAAAACAATATCCCAAAGGATTATAAAAACCTTCAGAACTTTCAAGCCTTGAATCATCTCTTGCCGCCCTACTATTCTTTACCTGGAGATTCACTCCATCAATCACATTCTCCAGTCCAGCAGAAGTCACCATCAATGGACAATCTATGGGCCGGTACAAGGCCAGGCTTTATGCCTACAGCTCACTTCAGTCCTGCTGGTGCTTCCTGGCCACGACTTCCTGTGTTGAGCCCCATGATGTGGGGCATGATGGATGTACCAGACCCCAGTGAGGAAAGAATACAACGCAGTGAGACAAACAAGGAAAAGGTGACAAAAGAAACAGTGAACCCAAATGAGGAGAGTTGCCGGAGACTGAAACGTAGGAAGAATGGGAAAGAAAGTGATCGGTCTGAGCTAGACTGTAGGCCAGGTTAGTGTTGGGAAATTTTGGTAACTGATTTGTTTCTTATTGGGATAAATATTACATGATATTAGTCTAATGTAAACAAACTGTCCTTATAAGTCTGTGTACATTTTGTGTGCTTAAAGTGCGTCTATCAATTGACAAAGAAGAAAGTAGTGAAGGCAGCGCTGTACCCTCTGAAGTCACGGTTTCTGGGATGCAAAAAAGGGGGAAGAAAAAAAGAGATGGGACCAAATCATGCTCCACAGAAAATGAAAACAATTCTCAAGGGTAAGCCAAATGAACATTACATTTCACATTCAATCCATCAATCCATGCATGTTAGAGATGGATCTTTTTAATCGCACAATAAAAAAAAAAAACCCTTGATTGCAATTTACTTCTGTAAACCAGCAAAATACCGCATTCCACAGACGAGAATCCATGAACCGCAATTTGGTTTTCTAAGGCTGCACGATATATTAAAACCATTTAAAAATCACAATATAGCACAGTGCTATTGTGAAATGACAAAGGCTGCGATTCAATGAAATAAATGGATGCGCTGTGGGTTTAGGAGTGAAGCGCAGCGCTTTATTAATGAATTACATGCGTGCAGGTTACGTGTTTCTTCCAGTGTCTCAGAGCGGCTCCGTTCACAGTAAATGCTGCTCCACACGAACTCAGTCTCTGAATGTGCTGTTGGTTTCAGCAAAGTGTTGCACTGTTATCATGCGTGGAGTGCGTATAGAAGTGGCCAAATATTAAAGATTACGTGGACATTTGAATTAAATCTTGTTTGGTCAATATTAAACAAGGATTTGATAATTCTGTAAAGTGTGACAACAACAATCACCAGGCTGTTGGCACCCTCTTCGGGTATTTGTTATAATACATAATGTATATTAGT